>OY728143.1:1422657663-1425157663 GCA_963277665.1 Viscum album
AATATTTTCAATCTTCAATCTATGATTGGTTTGGCCTTCAATCAACACAAAGGTGGTATTTATGGTTTTGTCTCACATAAAATTTTATTTAGTACCTCGTATGAAATTAGGATATAAGTGTATACAATTTTTGGAAATTATTAAAAAAAATTAGAAACATCAAATATATAATTTTCAAGATAATTTTTCCATAATTAGTAGTTTTTAGGCACATTTATAATTATCAATTTCATACTAAATAAAACATATCTAGTAAATATATCTTATATTTTTATCATTGATTGTTTAGAGTGTTTTTTAATCTCTACTGATTATCAAAATTTGAATGATGCGAGTTGGAGGTCTATAAAGATATATATACTTCATTGTTTATCCCTTTCCATAATGACTGAAAACCCAAAAACATGTAATTTATCCCCCAGTATAAGTACCTCAAATTAATTTATGATGTCAGGTTTTTTTGAACAACCATTATATATATATATATATATATATATATATATATATATATATATATTACTAGGTTTCTTAATCCAAGAACCTTAAATTCCAAATGTTATCCCTCAAAAACATTTTGTGACATGTATTAGTTATTCTCTGTTATGTTTATTCATATAATATATACTTGGTAATAGATTTATTTGTTTTTTCCTTATTATTTATATGGAAATAAATCCATGGGTAGATTACTACTACTTCTTTCTAGTGTTGCAGTATGTTGAGAGATTCTGAAATCAAATAAATTAATTTTTTTTAATTAAACAAAATTTTCCCAAATTATCTTATATTTGTATATATCATTACATTTATGGTTTATAGTATAAATAATCTAACCAAATACATATATTTATTTTTAAAATTATAAAATGTGAATAAATGATTTCCTATGTGCTCATGTTATTGTTAATAATTTAATTCCATGGTCCTAGGAACTTTTAATGTACTTTTAGAGATTCTCTAAAGAATAGCATGGTTCAAAATAAAGATTATATTATTATGGGTTTTTAGAGACATATCTTCTAACCATAAACAGATGATCAAGATTTATAAAATAAATTTTTTATCGTAGCCACTCAATTATGGTCTAGAAATTTCATGACCTCTATTACAAGTTTCAAAAATGAAAATTCAACTATCAATGAGATTTTCCTTATTTATACTATTTTATTGTCTTAATGAACCAATTTCAGATAAAAAAATATTCAATTTCTTCAAATGAACTTATATATAAAAGGTTCAATTCAAAAAAAAATTATATTTCACTCACATTTTACCCCATTCACCTACAAGATAAAATTCATAGATCAATTTGGATTATTTTAAATATTTTTTGTTATAGCTTTTCATATTTATGGGGTTTTCTGTTACACTAATGGTTTCTTTATTTTATGTTATCTACTTCAATCCGGGGTCAAGATATAATATTTTATAACTAATAAATTCTTTTGAACATAAAATTTTTCATTTATTGTAATGTGTGTACATTATCTGAATTTAGATATTGAGGGTACAATAAAGATAATTTTACGATTTTTATTTGATTGTTTTTTTGTTGGATGGAGAGGGAAAAAATAATATTTGATTTATTGGTATTTTTTTATAAATTTCAAATACAAGTGTCCATGTTGAAATTTTGACATTATTCTTTTATAAATAGAAATGTTGGTGTAAAAATATACTCAATGTATTGCCTTAATTCATACTATTCTTACTGGATTTTAGGACTTGTATTGGAACCCAATTGGTTATAAATAGTTTCATATTAAAATTCTAGTTCTAAATAAGTTAGTAACAAGTATTATGGCTTTATTTTGAAGATGAGATTGGATATAGTGAGGCTTCATGGAATATATTTAATTTTCCTACTATGATCAAGAGTCTCCACCTCCCATTATCTATAGTGTGTGTCCTGAATCATTTGTATTTTTTTTATTTTAAAAAATTTGTGGGATAAAAATTATATTGAGAACTGCTAAATAGTGGCATGTTATGTGTTCTCTAAAAACACACCATCATGATTGGTGATTATACTCACTAGATTCACCTTTTTATTAGTGTCAAATAACATGTTGATGAAAAATAAACTCATTTGGAAATGGTTAAGATGTTTGGAGTGGTTTGGAATGCATCAGTATAAGGGATGTTTCAAAACACAGTGTCCTCTTGATTGGAGTTTTTTAACCTTTATTTGATGTTAAAATGATAAAATTTAAATATTGACACAATAATTGAATTTAAGGTTATTTTGATTGTGGGGCCTTTCTATTTGTACACTATTGAATAATGTAATGTCATGTGAACAACATGCACACTCCTACATAATTGGTGATTAATATTCAATATTTTTTCACTTGTATATTCAATATGGAGAATCATGAATGATTTTAGTAATGTTTTAGGTTATGATACGTAGTTCCATTTCATTATATATTGTAAAGAACCAAACATTTAATATATATAGGTTTTATATCTTTTTAGATGAATACACATAACATTACATAAATAAATTTATTAAGATCATAAAGGTATAGTGCCTTTGGAGACTGGACATAGAATATTTTTTATTTCATAAAATTTCTTCAAAATAGCTCACAATGATCTTCCCACTAGTACTTTTCTTAGACAGACCCTACGTAAAATATTTATTCATAACACAGGGAAATGGAAAATTAGAAAGGGAAAGCTAAGATACTCTATAAGGGAAAAAAAGGGAGATATGAGAGCATAACATGTTCAAAAGTGTATGAGAACACGAGCATAACATTTTAAATCCATAACCTGCATATCAAAGATCATAATTTTAAGTCTTGGAATACATATTAGTAGTTCATAATACCTACAGCATTGGGAAATCAAATAAAATGAACCATTAAAACATAACATTGTCATAATGAATAGATTTTTGGCATACATATAACCCAAAAACATCATTTCCACAGTATTCAATGTTCATTTTTAAGGCTATCATAAAAGAATGTGTTGACTCCCTAAACTGTCATAGTATTCAAGGTTCACTCCAAATAATATCATAGTAGATAAGTTACCTTACTCATTTGGGTTCACTCCCTATTCCATCCCTATTTATCTCATGACATTTCAATAATTACCCAATTTATTACAGGGATATATAGGTCCCACATGTCACATAATGAAAATATTGCATATGTGTTCCACAAGATAATAAAAAAACATTATACCAAAACCCATGAAAATAAATGGGTTTTTTATGAATTAAATCATATTATAACCCATATATATGAAATGGGTTTCATATACCTTTCATCATTTCATAATAGCATAACTCGTGTAAAAAGAAGAAATTTTCATATGAATTTTATTATGGTATAACCTGTGGAAAAGAAACATGTATCATAAACATCTTGTTGTCATAAATATAAACCATTTACATAATAAATGTTAATTTTATCCTTAGATCAAATCTGCGTTAAAGAAAAAGTAATATCAAATGACTTTGTCTTAGGTGGAAAATGATTTTTGAAAAGACACATAGAACATTTCTTATGGAAAATAAATATTCTATGAAAATAAATTTTTCAAACTAAAAATTCATAAAACATTATAGAAATAGTTTTCATTAAAAATAAACATTGAATCATATAAATGAATCTAAAAGAACTATTGAACCATTTCTTGAAGAAAAAACCTTTCCACTTTAAAAAACAATTTTTTAAACATTCAATATTTATAAAATCATTTTCTTTGAAAATAACCTTAGAAACATATAAATGATATTTTTATTGATCATATAAATTAACTTCTTGAGTAAAATAACCATTTCACTTTGTAAAACAATTTTTAAAACCTAAAATATATTAGAAATCCTTATATTTGAAAATAAACTTTTAAACTTATAAAGGAATATTTAAAAAATAATTGGTCATAATGGCAGAAAATATTGTTTATCTTTTACCCTTTATAATAAAGATTCCTTTCATATTTTTAATAAAATACAAACCTGAATTGTTTGGAAAATGACATGAATATTCGTTTTAAAACATTTTTTAAAAGATTCCAACATAGGTAAAAATTTCTTTAATAAATTATTTAGAGAATGTAACTACATTTTTTATTTTTTTAAAACAGGTTTTTGGATGAAAATGGGTTTTCAAGCGAATATATTAAAAGAGATGATTTCTTAAAAATCATTCCTTTGAATTCATGAGTGCATAAATATAGGAAATGAGAGGACTACATGTATTATACTAACATAAATAATGGATATTGAAATTCAAATGTTTTAGGAGGGATATATTATAATACACTGGGATTTTAAAATGACTTTATTGTTTTTTATAAATAATGTTCCATGAAACACTGATCTTAAAAAACCAATGAAATATTTCCTTAAATTTAATCTCTTCAATAGCTTGTGGAGCATGTAACCTCTAGTCAAAATGGACCATAGTATTGTATACAGGTATAACTGAACCATTAAAATTGAGGGTATGAATAGTAATAATTCAATTATGAAAATTATGGTTATCTATTTATTATAAAGAATATTATAAATATTTAAAATAAAAATAAATGTCTTCTAAAAACCTATATTTATCTAAAATAAAAATTTTCGCCCTTTTAATGCATAATTTATAATCATTTTTTGCGAATTTTTTTAAAAAAGTATTTGAAAAAATAAAATTTTAATTTTGAATTAGTTTATAACAATTATTTTATGGTTTTTTTTAATTTTTCTAAAAAGATTGATTTTTTTGAATAGTGAAAAATATATAATTTTAATTGAAAACTACTTTTTTTAAAATTATTTATATATATAGATTATATTTTGAGTAGGTTTTAAATTATAATTAGTTCAAATATATATTTTTTAATCCAATTTAGGTCATTAGAATTATTTTAATATTGAATTTTGATATAAAAACTTCTTATGTTTATGTACATTTTCTCTTCAAAACCCCACTTTCTAGTTGTGTATGTGAGAATAACATTAAATTAAAATTTTCATCTTATATGAATGTAATTTAGAAAATTATATTTCATATTTTTAATCAACATAATTTATATTATCTTATAATTTTGACTTAATTTTTGACCGAAATGGACAATCAAAAAGGTAAAAATTAATGACCACGGTTAAAATATAAATTTGTTTATTATGGGGTTAAACTAAGAATATAAGGGTTAAAATGGATTAAAAACAAGTAAAAAAATTTATTTTATGGATATATTTATACCTTATACTTTAAAATGTATAATATAGGTTTATTTGAAATATTTTTTCATGTGAATGACTATCATTTTGGGTTCTTTTGAGAAATTTCAAAGTAATTACCAAGAGGGTTCCCTTTCCCCACATAAAAAATTGAAATC
Organism: Viscum album; assembly: GCA_963277665.1. Taxonomy (NCBI): domain Eukaryota; kingdom Viridiplantae; phylum Streptophyta; class Magnoliopsida; order Santalales; family Viscaceae; genus Viscum; species Viscum album. The sequence goes on from OY728143.1 coordinate 1,422,663,013, forward strand.
CATCCCATCACTTATTCACAACCCTAAATAAATTTGGATCCAACAAACCCTAAATACTTTTATTTTCAATATCCTTAGTCACATTATAGAGCTGATTTCCCTCTAAAAAGATCATAACTGGGTTCCTTAAGAGAAGATCCAAAGGAGGTTTCACTTAGATAAGGTAATTGTATTAACTAGGATCATTCATTTTCATTATTATTTTTCAACCATAAATTATTAATTAAAACTATAAATATAATAATTACTAGTTTATCCCATATATTGAGATTGTATTATGTGGATGTAATAGTATTTATCCATCTCTACTTCCATCAAAATTGAAACGAAATGGTTTATCATGGGTACAGTGAACTACCACCTTGCGAAATGATGTAGTTATTTTTCCATCATCACTTTCCAAGAATAGATATAATGATCTATTTAACAAATTTATGAAATAATTATGATATTAGAATACTTATGGTATTTTAATATCATATAATCATTTTTATTATCTATTCTATTTCAAATATGATAATGTCTCTCACGTATATGGAGGATTACCACCTCACAAAGTGATGTGATTCGTTTTCACTTATGATATGGAATGTAATAAGTATAAAATTAATGAATATATTTGATATATATGAGTTTATATTATTTATATAAAATTAACATGTCACCAACTTCATTACCCTTTCACTCGTTAATGGAATGATATCATCGCTCGTAAAAACATACAACCTACTGTCTTCATACGGTGATGAAATTCATTTTCCATGTCTAAATTCCATAAATGGTTAAAAAAATGTATATAATGAGTAAATATTATATTTATAACATTATTATAATTCTATATTATATATATATATATATATCCCACACATAAGAACAAAATCATTCATTATGAAAAGCACATGAGAAAACAAGTCAATTAACTCCCGAAATAATTAAAATAATTAAATATTATTAACAAATGGGTAGTAAAATGTTATACAAGGATAAAATATTATATTATAAATTTTATTATGGTTATATTATAAATTAATAACATTATTAAAATTATTATACATGAGTAACATAAACAAAAAAAGAGAAATTGAACTCAAGGTAAGGGTTTCTTGTCGTAATTTTACTTCCATGAGGCATACTCTATATTCCACACTTATTTATTTTGTATGGTGTTTATACATCCATTTGATATGTTTTTTAATGAATTTATTTATATTCATGGTATTTAATGTTTCATTTTATGGCATTTATTTATTAGGTCTTACGATTCAGAAGTAACAAAGGTGGTAAGAGTTTATTTCACATTCTCATCACTATTTGGGAATGTTTAAGATTATGTCTCCCATGGTGGAATTATATGATAATTATATCATAATATTAATCTATTTAATTCACCACTAGTAATTAATCAATTTTTTAAGCTATAGTACAATTTTTTCACTATTAGGTGCTTAAAATGATTCATAAAATAATTTTTTTAAAAAATAAATCATTATTTCTCTCATCGATTGTAAATCATTTTTCTTAAAAACACATGATTTCAAAAAATGTATTCAAAAATGTTTTCAAAAATTTAAAATTTATTTATTAAAGTCTTTTTTACCCACTATTACTTTTTAGAAAATATTTTTAAAGGAATATTTATTATATTTTCAAAATAATGACCATTAGGATTTTACCAAAACAATGAAAAAAATAATTTTTTTAACATACTCAACATGTTCCAAATTTCTTATTGTCGTGAAAACTCTATATTGCAAAACATCATTTATAATTTTAAGAGGATATTTTAAAATAAAAGTGTTTTAAAACTTTTTTTTGAACTCTATGTATTAAAACGTTATTTTCAAAATGAAAAGGTTATTTTCTTCAATAATGTTCCTAAATATATTTTTATAATTTTTCTATTCACCAATTATATCAATCATTTTTATTAATTATGACCTATTAAGGGTATATTGTATTGATATAATTATTATTTCTCCCGGTGGTTTACGATCAGTTTAGTTGGGTACGTACTATGTTGATACCATTCACTTTACTTTGTTTTTTTATGATTATGTTTATTGACTGAGGAACGTATTTAAATTTAGTATGTTATTTTTAATAAGAATGTTTATGTGAATTATATTTCAACTAATTCATATGCGGAATGAATTGGACCTTTTAAGTGATGGGTGGGTCCTACAAAATACCATCAATGCATTGGTAGGTTTCATGTGAAAAACTAGATTTGGTTTTGGTCGAGGACCTACACATTTATATAGACGTCTTGTCATAATGAATCAACGGTATAATATGTATTTGAACAAAGCCGCGATGGTATGTTTTAGATGTCCAACATTATGTATTCCATCATTGTGAATTTACTTATGGATATTATTTTTGGTTATTCAGTTAGTTATAATATCAATGGTTATGTTTCATACTCAAATTATTATTTATTTTAAATTATTTGATCATCATTTATTCAAGCCATATTATGCTCAATTTATTGATTAAATAGAAAGATTTAAATTTATTCACCTTTCCATATTGATTATGCCTTATTTTTTAATAGCTTCCAATGTAAGTTTTCCCTTTCTGATAATCTGAGCGCACCCCTTTGAACTATTTTATTTTTCCCATGAGACTAGGAAATGGTTTTCCATTGATATATAGGGATACTCTAAGAGGATTAATGGATTTATAAAAAAAATACATTATGTATTTCATGTTTTCAATTATAATAATAATTTCAAGTATGTATCTAGATTACCAGGACTACTAAAATTAATTTTCCATTAGGATGTGATTCCTTTTATATTATGCTAATATAATAATGTAGACACCCACTCTATGAAACTGAGAATAGGGGCATTATAGTTGGTATCATAGTAAGGTTTGTACAAGCTTAGAGAACCAGATTTAGGAAGTCAGATATTAGGGACCATATCCCAATGATTGAATTTGAGGATAAATATATAATAACATCATAATTTTTTGTAAAACAAAATATTACATGATTATATCTAGAAAACATGTCCCTATCTGAGTACTAAAAGTGGATGTGGTTCTGGCATAGATATACCTAAGGGTAATAGCTCCAAAAATGACACATTGGTCTTGACCTTATCATCACCTCGTGCACAACAATAGAAATTCCTACACTCATTTTTTGATACACCTAGGGGATATTCATAGGATAATTAAAATTTTATTTTCAAACCATTATTAATGATTTTAATATAATAATAGCCCCAATGAAACCATGTTTTTGATTATGAGATTAATTATGCATAAAATTTTCAATATATATTATGTATTTAACTAGTTTTTTGATTATCTGTTACATTTCATAATGATATGATCTAATCTAGTGTATTTCAGCATTTAGATATGGTTCCTAGAAAATGTAACGGGGACGCTATTAATGAACATAATCCAAATATTAAAAATGATCATTTCTTTGATGGGATTAATCCAATCATTCAAAGAGAAATACTCTCCTAAGAATTTTAATCATATGAGTACATTTTATAATGTTATAAAAAGATAGAGAAATAATTATCTAAGTATTATGGATTCAAATAAAATCAAAAGAATAATAGGAAAATAGAGAAAAAGTTGAATAAATTGAAGAAGGGAATGAAGTATTTTACCAATTAAGATAACTATGGAAATAAATGACCTCATAATTAATTAGAGGGAATGGGAGTTAGAAACAACTATGGATAGAAATATCACCTTCATCATGATTGTAATGGAAATAAATATTTTTCTTCTATTTATTGATTCAACTATTAGTATATGGGGATCTATTCAAATGAATGACCCAATAATCAAAGAAAAATACCTCAAAAGTAGATAATATATCATGTTCATGCTAATTTTATTACCCAAAACAAAGTTTAATGATTAATGTATTAGTTTTTTGATTTAATAATTATTTTAATTTATTATTTAGTAAATTATATCCTAGTTATAATAAATAAAAAATATATAAATATTATAATATATTACATTATCATTAAGAATTTGATGTGTATGTTGAACAGTACCAATGAACAAGAAAAATGATTGAGTGGAATGTTGAACTTATTGGAAAACAAAAGATTAAGGGAAATATAACCCCTATTATGTTATTTATGTTGAGATGATTATGTTAGGATAAATTGATTATAGATATGGATAAAGTAAATTGGATAGTACTAACTTCCTTGGAACTAATTAATGATTTTTTGAAAAAAACAATTATGATATCATTGATGGAGTTAATATAATTTTTGTATATAGGTAAAACATCCAACAATCTGTTTTATAATTAAGAAATAAGGAAGATTGTTTTTTTAATATATTTTTATCGTAATTCAGGATAATATCATATTTAAAGAGAATACATGAGGAAGGTATTCACATGTTTAGCATGTGACAATGAAGAAATACTTCATATTGTTATGGGGGTTAAAGAAAAGTTCATTTTTTAAATTTAGTGACCTTATTTCTAATATTTTGTATATTAATCTTTTTTTAGGTTCATAAGCTTAACTATTTATGAAATGGTTTAAGTTTAAATATTAATGAGATTTTATTGATTAATGAATTACCTCACTATATGAAGATTTATGCATATTATATTACTTGTACTAACCATTCTATTATAATAACTTCTGGATATCAAAGTAAGGACTTATAATTATATTAGGGATCTTACTATACATAAAAAGTTAATTTTAGTGATAAAAGAATAAATCAAATATTCATTTTTTGATATTCATTTCAGAGAGTAAGTGATAAATTGTAAATTGATCAAATCACAACCAAAGGATGAAATTTTTCTTATAAGATAGAAATATATCAAGTAATTTTATTTATTTATATCCATAGATTATTAAATAATTCCTCATATTTAGGGAAATGATCTTGAAACAAAAAATAAATCATATTAACTCCAAATATAATAGATTAAATACTCTTTTAAATAATCACAGATTTATGGTTTTGAGTTCCTTATCATTTAATGGACCATTTACTTTCTTGTGACCAATGATCCCTATCAATCTCTATGAAAAATTAGGATTTTCTTCCATGTCTATATAATTACCTACCCCAAATGTTCTTCTACATGGAAACCAAATTACGTGTTATTACATATGAAATTTTTTTACTTCCATTTCACTCTTATTAATATGATGTTTTATTAATTCTTTTTACGATTTGGGTTTCTCTACAATGGTATTTCCAAATGTCAAAGCATTGATTATCGAGGTGAAGTATAAATTTTGAGGGCAAAATTTATTTAATGTGGGGAAAACGTAACACCCTCAACATTTTAAAAGATTAAAACTGTTTTTATAACATATGTGACATTAAACTTTAAGCCTACACAACCTATTAAATATATTACTTTATATTTGATCTAATATATAGCATACAGAACACGCATCCCCAAGCCGAAATGAACTATAATATAGTATATCATTATAACCTAATCATTAACTTGGTATATATGAATATTAGTATAAAATTAAGACAATTATAGTTATATAATAATTATAAATAAAATAACATTCATATAAAAGAAAAATAAATGTTTTATGAAAAAACTATATTTATCTAAAAGGCGGTTTAGTTGCGCTTTGCGCACATAATTTATAATTAATTTTAACCAATTTTTAAAATTTATTTGAAAAAATTAAATTCTTTTTTTAAATTATCATATCAAAATTATCATAGGGTTATTTTTTTGATATTCTTAAATAGTTTTATTTTTTTTGATAAATAGTGAAAAATAATGAATTTTAATTGAAAAGTGTTTCTTTGTTTAAATTATTTATATAGATAATTTATATTTTTTATTTTTTTAAAGTATAATTAGTTAAATTGTATATATATTAATACAATTTATATAATTTTATTCATTTTCATAATTAAATTTTACATAAAAACTTTTTAATCATTTAAAAAAATCTATAAAAACGTGCTTTATTATCACGTTTGTGGGATTAATTATAATTTATATTTTTTTAATTTTATAAGTGTAATTTGTAATATTAATTCCATATTCAGAATAATAATATTTTTTATTATATAATAAGGAAAATTTGATTTTTTACCAAAATGAATAGTGGAAACAATATAAATTAATTACATTGATTAAGGTAAAAAAGGATTTACCGTGGGGTTAAACAAAGAAGATAATGGTTTAAATGGATTATCAACTTGTAAAGATATTATTTTATGGGAATTGTTCACATTATCCTTTAAAATTTCTAATATGGGGTCATTTTAAAGCTCTTTTATGTGAATGACTTTATCATTTTGGATTCTTTTGATAAATTCCCAAGTAATTTCCAAGAGGGTTCCCTTTCCCCACTTCCAAAAGGGAACTCACTACCTCTCTTATTAACACTCATAAATCCATTTTTCTCAACCAAACCACAAAAATTATCATCCAAAAAACCATAGTCACAAATTAAATCTTCTGGTCCCCCCAAAAGACCATCCTTAGGATCCTTAAGAGGAGATCTAATGGAGGTTTCTCTTACAGAAGGTAATTGTCTTAACAAATCTCTTCCATTATCTTTATTATTTTTCTACATACCAATATAATAAAACCAATATATTAAATATAATTATGTTTTATTATGTTTATGGTATAACATTTATCCATCTCCACTTTCATCAAATGGGAAATGAAATCATCGATCGTGTGTACGGTGGACAACCACCTCACCAACCGATGTAGTTCATTTTCCATCAGCACATTTAAAGGATAGGTATAATTGGGTATTTAAAAAATATATATGATATTTATTATATTATTATAATCCTTTGATCTTATTATCACATATTCATTTTTATGTTCTGTTTCGTTTCAAATACGATAATGTTGCTAATGCGTATGGCAGACTACCACCTCGCGAAGCAATGTGACTCATTTTCACTTACAATTTATATGGAATATAATAAAGAATAAATTAATGAAAATATGTGATATATATGAGTATATATTGATTCTATAAAATTATTATATCACCCAATTCATTACCTTTTCAGTTATTAATGTAATGATATCACTGCTCGTGTATACGTATGGTCTACCATCTCCTCAAAGCGATGTGATTCATTTTTCATGTTAACCTTCCACAAATGGTTATAAAAATGATTATAATGAGTAAATATAAAATTTATAAAATTATTATAATTTCGGATATGGTATATGTATATATATATATATATCCTATTCACAAGAACATGAGATTTCATTAAAATTCGCATGAGAAACAGGCTAGTAAACTCCCGAAATAGTGAAAATAATGAGGTGTCTTAAACAAAATAGTGGTGAAATGTTATAATAGGATAATATATGATATTTTAAATATAATTATTTTCATATTATATATTCAAGATTAAAATCATTATAATGTAGTTACAGACACATACGAAGGAAATCAGACTCAATGTAAGGGTTTCTTTTCTAAATTTTTACTTCGATGAGACATACGCAATATTCAACACTTATATATTTTATGTGATGTATATGATATCATTGATATCTTATATAATGAATATATTTATATTAATTTTATTTTATTATTTATTTTATTTAATTTCATTTATGAGGCTTATATTTTAGATGTTACCAAAGTGATAAGGGTTTATTTCATAATCTCATCATTATTCAAGATTATTTATTTTTACATCTACATTAGGGGAATTATTTGAAATTTATATGTTATAATAAATATATTTTATTCAAATATGGTTATTAATGATCATTTAACCTAATAGTACCATTTTTAAATCTTCGGTACTTAAAATGATTGAGAAAATGTCTTTAAAAAATCTAACTTTATTTCTCTCTTCAGTCGGAAATATATTTTCATCAAACCAATGTTTTATAAAAATGATTTTAAAAATTTAATGAACCATGTTTCTTTTTAAATAATATTTTATTCCTTATAAAATGTGTGTTATATTATATTATACATAAAAACCATATCTCTTAAATTATGAAGTGTTATTTATAATTGATACAGAATGGGGAATCGATGACCTCATCATGTAGAGTAATTCTGTTAGAATCCCTTTTTTCAAAAAATGGGAGGGGGTATAAACATTGGGATTTTCTCTTTACCAAGCACAACAATATCCTTATCAAGTGATGTTGGAATGAAATTTCCTATGGGAGAGGATCAAGTCAGTGGAGATTACCAGTTGGTCAATGTTAGCTAAGCCACTCCATGAAACTACAACCATCACACACCTTCTCTTTAGAGAATATATGCGTGTAATGAGGTGTTACATTTCAAGGCTTAGTGGAACACTGTTTAATTATTTTTTATAAAAAAAATTTTTATTCCATCAATTCTGTTTTAAGAAAATATTTTCTTTATAAAATATAGGTCTAATTGAGATGGAAATTGATATATTAATTTTTTAGACCCAAATTGCACTTCTCAGAAAAGATAAAATTTTTTATAATAAAATAAGGTATGTTGAATAATAATTTTTCAATTAAATATTATTTTAAAACCACTTTTATTTAAATATAAATTATTAAAAAATTTCATTATGTTTTTGAAAATTTTTAAGTGTAAAAATTTTTACTATGCATTGTCAACCCTATATTTTTTTAATAAATATGTATTTTTATATTAAAAAATTATAATTGTGAAACATATATAATTATGATGATAAAATTAATTAAATTTTTGAAATAGTCATGTTAAAATTAGTTTATCGTGAATTTATAATAATTTTCTAAAATACATTATTTTTTTCGTGAATAGAAATAAAAAAATTAGGTTATCGATATATTTTATGAATTAAAAATTAGTCCATAATGATGTAATAATTAATTAACCAAAATCCAAATACTAAAATATTTTATTTTATTAATATTACGTATTTTAATATATTTTAATCAATTTAAAAATATATAAGTCACTTTCAAATGTCTAAAATGGAAACATTCACTTTGAAAACATTATTCTATGAAAACATTACATTTCCTAGCCAAAATAAGTAATATATTATGATACCCGAATATTTTATGTTAAGACATGGAAAGAATCTCCCCAATTTCCAAAACCATTTTCAAAAAATAAGGACAATCCCATGGTTTTTAATTTTGTACCACATAGATTTCCAAGACCAATATTTGGAAATTATTAAGCAAATCCTTAATTTTTTATATAAATACACACCCATTTCTCTATTTAAATTTACTCACAATCCATTATTCATGAATCTCTAGTATTTTAACCTTCCATAGAGTCTCTCCAAGGTGTCGACAAACACTTAAGGTCCAAATAAATATGTTTTCAGAGTAACTCTTCATGGTAAGGGGATTATCCTTATTTTCACTCCATTTCATGAACCTCATTTTCATAATGACTTTTAATTGTTATGATTACACTTTTTTATTTACCTTTAATTCATAAACATACTTCCAAACTATGTTCCATCAATTGGAGACCTTTTTCCAACTCATTTTACCCTTTTTTAAAACCAGGTTTTATTCCTATTATGCTGGTGAATTTACTTCTCAAATATTCCAACTTCTCTTAGAGAAACTATCATTTATTTTTTTATGAATACCCAAGATTATTTATTTTATGAGTTTATTCACCTAAATGTAAATATTGTTTAATTTATTCAGGTATTAACATATATTAAACCTATATTCATTTTCTATGGGATGAAAATCGCATAATGGTCATGTTTTTAAGCACATTTTGAAGCGTCGAGATTTTGATATAAAACTAATTTCTTTTATTATTCATGAGTTATTTATGAATTGATTTATTATTATATATTATTGATATTCTTCACTAATATATGTAAATTTTTTCCCTTACCGAGCCTTTTTCTCACACCATTCCATTGATATATTTCCCTAGGTTATGAGATATAGTTAATGTACCTAGAATGAAGTTATAGTTAATCCTTTCAAGAGAAATAAAATAATTTTTATGTTTTCATATATTATATTTATTTCTTTTCAAGAAACAAAACTTTAAAATATCCTCTATTTGTACAATGTAATGAAAAGTTGTGTAATAAAAAGGAAGGATTCTATAGTTGGTATCAAAGTATGGTTTAGTTATTTTTGGAATTAGGATTATAAAACATTATGGAGACCCCTATAGAAATGTTTAAATGTATAAAAACATTGAGGTATTTTAGTGAAATGTTATGTGAGTGGATTTCATAGCAATGAAATCATTGATTGGATATAAAAAACTGGATGTGGCTCTTGTATAGATGTATCTAGGGGTAACACCAAAAAATTACACTTTGTGATATACTCACACAAGAACTAATTCACTACAACGGGCCTTGATTCGCTCTTGTTTTAACACTCTTGGGGGATATTTTTTAATAATATTGATTTTTATGACCCATTATGAATTATTTATATAAATATTTTTATTGATTTGAATAACATATTTATGGATGATTATTTGAGAAAAAAATTCCATTAGATTTATAACATTCTTTAAAGATATATGTTTCTCACTAAGGTCTTATTCTTATATAAAATGGAGGAAAATAGGAGGTACAATGTAAACGGTGATCCTAACGGACCTTGTGTTTAAGTACTTCAATAGAAGATTAAATGGAAGAATTAATAATAATGATGAACCAACTAACTTGAATTATGAACAATAAATTGAATTAAGCCAATAGACAAAATCCATTTTGAATGGACCATTATATACACTGGATGTATTAGTAGGTCTCACGAGATAAGATAAGTTAGGTTTTGGTCAAAGCATTAACCATTTATATAGATGTCATGTAACATGGCCTCAATGGTATTATATGTCTAGAACAAAGCCCTGAGGGCATGTTTTAGATGTCCATCATTACACATTCCGTCATTATGAATTCAGTTGTTGATATTTCATGTGGTTATTTGATCAGTTAGAATACCTATGGTTGATATTCATTATCATGTAATATTTTATATGGAATTATTTTATCATTATTTATTTATTATATATTATTCTAATTTTATTGATAAAATTTAATGTGTTTCAATTATTTACCTTTCCGTATTTATTATTCAATATATATTATTCCATATTTATTCCAATTTTATATTGTTCCCTTACCCTTACTAATCATATGATCACACCCCATTAATATATTTTATTTTCCCAATGAGACTATGATTTGTTTGGTGAATTATATAATGGGATACACTAAAGAAAATAATAGAATATCAATTTATTCTTTTTTTTTTGTATTTTATGTTTTCAATTGTAATAGTATTTCAAGTATGTATCCTGTTTACCAAGACACATAAACAATTAAATACTTCATGATTTGATTCATTATATCTTATTATAATGTAAAGTAGATATAGGATATGGGATATTGTTGTTTAAGGAACTAAATGGATAATAAGATTTCATCATCGGAGGCATAAACATAAGCAGTCTAGATAAATGAAGAGATTATGTCATAAAACCATTTCCACTATAGTAACATTGAATTATAAGACCCATGAATCAATAAAATTATAAGAAACCTAATTTATATAATTTATAGAATTGTATTCAATATATAATATGTAAAAGTTTCATTATATACATCTTATAAAATAATATAGATTCACCACACAACATATGTCTCAAAGAATAAAAATTGAGATGAAATCCCATTACCACATTGGTAACATTTGAACCATAAAACCCATGAAAAATAGATCATAAAATAGTTATTAAACTCCACATAATTTTAATAATAATAATCATAAATTTCATTCATAGGAATTATATACACCACACCAAATAAATAGGTGGTTAATATGGCATGTTTCTCATGGATTTTAAAGTGAGACAGAAATCCATTATCGCTTTGGTAACATTGAACCATAAACCCCATGAAAGAGAAAAATTCAAAAGGATATTTAACTCCGCATAATTTTCATTGTAATAACCATAATATACATTCATGGTATTTATATACACCAAATAAAATAAAAATGTGGTGAATAGGGCATGTGTCTCATGGATGTAAAAGTTAGATAGAAATCTCGTAGCTTAAGTATATACTTCATCTATACATGTTCAAAAAACATTTATAATAAATATAAATTTATTATAAATATGTTACATGACCATAATAGTGTTTATCATGCCAACTATTATTTACTTATGACCTTTTATTACCCATTTATCAACAATTCCTTATTAAAGTCATGATTCGGGTAATAACTGCTTTTTTGTGTGCGTTTTGATTTATTATTATTTTTCTTATTCTAAATTTGATCATGGTTCAATAATCTAAATAATTTTAAACATTATATAAAAATCCTATATATCAATTATAAATGTATTTGTAGTATTTCAGAAAATTTAGGCATAGAAAATGAAATGCACAGTTCATGGAACCAGTAGTTCATAAGTACACATGAATGTGGTTTAAATTTTCTTTACATATTGAAATAAATAAAGTTAAAAAATAACCCTATAGAATAATTTTTATTTCATATATTTATATATATCATATTTTAATTAAACCCATATTTATTACCTTTCATGTAATGTGTGAATGAATCACATGTCATCGTAAAGCAGTAGTTTGTCGCACACACGAGTGGCGTTATCATATTCCCAATGAATGGAAAGTAAGGTGATAAATGTTATATAATAATTCCATAAATATAAATATTTTAACAATATCAAATACATTTATTTAATCTATCCTTATTTCTATTAAAGTAAAATAGAAATTAAAAACACATTATATCGGTTTGTGAGGTGGTAGTATGTTATACACATGTGAGATGTTATTGTTTTCTAACAAGTTTTGAGGTAAGAAGGTAGATATGGTATTATAATTATATATTTATAATGATATCATAAAAACATATATGAACATAAATCCATAATTATATCCATCTGTGATAGATGGTGATGAAATATGAATAACATCGGTTCGCGAGGCAGTGGTCTGCCTTACACAAGAGTGATGATTTTATATCCAATTTGATGGAAGAGGAGATGGATTTAGGTTATTCCAATAACATAATTAATTATAATAATATATAATATACTTATTTTAGTATATAAAATGTTTTAAAATTAATTTAATGAGGTGGGGGAAGAAATTAAATAAAACACTTGGTTAGGGACGTTACCTCTTCTTTAGAAAACTTCTTTTGGATTTCACCAAAAGGTTTAATGGGTTTCATTTATGGAAGAAAATAATTATTCTAAGATTAAAATAGGGAATAAATTAATTTACTTTGGTATATATTGGATTAACCAATGGTTTTTTGAATTTTGAATAAAATATGAGAGGGGTGGCCTTTTATAGGTGAGGTGAGTGGCACAACTGAAATTTTTTAAAATAAAAAGGTGTACCCATGTTTTTTCCAGGACACAAGGATAAAAAATGGGAAATTATATAACCTAGAATATATAGGGTAAAAAAATTCCATAAAATGGGTTTTTGATATGTTTTAGGCCATTCTAACAATTATATGTTTTGTTTAACCCCCGATAAACCCAATTTTGACCTTAACCATGGTTAATAATTTTTATTGTTTTTCTATTCATTATGTTCAGAAATTAATTTAACCTCACTAGATACTATATGTTATTGTTATTTAAAAATTGAGTCTATTTTTATAAATTCCTTTCACAAAAGTAAATATTTTAATTTAAAATTAACTCTAGAGACGTGATGAGTAAGCAGTTTTCCAAAGTAAAAATGTTCAAAAGATTAAAAGTTTTTATATTAATATTTATTATTAAATAGATTAAAACGACCTAAATTTTATTAATATATATTTAATAATAATAATTTTACTTTTAAGAACATCTTAAAATAATTTTTAATTTTTAAAATTCTTTAAAAGAAATGAAAATTCTTAATAAAAATCATAATTTTTTTATTATACATAAAAAAACTTATATTCTTAGAAAATTATAAAACAAATTACCGAATGATAATTTTTCCTACTGATTGTAAACAAGAATTCAATTATTGGGAATATATTATATTAAAGTGGAAAAAAATAATTTTAAAATAAGTGCGCAAAATGTTACAAAACTCATTTTGTTTTTGGAAATTACATTTTATGGGCGTAAAATTAGATTTATTTTATCTCATGCATAAAAAAACATAATATGAATGTTAAATATTATATTTAATATATAATATATAAATTTCATTGATATAATTCATAAAAATTTATTCGTTTAATTTATTGATAATTTTTTTTATAAAAAGAATTCATTTATTTTTAAATAGATTTTATTTTAAATTATAATTAATTGGTTTCCAAATAATTCATTTTATAAACATGTGTAATGAATATATTTTATAATTTAGTCAATTTTATTTGTAACCACCATTACAAAATCTAAGTGATAAGATTCATATTAAATAATAATATTTTAATAGTATATCGTGTTTCTTTTAATCTCACTTTTTCATGTAATGCAAGCTAAAATCAGTTTTATGTATAATGCAAGACAAGATCAATTTTCATGTATCAAAATCTAAACATAGTTTTTCATGTAATGCAAAATACATAATATACTAAATTTATTTGAAAAATTTATATTTAAAAAAAAATGAAACGGTGTAACATTCTACCCCCGTAAATAAATTGCATCCTCACAATTTAAATTGGTTCTTGGTAAACAAGGTTTTAGAATTTGAAAATAATTTTGTGGGAAACAAAAATCATAAAAATAGTTATTTAAAATTATTCTTAAAAAGATATAAATTTATTTGTAAATGTTATATGGAATAATAGATAATAGATTACCAAATAGAATAACATGGGTGGAAATTGAATACATGGACATGGATGAAAATAATAATGAAAAAATAATGATGGATAATGATAGAGATCATTGATATCAAGAATGATAATGATAATTATAAAATAAACAACCAAAAAACCACAAACCAAATAGGTGTGAAAAGGGTAATTGATATCATCCTGAATAATAGTAATAGGATAATATTTTATTTAAATATTATTTTCCTAAGGATGGGAAATTTTCACTAAAATATATACTTACTTGATTTCATTCCATGCCATATGAAAAATATCATCCTTTGATTATTCTTTGATCAATTTATGCTTCAAATCTTACTCCAAGAGATGAAGTTGAATTTTTGGGTGCCTAAATTTTTAGTGGATCATAAGATCCATAAAAGAATGATAATTCATTCCTTATTTCTCTAATTATCATAAAAAATATAAATATTATTAGAGGTTAAACAATAACATCCATAGTTACACATAGTCAACTCCAGGAATAGGTATCCTTAAGTCTCTACTATGTTTTCCCAAAATTAAAATCCAAAACAATATAATGATGGTCACTAAATTTCTAAAATCAAATTATCATTAATACCCCAAACAACATAAAGTAACTCATAATGTCACATACTAAATATATGAATACATTGATCATATATTCTCTTCAAATAGGTTAATATCTTGAATTGCTATAAAATATTAAGTAAAACATTGATACTTTCAAAAATTAACTCTTTCCTCATTCCTTAAATAACATTACATATTAATGAATACATTCCATAAATCCAAAAAAGTTGTAAACTACATAAATGACAACATAAAGCACTTTTTGATCAAATCATTAATCAATTGAAAGGTAATAAATACTATCCAATTTAATTTATCTATATTAATCATCTCATTAATGAAACTAAAAATCACATTATCAATATTAGGATCTTATTAAGGGTTATATCACGTTATTCAAAATACAACCTTGTGGAAATTATGAACGATTCATCTTAGAAGTATGCACCTCACGCACCTCTCATTTTTTCAAATTTTCCTCCTTCCATCATTTGTCTATATGGAAGTGCAATAGAAGATCCCCCTGCATCAGAATGATGTTCAGCGAGCGGTGCTTTGGTGATCTCATTTAGGGATTTCTCGGTGCTTCCTTCTGGCCCCTCTCGACCTTCTCTAGAGGATCCTTTAGCCTCTTTTTCCACTAGAATTTCTTTTCGGCCTTTTTTCCAGTTGGTTTGAGTTTTCTAGAATTGGTTTCATCCTTTAGATAGGTGGTGACTGGTGAGTTTCAGAAAGTTTCTTAGCCCCCTTTCCATATGGTTCATCCTATATCTCTGGATCTACGGAAACTTGAAATGGTGGATGGGTTTCCAGCCTTCTCGCTTTCGAAAGTGGAACTATCTGGAGCATCTCATTATCACCGATGGTCTCTTAGTACACATTTTGGAAATGATCATCCTTCATTGGTGGTTTTTTCAAGCTTTGTTGAATCATGGGATCTTACTAGTGTGTCTTTGGTTTCTATTCTCTCCATGAAATCATTCTGTATCCATTTATTATCTAAATTAGACTTCATTCGGGCCTAGGACAAAGAGGCCCTTTATTGTGGATTTCAATGGTTCCTTCTCCTTCAGTGGTCTCTATATGCTCATCGGGGAAAGAACTATTCTTTTTCAGCCCTTTGGATTCGACTCCCTAGGATTCCTCTTCCCTTCCAAAATCATGCAATCTTTAAATCAATCGGAAATTCTTTGGGTTACTTTCTTTTTACTGATGTTCCTACTCTCTGGATGGAGCATACTATGGCAGCTCATATTTTTGTGGAATTTGATCAGGCATCTCCTTTTCCATATAGAATTCATCTAAGTGTGAGTACAAATTTTTCGTTTTGGATAAATATTATTTTCCCTCAGTATCCTGGTTTTTATTTCTTGATGAAAACATCAAGGGAATTCTGATTCATTAGGAAGGAATCAAGTGGTGTTTATTAGGGAGTCAGATGAACCTCAACTTCAAGTACGCGATCATCCAGTTTTTATTGCTTATGTGGTTCAGGACCATGTATCTTCTAGGATTCTGGATGATGTTTTTTTGGTCGAGGAGGTGTCTGGTGATGATCATTTGGTCAAAGTGAATTCTTTGGTTCCATATTTTTCTTACCTTTCCCATCTATTCCAATGTGGGAAGGATAATAAAATTTCTATTAGGATTGACACTACAATAATTGGTCATCCCTTGGTGGTTCCTTAGGATAATTCGGCTCGTTCTAGTGCTGATGTAGTGGGTGTTCTCTTGTGTTCAACAGATCAAGTGGTTGGATCCCCAGCCTTGGCTTGTCTTCAAGAGTTTCCAATGGTGAATTCATTTGATCTGGATTCTATGGATCCAGTTTGGGTATCCCCACTTCTACATAAAGGAATTGACAATTCCTCTATTCTCAATAATAGTACTCCTATTATAAATTCATTCAAGGTGTTGGATGATTTTGGAGAGGACTCTTTATGATCATCATCGGTTCATGGTGTTTCTAAGTCAGCCAAACACAATCTTCCTCCTAGTAGCGTTGAATATAGTTACAGATCCAAGTCAGAAATTGAAGGCTTAGTCCAACAAGATAATATATCTTTTTCTTCATGACTAATTACATCATATGGAATGACAGGGTTCTGGGATCCTTGGACTAAAGACAATATCTTTTAAAAACTATTTAAAAGTAAAAGGTTTCTTTATTGGCCATTATTGAGCCAAATTTTATACCTGAATCAATCAAGTACTTGGCTTATGATTTTCATTTAAACCATTTTATGCATGGTTATCCTAATAATAAGAATATTTTCTTATTTTGGAATGATCCAATCATTATTGATTTAATAGATAACTCCAGTCCGCATCTTTCTATTAAAGTTTGTAGAAATGAGGTTTCTTACAATATGTCTATTGTTTATGTGAGTAGTGATCCTGTTCTCTGGAAAGACTTATGTGCCCCTATTTTTTCCTTCAACTCTAGTTCAACTCCATGGTTTATTGGAAAAGATTTCAATACTATTATGGATACATATGAAAAGAAGTGGGAGGATCTTATCCTAGTAATGGTATATTCAAGACTTTCTTTCCTTTAATTCATCCAACCAACTTTTGGACATGGTGTTTTCTATAAATTCTCTCATATGGTTCCATAATTGTAGGGAAGTTAGCGGAATTTGGAGTAGACATGATAGGTGTATTGAGAATTTTTAGGCCATCCCTACTTTCTCAGGTTCCTCTGTCACTCATCTTCTTAGATACTTATCTGATCATTCTCCTCTCCTTCTACATGTTCATGTTTCTGGTGAGATCAAGAAGGGTTTCTTTAATTCTATTCATTGGTGGAAAATGGAAGGCTTTAGAGAGCTGATTAAGGCTTCTTGGAATATTCGTGTTCTGGGTTTTCTAGGTTTTCACTTCATAACAAACTAAGAAGACATAAGGCCTCCATTCTTTTATGGATCTTTCAGATTCCTGATCAAGATATAGTCTGGGAAACTCTTTTAGAGGCAATCATACTTCTAGGTCTTCAGTTACATCTTCAATGGGATTATGACAAGCATATTATTTTGTCTAGTAAGATTAAAATTATGGAGAATATTTTTCGTGATCTTGAAACATCTGCTAGAGAGAGAGAAAAATATAATTGTATTAAGGTAGTTGATAAGAATGCTTCCTTATTCCATGATTGTATTACAGAGAAAACATTCATTGAAAAAATTAATCTTCCTCCCCCTGATGGGTCATTTACTAGTGATGCTAGTGTGGTGGGCCCTTTGGCTGTGTCTCACTTCATTAAGGATCTCTCTGGTAAACGGCAGGATCATGAGGCTTCTCATTAGGCTTGGTCAACCCTTGATCCTTTTTTTTGATAATGTTTCTTCATTTGTCTCTAGTTTGGATAAACAATTATTGGCATCTCTTTTGGGAAACGAGGAGATTATTAAATCCAATAGGACTCTTAATCCTGAAAAAACCCCTAGTCCTGATTGTTTTCCTAGTTATTTTTATTCTGATGCTTGGATTATTATCATAGACAATGTGGTTTGTTCTACTCGTGATTTTGTTAGGGGTGGCACTTTACCTAGAGTTGCTTTTGCTACCATCTTGGATCTTTTTCATAAATTCCAATAGCCAAGTGGTTTTGGGAAATTCCGGCCCATTAGTATGTGTAATTTTTCTTCTAATGTGTTGGACACTATTCTCAAAAAAAAATTATTCCCTCCATCTTCCACTGCAGGTATCTAAAGAAAAACATGTCTTTATTATTGGGAGAGGAATTCATGGTGCTATTTTTCTTACCCAAGAAATGATAACTAATCTTGATAATATAGAGATTGGAACTAATGTTATGGTTAATATTGACTTAGAAAAATCCTATGATCGGATGGATTGGTCTTTTCTCATTAAATTGATCAGAATATGTGGTTTTTACAATTGGTTTGATGATCTATTCTTTAGGTTCATTTCTTCTACTTTGTTCTATATTTCATTAATGGGGAAAAGGTTTGGTTTATTCAAATCATGAAGAGAATTGAGACAAGGTGATCCTATATCTTTGAGATTATTCATTCTAGACCAGGATGTTCTCAGCATGAATCTTAACAAGAGTCTTGATATTGGATTTATTCATCCCTTTAAAGGGAGGTAAGGATTCTCTGCTATTTCTCATTTGTTTTTCTGACGATATGTTATTTTTTCCCAATAGAAGTGCCAAATATATTCAAAATTTCAATTTGAGTGTTTCTGAATGTTTCAATAAAGCTGGCCAACGTGCCAGTACTAACAAAAGTGGGGTATTTATCTCCAAAAAGTGTTCTTCTAGGACATTTGTGCTCATTCATAATAGAATTGGTTTTTCCAAGCACTTATTCCATATGGAATATTTAGGTACCCATTTATCTAATGAGAGTGTCAGATTTTTTATTTCTGATTCCATTATGTCTAGAATTATGGGAAGGATCCAAAATTGGAAGGGTCATCTTTTATCCTTTGGGGGATGGATCACTTTGGTCTATAGTGTGTTTTCTTCCATTCTTATGCATGTGTTATCTATGTGTAGACCTCCTAAAGAAGTGATTTGGAATATTGAAAAGCTTCTAAATTGCTTCATATGGGACTCACATCATGAATGACTTCATCATTGGGATAGTCAGTCTAGAATGGCAATACCTTTTCAGGAGGGGAGTTTAATCTCAAAGGTGTTGAGGAAAAAATGTAGTGTTGCAGGCTAAACTAGTATGTGAGGCTATTTCTAGGTTTTCTCATTAGTCTGATTTTATCAAGAGGAAGTATGTGAAATTCTAATTTGATTGGGTTGATAGTGGTAATAGTTCTCTCCTTTGGATTTTTTTAAAAAGTCTTTTTTCTCCTATTCTGGATAATTCTCGCTGGATGGGAGGGTGTGGGGAATTTTTTTTCTGGAAACATAATTGGACTAGTTCCATTCTCTTTCTTCCAAGCTGTCTCACCTTGAATATAACTATTAGGTAGGTAAGTGCATACCCTCTGTTCACTGATGCAGTGTTGAATGATGTTCAAAAGGATGTGTTGCATAATATCTATTTTTCTCAGGATCCAGACAAATTTTTCATTACAACTTCTTCCACTGGTAAAATTTCATACTCAGATTTTCATTCTATGATTCATCCTTCTTCTATTTTGGACTATATGGTCAAATGACTTTGGTGTACAAAACACACTCCTGAATTTAGTTTTCTTCTCTAGATAATCTGCAATGGTGATATTCCTACTAATGATAATATTCAACAAATTTCAATTCCTCTTATTTTGAAATGTAAACACTGCTTGTTCTATCATTATAAGACTGTTTTCCATCTTTTTTGAAAAATTGATTGGGGTATTAATTTTTGTGTTCATGTTGCTGGATTTCCATATTTTAGTGGGTGTGTTGCGTACACTGGAAGAATTACTTCAAGCATGTTGGAATTCACAGGAGAGGGGTTCTGTGCAAGCCAAGGGGTGGACTTTACTCATCCTTGTTGCTTGTTGGACAGTATGGGAATCGCGGAATGTTGATGCTCATCAATACATTCATCATATCTTTTAGTACATCAAATGTAAATTTTTGATCCTTCTCTCTTCGTTTGTGTGCCAGTGTAAATGTCTGAATATTTATCTGGTTCTGAATTCTTTTGTTTCATTGGTTACATTAACGGGTGTAATAATTTCTATATGGAGGTCTTCTCATGTATGGGTGTGATGGATTCCTCTTATCAATGGTATTAAATTAAATACTAATATTTCTTGTGTGAAAGGATTTGTGCATTGTGGCAGTGTTGTTCGGGATAATCATGGTTCAATTATTGTGGATTTTTCTTCTTTATTTGGGGAGGGTAATTCAATGATGGCTGAGGCACTAACGCTACTCCAAGGTCTCAATATGAGTAGGGAAAGATCAATCCACATATCTGAAATTGAATAAGATTCGGCCATTGTGAAAAATGCCCTAAAAGGTAAAGTGTATTTCTCCTAGAATATTATCTATTCCTTCCGTTCTTGCAAGGATTTAATTCATTCAAACATGTTGGTTCTTCATACATGGTGTGAGGTTAATATGCTGGAAGTTTTCCTGGCTTATAAAGGCAATAAAGATGAAAGGCTTCGTATTTTTTCTAGTATAGGTTCCCTTTCTATTGATTGTTCTATGATTGTTCGAGGGGATGCCATCGGTATTCATCATTTTCATCCCCTATGAACTTTTTACCTTGTGTTCTTTCATGTTTATGTATTTTTTATTAATAAAAGTTTATAATTTTCAGTCTGTCGAAATATCACAAGGCCATTAAATCAATTTTCTAGGAAATTAATACCATTTAACATGTTTTTGATACTTCATAATGACAAACTACTGTAGAATAATCCATTGGAGTTTCATTATTCTAATAACCAAAATACCATTGATAAAAATATAATTCTTTGAATCCCAATACATAAACACACCGGTCGTTCCACCTTCTCCATACACCATTGACCAGGTTTCAGGGCTTTATTCCTTAACATTTCTTTCCTTTCATATGCCATTTGAGGTTTCTTCATCATCAAAAATATAACTGTTACTCATGAAACCTTGATGATTCTATTTGGAATCATTCCCTTTTGGACATCAATTTTAATAATGCCTATATTTTCTATATTTGAAAATACTCATCCAACAATGATATCTTTTGGAAACCATTATTCTCATCCATTGCGTTAATTGAACTTTTCATTTTTCCTCTAAAATTACTTTCTTTGTGTCCTTTTCCCCAAATTCAAAACATCTTATTTTTTCACTAATATATCCACATGGGTACTTCTTCCCACATTCTCAACACATAAGAAAATGAATCTTCTTTCCACCATGGTTTTCACCACCCCAACTCTTAACAAAATATACCATTCACTTCTTTGGTGAGTCTTAGAGTTGGTTAAGGTGTATTTTTTTAATCATATATCATGATTATTGATTCATCATAATAAAAATATACTTCACTCCATTCATCATCCCATTTTAATTCTCATCAACACATTGTCTATCACATTCATCATTAATCTAATTTCTACTAGTTCCTTCCATTGACTAAAACAAAATAAAAAACTGTGAGTAACAATATTCATTGTGGTAAACCACATAATCCTGACAAATAACCTATAGGATGCCTAAAACATGAAATGTTCTTTTTGATATATGACACATTAGACTTAACATAGTTCACTCATGGTAATCATATATTTAAAACCTTCATGATCGTTTATAAAGAGTTTGTAAATTTCCAAAACCATATTGCCTAGGGGTGTAACGTTATGTGTATATCAAGGCTCATTATCATACACTAGGTGATCACAGAGTCTGTATTAATGAACCCTTTTCATATTTACATCCCTTGGGTACCTCAATAATAAATCCAAATCCACCTATAGTATCTTTCAATATATTTAATTTCTTTGAAACCACTTTCTATGTCGTTTACCAAAATTATAGGACATTTTCTTATACATTGACTCATATTTAGACTTATCCTTAGACATATCCCAAGACATATCCTTATAAATATACCAATTAATCTCACTAAATTTTTCTCATCCTAGTTTCCAAAAGTTTAATAAACTAATCCTTCTTTGCCAATTGTAAAGATCAAAAATTCTTATACATAGATATAACATCTTTTTATATGATTATTCATTACATTTCACAAACACACACATGAGGAACATAAATTTATAGTTCCTTTGGAGAATAGTTAAAAATTATTTTTATTTCTTGAATGATGTTAAACATATACCATAAGGATCATCCAACATAGTAATCTTCTTAAACATACCCTACCAAAAAACTTTCTTCATTACCTGGGGAAAAAACATAAGAAAGTGTGAACTTAGATACGTAAGAATAACATGATCATAATGGTATGAGAACATGATAATAACATTTTAAAAACATACCCTGTGTATCAAAGATCATAATCTTGAGTCATGGAATAAATATTGGTGGTTCATAACACATGAATCATAGGGAAATAAATGAACATAAACCATGAGAACATAATATTTTCATAAGACATAGATTTTTCACATACACATAATTATAATAAATAACATACCTAGTAGTAAAGGATAATTTCCAATACTATCATAGTTAAATGGTTTCACTACCCAAATCATTGTATTAGTCACAGTCTACACCCAAGACTATCATAGTAAACAATTCTACTTACTAAATTGGGTTTTCTCCCTATTCTAGTCATGTTTATCTCATAACATTTCTGTCTTTTCCCAATTCATTGGAGAGATATATAGGTCTCTCACATCACATAATTAAAATCAAATGCATTTATACCTTAAGATAATAAAATATTAATCATATCAATACCCATGAAAATAAATATGTTTCATAATCATTACATCATAGAAAAACTCATATAAATGACATGGGTTTCATATAAATTTCATAATTTTATCCTATCATAACCCGTGGAAAAAATTAGCTATCATGAGTATTTTATAATGGTATAACCAGTGGAAAAGAGATGGGTTTCATAAACTTCTTTACATCATAAAAATAAACTATTCAAAGAAATAATATGAATGGTATCATTGGATCATATTCCTAGTAAATAAAAAGTAGCATCAAAAGATTTCATCATATGTGGAAAATGATTTTTGAAATACACATGGAACATTTCTTTAGGAAAATAAATTTTCTTTAAAAAACGCTTTTTAAATCAAAAAAATCATAAAACTAGTTGGGAATCCTTTTCTGCTAAAATAAACTGTGAAATATATAAAGTAATATTTAATAATAATTTAAAACATTTCTTGAGAAAAATAACCTTTCTATATTAAAAACACTTTCTAAAACATTAAACTTTTTTAAATACTTTTAATTTAAAAATCCTTGAAAACTTATAAAGTAGACATTATAAGATCAGTTAAAACATTTCTTAACAAAAATAGCCTTTTCACATTTAAAACACGTTTTAAATTATAAAAAATTTCAAATATACATTTTTTGAAAATAAAATTTGAATATTTTAAGGTAATGCTTAAAATAACGAGTGTTAATGATGGTGAAAAATACTATTCATGTTTTACACTTTAAAACAAATACACCTTTCACATTTTTAGTAAAAGACCAACAAGCATTATTTGGAAAATGACCTAAAGATTCCTTTCATGAATTTTTTTTTAAAAATACAACATCGGTAAAACATTCATTTAATAAATTACATTGATAATGTTAGAAAGATTTTTATTAAATGTGGATTTGGAATAAAATTGGTTTTAAACTAAAGATAGAAATAAATATGGTTTTGAGTGAAAACATCCATTTGAATTATTGAGTACATAAAGAGAGTAAAATGAATGGAAAATATGTATTCTCATAAAATAAATATATTTTAATAAAAATCATGAATTTATTTAGGGATGGATCATAGAATTTATTTTATCTGTGGAATAAACCTAAATTATTCAAATAAACGATGAGATTATATCAAAAAACCATCACTACTTTGGTAAAATTGAATCGTAATCCCCAAAATATTGTAAAATTAAATTATAAGTTATATATATCATGAATATAAGTATATTAATGATATAAAATGTTAAAATGGTAATATATTTACCTCATAAACTAAAATAGGTGCAAAACACATCATATGTCAAAAAGAAGGAAAATCGAGATGAAAATCCCTTACCGCTTTGGTAACTTTTGAAGTGTAAACCCCATAAAAGAGAGATCCTAAAATAGAAATTTAAATACCAATAATTTTCAGGATATTATTCCTAAAATACATTTAGGGGAAATATATACACTATATAAAAGAAATATTTTTTGAATGTGGAATTTATCTCATTGATATAAAAGTGAGAAGGAAATCCTTTATTGGTTTTGTTGAGTTTAAGTTGTAAACACCATGAATGATAGATCAAAAAATTGATATATAAATAAAAATAATTTGTAGTATAATAATCCAAAAAAAATTCATGGGTAGTATATAAACCACATAAAATAAATAGGTGGTGAATATGAAATGTATCTCATGGATATAAAAGTGAGTCAAAAACCCCATACCTTAAGTCTCCACCTCCTTCAAACTCAAGAAAACCTACTATATAATAAATATAATTTTATCATAAATATATTAAATAAAAATAATAATCCATATCATTCCATATATTATTTACATATGAAATTTTATTAACCGTTTATCAATAATTCTGTAACGAAATCACGTTTTGGGGAATAACTACAATGTTTTTTGTGTATATTTGGAAATATTATTTGCTTAGTCCTCATAGTTTTATAATGGTTACATAATATATATAATTATAAAAATTATATAAATATAATATATATTCAGTTTTTATGTATTTAGATTATTCCATCAAGATTAGAGATAAAAATTGAAATACATTGTTCATGGAGACAGTTGGTCATACATACACATGAATGTTGTTTACATTTTCTCAATGGATTAAAAGAAAGAAAGGTAAATAATATATTAAGATAAAATAATAATTTGTATTCCATATATATATATATATATATATCAAATAATTTGATTAAAATAATCTTTATTACCTTCTATGTTAAGTATGAGCTAATCGCATTGTTTCGTGAGGTAGTAGTCTACCATATCCACAAGCGATGTTATCGTATTATAATGGATTGGAAATTATAGAGTTTTATGTGATATCATAATTAAAAAGTATAAATAGGTTACCAATATCATATATATTTATTCATTTTACCCTAGTTACCATCCATGTAAATAGAAATGGAAAGCACATTACATCGTTTCGTGAGGTGGTAGTCCGCTGTACACAGGGGCGATGTTATTTTTTCAATGTGTTTTAAGGCAATAAGATAGATGTGATATTTTAATTATATATTTATAATAATATAATAAATATAATATATATATATATTAAATCCATAATTATATCCATCTGTGAGGGGTGGCAAGGGAAAATAAATAACATTGGTTCGTGTGGCGGTAGTCCGTCGTACACATGTATGATGTTATGGTATCCCATTTGATTGAAGTGGAGATGGGTTTAGGTTATTTAATTAACATAATAACATATAATTATATATAATATATTATTATTATATAATTTTTTAATAATAATTGAAGGATGTGGAGAAAGAAATAAAATTAAAACGCTCGTTTAAGGATGTGACATCTTCTTCAGAAACATTCTTTTTTCTGCACCAAAAGGAATACTAGATTGGATTTATACAAATAAATAAGTCTTATAATATGATAGTATAGAATTTATAAATTTATTTTAGTTGGTATTGGATAAACCAATTGGTTTTCGATGTGTAAATAGGAGAGAAGAGGGGGTAAACTTTAATAAGTATGGTGGGTGGATCACTTGTAATTTGTGAAAATAAAAATGATTAATTGTGTTTTTCATATTATAAAACACTAAAAAATGATCCATTATCTAACCTAGAAGATATAAGTCAAAATGTGGCCATAAAATTGGGTATGTATATGTTTTGGGAAATTTTTAATCTTTCCCTTTTTAGTTTAACCCTCAGTAAACCCATATTTACCTTAGCCATGGTAAATATTTTTAATGTTTTTTACTATTCATTTTGGTCACAAATTAAAATAAAAATATTATATAATATAAATTGTACTAATTAACAATATGTAATCCATTTTTCCAAATTTCATCCAATAATTTTCCGAATTTAACTTTAAATTAATCCCGTATTTGCAATCAGAAAGCGGTTTTCCTAAGTGAAAATGTTTAAAATTATAAAACATTTTCATATGAAGATAAAATATTAAATTTATTCCAATTAACTAAATCAGATTACAATATTTATAATTTTACTTCTAAAACCATATTAAATCAATTTGGATGTTTTTAAATGCTTTAAAATAAATGACAATTCATAACAAAGTCAATATTTTTCACTATTCATCAAAATATTATCTTCTAATAAAATTTGAAAATATTATCTCTATGATAATTTTAATAATCTTATTTCAAGAAGGAATTAATTTTTTTCAAAATAAATTTAATAAAATTGTGGAAATTTAATTTTAAAATAAATCGGCATAATGCAACAAAACTACTTTTTTAGAAAAATATAGTTTTTAACCTTAAAATTATATTTATTTTATATCATGCAAAAAAGAAACATAAGATGTATTTTAAATATTATATTGAATATATAATATATTAATTTCATTAATATAATTCACCAAAAGTTATTTTTAAAATTTATTGATGAAAATAGTTTTTTCATAAAAGTATTTCCTTTATTTTCTTCTAGTTATTATATTTATTTTTAATTTATTGGTCACCAAAGAATTCATTTCATATACATGTGTAAAGAATATATTTTTATAATTTAGTAAATATTACTCATTATGTTCATTCCAATACCTAGTTGATAACATTCATATTAAATAATAATCTTTTAATAGTATGTCATTTTTTGTTGAAACTCGTTGTTGCATGTAACATAAGCTAAACTCAATATTGTGTTTAACGTAAGACAAACTCAATATTACATGTTACAAAATATAAAATTATATTTTCATTTAATGTAATATATCAAAAATATTTTTTTTAAGAACACATTACATAAAATCTCAAGTTGTTACTCATATATCGATGAACAATGACTTCCTTTGAAATTTTTTACATGTTTGGTGTTGTTTTGAAAGCATCAAACTATGATAAGTAAGTATAAATTTCCCATTATTTAAGGAAAAAAATTATCCTTTTTTATGTCCAAATGATAAATATTAAATATTCACTCTATAATGGAATTTAAAGTGTTGTAGAGTTTGGGCCCTTTATATTTAGTGTATTGATATGGAAAGGGTGGAATGATTGGGAGTTCAAAAATATTTTGAGACATAGTTGAAAAAATGGTTGTTTAATAAATTTATAATGATTAGTATTTTCATTGAGGGTTTTATATGATTTTGGTTCCCCCTAATGAGTATTCATTTAGTAGTCAGATTCTTAAATCTTATGACCACTATTATTCTATTTTCATAGTGATATTTTTGTATATGATAAATATGAGTTAAATTTTAGCTTAATTTATATTTTAGAATATATCTTGAAAATTTATTCCATTATAGTCTTTCTGGAGGGCCTCAATTTCATTAAAATTAGTTCTGTATTTAAGATATTTTCCCACGTATTTGTATTTTTTGAGTATAGATTAAATGTTCATGCACTTGAAACCTCTCAGGAGTGGTTTCATTAATTGGTAGCCATCATATGATTGAAAAGGTTTTACTTTTCCATTGTTTTGAAAGATATCATCAATCATTTTATACAAAAGGTGTCCTAAAAAATTAATGAAAACAAATATTGATGACAAAATATTTTTAGCGCCATATTTTGAACCATTTGTGCACTAAAATATTAAAAATAATTTGGGAATGTTTAATGAGTAAATTATATGTTTGAATTATTAGACTGTGAATGTTTAATTTGTTTATTATTATTTCCTTTACTTATATTTTTAATGTTATTTTCATTAAAAATTATTTACTTAAAATAAGATATTGAATTTTTAATTAAAATTATCTTGGGTGGTATGACTTCATTATATTTCATTTTTTATAACATTAAAAGAGTATTCAGGTAGTTTTTGTTACTCTTTCTTTAAAATGATATTTTTAACGCACCTTGTGATTTATTTCCACAACTATTATTTAATTGTTATTACATGATCATTGAAAAAATTCTTAATGTTGGTTTTTCTAAAATTATTGGAATTATTTCGGAAATATACAATTTTTATATTAAAAATATAAAAAACATAGATATTATTTTATAATATAATTATGTAGTCAAAGATATCAAGATATATAAAACATAAGGCTTGGCATGATGTTTTTGAAGATTTGTTTTGGAACATTTACAGGAATTCATTAATATATATTTTATTTGTGATTTAGTTCCAAAATTATGGTTCCTAGTTTGGCTATGGTGATTGCCTAAATTCTTGTGGATGATTTAGAAATATTTACATATAGAATCATTATTAGAAATATGTTAGAAATTTTATTGATTTGGTTCAGGGGTTTTTATATGTTTATTATATTTTCTTTTATTTCCAATGGAAACCCAATGTAGATTATTATTATTATAGTTTTTTATTTTTTATGTTTTTTAGAAAGATATTTCTTAATATTTGGGTTATTATCTTTACAACTCCCTTCCATTTGGCCAATTTCATCAAAATTAAAATCATTGATTTGATTTTTTCCCTGGGGTTACCTTATGATCGAATCTTATAATGACCCCATTTTAATTTATTGATGTATTTGAAACAGTTAGGAGTTTATACATGTGTGAAGAGGTTTATTTTTTAGTTAGGTACTGAGTCACTTATAACAGAGCTTTCATTTTTTATAGTCCCTCAAACTAATATTGTTTTTTAATTCAATCATATCAATTAATGGGTTGAATATACTGGTGATATATTTCCTTTATTAAGGTAAAAAGGTCAAGATGAAACTCTTAGTGTGATGGGAAGTGAGATTAGGTAATATAGCCTCTAATAACATTTATTTAGTAGGGATAAGATGGTGGTTTATTATTTAGAACATATCACTATAAGAAGCTGTCGACTATTGGTTAATGTGTAAGCTATTGAAATCTCAGCCTTAGTAACCCATCAAATACCATAGGAATCTTTTTATCAATGTTATTTTATTTTCATATTTATTATTGTCTTACAAGGTTGGTTTTGGGTATCCTAAATTGTTTCGGTAAAATATTTAGATGAAATATTATTTCAATCTTATAAAACATGACATTAAACCTCATTTTCGTTACACAACTCATTATACTTTTTATTTCACCCCTATTATCCAAAATATGGCATAATTGGTTTTTATATTGATGTATTGACTACCTTGATTAGAGGTTTGAAACTCTTCATCCTTCAAGAATGATAGATTTATATGTCTTTCAAGGCTTCATATTTTTTCTCTTTAAAATCCCCTTTCCCATTATTTATCTATCACTAGTGATTTTTCTATTCACATGAAATTATCTTATTTATAATTTATTCAAAAAAATAATACCTTTATTGGGATAGAATTACTTAATAAATTTAGTGTGTTCATGGAATGGAGAAAAAATTTTATATTTATATGTATTCCAAATGTTTTATGAGTGATGAAATCAACCTACATCTATTTATTCATAGATCCTCTATTTCTTGATTTCTCTAGCATTAGACGTGTTTCTTTATTTTCATATTGAATGAGTTTATGTTTAGAGTGTATTTATTATCTACATTTTATTTATTATATATGGATAAAGTATAATTCCATGGAATGATACTTTATTATTTATTTTATTCCATTTATGGTTTGAAATTAATGATCACATATTCATGGATAAGAAACACGAGGTGGATTAAAGTACATTTCCAATATACTTTTCCACTAAAGATAATTGGAAATTTCATTTATAAAATTTTTATAGGCCCCCTTTCACCCATTTAATTTATTTCATCTATTTCTACATTCGATTTTTTCTATTGTGAAAACTCCATGTTGGAATTTTCTTTGTATTTAATCTTGTTTTATAATATATTTCATTATTTTTATTATTCAATCTCTATAAACCATGTAAATATAAAAAAATTTAACTACAATGACTATTTTTATTTTGAATATTAGAGCTAGAGCTAGTATTTCCCATGGTTTGGAGGATTGTCAATCCTTGAAATATATATTCAAATGTTATATATATTTTTTATATTTACTCTTGTATTTTGGGAACAATATTTATGGCATGTGAATTGATATTGTACTTGTACTAAATTTAGATAAATTATGAGTTGAAAATTGAAATGATATGGTCAGAGATAAGGATATGGGGTAACTATTTGGCCATTGTTAATGGATTTAAGAACTTGTGAGAGGTAAAATTGTAATATGATACTAGTAGTGGGTGTGGGTATTAATTAATGGGATGGTGTATAGTAATGGGGACTGGTTATTTGGGATCAGAATAGACCGGTTGTTAGGGAGACTTGGGGCTTGGATCCTTGGGATCCCTCTGAGAGTAATAATATATTTTTTCTGCATATTCTCTTCTATAAATATAAAATTTCCATTATTTTTGGAATATAGTAAATATGTAAAAGAATGTGGTTTACCTCCATCTAGTGCCTCCATACTTAATAATTAGGGCACTCATTGAGATCCCACCTATTATGAAAGAAACATGAGGTTGCATTTTAGTGTTTTCCAGAATGGAGACATATATAAAAATGATGAAAAAAATAATACAAGATCTAGTGGAAAGGAAAAAGGATTAAGAGGGATAGTTGTAAGAGGTAAGAAAAGACATTATCAAAGATCCAACATGTGTAGTGATAACTCAAGAGTGTTATATAATAACATTTGATAGGGTAGAATTCCCTGGAATGGTTAGAATATCAAGCTGAACAGGATGATGTTTTAAAACTATCCTACAGTATAGAATGTTCCTAAAGAAGAATATTGAGTTCTCACTACTCCCACAAGAGCTCTTCAAAATTCATTTTTACAACCTATAGTCAGACATCTTGATCCAGCATCCATTCAAATATAGTCATCTTGCCAAATCCAGTATCCATTCCTCTAGAGTCTATGTTATTATTTCTTTCACTGTGATATGTGTCCCTATCTAGGATGACATTCACCAGTAAACTCAAACTACTTCCAAAAGCAGTGCAATCTCAATTAAAGAACCGATTGTTAAAATAGTACATACAAGAGAGAGGTAATAAATAGGTTTCTATTGGTTAATATATACTAGAAGCAATGAAAATTTCATATTTATTGAATATGATAATAAGTATAATAAAAATAAAGAATAAAAATTTCATGGGGGCCCCTAGATCCCAGCCTTAGGTCTCCCTAACAGCCACTATACACCTATCCCAAATGACCAATTCCCTCTACCTGACATATTCCCTCTAAAAAATACCTCCACCCACTACAATTAATATAATAATATTATACCTTTATCAATTTATAAAATCCCTTAATAACCTAGTTTCTAACCCACTTCCCTATAAATAAATATATCATTTCATTTTTTAACTCGTTATTTATTTAAATATAGCTTAATTCAAACCTTAATACAAAAATCCAGAAATACCATATCCATAGTACGTATGTAAATATATGGAAAAGGATATAAAAGTTCCATCTTGAAACAAGGTTTATTATGAAAATTCCACATCTAACTTAGACACAACTGGTGAATCATCTTCATTATATTATTAAGGTAGATAGGTTCTGATTTTTATTCATTAAGGAGGGTGGGTGAGTTTTAATTTAATATTTTATAAACTCATCTCAATGTTATTTTAATTCATCATGAACTTCATGAAAAACTAGAAAGTATTCTTCTTTAACCTCCTCTCGCAATGGTATAGACATGTTTTAAACTAGTTATTCCAAAATTTAAACATCACAAGGTTATCAAATTAAAATTTTAGTATAACTAGATTACATTCTTATTTTTCTTTCTCCCCATTCTAATCTTCCAATACCGTTGTGGATGTGGAACGAATTTATTCCCTAACGTCTTTAAGAATTTTGGAATTTTTATCCTCTTGGATAACTAATGATAATTCCCTGATAAAAATCATCAAAGTTGTTAACAATAGGCCAATTCTAAGAATAATCATAATTATTCACTATGTATTATAGAAAATTTCAATAAAAATTACATACAATGAAGTTTTGTTTTTAAAAATATTAAAATTTATGATTTTTTTTGTTTTTTTTAATGAAATAAGTGCATGTAAATGATCAACCTCCATGGAAATGTTTTAAAATTTAATTAAAGATTTTATTTCAGATCCCCTAAATAAATTATTATTTACCTAAGCATGTAATATAGTTTGCACATAGGGTTGATCTCTCGAGGTTACCGCTCACAAAAAAAATTCTTCTTTTGTTGTGGTATATAAACTAACTAATTTAAAACTAAATGATAAAATAATATAATAGGGGTTTTAAAATGTATAAGATGTTAATATATATAAAATAATAACATGTGTAAAACAACGTACAACTAATTTGGGGAAGGAGAAAGAAATAGTTTCTCTTATGAGTTCATGGTGATGTTATCACTATTTTAAAAAAAAAATAAATATTTTATTTAGAGTTAAGATTAAACATATCAATAAACACCCTCCCATTTTAATTTTTATTACCCCAAAACAACCCTCTACATGAGAGAAATATCAATCAAATTATCACCACAATGTTATAATAACCCACAAAATTCAATATTGTGATAATGAAGAAGATTAATAATGATTAAGGGGAAGAAGATAATAGTAGAGAAAGCTGGGTGAACCTTTATATAAACCTTTTTCACTACTTTTTAAATTCTCAAATTAACATAAAGATAATATATTCAATTAAAAATAACTCAATTAATCCCCCCTTAAAATAACAAAAATATTTAGTTCTCTATTTTCAAGCAGATTCGAAAGAGCATGATTGTACAAAAGAAAAGAGAAAATGAGAAGAGCAGGGAGAAAGTAATAATAAACTAAAAATATATATATTGAAAATATATAATAACATTACAACATAATTCCTCCCTCCAAATATTCTAAAGTGGATACAAAAAATTTGAACTTAATTTGAATGTAATAGGAGGTCTGAATTTATAGGCGTGAAAGGAAAATATTTTGGCTTCAATTTTATCCATTAAAAGTTCACATGCCTTTGACTAATTAAATAATAGAATATTAGAATGCAGTATTATATGATTTTCCCCAATATTTCATTCATGTTCACCCTCAAAATTTTAGCTTATTTATCTATGTGTAATATGATTTATGAATCATTCATTAAAGAAAATATTTTCAGACTTGCAGATTCATTGAATTCCAATGCATGAATGTTCACATGTTTTTCTTCATGAAATTGATCAAATATTAAGAATAAATAATTAAATAAATTGATATTAGGAAACTTGAATATATCCTTTTAAAATTACTTCTCATTTGGATATATTATATATGTGATATGGTCCCATCATTAAATTTATTTCAAATAATCTACATATTTCAAACTCCAGGTCTGGTCTATCGAATCAATCTCAGAGCTGACTTAAAGGATAAATTTCACCCAACAAACAACGTATCCAAATGGGATAATCTAAATAAAAAATTTATTTAATTTAGTATAGTGAATGTTTTCAAATTATCATGTTAAAAATGTTCACAAAAAAATATAATAAAATAATTGGACTAAACTAAAAAATGTAAAATAGAATTTTCATTGAATTTCAAAATTTAGACAAAAAAATTCCATTAAAACATCAAATAATACTCAATTTGTAAAAATTATATTAATTATAATAAAATATAGTCAAAATAATATGGTTTATTAGTTGGAACTCTACTAGATGCGCCTATTTTGGGATCCACGTCAAACTAACCATGAGGAAATACTTCAGTTTCTATGACGTTATGATTATCTTGAAAAATTACCTTTCCAAATGGATTTATTTACACTTAGCATCCCAATTCCTCTTCATCCCTAGAAATCTAATACTAGAAACTCCTTACTCCATGGTATGGTAACGTTTTATTCATTCATTTTGATTAATCTTACATGAGTGTTCTACTATTTGGATTAATATTACACGATTCTACACCAATTTGATTTATCTTATGTGATTCTTCCACCATTTTTATTAATATAATGTGTAGTCTAACACAACCTTGAAAATGGCCATTTTTTGGTCTCTTTGTTTTGTTTAGAGTTATTTTCATTCGAAAACTCCATGTTCCATGACATGGAATGAATCAATTGCGCATCTTAGTTAATCCTTCAAACAACATAACCATCAAAATGACCAACAAAATGGATTTCATATTTTTTCAACAACTCTAGGAATTATAATTTCATGAAAACTAAACACTTATCAATTACACCTTCATAATTTCCATTTTTACCCCTCTCAGACATATTCAACCATGCCATGGAAAATCTGGTTATTTCGAACTGATATTTTTCTATTTAAAAATTGTTTCAAAAAAACCCATCACCCCTCCATACTCATAGTCTCATTATCCACTATAGTGTAGAGAGATTCATAATAAACTTGTGCATCATTCACTAAACATGTATAACATTATAAAACATGAAAAACCAAACTCCAATTGACATTTATTAACAATAACTACCAAAAAACTCAACAACACAAATATTGGTTGCAACATCACCCCTATGGATTTTAATGCCAAACCATCCATGTTTAATCCATGTGAATCTATCCATACTCATTTATTCATTCATGACCAAATTTTAGTATGGATTCCCATTAAATTCTTTTCCACCATTCATTGTAACGACCCTAAAATTCCATGTAATTTTTTTTAAATTATTTGAAATTATTTCGAACCTAAAAAAAATTGACGGTGCATGATTCTGAGGCCCAGTGTGCCCAGAATGAATTTTTGATCTTTTTTTATGGTACATTCAGTAAAAGAATGGGCTTCATTTTCCATCTTTTGAACTACTGCTCAGATTAAAAATCCTAAGGAACAGTTGAATTTGCATCACTGAGATTCTCTTAAGGGAAGCTTCACTTAGAACATAGTAGGATGGGAGAAAAATATAAATTTTGGAATTTAAAAATAAATAATAAAATAACTTGACAAAGTTATTTTATTTTTCTCCAGCGGTTGAGCAGTGGTGGAGGGATCATTGTGTGGTCAATCCTTTTAATGGATTGACTCTCCTTTAATTTGTAACTACACTGTTGGGAATTGAAAGGTTCGTTAATTAATGAACCTCATTAATTCCTCAGTCCATTACTCACCCTTTCCTCCATCTATATAAATAGAGCTCAGGGTGGGGTTTTGATACAACATCACCAAGAAATTAACGTCTGTAGGAGTGATGCAATGCCTTCCACAATCATAGAATACAAGTCAGGATGTCATTGGAGGTATCTATCCGGGAGTTATGAACATTGGTGGCTTCATCAATGTGTGGATTATCCTTCCCCCACCATGAAGACTCCAACAATTCTGGAGGTAGGAGTTTGTTAATTTAAGAAATTCCATCGATTATATTCTTCGTTCTTGAATTTTTAGGTGGTAGTTTCATTGGATTTTGAATGGGTTTTTCATTATTTTAATTTTTTATATAAAATACACCCTGGTTATAACACTAACAGGGAGGGCGTGAGCCAAACGAACAAGGCCTGAAACCTCCTGTACTTGATTTTTCATTGTTTTCTTCAGAGGCGGGTTGTTCTAACTTGTTGTAACCTTAAAACCGAGAGGCGAAAAATGAAATTGAAATATTGAGAGGACCGTAGGCGCATCCGAAAGGAATAACGGACCACCGTTGCTCACCCTATGGCCCAAGGAATAAGTACCGACTGGCTCTGACAGATGAGGGATGAAGCCGGAAACCATCGATCATAGTGGAAGAGTGGCGTCGCTCAGCGCCGTGGTGGTCAGATAGGCGTACAGAAGTTGCTGACCATGGAGGTGGAGGTGGTGCGCCGTCACGTGCTGCGCTGAAGGAATCCATGGTTTAAAGACACGGCGAGATATCAAGGGACCCTCCTCTTATGGGTCCCACTAGTGTAAAGGTTGTTCCACCTAGTTCTTCACTTAAATAAACTTAACAACTATTTGAACCGTTCAGGAGGAAGACCATGCAACCCCTGTTTGGATGGTGCGGACCACGCGACCCCGGCGCGGGTCGCGCCAGCCAGAAGGCTGGGCCGATCTGCGACCCAGTGGGCCGAGCCCACCGTCACCCAGCTCAACCAAGCCGGGCAGACTAGGACCAGCTCAGGTCAACCCGAACCAATTTGTATCAGGCTGGGTCGAACTAGACCCTAATCCCTCTCGGTCCCAGATACGCTTACGTGACCGTAACATGTGAATCAGACATCTGTTTGAAGAACCCTTTGTGAAAATGGGATCCTTGGAGCGATATTGTACTTTTCCGATAATCCACGAGTGTTTTTGATGAAGTTGGGGTATGATTAGGTTGGATTGACTCTGAATCCAACCGAGACCTTGACACTAAAATAAAAATAACATACAGACTAGGTGTCTGGTTGACGCGCTGTTTGTTTCGTTGGAACCCTTATGATGTGACATATCACCAAGTTACTTCATTATGGGATTTTTGTTGGCTGAAATACGACTGAAGGCTTAAGGAGAAGTTCTCCCAAAATCAAGTGTACTATGAGTGGGAATCCAGTGGCTGGTAGTGTGGTGGAGGTTGGAGACAGATCATACGGAGGTTAGTACCTACCGATCCTGTGTGGATTAGCACCAATCAAGTGTGGATCAGATCCTATGTGGTTCAGTGCTCAATGATCCTCTGTGGGTCAGTGCATAACAACTCCAAGTGGGTCGGATCCTGTGTGGGTCTTGTGGGGGTTAGTACATATCAATCCTATGTGGGTCAGACTCTGTATGGTTAGCATGAGTGCCTCTTGAAAGAATAAGATGATCTAACTTCTCGACTAATCATCTGTAATTCTGTGCTTTACTTATACCTGGTTTGAGCTATGTCTAATTCTTTGTTCTTTGTGATTGGGATAATGCTTTGTGGTTTTTCTTTGTAAAATTCAGAGATACCATTGTGGGTTTTGGGTTCCATACTTGGTACTATTATACTCACCCCTGCACAGGCTTCGCCTGCACCTTGTTGTGTCTTGTGCAGACGATGAGCAGATCGGTTGAGAATGTAGGAGCTAGGATGAGGTGGTACACGGAAGATATTGGTTGACGTGGAGAGCAGTGTATATGAGTTGTACCTCCCCTTTAGGTAGGATCCTTGGTGGATGATTTCATGAGCTATTTTCTATTTTCAGTTGTAGTTGTACCATTTTCAGTTGGTCTTGTATTCTAGCCCCTTTACGTTAAGTACGCACTTTTACTACTGTAGTTTTACTTCATGGTTTCATCATGTTGTGTTTTTGAGATGTGTGTTTGTACAGGATTATAGTTAATTTCTTCATATTTTTTTGATATGTCTTTCTTGTTCTAGTCTCCAACCCCTGGCCAATGGAAGGTGGGAATTCGGTAGTCACGACACGGGCCCCGGGGGATGGGTCGTGGAAAAGTGGTATCAGAGGCGTCAGTTCTTCTGAAGAACTAGGACCCTAATAATTTAATAGATAAACTGTGTTAAGGGTTTTTAGTGGGGTTTTATTTTTGGGGAGTCCAATGTTGGTGTGGCGGACGATGTATCCATACACCAGGACCCTGAATTCTGATTTCAGAATCGATGCATGAAAACACTGATTGCGTGTGTTTTGGAAATTTTTTTTCTTTGATCTCATTTGATTCAATTGACCAGGTATAACTTATTGACCATGGTGCACCTATTTCGTTTCACGATTCTGCTTCATTGATAGCCATCCAGGATTCCTGAGAGAGTATACAAAGACATCCCACCGAGTGATGAGGCTTCAATGTAGGGCCCTCTTACTATGGTAGCACCTCCAGGTGGTGCACTAGCCGCACCACCACCCATTGTGTAGTAGATTTCCCCACCCCCACCAGCATACAGTGCATGTTGACTGAGCATGTTTTATGGGTTCCATAGACTATGTCCTCTAATTTTTCGAGGCTAGACATATCCC
Source organism: Viscum album (assembly GCA_963277665.1). NCBI lineage: Eukaryota > Viridiplantae > Streptophyta > Magnoliopsida > Santalales > Viscaceae > Viscum > Viscum album. The sequence continues at coordinate 1,422,701,975 of OY728143.1, forward strand.
CAGGCAGCGGAGGACTGGCTGGAGGCTGTGGTTAGAGTTTTTCTCTTTGTTAAGACACTAGCAAAGAAGATGGTTATCCTAGATGCTATCCTTTTCGAAGACATAGCAGGGAGATGGGGGAGCCTGACACTCCAGACACATGAAAAGGTGACCCTCACATTGATGGACTTTGAGAACCTCTTCAGGGAGGATTTCATTCCAATGACACTATGTTCTATTCATATTCATAAGTACATGCACTTACTGCAGGGTAGCCTAACAGTAGCCTAGTACTCGGTGAGATTAACTAACAACTCGCGCTACTCCACCGACATGGTACGAGGCCCATTAATTAGGGCCCATACCATTGAGTGGGGTCTCCAGTGGTAGATCATAGATTAGAAGATATCACTGAATATCTCGATGCAGGATAGAGTGCTCGAGCAGGCATTGTTATTTAAAAGATTCATATCTGAGAAGGCACTGACGGTGAGAGGCACCACCGGACGATAGGGAGCCGAGTCATCTGTAGAATGAAGTATACAGATGATGCAGAGGTCCAAGTGGTCCATACCCACCAGTGGATGACCTCGAGATGCAGGGTCAGAAGTGCATAGCTCGTGAGGCGGAGAAGGTCAGCTGGGGGGAAGACTGTGCTTCACGTGCAGTGGTAAGGGCCACATGGCTCACCACATTTCGACACTCCATATCGATGATCAGTAGACATTAGAGGAACTTACAAGGTAGAGGTAGATATTTGAGTGAGGAGGTCTGAAGGGCGGTAGACGAGGCAGAAGAGCAGGCCCTGTAACAGGCAGTAGGCAGCGATTTGAGGTTCTATCGCAACCACCACCAGGAGGTATACTCCAACCATAGGGACTAGGTGGACAGGGGAAAGCCCAGCTACATGTAGTAGAGTCCTATAAGCACGGTGCTCCAAATATTATTATAGGTATGATCTGTGTCTATTAATCCCTAACTTTAGTACTTATAGACAAATGTTCGAGTCACTCTTTCATTGTCATAGAACTTGTTTAGAGGTAAGAGATTCTGATGGAGTCTTTGGCTCGATCCTTGCAGTTAGAGACTCCTACGGGAGAAGATTTGACAATTGAACCCCGGTTCAGGTAGTGTGATCTCACTCTATAAGGCGAGAGATTCACCTCGGATCTTCTAATAGTAGCGTTGATGCCATACAGTGTCATCTTGTGTAGGGATTGGTTATTCACAGTCCATGCTCAGATCAACTATTTTAGGCACAAAGTTTCGTGTGTATGCAAGGATGGGATCAGGTTTACCTTCACCAGTGAGGTGGATACATTTGCAGCATATGATAGAATATCTCTGAGGGGGGTGCATCCAATTACTCATTAGTTTGCTAGCCTCACCCTCAGAGAAGTTGACCTGAGGAGTCCGAGTTATCCTGAAGTGGTGGACCAGTTTTCTTATGTCTTTCCGGATGATGTTCTAGTACTACCTCCATGCAGAGAGGTAGACTTTCACATCAACCTGTACCTCTGGACGACACTGATATCTACACCAAGATATCGGATGGCTCCCATGGAGCTTTTGGAGTTGCGGTTATAGCTGGAGGACTTGCTAGGAAAGGGTTTCATTAGGCCCAGTGATTCTCCATGGTCGTCCCTGATCTTGTTCGACATGAAGTTGGATGGGATATTGAGGCTTTGTGTAGAATATCGGTGCCTGAACTAAGTGACTGTGATGAACATGTATCCACTCATAAGGATAGATGATCCTTTCGACCAGCTGAAGGGAGCTAGATTGTTTTAAAAGATAGACCTTAGATCAGGCTATCACCAGCTCAGAGTATAGGATGAGGACGTACCGATGACAACCTTCAAATGTCGGTATGGACATTATGAGTTCATTGTGATTCCATTAGTTGTGACCAAACTTCTATAGTGTTCATATAGATCATGAACAAGATATTTTAACCATTCCTCAATCTCCTTATGGTAGTCTTCATCGATGAAATCTTGATATACTTGGCATCGGAGGAGGAGCGGTCCATGAACCTACATATAGTATTGGATACACTTTGAGAGCACCAAATTTATCGTAAGATCTCAAAGTGCCAGTTCTGGAAATGGGAAGTCCACTTCATAGGGTACGTTATAACAGAGGATGCAGTTGATGTGGATCTGATGAAGATAGAAGAAGTTATTGCTTGGGAGTCACCTAGGAGTGTGACTGAGGTGTGGAGTTTTCTGGGATTGGATGGGTACTACATGATATTTGTATCAGACTTCTCTAGGGTTTCAGAAACATTGTCAGTCTTGGAGGATAGGGGAATCCTTTCTTGTGGATAGAGAAGTGCCAACAATGTTTCTTAGAGCTAAGGCATAGACTGGCGAGTGCTCCTATTTTAGGCTACCAGAAGAGGGAGTTGGATACGTAGTTTACTACGACACATCAGGGACTGGACTGGGTTATTTCCTGATGTTGGAATGAGAGGTTATCGCCTAAGGCTGATGGAAGTTGAGAAAACATGAGAATAACTACACTACCCATGACCTGGAGTTAGCAGTAGTGGTATTTCTACTGAAGATGTGGGAGCACTACATGATAGGTGAACCATTTACTATTAAATATGATTACAAGAGTCTCAGATATATCTTCTCACAGAAGGACCTGAACCTGAGACAGCGGTGAGGGCGGGATTTCATCCATAATTATGAAATCAAGATAGTATATACTCATGGGAAGGGGGACATAGTAGAAAACACACTCAGTCGGAGGTCTAGTCTACAGCTACTGAGTGATTTGATAGAGCATCTAGCCTCATTGTAGTTATCCTTTGTGGATAGTGACAGAGCATCTTACCTCTAGTCTATGACAGTTACTCCCCCACTTCTATGGTGAGTAAGGGTGGAAAATCATGGATACATAGACTGTGAGGCCCAATGTGCTCATACATCCTCAGGACAGGCTCTTGATGTATTTTCTAATGGAAGGGAGCACATTGTACTCATCAGAGGATGTACCATGGTACCAGTGATGCTACGGGAGGAGGATTTGAGGGAGTTCTATACATACCATTTGGAATTACATCCTAGAGTAGAGAAGATGTATTAGGACATCTAGTTTCACTACTGGTGTCCAAGGATGAAGAAAGTAGTGGAAGAGTTTGTATCCTGATGCCTCACTTGTTGGAAAATGAAGGCCAAGCATCAGGTAATACCTGGCTTTGCTCAGCCACATGAGGTACCAAAGTGGAAGTGGGATGGTATCTCCCTGGACTTCGTGACAGGGCTACCACGTACGTCCAGGAGTTATGATTCCATCTGGGTGATCTTTGATCGACTCACCATGTTGGCCCACTTCCTAGCCATCTGAGAGTAGGGATCAGTAGAGGGCTTGGCATGCATCTATGTGAAAGAGATTGAGAAACTTCACGAATGTCCATCGACAATCGTGTCAGATCATGACGTGCATTTTGTATCCCGCTTGTATAAGGGATTGTAGGAGGTGTTCATAACTCAGCTACACTTGAGCACCATCTTTCACCCTCTGAAAGATGGTCAGATGGAGCGGACCATACAGATGGTTGAGTAAATGCTTCGTTCTTATTTCCTTGACTTTTTCTGTAGTTGGGAGGACCACATTCCCCTGGTGGAGTTTTCATTAAACATAATTTTTCACTCCTGCATCAACATGGAACCATTTGAGGCCTTGTACGGGTGACCATGCAGATCACCTCTATGCTGGACAGACCCAGGGGAGTTAGCACTTATGGTTCTAGAGTTGGTAAAGTCTACCACAAAGAAGGTTCTAATCATCCAGGAGTGGATGAAGACTTCACAGAGCTGGCATAAGTCTCATACTGACAGTATATAGAGACCATTGGAGTTTGAGGAGGGAGACTATGTATTTTAACAGGTCTCACCCTGACGAGGATTATGGTTTTTTGGCAAGAGCAGCAAGTGATTTCTGAGGTTCATCATAGCTTTCCAGATCCTCAACAGAGTAGTCTAGGTGGTGTACCATCAATCTCTTCCCCCCACATATGCACCAGGTGCATAATGTCTTCCATGTGTCACAGCTGAGGAAATATGTGCATGATTCATAGCATGTTATCTACTGGGGAGAGTTGGATATCAATGATGGGGAGACGATTTCAGAGTTCCTAGTGGAGATAGAGTATCGAGAGGAGCATGTTCTTCGAGGGTGGTCAATTCCTCTGGTGCGAGTTTTTTGGCAGCATGGGAAGCTCCAGGAGATCACATGGGAGCGAGAGGCTCAGATACATGATCAGTAACCCCATATATTCCCTAGTTTTGTTGTATATTTCTAGGATTAAAAGACATAAGCTGGGGAAATATAATGACACACAAATTCCATGTAATTTTTTAAAAAAAATTATTCAAGATTTTTTCGATCCTGAGAACATTGATGGCGCATGATTCTGAGGCCTGGTGTCCCCAAAATTAATTTTTGAAATTTTTTTAAGTTACGTTCAGTAAACATGTGGGCGAAATTTCCTATCTTTTTAACTGGTTCTTAGATTAAATATCTGAGGGCACCATTGAAGCCAAAACACTGGGATTAGTTTAAGTGAATCTTCACTTCGACCACATTAGGTATGGAGAAAAAAGATAAATTTTGGAATTTAAAAAGAAATAATAAAATTACTTGACAAAGTTATTTAATTTTTCTCCATCAATTGAGCGGCGGTGGCGGGACTGCTGTGTTTTCAATCCATTTAATGGCTTGAATCTACTTTAATTTTTAACCACACCATTGGGAATTTATTGGTTGTTTAATTAATCAACCTCATTAATTCCTTCGTGCATTACTCACCCTTTCCCCCTCTATTTAAAGGGATCTTGGGGTGGGGTTTTGACATGGCATCAGTAAGCAAGGAACGTCTAGTGGAGTGATGAAACACCTTCCACTATCGAGGAACATAATCTAGGACATCATTGGAGTGATAAAACTAGGAGCGACGAACACCGGAGGCTTCATCAAAGCATTGATTCTCCTCCCACCACCGTGATGAGTCAAAAAATTCCCTAGGTAGGGGTTATTTATTAATTCATGAAATTACCTATATTCTGTTCCTCATTATTGAGTTTTTCAGATGTCAATGCAGGGGATTTTTAACGGTGTTTATCAATATTTTAATATGACATATAAATTATTCCCTTATTGTAACACTAATGCGGAGGGCGCGGGCCAAACGAACAAGGCCTGGACCCTCCACCGCTTGATTTTTCATTGCGTTCTTCTGAGGCAGGTTGTTACAGCTCTACGGAACTTTGATACCGGGTGGATAAAAATTATAGTGACATACAAAAAGGACCGTAGGCACATCCATAAGGAAGAGAAGATCACAAGAGCTCACCTTTTTTTCCCGCAGAAGAAGCGTTGGTATGGCACCGATGCCGGTGGACAAGGACAGTGGCTGGCAATCGCCTGCTGTAGTGGAAGAGAGGAACTGCTCAGTGTCGTGGTGGTTGGATAGTTTGTCGGTATGGGCTAGTTATAGAGGTAGAGGTGGTGCGCCACACTGAAGGATGCAGCGGCTTCAAAACCGCGGAGAGCTGGCAAGGGACCCGCCTCCTGTGGGTCCTGTGGGTGATAAGGTGACACACCCTGAAACCACCCAAAAATAAACTGAAATTATTTATGAGCCCTTTGGGATGTGAACTATGAGACCCCTGTCTGGTGTGAAAAAGACAATGGGTCGGCCCGCCTGGTGGGCCGTGCCTAGCTGTTTTGCAGCCCAGCCAGTCCGCAGCCCGACAGGCCAAGCCCAAGGAGGCCCAGCCCAATTGGGTCGGCCCAGGCTAGTTCGCTTAAGTCTGGGTCAGTCTCGGACCCCTCTTGGGCCTAGATACACTTATGTGATGATAACATGAAAACTAGAAGTCTTTTTGACAAACAATCTACAGTACTGGGATCCTTGGAGCGACAAGGTCCTTTTGAGATACATCACGAGAGTTTTAGAGAATGTTGGAGTATGAATGGGTTGGATCGACTCTGAATCTAATTAGGTCCTCAGAACTAAAATTCAAATGACATACAGACTGGGAATTCGGATGACACGACGTATGTTATGTTGAAACCCTTATGAAAAAATGGATCATCGGGTTACGTCTTCCTGGGACTTCGTGCTAGTGGAAATACGATCGATTGCTTGAGCAGCAGTTCTCCAAGAATCAAACCTACTATGAGGGGGAATCTAGTGGATGGTAGTGAGGTGGAGGTTGGAGACAGATCATATAGAGGTTAGTACCTAGCGATCATGTGTGGATCAGCAATGATCCTATGTGGGTCAGATCCTATATGGGTAAGATCCTATGTGGGTCAGCACATACCGATCACGATTGGGTCATATTTTGTGTGGGTTAGTGATCATCAATCTTGTGTGGGTCAGCTAATACTGATCCTATATGGGTCAGATCCTATATGGGTCTTTCTGGGGTTTGTACCTATCGACTCCAGGCAGGTCAGATCCTGTGTGGGTCTTGTGGGGGTTAGTACCTATCGATCTTGTGTGGGTCAGACTCCATATGATCAACAGTTTTAACGACCCAAACTTTCATTAATGGAAATTCCTTTTTATCTAATTAAATGGATTATTATGGTTATATAAAATGTGAACTTCATTGTTTTTATGTTTCTAGATTTTAAAATACCATTATGAATTGTGATTGTTGATAATATAGTCATTGAGCAGTGATAACATGATTACTATAAATATAGGGCTTTAACAAATCCAATTTACTCATACAAAGGAAGCGATGGCCTCATCCAGTAGACTTTCCTCATATGAATCCCATTCTTCAGAACATAGAAAGGAGGAGGAATCATTGTTCTTCTCTCTTGACCAATCCCAAGACATGCTTGAACACGATAACCTTGAGCAGGACCGACTACGGGAGAATTGGAAGTTAATAGAGATTACCACTCAAGTGATGTTATCTAAGCCACCCCGAGAGTCTGTCACCATTTCACACCCTACCCTTCAGTCTTATGTGGGTGTTATAATGGGTTATGTAACATGACACTAGAACTATGACTATGTACATTATTCTATTATAGAGAATATACATTCCTTTTATTGTTACATTGTTAATATTTTTTAAAGCTCAAATAGTATTTTTAGTTAATATTTGACTAAGAAATCTATTTTGATGAATTAATCGATTTTTAACTTAAATAATATTTTAATAAAATAATAATATTATTATTATTAAATTTCTTTTTATTGAATATAAATTATTTTATAATTTTATGACTACAATTGAAATTTTTATTAAGGTTTGAAATTGTTTTGTCAAAACACATGAATTATTGATATTTGTAGGTTTTTATTTTAAAAGAAAAAATTCACATATTTATAAAAAAAATTGTATAAAATAAATATTATTTTTTGTAATCATATGGTCTAAATTATCCAATGGTGAATTTTTCATAATTTTTTGAGACAGTCGAATTTTTGGGTAAAAATTAAATACCGTTTAAATATATAATGTGTTTTATGACATCATAATGGCCCAATAGCTATGTAATAAAATACTATAAACATTATGTTCGGACAATATATGTTTTACCATTAAAATAATGTGGTTTTGGTTTTGTTTTATTTATTTTACAAAGCTTTAGTGGAGGCTTCAAGGCTTATAAAACCTTATGTCTTTTTAAATTGTTTTCCTTGAGTGTGTGAGTCACCTCCACATAACTGACCCTATTAATTAAGAATTTCGGCCATTGGATTTATAAAATATTTTTTTCAGTCCCCTTTTGAAAAAACCAGATGAAAAAACCATGGTAGGGATTGTGATTTTAATTAGTTTAATGTGAGGTTTCCCAAACCTAAATAATAAAGAATTCCCTCTCCTTTCTTATATAAACCCACCCATTCTCCAACTTATTCTTCACTAAAAGCATTTGGAGTTCTTCCAACCCCTGAACATGTCTCTCTAGAATCATACCAAGGGTCCTATGGCCCCCAAGAAGCCTCTCTCGGGCCTCTCCCAAGCTTTTGGGATCACACATCCCAGTAAGGGATTTCTTCCTTTCTGATTTTGACCAATTTTCTTTAAGTTGTTATAAAATTTTATTTCAATTACAAATGTTGGGTTATGATTTTACACCTCCCTCATACTGGCCTCTTTATGTTTCAATGATGGTAGACCCCTTTATCTCTCATTAATTTCTCCCATGTACACATGTTACCATGCCGAAATTTCATGAGGGATTTCCCTCTCCTCTTCAAGAACCAAGTAATTCTATTTTATTATGCATCTAAATTACATTAAGTTTGTTGGTACATGTATCTATATGACCCCCTTACTGTCCATTCCATGTAAATATGATGAGACACCCATTTCTCTCTCATCAACCATTTTCATGAATCCTTATGCCGCGTCGTTATGTAGCTGAAATTGCACTGCATTGTTTCAAGCCATGATCATTGTGTAGTGAATACCATACCCATGTCTCTATAAAGGGTATTCACCTTTATGCATGTATACGTATTTTATGTTACTATAATGTATTTATTCCACATTAAAAAATCTTGGAATGACTTATGATGTTGATGTATTCCATGTTATATGATCCATGTGGCACACTTATGCATGAAATGAAATGATTAAGAAGGGTGCACCCTGATAGTGCTCCAATGCATTGGGTAAAGTTTAGTATTATGATACATCATGTGCAATTAGTGTTGACTCATGGTAATTCAAGTTAAATTAGGGTTTATTCGTGCTTCATGTTCAATGAGGGTTTACTCATGCTCTATGTTCCATGAGCCAGGGCTCATGCTAAATTCTATGTTAAGTATTGATGCTACATTTCCACGTTATGATTATCATGCATTATCATGCCTTTATGTTCATGTTTCTGTTATGACCCATTGATATGACTATTTTCTAAAATTTATAGTATTTCTTATGGAATTCCATGTTTATTCCCTTACTGGGATTTATATCTCACCCTTTTCTTATGTATGTTCTCAGGTTATCCTATGCAATGCAATGTACGAGGGAATGTAGTGGTCATGTAAAGGATGTTTTCAATAAAGGTGTTGTGTTTCATGTTATAAGTAGTTATGTAATGTTCCTAATACCCAAAAACAGTATAACTCTTAATGTTCCATGTTGTATCAAGTGAAGATTTTATGTAATAAATCGTGTTTAACTGTGTAATAAAGAGCTGGGTTGTTATAGTTGGTATCAGAGGATAGATTTAGTTATTTTCGGAATTAGGATTTGAAAACCCTTATGAATACTTAGAGACAAGAATAGGTAAAATAAAAACATCACTATGTATTGGTGAGTATTGAGTAAGTGGTTTATCATGAAAATAAATCCCTATCTGGATATGAGCAGGTATAGGTGGCTCTGGCATATATGTATCCTAAGGGTAAAACCTGAAAACACCGCTTTGAGCTAAACTCGAACGTGAATTGGTGCTTGACAATGTGCCTTGTTTCACTCTTGGTTACAACACACCCTAGGGATATTCTTTAGTAAATTCACAATCTTAGTTTGAACCATTATTAATGGAATTAAAAAAATACAATAAGAATATATTTTAGAAAGTAGATCATGAATAGAAAATATTGAAGCCTATGGATTCATAAGTTAAGGAAATAAATTTATTTATAAGTATCAGTTTTTTCAATGGATTACCCTTTATGATTTACCACTATCATTCCTTTTATTTCATCCAATGTCTAGTAATAAGAGGAATCGGTCTAACAACTGATGTGAAGATCAACGTAATCGCTATGCTAATGAGATGTCCAATCCGATGGGAGAGGGAATCCCAAACTTTGTCATGATTCTATCTCAGTTAACTCAATATTTGAATATAAACATGGGTCAAGAGGAATGTTCAACCCCCCAGAAGAAAGAATAGGTCACTATCTAGATCTTAATGAGACAAAGGCCCCATACATTTAATGGATCATTCGATCCCTCAATCGTCAAACAATAGATCAACTCCATTGAAAAGATCTTCTCCATCCTTCAATGTTCCAAAAAATAGAAGGATCTTTTGGCTACTTATCGTATGGAGGGTAAAGCCTATAAATGGTGTAAATTGATCAAAAATATGAATCCTAAGGAGAGGAACAAGAGAAGGTTATTTTGGATACTTTTTCATGATTCTCTCTCAGTTAACTCAAGATTTATAGAAGTTTTTTTTTTTGATAAATATATTATGTTCACCCATCGACTTAAGATAGAAAGGGTCTTCCTTACCCATAAGAAAAAAGATGAAGAATATGTGAGAGAATATGTGGAAAACTTCACAAGTCTTGCATGATACTCCTCCGGCTTTGTCATTACCCCTGAATACAAGGTCGACCGCTTCTTTGTTGGGATGAATCCTAGCCTACGGAAAGCGCTGGTGATCCGTGACATCGACAACTGTGAGGAAATTGTTTGATGTTCCCTTAAGGTCAAAATAGAGATCATAAAATCTTAGTGTTATCATAGGGATAAGAAGTGGAAGGTGGACTTCAATGTTGGAAGTCTGATGGATAAATCCAATGGTGATAAGAAGATCCATCACCCCACTTGCCAAAGGTGTGGAAAGAAGCACCCCGGAACTTTTCTAAAGGGGATGAGGAAATGATTTAGGTGTGGGAGAGAGGGCCACCTAGCTATTAACTACCGACAAGAAAAAAATACGGATGCAATAGAGGAGAGGAATGATCCGTTCGAACCTCAATGCATTTTTCATTACTACAACTACAAAGAACTAGGGCATATTTCAAATCAGTTCCCTAATCTCAGCACCCCCACAAATCATGGAAGTAAAGATGTCGGTGAGTATAAAAAATGGGGAAGTCATTGAATCCCATGAATATAACTCCACCCCTATCATAATCTGCTCGTTGAATTCCTGGAAAACGTCATCATACTCCCTCAAGTGTAATTTTATGCAATTTTTGGCATGGATGGGCTTTCCTTATATAGAGCCACCATAAATTTCCATGATAGGGAAATAACTCTCCATGTGGAGAATCGACCCCTGATTCTATTCAAGTGCAAGGAGGAAGATGGATCTTCTTTAGGTCCATCATCTCAAGTGTGGATATTACTACCCTATGAGCACATGTATCTGGCTCAGATTATTGATTCTAAGGAGGAAACCATCCTTGAGGACATTCCAATTGTGAGGGAATTCGCTGAAATGTTTCTCGAACAATTTTTTGGTCTTCCTCCTAGAAGAGATATTGAATTCTCAATTGATCTTATACCTAGGGAATTTCCAATATTTAGGACTCCATATAGAATGAATGTTGTGGAGATTGAGGAGCAGAAAAAACTATTAAAAGGTTATTTGAATAAAGGGTTTATACACCCAAGTGCTTCACTATGGGGTGCACTAGTCCTCTTCATCAAGAAGAAAGATGGGTCAATGTGCATTTGCATCAATTATCATGAGCTTAACAAAATCACGATAAAGAACAAGTATCATCTCCCATGAATTGATGCCTTTTTTGATCATCTGGTTGGAGCACAATACTTCTCCAAGGTGGATTTTCGGTTAGGATATTATCAAGTATGGGTTAATAAGGAAGATATCCCCAAGGCTACTTTTTGTAAAAGATATGGGCACTATGAATTCATAGCAGTGCCTTTCAGACTCGCTAATTCTCAATAAATATTCATGGACATGATGAATAGAGTCTTTATGTATTACCTCTAAAAATTTTTGGTAGTCTTTATAGATGATATTCTGATATACTCCAAAACCAAGGAGGGCCATTAGGATCATCTTAGAACTATACTAGAGACCTTGCGGAAGGAGAACCTCTATAAAAATTACAGCAAGAGTGAGTTATGGATCAAGGATGTCTCATTCTTGGGCCATATCATCATAAGAAATGGGATATATTTGGATCCCTCCAAGGAATCTACAATTGAGGGATGGTTGAGGCCAACATCGGTAATGGATATCCATAGCTTCTTGGGGTTAGCTGGATATTATTGACGATTTGTGAGAACATTCTGACAATTGTCCAACACTCTCTCCAAGATAAATCAGATGGGAGTAAAGACAATTTTGAGTGATGAATGTGACGAAAGATTCATGGAGATAAAAGGAAGGATTAGCAATGTGCTCGTGCTCACTTTACCCACAGGTGGAGAATTGTTTTTTATTCAGTGATGCTTCGAAGAAGGGCATGGGATGTGTATTGATGCAAAATGACAAATTCATTGCATATGCTTTAAGGTAATTGAATATTCATGAGTAGAATTATCTGACACATGATTTTTATTTGGCTACGGTGATCTTTGATTTAAAAATTTTGTGGAATTATCTCTTTGGGGAGAAGTTTTAAATATTTACGGACCACAAAAGCCTCAAGTATGTATTCACACAGAAATAGTTGAACATGAACCAACGAAGATGGTTAGAGCAGATTGAAGACTATGTATACTGAATAAATTACTACCCTAGGAAAGCGAACAAGGTAGAAGATACTCTAAGTAGAAAGGACCTAGCAATTCATTAACTGATGATAATTGAGAAGGATCCCATCTTCTTAGATTTGATGAAGATGGACATGGGAATCGCAAAGAAAGGAACATCATCAATACTTTCACAAATGATTGATCAACCATCTCTTTTGGAAATGTTAATGGATGCTTAAAAGGATGATGCAGGAAATAAGAAGAGAGTGGATGCTATATGAAGAGGGAAATCCTCATAGATGAATGTTTATGAAGAAGGAATTATAAGATTTGGGAAAAGATTGTGTGTTCCATCAAGTCTAGAGCTGAAGAAAGAACTTTTGTAAGTTTCACATAGTGAAAATATCTCTATTCACCCAGGAAAAAAATAGATGTATTGAGATCTCCAGGAGCATTATTGGTGGGATAATATGATGAAGGAGGTTGCTGAGTATACATCGAAGTGCCTGGTGTGTCAACAAGTGAAGGTTGAGTGATAGAAGTCTAAGGTGATGATGAAACCATTACCCATACCAGCATGGAAATATGAGAACATCACTATGGACTTTATCACTATACTTCTGAAGACATCCGAAGGAAACAATGCAATCTGGGATGTTGTGGATCGTCTTACAAAGTCTGCAAACTTCATTGTAATTTGGGTGGATTTCTCATTGGATCAACAGGAAAAGATATACATCAAGGAAGTGGTAAGGATTCATAGAGTACCACTATCTATTTTATCTAATCAAGATCCAAAATTCACCTATATGTTTTGGAAGAATCTTCAACATGATCTGGATACTGAACTAAACTTCAGTACGACCTATCATCCTCAAACTGATGGCCAATCTGAGTAAACAATTCAGACACTGGAAGATATGTTATGATCAAGCTCAATGGAATTTAATGGAGGTTGGGATCAACATCTTCCTCTAGTTGAACTCTCCTATAGTAATAGTTTCCACTAAAGCATCAAAATGGAACCTTATGAATACTTGTATGGGAATAGGTGTATGACACCGACATGTTGGGATGATGTCGGTGAGCGTAAGCTGATAGGACCAGAAATGGTCGATGAAATGGTGGAGAATGTGAAAACCATTCAGCAGCATATCAAGGAAGCCCAAATTCGATAGAAGAGTTATGCAGATAACTGTAGATGAGACATTGAGTTTAAAGTTTTAGACATGGTATTTCTATACATATCCCCATGGAAGAAGGTCATGAGGTTTGGAAATAATGGGAAGTTAAGTCTTATGTACATCGGCCCCTTCGAGATTCTTGATCGTGTCCGGGATATGACCTATTGACTAGGACTTACACCTACCATGGCCAATGTACATGATTTATTTCATGTATCCCTCTTAAATAAGTACATACCAGACACTTCACATATACTCTCTTCAAAGGTAGTACAACTAGGGATGATCTTTATTATGAGGATAAACCAGTGAAGATCTTACATAATTGAGAAAAAGTTCTACGAAATAAGTCTATGCCCATCATCAAGGTGTTGTGTAAAACCAGAAGTTTGAATAAGAAACTTGGTAATCGGATGAAGTGATGAAGCATACTTACATGAATTTGTTTTTGAGTGGGAAAATGAAATTTTGAGGGAGAAATTTCTTAAGGGGGGAAGATTGTAATGACCCAAACATTTTTTAATGGAAATTCCTCTTGATCTAATTAAATATCATATTATGGTTATACAAAATGTGAACTTCGTTGTTTTTATGTTTCAGGATTATGAGACACTGTTATGAATTGTGACTGTTGCTAATATAGTTTTTTAAAAATGATAACATGATTAGTATAAATATAGGTATTTAGTAAATCTAATTTACTCAAACAAAGGAAGCGATGGCCTCATACAATAAACTTACCCCGTATGAATCCCTTTTGTCAGAGCTCAGAAAAGAGGTGGTGTCATTGGGATTCTTTCTTAACCAAGTCCAAGATGAGCTTGACCATGTTAATCTTGAGTGGGACCGACTACGGGAGAAGTGGAAGTTAATAGAGATTACCACCTAAGAGATATTGTCTGAGCCACTACAAGAGTCTGTCACCATCGCACACCTTACCCTTTGGTCTTATGTGGGTTTTATAAGGTGTTATATAACGAGACCCTAGCACTATCACAATGTACATTATTCTTTTATTGATAATGTTCATTCCTTTTATTGTTACTTTCTAAATAGTTTTTAAAGCACAAATAGTTTTTTTAGTTAATATAATAGTAAGAAATAAATTAGGATGAATTAATGGATTTTTTAATTAAATAAAATTTTAATAAATTATTATTATTATTATTAAATTGATTTTTATTAAATATAAATTTTCTTATAATTTTATGAATGCAATTGTAATTTTTATTAAGGTTTGAAAGCTATTTTTGTCAAAACCCATTAATTTTCGATATATGTCAGTTCCTATTTTAAAAATAAATATTCACATATTTAGAAAATTATTTTGATAAAATAAATATTACTTTTTGAATCAGGACGTCAAAATTATCCAATGGTGAATTTTTCATAATTTTTTGAGACAGTATAATTTTTGGATAAAAATTAAATACTATTTAAATATATAATGTTTTTTATTACATCATAATGACCCAAAATTTATTTAATAAAATACTATAAACATTATTTTTGGTCAATATATGTTCTAACTTTAAAATAATGTGATTTTGGGTTTGTTTGATTTATTTTACAAAGCTTTGGTGGACCCTTCAAGGCTTATAAAAAATTTTGGCTTTTTAAATTTTTTTCCTTGAGAGTGTGACTCACTTCCACATAAGAAACCCTGTTATTTTAATAATTTCTCCCATTTTCCTTATAAAATATTGTTTTCCACTCCCCGTTTTCAAAAAACATGGGTAAAAACCATTTTCTAGTGTGTGGTTTTGATTAGTTTAATGTGAGGGGTCCCAAACATAAATAATAATGAATTCCCTCTCCTTTCCTATATAAACCCACCCATGCTCCCACTTCCTCTTCACTCAAATATTTTGGAGTTCATCCAACCCCTTTCCTCCTTTCTCTATAATCCTGCCAAAGTTCCCCAAGCTCCCATGAAGCCTTTCTAAAGACTCGCCCATGCTTCTGGGATTGCACTTCTAAGTAAGGGATTTATTCCATTCTCATTTTGAAAACTTTTCTTTAAGTTGTTATTCCCTTTTGATTTCAATTAAAAATGTTGGGGTATGATTTCTCGCCTCCCCCATACTGAACTTTTTATTTTTGGATGATGTGAGACCCATTTCTCTCTCACTAATGGCTCCCATGTACACCTGTTACCGTGCCAAAATTCAGTGAGGGTTTTTTCTCTCCTCTTTTACATCCAAGTAATTCTTTTATATTATGAATATAAATTCCATTATGTTTGTTGGGACATGTTTCTATATAACCCCCTTACTATCCATTTCATGTACATATTATGATACACCCATTTATCTCTCATCATCCATTTTCATGAATCCTTATGTCACGTTGTTATGTTGCCGAAATTGCACCCAATTTTTTCATGCCAATATCATTGTGTAGTTAATACCATACCCATGTCTCTATCAAGGGTATTCACATTTATGCACATATACATATTGAATGGAACTTTCATGTATTTATCCCACATTACATAATCGTGAAAACAACTTGTGATGTTGATTGATTCCATGTTATATGATCCATGTGGCACACTTATGCATGAAATGAACTATTTAAGAAGGGTGTGACCTGATAGCACTCCAATGTATTGGGTAAAGTAAAGTATCATGATACATCATGTTCAATGAGTGTTGACTCATTATAATTCATGTAAAATAGGGGTTTACTTGTGTTTCATGTCCAATGAGTGTTTACTCATGCTCCATGTGCAGTGAGCCTTGGCTCATGCTAAATTCTATGTTACGTGTTGTTGCCACATTTCCATGTTATGATTATCATGATTTATCATGTCTTTATGATTAAGTTTCTCTTATGCTCCATTGATGTGCCTATTGTCTAACATGTACTATATTCCTCATGTTATTCCATGATTATTCCCTTATTAGGATTTATAGCTCACCTTTTTCTTATGCCTGTCCTCATGTTATCCTATACAATTCTAAGTACGAGGGAATGTAGTGGTCATGTAAAAGAAGTTTTCAATTAAGATGTTGTGTTTCATGTTTTAAGATGTTATGCAATGTTCCTAGGCCCCAAAGACACTATACCTATAGATATTCCATGTTGTATCAAGTGAATAGTTTATGTAATAAATCATTTTTATGTTTGTAATCAAGAGCTTTGTTGTTATAGCAACAGTTCCTCTCAACAGAATAAGATGATTTAACTTCTCGACTAATCATTTGTAATTATTTGATTTACTTATATCTGGTTTGATCTATATCTAATGATTTGTACTTTGTGATTGAGATCATGCTTTTTGGTTTTCCTTTGTGGAATTCTTAGAGACCTTTGAGGGTCCCGGGGTCCCTATTGGTTACTATTATACTCAGCCCTGCACAGGCTTTTCACTCACCTTGTAGCGTCTTGTGCAGACGACGAGCAGCTCAGCTGAAAATATAGGAGCTAGGACCAGGCAATACACAGAGAAGATTGGCTGACGTGGAGAGAAGTGGAGACAAGATGTACCTACCCTTCAGGTAGTATCCTTGGTGGACAATCACAGAAGTTTTTTTCTATTTTCAGTTATAGTTGTACACTTTTTAGTTGGGCTTGTATTTTGGCCCTTTACTTTCAGTACACACTTTTACTACTACAGTTTTAATTTATGTTTTCATGTTTTTGTGTTCTTGAGTGGTGTGTTTATATATGTTTAAAGGTAATACCTTCCCGTTTTAGGGATATGCCTCTCCGGTGCTAGTTGCCAACCCCGAGCCTACGGAAGACGGGCTTGGGGTAGTCATGGCACGGGCCCCAAGGGATCTGTCAGGACATTCATAATAAAATTCAATGGTCATTTCCTTTACGTGACTTGATCACTGCTAAACATTCATGAAACTATTTAATTATGTAAAAAACTAAGCAAATTGGAATTAAAAATTCTATAAGCCTACGTGAGTTAAATATAATTGTTTAAACAAAGAGAAAACTTATATTTCAACAATGTTGTCTATATTTTCTAGATCAAACATTAAATATCCTTCTACTTTTCTAGGGAGTGTTTCTATCCCTATCTTCATACATAGAAAAAAATGAACACCTAAAAATTTGGGGAGATTGATTTTCAATCCTCCTTATTCTAAGGAAATTGGTTGAGCTAGGTGGTTCGATCAATTCTTCTTTAATACAATTTTTTGAATAAATTTATACAGATATATGACACATGATGTTGTGTTCCAAAAAAATCGATTTTCACAAGGTTTTTCCCCAACTTCACCTTTATAATGTGTTTATGGAACATGACATGTTTTATATAAGTTTGTTATATGGGGTTATTTCTTAACATTATGACACTCTTATTATCATAGTGAATCAATATCAGTCATTATAAAAGTTCTACATGGTCTTCCAAATTCCACTTCATCCACATCAACTGATTGTAGGCCTTGGTAATTGAAATGTATTCTGCCTTTATTGTGCTGAGATATTTACTCTATTTCTTCTTACCCATAAAACCCAATTCCTTTCAATGAATAATGCATTATCATTATTGGATTTAGGACCCACAACATCTCTAACCCAGTCTACATCAAATAAGCCACTAAATCTCAAAATCCTTCATCTTTGAAAACTAAACCATAGTAAAATTCTATCTGAATATACATCATTATCCTTTTTATAAATGAAATACGGTCTTTCTTTCAAAAATAATGAAATCTTGTTCCCAAGAAAATAGCACAAAATATATTTGTCTTTATTATTGTGGGATACATCAGACTCGTAATAATTCATTAATACGGTGCTAAGCCTACTCCTTTTTAATCCTCTTACTTTCACAGTTTTATTTGAACCATTAACAGAGGAAAAAATAATTTTTAATATTTTATTTTGAAATCATTTAATAACTCTCATTCATATTTCACCTATGGGATGAATGTGTAATCTACCCATTGATGATATTTTTACTCATGAATGTACGTTATCTCTCTAATCATAGACATATCAAATTCTAATTACAAAATATTTTCAAAACTATTAATGGGTTACTACTTGTTAAATTCAAAGATGATATGATTCACATATACGATCACCATTATCTTCTATTCATCTGATACATTAACATATAGGTTATGATCAACCCCTTCTCTCTTGAATTGAAACTTTTTGGGATATCTATCTAGCCATGCATGCCAAGAACCTGTTACCTTATTCAAGCCTTATAAATCCCTTTTCATACTAAAAACCTTTACATCATCATCTATAATAAGAAATAATATTGATTTATTAATATAGGATTTTTCTTTAAAAACTATTTTTCCAAATCATATGGTCTTCACGTCCATTTGATAGACTCCAAACCCCCTTAGAATAGTTATTTCTAGAAAAATTATAGTTTATCCCATCTTTTTCACCGATAAAAAAGTTTCTCTAATCTCTAATTATTTCTATTCAAGTATACCCTATTATATGCAATTTTTACCTTACTCGTATTGTGATGTCTATGTTTTTTCATAAGCTCCCACATTCGATTTTTGTTAATTTAAACAAACTCTTTATTCGTTGATTTAAACTATGATTCATCCCTTGTTTATTCTTCAAATAAAATTTTTTATACCTCTCATAATAAATCATCACGCTCCATTTTATAATTATATGAGTTTTCATTAGTGATTATTTTTCTCCAAAAAAATTTACATGGTGTTATCTCCAAGGGTCACTAGAATGTATTAATTTTGATTATTTTATTTACATAATTTATTTTTTAGAGTTTTGGGATTTGAAGGTGTAAAATACAGAAAAATTGGAAAGTGGGATAGAGCACATAGTTTTCACATATTTGGTGATAGTCATACACCAAAACTGTGTATATGGAAAGGGGTTTCTTGGGTAAAGTGTGCACAATTTATTTGAGATTATATAAATTATTTGATCAAACCATGAGATTTATCTTTCTATGAGATTTTCAATTTAAGATTTGGTGCAAGATTACTATATAGTTAGTACATACCTTAGGAGTAACTATGAAGACATATCATTATGTATAGTTTTTCTTCTATGGTGAGGCGTAGGTTTGATGCACACTTACAGGAAACTATGTGTATGGCCTTACATATGGAGTCCCTTCAAAGTGACAACCACATAGCTGGTGTATAGTTTCCCAAACCATGATCCAAATCACATGACTTGTAAAAAATTTTAATTTGAAAAATTACTCCTATATCCTTATTAAATTATAACCAATTTCTCATCTTAGATTATCATTTGAATTATCCATATGCCTCTTTTAGCCAGGGGTTTCTTTTACCCATATTCCTGAGTGATATTTCATTCATTCAAGTGGAATCCTTTAAGGAAAATCATTATTCCTCTTCATTTGCTTCCCCTCTTCCACTAATTTTTTATTCTTATATAGTTCACTAATATTCATTCCGAATTTTCCATGGTGGAAAAAATCATGAATAGATATTGGTTTAAAATTGAATTTATCAAAATTTGGGTTTATGATGTCCCCTCTCCCAACTGTATTGGAATTTGAATAAGGTGGTGAAGCTTCATTGACTTTAAGGTAGGTTTCTTTACATAATGATTCATTACCTTGACACACCCCTGGTTCATGAATTTTCTATGGTTCTTCCAACTATATTATTATTCAAATGAATTATTGTGGAATGATTTATATTTTTTACCTATGGTTCTTTGTTATATTTTGTATAAATTGAGGGTATTCAATGTCTTTAACTAGTTTCCTATTCTAAAATTAGTTTTACACAGATAATATGTCGAATTAAATTATTTAAATAATTTTTTATTTCAAATGGGTTTTCAAAGGGTGTTTTTAAAGGTAATTTTCTTATAAATGATTCTCTAATTTTAATTCTTGGTTTCATGAATGTGGGATTTTTTTGTTGGATTTAGTACACTATAACCAACTACTATATACTTCGGATTACTTCTATATTCATTTTTTAAAATAATATTAAATACCTTCTTACATCATGATTGTTGTTCTATATGAAATTGAGTGTGACAATGTCTTCAGATTACTTTTCACCTCGAAAAGGACATATCAGTTCCCTGCTACGATGAGATCAATGAATTTATATGATCATATTCATAAATACATGTTTTATGTTCGGATTATATCATCAGAAAAAAAATAATTTAGAATATCAGGTCTAGGTTCTTTATAAGACGTTGAAACTTCTTATAAGGAAGTTCTTCCTCGGTAATCTCCAAATTGAAGGTTATGTGAACATACCCACCCAATGAATTCCACATGTTATATGTATTATAAAATATCCCTCTCTACTAGCATGTGTATCTTCCCTTAAACATGAGATTATTATTAATGCATATCTTGAGTTTCATACATTGTTGTATTTTGGAAAACCATGACACTATATATTCTTTTCAAAGTATTATATGTTGGGTTCATCATAATTGATTTAAAATTAAATAATAATTTAAGAAAGGATATGTCCCACATGATTTTAATGAAATTTGATATATTGAAACTTTTATGGGAATAAAAAAACACAATTAACTCTATGATCGTTTCATTTTTATTTGTGATTTCATTTATGGGAATTGAAAAAAAGATATATCGATAATATAGGTTGATGTGGAATGTAATGCAGCGAGATTGATTATATATCAAGAAAAATTAGTTATATTACATAGTGAATGCTCGTATAAGGTTTTTTCATTTTTCCAACATTAACTCTTTTCTCTATGGGTGCCTTGGAATATTGTTGTATTATATTATTATTCTTTAGACAAGATCACCCTAATGTTATTAAGAATGGTACTTAGAGGGTCACACAATAACTGTATCCAAAACCCATATTAAATTACATATAAATTTAATATTAGAATACATATTATTCTCATGTTCTGAGAAATAAAATTAATTGAGTTATATTGATCGTATAAATCATTTATCAAAGAATAATGTAGGGATATTTATTTATTTAAATAAATAATCATTATTCAAGTTTTAATAAATATCAAGGAGGATTAATAGACTGAGTAAATAATTTTGGTGAAAATGATATTTTTATAAGATATGAGTCATATTTATTATTCATTATAAAATAACATCAAATCATCCTTTAGGAGGAATGTTGGGTATTGGGTTATGAGCTCCTCCATTTTAACATGGCATTAATGTGGTTCCCCAACATTATCCTTCCCTTTATTATCACATTTCTTTCCATATAGTTTGACCTTGGGATTTTCTCTTATAAGGGGGTGGCAAGATCAAGACTCGTGTTCATTACACCCCCCACCCCATAGTCACCACTAACCAATATCCACCCCTCCCCTTTTGCACACGAGTGCCTCCCCTTACATGTCGTCCAACCATCTTTTATCATCGAAGATGAATGAAAGGAAAATCGTTTCCATCTTTTCTGTTGTCAATGGTGAGTTTGATGCCAATGAGTGGTTTAGGCTCATGGTTGGCATCCAAAATACCCAGGATCAAATCCGGGCAGGGGAGAATTCTCGAGGTACTATAGTAGGGCACTGTAGCGGCACTGTAGTAGGTCATTGTAGTAGTACTATAGTAGCAGTGGGCTGTAGTAGCGGCAGCACTGTAGTGGCAGAGGGACTATTTTAGGTACTGTAGCGGTGGCAGTATTTTAGCAGGTACTATAGTAGTGTAGGTATTGTAGCAGTACTATTCACTGAGGGGTCCTTTGGGCCAAAAAATGTGCTTTCTAGCCCTATATGTTGGCCACTTGGCCTTGGGCCTTTGGACTATGTAATGGGTCACCCTCTACCCAGTCTAAAGAGGTCTTTTCTTTAATAATAAATTGAGGATTCGACCCCAAACTTTTAAAAAATGGTGAGTTTGATGATTTAGATCTTTTATTTAAGGTGGTAACTGATGTTCAAAAATTGATGAACCTTATAATTCTTGTAAAAATTTATCAAATCAATGATACCAGTCATACTGACATCTTTCCCAACAAGATGTATCTTCATATTTATCCATCGCCTTCTCCTACACCATCTCATCCCTAAATACTTCCAACTAATAATAGACACTTCATTCCATTATCTCATGTACTATGAGCATAAGAGAACCCCTCTTCCTTTATGTGTTTCTATCCTGGTAGTGCCTATGTGCATTCCAACCAATAGGCTCTTGTTTTATGTCGCACACCCCCCCCCCTTCCACTCTTTATGATTTTCTGCTGACTATTTGACTACCATGCCTCCTCCTTCTAAATGTCGAACCTCTCATCTATCTCAACCTTATTGTGTAGGGTTCATTATCTAGTATAGTTTTCCAACACCTCCTATGACCATCCTTCATCACCCCTACTATCATTTCTATACACCATAGTGTGGATTTCATATATACCTTACTATGTTATAGATATTCCTATCAAACATATGACCAGTGACCCATCATCTTCTATTCATAAACAATTGTATGGATTTCATATATGTCTTATTGTGGTCTATCTATTCTAGTCAAACATCTTCCCAATGACCCATCATGTTCTATTCATGCACTTATAGACGCTCTTTATTGGGTTATTCTTTTTGAGGCAACAACAAACTATTCATGTAAAAGTATTATTTTTTCAGTTATTTCTATTGGTTCCCTATAAGGGGAATTGTTCGTTGGTGGGCACATCTTTTTCATCATTATAATTCATCTACTTCATCTTTACAGGTTAGAACCATGGAGGATGATATTTTCTTCTATTTTCTTTTGTAATCAATCTGGTTATGTATAGATTTAGGGGTAGTGGAGAGTGTTACAGTGGATATTTTATTTTTTAAAATTATATATTGAATCTAATGAACCCATCCCACTATAATATCCTTCATAATGAGCCTTCAATACTAAGGAAATGATGTTTTATACTTATATGTATGCTAAAAATATATGTCTTATGACAATGTTATATTCTCACAGTTCATGTTATTTTATTTCCCTATTTTTTATGTCTTATGAACTGCCAATATTTATTCCATGACTCAATATTTTGATCTTTGATATGAAAGGTATGGTTTTCAAATGTTATGATCATGTTATCATACCCTTATACTATTTTTATGATTATGTATCTCCCTTGTAAACACTTACAAGGAATTTGAACTCTCCATTCACTATGTTTCCTTTCCCCAGTTTATGAGTAAAGGTTTAAAGTAAGGTATATATAATAAGAGTACTATATAGGAGAATATTTATGGGAGATGTTGAATATTATTCAAGAAATAAAAATATTTTATTTCTATTCTCCAAAGGAATTATCCATTTTCATCCTAATACATATTTTTGAGTAATGTAATGAATATTCATCTAAAAAGATGTAATATCTATAAATGAGAAGGTTGGGTATTTATAGGGATATTTTCCTATACTCTACTACGTGATCAATGAAAACTTGTTCAAGTTACTCTCTACCTCGGTCCAAGTAGAGTGCCTTAAACATATTACCAAGAAAACTTTCTACTTCATTATAGTATTAATCATCCAAAATGAATCTGACATAAACCAAATTAAGAATATATATTCATACCTACTATAGTCATTAGTAAAAATATTGAACTACAAAAATCCACCCCTATCCTCAAATGGAAATAGACCACCTACATTAGTGTGAATCAAATCCAATAGTTCACTTTACTCTTATCCTAGTGAAGGGTGATTTGGTTATTTTCCATTATAAATAAGTTTTACATGAATCCAAGGGTTTTTAAGCAACATAATCTAAATAACATTCTTGATGTAATTTATATATTTTCTTATCATTAACATGACCAAGACTAAATTTAGATAATCGGGTGTTATATGATTCATTTTCATTGGGTTTTTTAATTGATTTTCAATATGGGTTTTTCGAGTTCAAGTATGTACAATTCATTGTTAAGATGCACTATACAATAACATATGTTATCCTTAAAAAAGAGATAAATTTTATTTCTAAAATCAAAATGGAATTCCATGGCGTAAAATATCAAAATGTAAAATATGCTTTTTGGTTAATGAAGGTACATAATAACATTTTTTAACACAATAACCACTACTAAATGATAGATAATAATCTCCCACTACAAAGGTATCTAGACTCGTACCATTTGCAGCCCATAGATCCACCTCACCCTTTGTATTCATTTGGAATCAACTTAGTTCATATATGTAGATAAAGTTTGTGAGACATATATAGTATCAAATACCCAACTTATATATAAAGACATATTGAATTAAATGAAAAATTTCATGATCTAGAAGTGTAACGTCCGGATAAATGTTATTATTTTAATAAAATAACTCTTTCATATCAACAAGTTTTTATTTTGTTTTATAATAGGCGAACATTAAAGGCCTTTTACATTTCATAATAAATTAACACATCATGGGTAGATATGGAATAATAAAATAAGGAAAATCAAAGGGATGTACACATTTACTTATAGTCCATTCACTAAAAAACATCCTATTTCTGAGTTCCACCAAGAAGATTTCCCCAGCCATAATGATTGTAAAATGAAAATATGTATTAGGAAAACAATATAAATTTTCAAAGGACGTGTAAAAACATTTTTAAAGTGATATAGTGAGTGATTAATAGATAGTTATGGTGTATTTATATGGTAATATTATTGTTCATCATGAGGATCTTTGTCCAATGAGGCTGATGGGAATTATCCCCTTTAATCAATAAGTCGGTTGGTCATTATTATTGTTTTTAGCACAATAACGTTACTATTGGGGTTATTTTATAATTTTTTTTGTTGGAAACTGTATGAATATTTTAATTATCATTATAATTATGTTTTATGATAAACTTATAAGTTTAAAAAAAATTACCTTTCAATGGAATTATCTTATAAATAGTGAAAATTCTATTTCTTATGAAATGTGATAACTTTTATGATATAATTAGGATATGCTAAATATTTAAATTTTATTAATCCTTATTATTAATAAAAATTTATATATGTAATATCATAATTCATAATGTGATCTATTTAGAAATACATGTTTAGTGTTTTTAAAACAATGATTTTATCCTTTCTATAAAATTGTTTTTATGAGTTATACACATATCATGTTATAATTGATATTTATCACTTTAATAAATTGAATCAAGTAAAATATATTGATTATATAGAAATACAAGTTTTAAATTAGGTAATAATTTATATTTCATTTTATAACTAAAAAAGACACCATGATAAAAAAAAGAGTGAGCATAATATAAGTAAAATAATGTTGCAGTTTAAATCTAATTGGTAAAATTATAATATACCTAAAAACTATAAGACTAAATTGGTGTTTTATGTATTTTATAACATTAAATATACTTTAAAACATTAATCTTCAACCATGGTCATTGGAATTAATGCCACCCAATAGTGTTTATCCTTAACTTTGAAATAATCATTATTTAATCACTTAAAACCACCCCTCCTCAAGTATAAATACCCCCTTACCACTCCCATTATCTACTAAAAATCCATTAATCACAATGTAACTGCTGTTTCACCTCCCAAATATTCCCCCATGTTTCCTTCAAGGTACTATGTTTCCACCCTTATGTTTTAGGAAGCAAATATTTATGGTAATGGAATTCTCATGTTCTTCCTTTTTTTTTCAAGTACCTCCTTGTGTGAGTCTTCTTAATGACAATGATTCTATCTTTTTAATCACTTTTTATCTTACTGTTACAACTCAAATGGTTTTTAATCTAGGTGGTACAACTATTCTCTCTCATTACCCCCCCCCACCCTTTAATCCATGATTTATACCATTATCTTTCCAAATTCATTTCTTGAATTTCTCTCTTTTACATGAGAAATTGAAATATTTTTAATACCAAAACCACGTCCTTTTTATTTGTTATTCACCTAGATGTAAATAAAACTTATTGATTAGTTATTTACATGTATTAAACCCACATTCACTTATCTTGGGTAAAAAATTAAGTAATGTTCATGTTTTTTAAAAACTTTTACACTCCTTTATTTTATATGGAACCAATTCATTATTATAATCAGGTTATTAGTAACCTGATTTATTATGATCAATGTGTCTCGCATAAATTCAAGTATATAAAGGTTGGACCTTGATATAACTCCAATTAATTGTAAAAATAATTAATCTTTAGAGGTGACATGCTTTTTGATACCTTTGTGAATTACCATGGTAATTTTGATTTATGAAACCCTAGTCATAAACCTTTGTTATATTCTTATTAATGTATAATTTTTATGTTTTAACTACATTTTGATATTATAATTAATTTTCTTTAATTTATGATAGTCATCATGTTCATATGATCGTGCCTTATTGATATGCATTTTGGCCACAAGCTAAATATTTTACTTTGTTTATACTCTTACCAGGATTTATGCTCATCCATTTATTTGTTGCATGTCATAGGGTTATGAGATGTAGTAAAATTAAATTAGGATGAACCTATAAAAAATCATTTAAATATAATTGTAATAATTTTTTTTTACATGTATTATGTTTCTAATTTCCAAGACACCGAACCTCCAAATATCCTAGGTATTATTAAACGTTGTATCATATAATGAATGGTTTATAAAATAAATGGTAAGTCATTATAAGAAGAGTTAATTTGATTCTCCCTCACAATCCTAAAATTATTCTTCCAATGGACATTCATTCCACATGCAAATCAGACCGTATCCTACTCATTTTCCTCCCACTTTATCTTTCACTTCTTAGAAGGTTGATGCATTTGTGACTGTGGATTGGGTTTAGCCTTAGAACTCTTATCCTTTACCTTTTCTCTTATTTTTCTTCATAAGGACTGAAGAGTTGATTTTCTTCTTCTTCTTATCATCCTATATAACTAAATACAATAGGTACAAGAGTGAATTTTTCAAGTTATTTATTTTTTTAATTAATAATATTCAATAAGCTAAGTGGTAAATAGGAAGGAATGATATCAGTCACTAGTTCATGGTTCCATTTGAAAGAAAGGAATTCAAGACTCTCAATATACCCAATCATCATTAATACATGAGGTCCTACTTCATTCCCTTCTACTAGGATACCCAAACATAGTGAAATTTATATCTCATATATTTCTTGTCTTACTCTTCCCAGATATAAATCTTTGAGATGAGATAGATTCATATAGTCAGCCTTCCTGGTCCATCTTCATTTCCACCAGAGCCAATATCATTGTTTTCAAAATTGTGACATGTGTCTCTATTCATGATTTCATTCACCTACAACCTCAAACTACCTCCATAATAAGTGCATTCTCAATCAGAGCTCCAACTGCTAAGACCATAGGTGAAATAGATGGTCAAAAATAGGTTTCAATTGATTTACTATATTCTAGTTATAGAAGAAATTTCATATTTATATAATAAGATAATAAGTAGAATGAAAATAAGGAAGATAAATCTATGGGGTAAACCCTGGATCTAAGCCCTAGGTCTCTCTAATATCCACCATATGCTTATCCCAAATGACCAACTCCCTCTACCCTAAACATTCCCTTTAATTAATTTTTCCACCAACTTCTAGTATTAGATTTAAATTCAACCTCTATAATTTATTAAATCCCTTAATTCCCCCAAAAACTACCCCACTTCTCTATTAATGATCATATCATTTCAATTTTCTATTATTTATTTATTTAAATTTATCACAAATCTAACCTATATACCACAATCCATAAATACCCTTTCCATAACATGTAAGTAAACCTTTCAAAAAGGATATAATAGTTCTATCTAAAAACATGATTTCTTCATGAAATTCCATACACAACTTCGTCACAACTGGTACATCATCTTCATCATGCTGTAAAAGTATATAGGTGTTGTTTTTTATTCCTGAAGTATTGGATAATCACATGGAATTTAATATTTTGTAAACTCTGTCATATATTATTCTAATTAATCATGATCTTTATGAAAAAAATCACCTATAATGTATTCTTCTTTATCCACCTACAACAATGGTATATAAAGGTTTGAGACTAGTTCTTCCATAATTTCATCTTCACATGGTTATTCAACTAAAATTTTTGAATAACTATATTTTCTTATTTCTTTTATTTATCCTCATTTTGAGCTTAAAATTAATTTAGGGATGTTTAAATAGTTTGATTCCCCACTTCTTCAAGAATTTTGACATTTTTCTCCTATTGGATCAAAAATGATAATTCCCTAATAGAATCATCCAAATTGTTAAAAATAGGAAATATATAACAATAATAAAAATGATAATATATTTTGAATATAATTTTCTAATAAAATTTATATGCAATGAATTTCTATATTTAATTTTTTTTAATTATGATTTTTCTATTTTTTTATAAAGATCAATGTGTGTCAATGATGAACCTCCATGGAAATAGAATTAAGTTTAGGGAAGAGGATTATTTAAAATCTCCATTAAATAAATTATTATTTTACTAAGAATGTAATATATTGTACACATAGGGTTGATCTCTTAGAAATACTACTCACATGAACATATTTTTATTTTATCATGATTTATAAACTAACTAATATAAGAATAAAAGATAAAATAATAAAACAGAGGTTTCAAAATGTGTATGAAAATAATAAATATAAAATAAAAATAAAAAAACATATCATATATATATTAGTCAAGAATAAATAAATCATCTATCTTTGGAGTCCACGATGATGTTATTAGTGTTTAAAAATATCAATTCTCAATATTTTATTCACTGTTAAGATCAACTCTATCACTCAAAACCCTCCTATTTTAATTTTTATTATGCCACACCAACCCTCAATGAGATAAATATTCTCCCTAGAATTATCACTAGAATTTTACACTAACCCTCTGCATGGAATACTGTGATAATGAGGGAGATGAATATTGATGAATGGGAAGAACACAATAGTAGAGAAAGTGGGGTGAACCCTTCACAAAAAAATTAGTCTTACTACTATTGAAATTACTAGATTAAAATAAAGAAAATATATTTAAGTATAATGAACCCAAATAATCCCTGATCCCCCTCAAAAAAAATTAAGATTTAGTTCTCCATTTTGTTGGAGATTAGAAGGAGTGTGATGGGGGAAAAGAGAAAATGAAAAGAGAAGGTAGAAAGAAATAGAAAACTAAACTAATATATATTGAAATAATATTATAACATTAAAAATTAATTCCACCCTATAAATATTTTAAAATTACTACTAAAAAATCTCTACTATATTTTATAGGAATAGGAGGTTTAAATTTATAGACAAAAAGGTAAATATTTCAGCTTCAATACTCTTATTTTAAATTCACATGTGTTTGAGCCATTAAACAGTATAATCACATAATATTTTCTTCTGTAATTTTCCCCACCAATTCATTAATGTTCTCCCTCAAAAAAATTCATCATTAACCATGTATATGAAGATTTATGACTAATTTATTAAGGAAAATATTTTTGTACTTGAAAATTCATTTAATTCCAATGTATCAAATGTCCATGAAATTTTTCCCATAAAAATGATCAAATATTTATCATTCATAGTTAAATAAACTGATCGTGTTCCTATTTAATATCTCATTGTAAAAATTCATCTCTTTTGGATGTATGATTTATGATATATGGTCCCAAAATTTAAATTATTTCAAACTATCCACATATTTCAAACTCAATGTCTAATCAATCAATTACAGCTCAACACTTACTTCATGGTTTAATTTCACCAATCAAAACTAAAATCCAACTGGGGTAGTGTAAATTTAAAATTTATATAATTTAGTGTAGGGATTTTTTTTGTAAAAGTTCATGTTAAAATTGTTGTAAAAAAATTATAATCAAATAATTTGAGTAAACATAAAAGGGTAACATAGAATTTTCATTTAATTTCAAAATACAAACCAAAATTGAAAATTTCCATTAAAACATCAAATAATACTCAATGTGGGGAAATTATATTAATTATAATAAACAATATATTCAAAAAATAAGTTTTATTAGAGTTACCCACATTGGATGCACCCATTTTTGGATCCACGTCAAACTGCCTATGAGGAAATACTCTAATTTACATAAAATTATGCTTATATAGGAAAAATATCTGTCTAGATAGCCTTATTTATGCTCAGAATCCCAATTCCTCCCCATTTCCAAAAACCATATATTCAAAATTACTTTCTCCATGGTGTGTTAACTCTCAAGTTGTCTATTTTGATTAATCTTAACTGAGGCTTCCACCATTTTTATTAATCTTACGTGAAATGCCCACCATTTTGATTAGTCTTATCCAATTATTCCACCATTTTGATTAATCTGACATGTAGTCAAACATAGCCTTCAAAATGATCAATTTTTTGTCCCTTTTTTATAGATACTTTTCCATTGGAAAACATATAGTTTCATGACATGATGTTAATTGAATCCCCATCTCAGTTAATAAATAAACCACCATAATCCCAAAAATTACCTATAAAATGGATTCCATTTTATGTTAACATATCCAGGTCTCATGGTTTCATGAAAAATCAAAAATTATCAATGAACCCGTCATACTTTTTCTTTTTAATCCTTTAAAAAATCTTCAACCATGGAATGTATAACTTGGTTGTTTCCAACAAAAATGTCTATAGTTTGAAATAGTTTCAAAAACCCCATTGTTACTCTATACACATAATTTTCTACTCCAACAAATCAAAGCCAGCCTCACCATGACCTAGTGCATCCTTCACTAAACATATCTAACATTACACAACATGAAACTGCATAAACCAATTGAATTTGATTGAAAAACCATCCAAAAAATACAACAATACAACCTTAGGTTTCCACATCCCCCAGGGATTTTGTTGTTAATCCATCTATGTTTAGTACATGTCAATCTGTTCATGATTTTAAATCCATTCATGATCTTTTTGTAGTATAAATTCCCTCTAACATTCAGTTTCCCCTTTGATAATAAAATTCAGAGGTTGTTACCTTTACTAGATGTGATCACTACTAAAAATTCCTGAAAATATTATATTATATCAAAAACTGAGAAAAGATCCATTAAAAAATTATACAATCCTACATGACTCAATGATCGTTGTTGAAAATAAGATACAATTTATATTTAAATAATGTTGAATTTATTTTTTAGATCAAAATTTTTTTCTACTTCTAATTCACTATGGATCGTTTCAATCCCTATCTTCTTTACACATAGAAACAAATTAACACCTAAAAAATTATAAAATATCCATGTAAACCATTATGTACAATGGGGAGAGAGGTTTTCAAACCTCATTAATTTTATGTAATAATTTGAGCTTCGAGGTTCAATCAATGCTTATTGAATACAATTGTTTCCAATAGTTTTGTACATATATCTATTCCTTGATTTTGAGTTTCAACAAAAACTAATTTCACAGTATTTTACTCCACAATCATCTTTATAAAGTGGTAATAGATCTTGATATGTCTTATGAAAGAGTTTTGTATAGGGTTTTTTGTTAACTCAATTACACTCTTGTTGTCATAGTGAATAAATATTTGTTGTTATACCACTTCTCCAAGATAATCTAACTACTACTCAATCCATAACAACTAAGTATAGTCCATGGTAACTAAATTGTATTATGCCTTTATTATTCCCAAATATGTACTATCTAATCTCATACATATCCATCCAACATAATTTCTTTCAAAGAATAATGCCTCCTCATTAGTGGTTTTTTGACCCACAAAATCTCTAACCAAATCTACATCGAATACGCCACTAAGTCTCAATATAATCCTAGTTTAAAACTGATCTATAGTTCAGTGTTCCCTAAATATATCTCATTATCTACTTTACCAATGAAATGAGTTCTTCCTTTAGAAAATTATGAAATCATGTTTCTAAGCATATAACATAAAATATATCTATCTTTTATTTTGTGGGATATAGTAGAATCATAATAATTCTTCAATACAATGTTGAGCCTACTCCTTTATTATCCTCTAACTTTCTAAGTTTTAATATTACCATTATCAGAGTTGAAACTAGTTTTAAATCATCCATTTTAACATATTTTAATAGTTCTCTTCTATATTTAACCAATGATATGAATGTTTAATCTAACCTTTAATGAAATTTTCACTTGATAAAGTAGGTTATCTCAACAATCATAGATATCTCATATTACAAGAAAAAATATATTTTCAAGTGTATCAATAGAGTTTTTATTTTTTACACCAAAGATGATATGATACACATATAAGATATCTATGAACTACTCTACATCCTATAATTTTACATTGAGGTTAAATAACCCCTCTTCCCTCTTGAATTCTTACTTTTTGAGATACGTATCTTGTCATGCATACCAAAAACCTAGTGCTTTCTTTAAGCAATATAAATCCTTTTTCAACATGAAAACCTTTCAATCATCATCTACAAAACCAAATCCCATCAGTTGTTTTATATAGGATTGTTCGTTCAAAACTCTATTCCTAAATGTCATCTTCGCATCCATTTTATAGAATATAAACCAACTTTGAACAATTATGACCAGAAAATTCGGATTTATTTCATTGTTTTAACTGAGGAATTTTTTTTTACAAATTCAAACTATTTTCATTTGAGAATACCCTTTATAAACTAGTTTTACCTTGTTGACATTGTGGTGTCTATGTCTATCTAAAATATACCACATTCTATTATTGTTAATTTAATTAAACCCTTAATTCGTTTATTTCACTCATGATTAATCAATTATTGATTCTTTAAATAAAATTGGTTCTACCTCTGATAATATAGCATGATTATCAATTCTTATCATCCTATGAGTCTGCATTGGTGTTAATTTGTTTTCGAAAATATTTCATGGGTATGAAATCCCACAGTCACTAATATATACTTATTTTGATTATTTTATTTACAAAAATTTTTTTTGAGAGTTTTTTTAGTTAAAGGTGAGATATCTTGAAAAATGGGGAATTGGGATAGATCACATGGCTAACAAACATTTGGTGAAAATCATTCACCCAAACGTTTTATGTAGGGTTCTCTGGTAAAGTGTGCACAGTTAATTGTGATTCTCTAAATCATGTGTTTAAATTGTGAAAGTTATCTTTATGTGAGATTATTAATTTGTGATAAGGTGCACAATTACTAAATGGTTACTACTTAAACTATGAGTTAGTATGTGAAGATACCATTACGTATAGTTTTTCTTCTATAGTGAGGTGCATGTTTGATGCACAACTAGAGAAAATAGTGAAAATAACCTTACATATGGAGTCCCTTCATAGGGACAACCACACAGCTAGCACAAGGTTTCCCAAAATGTGCAGCCAAATCATGATACTTGTCAAGAATTTTTGTTTGTGAAATTACTCCTCTATCCCTATATAATTATAACCCCTTTCGCATCATAACATTTCATTTTAAGGACCAATATACCTCCTCTTGTAGTGGGTTTCTTCTCCTCCACTTCATGAGTGATCTTTTTTTAATTCAAGAAGCATTATTCAAGGTAACTCTTGATTCCTCTTCACTTTCTTCCCCGTTTCCTTTAATTTATTCTTCTTCCATGGCTCACTCTTCTAATTTCTATAGTGGAATTTGAAGAAGGTGATGAAGTTGCATTTACCCTAAGGCAGGTGTATTTACATAATGAATCATTCCCTTAACAAACCATTGGTTATTGAATTTTATATGGTTCTACCTACTATATTAAGATTTAAATTAATTATTGAGGATTGATTTATATTTTTTCCTTGTATTTCTTGGTTATAATTTTGATAAAGTGAGGGTATTCCATGGATTTCACTTTTTGTTAATTCTAAAACTAGTTTTTTTCTTTATGAGGTGTTTTATTAAATTCATTAAAAAGTCATTGATTTTGAAATGTATTTTCAGAACAATTTTTTAAAGGGAATTTTCTTATAAGTGATTATCTTGAAACATAAGCCTTGGTTTTATAAAAATAGGATTGTTTTATTTAGATTTAGTGCCATAAAACAAACAAATATGAAATTTTTATTACTTCTATATTCATTGTTTTCAAAATTAATAAATACCTTATTACATCATGATTGTTCTTATGCCTTACATTGAGTGTGATAATGTCATTACAGTTTTTTCACATTGAAAGGACGTAGTGGTTAACCACTATGATGATATCCTATAAGTTCTATGATAATATTCTTAAACACATTTTATTTGGATGGATGTTATCATTTTATAAAACATAAATAATTCAAATTATCTTATCTGGGATGTTAATGAGACAATAAGACTTATTCTTATAAAGTTCATCCTTTGTACTCTCTATAGTGTTTTTTATGAGAATAGACCCACCCATGGGAATTTATCATGTTATATGTATTATTTAATATCCTTATCTATGATCATTTTTATTGGTTCATAAAAATAGTATAATTATCAATTCATATCATGAGTCATGTAATTCTATTTGTTATTGAAAAGCAGGATTCAATATGTTTTTTTAGAATTATGATATGTTGGGTGAATCATGATTTAAATGACATTAATGAATAATTATAGAAATTATTTGACCATTCTGACTTTAATGGAAGTTTATCTCAACACATTGATGGGAATAAAACTTCCCCATTAATTCTATAACCATGAAATTTTTAATAGTGAGTTCATTTTTGGAATTAAAAGAAAGGTATATCAAACATATAGGCTGAAATTCTACGTAATGAAAAGTTCTAGATTAGATATCAAGAAAAATGAATCATATTACATAGTGAATTATCATATGAGGTTTTTTTCATTTTGGCGACCTTAACTCCTTTCTCTATGGGTTTATTGACATGTTGTTATATGATAATCTTTTACTTTATAAAATTCCACCCTAATTCTATTAAGAACAGGTCTTATAGCGTCCCACACTATGTGAATCTTGAACCCGAGTTAAATTTTATATAAATTTATTATTAGAATCGATATTAATCTCAAGTTATAAGAAATAATATTATTCGTGTTATTTTAATCATATAAATTATTTATCAAAGAATAATTTAGTGTTGTTAATTTATTTAAATTAATATTCGTTATTCATGGTTCAATAAATACTATAAAGTATTAATTTAACGAGTTATGAGTTTGGTTGGAAAGGATATTTTTAGAGGATGTGAGTTATATTTATTATTAATTATATATAAACCCCAAACACTCTATTAATAGGTGTCTTGGGTATTGGGTTATGAGATCCTCTATTTTAAAATGGGGTCAAAGTCGGTTCACCAATACAATCCCTCCCTCCACTCTCTCATTTTTATCTATCTAGGTCTCCCCTGGTATTTCCCCACAAAAGGCGGTGGAGAGATCAAACCCCATGGTCATTATGACCCCCCCCCCCCCCAAGAACCTCTAGGCAATGTCGACCCCCTCCCCTATTATATATCTCTTTCCTTCTGCATGTGAGTGCCTCCCCTTCCTCATATACCTCCCCTCTTTTATATCCAAAGACTATGGACCTGAAAATATTTTCCATCCTTAATATAGTAAATTATTAGGTTGACCATTCTAGTCATTGATTAATGGTGGGAACTAAGGATCGCCTAGAGATAATCAGTCTCCTTCATATATCACTTTTTCAAATATACCCTTTTAATTGGATTGACCTCTTTATTAGTAATATTCGTCTTCATATTTATTCATTTTATTCTCCTAACCCATCTCATCCTTGAATACATACAACCAATCACAATAATTGTGTCCCTTTTATTAAGTATTGTGAGCATAGGGGACCCCCTATTCCCCTTCTTGATTCCTTCCTGGTAGTGCCTCTATGCATTCTAACCAATGGTCTCATGTCCAATTTCGCACCCCCCCTCCAGTCTATAGTATTCTATAATTACTATTTTATTTCCAGGATTCCTCCTACAAAATTATGAACCTCTCTGATATCTCAATCTTGTTGTGTAGCTTTCATTATCTGATCTGGGTGTCCACCCCCTCCTCCTCCCATCCTGCTCGCCCTTACTGTCTTCTCACAACACCAACGTGTTTCTTTCCAGCATTCCTTTTTGTGTCTATCTATTCATATCAAACATATGTCCAGTGACCCATTTTGTTCAATTCCTACACATATAGATTCTCTTGTTCTGGTTATTCTTATTGATCCATGAACCAACTATTCGTGCTGATGTATTCATTTTTCATTTATTCATATTAGTTCCATATAATGGGAATTTTTCCTTGGTTGATGCATCTTTCTCATCATTATCATTCATCTACACCATCTTGAGGGGTCACAACCATTGAGGGTGGCCTTTTTGTCTATTTTATTTTGTTTTGTAATCAATATAGGTATGTCCAGATAGAGGGGGAGTGGGGAGTGTTAGAGTGCATCATTGGTTTTATTTTGGTAATTATATATCTAAGCTAGGTGAACCTAACATGAGAGGGAATGTTATAGTATGTGAGTACCACATTGAATATTATGTGTTTTGTCATATTTATTATACATTTTAAATAATCATCAAGGCCTACCTAGGAGGTATCTTGGGTATTGGGTTACAGGATCCTCTATTTTAATAGATATAATAAATATCATTTAAATAAATTAATATAAATTAATTAATTTGAATAATGATATTTAATTAATTGTGAATTATGTTTACATAAATAATATAATTATAACATTATTATTATTATTTGATATGGGGTTCTTTAAGGATTAAGAGAAAAACAAAGATCATATGTGAAATTATTTATTTTATTGCCTAGATTTATAAAATTGGTTATATCATTTTATAGTAAGAGATAATTTTTGTTCACATTGGATTGACATAGAGAATTGCATCAAACCTAGAGAAAAAAATTTCCATAGCTTCCCCAAAAATGAAGAGCTTTTATCCACATCTTCCCTCTCATACTCTCAAGTGATCTGGAATAATATTTCAAGTCTTGAAGTAGTTCCTGGTGTGATCAATGAAAAATGAAAAACGTTTTGATGATCATCC
Organism: Viscum album; assembly: GCA_963277665.1. NCBI lineage: Eukaryota > Viridiplantae > Streptophyta > Magnoliopsida > Santalales > Viscaceae > Viscum > Viscum album. The sequence goes on from OY728143.1 coordinate 1,422,739,439, forward strand.
AGGATAAAACCCAATGATTCTTGGATGAAGTCTTGATAATTTTATAGAACATGTTGATCATATCTAGAGAGATTCTAGTTCGATCCTACAACACACTAATGTCACAACAATAAAGGTCAATCGATTCAACAACAATGAAAGTATTCAAGATAAAGGGTAATTATTGTTATATAAATATGTTATAAATTATATTTTAATGGGCCTCTCTTCTTGACTAGGGGATTACTTCATCTGGTTCTTTAGGATTATTTATAATACATTATGATTTGTTATTATGTTCTTATAGATCGTCTATTGAATCCAATAAAAATACAGTATTGGGCATGGTCGCAACTAGCTTCAACTACACCCAGAACCCTCATGTTGTATTAAACAGGTCACATATTAATTTATAATTATTTATTAATCCACATCAAAATCCATGTTTTTTAATTTTTAAAAAAACTTTTTCTAGCGAGATACCTCATATTTCAAATTTAAAAAGATTAAAATGTTTCAAATTTCAAAAATAAAAAGTTTTGGACCCTACCACCAATAGAAGCATAGTCAACCCCACTAGGATCTATACTTCAATAGTTGGTAGAAAAAACTAGAAACAAAGTTACCCTGCCACATTAAAATTTTGCAATAAACCACCACCATAAATATCCCTCAAAATTTTCTCATCCTTCAAATGAAATCCAAACCAATTATATGAAAAATAGAACCACAAATCATCATTTCAAAGAGTATAAATCAACGAATCATATGAACACCAACATTGTGCACCTCCAAGAACAACCATCAACACTGATGAATTTAAACGAAACAATTATTACCATCATGCATAGAACTATAAAAACAAAAAACACCACCATCATTGAGTTGAACCTACATCACCAACAGCCATTATCATCTTCTGGAACACCAAAAACCACAAACCAAACCAATACAAAAGCTAGGTAAAAAATAAAATTTCGCTATAAAAACCCCATGAACCTCCGTAGAAGAAAAAACCACCAATGAAACAACAACAACAAAATACAATAAAATCAAACCCAATTTCATAAACCTAGTTTAATAGCACCTCAAGAACTATTTACTTCCAAAACATTTTCTAATAGAACCGATGATCGAACAAATGATCCTCTCAATATCTCACATCCCCCTCCACTTCTGGGGAAATTTTCTTTCCAAACACCAGGTCACTATCATAACAAGGGAGACAGACCAATTCCTCTTTGGGATGGAAGGACCTCCCTCAAAACCTTAAGGGAGCACCGAGGAAGCCACTATATAAGACCCAAATCTAGGGAATTTTAAAGATAATTACCTCCTAACAGGAAGAAAACGTAAAGGATGAATTCAGTTTACACATGATGAGACAAATATACAAGCATGGAATAAGAATAATATTTGTAGATAAATGAGAGGAAACAGAAAAGAGGACTATCATAGTGTAAATTACAAAAAATTAAGTGGAATGGGAGGATAAACATAGGTGATAAGGTAAAAAAATGGAAAACATCAGGAAGAGTAACTAGATGTGCCATTGAGAATGAGCGAGTGCACGATCGTAGGGGATGAAAACCATATATGAGGAGAACCTCGAGAGTGTCAAGGGAGAACATACTCATTTCCTATAATTATTTATTAATCCCTGATCAAAATATTTATTTACTATTAGTTTTTATTTCCAATTTATTACTTATTTAATATGATATTTTTTTAAATTTATTTAATTACCTTTATATTAATAGATCAAGGACATGAGATTAATTTTGGAAGATTACATCTGGTGGCGCTAGAGATTCTGGCTTCCTGACATATATACACAACATGCAACTCAAAAATACAAATTATATAGTCTAGTAAATCATGAAAATATTCGTAGTATAAATCACAATACATCATGTGACTTTTAGGACACAAAATTTATTAATTACATGTTGTGTGACATCATCCATCCAATACATGGTTTGATGGGGTTACACATCATGTTGTATTGTTTTAAAATCCTATTAAAAAAGGTACACTCTCTTTTATGATTAACAGTGTGTTCCATTGGATTAGAGGTCATCAATATGTTTTTGTATTTTTTATGAAACAACCTAGGTTGGGAAGTATCTACAAGATGAATTCACACCATGAAGATGATTTACAATATGAATTAATAAATTGGAAGAATCCAAGGACTCAAATCACAATGTGAAAATAATATAGGATGTGAAATCATTTCATATTGTTAATTCATAACTCAGGATTTCTAGGTGACGTGATTTTCAGTGTACATGAAAGAAAGGGAATACATTCCTTGAATCTAGGATTCATGTATTGGAATGTATTTTCACAATATGTTTTAATCATGATGCATACCTCTATCCTATCTCATTTGATAGGGGTCCCCCTACCTCAAACCCTTGAAAATTTTTGATGATTTATTATCCCATGTATCCCTCCTGTTATCAATTTCATTTTATTTTATTTTATTGGTTGCTTCTCTATTGGTAAGTTCTTCTTTTGTTCTCATTTAACTTCCACTTTCTATGATATTTGTAAATGGTGTTAGTCTAATATTATAGAGCCTCATGATTGGTTTGTGTTTTTTATTTATCCTTTATAGTTTACTTTATGTGTTGGTATTTCTGAGGTCTACTCTTGCATTGGTTGTGGTGTGATGTGAAAGGTATTTGAGGTATGTGCATCTAACCTCTATTTTAACAATTGTTTTGGTGAAATTTGATTTTGGGATATGAGAATTGTTAATAGGACCACTATTTTTTGATTAGTGTTCTCTTATATTGTTTGTAGATACTATCGCTTTGGGTGTTCGACCAAGTGTGTGGTAGGTGGTTAGTTCTCAAGCCTATGTTATGTGATCCTTATTTCTCTTTGTTTTATAAAAAATTTATAAATAATATTTCTCATGATTTTTTGATTTGTGTGTGTAAATTTGTTTTTATGAAAAGTTGGGTTTCCCCTGGTTTTGGTAAAAGAAAGGTGTTTTCCAAGGAATTGAAATGAATTATGAGATGGATTGAAAAAATAGTATTCATAATAGTTTTTTCACCGAAAAGGGTTGTTTGAAATAGTATTGTGAAATGTGATAAACCCTTTGAAATGATTTGATAAATGAAATGGGTGGGAATCCTTAGATACTTAGGTTAAAGGTGTAGTTTTGGGCCTCGTTATTTAATTTGATAGGGGTTCACTTTATGGTGTTTTCATTTATTCTTGTTTTTTAGATTCATAGGATTCATGACATGTCTGACCTATCGAGAGGATTCACTTTCATGGTTGTTTCCTATACTCCCTAGTCTCGATGCATATGATCTGGGGACTTGTAGTTCTCACTAGTTTATTTATAGTAAGTGTAGTCTAGCTAGCCTAAACTATTTTTATCCTTTTTGTTTTTTATAATTTTTCATTGTCATTGTACAATTTTTATTTAATATACTTGTTTTGATATGAACAAATGGTTTATTGGATGTATACTCTAAAACTGTTTTTCCGGACTTGTTTTAGAACTGTAGGAAAAAAGGGGGACCCGATTATCATTCTCTTGATATAAATGTGAAAGTTGTTTATAATTCCATATTTTGTTTTAAATTAAGCATATTTAGATTGTTTTATAGATACTTGACATAGAACACCTGGGTGGGGTCCTACTTAGATTTTTTAGCTCAAACCTAGCATATTCCTTCAAGGATGTGTAGACTTGGTTTTGTCCTTTGATACCAGAAAAGGCAAGTCACTAGGGTTAGGTTTTAAGGTTTTTTTGAACTAGTCGTGGGTATCTATTGGTGACATATTCAGACGTTTCCCACATATCACATAGAGTAGAAGTTTCTAGTTTTGGTGTCCAGTTAGGTTATTGGACTTGGACATAGTAGTTTTATATTTATTTTTTCTTTTGAGTAGTATTGATACCATTATTACTTATTTTATTAAGGTATACTTATTTCTAGTTGTTTCTTTTTACTAAACAAATATTCCATGTTTTTTCCTTTAGGTTTGGTGAAATTGTTCTCTCTGGTCAATATTTGATACCTAGGTGTAAGACACAAGCCCTTGGGGATCTGTAATACCCTTCAAGTCTTGTTGTGCTTCAGTTTGAGAGCTAGTTAAAGGGTTATCCAGTCTGAGGAATGATAAGTGTACACACCATGTAGTACTACATGGGTTTCTCATGAATTTCATATAAAATATGGGGTCAATGTGCACTGGGTGTATTAATTACGTGTCATGTAGGGGTTGTCAAACTATATAACATGAGACGATGTAATTACATGGTGTGTAAATCACATACATGTTATATAATGTGTTAATTACCATATGTAATACACTCTAAGTTCTTTAGGAATGTGATATGGGATTATCTAGAAATAATTACACAAAATGTAGTCCATTCCATCACATGAAACACACATGGTTATAGAACCATGTCCTGTTATTCAAATACAAATACGGAAATAATAATTTTGGAATTCTACTAAACTACATTGCATGTAGAAAGATAATATGTTTTGTGATAGGGTTTTAGTAACTCATTTTTTACACTCCAGTATAAGTTTTTCATGTGTGAAATAAATGATTAATTAATCATTTTCCGCATGGAAATCCATTACATGTTGTGTTTACTATTTATAATTTTTATGTACATCATGAAACAAACCATAGTACACAACATGTACATTAAATAATATTGTGTGGTCAACCACACTGTACATAATATATATTATTTTGACCCACATAACTACACATCATGCAAGTATGTGACACAAAGTGTATTCCTAAATATAGAGAAAAGTAAATTTTATAGAACCATTAGTATACATAAATTACATAATTTTAAGAATATGAATAATATTTTCTTGATCTAATATAATTTATTCATATTTATAACATTTTTGGAAGTTTGGGTTGCGTTAAAGTTCCTTCAACTTCAACAAATCATTAACACTTGGAATGTTTGGTCGAAATTTGTTCTTACGATGGGTCCTAAAAAGTATTTTTCATCATTATTTTAGGTGTTTTGATGGAAATTTTTGGCCAAGAGTGAAATGAAAATTGTATCAAAATTATATGTTCTAGTTGAAGTTGGCTAAAATATTCTACTGTTGGTTACTTTTGGAAACAAAAGGACCCTGGTGAAAGTCGGTGGTCGATGTAACCAGATGAGTGTTGGGACCCAATATATAATTGGGAGTGGGACCACCTGATGAGGTGTTTTGAGATTACTTTTTTATAGTGGTCAACATGTTTTTTAAGTTGTGATTTGTAATCTTTGAACTTTTTGATAAGTAATATTTCATTGTTCTCTATTGGATGTTGTAAGAAAATATAATCCATTTAAAGACTAATGTTTTTTTATTTGTTTCTATTATAATTTTAATAATTGTATGAATGTTTGTTTTTTAGTGTGTTAACTTAGTTTGATAGTTTGGGGTGTTCCTAAATATACAAGTTTAAATGAAACTTTTTCATTATAAAATTATTGTTTTTTAATAAAAAACATCTAGAGTTCATACATCATGTTGAAAAAGATACTTTTTCTTTCTTATTGAGTAGTGAACTTATAAGGATTTTAGAATTTTTAACCTTCCTCTATTTATTAGTCTTAATGTTTATTTTGATTCAGTTGGAGTTTCTGTGTTTATAGGGTTTCATCAGAAGAGGGTAAGGTCAAGGTGGTTAAGTTTTATGGAATATTGTTATCCTTCTGGAGGATACAGATGGAATATTATCTCCTTCAGAAGGACCTTGAAGTTTTATTGATCGTACAAATAAGATGTATAATGATGAATATGAATGGTTGTACTATAAATATTTGGGTTTGATGCAGTTTTATTTGTCAAGGAACTAATGTAACATAAATTGATTAAAATTATACCATAGAAGTATCACATTTTGAGAGATTTTTAGCAAAGGGGTGAGGTCACAGTTATCAAAATTTCCGTGAAATATTTAGTTCCCTAGATCTATATACATTATAACTTAAATTACCCATATATTATGGTTTTTAATATAAATAAATATTTTATCACATAATTATTATTACTCTATGTGACATTGATTCTAAAAATTTAATTAGAGTATTTTTCACATAAAAAGGACATAACATTTCCCTACTATGATGAGATACTTTAGGTGCTATGAAAATATACTTAAATGAATGTTCTATGGTCGAGTTATATCATCTGAGGGGACATATATGATATTGGCTATCCGGGGTAAGAGGATTATAAGATATTAAGAATTTTTTATGAAGTTATCCCTTGGTAATCTCCATGATATGAGGTTATGAGAACATACCCATTCATTATAGTTTCATATGCTATATTTATCCTTTAATATCCCTATCCATGAGAAATTTTATTGATCCTTAAACTTGAGATTATAATTAATTCATATCATGAGTTTCATACATTGATGTATTATTGTAAACTATGATGTTATATGTTTGTGGTGAACTGGGCTACATTGGGTGCATCCCAATTGATATGACTTTAATGAATAAGTTAAGAAAGGATTTATATCTTCCATTTTTAATGAAATTTTTTATCTTAGTCCTTTAATTATAATGAAGAAACATGATTATGTCCAAGACCATGAAAATTTTATTGGCATGTTCATTTCATAAATGTCATAGAAAAATATATCATGCATATAAGTTTAGGATTCAAGTAGTTCATTATTCCAGATTAGATATCATGAATGAGGAATTATCTTACACAATGATCATTTTTTGGATGTTATTTCCATTATTATGACATTAAATCCTTTATCTATGAGTGTCATAATGCGTTTCTAGGTGATAATCATGGAAATTGGGAATGTTTGGTCTAATGTTCATAAGAAAGGGTCCTAGAGGATCACACACTAGGTGTATCTAGAACCTTAGTTAAATTTTATATAAATTTAATATTAAAATGTATTTATTTATCAAGTTATGAGAAATAATATTATTCATGTTGTGTTAATATTCTAAATTATTTATTGATGAACAATAAAGTGATATTTATTAAGTTAAAAAAATAGTCTATATTTAATGTTCAATAAATATCAAGGAGGACTAACATACTGAGTTAAGGGTCTGAGTGGAAATGAGACATTGAATATCATTTAAATAAATATTAATTAATTAATTTAATATATTATATTTAATTATATGTCATTTATTCATGCATAAAATAAATAATAATATTAAATATAATTATTATTATTATTATTATTATTTTATCTGATGTGGAGTTCATTAAGGATTAAGAGAATAGTAAAGGGCCTATATGTAATTATTTAATCTTTAATATAATATTATAAACTAGGTTATTTCATTTTCTATTAAGAAGTAATCATTATTCATAATGTCTCTGATTAGAGAATTATCTCAAAACTAGAGATAAAATTAACCAGAACACTCTAAAAAATGGAGATCTTTGATCCTCTTCCTTTCTCTCAAGTTCTTAAGAGAAAAAGAATAATCATTTAAGACTCAATTTAGTTCCTGGTGTGATCCAAAACAAATGATGCAAGAAGTGAGAATAATCCATTCAAGCACTCAATGATTATATAATGATGTTCTGAGGATCATGGAGTATATGTTGGACAACTAATGTTGTTTTAACATATCCCATGTACTTTAGGTTTTTATGATCTCAGATACCCTTCATATGTTACTGATTGTTTTTGTTTTTAAATGTTTTAATCGGGATATATCGTTATTTTAGTTAAATTTATTAAAATATACATTTTCTATAAGTTTTATGAAAATTTTACTGATTATGGAAATTTGGCTACGTGTTGAATTTGGCTATATGGAGAAATAGTTGCATCGAGAAATCGACTATGTCAATTGGATGCATGAAGGAATCACTTATTTTAATTAGCTACATCATTAAAATTTATACCCAGAAATCACCTATGTGAATGAATCACTTATATGAGAAAATTCCAACATCAATGAAATGGATATGTGAATCAATTATGTGGAGTAATCGGCTATCTTATTTGTATATGAGTGGAAAATGCCTACGTGATTTTAAATATCATGTGTGACTCTTTCAGTAATATCATATTTTGGTACATGAATAAGAAGGCTACATGAAGAAATTAAACTATGTGAAATTACCAATGTGGAACTCATCTAGAAGATCAAATTAGCTACATGATTTAAATTTTTTGGAATTTGGATATTTGATGATCTTCGATCTACTACATCATTCTTCTACCTATTATTTATTTCCACAGGTGTATTCTCAGTGGAAATTAATGATGTTGTGAATGCATTTAGTGTTGGATTACCCCTTTATGATAAAAATGATTATAAAAACTTCATGTATTAAGAGTATAAATAAGTACAAGTATGAATTAATAGTTGGTTTTGTTTCTAAGGTTTCTCCAAGAAAATGGGATGTGGTTTTTTGAAAATTTCAATCCTAGATTTTATGGATTTTATCGTGTGTGTAAAGACGTTGACCCCAGTTTTCCTAAGATGGTGCCCTAAATTTATACATTGGCATATATACAAGACATGAATCTTGATGGACTAATCAGTTTAGCAGTTTTGAAAGCTACATTATATGCATGAACTTTACATCATAGATTTAAATGAAATGAAACATAGAAAATTCATTAGAAACATCCATAACTCCTAGATTATCCATGCAAGTCATTCATAATATACATCTTTGAACCATGAAAAAAAACATAAGAAAGGGGCGATCTCATATGCTTATTATGGGTATGTAATATAGTGTAAGCATAATTAATAAGTCATGGTGAATTACTAAAAGTACTCATTCCATTAAAACATAATCACTGGCATAATATGGAAGGAATAAATAATGATTAAATAATGCCGTAATAAAACATAATCATGAATATTCTACTAGTAGAATAATCACATATACTATCAATTACAAGGTTTTATAATGATGTAATGAATAATGTCAGACATTATAATTATATTATCAATGCATCATATAATACATCGTACGTAATGGGTAAAAACAAAGTCTAGTTTGTCTCATGAGACCTATCGATGCATCAAGGGGTATAGTGGGCCTCGCCCATCACTTATTAAGTCCAATTCATTACACATATGTTGAATAAAAAGAAATATTTAAATTAATTTGTCTCAAACCACTTTAAATCATCATATATTAAATTACTCTAATATAATCATTGAGAAATTCTTGAGGAAAATAATCTTTAAACATTCCAATGTTTCTCATACCACCATAAAACATTTAAATTATAATGAATTTTAATATTAAATATAACTTATAATATAATTATAATTATATAATTCATGATATAATATATAAAATGGTGTTATATACACCACAAACATGATAATAGTGGTGAACAATGCACATATCTCATAGAAATAATAGTGAGATGAGAAAAATCGTATTTACTTTGGAAAAAAGAGTTCTTTTGGAAAAGAATTTATATTTTTCATAAAATAATATTGTAAACATGTATATCCCAAAAATGAAATGTGAAGGAAATTGAAATTATATTCGAGGAATAAATGATGTCTCAATGAAGTGAAATCAAGTAAAAAGAGTTTTTAAGAAGCATTAGAAATAATACATTTTTGTCATGTTTAAGGAAAATATTAAAGAGATTTTAAAGATTAAAGGATTAATTTTTTCATAAAATAATAAAAACCCATTATAGTTTTTCGTGATAAAATTTTTTATTTTTTAAAATTATTGATGGGTTAAATTATACTATATAGTGCACTTGAAAATTGGTAAGGATTCGATAAGTTTCCATTAATATGAATTTTTTATGGGGAAAGAATTGTGAGGAAAACCATATTAAAACATGTATATAGGCATAAAATATAGATAAAATGATCTAGATATACTATTTTAGAACATATATAAAGAATATATAATAATTACACCAAAATAAATAATAATTACATTGTGATAAAGATAGTGAAATAATATCCTGAATGAAAGACGAAGGTTCAGATAGGATCCCTTACCTTATGTTTGAATATGTTCCTCCCTTGACATTAATGTCCTAGATAATCAAATTAAATCCATTAATTAATTATTTATAACTTTTTCTATATTAATTTAAATCAATATATTTTTTATTAAGTTCATTTAAGGCCTTATTAATGAGTTGTAGGGTTTAATTGTATTGTTTGGGAGCATTTGTTTTCTTGGTTTTCATGATCATTTTTCTTGTTTAATGGAGTTCATGTAGAATGGATATAATTATATAGAATTTAATTTATATGATATTAATGTAAATAAATAATATTAAATTGTTATATAATTCATCTGGTTATGTTCTGTGAAGATGATACATTAGATAAAACAATAATGATCATCATTTAGATTATTTTGGTGGTTTTTTATCATCATGAACTAGTTTGTCGTATGAATTAATATTATCTACATATACTGGTTATAAAACATTTAGTAGGTTTGAATACATATAATATAGTATTCCTTAAACATAAAATGGTTTCATTACCATAATTGAAGGATAAATTGAAGAAAAAAATCCGCCATCCATGAAAGTTTTAAATCGGCACCTCACGGATGATGATTTCATTTTTAAAATAAGAGAGAGAGAGAGAGAGAGGATTTTGTTTACCGATATTCCATTAACATGATATAATTATAGTATATATATGATACCATAGTAATAATTACTATATGGATAGAAGAGTTGAGGAGAGGATAATAAATTAAAATGAAAATTGAAATAAAATTAATTGAAAAATAAAGTGGATTTACCTCTTGAATTCTCCTCTTCGAGAACCTCCTTAAGGCACAATGGATTGGTCTCTTATTGCATCAAAAACCTCCTAGAATTGGGAGAGATACATGGTATGATTTATTGGTATGAATTTGGACAAGATTCCGGCCTTAGAGGTGTGAGGAGAAGTGGTGGTGAGGGGTGGTATTTATAGTGGAGGGGAGGGTGATTTTTGAATATTTTATTCATGTGTTTATTATTTTAGCTCAAGAAAATGAATAGTTTGAGAATTATCATAAAATATATAAGACTAATTAAGTGAAGTTCAATATTATGGTGTTTACATCATCCATGAATCATGTAATAGTGTATTTAACTTGTAATGTATGTATTCCTTAAATTACCATATTTTACTATTCACTAACAATTCATGTATTTCAATAAAATACAAAAAATTAATTATAAATATTTTTTGATGTCTACATTTTAAAATCGAATTCCATTTTATGAAATTAATTTTCTAAATATGATAAATTTAATTTTAAATAAAATCATCATTTACTAAAAGAAAATAGATTTTAAAATAATAACCGCTTCTATAACACTTTGAAAAGTTATCTAAGGTCTCATAAAATTATCCTAAAATCATAAGGTAATAAAATATTTATTTTTGAATACATTTTTTTAAAATATATTTTCTTTTAAATCGTTTTATTAATTATAAACTTGTAATTAAATATTTATGACTTTCAAAAATACCAACAATTAAATATTAATTTTTAAAATATTCACTTACTTATACTACGATATAATTATATCACACCTTCATTTATAAGATGCCTAAATTTTATTTATACATTCATGGGTGATGTTACTATTCATTTGGACATATTACTATTTATAATGGTAATATTACTATTTCAAAGGGTCTTGTTACTATTCATCAAAACGTTAAGTTGATTCTATCAGACTCTAAATATCTTACTAATCACAACCGTGTAGGTCGGTTTTTTGAAATTAATTTACCAGAAGAAGTAAAATTATATTTAATGTTAATCTCGTAACTGTGGTGAGATGGAGGGTAAAAATAATGTTAAAAAGTTCCATAAGTATTTATATCTAATTTCAAAATAAAAACGAAACTACAAGAAATAGGACCTATACCAATGGTTTATCCAAAATCATTTGTATAGGTCACTAATTGGGACCTATAATAACAGTTTGGCTAAAATCATTGGTATAATTCACTTATATGGACCTATACCAATGGATTCTCCAAAACCATAGGTATAGGTCACTAATTTGAATATATACCAACGGCTAGGACAAAAATATTTGTATATTCCCAAAAAATTCTAATGGTTTCACAAAAAAAATTGGTATAGTTCAAAAAATAGATGAACCTATACCAACGGTTCTCAATACTGTTTGTATAGGTAGACATATTTTTTACGGAATTTTTTTTCAAATAACAGTAAATAAATAAAAATATAAACTACTTATGAATATACATATATATATTTATGAAATTATTTTCACAAAATTCATGTTAGGATATAGGTTAGGTTGTTAGATTAAAAATATGAGGCATATAGATCAAAACCAAGACATGTTTTTTTTTGAATTACCTATACAAATGGTTTTATGAAACTATTGGCATAGGTCTATACCAACAGTTTTCCCAGAACCATTGGTATAGACCTATCAAAACTCCAAACCATCCAACGGTCCTCCAAACCATTTGTATAATCTATAACAATACTTTCAATACCTATACCAATGCTTCTAAATTTTTGGTTTATGGTATTTTTCTATTATTGTAATTCTAATGGTCTACATTGAATTAATATATGTATAATTGATCTATTGTGAATTTAAAAATGAATTTAAATTTTAATAATTATTTATAAAAAAACATAGTTTTTAACTGAAATATAGTATTTTTACTATTCATCAAAAAAACGTAACATCTCAGCAAAATATTAAAAAATTACCCTATGTTAATTTTGAAAAAATGTTTTTTATTTTGCCAGAAATTATATATTTAATTTTAAATGTGTTTTATTTATGTGAACCCATTATAAATTAAATTTGATAGTATTTATTTATGTTAATATTATTATTATTAACATTTAGGTTATAATCATCTTATTTAAATAATTATAATAACAAAATGTTGTTTCATAGAGACTCAGTGTTTCATGGATTGTATTTTATATTAAATTAATTATAAAATACTTGGGGGTATTATATTCTCCCCTCCTTCAGTGAATTAAATCCTTACAATTCGAAATTTCACTTCAAAAGTTAATGTTTGATATTTGAAAATTCTTTTATGGGAAACCCACATCGGAAACATGATTAATAAAATCTCCTATTTATAAGAGGGAATGTAAAATGCATAAGTTACCAAAAAAACTACATATTTTAATAGTATGAAATTAGTGTGAAGTGAAAATATGGACATGGAAGAATAATTTAACCATCATGTTTTGATGGAGATTAATATAGAACATTTCCATTAGAAGGTTAACTTTCACAAATCTATAAATTTGTGACCAATTAAAAACCATTGATTTCTGAGAAAAAAAATAAATAGTTAATGTTTTTGTTCCAACATATTTTTCATACATCTGCGGGATTATATAACTATACATATATTCTCTTGGGAAAATAAACATACTTGATTCATTTCCATGTCATAATCTCATTCTTTGGTTGTAATTTTATTTATCTTCATTTAATTTTTTAAATATATAGATGCATATTTGAGACAAATTTTTATACCTGAAGAAATTTTATGAATCATAAGATCCACAAGTCATTCCTTCAGTCATTAAATGTTTACTAAAACCAAGATGGTTAGCACATGTTGTCCAATATAATAAATCATACTTTGATATTAAAAAATAATATTCCTTTATCTATTCTATATGTAGTTAAACTCAATACTCATCCAAAATATGTCTTTCCAAAATCAAAGACGAAAAAAATTTAGAAGTAAGGTCACAAAATTTTCAAATTCAACGTAATATAAGATTCCCCAAATAAAGTAGCCTTATTGTCGCATACTAAATATATTAATACCTTAATATCCCTTAAACCATTATGAAAACATGTGTTCCCCCAAGAGTAAAATCTTAGGTTGTCATTAAATCCAACCATCTAATATTTACAACATAACATAAACCATCAGATCACTTACTAGATTCATGGTCACCAATACTTTCCCATAAACCTTTATTTATTATTATCTAAAACATTAAACACGTATGTAGGATTATCTTTCCAAAGTCATGTGTTTTCAAAAATATCTTCTGATAAATGAATCACATATCATCATTACTAGTGTTATTCAACTCATGCTTCCAATATCATAATGAAGAATTACTTGATTACAATTCTTATATATCTCATAATTCATATAAGAAGAATATCATAACATAGTTCAAGAATCTGAAAACAAAAATAGAATAATTATTCTACTTTGATTTTAGTAACATCATAAGCTTTACCTTGATCCCTTTACTTGTTCTGAGCTATATTTCCTTGAAAATTAGAACATTAATTTGCGCAGTTCTCCATATCCTAACAGTTGAAGCATTGAATATTGGAAAATTATTTACTTATCTTGGAATTATGAGCATGGTGGCCTTTTACACCACATGTGATTCAATCTCCTTTTCCTCTTAAGAATATTCCAATGTGTTTCCTTCCACAATTATCACATGTGGTAATATACCTTTTTTCCTTATTACCATTATCTATCTTTTTCCTAGCTGTCGTCATCTTCCCTTGATTCTCTTTAAAGAACTATGAATTGTCTAATTCGTTATTTGTCTTGTTAGAACACGATTTTATTTCCTCGTATGATGAAAATATTTGTGTGACTAATTCCCTTTAAAATATTGTCTTAAACCCATCTATGAAATGATCATTATTACAGTTTTGATTATGTGCATTGATGTGGTTCACATTCCTTCTTCTAGGATACATTTCTAAACATTGTAATAAACTAGATTCGTTCATAACATTATAAAACACAATGTATAATCCAAAAACTAGTGAATACTTAACATAAATTGGATGATTTATGTGTAATTATTCTCTTAATCAAAAACATGATTTCTTTAGGGAAATATTTACTTTTAAATCCTGTATAATGGTTTGTAAAGATAATTTGAATTGTCCAAAGAATATACCCTAGGAGCATCAAACCATGTGAATAATAAGTCTCATTGTCATATACCAAGTTACCCTGACTTAGGCCAGGGACACCTTATTTGAGTTATTACCCCTAGGTGCCTATGTACCCAGACCACATCCACATGTATTATCCAGATAGTGATTTATTTCTCAGAATACCAACATAATCTATAACTTAAAAAAAATATAGAATATTCTTATTTTCTTATCCTCAAAGTATATCATAGTGTTATGTTCTCTAATTTATGTTTTGTAAATATAGTCTCTAAGGATTCTACTAAAACATATCTGATACAAACATTAAAGACCCTAAACCTAGTTGCTCAGATCGAGTGATTTATATTAATACATTGGCATTTATAAAATTCATGAATCCAAAAGGACTAATCTATTTTGTAGTTTTGGAATCTAGATTGTATACATGAACTTAACATTACCAATTGAAATGAAACCCTACTAACAACTTCATTGGAAACATCCATGACCCAACTATTATCCCTAAAAGTCATGTATAATATGCTTCTTTTCATCCAGGGGAAAAATAAAACATATTATTGGGGTGAGATCAGATGCTCAATAAGGGTATTTAATACATTAGGCACGTAAATAATAAGTCATGGTGAATTACTAAAAGTACACATGAAATTAAAAAAAAATCCTGATCATAATATAGAAGGAATAAAATATGATTAAATAATACCATAATAAAACATAACTGTAGATATTATACTAGTTTAATAGCCACATGGAATAACAATTAATAGTTTCATAAAAAGGTAATTCATAATTCTAGATATCATAATCTTACCATTAAGGACTCATCTTGGACACCATACATAAAATGAAACTGTTATAATAAAATGATAGTTCATCAAATAAAATGATATATTTAAATAAATTTTTCTCATACAACTTTGTAGTATCATAGATGAAATTACTCTAATAAAATCATTCATAAGTTCTTGGGGAAAATAATAGTTCAACATTACAAAGTGTCTCATAGAACCTTCATACATTTAAATTATAATGACTTTTAACATTAAATGTTACTTATTATTTCATGAGAATAATATAATTAATGATATAATATATATAAATTCATTATAAACACTACACCTATGTAAATATTTGTGAAGAAGTCATATATCCCATAGAAGTAAAAGTGAGACAAGAAAACGTATTTTTACTTTGGAAAGAAGAGTTATTTTAGAAAATCATTTATATTTACCCTAAAATCCAATAATAAACACGTATATCAAATAAAAACAAATTAAAATGTCATTTAAATTATATTTTAGGCATAAATTATGTCCCCCTAAAGTGAAATCATGTAAAAATAGTTTTTTAGAAGCCATAGAATAAAACATTTTAATGCAGTTTAAGAAAAATATTAAAGTGATTTAAAACCAGAAATGTATGTTTGTATTCATAAAACTAGAAAATAACAAATAAATTTTTTCATTATAAAATTTGTGATATTAGAAAAATAATTATGGTTTAAAATAGACTATATAGTTCACTTTAAATGGGTAATAATTAGGGAAGTTCCCTTTAATCGGGATTGCTTATTAGGAAAAATTATGATTGAAACGATATTAAAACTTGTATTTAACCTTAAAAAATAGATGAAATGGTATGGATATATGAGTTTAAAAAAAATATTTAATAAGTAAACCAAAATAAATAATCATTACATTAGGGGAAAATAGTGAAAGAATATCCTGAAGAAAAAAATGAAGGTTCGGGTAGGATCCCTTACCTTATGTCTAAATGTGTTCTTAAATTGACCTTAATTCACATGATAATCATATTAAATCAATTAATTAATTAATTTAGAACATTTTTTGTTTTTATTTTATACATTATAGATTTAATAAGTTCATTTTTTGCTTTATTAATGAGTTATATGGTTTAATTTCATTGTTCAAGAGCATTAGTTTTCTTTGTTTTCATGATCTGTTCGTTTGTTTTTAAGTAATGAAGTTTATGTAGAATGAGTACTATTATCTAGAATTGAATATATATGATAATAATGAACATAAAAAAGATTAAATGGTAATATAATTCATTTTATTATATGTTAAGTGGAAGATTCATTAGATAAACATTTTTTGTAATCATTTAGATTATTTTGGTGGTTTTTCAATCATCAGGAACTAGTTTGTCATATGAAATAACATTATGTATATATATTGGTTATAAAAAATTTAATAGGTTTTAATAAATATTATGTAGTATTTTTTAAAAATAATTTTTTTTAGGACCAGCCATTATGGAGAAATTGGAGAATGAAAATATGTCATCCACAATGGTTTTCGAATCGGCACCTCAGATACGATGATTTCATTTTTAAAATTAAAAATAGAGAAAAGAGTTTCTAGTAGGATGTTCCATTAAAATGATATCATTACAAAATATATATTATACAGTATTTATCATTCTCATTTTTACAATGGATATGAGGATAGTATAAGAAATGAAAAAGGAAATTGAAAGGAAATTAAAAGAAAAAAAAAGAAAAAGGATTTACTTATTGAATTATCCTCTTTTAGAACCACCTTAAGGCACCCTGGTTTGGTTTTTTATTATGACCAAAACCTCTTGTATGTGGGGTATAAAATAAGGAAGATTTCATTGGATTAATTTGGACAATACGCAAGGCTTAGTGGTGTGAGGAGAAGTGGTGGTGAGAGGTGGTATTTATAGTGGAGGGGAGAGGTGATTTCATAATATTCTATTCATTTTTTTATGGGTTTGGCTAAAGACTATGAATATTTTTTGAAATTATCATAAAATATATTCAGATAATGAATTGATGTTCAATATTTTGGTGTTTAAATCAGTCATGACTCAAGGAATTTTATTTTCAACTAAAAATGTATTTATACAATAAATTATGGTATTTTTCTATGCACCAAATATTTAAGAAATTTAAAAAAAATCCCAAAAAAATCACTCATACTATTTCTTAAAGTTTATAATTATAAAATGTACTCCATTTTATGAAAATAATTTTCTAAATTTGAGATATTTAATTTTTAATTAAAATCATCATTTTCTCGAAAAATACATATTTTAAAATTATAACTTATTTTATTACACTTTGAAAAATTAACTAAGGTCTCATAAAATTATCCTAAAATCATTTGATAAAAAAATATTAGTTTATTAATACATTATTTGAAAATATATTTCATTTTAAATCATTTTAATAATTACAAACAAGTAATTAAATATTTATGACTTTAAAAAATACCAACAATTAATTATTAGTTTTTTAAATATTCACTTACTTATATTATGATATAATTGTTTCATACCATCATTTGTAATATTCATAAATTTTATTTATACTTTCATGGGTGATTTTAAGGTTCATTTGTACAAATTACTATTCATAATGATAACATTACTATTCCAAATGGTCAAGTTACTATTCACGCATAAAATTAAGTCGGTCATATCATACTCTAAATATATTATTGATCACAAACTTGTATGTCAGTTTTTCAAAATTAAATTCTTAAAAATATTATAATTATGTTTAATCCTAAACCCATAAGTATGGAGAAAAGGCGGGTAAGATAAATGTTTTAAAATTCAATATGTCTTTATATCTAATTAGAATATAAAAATAATTCCAATGATCTACATTGGAGTAATATATGTATAATTAATGTATTGTGATATTAAAAATTAATTTAAATTATCAACATTATTCATAAAAACACAGTTTTTAGCAAAACTACATTATTTTTTACTATTCGTTAAAAAAAGAAACTTCTTTGAAAAATAATAAAAATTCACACTTTGTTAATTATGAAAAAAATGATTTTTATTTTAACAAAAATTTTAAATAATTTTAATTTATTTGAGACTATTATAAATAAAATTTATTAGTATTTATTTCTTGTAATATTAGTATGCTTAATGGGTAGATTATAACCATCTTATTCAAATAATTATAATAAACAAATTGTTTCATAGAGACTCAATGTTGCATGCATTACATTATTTATTAAATTTATTTTAAAATCCTTCAAGTGTTATAGTTTCCAATTAAAATATAAGATACACATGCTCTTTTGAGTGTGGTGAAGAAAGGAATACAAAAAAAGGAATATAATAACTTGCACAATGATCTATAAGGTTTTTCTATGCTCTGCATGCCACTTTTTTTTATTCGAGAAGATTAAGAAGTGTAATGCCCCAAGTCATTACAATTTTTTCATTTAGGAATAAATATAATTTTTTTGAGATTTATTTATATGCTATGCCATGATAATTTTATGTTACATGAAATATTCAATTTTCTTTCATTACTCGCAAAGCTGAGTTTTACCGAATAAATAAATATTATTTAAATAATATTATTTAATATTATAAAACATAACCTACTAATTAATTTGGAGATTATGAATAATATTTAATAACTTATGAAAATATATGGTTTAATTCATTAGTTACCCATTAATTATAAATGTATATAAGAACCAATTTAATATTATGAGAATGTTTTTATAAGAACTATTTTTATGCTTACAAAGGTAGTTTATCTTAATAAATAAAATTAATTACTATTTTTGAATGATATTAATGAAATATATATTTTATATATTCAATAAAATACTATTGAAATTAAAATAATATATATTATAGGTATAAGATAGGAACAAACCAAATATTACACCTAAAACCCTATATTTTTATACAAGTAGTTTTAACTCCTTTTGATGGAAACCCTATTTTAAATCCAATTATTGAAAATTTTATATATTCTATATAGAAAATAAATTATTTATTTTCTATTTTAATTTAAAAAATTACATTGTTTTTTACATATTTTTATGTCAAGTATCATGTTTTGATGAATATTAATAAAATATTGAATTTTATTTTAAAAAAACTTTTTTATCTAAATAATTTGTGGTGTTAAATTATAATTTAAATTGGTATTAAATTATTATTAGATCAATTTTATTATAATTTAATATAAATTAGGCCATTTTAATCAATTTAACATTTAATTTTGATATAAAAACATTTAAATCGTTGAATATTTTCACTTTAAAAACGTCTTATCTCATTCTGTCAATGGGATTAATTTTTTTTAATTACTATAACTTCTGTATTTTTAATTTTTAAAAATTTATTCCATATTTGAAATTATTCAGTTCAAATTATGTAAATAGGATTACATTATTTTTGGGTTTTATGAATAGAAATTTAGTGATATTTTACATACCACGGTTAAGAAAAATCGGGTAATTAAAGGTAAAAATAATATTATATGTATTATAAAAATACACAAAAAGATTTAATTATTTTATTTTAGAATATATATTCAACCAAAATCATCCTTGGGGTGATTTTATTTCCTCTTGGATCCACTTGGATGACTTTGATCGTTTTATAGTATTTTATTCCAAGGAAAGTCCAATATGTCACACTCTAGTTTTTAATAAGAAATACATTTTTCATATATGGTTATTTAGAAAGTATATTCAACTATAAATATTCATTTAAAATAAAAAAATTTATCTTCATCTTGATACTTTATTTTTATTTTTTGGGGAGAAATAATTAAAATAATGGCTTTCACATTGATGATGCATTAATTGTTAAATTAATGTGCATATCAAATTAGTGTTATTAAAATATTAAAATAAATATATTTTGATATAATTTATATAATACATGAATTTCCAAGAATAAATATACATATTAAGTATTTATTAAATGTTTTTATGAAGTTATATTTTTTATTTATATTTTATAAAAATTCCATAAATGAATTGTGTCAAAATTGAAATTAATGATATTTTAAAATAAATAATATTTTATTAAATGATATAAAATACATAAAAATATAAAATTCTGCCAAAATATTTTTATAATGTTTAATATTTTATTCATGACTCATTTATGGTTATTTTTTCATTTTATAGTAACTATATTAACCCCTAAAGTATAAAAATTCAAGTTGTCATAGTAAGAGTTGAAGGTGTCGACTATGGGTTAAAGCCAAAAATATAAGGGTAATAATGTTCCCTAAACACGAAAAAAAATTACTGGTTGAGAAGATTTATAACCACAATCATATTATCTTACAAATAAATCAGTTTTAGCCATTTATTATAGAAAATAAATTTATATTAATTTAATAGTTTGAGAATTTCCAAAAGTACCCCTCACCGCAATTATAAAAGAGAACCTCCAATTGAGGCCTCTATCTCAACCAAACCCAACCAAACTAATCTCCCAACTTTAATCCCCTAATCCACAATACTTATGTTTTTTATAAATAAAATCAAATGAATCCATTTGGTATAATCTAAAAGGAGTTACCAGAAAATTAGGTAACGTTCTTCAAGAATCGTTTTGAATTATTTCTTTACAAACTCCTTCATTTAAAATTATTACATGATTATATAATAACACAAGTATCCTCAATAAACTTATATATTATAATTTTAATTTTTTTATCTACACATACACAAAATTACATCAAATTGGTAATGAATTTACCATGCATATATAGCGAACTACCACCACATGAAATGATGTCATTCGTTTTTCCTTTACCATCTCTCATGGTTGGTCATTATGATGGGAACACTATTTTTATATGATATTTATGATATTTATGTTTTCCTAATAATTATATAGTATCTATATAACACATATATTTATGATTTCCATTTTGAGTAAATATGATAACATCGTTTGTGGAAGTGTGGACTGTCGCCTTCTCAAAGTGATGTGATTCGTTCACACTATAAATGAAACATATAAAGGATTTTTTTTAATAACAATATATGATATATATAACATTTATATGATATTTTAATTATAATATACATATATATCATTTAATTATCATTTGTTTAATAAATAAAAGAAATGAAAGTAGCGTTCATGCATACGTACGACCTACTGTGTCCATGAACGGTGCATTTCGTTTTCCATATAAATATTTTATGGATTATTATAAATATAAATATACTGAATATATATGATATTTATATAATTTTTTACATTCTATATATGAATAAATCATGATATAATTAATATGAACCAAAATAAAAAAGTCAAAACATACTAAAAAAACAAGGCAATTAATAGTCGAAATAGTAAAAATAATAGAAAATTATTAACAAATGGGTAATGAGATATTAAAAATATGTGTATGATTATGGTATAAGTTAAATAAAATTATTAAAAACCATTATACATGTTTTTAATGTCATTCACTTAAAATGAAATGAAAGGTAAGGTATTTTGTCTCAATTTTCATTCCATTGAGACTTATTTGTTGTTATGCACCAATTAACTTTTATATGACAAGTTATATCAGTAATATCCTTATTCACGTGATATTATAAGTTTCATTTATAGATATTTCTTAATGGGTATTTTTATTCCAATTTTTAAAAGTGTTATGGTAAACATTGATATTTTTTAATATAATTTTCATCAAGAATCTTTTAATGATATTTCAATGGTATTTCCATTCATCAACATCAATGAAAATTGTTATTACTTATCCTCCATTGAGAAATTATTTAAAAGACTATGTTATTTATTAAATATTGATATTTTATTGTAATTAATATTATATATTTTGATTCTATGATATGATGAATGCTTTGGATTGGAAATGATTGGTGGGGCCCAGACTTTATATAGCCCCCTAATTCATAGAAAGGTTCTCACGAGACAAATAAGTTTCCCAAATAAGAATAGTTTAAACAATTTATTAAAATATCTTAATGGTATAGTTTTTCATGTTCCTAAGACATTAAATCCAATAATTAATAATTTCCCTCATTTATACTCTGTTATTATTTATCCATGATATTTTGTGTAAACATATCTATGGATGCGTTTCATTATTAGTATATTGATTAAATGGAATGTGTTTCAGTTTCTTACCTTTCCATGGTGATTATGCCACAAATATTAATTTCAATGAAATGGGATATCTATAATTTACCTTTCCATATTGATCTATTCTCATTGATTAATTATTTCTTCCATTTTTATTACTCTTACTAAAAATTTAAGATCACCATTATTATGTTTCATTTCCCTGGGTTATAAAGAGGAATCCTTTGAATGATATTCAAGGATGCATTTTATTTCATTTTTTATTTATCATGTTTTTAGTTCCTATTTCCCAATGTACTATGGGTGTCAAATAAGTAATATAGTTTTTCCAAAACTACTAAATCTATTTGTCCTTCATGATTTTATTCCTTGTAATCATGCCAATGTAATAATATAATGCACTATCTTCGAGCATCTTGGGGTTGGGGTATCACAGTTGGTATCAAGAGAAGTTTAGAAGAAGCCTTGGAAACTAGATTTATAAAACATATATTAGGGAACATAACTCAATGACTGAATTTGATTATAAGTCAAAGAATAGGATAACATCTTATATATTTTATAATGAAAATGGTTAATCTAGGTTAAATCTAAGGACTCATAGATTGAGAAGAAGATGTCATGATTTAGACATCCTATAAATTATTTTTCATGACTGTATATTTATGATTAGTGTTTCTCACATTATACTTTGGGTATTGGTTAATGGTTAGAATCATAATGTTTATACAAGTAATCATTAAATTGCGGGTGATAAATAGACAAAAAAAATACAAATGGGAGGAATGGGGTATTAAGGAATAATGTGATGAAGTGTAGTTGATGGTATAAGATTGAAGTTGAATGGATAAAGTTCTAATGTTTTTGGATTCAAGATTTATTTCTTTAATGGTGATATACTTATAAGAATAATGAGATATATAAAGATTGTATTGTATTACTTATTATTTTATGATTTGGAAGAATGCATGTTTTCATTAAGGATTTATGGTGATCAAGGTATTAAAATATTTGTTATGTGATAATAAGAGGTACATTACATTGTTTGGATAATCTAATGTTACGACTGATTTTGTATATTTAGAGAAAATTTTAGACTGTGAGTTTCAAAATATGTATTTTGGATGATTATTCACGTTATAATTGATTATGTTGAACATTTGATATGGTTTTTTTAGGTTAATGTATGATTCATCATATAGGATAACTTTTCCTAACCATTTTGGTTTTAGTAATAATTTAAGGACTACAGAAATAACTTTTTCATCTTATGATTCATTGAATCTTATTTGGGCATAAAAAATTAATCTAGAAAATACATTTCCTAGCAAAGTATATGAAGTGAAAATAGATTTAATCACAACTAAAGGAGGAAATTATGCTTCTGAAATGGAAAGAAATCACGTATGTTTATTCTCTCAAGTGATTATCTAGATAGTAATATAATTCCTCAACTCTGGGAAAAGAATTGGGAACAACAAACACTATTTGTTTAATTTTCTTATTGAGAATTCAATGGCCTTTTTAACCCATCATATATTTGTGGTTTTGTGATGGTAGACTTTCTGATTACCATATTATATATCACATTCCATCAAAACGTGATTGTTAGATTTCTCTTCTATGTCCAATTTTTCACTTCCCACTAATGTTTTCCTACATAAAAGGATAATATGGTGGTGTGATTCTCATTTCCCCTTACATATTATTAGAAAAATATTTTACTAACCCAATTTCTAATGTGGGTTCTTCTAACAATATTATAGTCAAATATAAAACCCTAGATTATGGAGATCATGGTTAAATTTCAACGATGCAATTTAATTAAGGTGTGGTGAATGTAACAAACCAAGACATTACAATATTTTCAATTTTGAATAAATTTAATTTTTTTCTAGATTTATTTATATTGAATGACATGATGATCTTACACTACACACAAAAATTAGTGGGCTTACGTTACACGCAAAGCTGAGTTCTACCCAACAAAAACAATATTACTAAAATATTATTATATAATATAATAAGGTATCACCTAGCTGTTAAGTTAGCGATTATGAATAATAATAACTAAATTATGAAAATGTATGGTTTAATTCATTGGTTACCAATTAATAATAAATGGATATAATAACCAATTGAATATAATGGTACTGTTTTTATAAAAAAATATTTTTATCCTCACAAAAGAATTTTATCCAAATAAATTATATTAATTACTATTGTTGACTTATATTAATAAAATATATGTTTTATATATTCAATCAAATATTTTGAAATTCATAAAATATTTTTTAGAGGTATAATATAAGAACAAACTCAATATTACGCTTAAAAATCTATATTTTTATAAATGTAGTTTTACTGCCTTTTGATGGAAAATATATTTTACTAAAATTATTGAAACTTTTATATATTATATTTTACAAAACGAACTTATTATTTTTAATTTGAATATAAAAATTTACCTTTATTATCTTTTTGTTATTTTTCAGACACATTTAATGTTTTGATGAATAGTGATAAAATATTGTCTTTTAATTGAAATCTTATGTTTTATCTAAATAATTTAAAGTGATAAATTATATTTTTAATTTATTTTAAGGTATAGTTAGACCAATTTTTTACCATTTATTATTATTTGGGGAATTGGAATAATTTTTACATTGAATCTAGATATAAAATTTTTTCAATCTTTTGAATGTTTTCACTTTAAAAACTTCTTTTCTCATTTTGTCAACGAGATAGATTTTATATTAATTCCTTCAACTTCTATGTTTTGAATTTTGAAAAATGTATTCCAAATTTTTAATTAATTATTTCACATTATGTAAATCTATTTATTTTTTTGTTCATGTGAATATTAAATTTAGTAACATTTTATTTACCATAATTAAGGGTAAATCAGGTAATTGAGGGTAAAAATAATATTATAAGTATTATAAAATTATGCTAACACTTATCCTAATTTTATTGGATTAGATATTTTATACCATAATAATCCTTTGAACGATTTTATGGCCACTTAGAGCCACTTTGATTACTTTAATCCTTTTATAGTATTCTATTCTAAGGGATGTCTGATATGTCACACTCTTTTTTAAATCATAATTACAATTTTAAAAAATGGTTATTTAGAGGATATCATAAAATATAAATATTCATTTGAAATATAAATTATTTTATCATTTTTATTATTGTTTTCTAATATTTAGGTAAGGAATAATTAAAATAAAGGCTAATGATGATGTAGTAATTGATTAATTGATGCATATATCAAATAAATGTTATTAAAAATATTTAAATAATAGTATTTTTTATAATTTATGTCATATAAATTTATATATGACATATACATATTATGGATGTATTAAATATTATTTATTGAAGTAATATTGTGTACTGTTATTTTTTTAAAGTAAAGAAATGCAAAGTATCAAAATTGACATTAATAAAATTTTAAAATATATAATATTTCACTAAATGATATAAAATCCCTATGAATATAGACATAAGAAAAATAATTGTAATGAAGTTTAAAATTTAATCCAAGAATAATTTATGGTTCTTTTGACATTTTGTAGTAAATATATTACCCCCAATAAACTAAAAGGTCAAGTTGTCACGGTAAGAGTTAAAGGGTTTATCTAACGGTTAAAGCCAAAAGATAAGGGTAATAATGAAACATAAACTTGTATGAAAATTATTTCCTGGGCGTATTTAAACCCATAATAATCTTATATTCAGAATAACTCACTTTGGATCCATTTTTAATAGAAAAATAATTTATATTAATTTAATAGTTTCAAAGTTTTCAAAAGTTCCCCTCACCTCAATTATAAAAGGGCACCTCCTTCCTCACTTCCTCACATCAATTTGTGCCATCTGTATTGACCAAACCCTAATAAAATAAGATCTAATATTCCCTCCCCCATCCTATAATCCTCTTTTTGTTCATAAATATAACCAAGTAAGTCTTTTGGTATAACCCAAAATGAGTTACCCAAAAATAAGCTAATGTTATTCAATGATCGCTTTAGTTTTATTTCTTTCCCCAATCCTTCCTTTATTATTAATAAAAACATTAATAATAACAAAAATATTATAAATATATTGATTTTTTATTAGTTTAATTGTTTTATATACACCTATTCACACTTCAATCAAATGGGTAACGAATTTAACATTCATGTACGATGAACTACCACCTCGAAAAAGGTTATCGTTATTTTTCCCTTTACCACCTCTCATGGTTGGTCATTATGATGGAAATTATAATTTTATATGATATTTATGATATTTATGTTTTATTAATACTTATAAATTTTTTATATAACACAAACTATCATGATTTCACTTTTGTGTTAATATGATTGCATTGTTGGTGGAAGTGTGGACTACTACCTCCTCAAAGCTATGTGATTCGTTCACACTGTACATGGAACATATAAAGGATGGTTTTAATAAAACATATGTGATATATATGAAATATATTTGATACTAGAATCATAATATACATATATACCATTTACTTTCTGGTATTTTATTATGGAAAATAAATGATAGTAGTGTTCATGTGTATGGACGACCAACCGTCTCCATGATCAGTGCATCTCATTTCCAATATCCAAATATTATGGATTATTACAAATATAAATATAGTGAATATATATAATATTTAAATAAAGGTTTAAATTATTTATATGATTAAATTATAATCTAATGAAAAGTAACAACAAGTAACCAGTCAAAAAATACTAGAAAAACTAGGGAACTAACACCCAAAATTGTGAAAATAATTGTTGGCTGTTAACAATAGGGTAATGATAAATTATAAAAAGTTAATATATGATATTAAAAATATGTTTGTGTTTATGGTATAAGATAAATAACATTAATAGAACCATTATATATGAGGTTAATTGAGTTCACCCAAAAGGAAACCATAGGTAAAGGATTTTGCCTCAATTTACATTCCAGTGAAACTTGTTTATTATTATGCACCAATTCACTTTTATATGGAATTTTATATCATGAATATAATTATTATAATTATATTATATGTTTCATTAAATGTTATTACTCCATGGGTATTGTGATTAAAATTTTTCAAATAATAATGGGATACATGGTAATGTTTAATGTTTATTTTCCTCAAGAATATTTTAATGATATTTCTATGGTGTTTCCATTCATTAACATCAAAAAAACTTTTTCTTACTTATCCTACTATGCAGAATTATTCATAAGTGAGCTTTATTTCTTCAATATAGATATTTTATGATAATTCATATTTCTTCTTATTTATTTTGATTGTTTTATATGAGGAATGCTTCAGACTAGCAATGACAAGTGGGCATGGTCATTATATATCCCCTCAATGCACCAACGGGTTCTCATGAGACAAATAAGTTTGAGAAATAATAATATTTTAAACTATCTAATGAAATGTCATTATGGTAATTATTTTCATCTGCCTTAGACACGACATCGAAATATTAATCATTTTCAAAATTTAGACTCATTTATTATTTATCCAGGAGATTTTTTGCCAACATATCTATGGATGCATTTCATTATCAGTTAATTAATTCAATGTAATTTTTTTTGTTTCTTAACTTTACATTGGGATTATTCCTCATATATTTATTTTAATTGAATTTTTTATTTTTTATTTACCTTTCCATGTTCATTTTTGCTCATTGGTTCATTAGTTCTTCCATTTGACGTCCGCTTACTAAGAATTTTAACTCACACTTATTATGTTTCCTTTCCCAGGTTATGAAGAGGAATCCTTTGAATAAGTTTCAAGGATGATATTTATTTAATATTTTTATGTATAATGTTTGTATTTTCTATTCCCCAATATACTATGGGTATCATGTATGTAATTTGGTTTTTCGAAAATTGCTAAATTGATTGGTTCTTTGGGATTCGATTCCTAGTAATCATGTCAATGTAATAATATAATGCACCTAATCCGAGATTTTAAGGTTGGGGCATTACAATAAGATTCAAATTATCTACATAAATGATTTTAAGATCATATTTTTGGTTCATAAGATTTTTTTTGATTTACTATTTTTTATTATCATCTCTCATAGATATTTCTTTTATTCTATTAGTTTTATATTATAGTTATGAGCCTCATCTCTAAACTCTTTATTTACTCGCAATATTTTTTTGAAGGTTCCTCGTAAAAGAACCTTGAAGGATAGTGTTTTTAAATCATTTTTGGGTCCTAGTTATAATCTTTTATTATTGTAACATGTGTTGAATACTTTCACTCAGTTGTGAAATCCTTGAAAAAACGACTGGTAGTCCCTTGTAAAAGCACAAGTTCAGTGAAAATCACAAACATCTAAGAGTTGAGAATTAGTGGAGTGGACTAAAGGATTTATGTTCAATAAACCACTATAAATATTCGGGGTTTGATCTATTTTATTGGTGATTTAATTTTCAATATTTACATGTTCTAAGAATAATATATAAGAAGTTAATACAATATAAAGATGATAGTTTTATAAGATAAAAAAGTTTCAAGAACTCAATTCACCCCCCTCTTGAGTATTTTTTTATCCAGTCCCCAACCAAAAATTGGTATCAAAGGTATTGTATTTTTGTTCTCATATTTTAAAGTTTTAATTCTTAATAACATCCTAAAAATGATTTCATTGACTAACTGTAGATAATTCATGTCAATGGTAAGAGCCCACAACTATTATAGTCATAACTATGGTTACTAAAAGACATAGATAATAATTTATTTAAAAACCCTTGGTTTGATGGTTTATCTAAATGGTGTGAAAGCATATGAAATTACAAAGGCATAACCTAAAACATGGTATGTAAATATTGAAGCTACCTATTGATTAAATTCTAATGACATGAATGAAATAATATGTGGACTACCCTAGTATTATTCTATAACGGTACTGATAATGTTAGATAAATAAGTTATAACACCACTAAGTTCATGTTCGACACTTTTAGAATGGTTGATGGTGAACCATAACTCAAATGAATAGAAGTTTAACCAATACTGTGAACAATATTTCTTCTATTGGAGAAAAATTTACTGAACTAGATCAGGCTCTAATGTTCTTAGAGTTATACAATCTAATTGGAGTGGATTTTCAACTACTATTAGTCATCCACTAATTTAAAATATCTAAATATAAAAACTATTATTGGAACTCTTTTGGTGTATGAGTTTACAATGGAAGAATATAGTGAGCATAAAATTATTAATAGGTACAATGCTTCATTGAAGGTCTCTACCCCTAAATACGATAGGAGGACTACAAAAGAAAAAAACAGATGTGTCCTATGAAAAAGTAATCTCAAATAGTTCTTCTTCAGGTAGTGACCTTTTTCACTTTACAAGTTCAAAAAAATTTACAACAACGGAACAGTTTTTAGAAAAACCTTAGATAGGTACAACAAGCATGAGAGAAACTCGAAAGAGGTTTGATTCTATGAATGTAAAAAGATTTGACGTATCAAACCAAATTTTATAGAGAAACAAGAAAAATATTTTGAGAAGAATTATTTTAAGAAGGTTGGTTATATGAATAAATCCAAAAAAATCCATGTAATATACATGGAGTACCACTTTAGATTATACTAATGTTACATATATAAAATTGGAAGGATAAATTAAAATAATAAGGATAATATCTACTTTATGACATAGTCTGAAAAGGTACATTATTATTATTCTTTTAAGCATGAATCTAAATCATAAAATGAATAATTCCCTTATGAGTAATTAAATGAATATTATACTATTATTGAAAAAAAATAAGTACATTTTGAAAAATAAAACAATAGACTCTCAAAAATGCTTATGGTGTTGTTCTAAATAAAAATGAGGACTTAAAAAACTAATTTAATCTTTTAAAACTAAGATATTAAATTTTGTTGTTTCATATGCTAAATATGGTAGAAAAATTGAGATCTTATAACAATATGTTCAATACTATCAATATGCTTCAAGTTAAGGATAAAATTACTTGAATAATGTTTTTTGAAATAATAAATTTAATAAAAATAAGTTTGGAATATGAATCTATGGAGAAAAACCAAATCTTTATGAAAATTATTTTTCACCAAGATCAAATAAAAAAATTCAAAGATTCTTACTTTTATATATATAATTAGGGAAATATTCTAAAAAATTATAAATCATTAACTTGGTGTATTTAAACATGATTTTATTTCAAAAAAAATTAAATTTTTTGTTGGATTTTACAGAAAGAATAAATATATTTAGGTTCACAAATAATTAGATGATAACATTACTGGGCCCAAGAGAATATGGGTAACAAAACAATTTCTTATTTAGTTTATCTTAATATGGAATAGGAATAGGATCCTTAATTAAATATGGTATATATACAGTAGATACTCAAGACATATGAGTGAATATTTTTATAATTTCTACTTCTTATCCTGAATTTATAGAGGTTATATTACATTTTCTAAAAATGTGGGTGGAAATAGTATAGGAGTTGGATTAATAGGAAATCCTAGAACAGTCCTCATAAATTAGGGATTATATATAAAATAATTAAATCATAATTTGAAAATTATTTAAAACTATATGATGAAAGTTTATTTATTATTATTTATAATAATTATAATTATTTTTTAAAAGAGAAAATTCTTAAATTTAAGGCACTAAAAGTTGGAAATTTTTTAAATTAGACATAAATTCTCTGAGTAAAAAAATTGAGCTACTTAAATGTAGAAACAAATGAAACAATTATTTTAAATAGAATATTAGTACATAGTAATATTTATTATTTGAGATTATTGTTAAAAAATAACTTAGCTTAATATTTACTTCATCTTAAATTGAACAAAGAGAAACTATGTGATTCATATCAAATGGGAATGAAATACAAGTCATCTTTTAAACCAATTATATTTGTTCATACTTCTAAAACCCTAGAACATATTCTTATGGATTTTTCTAGAACATCTATAATTTCAATCCTAATATGGAAATATTTTTTTTTTGTTGGTTGATAATTTTTCTAGTTTTACATGGTTTTTTATTTTGAGTGTTTAAAGTTAATCCTGTTCAGTTTTTATAAGTTTTTTTAAATTGGTCCCAAAAGAAAAATATGACAAATATTATTACTTTAATAAGTGTAAATAGAGTAGAATATGAGAAACATTATTTTAATTATTATTATTCATAAAACGGTATCAAACACAATGTTTATTCCCCTAGGACACCTCAACCTAATGGTGTTTTTGAAAGGAGTAATCGGACTTTTCAAGAAATTGGACGAATAATGTTATGTGTATATAACATGCTTACTAATTCTGGGTATGAAGCTATAAATATAGCATGTTATGTCATGAACAAATTTCTAATTGGATATATTTTGAATAAAATTATCTATGAACTATAAAATAATTAAAATAAAAAAATAATTTAAAGTATTTAGATTCATGGTTTGTATTCTAAACACCAAGGATAATCTTGTTAAATTTAATCGAAATGTTGATAAAGTGATATTTCCTGGTTATTCTAAAACTTTTCTAAATATATAGTTTTGTACAAAATCATGAAGATTATTAAAGAATAAACTCTTGTTAAATTTGATTAAAGTGATCCTTTTAATCATGAAATGACACAAGTTAATGACCTAACTTATTATTTTGATAACATGAGACTTGAAACTCTCTTTGAAAATAAAAATTTTGTTGATTTGGAACTTGATTCTGGTGAACTAAATCTTGAAATTATAGATACTAGTGAACAAAAAAATGTGATTCCTAAACAACCCAGAACATTTAAAACCCATTCCTTGGAAACTATTATAGGAATATTAGATGAATGGATTAGTAATATATGGATTATTGGAAATATTGAAGAATATTTAACATTTTTTTCTGAAATAAAACCTTTAACTATATAAGGGGCTTTATTATATGAGAATTGGGTATTAGAAATGTTGGATGAATTAAAATAGTTCAATATTTAAGATCTATGAGAAATAGTTAATAGACCCCCTTACTATCCTATAAAAGGAACAAACTGGATTTTTAGAAATATTTAGGATGATCTATGTGTAATTACTAGGAATAAGGCATTATTAGTGGCTAAATGGTATAATAAAGAGGAAGGTATATATTATGAAGAGACCTTTTCACCTGTAGCTAGAATAAAATCCATTATAATTATCCAAGCCATAGAATTTAACTTGAATTTCACAATATTTCATTTGGATGAAAAATCCAATTTCTTAAATGGTTTTCTCATAAAGGAAGTATACATTGAAAACCCTCCTGATTTTGAAAATCTCGATATTCCAAATTCAATTTTCAAACATACAAATACTATTCATTTACTTAAACAAGAATCAAATGCCTTGTATGAATTCTTAAGTTCATTAATATTATTCAATTGAATTTTAATAGGAGTAGAAGATCCATCTATTTGAAAGAAAACTTTACCATCATACATTTGTTTTAGTTCATATATATGTTTATGAGGTGATTTTTGTTTTCTAATAACAAAAAACTATGAAATGAATTTTTAAAAATCATTATAGGGAATTTTAAATGAGCATGACAGGTGAGTTAAATTATTTTCTGGGTTTTTATATTTTTCAAAAAACCCTTGGGAATGTTCTTAATCAAATTAAATACATACCTGGCATACTTATATGATTTTTACTTGAATATTATAAAGTACATGAAACATCTATGATTTCTAATGAAAATATTAACTTTTATAAAACTAGAAAACTAGTTTACAATAATGGATATAGATGAATAATTGAAAGTCTATTTTATTTTACTACTAGTGAACCAGACATTGTGTTTTTAGTATTCTTGTTTTCTAGGTTCTAAGAAAATCACAAGAAATAACATTTTAAAGATTCCAAGATAATTTCAAGGTATTTGAAATGAATAATTTCTATTTTCTTACATATTCCAAAAACATTTGATTTTAATTTTACATGTCATTTGGATGTTGAATTTGGTGGTTCTAGAATAGATAGGAACAATACTTTAGGAAACATCCATTTTCTATGTAAATCCCTAGTATCCTTGAAGCGTAGTCGATTATTTCCTATCAACCTTTAAAATATTTGATGCTTTGTTAAGGTGTATAGTGAAGCTCTAGTCAAATACATAACGATGATCAATCCTAGTCTAGTAAGAAACAACACTCAGTTATATTATATACTGAATAAGTACATTATATAATTGTTCATAGTTATTGTGAACAAGTGTTTTGAATGAAACACACATTAATGGATTTTAAATTCAATAAAATCATGATTTAATAAAATGTTAAAACACTTTTTCTATCAACAATTCAAAAAAAATATTATAATCATTAAATAATGAAGCATATAGACCTAAGGAATCATTTATTGAGAGAAATCACTCAAAAAGAATATATGCATCAAGAATTCATCTCTACTAAGAACCTGTTCAAATATATCTTTATTATTCCCATTCCTAGTGATCATTTTTATTTTATTAAAAGATAATTAGGGTTTTATGAATTTAAATTAATTATGTGTATTTTATTTTATTTATTTGAGTTTTAATTATTTTGGTAATTTATTAATGTTTTATTTTTATGGCCTTATAAAATTTTATTGAATATTTTTTTTCTCGATGCACTAAATATTAATTTCTTACGTATTTTAATACCTTATTGAAATTAATTTAATTTAATTATGTTTCATTACTCAAATCAAGCAAGTTATATTTTTATAAAATAAATTACATTCTTTCAGTTTCTATTCTATATTATTTTCTAATCCGAATTTAACACAAAATTCCAAATTAGATACATAATCCATGTGAGAATCAGTTATGTGACCTAAATTTCATCTGGCCCTCATCCCTTTCTCTTATAACTAACATTCATTCTCTTAGAAGTTGAATTGTCACTATTTTCCCTTTTCCTCTCTCTCTCGATTTCATTTCAAATTTCAACCAACCTTTTGGAATGGGAAATTCTATACACGGGGAGTATGGTAATTATGATTCTTACTGGAAGACTAAGTCAGTTGGTAAACCGTGTAGGGTACTAGCTATAAAATACATTTATTTTGGATGGTTAAAGACTATTGAGATGTTTCTAAAAGGGGTTATGCAGTTTAAAGGATGATAATTTGTTTTTTATGAAAAAATATAGGATTTATTTTTTTTAATAAGAAGTAAATGAGTTTATAAGAACCATTGAGTTCCAATTTTATAAAATAGAGGATGTTCTTTCTTTAGTTTTTAATTTGAAAGATGTGTTGTTTCAATAGTGGAAATGGATAAAATTATTTTTTGGTCTCATGAGGGGGAGTTAAAATTTAGCCAAATTCCAATTGATATGAGTTTAGTGGGACCAGATGAATGGTCCAAGTTGCTATTTAGAACCTATACCTTTGAAAACAATCTTATATAGGATTTAAAAGTTGAATGTATGGACCTTTTCAAGTTCATTCAGATTAGTATTACTTGACGAGCTAATGAAATAGAGAAGGAATTGTTTCGGGACATATACCTCTTATATATATTGATTAAGAATATTTAGTTGAATATTCAATGTAAAATTATGTGGTTTATCCACCACTTATATAAAGGGAAAGGCAAGCTAAATTAATATCCTTATGGTAGGATTATATCCTTGGTTATAAAGAATAAAGAAGTATATAACAATGAACGAGATGTTGTGAAGTTATACAAAATAAATACTCCTTCCTTCAATAAATTGAAGGCAATTGATTACTCCATGGAAAATAATTCAAACACTTTAATACATATTGGTAAGGAAAGTGTTTATTAAGGGGATCCATCTCAAACCTCTCCACCTTAGGATGCTTCAACTAAGTAGATGGTTCTTTCTAAGGTGGTGTAGGAGTGAGGAATTGTCAGATCAGATCAGTACTAAAAATCAGTCATGTTATTGTTGATTTGTCTTAGAGACATGGACCTAGAGTCATTAGAGTTCATGAATCCATTCATCCTGATGTGCTGGATTTGGCGATAGTTTTTGTGACTCTTGCAGATATTTCTATTGATAATGTATCTATTGTGTCATATATTTATAAAAGAGTTAAAATGTGAGATTAATATCATAGATTTAGTCCAGTTCCTTTCAGATCACCTATTATAATATATAGAGCTATATATATTGTTTTAGAAGAATCTATAGTTCTTTCTCACAATCTATGGGTTTTTATATCACATCCTTATGTCTATATAGATTCACCTTTTTTGAGTAGAAGTTTTAAAAGATCATATGTGGAAAATCATATGCAGACTTTTTCCCCTAATATCTATACTGGTCTTGAAACTATCATAGGTTACAATAATGAATTGAAAAAGAATCTAATATCATCTATGTATGTGATAAGATAGTTCATGTAAAGTTCAGTATCAATAGATGGTTTGGAAAATTAGTTGGAATGATGGAAACCCAAACAGATTTGATCAAGAATCTTTAGAGAGTCTCTTTTCTGCAATAAGATGTTTCTGAATTAAGTGCAATGGAAAATGAGGATATGAAATCCCAAGTAAGTGGGCTGAAAAATTATTATTCTAAAAAGCTATAAATGATTGAACTCAATTTTATAATTTCATATCTAAGAGATATGTTTCAAAATATTCCAATGGTTCAATCTAATATGTCTCAAAATATAGTGAATAAGATTCAAAACATTAATTATAAAATAAAGAAGATATTTAACATTTCATGAATTGTAGTGATATGTCAATTTGATCTTGTTAAGAAGTTTCATCCCACCACCACTGTCATCTCAGTACATTATTTGGATTAGGATCTCAACGATCGATTTTATTAGATTCCATCTAAATTGAATTATTTTCCCTTTCAGATTCAATCACTTCAGTGTGATATGTTTACACTTATGATAATTTAATATTTCAAGATATATATTTTAGTAGAGTTAAAAGATATGAAATAAGATTTTAGGAAACATGGTATTGAATTAGATATGTCACAAAATTACATGGTTTTTTATCTAGAGGAATCAGTTTGTGCTAAGCTGAATGAAATCCTGGAAATTTCCAAGAATGTGTAAAGTTTGATTTCTAGTTTAATTAGTCTAATAACCCCAAAGCATAATTAAATTATAGACTCTAATCTATATGTTTATAATGAATTTGTAGGTATTTACTTTAAATCTTCAAAATATGATTTCATTTCCACATAGTCTGAGGAATCACAACCTATTATTATTGCTCTGATATGAAAAGAGCTCATATTCTACAAGACTCTTAGGAATTCTCCTTTAGTGAAACAAAATACAGTTATTCTAGTTTCACCTATTCCTATTTTAATAGTTTATTCTTATATATATCTAGTTCTTTAAGAATTTACCAGTTCTATTCAAGAGGTTTCTCAATAATTTGTAGAGATACTTTCCAATATAGATAAGAGGTAGAAATCCATGAATGGAAGACTAATCAATATTCCAGGATTTATTGACCATACTCTATAGAATTTGGTTTAGTATTTTTTAGATACATTATACTTTTCTCAGGATATTCTTGTTTTTATTTCTCCTTGAAGTTTTACCTTTATTTATCTTTTAAAGGGATGTTGAGTATTGTCTTAGAAATAGTTTTTTAAATGCACAGATAGGAATATTATGCTATTTTGGAGTTCCATAATATAGATATCATTAAGTGGATTGTCATGTATATATATTCTGTTTTTTATATTATAGGGATAATAAATCTTGGATCAGATCCTCCATATAGCTTTCAAGGTAACAGATAGAAAGTTGATGTTGTTTACGATCCATACCGCATCTATTAGATATAGAAATCTAAGGTGGTTGCTTCCTTAACTACTGAAGGATCTACCCAAAGAGACACATATTCATCACATCCAAATAATTTTTATTTTTTAAACTAATTACTAAGATTTTAGAATAGATTTAGGGAATCTTAAAGGGTTTCTTAGTACGACTTCATTGAGGTCGAAATATAGATCAATTATTAGTGGTTAAGAGAGTGATTATATAGATCTTGGGAGAGATGTGACACCTCAAGTGATTGACCCTCATACTACCTCTACTGACTCTCCTACATTTAAGAAGTCGCCACAAAAACCACCTTCTCAATTTGAACCTATTTATAAACTCTTGAATTCTATATAGTTTATTGTATATTTCGTTTTTTTGTATTGGATGATTGTATTTTTTATCATTTATTATTATTAGTTTAATTATTTTTTAATCACTTATTATTTACTTTATTCTGTATTGATTTCATTTAATGTTTTATATTATTTTATTGTCTTTAAATATTTATTTTGATTCCATAATTCTCATTCAATATCAACACTATACTTAAACAAGTCATTCATACATGTACTAAATTAAAAGTGTTTTCATCTCTATTACCCTGACTTTTTAATGACACGGAAATGGGAGAAGTTTAACCACATGGGAGAACATTCAAAAAATGTAGATTCCCTCTAAAATGTTAGGAATGTATAATTAAGGGGGAGAAGAAAATAATAGACACAATATTTTTAAAATAAATATGTATATAATTTATTTTTCTAAAAAATATTTTAAAACCACTAAAATTTTCGTATTTAATATTATATTGGTTTTTTTTTCATCGAAAGGTGGATAATTTTGGAATATTAATGTTTTTTAACATAGCCCATATATTTTAGGTTTTTATGATCATAAATACTTTTAAAATGATATGTATGTTTTTGTTTTTAAGAGTGTTCATCATGTTCTATCATTTTTTTAGTTCAATCTATTAAAATCTACAAGATTTCAATGTTTGATGAAAAAATATTTATGTATAAAAATTTAGATAAATGATGCATTTGGTTACATAGAGAAATGGATACTTTGATTAATTTAATAAATCAATTGGAATCATAAAGTAATCACTTAGATGAATTGGCTATGTCGCTAAATCTGCTGTGAAGAAATTGCCTATGTGAAGGAATCACATGTGTGAGTAATCACCAATGTCCATCAAATAGATATGTTAATCATATTCATTTAGTAATCATATAAAGGATTTGGATACATGGTAAAAATAGTAATATAGTCCCAAATAACCTATATTATTCCTTCAGCTACATCATATTCATCTATGTGAGTAATAAGGTTGTTTGAATAAATTCAGCTACATGAAATCACTTATGTGAAATTCAGCTACGTGGATTAAATCGGCTCTGTGAATCCAAATTTTTAGAATCTGACTATGTAGTGTTTTTCAATCTACTATGTCATTCTTTTACTTTAAATTTATTACCATTGGTGTACTCTTGATGGAAATTACTAGTGTCAAGCTTTAAGTAAGTATTTGATTACCTATTTATGGTAAGAATGAATATAAAAAGCTACAAGTACCTAGTGAAAAAATAATTACAATGATAATTTAATAGTCAATACAATTGTTGAACAATTTCCAAGAAAATGATTTTTGGTTTTTTCAACATTCTAATCCTAGATTTTATGAACCTAATGTTGTGGAATTAAAAGAGAATTTATGCATGCTTTTTCAATTGTGGTGAAAAATAGAATAGAAAAAAGTAGAGAAGAACATTCACTATTATTAATCAACTATTTCAAATATATGTTTACTAATATATTTTATATAATAAGAAGAAGATTAAAATAATATATAGTTGTGATTTAAATATCATCTTTTTGTTTTAGAAGAATCTCCTCGTGATGCTTTTTATTCTTGTCATCACTCCTAGAGATTTATTCTCTTATGTTAGTTATATCTTACAACCGTGTTCCTCATCTATAAAATCTATATTTATTCACCCATTTTTTATGAAGGTTCTTAGTAAAATAAACTAAAATACTTGTGTTTTTAAATCCCTGTTACAGCTCGGTTAAAATTTAATGTTATTATACTAAGTGCAGACTACTTGAAATCAGTCATAAAATCCCTAGGAAAAGGACTGGAAGTCCCTAATAAAAGGTCTGATCTAGTGAAAATCACCAAGATCATGGACCTGAGAATTGGTGGAGTGGAATAGTGGATTTATATTCCCCAAAATACTAAAAATATATTGTTTATAATCTATTTTATTTTTTGTTTTAAATTTCTCTACTTACTTATTCTTAGAATAAAAGATCAGAATTTAACATAACTATAAGAGTGTGATCTTTTAATCTAATAAAATTTAAAAAATTCAATTCACCCCCATATTGAGTCTTTTTTAAGTTAGTCTCTGACTAACAGCATTCTTGGATCACTACTTAAGTGATTATAGTTTACATCCTATAAAGTAATGAAGATGTGATAAGAATAGTCATCTGATTCAACAACCAAGAAATAAATCAAGTTAAATGTAATTCTCGTCTTATAAAATTATATGTGAATTATCCTTTATTCATGGTTCCGATATTCATTAATCATGTTTCTTTACATTTATTGTGTAATACATGATGATTTTTTATTATGTTCATGTAGATTATTTATTGAATCTGATGAAAATCCATCATTGGGCATGAGCCCAACTATCTTCCACAGCACCCAGATCTTTTATTTTTGTTTTGTGATTATTGGATGTGTTGTTGTCCATATTATTGAGAACTTACTTTAGTAAATTTTTATGATTATTTAGATGATTACTTTATCTTAGTTATTCTATAAAAAATGATTTTTGATGAGTTTCACATGGGAATATTGAGTTTTCATCTCAGTAATTTGGATGTGTACTACAATAATTTATATTAATGTAATAAATAGTTACGTTACTTGAGATTATTGCACTATCTATGGGATTTTCAACTAGTGATCCAAGAGAGTAATCTGGGGTTGAGTTTCTATCATGTTCACATAGACCACCCAAGTGTTTTGAGAGTATGGTCCATGGTTACCCATTAATTTAGCTTCTTAATGGTTAGATTTTGTGTCATTTATTGGTATGATATGAATTCACACATGTTTATTATTTATCATTATATTATTTAGTTATTAGTTATGTTTTACACCATCCATGTTCTTGGTCATTTCTAAAATTTTGTTTGTTTTATTGGAACCAAATATATATTTAATGGATTCCCAAATTCATGTTTTGTGAAACAAAAGGTTATTTTCCTAGAATTGTTTTTCAAAATCTTATTTTCAAACTATTTCAAAAAAAATTAATTATAAAATATATTATATAGATTTATGGTGGTATTCTATTGGGATTTTCCTCACACCATACATACCTCCTTTGTTTGTATAGAGATGTTATTTTTTCCAAATCAAGTAATGGTAAAGGAGACACAATTTTTAGTGGTGATTTTTGGTGTCTTATTCATTCTTAGTGATATGGTGATTGGTGGTGACCATGGGTCATAGGAGTTAGAGAAGTGTGGAGAATTTTGGGGATTTTTTTGGGGTTCTTTGGGATTTTAATGTTTCAGCCAACACATATTTCTCTTTATTCTGTGATTCACACACACACACACACACACACACATATATATATATATATATATTGATTTTATTTTATCACTATATATTTGGATTATAAATTTATGTTTGTAATTTTAGTTATTTCATTATCTCATACTCTATTTGATTGATTTATATTTCTATGTTTTTTATTTATGTATGTGTATTTCCAATGTTTGATTATATCATGCCATATTTTTGTTTGGATTTGGTTTTGGTGTTTTTGTGACTTTTTCAGTGAAATTGTTCCCAATGGTTTCATTTGAAACCATCGATGCTTATTTCCATCCATTGGTGATAGAAAATGTGATATGGGTCTTTTCGCAGACATGGTCAGGTGACATGAGAGGTTGACTAATTATGGTTAATTATACCATGTTAAAATGAACTATTTTTCTTCTCGTTGGAGTCATGGGTTATATTTTATACCATTGGTTATTAGTTATATAATTTTCTAATCTAGAATGTGCTTTGAGACTTATGGAAGGTTTCTTAAGGTAACATGATAGGTTTGACGTGGCTTGATTCATTTCGTTGGGTTAACCTTAACCATTTTTCTTATTTTTTGAGTCACAGGTTGACTTGCTTCAGCACCATGCATCAAGAGTCTATATAATTTTTAGCCCCAAACATCATTTAATAAGTACAATTATTTAATAATTTGAATAAATAATACAAACTAATCTTAATATTCTCAATTTGAAAATTTTCTAAAATACATCTTTTGAATATAAATGATTAATCATTTGAATGTAAATTAAATAATATTTAACATAATTTTTATGGTTAGGCATGGTGTAGGGTCCATGAAAAGGTATGTTCCTAAAACCTTTTGGTAGGTTGGTTTTTCAAGGGTTGTTTAAGGATAACTCGTTATTTACATTGGTTATATAAGTGTAAAAATGCATTGTGTAAGGGTAGGAAGAGGATTTTATACGACACATAAGGGTAAAGGGTTTTTCTATGGGAAACGAAAGTGAAAATCCCTATGTATATTCATTATGTAAGGATAAGTCTATATATATATATATATGAATTAGGTAATGGTAAATAACTATTTATATGTATTTCATAAGGGTAGCCTTAGGTTTTCATAGGTAATATGAAGGTAATGACTGAGCTATGTAAGGGTCAAATGATGGATTCTCTTGATGTGTAAGGGTATCTCTAGGTTTCTAGAGTCCATTTAAGTGTAACATGAAGGGTAAAACCATGGATTAAAAGGGTATATATGTATAAAACCAATTTACCTCTACACATTTTTCACTTTGGGAATAGAATAATTAAAAAAATTCTCCTTTTCTTCTTCCCATCTGAAACCTGTAACCCTTTTAACTAACCTAAAATCCAAAATTCATGGTAATTAATTACTTTTACTAATTTAAGGATATAAACTCCATTTTAAAAGATTTAAAAAAATTCATTCATTTTTATCAAATAAAAAATTAAATAGTGAATTTAATTCGGAAATAACAATGTTATGGTTCACCCTCAACCTTTTCTTAAAAAATAGATAAAAATTCTCCTATATTGGTTTTTGATATAAGTCAAGTTCAGGTAGCCCATAAATTCCTTCACAAGAGATCTACGAAGTCTTATTTGACTAAATTCATTATTCTTTAGGTTTCCATGCAAGATTAAACCTTTTATTTCCTCTATTCTTGGGTTCACTCTTTAAGAAGGATAATTCCATGTTGTGTTCTATTCTATTCTCATCTCTTTGTTTCGTGAATAATTTATGATTTTATATTTTTGAATATTTCTAGATAAATGAAAGAGAATTATTAAATTTTAATAAAATGGAATTTTTAAGAAGATGAATAATAAATAATTATCACATTTTCTTCAGATTATTTAGGAGAGATAAAGTGTTACTTCATGTGTTGTTTTACTTATTTTTGGAAATAAAATAGTTAAAATCAGTCCTAGGAATCCTTGGTGATCATTTTGAGATGGTTAAT
This sequence comes from Viscum album, assembly GCA_963277665.1. Lineage (NCBI taxonomy): Eukaryota > Viridiplantae > Streptophyta > Magnoliopsida > Santalales > Viscaceae > Viscum > Viscum album. The sequence goes on from OY728143.1 coordinate 1,422,782,644, forward strand.
ACATGGATGTAATTATGGTGATGATTCCATGATGAACCTTGAAGAATCCTCATCAATGACTTTGAGGTTGGAAGTTCCTTACCATATAAGGATATTATATACACTTTTTTCCTTTTTATAGTTCTTATAATGACATACCTTGATGGTCGTTCTTCATTATGATTTCATGTGGGTGTGGGTTCTTCCCATCAGACTTTTTTATGATGCTTTATTACATGATTAATGGTATATCTTGTTTTTCTAGGGTTGATAATGATCATATGTATATATGATTCAACTTTATTCTCAAGATGTTATGATTTCCTTGTATGTTATACCTTATCATGTTTGTTAACTTATCTTCATAGGTATTGTTCTTGATGCTCAAAATAGTTGGACCATCATGAAATGATTATCCCTTATAAGGGGATTGTTAATGGCTTGAAATAATGGTGATTATGGGCCAGATCACTTAGTGGAGATATGGTGGTGCCATAGAACATTGTGTTATGGATGAAATCGATGTATGGATACCAAGTATTATGTTGATTGATGCCTAGTAATTTGCAAGTAATAATCAATGAAAATTGATTTGTGAGTATAATGTCATTCTTGATCCCTATGGAATTTAATTTACATGTAAGCATGAGTCCATGAGGTTGTTGAGAAATAGATTCACTAGCCCTGTGTCTTCTTTTGGTACCTTTCATCAAGGAACCGAAGTAGGTTAAAGCTATGGATTTTTCAAATCATGGTTAGCACATGATTTCTATGTACATGATTGTACATTTTATATGAATCTTGAATAATTTATTATTATCATAGAATACACCAATTATCCATGTGAAAATTTGTTAAGTATGCATTGGTGGGGTCCTATCACGTTTTATTACTCCCACCTTGCATAGAAATTTCAATTCTTGTGTGGACATTATGTATAGGGATCCAAGTAAGATAAAGGGGACTATAGATGATGGATGAGTAAATGATCATGGAGGTGGTGGTAGACTGGGAAAAACTCTGTAGGACTTTGCAGTTTTATTATTCATTTACCTCCTCGCATTATACTCTCATTCGTCTTACCACATTTGGAGCATGTTTACTTATTGTATGACTGGTAACACATCTATAAAATACCTATATGATTAATATAATTATTGTATTATTTATATTATTTTATATTATTGTTTTCCTATATTATTATTTTGAGGGAATAGTCTCTCCACAAATAGACTCTGACCCTCACTACTAGTCTGCAACCTATTGCATATGGGGAGGTGTGCATGAGGTAATATGGAACTCCAGTTCAAACCGAGAGGTTTGGGTTGGAGAGTTACAAGATGGTATTATAGGATAGTTTATTATTTTCCATTTTAAAATTTCCTAGGAAATTGTAAAAGGAGATATTAGTGTGGTACTCAGTTAGGAGAGTTTCCATTTTCCTGGTAAGCACATGTGTAACGGACCTCCGAGTTACCATGTATAGGATTTTTGTTACTATTCTTATGAGATTTCTTATGTGTTCATTCATAATAATTAGAAATATATGTTCATGTTTTATATATATAACTTTTATGATATATATTAGTTCTTTAATTAATTTCCTTGAATAGTGCTATATATTTAGGATTGATTCTCTACTGTGATATATTTATGTTTCCTTGCTATTGTGATTTTCTATAAGAATTAATTAATTTAACTGATCATATTATAATGTTTTGTTTATATATATATGACTGTAAATAATTCATTGGAAAAAACCATGGTTACCGTTGGGAGGGTTGTACCTCAGTTTGTGGGTAGAATCCTAGGACAACCTCTATATAATCCCATAGATAGATTAGGGTTTATCCTAAGTATTGTAGTATTTTAGAATTTTTACTATGCATTACAAAATGTTTCGCCTCAATATAGTCTTTGGGAAAACAAGTGGATTGGAGCTGTATTGCTTCTTCAAGGGATGATGTTCCTACTCTACCATCAAACATGAATGAGTTTGTACTTGATAATATTTCTACACCTACTATGTGGTTTTGGTAACAGTGCCTCTTCATCCAGAATTATTTTTCATAGTGCCTGTCCTAGGTGTATGAGTTTATAAAAATGGTCAAATATGTAATGACTTTCAAATCCATCATTCTTCATCCATCAAGGAAAATAGATTCCCTTTGTATTCTAAGGAATGATTAAAATCATTGTATGAATCATTAACCTTGTAGAGACTTTAAAGCATTATTAATTTAAGCGAGAAACATTCTTATTACTCATACTAACCATTCTTTAATACCTATACAAGAAGTTGGAGGACAGACATACCAATAAATTTATCCAATGAGTTAGTTTCCCTTGAAACACAATTGGTGATGAAGGTGTACACTCTGTAGTGATTCCTAGAGTATCCTGTAGTCATCACTACTTATGGAAATCTATACGAATTCGTGACTCTTTGGATAATGAGCTTTGATTTCATTCTCAGAATAGACTAGTTGACAAGCTTCTAAGATCACATTGATTGCTATCAGATATGTTTTTCATTCACTTTAGTGAAGGGAGAGAAGTTAATGATGACCAGATAGTGGAAACGTGGAGTAGGTAGATTTATTTCAAAAATGAGTCAACTCAAGAAGATCACGATACATATAAAAAGCTTATCTTTTTCGGCTAGATCAGTGGTAGCTCCCTCAACTCTTCATCCAATCATGGATCTCTATTAGGACATATTTCTAGATGACTTCATAGGTTTTTCTCGATCTATAGGACTTGAATTTGATATAGATCTCATGTCAGGTGTGCAGCCCATTTTGATACACCCTTATCACATGGTTCTATCTGAGCTGAAGGATCTCAAGGTGGATCTTCACAATATAGGGAAGAAGGTATTTATCAGGATAAGTGCATTACTAAAGGGTGAACTTATATTTCTTTCTAATAATAAATATAGTAGTATTAAACTTTATATTGAATAGAAGAATATGAAATAGGAGGTACTGAAAAATAAATATCATTTTTTCATGATTGATGATCTCTTTGATCAGTTATATGGATCTGAGTGATTCTCTAAGATTGGTCTTTGATTAGACTACCTCCAGCTACCGGTTGGAGAGGAGGACATCCCAAAGAGTATATTTTAGAACTAGTATAGGTTTTATAATTATCTGGTATTTGTTTTGTTTAAAAAATGTGTTGGTAGTGTTCATGTACCTCATGAATAAGATATTTTATCCATACCTATACTTTTTCATCATGGTGATAACTGATGATATCCTCATCTACCCACCAACACCAATGGTGTGTGTAAAACATCTTTAGATATTATTGATTATGCTTAGATAAAATCGGATTTATACAAATCTATTGAGTGTATCTTTTTTTATTCCAAAGGAAAAGTTATTATGGTATGTGGTGTCTATGGTTGGTATGTATGGGAACCTAGAGATCTCGGATGCAATGATATCCTGAAAGTATCTCTATAATGTTTTTGAGATCCAGAGCCTTCTACGATTAGTAGGATATTATCAACATTTTATCCCAAACTTATCTTGATTATCGACACTTTTGGTTGCACTGATGAATAATGGAGTAAAGTTACAATTATTGGACCAATGTGAATATGAATTTATTAAGATGAAGATAAGGTTGACTGTAGCTTCAATATTGATACTACCCATGCCAGAGATCAAATATGTCATGTACTATAATGCATCAGACATTGGTTTGGGATCATTACTGATGAATAGGGATAAAGCACTAGATTATTGGTCATGTTAGCTATAAACCCATGAGGATAACTACACCACTCATGAGTTGGAGCTAGCATTCGTGGTTCATGCTCTGAAGTGTTGGTGACACTATCTATTCATCGAGAGATTTTTTTGTCTCCACTAACCACAAAAACCACTGTTACATCTTCATAGATCATGGCATAAACTTGTGGTAGATTAAATTGGTGGATTATCTATAGATGTTTGAATTTAAGAAGGAAAATGTACATAGGAAAGGAAACATGGTATCATATGCTCTTAGTTGTACGATGCAAGTAGCTCATGGGCTTGGTGTGTTGATTTCAAAGGAGCAGTGACATTCAATGATCTTATTGGCTGATTGGTGGATGGATGCTTCTGAGGATCATGGGATGATGAATTTTTCTCCCATGGTGGTCACATATTCTCTCATAAATTAGGTAATGTAAGGGAATGAGGTAGACCCAGAGTGTGTTGTGACGCAAGGACAACTAGCAGTAGGTGGCCTGATATATGGTTGGTCATTAAGAAATGACGATGTGATCATTGTTCATGTGATTAGTTATCATTGTATCCATCATAAAATAGCTAATGATATACATATATATATCTCTCTATATGGATGGTATCCTGGTGTTATAAATTTGTAGAATGTCTTTATACGACAGTTCTGGTGGTCCGAGATGAATATGGACATCCCCGGTTTTGTTTCTCAATGCCTTACCTTCCAGTTCATAAAAGACACACACCAACGTCCTGTTGGTTTACTCTGACCAATTCTAATTACCATGTTGAAGTGGGAGGACATCATGATGGACTTTATGATGTTTTTACCAGGGAACCTAAAGATTTGTGATTTTTTCTAGATGATTTTTGATTGGATAACAAAGATTTCTCACGTCTTACCGATCCAAGAGACTCACTCAGAATACGAGTTGAGAAAGCTATATGTTCATGATATCATACACTTACATTGAGTTTTTTTAGAATTATATCTCACAAAGATTCATGTTTCATTTTTCACTTTTGGAAGGGATTGTAGAAGGCCTTAGGGATTCAATGGAGGTTGGGAAGCATACCATCCTCAAACAAACAAACATTTTGATAAAACGATTCACATACTACATGATATGCTCTGTGCCTATGTTCTATACTTTAGTGGATCTTTGTATGAGTATCTACACATGGTAGTGTTATCTTACAACAAAATCATATGGTATTCTATATAGATGACACCTTTTTAGGATCTCTATTGAGGGTTGTACTACTCCCTGCTCTGTTGGCATGAGGTGGGTGATGCAATAGTTTATGGGTCAAGTCTAGTTAAGCAGACCTTAGAAAGGTTGAAATTCATCAAGAAGTGGTTGGTGACCACTCAGAGTAGGCATCAGTCATATGAAGAACATGGGATATGACCTTTGAGTTCATTCTTTGAGACCTGAATTTCATGTGAGTGTCACCTCTGCTAGGGCATCATCATTTCAGGAGTAGGGGATGTTGACATTGGGGTTTTTTGTACCCTTTAAGATCACTAAGAACTTTTGGATTGTTTCATACTATCTAGATATTCCTTCTCAATAACAAGGTATACATGACATATTTCATGTTTCATAGATCTATAAGTACATTATTGATCCTTTACATGTTTTAAACGCCAAGGTGGTTGAGTTAGATCTAGTTTCATCTTATGAGGAGTGTATAGTGTGAATTACAGACCACAATGAGAAGTTATTGTGGAGTGAGATATTGTAACTTGTCTAGATCATATATAATCAGGGACATATCCAAGATGAGGCATTAGAGAAGGAGTTTTATGTTCAACCTTGGTGACCTATATTGTTTGAGCTAGACTTTTAGAGATACTTGTCAGGGATAATAAGTCATTTGAAAGGTATAATTGTAACATTTATTGTTTAAAAATGTTCTTAAATTAATCTTTTGAATATTATTTATGAATATTATCACATAGGATCAATGTAATCACTGGTAGGGAGTGTGGTGAATCGGTGATATTTTTTCTTTTCTGTTATTTTTCTTATGAAACAACTTTCATCTTCAGTTAGAGATTTATCACTCTACTGAAAGAAAAACATTAAAAATTGAATGGACACAAAAGTTTACAAGGTTCAATAATCAACAAGATTATCATGTACTTCACATGGTTTGTAAATAATCCAAGACCACACAATCCACTAGAAATCAATACTTTTTTTGGGGCTACAGCGAGTTATAAATACCATTACCGACTGAAAATTAAATTTTTATTTATCAAACACTTTTATGGAAAAAGTGAAAAACATGAGTTAAACCAAAAAAAGAAATAAAATATTACTTTAAGGACAATTTAATCATACCAAATCTAAACTCCCTAGATAATTTCCAAGAGGTATTTATTACCTGAGTGTTTGCATAATCTATTATAATATCTTCAAAATGAAAGGCCAGCTTGTCCCATGATTGGATGTACTCCTCAAGGATAATATTCCCATTGTAGAATCCCCCAACCAATATTAGGTACTTCTTTTTGATCCAAGTATATTTTTCCACATTTAGTGTCATCCTTAAAGATCTTCACATCATTTTAGCGGCTTCTTCTTTAGTAGAATTGAGAGATAGAGCTTGTTCGGTTACTTAATTTTCCGAGATCATGAGAAATTTGAAATATTTATCAAGCGTATCACCTGTGTTACACTAAATTTCTATCGGCTTGGATTTCTTCAATGACTGATTCTCCATTGGAGGAGGGAATGAGGATTAAAACATACTCTCATGAATGCCCGTAATAACCCAGATCTTTGTTTCAGGTATGTTTTTCTGTTTCTGGTCGTTTTTGACAAAGAGAAGAAAATATCGAAATTTTCAAAGTACACGCTGTGTACTTTTCTCCCACGTGAGGACATGGGATGGCCGTGTCTGGGCCACACACATGGTGTGTAGTAGTGATGTGGAGGTCTCTTAATGCGGTGTGCGTAAAGGGGGAGTACATGCTGTGTACTCATGAAGTACATACCATGTACTTTTCTTTTTATTTCATTAGTCGGACCAGTGTCACATCTTAAACCTATTTTCATCTTCTTCCCCACCTAATTGCATCCAAAGCATCCGAGGAGGCTGAATATTCTCCGATCCACTGATACTTCACCGGTTATCTGAATCGAATGTCGTCGGTTGCAAAAGAATTGCAGCAGTGAGTTCTTGGTTCTTCTTGGCCACGTTTCCTGATTCCTTCTCTTGTGAGAGTTATCTGAGGTTGAATGTTTTATATGTTTTTGCAGATCTTCTCCATTATAGAATAATTCATAGGATGAGGTTCATGTAAATCGATCTCCTTGGATCGATGTAGGTGGTTGGTTTCCCTACGTTGAATGTCTTTGAGTTTTTGGTGCAAAAGTGTCGGATACCCATGTATCGGGTATCTCGAGTTAGGGTTTTGATCCTGTATTGTTATCTTCATCAGATTTCATGTATTTTTGAGGTTATTAGATGATTGATAATTGCTTGTTAGCATGTTTTAGGATCAACCCATGGGTGTTTCACCTGTTTTGGCTGTTTATCTCCATTTGGCTTAGGTTGCATGTGAGGAATACCTTGTTGCATTGTTTTCCTGCCTTGATATAATTGGTTTCATGTATTTCCTATTGTTTATATGATTTTGATTCATTGTAATTATTATCCAAGTAGTTTTTTGAGCTTAATTTGGGATTCTAAAATTCAATTACGAATGACTACACTACTCAGGGATGTGGGAACCTAGTGTTAAAGACTAAAGAGGGAATTGATGATTAAGGGCTTCCCTGGAGAGTCTGTTATAAATTAGAATTGTTAGAAGGACCTATGGGAATGGGACTTTGTTCTTCCTTATAGTTTCCTTAGTTACGTACCGAGACTATAGGGGGAATTAGACGTAAGTGCTTCCTCGGAGAGTCTATAGTTATCATTGCAAGACCGCATGGGAAGTGACGGTGAGAGCTTCCCAGAGTGTATGTGCCTTTGCATTTTTACTTGACTAGAGGGGTCTGCCAGTGTGAGCCGCTCACAGAGTCACCATTATTATTGTTTGGATGTTTGTGATGAGTCCTCCATGCCAAAGAACAAGATTGAGTTTTTACTTCTTGTTGTTAGGTAGTCTGTTGAGATACATGTTGTGTTTCTTACTATGACTTTAGAATACAGAGTTGTTTGCTAGATTACATGGTTGATAATTTAATGAGTGAATTAAATTAATAAATAAATTTGAATGGATGTTGGTAGGATTGTTTACTTTAGAGTACTTCTATTTCTCTTCTGCATTTATTTCCTTTACTTTTGCTATATTGCTCACTGATAGTAGGGCACATATCTTTTGGTGATTTCCTACTGGGATTAGTCTCACACCATGTTTGGGTCCTACTTTTTGGCCTAAACAGGATATATGGATGTAGGTGTGGATAGGTATTGTGGCCCTTCTACTTCAGGTACATGATTGCGGGTTGGAGCTGGAGAGCATTGGACCAATCTTAGGCTTGCGATGCTGCTAGAGTTGTTGTTTACTTTTAGTGCTTTGTTCTCAGTTTTATTTCAGCACGTTGTTGAGTTTCCTACTTCCATTAGATACATGTACCATGTTACATCATTATTATATTATACATTGCTTCTGCTATTTAGTTTCAGTTGTTGTATGTTGTTTACTGCTTCCGCTATTGACTGTTATTTCATGTACCTTGTATACCTTACCATATGTGGGAATAGTTTCCCCAATAACATTCCAAGGCACTCGCTACTAGTTTTCAGCCTCTGACGTTTGGGAAAATGTGGTTGAGGTCATGTAGAGGACCGGGCATGGGGCACCAGATGAGGGGCTCTAGATTCGGGTCGTTACAAAGTGGTATCAAATGAGTTTATTTCCTTTTCTATTGACTTACTGTTTATCAGAATTAGACAGGGATAGGATGGAATAGGTAAGTGGTAAATAGATATGCCCAGGCGTTCTAGAACCCGTGTATAGGGAAAAATCTAGATTGCCTCGAATATTTCAATTTTTCAGTTTTTGCAAATGTTATAGTTTAATTGATTTAACCGTTGGGGGTGTACTTGTTTTCTACTATTACTATTTGTATGATTGTGTTTATTGTTTTTTGCAACCCTATGAGATGAGGGTATGCCATCTCATACATCATATAGGCACTTGTTAGAAAATTACATGTCATGCATTTTTCCATGACATCAAGATTTCATTAGAATTTGCATGTTGTTGTGATAGAATTTGTGATAGAAGATGCATGCTGTTGTGATAGTTTTTGTGATAGAATACCTGCATGTTGATAGGGTATCATTTGTTTAGAGCTTCTTTATTATAGATGTCAAACATTGTTCTTAGAGGTATTATGGGCCCTCTAGGATCAAAATTTGGTGGATGATGAGTTTTTATACTTTTTACGTGTTATATCCATTGTTATGCTTCCAAGCATTGATTCGTAGGGATTATGGGCCCCCGCGGATCAGAATTTGGCACCTTAACACTTTTTTTCTATGTTTTTTGGGATCTGGTTCAGTTCTAAGGCTACTGTCTAGAAAACCCAGAATACACGGCCTGTACATTATTCATACATGCCGTGTAGTTTTTAGCCATGTCCCTGACTGTGTAGGGCAGAGACACGGGGTTGTAAAGTTTCCTATAGGAACACGCTGTGTACCATCTTAGCATGTCGTGTAGTCTGGAATAAGTATCTGGTCATGTCACGAACAACATATTCTGGGGTTTTCCTTCAAGTGCATGTTGTGTCCCTTGGGAACACGCCGTGTAAAGTTGACCATGTAGACGACCTTATAGCTAACAGAACAGGTTGGTGTTATCCTTCTGTGTACATGCCATGTCCATATGGAACATGTCATGTAGTGTTGACCGTGTGTCAAGCCATGTCACTAACAACATAGGCCAGGTAAGTCATGTCAAGTACATGTTGTGTCTCCTTTGACACGTAGTGTATTAGTGGTTCGTGTACCAGTCCGTGTGACTAACGACACGAATAGGGTAGAGATCTTAAGGACACGTCATGTAGTGGACAAGCACGTAGTGTAGTTTCCTACTGGGAGAGTCCGTGTTCCTATTTGTGTAATGGCTCGAACCGGTTTGGTCCATTCCTTTGTGAAAATGTTATGATGGAGTTGTTCTGGGAGGTCAAGGATACTTGGTGTGCGTTTGGGTGGAATTTTAAGGAAATCTAAATGGTTATGGCCTTCACATGGTAGGCGCACAGTTTGCCAAAACCTTGCGGCCAAACCGTGAAAGGTTGGTCTTGGAGGCAGTGGCTAACACAGGGTTAGCACACGGTTTGTCTAACTGTGCAGACTAACTGTGCAAGGAGTGGTTGTCGAGGTAGAATTTAACGCACATTTAGTGCACGGATTGTTAAACCATGTGGACTAACCATGTGGGCACTTAAAGTTGGATCCTAAAATTGTGGATCTAACTCGCTTTTCCTTTAATCACCTAATTTAAGCCCCTAATCGGCCATAACTCAGGATTACCATTCCTTGGAGGTATAAGAACCTCTCCAGAGTGTTTTGGAGGTGATCCGGAGGTTTTTCTTGGAAAATAGAAGCTGGTTCTCGAGATATGTGATCCTTTTTGGTTGGTTTCTTAGATCTACCTAGATCTACTCCTCCTCTTCTCTCGGTTTCATAGATCCATTCCCTTTATGGGTAGATCTATGTGTGTGGATGTTGGTTATGATGAGTTTTGGTCTTGGTTGTGTTAGGAGGGGAGATCTAAGGAGGATTCGTGGAGACCCGACCCGGTTTTTTCGGCATGCATCGACCGTTGTGGTTTTCCTTGAAACTCGTTGAGGTAAGGGATTCGTTGCTTCTCTTTTGTATGTGTAACGGTATCGATAGTGTGTTTAATCCCATTGGATGATAGTGGAAATGAAAAAATAAATATATTTTTACGGGATAAATAAATTTCTTTAATCGTTTGTTATTGCCTCTTTTTTACTAGATAGTGTAATATATATGCCTTTCTTGTTAAGCATATTGTTCTTGAGGAAATTGACAAAGAACATAAAGCTAGAATTAATTGATAATTGGTTGGATAAAAATAAAGGGGCATGAAAATAGACCTGGTTCTTGTTGTAATTTGATATTGATCAAATCTAGCATAATAAGCAAGTTTAATCTTTGGTGATAACTTACTGAATTGGTTCGTGATGTTGGAACCAACGAATTGAATTTTTTAATTCAAGATGGATTAAATAACATGGTTGTATTCCATGAAGGGTTATTATTTTCCCTCTTTTTGTGAATTAGGGATAAAAGCTCATTTGATGTGGTGTTGTTTTCCTGATTCTTGTGTTGTGAATTGACCCTGGAGGGGTGTTGTGAAATGTGGAGGTAGGGAGGCCTCATGGTTTTGGCAGCGGATGACGCCTAGAGTGGCGAGATGCATCGGTTTATGAATGTGGGTGTCGGGGAGGACACTGGGGATGATGGAATTTGATAGATGTGGTTGTTGGATGCTTGGTGCTTTGTTTGGTTGTTTATCTTCTTTAGTTTTCCCCACTGCTCAAGGAAGCTGGTCTTGCTTACCCTTATTCCAAAGGAGGTGAAGAAACGCAGGTTATGCCACGTGACTTCCGTGTTTAGCCTCTCAAGGTAGAATGGGTCTACGCTCTTACTATAGGTGAAAAAGACTCGATACGTGGTACGTCTACTCACCGTGTTGAGCCCCCTTGTGTTTAGTAACATAGGTTGCTTTTCTAGAATTCCTAGGAATATGGGAAAGTAATTCTGCAATGAATGTTCTAATAAATTATGTTACCCCACGGGGTTGTAGTTTGATGAAACTTAATAATGAGGATGAGATCTTTTGGTGGGATAGTGGTTTTTGGATACGATGTTAATCGAATATAATGCGGAATTGTTCTTGGTTAATTAATGTTAAAATAATTAATTAACGTACTGTGAAATTGAAAAAAAGGGGAATGAAGTAATCTAATAAAGCCCTTTAAATGGTTGTGTACTTATAGGATACCTAGTCTTATAATTGGAAGCCTGGAGTCTGAGAGACATTTGCTGCAGTCGTGTATAAGACTAGGTTATTCCCATAGTGTGGTTGTGAGTTATAATATATTCTTTACATTTTGTGTTTCTATATGATAATTCACCCTGTCAGTAAGGGAAAATGACACCCCGGGGATTCTGAGCCCTGTGGGGGTGTTTTCCCCAACATTCCGGTGGGAGGATGAATGGCTGACTACCCCCATTGACCCCGCTCTCTTCTCTTCGTAGATACTGGTTCCATGAGGCAGTGCGGTTAGTTTTCCCCATATATGTGTGTAGAGGGAAGTAATGGATTGTGGTTATTCACACACATATATTCTAGATATAGTATCCTATGGACTACTATATGTGTAACGTGTATAGGTTGTGATGGCTTGAGGATCCTTACTCAGGGTGTGGGATGTAATGGATTGAGGTATAATACCCGACGTATGATACACGTTATGTGAGCTATGGTGGCTCTAGAAAACTACCTGGGTACTTTTGGTTGTGAGGATGGTGTGATGCTTATCCTAGGTGTTTGTGGGAAAGCATTTATGGTGCACATGGTGCAGATTGTGGAGCTTAGCCCAAGTTTATACGGGAAAGCATTTGGAGAGAGATGTAGATGACGTATGTTGTTGGGTACAAGTATATAACTAGTGGGGAAGTAGTAGTGGTGTACCCTTGATATTCTTTACTAAATGATATATTTTTGTATGCATTACTTGGTGAGAGTGTCCATGGTGAGGTTGGGAACTTTGTATACCTGTTTAGGTGATGAGTTAGTTTCACTGTTGTTAACTGTGCTTTAGCATGCTTTCTTTACTTTTTCACGAGAGGCTTTGTGGAGGATCCTACTGAGTATACTGTTATACTCACCCTACGTATATATAAACTGTTTTTCAGGTCACTTGGAGCTGATTGGAGATCAAGATGGTTTCTACTTGCTTGGGGTTGCAGGAGTTGTTTGGGTTTGTGGTTGCAACTGCTTTTACTTTCTTTTGGGTATTTGTAGTTTTCCCATTCACTTGTAGTACTTTTACATGAAATTCAATTTATGTACTTGGGTTTCTTTTATATTTCAGTTTTAAGTTGGAGTTGGTTGGTGTATATCTTATCTCTCTCTTCTGCATGTGTTCTCTTAGATGGTAATGCCTTCAATTTGTGTGATTATTATACCCTCGGTGCTAGTGGCCAACCTGGGGCCTACTGGAGGTGGGACTCAGGGGTCATTATCTCCTTTTCCACATTGCCAGCCCAGAATGGTTACACTTTGTGGGGAGGGGGTCATGACAGAGTGGTATCAGATAGAATTTTGAGGGATAGGATGGAGTTTGGAGTTAGCCACAGGTGAGGTTGCATGGGTTGGTAGGGAAACAGTGTCATTCATGTTTAGAAAGTGAGGTAAACACAGGAGACCGGTTGATACATAGGCGTTTAGGGCCCCCTATGATCTGATGTACGGACCTTTGAGTTTACAATGTCTACTAAATAGGGTGATATTGGTTGCGCGGTAGAGACCTAGGAAAGGATCATGCGTCATTCTTCTTTGTTCCAATATTTGAATGGGTAGACCATGGGATAGGTTAACCTAAAATGAATGAAATAAAACAATTAATTAATTAATTTTTAGTCTTTCATATTCTAGGTATAGGAGCTCTAATTATTTTTTATTTTTCATGTATGGCTTTAGGTCAACGTCCTCTTTAGGGTTGCATAGAAGATGTCAAGCAGGCTATTCCCGCAGGTCGCCGCAGGGTAGAGGTTGATGATGACGACACTTAGAGAAAGAAACTATGAGAGTTTCAGTGCCAGAGTTTGCAGAAGTATGAGGGCTCCGTTTCAGATACAATCATGAAAAACTGGTTGGAGGAGGTCGAGATAGGATTCAGTTCGATCCATGCTCGGAAGGAGTACTGGGTGTCCATAACTGTGATGATGCTGTGTGGAGCAGCAAGGTAGTGGTGGTTCTTGTTCCTCATGGATCGTGACGTATCAGTGATCTCATGGGAGGAGTTCCGAGACATGTTTAGAGTCGAGTTCCTTTCTTCGACTATGAAGGTATCTAGTCGCCAGGAGCTTCTTACCCTTCGAAAGGGGATTTCTAGTGTTCGAGAGTTTGGAATGCATTTCAGGAACCTTTTACGATATGCTTCGGACCTGTTACTAGATGAGGAGGCTAGGGAGAGGCATTTCGAAGAGGCGTTGTGTCCAGAGATCCAGCGCCAGGTCACCCCATTTATGTTAAACACATATCATGAGGTGATGATGAGGACAGAGGTTGTTTAGAGGACTTTGGCCAGGACTGGATCATCATTGGAAGGGAATCATCATGATTTATCATGATGCAAGGCTGTGGTCTGGGGTTCCCGGTTTTCAGGTCTGAAGAGTTTCTGTTCAGCCGGGGGTAGGTCCCAGCCCTTCACATCTCGTTTCTCCAGAGGTAGCAACTCTCAATCCTATGCCAAGGGATCAGGCGCTTTTTATTCTTGTGGTGGTCGTGGTCATCAGTAGTAGGAGTGCCCGACCTTTCAGAGTAGTCATCGTGCGCTGGGTGCTCCGCTCCAGGTTCCTCCATTGAGGTAGTTCCAACCAAGGTAGTAGCAACAGGTTGCACCATCTTTCGAACAGCAGAGGGTAGATGGGGCAGGAAGAGGACAGCCCCATGACACTCCCCGTCCTCAGAGAGCAGATCATGGCTGTGGTGGTCGTCTTCATCAAGGTCAGAGAGGTCATGGAGGAGGCCATGGACAGCTTCATTCTCTAGCGTTCCCAGCTCCAGACGATCCATACGTCGTTCGAGGTACCCTTTGCTTGTTTTCTACCTTGGTGTATTCCTTGTTTGATTCAGGAGTGACACACTCCTTTATATCACCTACCCTTTTCCATGCATTGGAACTTGAGGTATAGAGTCTTCCAGTGCCCTTGGCGTTGACTACACTGGTTGGAGGTCGAGCCGGCTTGTTTGAAGGATGTAGATATTGTGAGCTAGTGTTGGGGCAGCACCGCTCTTGGGGAGATTTCCTATGTTTATGAATACAACCATATGATGTCATCCTCGGCATGGATTGGTTGTATTCGGTGTAGGCTATCATGGATTACATCAGGAAGACGGTCATCTTCATTGGTGCAGATGGAGAGCAAGTGGTGTTTGTTGGTGAGCGAGATCCTCAGATGGGTCACAGGCGAGTTCCCTCCTTATCAACCAAGGCGGCTGAGATGATGTTGAGTTCTTCAGAGTTTTGGTAGTTAGTGTTTCCTAGGGTCGTAGAGGAGTACCCTGGTGTTTTTTTAGAAGAGGTTGTAGCCTTACCCCCTCGACGAGAGATCGAGTTTGGGATCGAGCTACAACTAGGAGCATCTCCTATATCTATATTTCCATATAGGATGGCCCCTTCTATGTTATGAGGGCTACATATACAACTTGATGGTCTGTTGCAATGCGGTTTTGTTTGACCAAGTGTGTCACCATGGGGTGCACTATTTCTGTTCGTGAAGAAGGCCGACGATTGTTTGTGGTTGTGTGTCGATTATCGTCACTTAAAAAAAGTGACCATAAAGAATCTCTATCCTCTTCCGAGGATCAATGACTTATTCGATCAACTGAAGGGTACAAGTTGGTTCTCAAAGATCGAATTGTGGTCAGGATATCATCTGATGCGTGTGAAGGATGAAGATATCCCGAAGACTACTTTCAGTTGTCGGCATGGGCATTATGAGTTCGTTATAATGTCATTCAACATGAAAAATGCTCTGGTTGTGTTCATGGGATTGATGAATTCTGTGTTCTGTGAGTTCCTGGACAAGTTTATTATAGTTTTCATCAGCGACATCCTTATGTACTCCACATCTGAAGAGGAGAATGCAGAGCATCTACAAGCCATTTTGGGAGTTCTTTGTCGACATCAGTTGTTCGGAAAGTTTTCGAAGTGTGAGTTTTGGGCTCGAGAATTCCGTTTCATGGGGCATGTTGTGTCCCAACAGGGAGTAGCTATTGATCCATCGAAGATAGGAGCTGTTGTGTCTTGGGCATCCCCCAAGATAGTGTTAGAGGTGCGAAGTTTCAATGGTCTCGCAGGCTACTACAGGAGGTTCATAGCCAATTTCTCTCTAGTTGCAACTCCTATGAAAACTTTGACCAGGAAAGATCAGGCTTTCATATGGACTGATCAGTGTCATGAAGCTTTCGAGTATCTAAAAGGCAAGTTAGTAAGTTCTCCAGTCCTTTATCTTCCAGCTGAGGGAGTTCAGTTTGATGTTTTCTGAGATGCTTCACATTCTAGGGCTAGGATGTGTTCTCATGCAGCAGAGGTCTGTTGTTTCTTATGGGTCTCAACAGTTGCGTCCCCATGAATGAAACTATGCCACCAATGATCTTAAGTTTGCAGCCATGGGGTTTGCTCTGAAGTTGTGGAGACATTACCTCATTGGTGAATGCTTTGTGGTTTTTACTAATCATAAGATTTTGAAGTATGTTTTCTCCCGGAATGACTTGAACTTATGACAGCATCGGTGGATGGAGTTCTTACAGGAATACGAATTTGAAATATCATATACACCTGGAAAAGAGAATTTTGTAGCTGATGCTCTAAGCCAAAATTCACGTTGTGATGCTGTGCATGAATCCGACGATTCCTAGAGGGTAATGGAATAACTGTCAGCATTACATCTTGATATGGGAGAGGTCAGAGGTAGAGGTTGTCTTTTTCAGATGACAGTGTGGTCATCCCTGATGCAGAAGGTGGAGGAGTCCCAGTTGGGCTATCTTGAGGTAGAGGTCTGGAGAGACATTTTTATTTGTGTTGATGCCCCTGATGGTTGGTCTGAAGATGAACAACGCAGAGTGTTGTATCATGGAAGTCTTTTTGTTCCCTTGGCAATGCATGAGATGATCCTCAGATAGTTCCATGATTCTCCTTTAGCGGTGCATCCTGGTGTGACGAAGATGTACCAATCCTTGAGGAGTCAGTTTTGGTGGTCTGGGCTGAAGCATGCGGTTGCGGAGTTTGTGTCTCGTTGTTTAGTCTGCCAGAAGGTGAAGACCAAACACCGTGTTCCAGGTGGTCTTCTTCAACCATTAGAGATTCCTCAGTGGAAGTGGGAGGACATATCTATGGACTTTGATACTATTTTACCTCGATCTTCGGGAGGTTATGATGGTATTTGGGTTGTAGTGGATCATTTAACAAAATCGTCCCACTTCATAGTAATCAAGGAGTCAATCTCAGTGGAAGTTTTGTCGAGGCAGTATCTGGATGAGGTGGTGAGACTTCATGGATTCCCAAATACGATCATTTCTGATTGAGATCCTCATTTTACCTCCAGGGTGTAGAGGGGTCTCCAACATGCTTTTGGTTCTCAAATATGCCTTAGCACTACTTTTCACCCTCAAACGGATGGTCAGACAGAGCGAACTATCCAGACTCTTGAATACAAGTTACACTCTTTTGTTCTTGATTTTGGAGGGTCATGGATGGGGAACTTACCCATGGTAGAGTTTGATTATAATAATAGTTTTCACTCCACCATCGGTATGGCACCGTTTGAAGCATTGTATGGCAGGCTTTGCAGTTCTCCGTTGTGTTGGACTGGGGTTGGAGAGTCAGAAATTCTCAGACCAGAACTAGTGCAGAATCAAACAGAGATGGTTCAGGTGATTTATGAGAGGATGAAGGCAGTGCAAGATCGTCATAAATCATATGCCTATCGAAGAAATAGGCCCTTATAGTATAATTTTGGGGATCATGTGTTTCTGAAGGTGACTCTCTATCATGGGCAGTGAAGGTTTGGCCATGGAAGTAAGCTTTCTCCCCATTTTTTTGGGCCTTTCGAGAAGTTAGCTCGTGTTGGGGCTATAGTGTATCGAGTAGCACTTCCCCCTCAGATGAGTCGGATACACGATGTTTTCCAGGTATCATAGCTATTTTGTTATCTTCATGATGTCTCCCACATCATTGATTGGGGAGAGATTGGTGTTGATGATGATGCCACCTTTTAGGAGCGACCTGTGGAGATCCAAGACCGCAAGGAGAAGGTTTTTCTCGGGCGTTCCATCCCCTTAGTTCGTGTCTTGTGGTGGCATGGTGGCATGGAGGAGAGTACTTGGGAACATGAGTCACATATACGTGCTCAGTAACCAGAGTTGTTTTATATTTGACTCTTTTCTTGTATCGTTGTAACTGATGTGGTTGTGGAACTTTCATGTTTATGAGATGGCTCCCTTTGTTTCTATGGTGGCTTGCTCTCTTTTGAGAGGTATCTCGGTGGCTGGTTGTTCAGACCCTGTTTCATTTTCTCTTTATGTGGATTTTTGATTCTCGAGGATGAGAATTTTTTTGGAGGTACTTGATGTAATGTCTTGGACCTCTCCGGTCTATTCCTTTGTAAAAATGTGGTCCTGGAGGTGTTTCGGGAGTTCAAGGTGACTTGGTGTGCATTTGGGTGGACTATTATGGAAATATAAAGGGTTATGGCCTTCCCATGGGAGGCGCACGGTTTACCTAAACTGTGCGGCCAAACCGTGCAAGGCTGGTCTTGGAGGAAGTGGCTACGCACAGTTAGCGCACGATTTGTCTAACCATGCGGACTAACCGTGCGAGGAGTGATTGTCCAGGTAGAAGCTAATACACGTTTAGCACACGGATTGTTTAACCGTGCGGACTAACCCTATGGGCACTTAAAGTTAGATCCTAAAATTGTGGATCTAACTCGTTTTTCAATTAATCACCTCGTTTAAGCCCCTAATCGGCCATAACTCGAGATTACCCTTCCATAGAGGTTGAAGAATCTCTCCCAATAATTTTGGAGGCGATACGAAGGTTTTTCTTGGAAAATAGAATTCGGTTCTCGAGGTATGTGATACTTTTTGGTTAGTTTCTTATATTTTCCTAGATCTACTCCTCCTCTTCTCTCGGTTTCTTATATCCACACCCGTTATGGGTAGATCTATCTGTGTGGATGTTGGTTACGATGAGTTTTGGACTTGGTTGTGTTAGTAGAGGAGATCTAAGGAAGATTCATGGAGAACTGACCTGGTTTCTTGGGCGTGCATTGACCATTGTGGTTTTCCTTGAAAACCTTTGAGGTAGGGGACTCGTTGCTTCTCTTTTCTATGTGTAATGGTATCGATAGCGTGTTGAATCCCACCAGATGATAATGGAATTGAACTAATGAATATATTTGAACTGGATAAATAAATTGTTTTGATCATTTGTTATTGCCTCTTGTTTACTAGATAGTGTAATATATATTCCTTGCTTGTTAAGCATATTGTTCTTGAGGAAATTGAAAAATAACGTTATGCCATAATTAATTTATAATTGGTTGGATAAAAATAAAGAGGCATAAAAACAGACCTGGTTCTTGTTGTAATTTGATATTGATCACATTGGTATAGTAATCATGTTTATTCTTTGGTGATATCTTTTTTGGAACTGTTTCATGATGTTAGAACCAACAAATTGAATTTGGAAATTCAAGATTGACTAAATAACTTGATTGACTTCCACGAAGGGTTCTGAGTTACCCTCTTGATGTGAATTAGGGCTAAAATCCCATTTGATGTGGTGTTGTTTTCCTGCTGCTTGTGTTGTGATGTGACCCTGGAGGGGTGTTGTGATATGTGTAGGTTGGGAGGCCTCGTGGTTGTGGTGGTGGATGATGCCTAGAGTGGCGAGATGCATCGGTTTATTCATGCGGTGTCAGAGAGGACACCAGGGATGATGGAATGGGATGGATGCAGTTGTTCGATGCTTGGTGATTTGTTTGGTTGTTTATCTGCTTTACTTTCCCCCACTCCTCAAGGTAGCTGGTCCTGCTTACCCTTCTTTCAAAGGAGGATAAGACATGCGGGGTATGCCACGTGCTTTCCATTTTTAGCCTCTCAAGGGATAATGGGTCTACGCTCTTGCTATAGGCGGCAAAGACTAGATGGATTGTATGTCTACTCACCATGTTGTGCCCCCTTCTGTTTAGTAGCATAGGTTGCTTTTCTAGAATGCCTGGGAATATGGGAAAGTAATTCTATAATTAATGTTAGAATAAACGATGTTAACCCATGGGTTTGGAGTTTGATGAAACTTAATGATGAGGTTGAGAACTTTTGATGGGACAGTGGTTTTTGGATGTGATGTTAATGGAACTTTATGTGGAATTGTTCTTGGTTAATTAATGTTCGAAGAATTAATTAACGTACAGTGAAATTGATAAAAAAGGGAATGAATTAATCTAATAAATCCCTTTAAATGGTTGTGTGCTTATAGGATACCTAGTCTTTATAGTGGAAGCCTGGAGTCCAAGAGACGTTAGTTGCAGTCGTGTCTAAGACTAGGTTATGCACATAGTGTGGTTGTGAGTTATAATAGATTTTTTACTTTTTGTGTTTCTATACGCTACTCCACCCTGTCAGTAAGGGAAACTGACACCCCGGGGATTCTGAGCCATGGGGGTTGTTTTCCCCAACATTCTGGTGGGAGGATGAATGGCTGACTACCCCCTTTGACCCCGCTCTCTTCTCTTGGTAGATACTAGTTCCATGAGGCACAACAGTTAGTTTTCCCCATATATGTGGGTAGAGGGTTGTAATGGCTTGTGGTTATTAACACACATATATTCTAGATATAGTATCCTATGGAATACTATAGGTGTAACGTGTATAGGATATGATGTCTTGAGGATCCTTACTCAGTGTACGGGCTGTAATGGCTTGAGGTATAATACCCGACGTATGATACACGTTATGCGAGCTGTGGTGGCTCCCGAAAACTACCTAGTTACTTTTGGTTGTGAGGATGGTGTGGTGCTTAGCCAAGGTGTCTGTGGGTAAGCCTTTGTGGTTCACATGGTGTAGATTGTGGAGCTTAGCCCAAGTTTATACGGGCAAGCCTTTGGAGAGAGATGCATGTGACGTATGTCGTTGGGGTAAAGAGGAAAACCATTGGGGAAGTAGTAGTGGGGTACCATTGATATTCTTTACTATATGCTATATTCTTGTATGCGTTACTTGGTGAGAGTGTCCATGGTGAAGTTGGGAACTTAGTATACCTATTTAGGTGATGAGTTAGTTTCACGGTTGTTCATTGTGCTTTAGCATGCTTTCTTTACTTTTGCACGAGAGGCTTCAGGGAGTATCCTACTGAGTATACTGTTATACTCACCCTACGTATATATAAACTGTTTTTCAGGTCACTTGGAGCAGGTTGGAGATCAAGATGGTTTCTATAAGCTTGGGGTTGCAGGAGTTGTTCCGGATTGTGGTCGCTGCTACTTTTACATTCTTTTTGGTATTTGTAGTTTTCATGTTCACTTTTAGTACTTTTTCATGGCATTCCATTTATGTAATTGGGTTTCTTTTATATTTCATTTTTGAGTTGGAGTTGGTTGGTGTCTATCTTATCTCGCTCTTCCGCATGTGTTCTCTTAGAGGGTAATTCCACCCATTTGTGTGATTACTATACCCTCGGTGCTAGTCGCCAACCCGGGGCCAAATGGAGGCATGACTCGAGGGTCATTATCTCCCGTTCCACATTGTTGGACCAGGAGGGGTACACTTTGTGGGGAGGGGTTCATGACAAGCCGTGTAGGAGTGAACAGGTAGGAAGGAAAAGGGTTAGTACATGTCGTGTAGTTTAAGAACACTTCATATAGCCTGGTGGTTTACACAGCCATGTATGGCCAAGGTTCACGCCCAGGGTAAACTTTTAAGAAACATGTCATGTTGTAGTACTACACGTCGTGTAGTCATGTTTTCCCAAATTTTAAATTTTTTCTCTCCTGTTTCGTTTTGCTCTCTAAAGTTTCATCTTTTTTCATATTTAATGAAGGTGTGCTTTTTTACCTTTTAGATCTATGGAACCAAAACGTCCTCCTGTTGCACATCAGGAACCAGGCAGTGACTGTATTCCTGATTTGGCAGATCAGGGACTACCAGTAGTTCCGCCTATCATTCCAGACATGGCACCGGCAGTGATTCTAGACACTGGTGCTGACGCTCAGTTCAGAGAGGGTTTCATGATATTCATGCAGACCTTCCAAGGATCCCAGCATCTTGCCCCGTCTGTGGCAGAGCTGACATGAGTTTTTCAGCAGAAGCACCCTCCCATGTTCACAGGGGATGGAGGACCACAGTCTGCGGAGTCAGGGATAGAAGCCATGTTGTTCATCTTCGAGCATATGGAGACACCTTCGGAGAGGATAGTGAAGCTCATGACTTATATGCTGGGAGATTCCTCCAAGAGATGGTGGGATGTGGTTTCGCAGACAGGGCGCCAACAGACTATGGATTGGGATGAGTTTCAGTATATGTTCTATGAATACTTATACCCGACGATGCTGAGGGCTGACAGAGCCAGAGATTTCATAAACCTTCATTAGGGTAATTTCACAGTTCTGGAGTATTCCTCGTGCTTTACAGAGTTACAGTGTTTCACTCCCATTCTGGGGAATGATGAGCTGTTTTTGGCAAGGAAGTTTGAGGAAGACCTTATACCGGACATCAGGTCACAGGTGAACGTCTTTCAGATGACTTCTATCACTCTGATAGTCAATTATGCATTTATTAGGGAGAGAAACCTTGAGGAGGCTGGAGCTGTGGACCAGGGTGGTTCAGTTTCTAGGGATGATTCTCTCCAGATAGACAGTCGGAAGCGCCATCGAGATTCAACATGAGGTGACTCGAGGAATAGAGGTATTCCTTCTGGTAAACGATATCTTCCCTCTAGCAACCAAGTGGTGTGTTATCAGTGTGGAAGAAGTGGGCATAAGAATCCCTAGTTCCCGAGGGACCTAGTGGAGTGTCGATCTTGTGGCAAGATGGGTCATCTACAGCGCTTCTGCAAGGTTCTTCTGCCAGTGGCTAGTGAAGGAGGATCATGTTCGACTCTGCGTATAGAAGCAGGATTACCAGTTCCGCAGTAGACTGGGGGCTGGAGTTCTTTACGTCATTCAGGCCCGGGTAGAGTCCGTGGACACAGTGGTTAGGCTCAGGGAAGAGCAGCACAGGGATCGCAGGCTGCTACGTAGGGCCGCAGTACAGGACATACTTTTTCTGTAGAGCAAATTCATCAGGAGCAGGATCCTGGACCTTCTACAGTTCAAGGTACGATTTCAGGAGCCTTGGTTTTATCCTATACACTTTTCGATATAGGTGCTTCTCATATCTATATTTCTGTCCATACTGTGGAAATCTTTAGACTTACTGTTTATACTTCTGAGGATATGATGACGCTAGACACTCCCTTGGGAATTAGAACTGCTAGCATGCGTCAGTTCTTAGATTTCCCCCTGGAGGTTGGTGGGTGACGTTTTTCATGGATTCCCTATGTTTTGGAGATTTCAGGATATGATTTCATTCTCAGGATGGACTGATTAGTTCCCTTCCAGGCCTTTTGTCGATTTCTATCATTGCGGGGTGAGTTACACATCACCAGAGGGAGGCTCTTTTCTTCACAAGGGCGAATGGGATGTCCAGGAGAGCAGAGATGGACTAGAGCTTCATGGGTTGGGCAGTGTTACGGCCCAGATTGCTATATTATATCTAGATGACCACGGGACTTCCTAGGAAAATTTTCCTCCAGTGGTTGATCGCTTTCCAGATTTCTTTCTAGAAGATTTTTATGGTTTTCCTCTAGAGAGAAGTAGACTTCTCTATTGAGATTGTTCCAGGAGTGGCACCGCTATACATTCCTCCTTATAGGATGGCTACACCTGAGTTTTAGGAGCTCAAGAAGCAGTTGGAGGAGTTGAAGACGAGGGGTTTTATCTGACCCTGTACTTCTCCTTGGGGTTCCGCTGTCCTGTTTGCGAAGAAGGCAGACGACACCAGAAGGATTTGTGTGGATTATCAGAAGCTGAACCAGTTGACGGTCAAGAACTGATATCCATTGCCATAGACAGATTATCTCTTTGATCAGATTTGAGGATATGGATTGTTCTCAAAGATCGAATTGAGATTCAGCTACCATCATTTGTGTGTCAGATCATCTGATATACCTCTAACAGCCTTCCGGAGCAGGTATGGTATGTATGAGTATTTGGTTATGCTGGTCGGTCTCATGAACATTCCAGAAGTTTTTATGGTGCTGATGAACATTGTTTTTCATCCTTACTTGGATTCCTTCGTGTTGGTTTTCATGGACGACATCTTGGTGTACCCTCACACTCGACACGACCATGCTACCCATCTTGAGATCGTTTTGAGTACACTGAGGGAGCATCAGTTATATGTTAAGCTCTCAAAGTGCCACTTTTGGATGGACGAGGTCCACTTCCTAGGTCATGTCATCTTAGAGACAAGAGTATCAGTAGACCCAGAGAAGGTGAGAGCAGTAGTCACCTTGGAGCAGCTGAAGAAATTCATCAAGGTACAGAGTTTCGTAGGGCTGGATAGTTACTACAGGTGGTTTATACTGGACTTATCATTCCTAGAAGCACTATTGACCGGATTTAATAATAAAGGGGTGATGTGTGTTTGGTCAGAATATTACGATTCATCCTTCTAGGAGCTAAAAGGGAGATTGACTTCAGCACCGATTCTAGTTTTTCTGGAGTTGGGTAAGAGTTATACATTTTTCTGTGATGCATCTTGCATTGTTCATGGAGTAGTGATTATGCAGTAGGATCTTGTTTTTGCATATGGATCTCGGCAGTTGAGGCCACATGAGAGGAACTATCATACGCACGACCTGTAGTTGGCTGCAGTTGTTCTTGTTTTGCGTTTTTGGAGGAATTATCTTATGGGAGAGCATTTTTTGGTTTATACTGACTACAAGAGCCTCAAGTACATATTCACACAGCATGACTTGAATCTGAGACAGTGGAGGTGGGTTGAGTTCCTACAGTCTTTCGATTTCGAGCATGCCTATACGCCTGGGAAAAGAAATGCAGTGGCTGATTCACTGAGTAGGAGGACTCAGATACATGTTGTTCTAGAGTCCAGTAGTGAGTGACATCTTATGGATCTATTCTCTAAGATTCATTTGGAGGTTCACAATAGATAGGGTCAGACTTTCCTATCTACTGTATCTATTAACTCTATTCTTCTCAACTTAGTTTGAATGAGGCAGTTATCAGATTCTGAAGGCCTAGTCCAATGGAAAAGTGTGTCATGAGAGGACCCTCTTCCTGGATGGACCATAGGTGAGGATGAGATCTTGCGTTTCCAAAGACGTGTATGGGTTCCAGTAGATATATGTGAGGAGATGACGCAATACTTTCATTCCTCAATCTGGGAAGTTCATCCTGGCGTCCCCAAGATGTATTGTGATCTACACTACCAGTATTGGTTGCCAGATATGAAGAGAGGTGTTACTGGTTTTGTTATGAGATGTTCCACCTGTCAGCAGGTGAAGGCAGAGCACCAGCGACCAGCAAGGCTTTTACAGCAGCTACCCATTCCCGAGTGGAAGTGGAATGATGTCATGATGGACTTCATGACAGGGTTACTAAGATTTCCTCGAGGGAATGACACGGTATGGGTTGTCATTGACAGGCTCACAAAGGTTTCTCACTTCTTACCGATTAAGGAGACCTTAGGTGTTGATGATCTTGGACGGTTGTACATCCGTGAGATTGTGAGCTTGCATGGGGTTCCGAGTACTATCATTTTAGATAGGGACACCCGCTTCACGTCGCATTTCTGGAAAGGGCTACAAAGGGCTTTGGGTACACAGGTACTTCTGGGTAGAGCTTACCATCCCCAGATAGATGGTCAGTCAGAGCACACGATTCAGGTGCTAGATGACATGATACGATCATGTGTCCTTGATTTTGGAGGTTCTTGGGAGAGACATATACCTCTAGTTGAGTTTTCCTATAATAATAGTTTTCAAGCAACTATTCAGATGGAACGTTAAAAGGATTTTTACGGTAGGTCATGCTGATCACCCTTGTGTTGGATGGAGGTAGGAGAGGCAGCTATGCTGGGACCTTGTCTTGTTCAAGAGACCACATAGCAGGTGGAGTTGATTCGAAAAAGGATGGTTACTGCATAGTCTCGGTAGAAATCTTATGCTGATCAGCGAAGATGACCTTTGGAGTTTAAGGTCAGGGATCAGATTTCTTACATGTTACCCCGATGTTGGGACACAAGAGGATCAGGAGACTGGTTAATCTTTCACCAAGCTACGTCGGGTCATTTGAGGTTCTGGAGAGAGTCAGTCTGGTTGCTTATAGGTTGCAGTTTCCTTAGAGGTACCAGGCTATGCACGACGTCTTCCATGTTTCATAGCTTCGCCACTATTTCTCAGACTTGTCTCATGTTTTTCAACCCAAGGAGGTTGATCTGGTGCTGTGTGCATCATTATAAGAGCATCCTATTAGGATTTTTTATCGTATTGTAAATATACTCCGTGGCCAGTCTGTTCCTCTAGTACGGGTGTTATGGAAGCACAGCCGTGTATAGGACGAGACATGGGAGAGGGAGGCCAATATGCGATCATAGTGTCCAGAATTGTTCAAGGTTTCTTCTTTGCCACAAATTTAGGGAAATTCGAGGACAAATTTCTTTAAGGGGGGAAGTTCGTAATAACCCAGATCTTCGTTTTAGGTACGTTTTTCCATTTCTGGCTGTTTTTTAGAAAAAGAAGAAAATCTGTAAATTTTCTAAGTACACCACTTGTACTTTATGAGTACATGCCGTGTACTTTTCACTCGTGCGAGGTCATGTGTTGGCCGTGTCTGGGCCACACACACTGTGTGTAGCAATGATGTGGAGGCTTCTTAATTCGGTGTATGGAAAGGGAGAGTAAATGTCGTGTACTTATGAAGTACACACTGTGTACTTTTCTTTTTATTTAATTAATCGGAAATGGGTCGCATCTTAAACCTATTTTCATCTTCTTCTTTTCCTAATTATGTCCACAGCATCCAAGGAGGCCGAATCTTCTCCGATCCATTGATACTTCACCATTTATCCGAATCAAATGTCTTCAGCTGCAAAAGAATTGCAGCGGTGAGTTCTTGGTTCTTCTTGGCCACGTTTCCTGATTCCTTCTCTTGTGATATTTATCTGAGGTTGAATGTTTTAGATGTTTTTGTAGATCTTCCCCATTCTAGGCTGATTCACAGGCCCAGGTTCAAGTATATCGATCTCCTTGGATCTAGGTAGGTGGTTTGTTTCCCTACGTTGAATGTCTTTGAGTTTTTGGTGCAAAAGTGTCGGATACCCATGTATTGGGTACCTCGGGTTAAGGTTTTGATCCTGTATTGTTATCTGCATTATATTTCATGTATGTTCGAGGCTATTAGATGATTTATAATTTCTTGTTAGCATGTTTGAGGATCAACCCATGGGTGTTCCCCCTGTTTTGTCTATTTATCACCGTTTGGTTTAGGTTGCCGGTGAGGCATACCATGTAGCATTGTTTTCCGTCCTTGATATAATTGGTTTCATGTATTTCCTACTATTTATATACTTTTGATTCATTGTATTTATTATCCAAGTAGTTTTTTTAGCTTAATTTGGGCTTCTAAAAGTCGATTACAAATGACTACACTACTCAGGGTTGTGGGAACCTGGTGTGAAAGACTAAAGAGGGAATTGATGATTAAGGGCTACCCTAGAGAGTTTGTTATAAATTAGAATCGTTCACAGGACCTAAATTAATGGGAATTTGTTCTTCCTTAGAGTTTCCTTAGTTACGTATCGATAATATAGGGGGAATTAGATGTATGTGATTCCTTAGAGAGTCTATAGTTATCATTGCAAGACCACAGGGGAATTGATGGTGAGAGATTCCCAGAGTGTCTGTACCTATGTATGTTTACTTAAATAGAGGGATCTAGCAGTGTGATCCACCTAGAGAGTCACCATGATTATTTTTTGGTTTGTTGTGTTGAGTCCTCCATGCCAAAGAACAATCTTGAGTTTGTACTACTTTCTGTTAGGCAGTCTGCTGAGATACCTGTTGTGTTGCTTGCTATGCCTTGAGAATATAGAGATGTTTTCTAGATTCCTTGGTTGATAATTTAATGATTGAATTAAATTAATAAATAAATGTGAATGGATATTGGTAGGATTTTTTACTTGAGAGTACTCATGTTTCTGTGCTACATATATTTATTTTACTTTTTCTATATTGCTCACTGACAGTAGGGCATAGATCTTGTGGTGATTGCCTACTGGGATTACTCTCACACCTTGTTTGGGTCCTTCATTTCAGCCCAAATAGGATATATGGTTGAAGGTGTGGATAGGGATTGTGGCCCTTCTACTTGAGGTACATTATTGCTGGTTGGAGCTGGAGAGCATAGGACCGAGCTTAGGCTTGCGATGCTACTGGAGTTGTTGTTTACTTTTATTACGTTGTTCATATTTGTATTTCAGCACGATGTTGTGTTTTCTGCTTCCCTTAGACACATGTACCGTGCTGAGTCATTATTATAATATACATTGCTTTTGTTGTTTAGTTTCAGTTGTTGTATGTTGTTTACTACTTCTTTTACTCACTGTTATTTCATGTACCTTGTATACCTTACCAAATGAGTGCATAGATTTCCCAATAACTTACCAAGGCCCTCGCTGCTAGTTGGCAGCCTCTGACATTTGGGGAAATGTGCTGGAGGTCATGTGGAGAACTGGGCACGTGGCACCAGATGAGGTGCGCCGGATTCGGGTCATTACAATGCCCTCCATCCATCAATGGATTCCCTCACCTAGTCACTTTCAAAGTCATAAACCGTAAAATAAATCACTTTATGATGGATAGCATATTGAACATATGAGGTGAGGCCACCCTCCTATTAAAAATCCCCCGGATGGCGACCTTGCCTCAAAAGAGTGTCATACCCATCAACAACATGAACCTCATTCACCTTAACTACATGGAGGCCAGCAAGGTGTTTAGATGGAATTTTTTAAAAGACTAAACCATACGAATGGGACCTCCCTAATAGTTTGAATATCTTCTTCTGATTCCTATAATGGGTCATCAAACTCAATACAGTCAAAACTGGTGAAAACTATAACCTTTGGAGTGGTTCTTTTCGATCTCACCCCACATGTTTACTTCACCCAGCCTGCAATTTCTTCCCTATGTGCATGTGGCTTGGAATTATTTTCACCTACATCCTACC
Source organism: Viscum album (assembly GCA_963277665.1). Taxonomy (NCBI): domain Eukaryota; kingdom Viridiplantae; phylum Streptophyta; class Magnoliopsida; order Santalales; family Viscaceae; genus Viscum; species Viscum album. The sequence goes on from OY728143.1 coordinate 1,422,811,452, forward strand.
TCATCTCATTATCCTCCTCTACAATTGACACTCCCCTTGAAACCTCCTTAGTTTCCTCAACAGTTACACTTCTTATGCTCTTATACATAATAACACCACTCTATCCTAGATAAAGATTCCATTTGTGAATAATTTCAGAAACATTTTGTTTATGAGGTATTGGGTGATCCTTCAACTTTGAAAGATCATCCTTAAATGGAAGTCCAGTATTGGTATTAGTAAACAATCTTGATCCCGCCAACCCACTGCCTGCCATGGATCAGAATTTGTGATCTTTGATTGAATACCACACCTAGTGATAACATCTCGTTGAACAAGTTCCTTCAGTCATGCATCCAGACCAGGCATATCTCTGATGTATTGTCCCTTACCCTTATTTCCCAAGGTTTCATCCTTCTTCTAGGAAGAACTGATCCCATCTTGTGGTTGACCATGAGCAGATTAGCCACCAGTTCACACACCCTTCTGCATACCCTTCTATCTAGACCAACATCTACAGGTCTTCGACAAGTGTCCCAAACACTTGCAATCGGAAGAAAAATCAACCCATTAATCATACACCACCTCCTTCATATATCAATATCACTCTCTAACTATAATCCAAATGATGTCGAATGATTTTATTGAAACATCAATTTTGACACACACTCGAGGGTTAATTTGGTGGAACATAGTAGTGGTTCAGCTATCGGAACATAAGAACCTACCTATGAGGTTCCAAAGAATCCTAATAATGGAAGGATTTTGAAATGGAAGTGGTAGGTTTGGGAAAATCACCCATATTTCCACTGAAAGATAGTCACACTTTATGTGAAAATCATAATTCTAATGATGAATGTAGAAGCAGGCCCCAAAGCACCTATGAGGTGTGTGAGACCAGGCTTGTATCAGATAGTCCTCTGATGTGAAGTGGATAATGAAGTTTATATTGTATAGAAAACCACTGGTAGCTCTATCATGTAGATCCTAAGTATCGAAAATGACTCTATCAAAGGTGTCCACTTAATCCCATTACTATGAAAATCTACAAATTAGGGTTCGATTAAGGAGCATCAAGGCTTCATTAAACTCCACAATCGATAAATAATGTTTAAGAAGAATTTCAAGAATAGAGGAAGAAGCTCTATTTTGTAGAAGGGGTGAAAGAGAGACTCTAATCTATTGAATGATGATGAAGGTCCCTCACCTTCTGGTGGGGGATGGGCTAGAATGGTTGTCGCCACCATCACAAAGTATGACAAGGATCATAGAACTCCCCCTAATTTAAGATCTCGACTGTTTCATAGTAAATACCCTTACACATTCATATAACTATAATCAAAAAACAATGAATGTGATTCTTCAATTATGAAATTTATAAATGTGGTTTTTTAATAAGTTTAGAAATTGAAAAAATAAGTTCATAACTTTTTCTCTATGCTACTTTAATAAACTTTACGTTTGTTAATCTTGAAAAACAAATCTTCAATTTCTTACCCAGCAGTAGGTAAGATATTATTATGTGAAATTAATATAAAATCCAATCATATCACTCTATCTAATTCCCTTTTCTAAATCCCACTATCTGATCTTTCTATCTATCTTCCACTTTCTGATCCATCTATTCACATTCCACTAACAAAAACTTCTTTCTAAAAAGAGTCTGATAGGTTTTTCTATAGAAAAATTGAAAACTAATCTTTCCTCCTTATTTATTTTTCCAGAGTCTATTTTTCTGGTTTTTCATTCTGATCATTTACATATGATGAGATCATCCCAAAAAATCATCTAGTGAACACTAACCACAACATCTTTAACTGCTTCTTATGTCCAGAAATAATCCTCTTGAACTTCTGCATAAAACCTGGCTCCAGATATCCTGTCTGGAAAACAGTTCAAAACCAAAACTCCATTGCTTCACTTTTTGTTCTCATGAACAATACCTCTATATGTTGTACTTTTACCCCTTTATATAGGTGTTCTCAAAATAGAAAATATTGGAACACAAAATTATTTTACCACTCAAAGAACAATCGCACTTCAAAACTCCTACACAACTTGAAACCATCGAAAACATATCAATTCTTCTATAATCTTCTAAAACCTTAAAAAGAACTACAAAAAACTTTTTTCTTCATAAAAATTTTCATCGGAAAACATATTCATTAAACCTTCATAAGATATCTTAGTCTGAACCCTATATCTTCTCAACTAAGTCCAGTCTTATCTGTTTGAAAATCTGAGTCTGATAATAAATATGAACTCTTCTATATTTCAGTAACTTATTTATCCATACACCTTTTTGTATACAACTTCAAATACCATTTTCAAAAATATTTATGAAAATATTAGATTTGAATTTTGATTGTCTCACTTTTATGATTGCAAAAAAAATTTGATCTCTCACCAAATGAACTGAATTAAAACCAGTATTGTTTTCTCCCAACAACTTTCATAAACATGAAATTTATACTAAACTTTTTTCTGATAGATTTTTTCAATTTAAGCATAATCAAAACCATTTTTCATTGAGTTATAATCTATAGAAACTTTCTCAACTTTTTTCAACTAAACAACTTCTAAACTTCATAGAATTTAGAAATTTTTAAACTGCATTACATATCCAACAATTTTTATGGTCTTGTGTTCAAATATATTTCAAACAAATCTAGGAGAAATTTTTTTATTCCAAAATAAGTTCCCCCTCCTCTTACAAAACACTTAGATCATTGTTTTTTGGAAACTCATGATGATGAAAACTTAATAGTATCAAATCATCATCATATTTTGTTTAGATTATCTCTATATGAAACCATGTGTCTTGATTTCTTTGTCTATAACCTGATGTCCATAATTTTATGTTTGGAACCCTATATCTAGATTTCTACATTTGAAAATTAGTTTTTGAAATTTTGTGTCTGAATCCTTATGTATGAAACACTTATGTTTGCAACAACTTTAATTCCTCAACTCAACATTTAAATTTTTATTCAAGGGGAGGTAAAGAACACAAGATAGCCTACAACGGCAGGTCGTGAGAGACACAAAACTATAGGGTTATAAAGTAATGGAGACCGAGGGAATCCCCTTGAATGATGTTGATCCATTCCTGCTTCAAGATATGGACATCATGTAAAAGAATCGTCCCTGGACCTGGAGATTCAAGATACATTAGATAGTATACTACTTTGTTACCCTCTCCCTAGGTGTGGGACACTTTGATATTGTTTTCGAGGATGGAACGACACTTCCTGACGACATACTCAATCGACCAAGAAATAACACCAAGGTTTTGCAAGGATGTTCACAAGATCAGAGAATCAGTTTCCGCTTCTAAGTTCCCCAGACTACGCTGCCGAAAAACTGTAAGGCCTGTAAGCATGGAAAATGCCTCTGCCTGTAAGGAGGTGTTGTGACCAAGATGGATGGAGTAATCCAGGATGACCGATCCGTTTCTTTCACAGAAAGCACCCCCTCCATGAATGAGGCCTGAGTTGCAGGAGCCATCGGTATTCAACTATAGGCCCCTAGAAGGAGGTTACTAGTGAACCCAATTGCCTAATGGAAAAATACTGCTAGCAGGGGAGTTAGTAAAAGAAGGTTTAAACCTTTGCGGCGATGGAGCCTCCCTCCAGAGACTAAGATCCCCACCAATGTCGAGCAGCAGACTATTAATGCGAGTCATGATCGAGTGACCTGTCGAGTAAACGCCCTCATGAACCCACTTATTCCTTGAAAAAAATAAGCCATAGTAGCCTGCATAAAGGAAAAGTGTGTGAGCCCTTCTCTCTGGCCCCTCGTCAGCTGCGCCATGAAACCAGCGGTCAAGAAAGGGGTGTGCCTCCATATCAGGACTGGAGAAAGCCGTGAACGCGACATAGTAGTTCCAGACCTGCAACGCCCATTCGTTCTCAAAGAAAAGGTGCACCGCTATTTCCTCCTTATGCCTCCTACAACAAACACATATCATGGCCAGGGGAACTCCACACTGTTTGATGTTCTCATCGGTAGGGAGAGCTTTGTTACGGATCCTCCAGGTCAGAAAGATATATTTCATGGAGATGTTCATGGCCCAAATAACACCATTCCATCTATTCATAGAGGTCTGCATAGAGAGAATCCAGCGGTAATCCTTGGCCATGAAGGAGCCCGATAGTGACGGCGAGAACACACACCTATCCAAAGTGGAGGAAAGCTTGATGAGTTGGAACAGATCCTGCTGGACCTTATCAAGGGTACCATTGATAAATGTTGGGTAAATACTCACACCTTGAATGAGATGTTCGTAACTGGATAGCCCAGATACCCCTGGATCACCCCAATCCAGTTGTCATTCCAGTAAGAGACTTCGCCATTCCCAACAATCCATAGGGAGTGAGTTCTAAGAGAGATAATAAGGGTTCTGATTTCATCCCACAAGGAGGAAGAATGACAGTCCCTTGCAGCCCCATCCCCGAAGAAACTATTATTCATAGTGATCCCCCATAAAGTCTGATGTTCCAGCACCTCCCAAGCCATCTTCGCATGCATACCGGAAAGGGTGTCTTTGAGACTCTGAACATTTATGCCACCCTCACCGATTGGTCGCGCTAACCTATGCCAAGAAGCCCAATGGCGTTTACCCTCACACGCTGGATCCTAGATAAAAGCAGAAAAAATACATTCCATATTCCTAATTACCCCCTTAGGAACCTTGATGGATGAGAGTGCATGAACCGGAGTTGACAGAAGCACACTTTTCACCAGTGCAATCCTTCCTCTAAAAGATAAGAGTTTGTTCTTCCAATTGAGGACCCGCTCTGTGAGCCTGCTGACAAGGGAATCGATGTCCCGAATACACAGTCGTTGTGTGGATAGGGGTGCACCAAGATAGAGCATGGGGTGATCACCTCGCTGCATTCCCAGAATATGACCAGTCGTTTTAACCCGTCTGAAAGTCGTGTTGCTTGAGATATAAAAATTACTCTTACTCTTGTTGATAAGTTTCCCTCTCCAATGGCTATACTCCTCCAGCACCTTGATCAGGCCTCGAACAGATCTGCTAGCTTCATTAGTGAAAATGATGGAGTCATCCACAAACATGAGGTGCGGTACGGGTGGATAACTCCTTCTTCTTCGATATAGATGAATCTCTCCATTACTTAGACTTCGATGAATGGGGCAGTTAAGCACATTCTGGGCAATGATGAAAAGAGTTGGGGAGATAGGGTCCCCCTGCCTCAGGCCATGGGTAGTCTTAAAGAACCCAAAGGATTTCCCCATGAATGATATCTCTATCCATGCAGAGCTAAAACAGTGGAAGAGAATATCAATGTTCCATGTAGAAAGACCCATATCTGCGAGAGCCTTGTTGATGAAGCTCCATTCCATACGGTCGTAAGCCTTACTAATTTATTAATGAACTCTATTTTGATTTTATATGCCTAGTACTTCTTCCTCGTCTATCCATAAACCTCCATTTCAAAAATAATATCGAAACTAGAACACCCAGAAAACAACATTTCGAACCAAAAACATCAATTGATGTACTTTCATAAGAAAATTATGTCTAATCATTTATATTTAGTACTCCTTCATCTAATCACCAGAATTTATAAATTAATGTGTTTTTTCATAATGAAAAAAATTAAAACCTTCAGAAAACATCAAACAACCAACATCTAAAAAAACACACTTCAACCAACTTGGTCTAAAAAATATATCACTTTGGATTTTTTTTTTGAACCAAGATTCATAAATCACTAAAATATTGTAACTCAATCTATAGATAAATTAAAAACAATTATAACACTACATGAGTGAACTCAGTGTAGGAAATAAGAATAATTAAACATAAAAACCTTTTTGTTCCTAAGTAGTGACTTAGGAAACAACTTCTTGAACATATAAATTTCCTTCTCTTCAGAACTTCTCACTTGTAAACTTTTATCTCTTCATAGGTTTTCAAATTTACTATAAGAAAAATTGTTTCCAACAAACACTTTAATAAATTGTTAAAAAAGTTCACACATTTTATTCATTGATCATTGTTTTTAGCTTTTAAGAGCACCCCCTAAATACATTATTTCCATAAAAGGTTTATAACATATCCATAGATAGATTTATGAAACACCATATTTCTTACCCTTTGAAAAAAATATACAATGACATGATGATATAGGGGATAGTAACACATACCTCAACATTGGATAGAAGGATGCACAATTACAAACGAGGCCTTTGATAGTGATAAAATAGGCCTTTATCTAGTTCTAAAAAATTGTTGACTACTGGAGCATGGTAAAAATCCCTATGCTTCTATAGGTGCTAAAAAATCACATCTAAAGGCCCACTTTAATAGTGGTAAAACATAACTGTTAAAAGGGTCCTTTAAAAAAATTTAGCACTATTAAAGGACCCTTTTAACAGCGCTTTTTATCACTATTAAAGGGGCCCTTTAACAACACTTTCTTAGTGTTGATAAAGGCAGTGCTGATAAAGGGGGTAAAATTAAATTTCTTTTAGACATCCATGAGCCTGACCCCTTTATCAGTGCTTCCATGAAAACTTTAACACCCCCCCCTCTTTATCAACACTTTTCACCCTATCACCCTTTTATTAGCGTTTTACGAATTTCTAGCCTCATGCATCGAAGACGGAACACCATTAACACTACACCATGTTATTGTGTTTTCTTTTTAAGGATATTTGTGTTTATATATATATATATACATATATTTATTTTATTCATATATTTATTTTATTATTTTTAAATATATTTACATAATATATGTGTGTGTGTTGTATATATAATCTTATATTAATTTAGATATATTATATATTATATTCATTTACATATACTATAATATAATGTAAATATATATCTATTTATTAATAAACACATTTATGTATATATAAACATTATAAATATATCTGTATAATGTAAAAAATGGTCGGATATTGTTTCAATGGCATTTTCAAAATATGTATTTATTTACATATATTAGAATATACAATTACATGTTTTTTTAATTATTAAGACATATTTATATATAAAAATTAATTGTATCGGTATATATATATACATATTATAGAATTTTTAAAAGGTAAATAAAATGGATAGTTTTTTATTTTAAATAAAATTAATAATAAATATTTATTTTATATATTTAAAAATAAATTATGTAATAAATATGTTGATATATGTATTTGTACAAGAGATTTATTATAAGTAAATATAATAAAATATAAATATATTTATTTACAAATAAAAGTAAATTACGAAAAAATGATAAACTTTTAAAACCATAATATCAATATGAATGGAATCCATGTGAAAAAATTTATTCTCTACCAAACAAAGGTAATAACATCCCCATAAATGAGGCTGAAAATCCATCGAATGTTAAAAAATTGGTGTACCCTCACTAAAAACTCAGTTTTAGTGGTTTTACGGGCCTGTTTTGGCTTAAAAAATAGTGATCATGGTCCCCCCTAGTTTACAAAATATAGATCTCCTTGCAGGCTTCTATTTGATATGTGGTAGAGCCCAAAAGGACACTCCGATGAAAAGTTATGTTCATTTGAAGTTGAAGTTATGTTTTCAACTAATTTTAGTTATTTTATTGATTTTTTGATTTTTTATCTTCAAATTGATATTTAACGACTATTACTTTGTAATAATTTGAAAATTATCAATTAAAAATATTTTTTAAATATTTTATTTTCCATTTTCAATAAGTATCTTATATATTAAGTGTAAATTCATATTTAACTTATCTAAAACATATTTAAATATATATATATTCTTCATATCAATATTAATATATTAATATATTAATATATTATTTTTAATGAAATTATTTTTAATATACCATTTATCAGTTCCTTTTTAAAAACATTGATAAAATGATCTTTTTAATATTGTTTTTTAGCGTTGTTAAGGACCCTATTTAATAGCTCTTTTTCTAGCACTAACAAAGGGGGTCTTTAACAACGCTTTTAGCTAGCACTATTAAATCTCTAGAGTTGTGTTAACTGAGTTTTGTAGTAGTGAGGTTGGAATCCAATGTTCAACCTCAATTTATAAAAAGATTACAATAGAAAAGGTTTTTTGAATATCTCAACATATTGTTCCATTTTTGGAACATATTCTATATTGAGTTCATTCTTCTCAAAAATCTATTTGATGACGTGATATTTGATATCAATATTCTTTGTATGATAATTTTTCATTGGATTTTTACAATGATTTATAGCTCATTGATTATCAGAACCGAAGATAAGGGGTAACATTACTTCAACTAACAAATCTTCCAATTGAATTTTCATCCACATATGTTATGTTTTTTACTTAAGTGACAACAACATATTCAACCATTCAAAGGGTTAAAGATTTTTTATTTTTAGTATTCCAAGTCCCACAACTTTCCCCAATAATGAAAATTCCATAATATGTAAATATTTTTTCATCCCCCCTTCCTTCCCAATCATCATATGTATAACTAAACATGTCAATCGTTCTTGATCTATCATATTTTATACCAAAATATATTTTTCCGTTAATATATATAAGAAATATTTTTCCTACCATGTGATGATATTATTTTGTAGATATTTGTAATATTAAACATAAGGTAACAGTATAAAAATTATCTAGTCTTAAATCAGTCAGATATACAAAAACATCCAATTAGTTTTCTAAATTCTTTAGGATCTACTTCTTTTCTTTATCCATATTTAAGCAACTTGGTTCCCACAAAAATTGCTGCAGAAACTTGTTTTTAATCTTACATTACAATTTTCATAATATGTTCCTTAGAATAATTTTCCTGAGATAGAAAAATATATTTACTCTCTGGTGATATTTTTAATCCATGAAATTATTTCATTTCCCAACGCATGGAAATTTCAAACAACTTCTTCATCTCTTGAGTAAAGGTTTCACATGTGAATTCATCATTCCAAAAAAGATAATATCATCAACCTAAATAATTAAAATGAGATAGATATGGATTTCATTTGATATAGGTATTAGTATAAACTATTTCTTTCATAAAGTTCAACATCCTTAATCTGGTATCCAATTTGGAATTCCAAGCTCATGGATCTTGATTTAAGTCACACAAAGCTTTCTTCAATTTTCACACATAGATTTAATAATTTTTTATTATGAAGCCAAATGTTTGTTCAATATAACATATTCATCGAGTTCACAATTAAGAAAAATGTGAATTTACATTCAGATGAAAAAGTTTATTTCCTCATTATAGAGTAATATAAAGAAAGATTATGATTATTTATAACCTTTCCATTGGAGAAAAAGTCTCATCAAAATCAACATATTAAATTTTTGAGTAACCTTTAAAAACCAGTCATGATTTTTTTTCTTATCTATTTACCATATTCGTTTAGCTGGTTTTAGAATACCCACTTTGAAAAAATAAAATATTTATCAATTAGGTTCTATAAAAGTTCCAAAGTATCATTCTTCTAAATCTAATCAAACTATTCATTCATATCATGAATCCAATCCTAATGATCAAAAGCATTGTCGACATATTTTGACTCAACTATTGAAAATAAGGAATTATGTGCGACAAACTTTAATGTTTTTTTTATTTTTAAATTTTTCCATTCATCACCAATGATATTTTGTGCTTCCAACTATGTCTTCAGCCTAGGATGATATGTATGAAGTTCTTACTCATTTGCAGAAATAGTTGAGTATGAGTCTTATCTTTATGTGGAATCACTATTCATTTAATTCTTTTCATGTTTCTCAATAATAACTATTTCATCTTCCCTATATTCCTTATCTTCATGTGTTTGTGAAACATCTTCTTCAGCTTTGTCGATAAATTTTACCTTAACATATTCAAACAACTTCTTTGATTCTTTTTTTAAACATGTGTACCCTCTACCATTATGATCATTGCTAATAAAAATTCCATCAACACCTATTTAGTCAAATATTCCAAGATTTCCACTTTTTGATTTTATGTTGAAAGGACTCCCAAAAACCATTTACTGTTTCAAACATGGAATTTCATTGCAAAACATTTCATAAGGAATCATATAAAAACATGGTATTTAGAAAAATCAAATCTAAATATAATATGTTAAACTCATGCCTCTATAAATATTGATAAATAACATGTTCAATCTACATTGTACATCCTATATCCACCAAACATCAATTATTTCTCTTAGAAATACCATTTTGTTGTGGTGTGTATAGTGAACTAAACTCCTGAAAAATACCATTTATTGGATATTAATTTATAAATTATTCCATTTTGTATTCAGATCCATTATTAGTTTATAACTTTAAATGAAATCCACATTCATTTTTTGTTCTACTCCTGAAACTCTTAAACATTTTTAATTCTTTCGATTTATGTTTCAAATACATAATACATGTAATGATTGTAAAATAATAAATTAAATAAATAATTTAGATATATTTTAATGTTGATTGTTTTCTAACTGGAGAAAAAATATCATAATGAGTCCACTCTATGGGACGAGTTGAATGAATTTCCACTTTCTTATGCACAGAGTTATAAATTTTCCCTTCTTAAAAAATAAATTTACACCAATCTCTTCTTTTCTCCATATCAGAAATATCACAAACATTGTCTCTCTTTGTCAACTTGATCATATTCCTTTAACACATATGTCCCAAAATTTTATGCCATAGTGTATTTTCTTCCATCATACTTAGATAAAACAAATTTTGATTATCACGAACTTGAAACAAGTTCCCCTTTATATATTGTCCTCCTATAAAAGTTGTTTATCTTCTACTCTTTTCACAAAAAAAACCTTATTGTCTAAAAATAACTTTATTTCCTCCATTACAAAGCTATGAAACACTTAACCAATGGGGTCTTAACCCATCAACAAACAAGGACTTTTGGATCTCATTTTTTCTTCCTCAATAATAGAAGCTCCAACACCTTTGATTCTCAGAGATTCATCACTTCCAAAATTCGTTGAATATTATTTATAATTATTCAAATTCATAAAAAGATTCAAATAAAATTTAATATATGAAGGTAACCAACTATAAAAACTCCAGGGTCATTATCATTTTTTATATTTTAGTGTAGTTTCTATAATTAGTTTTTTTTTCTTTTCTTTTACTTTTCATCGCACCCATATTTGAGAACTTTTATAAAACAATTTGTGCTAGTAACAAAACAATTCATCCTTTTTAAGATTTATGGGTTGTTCACATCATTCCAAAATAGTTTCCAAATGTAGGAATCTATTTTCAACTTTCATAACAACTTTCCCATGAATATTAATTTGAGTGGATTGAAACCCCCTAAAGGTTTTCATCCAGTTACTCATGGGATTATTGTAGTTTTTTTTATTGAACCAACACATATTTTTTGTACAAAGAAATCATCTAAGATACTAATGGTATCTATAGAAATAATATTTTCTTTTCTAACATACGTACTTCCTGAATTTTTAGACATGTTTTTTTAATAAAATTATACTTTCCACATTAAGTATTTGTTGAGTCTCATAATTTATACTATCTTTGGAAATTTTCTTCCTCAAATCATATTTTTTCCCATCATCAATAGAATCTCCAGAAGTTCCATCATTTGATTCAGAATTTGAATTTTTTCAAATATCTCAATTTTCATATTTGTTGGTATTGGATACATATATAATTTTCTCAAATTTATTAATCTTATGAATATATTCATTTTTTCAACCCTTTAAGATAAATTTCTTTATCTTTCTTGTATTTAGACTTCACATAGACTTCTCAAGTTTCAAAAGTAATGTTTTGAAACTCGTAAATCCCTTCTCATTAGAGAACTTTTGTTGAAAAAATTATAATTCTTCCTCATTAACTTCTATATTTACTTCAACATACTCCTTTAGATTCTTATCGTTTTCCAAATATTTCTTAAAATTACAAATCTCTTCTAGGAACAGAGATTTCTTTTCATGAAAATATTATTGATTGTTTTTTATAACATTCCATTTTCAACTTCTTGATCTCTCTTTCAAGTATTACAATCTTTTGAAGACATTATTTAAAATCACTTTAAAGATCATATCTGACTAATACACTCTTTCAGAACTACTTATTTTATAACCTAAAAACACTTTATCATTTACTTTTTCAATAAATGTGTTTCATGTAGCAACTATAGTGAATTTTTTAGTTTCAACTTCTTCCTCATAGTCTTATTCTTCCTTAGACAAAAACATTTCTCCTTTTGGAATTAGAGATCCTTTTATCTTATCCATTGGAATAATATTTATATTTTTTATCATGTTTATTAAAAGATATTCTTGTCTTTCTAACATCTTTATTTATTTCTTCTTCATACTTTCTTTGAGGGAAGTTTGCAGCAAAATGCCCAATAGCTCCACAACCAAAGTATTTTAGTGGAAACATCCCTTTGAACTTTCTTGTACCCATATTCAAATTATTTGAAAAAAGGTAAAAAAATTATCAAAGTTTGATACTAACTTCATATTTGGTGTCAGATTCATCAGCTTCTTGATATTCAAGAATCTTCTTTGATTTTCCTTGCTTGACAGTTTTGAACAAAATTTCTCGATGAATGTTTTTTTAATTTCCATAACATTATCTATTTTAATTTCATATATAATAAGAGTGTTATGTATGTCATCCAAAGACAGAGTTGTGGGATCTCTATTTCTAAATATGAAACATTGGCCTCATATTTTTCAGAAAGAATTCATAAAATCTTCTAAAAAATATTTTAATCTTCCATATTTTCACTAAGACATGTTAGGGTGCTAAAATATCATTCACCCTTGTGAAAAAAATTCTCCAAGGGATTTATAGTCACGAATTTTGAGATCTTAATTATTCAGTCTCTAGATTTTTAACTTTTCATTCTTTAATTTGGTATTTCCATCATAGATATTTTTCAAATTTTCTCAAATACCTTTGGAAGTTCCTACTCCCTTTAATCTAGTAAATTATCTTTTAGAGAGTGATGAAAGTTATTCATTTTTAACCCTTGCATAATTATATAGATTTTTATTATCAATAGATATAAGAGGAATATTCACATCATGAGGAGGAAATCCATCTATAAAATCTCCTAGAACAACATAACCAAGGGTCATAAGATATGACAATATTCTATCTTTCCAGATAAGATAATTACTTCCATAAAAAAATTTAACCCCTTATTTTTAATTCAATTCAAACTATCCTCAGAAAATTTTCTTCAAAATTTATAAAAGTAATAAACAAAGTGAACCTTCCTTATAATACCAATTGAAGAGGAACATGCGGGATCAATTTAATCATTGAGGGGGGGAGGGGTGATTCAATTTTATATTTTTTGTTTATGTTGTCTATCTTTTGAAACAAAATTTTCATCCTATTAAAGATTTATCAATTTAATGAAAACAAAACTTTTAAACACATCCATAGGAACACAAGTATTTACAAGGTTCAATACTCTACAAGAGTATCTCGTACTTGGAACGGTTTGGAAGTAGTCTAATACAACATAATGCACTAGAAAAAAATCATTTTATGTTATAACAGTAAGTACTAAATACCATTTCAATTTCACAGAACTATAATAAAACAACAATGCATCTATTTATTCTATTATTAAAGACAACAATATGATTTTTTAAAAGTTTAGAAAAATTTTCCCAATAGGTTTAGAAAATTTTCACTAGGATAATTCAGTAAACATTACTTTTTTTAATATTAAAAAACTATTTACTTTTTTTCCCATTAGTAGGTATGAACTTATTCTCTAATATTCATAAAATTTTGTCTAATCACTATATCTAATTCCCTATACAACTCCCAATATCTGATCTATCTATATATTTTTCAATATCTAATTCTTTTATTTATATCCCACTGACTTATTTGTCTATCTAAAAATAATCTGATTGGTTTTATTATAGAAAATTAGAACACTAGTCTTTACTTATTCTTTATTTTTTCAAAATTTATCCATTTAATTTTTCATTCCAATCCATTGTATATGATGATATCATTCATAAAAATTAATTTAGATAACCCTTGCAATAAATTCTCTAACCACTTATTTTTTCCAGAAAGTTTCCTCTAGAATTTCTTTCTGGAAACCTTTCTCTAGAAGTTCTATATGGAAAACATTTTGAAACCAAAACTCCATCACTTCACTTTTCTTCACATCAAAAGTACTTATGTATGTTTTAAATATACCTCTAAATATTGGTTAACTCCAAACAACAAAGGTAGAAACCTAACATTATTTTCTCACTCAATAAACATTCTCAATTCAAAACTCCTGCTCAACTTAAAACCATTGAAAATGTTTAAAATATTTTAGAATCTTTTAAAGCCTTTTGAATAAATAAAAAAAATTTATTCTTCCCAAAACTCTTCATAATAAAACATATTTAGTAAAACATCATGTGATTTATTTGTTTGGACCCTCCATCTACTCAACTGACTCCAGTTTTATCTATCTAGAAAGCTGAGTCTAATAATAAATGTGAACTCTTCTATATTTCAGTAAATTCTTTATCCATATGCCTTTCTATATTCCACATAAAATACTATTTTCAACACTCCATATAAAAATATTAGTTTTTAATTTTTATGGTATCTCTTTTATGATTGTAGAGAAATGAAATCTCTCACCAAGAAGTTTGATATAATACTAAAATTTTTGTCACCCAACAACTTTCACAAACACAGAATTTCTACAAAATCATTTTCCAAAGACCATTATTAATTTTAAATATATAAAAACAATTATTCAGTAACATATGATATTTATAAACTTTATCAACTTTTACAAATTAACAACTTCTCAACTTCATAGACTTGAGAAAATTTGTAAACCGCATTCCTTATCTAATACTCTATATATTAATAACTTAATAGTAGTAAAGAATCATCATATTTTTTTAGATGATATTTATCTAAAACTCTATGTATGAAACCTGGTGTTTTTAATTCTATATTCATAACCCTATATCTGGATTTGAATTTCTGAAACCTAGTGTTTGCAATTATATGTCTAGAACCTAGTGTCCAAAACTCTTATATCCAAAATAGTTTCAAATAATGTTTAAAAAATGTTATTATCACAATATTTTTCCTGAATTTAAGAACATTGAAATCAGAAAAGCATCGTCTGAATTTTTTATGAACTCTATTTTGATTTTCCATGTCTTGTAATTATTCTTAATCTAACATAAAATCTCCATTGTGAAAATATAATTCTGAAAAAAAATAACACCAAGAAAAAATATTTAGAACCAAAAAATTCAATTGATGGAATTTCATAAGAAAAATGTGTCTGGTCATCTGTGTTTGGTGCTCCTTATTCTGATCACTAGAATTTACAAAGTAAGGTGATTTTTCATAAACAGAAAAAACATTCAGTAAATTTAAAACAATAAACATTTGAAAATACAATTCAACCAACTTGTTCCAAAATATTTATAAGTCATTTGATTTGAAATTAAATTTAACTTAATTTTTACCCTTACACAGAGTATAGGGTCTATATAATATTATTTAGCTTGCACCTTTATACATAGTGGTTTTTCGGAGTTTTATAATGGTAAATACTTATTTACATGGATTATATATTGTTAAACATGTGTTGTGTAATGGGATGATGAGGATATTATAGGTTTCATAAGGGTAAAGTGTTTTTCAATGGGATATGAAAGGGTAAGGACATATTTATATGTGTTTCATAAGGTTAAAGACCTTTGAATTTGAATTTTGTAAGCGGAATAACCTATTTATATATATTTTCCAATTTTAACCTTGGATTGTCAAATGAAAATTAAGGTTAATGACTGCATAAAGGTCAGTAGATAGATTTTCTTGATGTGTAAGTGTAGCTCCTGGTTTCTAGGGATTATGTAATGGTAATTTGAGATGTATAAGGGTAAAACACATGATTAAAAGGGTGAATAAGGGTTAATCCAAGTTATACTTGTGTCGCACACACTTTGAGAATAAAATAATTACAAACCATGTTTTATAATTTTCTTCTTCCAATCTCAAGCATGTAACCCTTTTTATGAATCTGAAAGAAAAAAATAATGGGAATTAAATCATTTGACTCTTTGAAGGTTATAACCATCATTTTAAAATATTTAATACCTTCATATGCAAGAATCATTAAAAATATTAAATTAGAAGATGAATTTAATTTGTGTATATTAATGATGCAAGGTACCCTTTTACTTTAAAAAAACTCCAAACCATCTTCTACCATGGTTTTTTACATTCATTTGAGTTTGAGAAGTCTATAAATTTCTTTATGTAAGATCTGTGAAGTCTTATTTAACCAAAAACATTTTATTATAATTAATAAACATGGAAAAAACTTCTCTATCCTCTATTACTTTATGTATCCATTAGGTAGGATAATTCTAGGCTGGGTTTTGTTCTATTCTCCTCTCTTTTTAAGATGAATTATTTTTGAGATTAGATTTTTAAATCATTCTAGGGAAATGATAGTGTTTTCTTAAAAATATTTTAATTTGTGATTATTAGGAAGAATAATAAGGAATTATAATTTTTCACCAAATAATCTAGGAGAGATAAAATATTATTGACTGTGGTGTTTTATTTCATTTTGGAAATAAAATAGTTGGAATTGGTCTTAAGAATCCTTGTTGAGGAGGTTTTGTCAATGAATATTTGGATGTAATCTGGATGATGACTCCTTGATTAACCTTTAAGTCTCTTCATCAAATACTTTGAGGTAAGAATATCCTTACCATATGAGGATCTTGTATAAACTTGTTTTCCTTGGTATAGTTCTTGTATTGTCGAACCTTGATGATCGTTCTTGACTATGGTCGCAGGTGGGTGTGGGTGTAGCCCATTGGAATTTTTTATTATTCTTGATTCCATGAGTATAATTATAGATTTTTAACCATGTTTTATAATGATAACTTTTATATATGTTCCAACTTTATTCTCGGGATTATATGTTTCCTTTTATATTATATCATTTTATGTATGTTACCTTTTATTCGATGGTATCATTCTTGGTTCCATTAATAGGTGGACCATCATGACATGACTGTCCCTTGTAGTGGGAGTGTTAATGACTTAGGATTATATCTATAATGGACCTAAGCCTAAGGTTGAGATATGATTATTCCATGGACTATCATATTGAGGATTCACTTTCTCTATGGATTCCAAGTATTAAGTTGGTCAATGCCTAGTGATTTGTTATTTTCACTCAATTACTAGTGATTTGTGAGAATCTTGTTATAATTTTGGAATAGGGAAGTTGAGTCACATATAAACACAATTCCATGAGGATATAGAGAAAAACATTCACTAGCTACATGGGCAGTTTTGGGTAATTTAATTATCTCCTCATTATCCTTCTGGGATGGAGCCAAAGTTGGTATAATCAGGGGTTTGCAGTATCACGATTAATGCTTGACCATTATGTATGTGATTTTATATTTGATACTACTATTTAAACATTTATTATTACTATGAAATACCCTTGTTATCCATGTGAACATTTTTTACGGATTCATTGGTAGCATCCTGTTGGGTTTTATTACTCATTCCCTACATATACATCTCGATGTGCATTCGAACTTCATGTATAGGGATCTGAGTAAGTGAAATAGGTCCATGGATGACAATTGAGAAGAGGACCTTAAGCTAGTGGTGATCTGAGATATACTCTATAAGACTACACTTTTATTTTTATTTATATTTTTATATTATTCTCTGGTTTCACATCCCATTTTTTGGAGCATGTTTACTTCTTGTATAACTGGTATACCATCTATATAGTCTTTTCATGTTTACTATGACTGTTATATTATTTATGTTTGGTTATATTATTATTTTCCTAATTAAATGATACTGAGGGTATAGTCTCCCTATTGAGTGAATTAGACCGTCTCTTCCAGTCAAAAGCCTCTTGCATATAAGGAGATGTGCATGAGATCATGTGGTACTCTAGTTCAAACCTAGTGGTTCGGGCCGAGGTGTTTCATTAATCAACATTATTAACTAATAAATAACTATCCATATTGAATGAACTATAATATATAATATCAATACATTACCTTATCAAAATTATCATCAGACATCTTGATAAATATGGTGGTTGATATCATTAGAGTATTTTCTCAGTAAAGAATATGATCTATAAAAGGATCTTGACATTGATGAAAATATTTTAAATGTATCAGAGGAATCTTTAATGATAAAGATACCATTTTCATTTTGAAATCATTTATTTAAAACATAAAAAAATTCAAAATATTAGGAAAAATATTTTCTTTGGAAATAACCATGAAAACTTATAAAGGAAGATTTAAAGTAAAGAGTGTTTTTAATAGTTTGAAAATTGGTTTTTGTGGTGTATATAAAAACAAAGATTATGTTCACACATTTGGTAAAAAGTACCTCATTCAAAAAATGATAATAATATTCATTTTAAAAGTTATTTTTTTAAAGTCAAACATGGGTAAAAAATTATTAAATCAGTTTTTTTATAATAGTAAAAAAATTCATGAAAACATTTTAAATAAAAAATGTCACGGTAGAAAAATATTTCTGACCGAATAAAAAAAATTAGTCTTCCTTAAAAACATTTATTCATTCTCTTGGTTACATAAAATGGGGAAAATGAAAAGAAATCATGTATTATTTAGAAAGAATAAGAAAATAAATGAGGTTTGATATAGAAATATCATATAATTCTCTTAAGTTAAACTTAACTATAAACAAACTAAAATAAGGATGATATTATGAAATAACCTCTTATCTTGAGTACAATTTTATTTCAAAGTTCTTTTAGCCACAGTTATAATATATTTAAATATATGACACATTTATAAAAGAATAATATACATACTTATAATCTCATATATGATCCACTTATAATATATCAACACTATTTTATTAATAATTATTAATTAAAATCATTATTTATGAGTGCTTACTATTTCATTTTTTGTGAATGTCTTGGTTTAATATTTGAAGTCCTTGCATCTTGATCATGGATTAATAATATATAGATTATTAATCATTATATTAATATCATGTATATTAATTCTATAGATATTTATAATCATACATGAAAGTCATCCATGAAAAATTAATCACATCACTTCATGGAGGTGGTAGTCGACACGTACGCACTAGAAATGTTGTCATTTTTTAATGAGTGTAAGAGAATGAAGGTAAATGACATACTATATTTCACAAAACATAATATTTTCATAAATATCATATATTTTCATTAGTTCCATCTTTATACCTATCCATGTAAAGTGGTGATGATAAATAAATTACACACCTACATAGAGATGGTAATCCATATGTACACATGGGTGATGTTTTCCTTTTTTATAGGATAAAAAGGAGATATGTAATTATTGTGCAACCAGAATAATAAAATTTAATTATTTTTTATATTATGATGTTATTATATGATTGTGGTGATAGATTATTTGAAGGATGAATTGGAGGAAATAAAATAAGAACACTTCATTAAAAGTTTTACCCATTCTAAGAAAAACCACATTTGGATTAAACCTTAAGCCTTCTAGGGTGGTTCTTTGATGATACCAGAGTATACTGTCTATAAGGGACTGGCCTTAAACATTACATAACAATAAGATAATTCAAAATTTTTAATTTAATTCACATTGGGGATATTTTTAGGTTTAGGTATTTAGATAATTAGGTCATAACCCATACATAACGACTTAAAAATTAGATGTATTCACTTCAACTCACTATCATCTTTTTTTATAAAACAAAAACTTTTCAAAAAGAAAAATGGTTTCTTTCATGTTTAAACTGAAAGAATTTTCCTTGATCTCATCAATGACTCTATTATTCTAATAGTCCTATAAAAATTGTTTCAAATCTTGGTATGAGCCTAAAAAGATCAATAAGGGATACAAAAAGAAGGAAAATTGTTTGTGTTTGGAAAAAAAATGAAAACCATGAATACTTTATCATAAAGTAAAACTTTTTACCATTAAGAATTAGTAAATATAATACAATAAATATAAGAACATTCATTACCCTTTTTATAACCAAAATATTTCCATAAATACTATATAAATCAACATATAACATATAAAGGAATCTTGGAACATATTCATACATAAATGGAATAATCATACAGTTGATTTCAACACATATCACTAAATTGAATAGCCATATTCCCAAATTCTATACCCAATGCATTGGAGGTTATAACAAAGCCACCCATCCTTGGTTTATCATGGAACCCCCCCATATTTGGTTTTTCACAGAACCACTAGTATTTGTTTTATCACATAACCATCTATCCAATTTCTATGTGACATTATATAATCATAACACATAAAATATTGAAATTATCAATATTTCACTCATAAAATTTCATTTGTAATCAAATAAATCATTTTAAGATATTTAAATAGTAAATCCAATTTCAAAACTATTTTAAATTCCAAAACACCCAAAAATTAAATAAGGTATTTCTTTTCTTTTTAAAAACATTAAGGCTTATAGAGGAATCCAAATATCAAATAACAGTTACAACAGTGGAGAAATCGTTGTTGCTGCATATATTAAAAACAATCCTATTTGTTATTTAGTAAAATTATTCGTAGAAAAAATATTCCCTTTGAAAAAAGTCAAAGGGGTTTATTATACACTAAATAAAATGAGGCTGTTTATAAATTAAAATATGCCTTAAAAAAAGGATATTGGGACGAAGTCCCTTACCTTGAGTCTGACCCGTCACAAACAATTGTTATCTTCCTAAATAATAAACATAGGATAATTTCTACTTTCTTGAGAACCTTTTTAAATTTATTATTCATTTTATATTACTTATTACTATGTTATAAAAATTACATAATTATTTATGTTCATATCGGTTATTTTGTCGATATTCGGTACTTGAGTTGAAAATGAACTTGTTTTGATGTAATTTTTATTTGAATTCAAAATTCCATCATCTCCAAAATATTATTATTTATGATTTAAATATCATATATATATATTATATATTTATTTATTATATCCATAATATTTGGAGATAAGAAATGAAATTCACCGTTCATGGAGACGGTATGTTGTACTTACGCATGAATGCTACATTCATTTATTTGTCATATTAGAGGAATGAAAACTAAATGATACATAGAGATATTATAATTAAATTATAATATATATTTTATATATGTAACATATGTTCATTAAATACATCCTTTATATGTTTCATGTATATAATGAATGAGTCATATCACTTTGAGGGAGCGGTAGTCCGCACTTCCTCAAATAAATTATCGTATTTAAAAATTATGGAAATCCTAACGGTATGTTGTAAATAAAAAAATAAGAATATATAAAATAGAAATATAATATATATAAAATATAAATATATATCTATAATAATGTCCATCGTGAGAGGTGGTAGGACGAAATTGAACAATCATCGTTCTGTGAGGCAGTAGTTCACCATACACATAAACAATATGTTTGTATCCATTAGATGGATGTGTGTTTAAGTTTAGTTCTAATACTTCTCATAAAAAAATCCTTTTAAATTTATGATGTTGTTTTGTTATTTAATCACATAATAAGAATATCATGGGTAGTGGATAATGGAAATAAAGGAAAGGATCTTGAGAGAAGACGTTGCCTTAAAATCCGACAACTCCTTTTGAATTGAGCCAAAAGGCTTTATAGAATTGCCTTATACCCAAGTTAAGGATTATAAGAGGAAGGGAGGGAAGTTTTGAGGTTATTTGATCTTAAGTTAGACAATATAAGGGGCTTGAGAGTTTTGAGTAAGTGGGTAGAGGTGGTGGCATTTTATAATAGGGAGGAGGGGCACTTTAGTAAAATTTTGAAATATTATTTTATTATAAATTTATTTTCGAATTATAAAAGTTCCCAAGTAAAATATTTATAGTTTAAGATTATTATGGGTCAAAATACTCTCAAAAAATAGGTTTTATACAAGTTTGGGTCACAAAGTTAATCTTACCTTTTGGCATTATACCTTAGTTAAAAACATTAACTCTTACCATGTCTTCTTGTATTTTCACAATATGTGGTCACTGTAGTTACTATAAAAGGACAATAGAATTTCAAGTGTATAATTAATGAAATTTATAATATTATATAAGTCATTTTTCTGAATATTATATTTTTAGGACAATTATATAATTTCAAAAAAAGTTATTTCATTTTAAAAAGTCATTTTTATCAATTTTGAAACTATTTAGTAATTGATTTTTGTTAAAGTCTTAACAACAACATTCATTCTAACCAAGGGCATTAACAAATCCCTCAAAAATAAATTTCATCCAAAAAAACATGTAAGGATTAAAAATATTCAAATTACATGTATTTTAATATGTATAATATCACTAACATTATTCTTTCTTTAATAAGGTATTCAAGACATCCTCATTGTGTCATAAATTAATTTATTTATATAATATATAAAAATTATTAATAAAATAACATGATGCAGAAAATATTTTTAGATTTCTAATGACTATTTATAGTCAAGTATATCAATTAAATAACCCCATCTGAAAAAAATTACTGAAAAGATACATGTTTGTGTTATATTTCTCTTTACTTTCAATTGATTATTATAACATGTCTTTTTCACGACCAAGTGGCTCCCAAATGACAAAAATTCTGCCAAAGGATTTTTTTTGTTCGCCTATGACTCATTTGATAGGATTAGGACATGTGTTACAGTAGTTTTATATTATTATAATATTATTTTTACCCTAATTTACCTAATTTATCTTTTAACTTTGGTAAAAATAATAATTACTAAAATTACTATTCATAATGTCCAAAAATAAAAGATAACTATTTACCCAATTATTACCTTCTAGTTAAAAATATGGAATCCATTTTTCTGAATTCCAAACATATAAATTTTATTAATTATTTTGAAATTATTTTCCATTGTCAAAACTAGAAAGAGAGTTTCTAATTAGTCAAAATAATCAAAATATTGACATGTTTTTTTGTCCAATTTAAATGTGAAATTACTTCAAATGAAAAAATTGGATAAAATGATAAAAACTTAATACAATTAAAATTTAAAACCAATTAAAATAATAATCTAACTATATAAATAAATGAGATAGAAAGGCAGATTTCAATTAAAATGGCCTATTTTTTACTATTCATAAAAATATGAATTTTATCATAAAAATAAAAAAAATCAACCAAAGTAAATATTTATGTACCGGTTATAAATAAGAAGTTTATTTTGTCAAATATAATATATAAAATTGAAAATTTTCATATTTAAAAAGGTTTCTCCATCAAAAGGCGGTGAAATGAGCATTTAAAAATATTTGAGTATTTTATACTTAAAACTGGATTCATACTCATTTTAAGCCACTAAAATTTATTCGACAAATTTAAAAACCTCTAAAAAACATGTGTAATAATACTATAGTGAATCCTGTTCATTTCCACCAATACAACCTCTAGGAATTAACTACCTTTTAAAATAATAATATTATTATAGTATTATTTTTCAGTATAACTCAATGTTTTGTGAAACATAAGATTTTAGAGAAACCTATTATTGCATGTAGAGTACACTATGAGAAAAATAATCCCCTTTAACACAAAATTATTATATTATTCATAAATATTGATAGATATGAAAAGTTATTATTCTATAAATACCTGGGATATTACACCATTCCCCACTTTTGCAAATTTCATCCCTGCAATTTTATATAATTTTCATATTCCCACATTGCCTATACAACCATATAGTTTTTATAAAAAACCTTTACATGATGAGTCACATTATTTCGCAACACTTGATCTCCATGGTTAAGAATTTGTACTGGATATTCCTCATAAGAAATATTCTCTTCTAATTGAACTACCTCTAGTCTCAAAACATGAGATGGATCCGGGATATACTTCCTTAACATTGAAACATGAAAAACATTGTGTTCCTAGGATAAAATTTGACGTAAATCCACCCTGTAGGCAAATGATCCAACTTTCTCCAGGATTTTATAGGGTCCAATGAACCGTTTACTAATCTTTCCCTTCTTACAAAAATGTATCACACTTTTCCATGGAGAAACTTTAAGAAAGACATGATCACCAACCCCGATTGAAATATCCTTCTGCCAGTTATCTGTGTAAATTTTCTTCCTGCTCTAAGATGTCCTCATGTTCTTTTAAATCAAATGAACTTTTTCTATCATCTCTTCTACCAATTATTGTCCCATAAACTTCCCTTCACCGACTTCATCTAAAAAAGTTTGAGTTCGACACTGCATTCCATATAATGCCTCAAATGGTGACATTTATATACTAGAATGAAAATTGTTATTATAAGAAAAATCAACCAATGAAATATGTTGATCTGAACTTCCCAAAAAATCCATTGAACAAACACATATCATATATTCTATGGTCTGAATTGTTCATTATGATTACCCATGTAATTGAGGATGAAAAGCTATAATGAAATTTAATTCATTACCCAATGACTTCTAAAGGGAATTCTAAAAGTTAGGAGTGAATCTATGATCATGATCAAATAAAATAGAGTGGGGAACTCCACGTAACCTTACTATATATTTAATATAAAATCAGGTAAGTTGATCAAGATATAGAGAATATCGAATATAAAAGAGATGAGCAGATTTAGTCAATTGATCCACAATAACACAGATGCATTGTTACCTCAATAATTATTTGGTAATACCACTACAAAATCCATGGACACAACTTTCCATTTCCACTCTGGCACTGGAAAAGGCTAAAGCATCCCTTTCGGTAACTTCCAATCTGCTTTAACCTATTGAAAATTCAAACCTTTTATGGTAAATTTAGTAATATCTCTTTTCATTCAATTTCACTAGTTGTACTCTTAATGATATATGTACATGTTAGTACTATGAGGACGAAATGAAAATAGAGAACTATAAGCTTCACATAAAACTCTTTCTTCAACTGTGAATCCCAAGGCACACATAACCTCTTTCCAAACCTCATAACACAGTTTTTATCAAGTAATTCTCGAAAATATTTTTTTAATTCCATTATTTCTACTTGATATATTCCTTAAGTTGGTTTAGAAATATTTTTATAATTAGGCACTAAATCAACAAAAAATTCAACCTCCCAATTGGGAACAATTCCATAAAATTCATCACGAAAAACATCTACTAATTCATTCACTACTGGAATGCCATTAATCAAAACTATTTCTTTAACAACATGAGCCAGATAAGTTTCACTACCATTTTTAATCAATATTTTAGCTTCATGGTATGTTATCAAAGATAGGAAATAATTGAATAAAATTTTATTGTCTTTCAATCAATTTTAGCATAATAAACTGAAAGCCAATCCATACCCAAAATGATATCAAATTTCACTATGGGATGTTCAAAACTAATTGTATGATATACCATCCCACTAATGGTAATATGAAGATTCCTATAAATATTTTTCTCTCTAATACTTCCACTTGGAGGCTTTACTAAAAGTTCTATATCACATTCATGGAGTGTTATTCCAAATTTACATGAAAAGTTATAAAAAATGAATGAATATGATGATCTAGAGTCAAATAGAGTATTGGAATATTTTGAAAAAATATATAACATACCTAGAACCAATTCATTTAAAAGTCCCACATCATATGTAGTAGTAGTAGTAAATGACTTTTCTATGCCCTTCTTCTTTCAATCTTGCTGGTTTCCACCCTAAGAAATCAACTTTGGCCACAATTTAGCATAATGCCCTATCTCGTTACAACTAAAACATTTTACTGCTATATTTATATTGCCTTCTTGATCATATTCCTTATATTTATGAGAAATATGACCAGTCTTAACACATCAGAATCTCTTCCCAAACATTGGGATACATTATCCAGGATGCTTTTACCACACTTCTCAAAAATTGAAAATTGGGTTTTTTACCTCAAGGAGTCTTTGATGGATTCTTTCTCATTGTGTGACAATGGGATCACTTGTTTTTTCTACTCTAATTGAACACATTATCATCATAAAACTCCATTTCTACCTTCTCAGCACATCAGACAAGTTTCTCTTAGCTTGTGAACTCATGGGAATCTAATTTTTAGAGTTGGTGTCCTAGAACCAATTGTTTGTAAGTTTATTACATGGATATTTAATGTATCTAAATATTAAACATATGATTACATATTGTTCATTATTCTACATGAATATGATTTAACAATGTCATGTAGTATTTTTTGTATTGATAAGGTCACGGTAGTTCTTTATTATGATGAGAACCTTAAGATTCCATAACAATATTTTTAATATAATTTTGTAGTTGGATGACATACTATGATGGAACATATAGTATATAGACCATCATATTTGAGCACTCTTATGCATATGAGACTTACTCTCATGAGTTTTGCGATTGGTAATCTCTATGATGGGTGATTATGATAAGAGACCTTCCAATAGAAATTCTGCTTGTTTTCATGACATCAGATATTCCTATATTGAGTGTGTGTAATGGTCGTTAGACTTTATTGTTATCATTAATACGTGTCACGACTCATTCACTTTGATTTACTGACGAAAATTGTCACACCATGTGTTGGCGAGAAGTAGGGTACGATGGGTGCATCATGAGTGGCACGTTATTAATGGATAAGTCAAGGAATGATTTTCCCCTTCCATTTATGGAATTTTATATCTCGACCATTTGATTGAAATAAAACCGTCATGTGAAATTCCGTGGCCCTGTTATAATGACGAGTTTATTTCAGGTAGTCAAATAATGACGTATCAATCACAAAGGTTGATAACACTATCATAAAACCTTCTTAATGAGATATTGAGACAAATGGATTATATTACACAATGAGTGTTCATATGTGGATGTTTTTGTTGTGACTTTAAGGTCTTTCTCTTGGGTTCCTTGACTTGTTTCTAGATAGTACTCTTAGACTTTAGGCAAGCATACCTAATGCCAATGAGAAAACATTATATAGGGTCACACACTAAGTGTTTTTGGGGGTCTCATTTAAATTCAATTTTAATTTAATTAATGAAATAAATATTATTCTCAATATCATGGAATAATTTTTTTCACGTTAAAATGATCGCGTAAATGAAATAAATTTTTATTCACCGTATTGTGAGTAAAATATATTTATTTATTTTATTATACATTTAATAAATATATATTTACTAGTTTGTAAATAAAATATTTATGTAAGATAACAATTTATTTATTTATTTATTCAGGTGTTCAATAAATGGAAGTGAAGTTCGAGTCGGCCAAGCCCTGTTCGGTAGTAAAATAATTATTTACAAGACGATAAATAATTATTTAACAAGTTGGCATAAGTTTAAATAATAGTAAAACTACTATTATTTTGTGACATGGAATTGTATTTATAATTCCATTTTGCAAAATTTGGTGCACCATAAATAATGAGGAGTTTTATTATATGGAGCATGGATTTTCACTAAGGTTATTAATTTATTAATTGATGTTATGCAATTAAATATTGTAACTGAAGCCCCATGTCGATAAATATGCAACTACATCTATTTTTCCATGTACCGAACTACACACCTTGAGAATTGAGAATTTTTGAGCCAAAAAATTTCTCTCTCAAATCCTCTTTCCTCCCCTCTCAATAATGAGAGACTTTCTTCAAGGCTAAATAACAAGGTATTAAGAACAACTGACACAAGACACTCACATCGTTGTTCTAGAACCTGAAGTACAAGTGTTGTTGATCAAAGGCTATAGAATCATGTGTGGATCATTGCTAGAGGGATTCTAGTTTGGATGCTCACAAGAGAAATGTGACAATTTGGAAGGGTCATTCCACATGATCAACATCATCAATGAAGAAAGTACTAAAGATCCAGGTATTCTCTTATTTATGTAAGTAGTTAAATTAATTATAAACATGATGTGAAAGATCCTTTCTATATTGGATCCAACGCCTTTCTTTTTTTGTCTAAATCATTTATTTTATTATATTGATACTGGTATTCATCGTCCTATTTATCCGGGATTGTTTATCAATTAGAGAAAAGGAAATGTTGGGAACTGCCTAATGTTGTGCTTCCACTGCATTCTAATCCTATAAGTGGTATCAGAGTGAGTCCATTGTCATTTAAAATTATTTAATTATCGTTGATGATTTACACATTAATAATTTAGTTTGTCATTTCAAGGTTTAATCATTCTAGTAATCATAAATTTCGAGATATGTTCTTTATTATTTCGTTTCTCACAGATTTCATATAAACAAATAATTTTTGGATTAAAATTAAAATGAGGAACTCATCTGGAGGTGATGACGATTCTCCCAAGATGACATGAAATTACACATCATGTGTTTAGACCTACACGTTGTGTTATCTTCCATACATGTTTTGTAATCATGACTACACATCATGTTGTCGTGTTCAACACATCAGGAGTAATTCAGAAATTACTCAAGTCATGTTCATTTATTATAGGCGGTGTAATTAATTTAACACCACGTATTGATCGAGATAGATAGGAACATACTTACCAGATTACATGTCCTATGGCCCACTGTACACTGTGTGTAGTCCCTTCTAGTTAGTGGAAAATTCATGTATCTCATACACCAATTGAGTTGACTGGTAACCGTGTAACACAGAGACAACACGGTGTGTAGCCCATTGTACATGCTGTGAACTCTGAATTTTTTGAAGTACACCTGACACGCTGAGTCCCTAGGCATATACTTCAGGAAATACGGTGAAGGTAGTACATGTTGTGTAGTCAAAACTACATCTCATGTACTTTACCAAATTATACAAAGTTAAAACATTAATGTTTGTGTAATGTTCAGAAATACTTATCATGTATAAATCATATCACATGTTGTTACTCTATGCATTAAAGAATCATGTATTCCATATGTCATAAAAGTAAAATAATATATGAATATAATATGTGTTGGGTATATTTAAACTGGTATTCACTAGGATACCTCCAAAGTTCATTTATGTACAAGGATGATAATCTCAAGAAAATTCAGAAAAATGATTAAGATAAAAGGATTGATTAATTAAAGATAATAATTAATCGATTCGATCATGACTTATCTTAATATGAACTATTAAATAATTGAATGCTAGTTTTATTAAATGTGTAACTCATTG
Organism: Viscum album; assembly: GCA_963277665.1. NCBI lineage: Eukaryota > Viridiplantae > Streptophyta > Magnoliopsida > Santalales > Viscaceae > Viscum > Viscum album. Next base: position 1,422,840,615 of record OY728143.1, read on the forward strand.
AAAATATGTGGTTGATCATTAGATAGAACATACCTTGTATGTGATTCTTTTCCATTTTAATTTATTTGTTAAATTAATTTATGGAATTCACGCAATCTTTCTTTATTAATATGTAGGGCCTAAATTCCCATGGTTTCATTTTTGTAAACCCATTTTTACCCTTCACCTACATGTGAGTTAAAAATCATATGTAATGGATAGAGCTCCCAAGACAGTGGAGGTGGTTCAAGTTGGAGCTGAGACGAAACCAATCCCAAGATATACAAAGGTGGACAGTTGGAGAGATATAAACATGGCCCCAAAAGGTTCAATGTGATACATCCCTAGGCCAGGGTTAGTTTACCAACTTGTAGATAAACTAACCATTAGAAAATATCATGATCATTCCATTTATTTTATTTTATTTCTGTCAGTTTCATGGTTTTTTCATTGTAGATGAGTTGTCGCGATCACATAATTAATGAACTAAAAAGCATGCAAGATGGAACTAAAATAAACCTATATTATGAAAAAAAAAATTATCAAGACATGGTTCATAACTTATTTAATCTACACATAATATTAACAAGAATGTGATAAAGATAATAATAAATTTATTCATAAGTGATAAAAATCCCTCAATAAAATATTAATTTATACTAATCCTTTCATTACTTGATTAAGGGAAAGACACAATAAAACTATGTGTTTGACCAACCTTATTGGGACACATACTTTTATATAGGAATTCCTTGTGTATGTATTTATGTTTAATTAACAATTTTGAATCAAGAGGATTATCCCTTTCTAGACTTGGTGTAATATTGGATCCATGATTTGAGGAAATACAAGTCTGTATTTAAAGATTTGGGTGTCCACTCAACAGATCAAGGAGCTTCAAGCCCACAGTTGGAAAAGGCCTACCTACCTAAATACCTTCAAATATATTTACCAACCCTTTTTAGGGTAATGCGACGGGGAATATGGATCATTTCCATTAGAATGTTATGGAAACTGGACATTTCAAGTTCAATTGTGAGGGCCATTAGAACTCGATAAAATAGTTTGAGACTTACTAAAATTAATTAATTATTTCCATAAAATGTAATGAAGAATATTCTAATGATATGATCTTTTAATCATACAATAATATGAAATGCTCATCAAACACACTATCCCCGCCATCAATTCTAGATAATGAAAACATCTTCACCGATAGTAACTTCCAAGAATGGTTTAGATGCCTTCCGGTTATTCTATGCCATGAACAGAAGTCTTATTTGATAGAGTCAACATTACCTAATCTGCCTGCCCAAGTGGAAAGTGATCAATATTTCCTTTCCTATGATCAACACATGAATTATGCGGTCTATGTTAAATGTTTGATGCTACCATAAATGTCTAGTGAGCTTATGAAGTCTCATGAAAACATCAATTCCTATAGCATTATCGAGTACCGCTATGGTCTTTACCAGGAGAGAACAAGACACGAAAGGTTTGAGATATCCAAGGCACTTTTTTAGTGTAATCTTGGATAAGGTTCCCCAGTTGGACCTCATGCAGTCATGTTCATTGGATACATTAAGGGTTTGGAGGTTCTAGGTTTTAAACTCCCCAAAGAACAGGGCACCGATCTCATTCTCACATCACTCCCTAAAATATTCTCCAGATTTGTTATTAATTTTAAAATGAACAACATCGAGAAGTCTCTATCTAATCTTCTTATCCACATTCTCTAAGTGGAAAAATATAAGAACTGTGACAAGAAATCTATCCTTATGGTGAATAATAGGAAAGGGAAGGAAGAGAGCTTTAATCCCACAGATTTTTCATGCCCTTCCAAGAAAAAGAAGATTAAAGGTGAGGTAAGGTAATATGATGTTGTTTGTTTCACATTTGGTAAGAAGGACCACTAGAAGAAAAACATCACCCAGCCAAAGAAGCAAGGGGAAACATCAGCTGTGTTTGTTATCAAGTTAAATTTATTTGTTTGTAAAACATGGGTATATGATGCATCTTGTGGTGCTTGCATATGTATTGAAATTCATGAATCAATTAGATTTAAAAAATTAACTGAGGGGAGGTAGATCTATGAGCAGCCAACGAATCCAGACTTGATGTTGTAGATATCGGGGGCTACCACCTCACATTGACAATATAGAATATCTTGGTGTTAAAGGTTTGTTTTTATGTTCCTTTTGTAACCAAAAATATTATTTATGTATCTAGACTAGATAGATATGACTTTTTATTAATGTTTGAAAATGAACATTTCTTCTTTTACAAAGATAGAGTCTGTTTTGTTAGGGAACATTTATACAATGGTTTTTACATGTTATATTACACAAACCAAGTAATGTCAATCGATAAAAATGATAATTTGAATGAATCATACAACACCCATCTTTGGCATCACGGGCTAGGTCAACTAAGTGAAAAATGATTGAAAATTTTACATCAAGATTGATATTTAGATTCTTTTGATCTAAAACCACTTGGCCTATGTCATGCGTGTTTACAAGGAAAAATGACCAGGGCCCCATTTTGTGGGAATGGTTAATGTGCCAAATAGATTCTTGAATTGGTTCATACAGATGTGTGGGGGCCATTTCTAACTGAACCAAGGGGTGGGTACTCATACTTCAAAACACTTACTGATGATTTTAGTTTTTATGGATATATCTACTTAATGAGGTATAAGTCGGTTTACTTTTATAAGTTCAATGAATAAAATAATGAAGTTGTGAACTGTCTTGGTAAGAGTATTGAGAAACTCCACACAGGCCGAGTTGGAGATTATTTTAATCAATACATTATTGATTACTTATGGGAGTTTGGGATATTATCCCGACTCACTCCTTCTTACATGCCTCAGTGGAATGGTGTAAGTGAAAGGAGGAACCACTCCTTGTTGGACATGGTGATATCAATGATGAGTCGTGAAAGTCTTATATTATCCTTTTGGGATATGTGTTATAATCTATGCAACAAACTATAAACCAAGTAACAACTAAAACGATAAATGACATTCCATATGAGATTTGGAGTGGAAGAAAATCCATGTTATCAAATTTACATGTGTGGGGTAATGAATCATTTGTTAAGGCCTCATTAGGTAACAAACTTACACACCAAGGCATAAGGTGTACTTTTGTAGGATACAACAAGGAAAAAATGGGATATTACCTATAAAATAAATTAGAAAAAAAAGTTATAGTGACAAAAAACACTAATTTCTTAAGAGGGAACAAATCTCCAAAAGAGATGGTGGGAGAAATATAGACTTAAATGAAGTCGAGGATCAAGGTACAAAATAGTTTGTACGGGAAAAGATTCCAAAAATCTCCATACAAGAAGAATCTATTCCAAAGACAAAAGTACTACATAGGAGTACAAGAGAGTTTAGAGAACTGAAATATTATGGTTTTCTTGTTTCCGAGTATGGTGACTCATTATTGGTTGAAAATAATGATCACATAACCTGCAAGGAAGTAATAAGTTGCATAAATGTTTCCAAGTGGAAGGAAGCCATGAATTATGAAATGGATTCCATGTAACAAAACTATGTCTAGATTTTGGCAGATCCTCAAGTTGATGTAAATCCTGTTGGTTGAAAATGGGTATTCTAGAAGAAACTGAACATGGAGGGAACACTCATTACCTATAAGGCAGGACTGGTTGCAAAAGGGTTTACACTGCATCAAGGAATTGACTATGATGAAACCTTTTCACCAGTTATGATACTAAAATCCATAATAATTATATTGGACATTACAGCTTACCATGACTATGAAATTTTTAAAATGGATTTCAAAATATCATTCATTAACGGGGACCATTAAGAAGATGTATACATGACACAACCTGAAGGGTTTGTGACTCCAGATGATGTCATTAAGGTATGCAAGTTGCAGAAATCCATTAATGGATTAAATAAAGTATCTAATTCATGAAACTTTTTTTATGAACCCATAATGAAATTTGGTTTTATTAATAATGAATGTCAGCCTTATGTCTACAAACAGTTTAGTGAGAGTGTGGTCGTTTTCCTAAGAGTATATTTTTATGACCTATTACTTATTGTAAATGAGATACCAATATTACAGTCTGTTAAGGCATGGTGGAATCAATGCTTCCCCATGAATGACTTGGGTGAGGCAGCATATATTTTTGGGATCAATATCTATCATGATTGATTAGAGAGATTTATGGGCCTAAGTCGAAGTACATACATTGAAAATATACTGAAGATATTTAGTATAGAACAGTCGAAGAGGTTATTATTTCTAGTGTCACATAACATTCATCTTTCTATGAAAATATGTCCTCAAATCAATGATAAAATATATAGAATGGAAAGGACTCCATATTCATCAGTGATTGGATCAGTCATGTATGACATTCTTTGTACGAGGCAAGATTTTTCCCATGTATTGAGTGCGGTAGTTAGATATCAATATGACATAGGTGAATACCATTGGATGGAAGTCAAGACTATCATTAATTATTTGAGGTGTACTAAAGATATTGTCCTATTTTGTGGAGGATAAGAGGAACTAGTCATGAGAGAATATGCAAATTCTAGTTTCTAGACTGATCAGAATGATAAAAAGTCGCAAATTGGAAAATATTCACTTTGAAGGAGGTGTTGTGAGCAAGAAGAGATCAAAGTAGAGTGTGGTCACATATTCTACTTTATAGTCTAAGTATATCTTAGATTCTAAGGCATCTATAAAATGAGTTTGAATGTGAAGCTTCTTCCATGAATTGAATGTGGTACCTAGCAGTAATGATCCCATCACACTCTATTGTGATAATACTATAGTGGTAGATCTTACAAAAGTGCCAAGGTCATGTTAGTGGAAAAATAACTTACTTCAGAAGTATCATCTCTTGAGGGATTTTTCCTAGAGAGGTGAAGTTCCAATGAGAATTATTTCAACAAAAAAACATGGAGAACCCATTGACTAAATCCTTGAATCAACGAAAACATGATCATCGTGTGAGATCTAGTGGACATAAATTCATAAGATATTAGATCTAGTCCAAGTGGGAGTTTTTTAGATATATTGTCCAAGAACCAACTATTTATAATTTAATTACATGGATATTTAATGTATTTAAATATTAAACATCATATTACATATTTTTCATTGTTTTTCATGACTATGATGTAATAATTTCCTAGAGTATTTGTTGTATTGAAAAGTTCATGGCAGTTACTCCTATGATAAGAACCTTGAAATTATATAAAAATATTCTTAAATATAGTACAATAGTTGGATGAAAAACTATTATAGGACACATAGTATATAGACCGTTATGTGTGAGTACTTTTAAGGAGATGAGACTTCCTATCATGAAGTTCGCACTTGGTAATCTCTGAGATGGGAGTTTATGAGAAAATTCCCACTAGAAGGAATTTCTACATGTTTTAGTGTCATCAAATATTCCTATATGTGAGTGTGTGTAATGGTCCTTAAACTTCAATATTATATTTAATAAATTTCATGATTCGTGTAATTTCATTTTCTGATGAAAACCATCCTGCCATATGTTGGTGGTAAGTAGGGTACATTGGGTGCATCATGAGTGGCATGCTATTAATGGATTAGTCGGGGAAGGATTTGTCCCTTCCATTTATGGAAGTTGATATATCGGCCCTCTGATTGAAATAGAACCGTCATGAAAAATTCCTTGTCCATGGTGTAAGGATGAGTTTATTTCAAGTAGTCGAAGAATGACGTATCAAGCACAAAGGTTGATGACACTATCATGAAACCTTCTTGATGAGATATTGAGCCAAACGAATTATTTTACATAGTGAGTATTCGTATGTCGATGTCATTGTTGCAACTATAGGTTCTTTCTCTTGGGTGCCTTAACTCATTGCTAGGCAGTACTCTTGGACTTTAGGCAAGTCCGCCTAATTCCAATGAGAATGAATCCTATAGGGTCACACACTGACTATTTTTGGTGGTCTCGGTTAAATTCTATTTGAATTTAATTAATGAAATAATTATTAATCTCAAGATAGTGGAAAAAATTATTGAAGCAAAAATGATCACATAAATTAAATAAGTTTTTATTCACTTGATTGTGAGTAAAATATATTAATCTATTTTATTGAAAATTTAATAAATATTTATTTACTAGTTTTTAAATAAAATATTTATTTAGGAAAATAAGTTATTTATTTATTTATTCGGGTGTTCAATAAATGGGAGAGGAGTTCGATTAGACTAATCCTGGTCTGGTAGTAAAATAATTATTTACAAGATGGTAAATAATTATTTAACTAGTTGGTACTTGTTAAAATAATAATTACACTGTTATTATTTGGTGAGGAGGGATTTTATTTTTAATTTTATTTTTGCAAGTTGGCGCACCATAAAAAATGACGTGGTATTATTATTTAGAGCGTGGGTTTTCTCTAAGGTTGTGAATGTATTCAATTGTTGTTACACAATTAAATATTGTAACTGAATCCCCATGTCGATAAATAGACATGTATGTTTATTATGCCATGTACTGAACTACATGCTCAGTGAATTGAGAATTATTGGGCCAAACAATTTCTCTCTCAAATCATCTTCCCTCCCCTCTAAATAACTAGAGACATTCTTCAAGACCGAAGAACAAGTGATCAAGAATGATTGATACAAGACACTCGCTTCTTTGTGCTATTACTTGGAGAACGAGTAGTGTCGATCGGAGGCCATCAGAGCACATGTGGATCCCCTCTAGAAGGATTATAGTTTGGATCCTTTAAAGATTAATGAGACAATCGAAAAGGTTCATTCTATATGATAAACATCATCAATGAAGAATGTACCGAAGATCCATGTATTTTTTTATTTATGAAATTAATTAAATTAATTATAAAAATGATGTTAAAGATCCTTTATCTCTTGGATCTGGCGCCTTTATTATTTTTTATAAATATTTGATTTTAATCTATGGATACTAGCGTTCATCATCATATTGATCCCGCATTGGTCATCAATTATGGAAAAGGAAAAGTTGGGGGCCACCAAATGATGTGATTCAGCAATGTCTGGATCCAACACTAACGCCCTTCTATATTTTAGCTTCAATCATCTGTAAAACTGATTTATCTTACTATCAATATCCCATATAAACATTTGGAAATAAGTTAAAATGGGTGAAATTTTCTTCACATGCGACCAAAGAATCTTCCTTCTTCTATCTCAATTCCAAAAACTGCTTTTACATCTTTAGGAAAATATTTCTCAAGGAAGATATTCTTAAATTCATCCCATTCCATGCCATAAATATCTTAACTTCCTCCGATATTTTTTATCATCGACCACAACTGATCAGCTACACCTTCAAAATGATAAATAACAAGACTAGCATTTTGATTGTCTGAACATCCCATTACATCAAAAATCTTTTCTTATTCTTTAATCCACCCTCCAGCTTGCACAGGGTTAGATGATCCTCTGAATTATGGGGGATGTTGCATCATCAAATGCACCACTATCAAAATATTTCTCTATAGTTGGTCTGGTTGATCTCGTTCATTGATATCATCGCCATTTATTTCTTGATTCAACTAATCCATCACTGCAAAAAACTATTTAGTTTTGATTTTGACCATCTCAAGATGTTTATTTGGATGTTTATTTCCCTCTGTATGCCTTCCCAGCACAGTTTCCCTATTTCCTCTATAGAAAACCATTCTGACCCAATATATATAAGACAAAGTAACATGGTAATTTTCAAATGTTATATCATTTCAATTTGACCATAATGTAAAAAATAATTTTTGGATATTCTTTTAAAAATATTCTAACTCCTAAAGATATTTAAACCTACCTCTGATACCAACTATAAGGCATCAGCCTTAAAGCATTACTTAATCTTGAGCTAAGTTAATAGTTTGACTTTAATTAATTTTAAGGATCTTTTTGGGTTTAGAGATTTATATAATTAAGTCGTATATCGTACATATCAACTTAAATTATATAAGTAGACACTTCTACTCACTATCCTTTTTTCATAAAACTAAAAAAATTTAAAAAGAAACATGGTTCCTTTCATATTAAAGCAACATGACTTTTCCTTGATCCCATCCTTGATTCTAACCTTCTTTATGTCCTGTGAATAAAATTTCAAAACATGGGATGGGAATAAAAATCTTAGTAAGGGATACACAAAGATGGAAAACTAATAGTCTTGGGAAAACAAGAAAACCATTAATACATTATCATAAAGTATTACTTTTCACCTTTAAGAAATAGTAAATATAACTCACTGAATATAAGCTCATTGGTTACCCTTTTTGTAACCAAAATATTACCCAAAATCCCATAGAAAGGAACATATAACATATAAAGGTATCTTAGGAGATAAACATACATAAATGGAATAACTATATGGTCGACTTCCACACATATCACTAAATGGAATATCCATACGGCCGACTTTCATACCCAATGCATAGGAGATTATAATGTAACCATTGGTCCTTGGTTTATTGTGAAACCACCCATCTTTGGTTTATCACATAACCATCCTCCTTTGTTTTTTCACATAACAACACATCAAATTTCAAAGTACCATTATATTATCATAACACAAAAAATATTTCAATTGTCAATATTTCACTCATTAAATATCATTTGAAATCACAAGAAATCATTTCAATATATTGAACTAGTAAATACACTTTAAAAACCATTTTCAATATAAAAACACCCAAAAAGAGAATAATGGATTTCTTTTGTTATTAATTACATTAAGTCTTATAGAGGAAGTCAAATATTTAATAATGGTTATGGCGACGGAGAAGTCATTGTCACTGCATACGTTAAAAAAATTCCTTTTTTCCATTTAGTAAGACTATTCATAGAAAAAATATTCCATTGGAAAATATTAAATGGGTTTTATCATACACCATATAAAATATGGTCATTTATAAATTAAAATATGCCTCAATGAATGGAGATTGAGACAAAGTCCCTTACCTTGAGTCCAACTCATCACGTACAATCGTTATGTTCCAAAATAATAAACATAGGTTAATTTATACTTTATTGAAAACATTTTTAAAATTTATTATTATTTTTATATCACTTATTACCATGTTATAAAAATTACATAATTATTTAAGTTTGTATCAGTCATTTTGTTGATATTCTGTACTAGAGTTGAAAATGAACTTGTTTTGATGTAAATTGTCCATGTAGTCAAAAGTCTGTCACCACCAGAATATTATAAATCAGGATTTAAATATCATATATATCCATTTTATATTTATTTATTATATCCATAATATTTGGTGATAAGAAATAAAATGCACCAATCATGGAGATGGTAGGTCGTACGTACGGATGAACGCCACTTTCGTTTCTTTATCATATTAAAGGAATGAAAACTAAATAATACGTAGGTATATTCTAATTATAGTATAAAATCTATGTTATATATGTTATATAAGTTAATTAAATCCATCCTTTATATATCACATGTATGGAATGAACGATTCATATCCCATTAAGGGGGAAGTAGTCCGCACTTCCTTAAATGAAATTATCGTATTTACACATTTTGGAAAGAATAAAGGTAATTTTAAAAAAGATTACATAAATATAGAGTCAATATAAATCTAATATATATCATATATAAATATAGTACCATATTAATGGATACCATGAGATGTGGTAGGAGAAAATTGAAGAATCTCCATTTCGTGAGGCAGTAGTTCGTTGTACACAGAAACATTATATTCGTATCCATTAGATGGAGGTGTGTAAGAGTAGTTATAATCCTTCTCATAAAAACATACTAGTATATTTAGGATAGTGTTTTTGTTATGTAATAATATAATAAGAAGATTATAAATAGTGAAAAGTAAATAAAGGAAAGGATCTTGAGAGAAGACACTACCTCTAAATCTGGTAACTCGTTTTGATTTGAGCCAAAAGGATGTATTGAATTACCTTATGCCAAAGTTAAGGATTTTATGAAGAAGGAAGGTATGATGGGGGATTATTTCAGTAGAATTTGGATGATATAAGGGGCTTGGGAGGTGTGAGTAAGTTGGTAGGGATGGTGGCCTTTTATAAGAAGGATGAGGGGCACTTTAGGAAAGTTTTGAAATATTATTTTATTATATATTGATTTTTGAATAATAATATTTTAAAAGTGATATATTTATAATATAATATGAGTATGGGTTTAAATCCTCTCAAAAAATATGTTTTAGAGATGTTTAGGTCACAAACCATTGGATTTAACCCCTATTTAAAAACTTTAACTCTTACTATGTCTTCATGTATTTTCACAATATGTGATTCTTGTAGTTACTATAAAATAACAAGAAAACCTAAATTGCATAATTAACAAAAAAATTTACATTTTCATTTTTCTGAATCCTAAATTTTTAGTTCGATTATATCATTTAATAAAATCGTATTTTTTTTAAAAAATCATTTATTCCAATTTTGACAATATTTAGCAATTAATTTTTGTTAAAGTCATAAAAACATGATTCTAAAGAACCAAGGATATTAAATCGTCTCTAAAATATCAATTTAATCTAGAAAATTCTTGTATGGCATCAAAATCATCAAATTACGATTATTTTAATGTTTATAATATCATTTATTTGAATCATTCACTAATAAGATAATCATTATATCATCATTGTGTCATAAATAAATTTTTTATTTAATGTATAAAAATTTTAAATAAAATCATATGATGTAGGAAATAATTTTTGATTTATAATAACTATTTATAGTCAAAGATATAAATTTTATTACCCCACATTAAAATTTATTTAGTAAGAAGATACATGTTTCTTTTATATTTCTCTTTACTTTAAATTCATTATTATAACATTTCATTTTCACACCCAAGCGGCTCCCAAATGCCAAAAGTTCATCCTAAGAATTGTTTGGGTCTCCCATGACTCAGAAAATAAGATTATGACACGTGTTATGGTAGTTTTGTATTATTACAATATTGTTTTTACCCTTATTTTCCTTATTTACCCTTTAAGTGTGGTAAATAAAAATAATTACTGAAGTTACTATTCATAATGTCCAAAAATAAAAAACACATATTTACCCAATTTGGACTTTATGATTCCAAATATCGAATCCATTTTTCAAAATTCAGAACACATAAATTGTATTAATTAATTTAAAATTATTTCCCTTTGTAAAAATAGTAAAGTGGGTTTTTAAGAATTTGAAACAATCAAAAGATTGACATGTGTTTATGTCCAATTTAAGTGTGAAATCACTTCCAATGACCAAAATTGGATTCAATGATAAAAACATAATCTAATTAAACTTTAAAACCAATTATATAGATATTCTAACTATATATAAAAGGGGAAAAAGGTAGTTTTGAATTAAAATGTAGTATTTTCTACTATTCATTAAAATATGAGTTTTATCAGAAAAAATACCAAAATTTCAACCAAAGTAAATATTGATGTCCCAATTATAAATAAAAATTTTATTTTGTAAAATAGAATATATATAAAAGTGAAAAGAAACTATATTTAAAAACGGTTCACCATCAAAAGGTGGTAAAATGAGCTTTTACAAATATTAGAGTATTTTATGCTTAAAATTGTATTCATTCTCATTTTAAGCCTCTAAAATTTATTGGATAAATGTAACAAAATTTAACAGACATGTGTAATCATATTGTAGTTCGTTCTATTCATTATGTCCAATACAACAGCTATGCATTAACTACCTTTTAAAATAATGTTATTATTTTTGTATTATTATTCAGTATAAATCAATGTTGTGTGCAACGTAAGATTTCAGAGAAACCTATTGTTGCGTGTCAAGTACGCTATTGGAAAAACCATCCCATTTAACGTAAAATTAATATCTTATTCATAAATATTAATAGATTTGAAAAATTATTATTTTATAAATACCTAGGATTTTACAATTTCACTTTCATATATACATTTTATGTGACATTTCTACCCTTATCTCTTAGTTTAACCCCGGTAAAATTGTTTTAACCGTAACAAATTTTTTACTATTTTACTATTCATTATAATAAAAAATTCAATTGATATTATTACATAATATTAATTTTGGTGATTCCAAATATATAACCCATTTAAAAATATTAAATTTTTTTTAATTGATGGAAATTAGTTCTAATATAAGTGCTTAAAATTACATGAAAAACATTTTGAGAAAATTGTTTACTCTAAGAATAAAAATTATTTTAAAGAAAAATAATTTATAATGTTGATCAAAAAGTAATTAATTGGATTATGTTTAATTAAAGGATAATAATTTTAATTTAAAACCAAACCAGAACTAAAAGAAACAATAAAAATACTTGATTAAAATAAAACAATGAAAAACGTATTTATTTCAACAAAAACATTACATATATTTATAAGATGTTAATCATAAATTTCTATGTTCACAATTAAATTTTTAAATGAATTATATTAAATATAAAATATTTATTTACTATAGGAAGAAATTTCCATGCTCTTTTTATTTATTATTATATCATTATAATGTCATAAAAATGACAGTTGTTTTGAAATCGCTATTTTTCACTATTCACCAAAAAATAAAATATTTCTAAAAAATATCAAAAAAATCACCCTAAGCTAATTTTTACATGTAAGATTAAAAAATAAAATTCACTTCATAAAATAAAAATAATAAAAATTAATAATTTAGGTTTTAATCATATTCTTAAATAAATCTGGAGTGTCACACTCTTCCCTCCATAAAAATTTTCAACATAGAAATTTATATAATATTACTTCATGAACATATGTGGGTAGTTCTTCACCATAAATTCTTCATGTTCTCATAATGGATCTTCTAAATTATTATTTCTCTAAAGTACCTATACCATTAGAGTTTTCCAATTCCTCAACACTTGTTCTCAAATGTTAAGAATCATGATAGGATCTTCATAGTAAGATAAATCAGGTCCCAATTATATTTCATTAGAGGTGATAACATGTGTTTGATTTGGTATCTAATTCCCTAATAAAAATCATATAACACATCATGAACCTTATAGGGGATTTTTGGTATTTCCAAATGGTAAACCAAAACCCAATTCTTTATAGAATTTCAAAAGTCCATATATACATAGGACTTAGTTTCCCATTCTTACTAAATATTTAAATGCCTTTCTACGGAGATACTTTCAAGAAAACATGATATCCCAATTAAAATTATGAATCCTTCCTTTGGTTATCGAAGTAACCTTTTTTCTACTTTGAGCTACCTTAATATGATTCTGAATAAAATTTTTTCACTACTGTCTCCTCAACAAGACGTGGTCTTGTAAACATCCTTTAACCAACTTTTTCCTAAAAAGTCATAGTATAAAACCACATTCCATACAATGATACAAATGGTTTCATTTAAATATTTTAATGGAATCAATTTTCATATGAACAATACAAAAAAGGTAATTACTAATCCCACATATCTTGAAAGTTAACTGAGCACAACCTCAACATACCTTATAATGTTTTAATAGTCCTTTTAGACTTCCCATCAGTTTAATGATGATAGGTGATGCTCAAACATAACTATATTTCAAGATCCTTGTCCTGGTCCTCTTTGAAATTGTTTCAAAGTTTAATTATTTATATTTTCCTACTAAAAAAACTTTAGTGGAAAGTATGGTTAACCCCAAGGAAAGGATAAATAGTATTTTTAATGAAAATATTATTAAAACATTTCCACTATTGAAAACATTGTGTGAAGTTTTCTCTATTTAATGAAATCACTAAATATGTATAATTATTTTTCTAAGAAACTATGTTTGAAACTATATTTGTATTGGGGAAGAAATAAAAGTTTTTCTAGAAAAAAATGATTGATGTTTTATAAGTAACAAATAAATATAAATGCTTAGGTTGCAATAAAACTATTGGTTGAATTCTTGATTATTTCACAGAAATACATTTGAGTTCACATCCTCGAGAAAGATTTTCTTTAACTCTCTTTCCAAGAGTAAGAACATGTAAAAAGTTTATTCTTAAAGCTCTTTGCATATTTAATCAATCAAAACAGAAGAAATTATATTAAAAGTTTAGCTAAATAAATATCATCAAATGATTTATATTTTTTTAATTAAATGAAAGAGGTTTGACACAATTTCTTGTGGAAACATAAAACCAAACTTTCTGATCGATTTTGTGTTGCAATAAAATATATCATGAAGAAACTAAAAATTAATTTCCAGTATAAATTAAATCCCCCGAGCACAAAAAATTAAATCAAAAATCATATTAAAAAAATTAAATTGTAAATGAATCAAATAAATTTGAAGAAATTGAGATATGGAGAAATAAAACTCCTTCCCAAATCCCATAATGTTTCTCTATTTCTGAAATCCAATTTCACCAAGCCTTTTTCTTCTACTGCACTCTAAGTGTCTATATAAAATCTCCTCCAAAGTCTCATGGTAATGTTGTGAATTTGTTTAATGAATCCTTTTTCCACTACTACTACAAATTTTAAGTCATACTTCATCCTCTTTATGTCACCCCCACCCTCCACAGAATTAACTTGGTCTTTCGTCAAGTCACTGCACAAGTGTAACTCATCTCAAAATAATATCAATTATAAGTAAAATTTGGAAAACCATTATAACTACCTTGATGATTATTTAGTTGAGAATGAATCTGGACATAATTTGGGCTCTTCCTTGTATCTTCAAATGAAAAATGATAGAGAAATATTAAAACATATTTTTTTAACGTAATATTTTATTAATTATTATTTTTAATTAAATTATTTAATTAACATTATTAATGTTGATATTTTAATATCCTTATAAAATATTATTATTCATATTATTATTTTAAGATTAAAAGTTAATATTTTTTAAGTAAATTAATTATTTATTTTATTAAATATTATTATTAAAGTTATTAAATCAATTTTATATTACGATTATTAATTATTATAATTATATAAATTTATTAAGAATATTATTTAGTATTTATTAAATTTGATTAAGATAATTATTTTTAATAATTAATTTTATTTATTATTAATTTTTATTATAATATTACAATTATTTATTTATTTATTTTATATTAATTTAATTTTTATCTTTATATATTTCTTTCATTTTATTTTTATTTTGGTTTTATTTATTTTTTATAATCTTTATTTTATAATATTTATTTTATTATATTATTATCCCCCTACTTCTTCTTATTTGTGCGAGGGGGGGTTTGGCTTCTTGAGGAAGTCACAGCTTAGGCTGCAATACTCCTCCAGCTCCCGGCATCACCCCGCAGCTCCTATCTCCATCAGTAGTGACCATGACAACCGGCAAGAACATATCTCATCAACTCCTCATAAATGGAGGATGGGGAAACTGGCACTCAGATGGTGATAGCATCTCAATTAGCAGTGGCATTTCTTCGACACAATAGATCCATGACAATACCCTCCAATGGTGGAATCCATGTTGAGGGATCTTCTCCTTCGCATGGTGACAACGGATCGTTGTCTACGACCGACAACTTGAGCTGTGACAGTGGCTCTTCTTTACATGGTCGCGGGGAACCCTAGATCAGATCATGTTCTTGTGGATTCAACTTCATCTGGGGGCCTCATCTCGGTTCTGAACCAATCTGGATTTCATATCCCTGAAGGGGATGACGGTTCTGCCTATGTTCAGTAATTGTGAAGGGGGTAGATGAATGATGGAATGTGGTGGTGTATGTGGCCTGCTACATGTGAGTAATAGTGGTGGTGGGTCTGAGGCCTGGTGGTAATGGTGCCTCATGATAGGAAGGAAAGGGTGGTTATGGTGCCTCATTATTGGAAGGAAAGGGTGAAACAATGGCTCGTTGAGTCGCCGTCGAAGGGAAAGCTGGCGGGTGCACTAATAAGTTGATTTGTCTGGTAGTAACAATTGATTCAACATTGGATAACCCAACAGTGACATAAAAAAATTGGAAAAGGGGCTAAATGCATCACTGTTGGGATCCTAATGACAAATCACTCATCTAGTACTGACAAAAAAACTAGTGGTGACTCACCTGACACTAGAAAAAAATAGAAATTTTAAGAAAAATTAAATATTATAAATCAAACATTAATTAAATCAAATCAAAAATAAAATATACAGATTTATAAAAAAAATACAAACAGCTATTAAAATTATATTCTAATTAAGAAATGAATTAATAAATTATTAAAAAAATTGAATTAATTAAAAATTAAAAAGAAAAAATATTTAAAATACTAAAGAGAAATTATAAGCAAAACGAAAATAAAAAATAAATAAATAAATAAAATTAAAAAGGTTCTATAAATTGAAATAAGATATTAAAATAAAGATTTAAATTAATTATAGAGATCGAATTAATTAAAAATATGTTCATTTATTAAAATAATGAAAAACTAAAAAATTAAAATATTAAATTAAAGATACAGTTAATTAAATAAATAATTTATTATTTCTTAATTATTAAATGCATGATAGAATTAATATTTTATATAAAATAAGAACGTAGAAATATGAAAAAGGAAAAATATGTAGAACCCAAATAATGAATTTAAAATATAAAAGTATAAGATTAATAATAAAAAATATTTAATTGATAAAATTAAAATTAAAATTATTAAAGTGTGATTATTTAATAAAAATGACAGAAAAAATTAATTAAATGATTAAAAACACAAATAAATGATGCGGAAATCATGTAAATTTAAGGCCATGTTAAATTATACCAAACTTCAGCGTTGATTTTTCTCAATCAAATTGCATGATTTAGTATCATTTGAAAAATTAAAAAATTATGAAGCAACTCAAATTGAAGCGCGTACAATAGTATAGAATAGAGAGGACACGAAATTGTGAAATAGGATTTTGACATGATAATTTCAAAATAACTCTTTGCCAATTTCAAAAACCCATTAGAAGATCAAGGAAACAAATAATCATTCAATTCTAACTATGGTATGCCTCGTATATGAAACTTCTTACCAACATGCTTCTATTCAAATCGAAGTTCTAAGTTCAAGAGTGATAAAATGTTAAAAATAAGTGGAATTAAGAACTTAACAAAAGGCACCTTATACATTGACTTTCTCCTAGGTTCCAAAAAAATTAATTTAATTTTTTTCAATCTCCTTATTGACACAACATTAATGGATTCATACAAATAAAATGTCCCCTTCTTCATCCAGTCTTCATTATTCCACACACCTTAATGAACTCATTTTTGACAAATAGGAACTTATTTTTTTGAATTTTTTGAAGCATGTAACTTGTGCTAAGAACTATGCATATTAACTTATTTAATATTTTATAGAGGGATAACTCACACACACAGTTAACAGTGTCTTAGAGATTCACTATGGGTTCGAAAATGCCCATTTTTCTCCAGTTCAAAAATATTTGTATGAATAAAATTTAAATTTGTTCACTAAAGTGATAAATTTTTTAATAATTAAAAAAATGAATACCTTGGAAAAATTTTCAAACTACCATTTTCCTAAGGTTATGACCATAACTCTACAAAATGGTATCTTATATCACTCTCAAACATAGTTCCTAAATAGAATATTCATAACATCACTAAGAAAAATCAATCAAAAATCATTCATCCTAAAAAATTTCATTTTCATGGGAACTCTTAAAAACCAGTATGATATTATCCTTAAGAAAGACATATTTGGAATTTTGAAAATATCCAAAAGAAACTAAAATTGTGAAAGAAGTTTTAGAAAAATTGATCATTTTTTACAAGAAAATTTCTAAAGTTGAGGAAACTGAGGGGATAACAATAAATCACATATTATGTCACAGTATATTGACCCCCTAAAATTCCACACAAATAAAACCCAACTTTGTCCATAAATTTGAATACAAATATAGATCAGACAATATGAAAATCAAAGGTCAAAGAATATTTTCAAATCAGTATATTAATTATATGTACAAGGTCTCATTGAAACTAAAATAGTATGATTGCCACAATAAACCTTTTATATTACTACAAATTCAAATTAATTATCATTTAATACATTGAAAAAATGTTTTAATTATGTTTAAATAGTAGTATGTAAAACATTTGAGTGCATAGGGAATAAGGTGTGAGAAATTTTAAAAATTTTATTCAAACAGATATGCAGTAGAGCAGAAAAAGGTATGGTAAACACCCTAGTTAAAGAACAAAAAGCTAGGGGTAATTTCCTCCACACATAATTTCTAAGAGTGAATGACTTAAAAACATTACAACACTAAATTTTCAATAATACAATTCATGAAGTAATAATAACAGTAAATAGGAATATGCGGGAAAATATTTCAACAGTAATAGAAAACCACTTACTCACTGCCACTACCACACTAGTGAGTCACTATTGGGGTGACTCACCACTAGAAGTGGAATGGTGACTCAAGTGAAAAAGTTAGTCAAAGACACACCATTGTACAAAGTAATGGTGACTTAATGGTGTTTTTAAGGTAATAGAGGAGAGGTACAGTGAATTCAGTAGTAAAAGTAGGTACTTCCCTAAATTAATGAAGCTTTGACAAGTAGCTTGTTATTATTTAAGAACATGAGGGAATTTTTCTCCTCTATTGACACCAAAAAATCTTTCTTAAAGAACACAGAGTAGGAAGATCAGGAACACCAGTAAAAGATGCACAAAAGGTAGAGCAAGCAACTATTTTTTAAATAATGAAACACAAATAAAATTAAAAGAAAAATTAAAGGCATGGGTTGACTCCCATGAAGAAATGAGTTTTAAGTATTTAGTAAGAATTTATTAAAAAAAATTAAAAACTAAAAAAACTAAAAAAATTATTAAATGTGTCAAAACCATGGGTTGCCTCCAATGTAGAGCTAGTTTTAAATTCCTCAGCCGGACTCCCCTAAAAACTAAATTAATTCACTATGTGGGTATGGTTTCTTATCTATAAACCACAACATATTGACAACCCAAATTTTATTAATAGATGAATGAATTTTGTGGGAATATAGAATTTTAAGTTAAAACCTGACCCTCTTCACACTTACTAAAATCCCTATGAAACAACCATTATCATTGAAGAAATACTCAAGGGAGTCTTCACATTGAGTAGTAGATTCATCACCAAAATTCACCTCCTCAGTATTTTCATGGAAATTAACTTTAGGTGGAAAAGAAGAAACTCCCTGAAGCTCTACCATTAATCTTTTAAGATTAGACGCGTGAATGTCTATCTTAGTATAATTTTTTTCACTTCTATGTTATGTTCAGATTTGGAAAATTTTAAATTTTTATAAAGGTAAAGTATTTAATTAGGTTATTCTAAAGGTGTTTCATTATAATTAATGTTCTACAAGTCATTCACATTCATAGAAAAATCAAGATTAGGGGTGATAAGGGATGAGTTATACATAAAAATTTTAGGAATTGTGTTTTTAATTGAAATATATACAGTTTCTAAATTTTTACTCAAATAGGATTCCACATCCAATTGAATCAAATTTACATAAAAAGTTTCATCACCCATATTAGTTTAGTATTGGTGTGAAAAATAGGGAAAAGTTAATTTTTGTTCATTTAAAAACTCAGGTTTCACAAAATTATAAATCTCTTCTAATAGTTACTCATTTGAAAACATGAAACTATTAATCACTATTTCTGAAAAATAAATTCTTCTAGAGTTATCATGTATTTTTTCAAACTCTACATGATGTTCACTGTAAATAAGTTCACTATATAAATCAATGAATTTTGATTATTCCAATTTCAATATTAGTGGAAGAATTATTCAATTAAGATACAATAAATTCATATTCTAGATTGTTTGAATTAAATAATTTTCCCCACCACTATTTTCTATCATAGTAAGTAAAAATTCAAAAAAATATTATTGTGAGAAAAAGGAAGTGAAAGTTCATTAGTCAACCTTTTTTCAAAGAAAATTCCCTCATATTTGTTATGACACAACATTTTAGTGATTGTTGGATTTGAAATATAAAAAATGGGAAGAACATTTTTCAATATAGGTTTAAGATTTTTAGATTAAATGATTTATAGTTTATTGTTCCCTTCTAAAATATTCCCCACTTCAGGTTCAGGTTCTTTATTCAATAATTCAGAAAATTTGTGTAATGGTTTTTAAACATCCAAGTTCTTATTTTTCAAGTTTATCTTCAACCCGAGTGATTACATTTTCTTAGTTCCTAAAACATAGAATTTTTTCAAAAATAAGGACCATGTACACAATAGGGCAGTCTTATTCAATCTATTTCAGTTCCTTAGAAATTTTTATTATCTTAAATCCATTTGATTTCATTATAGGAACATCAGAATTGATATCTTCATTCATACAGTTAGTTATTTCTTCATTTTTTCTTCATTAGATCCAGATTCATCATAGAAATTTGTTTTTCCTTCCATATATTTTTCCTCACAAACCACTTCAATTCCTCTATTAATTTCTCCTACAATAGATTCTTCTTCATTTAACTCACATATTTCTTGTTCCTTAAACCTTTATTGTAACTCTAAGTGAATTCTTTATAACTTCTTTAGTTTTTTATCTTGTTCTTGAGAATTATAATTTTAAGTTCATGGTTTTGGTTGAATAATAAGTCTAACCTAATATCCATACTCGAATATATCTTAGTCAAAAATTGTTCAAATATTTCTGGGAATTCAGGATATGGCTCAAAGTGATGTTCATTTTCTTAAAAACAGTCAACTTCTTGTGATTAATTATAGGCACACTCCTAGGAAGTGTGTTCATAATAGCCAAAACACACACAATAAGGACTATTATCATGATTTAAACTCTCATGATCATTCATTTTCTTAGTGAATCAAATTAAACATGCACATTCACAATCATAAAATAGAATATTGAGAATCGACCCTAGAAGGAGGTTCGTTAAAAAAACAAAAATAAATTTTTTTATATGTTCTGAAAAATGGTTGGTT
Organism: Viscum album; assembly: GCA_963277665.1. Taxonomy (NCBI): domain Eukaryota; kingdom Viridiplantae; phylum Streptophyta; class Magnoliopsida; order Santalales; family Viscaceae; genus Viscum; species Viscum album. The sequence goes on from OY728143.1 coordinate 1,422,861,551, forward strand.
TCTCTCAAACATACCTAGAAATGGTTCCAAAAACATATCTTTGTATTCATTGAAACCATGTCAAAGTATAATTATTTATATTTTTTTAATAACTATAGTTTAATAGAAAGTAGGGTCGAACCCAAGGGAAGGCTAAACAGTATGTTGAGTGACCATATTTTGGAAACTTTCCCACTGTTGAAAGTAGTGGGTAGAGTATTTTTTATTTTATAAAAGAAAAAAATTTACAATTATTTTTCTAAGTAACTAAATATGAAACTGAAGTTATAATGGATCAGAAATAACAGTTTTGCAGGAAAGTAGAACTAAGGTTTTGAAAGTAACTAATAAAAATAAATGTCTCGGGAGTACTGATATTACTAGTTGTATGGTTTATTTCTTCATATAATTAAAATTGAGTTTTCATCCTCGAGAGAGATTTTATTTAACTCTCTTCCCAAGAGTAAAATCACGTAAAATATGGATTCTTGATGCTCACCGATTCTTTAATCAGTCAAAAGAGAATATATTTCATGGAAAGATAAACTAAATCAATCTCAAAAAAAGATTTAGACCTCTTGAATTAAAAGAAAGAGGTGAGATTTAATTATTTTGGGAACATAAAACTAATCTTGTTGGTCGATTTTATATTGTAGTAAAAAAGATCATGACAAAACTAAAAATTAATGTCCAGTAGAAATTAAATCCCCCAAGCCCAAAACAATAAATCAATAATTATATTAAAAAATTTAAATTATAAACAAATCAAATAATTTTCATGAAATTGAGAAGTGTAGGAAGAAAACTCCCTCTCAAATCAGTTAATGGTGCTCTATTTTTGATATCCAATTTCACCAAGTCTTTGTCTTCTCCTGCACTTCATGTGTCTCTATCATCTCTCACCCAAAGTCTCAAGGGAATGTCATGAATTTGATGAATGAATCCTTCTTCCACTGCTACAGTGAATTTTAATTCATATTTCATACTCTATATATCACCCACACCCTCCACCGACTCAATATGGTCTTTCAAGAAGTCATTACACACGTGTTACTCATCTCAAAATAATATGACCTTCAATTCAACATTGCAACACTGTCTTAACCGGCTACATGAGTAGATAGTTGAGAATGAATCTGAATGTCATTTGAACTTCTGCTTGTATCTGAAAATGAAAAACGATGTAGAACAATTAAAAAATCTTTTTTAAATGTAATATTTTATTAGTTATTATTATTAATTAAATTATATAATTAAAATTATTTAAGTTAATATTTTAGTATCTTTGTAAAAGATTATTATAAATATTATTATATTAAGATTAAAATTTTGTATTTAATTAAGTTATTTATTTATTTTTTTTAATATTATTATTAATGTTATTTAATCGATTTTAAATTTCAGATTATAAATTATTATAATTATATAAATTTATTAATATTTTTATTCAGTACATATTTAATTTGATTCCATTATTTAATTTTTAAAATTAATTTTATTAATTATTGAAATATTATTAGGTTTTAATTATTACTATTATTATTATTATTTATTTTAAATTAATTTAGTTTTTATTTTATTTTATTTTTGTTTTACTTATTTTATAGAATTTTTATTTAATAATTTTTATTTCATTATCTTCATATCCCCTCTACTTATTATTCTTCGCATGGGGGGCGCTTCTTGAGGAAGTCACGACTTCGGCCGCGATGCTCCTCCAGCTCCTGGTGACACCTCGTAGCAGTTATCTTCTTCGGTGACGACCCTGCCAACTAGCATCAACAGCTCTCCTTGGCTCCTTATAAATGGATAATGGAAAAACTAACACTCAAATAGTGACATCATCTCAATATTCAGTGACGTTTCTTTGACACATCTAATCGACGACAATACCCTCCCACGACGGCGGCCATTTCTGAAGATTTGTTCCTCACACGGCGATGGCGGCTCATCATCTTCGACCAGTGACTCGAGAGATAAAGAAATATCTTCTTCAAACAACCACATGGAACCATGGATTAGATCCACTATGTTTGGATTCTACTTCATCTAGGGGCTTCAACTCAGTTCTGAACTAATCATGATTTAAAATCTTCAAAGGAGACGACGGTTCAGACCATGTTCTGTAATGGTGAAGGGGGAAGATAAAAGATGGACTCTGGCGGTGTATTTGGATTGCTACTGATAAGTATGGGTGGAAGTTTATTGGAATCCAAATAGTAATAGGGAATCAAGATAGGAAGAAAATGGTGCAATAGTGACTCAATGAGTCATTGTGAAGGGAATTTTGGTGAGTGTAGGGAGAAGATGATATGTCTGGTGGTAACAACTGATCCACCGTTGGATAAACCAATGGTGAATTATAAAAAATTGGAAAATGGGCTATGTGTGTCACCATTTTCTTCTCAATGTTGAATAACTCATCTGGTGGTGACAAAAAAAACTAGCGGTGGCTCACCTGACACCAGAAAAAATAAAAATATAAATTTTAAGAAAAATTAAATATTAGTAATGAAACATTATTTAAATAAAAACAAAAACAAAATATAATGATTTATGAAAAAATAAATACAAACAATTATTTAAATGATATTCTAATTAAGAAATTAATTATTAAATCCTTAAAACAAATTAAATTAAATAAAAACAAAAAAAATAAAAATATTTTAAATACATAATAGAAATTATAAACTAAATGAAATTAACAAGAATAACAAATAAATAAATTAAAAAAGGATCTATAAATTGAAATAAGATATTAAATTTAAGATTTGAATAAATTATTGAGATTTAATTAATTAAAAACAAGTCAATTTTTTAAAAGAAATCAAAATTAAAAGATTAAATATAAAATTAATGATATGGTTAATTAAATAAATAACAAACAGTTAATTAATTAGTAAATTTATAATTGACTTAATATTTTAAGTAGAATAAAAAATAGAATAATAAAAAGATGAAAATAATTAGAACCTAAATATTTAATCTAAATGTTAAAAGTACCTGGTTATTAATAAAAAACGATAAATTGATAAATTTAACACAAAATTATTAATGTGTAATTATTTAACAAAAAATACCTAATATAATTAATTAAATGATTAAAACATTAATAAATGATGGGGAAAATCTTGTAAATTTAAGGCCACATCAATTCTTCTGAACACTATTCTAAAATTTTGATATAAATTGAATAATAAAATCAAATATAATTGAAAGAGGTGTACCATGAAGTTTAACAAGTTCATTAATATAGATTTGTACAAGGTGATCAAGTGGTAGATCATCCCTTAAAATGAGTAAATGGGTGTAATTTTTAATGTGATCAAAAATATCATGTATGAAATAATTATTTCTAAGAGTCATTAAAAATATAGTTATAAAATACAAATTATTAGAATCCCATTTTCTTATATGAATAGGTCGAGGATGAATGACTCCATTGGGATGTTTCCTCCCAACCTGTTTCTATTTACAAACCAAGAATCCTGAAACAAGGTCTGTTATTTCCTATTTCATATTATTCCACCAAAAATATTCCTTCAAATCCTGATATACTTTGACTCTTCTGTGTTGTATAGAGAATTTCAAGATATAATTTGCATCTGATAATTTTATCTTAAACTCAGGTATGAATGGAACACATAACCACTTTCCAAATTTCAACACAACGTCTTCTTAAAAAAATATTCTAGTTTCTCATCATCAATATATTTACTTTTATTTTTTAAACTCTTATCATCAAACATAGATCATTTTATCTTTTCTAGTAAGGATGATTTGACAGTAATTTGTAAAGGATTGACGTTCCCCCATCCCTAATAATCCCCATATCCAAATTTACTAAGTCCCAGAAAAAATAATCCTTATCAATCCTCATCCTAATCATAACTCCATGATCTTTTTTACTGGGCGTATTAACTGCCTTATTAGCCTTCCCATGGTGGTTGTGTATTGAGAAATTATAATCCTTGAGTAGTTATAGCCATATATGTTTCCTCATATTGATATTTTTTTGTGAAAGGATGTATTTGAAACACCTATTATTTGTATACATCTCACGTTTTTTACTATATAGATAACACCTCCATATTTTCAACCTAAAAAATAAAATAGGCAACTCAAGATCATGAGTTGGATAGTTCTGTTCTTGAATCTTTAAATTCCTTGATGCATAGCCAATAAATTTATTATTATTTATAATGACACATCCAAATCCTTTCTTTCATGTGTCACTGTATTTTGCAAATCCATCCCATCCGGATGGCAATGTCAACATTAGTGCATTGATAATCCTCATGTTTAATTATGAAAAACATTATTTATATTCATTTATCCATAAGAAAGTAACTCTTTTATGTGCCAACTTGGTTAAGAGGTTTTCTAATGGGACAAAGTTTTTAACAGATCATCGATAGTGACCTTATAACCTAATGAAACTATATAGCTTCATTATGTATGTCGATATAATCCATCCATTGAATAACTTTTACTTTTAAGGATCAACACATATTCTACCCTTAGATACAATATAGCCAATAAAAGGAACTTCCTAAATCTAGACTTCACACTTTCTAAATTTCCATAATAACTCTTTTTCTCTAATTGTCTGGGGAATGATTTTTAAATGACTCTTATACTCTTCATAACATTTTTAGAATCCCAATACATCATTAATAAACACCAAAACTAAATTATTAAGATATTCCATCAAAAATATTTTTATCAAGTCCATAATAATAGAGGGTTCACTGTTAAATTAATATGTAATTTCTATAAACTAAAAATTTTCATGCCCCATATGAAATGATATATTTGGAATATGTTATTTCCTTACTTGCAATTGATGATACAAAGAATGATGATCATTATTTGAAATATATTGATCTCCAAGAAGTTTAAAAAATAAGTAATCAATATGAGGAATATAATACTTTTTCTTAATGTTAATGACATTTATTTCCATGTAATCATCACATAGGCTCATAGTCCCATCCTTCTTTTTCACAAAGAGAATAAGAGCTCCCATTGGAAAAACACTTAGGTGTATGAGTCCCTTATCTCACAGATCCTATAGTTGTTTCTTTAACTCCACTAGCTTCACTGTTGTAAGAACATGTAACTTCTATTCAGGTATGTTTTTCCTTTTTCTAGAGTTTTTGTGAAAAGAGGAGATTCTAGATATTTTTGAAGCACATGTTGTGTACTTTTTGAGTACACTCCATGTACTTCATTGTATCTCAAGGATGTGTGATGGCCGTGTCAAGGCCACACACAGGGCCATGTAGGGGTGACATGGAGATCTCCTAAATCGGAGTATGGAAAAGCCTAGTACACTCCATGTACTCCAAAAGTACATGCCATGTACTTTTTTCCATTAAACGTGATGGGGTCACGTCATAACCCCATAGCTATCTTCTTCTCTAGCTTCTAAGACCGAGAGAATTCTGTACAGCCACAGATCTTCTTCGAGCCCCCGAGCCTCCATACATTCTCCAAATTGACCGTCATCAATTGCGTTGGAACAGCAGTGGTAAGCTCTTCCTTATCTTAGAGCTTTGTTTTCCAATTCCTCCTCTTTCTCAAGTTATCATAGGTAGAACTTTTTATGAGTTTTCATAGATCTACAACGTTATAAGGATATTTCAGCCCCTTCACTCAAGTATATCAATCTTCTAATGTTTAGGTAGGTGGTTTGTTCCTTAATGTAGAAATTTTTTGAGTATTTTGTGCAAATTCCAGCAATACACTTGAACGGGGTATTGTGTGTTTCCTGTATTTCCCTTTTTCATTTCTTTCTTTAATTATAGTCATGTGTAAGGGACTTTTCTTGTGAATAGGGTAATTTTATTGTCCTTTGGATGTTTTTCCCATGCATGTTTTTCCTGTTTCTGATCGTTTGGTCTAGTTATGCCTGTTAGTATTTTTCTAGTTCCATGCCTAGTTTGTAGGATGGTGTGAAAGTTCTTCTATGCTGAGATTCTGTAGAATGCTAGCCAAGTAGATCTTGAGGATAATTTTTCCATTATGCAATGTGATACTTACTAACTTTACACAAGGCTGTGAGAACCTAGTGTAGTAGACCATAAAGAGAATGGACGTAAGGGCTTCTCCAGAGTGTCTTTAATTTACAAAGTGAGACCACAAGGGAAATTGACGTTGAGTGCTTCCTTAGAGTGTCTGTAGTTCCTCGAAGTGGGCCACATGGGGAAGGAGATGTTGAGTGCTTCCCCATATTACCTTTAGTATGATATGATACTATAGGGGAATTGATGGTGAGTGCTTCCCCAGAGAGTCTATATTTTTCTTCTTAGCTAAACCAGAGGGGTGATATTGTGTGTGCCTCGTAGAGGGTTTCTAGTACTTGTAGGTTGAACCATAGGGGTTAGGCTATGAGAGCTACCTAGAGGTTACATGTTTGTTTTACTTTCTTGAGTGGATGATTTCTTGTTTGTAAATTATATGCTAGAACTGTGGATTTTTTTCTTCTGATTACTTCCTATTACTACTTATTGTTTACTGCATTTTTTACCTACCATATATTCACTGACTATTAGACACATATCTTTGGGTAGTTTCCTACTGGGTCTTTGTCTCACACGCTGTTTGGGTTATGCTTTTGGGCCCAAACAAATTATATTGTTGCAGGTATAGATAAGGGAAAGTGCCCTTCTACTTTAGGTTCTTGATTTTACTGGAGCTGGATAGCATGGGACCAAGTCGAGGCTTGTGATGCTGAGGTGCTGTCTTATCATTTTTTCTTTTGTACTTTGGATTATTATTGTATTCAGCATTGTGACTTTCTTGGATTATTTCCAAGAATTATATGTATCATGCATCATTTATATATATGTGTTCTCATGTTGTTTGTCATATTTAGTCTTCTGATGTTCAATTGTGCATGGATTGTTTACTGCTCTCGTTATTGTTTATTATTTATCTTTTCCATTGTGTACTTTGCCAATGCGGGAATAGTTTCCCCATTATCACACCCAAGTCCCTCGCTGCTAGTCAGCAGCCTCTGGAGTTTGAATAAATGTGCTTGAGGCCTTGAGACCAACCGTGTACGGGGAGTCTCTAGGTGTCTTTCAAAACCAGGGCATTACATAGTGGTATCAGAGGTTTTCCATTCTTTTGACTTACTGTTTGGAGCATATATCCATGGATAATATGGAATAGGTACATGGTAATGAGTTGTTCCTAGGAGTATCTCACCCGTGAATAGGTAAAATCCATACTACCTCATTTATTGTAATATTACTTGTTTGCAATTTTACAGTTGATTTGATTTCACCATTGAGTAATTAACATGCTTTGTATTGTTACCATTTTTTTTATTGAGGCTCTATTTCTATCACAACCCAATGAGATGAGGGTATGCCATCTCATTCATCATATAGGAACTTGTGAGAAATCACATGGCATGCATTATTTCCATGTCATCTTGAATGAATTAGCAATTGTATGTTGTTTTGATAGATGTTGCTTAAAATATGAATGATGTTGTGATAGATGCCTTGATAAAAAATATATGTGTCTTGTTAGAGCTTTGATTGTGTATGGTTTTTCTTGAATGAACACCATATTTTTGTTCTTGTGGTGTTAGGGGCCCTCATGTACTGGAATTTGGTGGATCATTGGCTTGTTTACTTTCTTTGTTACTTCTATAAGATTCCAAGCTTTGATTCGCGGGGATTATTGGCCCTCACAGAGCAGAATTTGGAACCTTAGTGCTTGTTTTCATGGCTATTGATCAATTTCTGAGGCTACTGTCTGGAAACACCCAGAATACATGGCACGTACTTTATTAATACACATCGTGTAGTCTATAGCTATGTCATTGGTTGTGCGAGTGGGGACACGGAGTTGTGAAAAAACTTATAGGAACACACCGTGTACTAGATTAGCACACCGTGTAGTATGAAATAGGTACCCCGGTCGTGTCATGAACAACACAGGTCATGTTATATTTTCACATACACGTCATGTCTGAATCTTACACATCGTATAGTCTAATCTGGGTACTCAGGCATGTCATGAACAAAAAAGGTCGGTGTTACCCTTTCTCGTATATTCTGTGTCCGTCTGGAACACATCATGTAGTGTTGGTCATGTGTCAGGTCGTGTCGCTAACAACACATTCCAGGTAAGGCATGTCTTGTACACACTGTGTCTGCCTTGAACATGCCATGTAGTTTTGTCTTAGAGGAGCCGTGTGTCTTAACCATGTAGAATGAATCTGGAAGGGAAGAGGATTCACGTACATGCCATGTGTTAGGAAAAAACGCCGTGTATTTGGTTTGTTACCTGACCAGTTTAGTAAGAAGTACACACCCATGTGAATGACCTAAGGGAACACGCCGTGTAGGGAAAGAACACGCCGTGTAGTCATGTTTTTCATTACTTTAATGTCTTCTTTTACCTGTTATTTGTTGTGCCTTCTGTTTTTCAGTCTTTGATAATCCTGAATCTAAGGTGTGATTTTTACCTTTCAGAGATGTGGCACCAAGACATCATCCGGTTTTCCATCAGTTGCGGGGCAGGGATCAGATGCCAGATATGGTTGATTAGGGACCTCCTGTAGTTCCTCCTCCTATGTCATCCTTGGCACCAGTAGTTATACCAGTCAGAGGCGCTGATGCACAGTTTAGGGAAGGTTTTCTATGGTTGATGCAGACCTTCCAGGTAGCACTGCCTCCAGCCTCGACTATAGAAGCCTTGATGCAGTTTTTCCAACAGCAGCATCCTCCCACCTTCTTAGGGGAAGGAGTACCTCAGGCTACAGAGTCATGGATAGAAGCTATGATGATGATCTTTTAGAATCTGGAGACACCTCCATAAAGGTGGGTCAAGCTCGCTACCTATATGCTACGATACTCCGCCAAGAGATGGTGGGACGTGATCTCACAGGCGGGCTATCAGCAAGCTATGTCATGGGAGGTGTTTTAGCACGTCTTTTATGAATAATTCTATCCTGAGACCCTTAGGGCCGACTAAGCCTGGGAGTTTATGAGTTTGGAGTAGGGTACTTTTTCTGTCAGGGATAATTCCTCTCACTTCGCTGAGCTTCAGCATTTCACACCCCTATAGAGCGTAGATGGGTTGTTATTGGAAAGGTAGTTTGAGGATGGTCTCAGATGGGAGATCCACTCACAGGTGAATATCTTCAGGTTGACTACCATCACTTCCATCGTCGACTAGGCACTGATTGCGGACCGTAATATGAGAGATTCTGGAGTTGAGATCCTGGGAGAATCTGGTTCCAGAGTTAGTGCTTCATCAGCTGACAGAAGGAAGCTTCGTATAGAGTCTACGCGCGGTGATCCGAGGCTTTCAGACACATATTCAGGTAGCCAGGTGGTATGCTACTAGTGGGAAAGGTTTGGGCATACGAGGTCGTGTTTCCAGAGAGACCTAGTGGATTTCTGATCTTGCAGCAAGATGGGTCACCTCCATCATTTTTGTCAGGTATTCTCACCAGAAGCTAGTGACAGATGATTATCCATGACTCCTTGTTCAGGAGTTGCACCACCTCTTTCTCACTAGTCTGGGAACTGGAGTTCTTCCGGCTATTCGGGTCGAGGTGGGGGTCGAGCCTGAGGTGGTCAGTCACTGGTCTTCTAGTGACAATAGGGTTGATTATCTCAGAGCAGTCATGGAGGGTCATAAGACCGTGGTACAAGTCAGGCTTTTGAAGTTGAGCAGACCCAGCAGGAGCAGGATCCCGCACCCGCTACAGTTAGAGATACGATCTTAGTTGCCTCAGTGTTATCATCTTCTGTTTTCTATACTGGTGCTACGCATAGCTTTATCTTTTTTGATTTTGTGGAGAGCCTTGGGCTTTGTATATTTTCTTCTATAACGATTTTGACACTAGACACACTGTTGGAGACTAGGACACTAGTGTACGTCAGTGCAAGGAGTTCCCTCTAGAGGTGGCTGGGTATCACTTTCTATGGGAACTCTATGACTTAGAGATTACAGGATGTGATGTCAATCTCGGAATGGACTGGCTAGTTCCTTTCTAGGCATTTGTGGATTGTTATCGCCGCAGGGTGAGTTTCATATCACCAGAGGGAGGATCTTTTCTTCATTGAGGTGAGTGGGATGTCCAGGATAGTAGAGCAGGACCCAAGCATCATGGTCTAGGAAGAGTTATAGCTCATATTTCTAGTCTTTATCGGGATGACTAGGGGAATTAACAGTTATACTTTCCTCCAGTGGTGTATCGTTTCATGGATGTCTTTACAGAAGACTTTTCAAGTTTTCCTTTAGAGTGTGAGGTAGAATTTTATATTGAGCTTGTTCCAGGAGTGGCACCGGTGTCCATTCCTCCTTATAGGATCTCTACACCTGAGTTACAGGAGATCAACAAGCAGTTGGAGGACTTACAGGAAAAGGGTTTCATCCGACCCAGTACTAATCCTTGGGTTTCGCCTGTCCTATTTGTGAAGAAGGCAGACAGTACCCTCAGCCTTTGTGTGAACTATCAAAATTTGAACCAGTTGACGGTCAAGAACTGATACCCCTTGGCGAGGACTGATGACCTCTTTCATCCGCTTAGAGGAGCATGAGTGTTCTCGAATATCTATTTGAGGTCCGGTTATCATCAGTTGTGTGTTAGACCATCTGATATACCTCTTACAGCTTTCTGGAGAAGGTATTGTCTATACTAGTATATGGTTATGTCGTTCGGTCTTACGAACGCTCCTGTATTTTTCATGGAAGTGATGAACTGAGTGTTCCATCCATACTTATACTGTTTCGTGGGGGTATTTGTGGATGATATCTTGGTGTACTATCACAATATACACGACAATGCTACCCATCTTGAGATAGTTCTGAGTACACTGAGGGAGCATCAGTTATATGTTATGCTCTCTAAATGCCACTTTTGGATAGATCAGATTCACTTTTTGGGTCATATTATCTTAGAGACAGAATTTTCAGTAAACCCAGAGAAAGTGAGAGTAGTATTTTCCTGGGAGCATCCAAAGAACATATTTGAGATGAAGAGTTTTCTAGGGCTGGTTGGATGCTACATACGCTTCATACGGAACTTTTCATGCTTAGCAGCACTGCTGACAGGTCTGACCAAGAAGGTTGTGAAGTTATTATGGAGTGATTATTGTGATTCAGCCTTTCAAGAGCTAAAAGGGAGGTTGACTTCAGCACTGATATTAGTCTTTCCTGTGTCGGGCAAGAGCTACCCTATCTTCTGTGATGCCTCATGTATCGGTCTGGGAGTTGTGCTTATACAGAGAGATGGATTCATTGCGTATGGTTCTCGGTAGTTGAGGCCACATGAGAGTGACAACATAATGCACGATCTAGAGTTGGAAGTTGTTGTTCATTCCTTACGCTGTTGGATACATTATCTTCTGGAAGAGCACATTGTGGTGTTTACCGACCACAAGAGTCTCAACTACATATTCACTCAGTGTGATATGAATCTAAGACAGTGCAGGTGGGTTGAGTATCTTTAGTCCTTTGACATTGAGTTGTCCTAAACACCTGGGAAGGGAAACGTAGTGGCTGATGCGTTGAGCAGGAGGACTCACATACAGGTGGTTCCGGAGGCTAGTAGTGAGTGGAAGCTTATGGATCTGTTCTTTGAGATGCATTTGGAGGTGCATGACAGACAGGGGAAGACTTTCCTATCTTCTATAGTTGTTACCTCTATACTTCTTGATTGGGTACGAATGAAGAAGTTATCAGATTCTGAAGGCCTAGTCTTATGGTAATGTGTGTCAGGAGAGAACCCAAATCCTAGATGGATAGTAGGCGAGGATGAGATCATGCATTTCTAGTGATGCATATGGGTTCTAGCAGACATACATGAGGAGATAATGCGGGACTTTCATTCCTCAGTTTGGGAAGTTCATCCTGGCGTCACCAAGATGTATCATGATCTACACCGTCACTATTGGAGGCCAGGTATGTAGAGGGATGTTGCTGGTTTTTTCATGAGGTGTTCCACTTTTCATTAGGTGAAAGTGGAACATCAGGGACCAAAAGCTATTTTACAGTAGTTACCCATTCCCGAGTGGAAGTGGAATGATGTCGCGATGGACTTCGTGACTAGTTTGTCGAGGTTGCCTCGAGGGAATGCTGATGTTTGGGATGTCATCGATAGGATTATGAAGGTTTCTCACTTTTTTCTGATCAAGAAGGCCTTAAGTGTTGATGAGTTGGGATAGTTTTACGTCTGAGATATTTAATGTCTACATTAATTTCCACACTCCATTGATTCAGAAAGAGATGCGCATTTTACTTCTCGGGTTTGGAAGGGGATTCAGAAGGCATTGGGTACACATGTGCTTTTGAGTACCACATACCATCCCCAGACAGTTGGACTGTCTGAGCATATGATTCAGGTGCTTGAGGATATTCCTCGAGCTTGCATTCTGTAATTTGGAGGTTCTTGGGAGAAACATATACCTCTTGTGGATTTTTCCTGCCATAATAGTTTCCAAGTGACTATTAAAATGGCACCTTATGAGGCTTTGTATGGTAGGACATGCTGATCAACCTTATGATGGCTGGAGGCAGGAGAGGAAGCTTTTCTGGGACATCGTCTTGTTTAGGAGACCTCCGAGCAGATAGAGTTGATTTGGAAGAGGATGTCTATGACACAGTCTCGACCGAAGTCTTATGATGATCAGCGGAGACGACCTCTAGAGTCGGAGGTCGGGGATCAGGTTTTCCTGCGTATCGCACCAAGGTTGGGACACAATAGGATTAGGAGATAGGGTAAGCATTCACCGAGGTATGTCGGGCTGTTTGAGGTGTTAGAGAGAGTGGGGTCGATTGCCTATCGGTTGCAGTTACCTCAGAGGTACCGGGATATGCACGACGTCTTCCATGTTTCTCAGCTCTGATGTTACTTTTCAGACCTGTGTCATGTCTTTAAATCTTAGGAGTTTAATCTTGAAGTAGATTCATCGTTTGAGGAGCATCCTATCTGGATTTTAGATCGCATTACAAAGGTTCTTCGTGGCTGGTCTATTCCTCTGGTATGGGTGCTATGGCAGCACGGGCGAGTACAAGACGAGACTTGGGAGAAGGAGGCCAATGTACGATTGTAGTGGTCGGAGTTGTTCGGGGTTTCTTCTTATACGCCTTGCTAGGGATGTTCAAGGACAAATTTATTTAAGGGTGGATGATTTTAAGAACCTGGGCCTTCTTTTCAGGTACGTTTTTCCTTTTTCTAGAGTTTTTTGGAAAAGAGGAGATTCTGGAAATTTTTTAAGTACATGTCGTGTACTTTATGAGTGCATGCCATGTACTTCATTATCGCTCAAGGTTGTGTGTTGGTCGTGTCATGGATACACACATGACAATGTAGTGGTGACATGGAGGCCACCTAAAGCATATTACGGAAAATCCTAATACACACTATGTACTCCAAAAGTACACGCTGTGTACTTCCTTTTTTTCATTAAAAGGACCGGGGCCACATCTTAAACCTAGAACTATATTCTTCTCTAGCTTCTTCAACCTAGAGCGTTCCATACGGTCGCGGATCTTCTACGATCCCATGAGCCTCTTTTCATTCTCCGAATTGACCGTCGTCGATTGCGTTGGAACCGCAGAGGTAAGCTCTTCCTTCTCCTAGAGCTTCATTTTACAATTCCTCCTCTTACTCATGTTATCATAGGTTGAACTTTTTCTGTTTTTTCCTAGATCTACAAATTTATAAGGAGATTCCAGCCTCGTGGCTCAATTATATCAATCTCCTAAGGTCGGGGTAGGTGTTTTGTGCCTTTATGTAGAATTTCTTTGAGTATTTTGTGAAAATTCCACCAATACCCTTGAACGGGGTATTGTGTGTTTCCTGTTTTTCCCTTGTTGTTTTCCTACTTTTCTTATATTCCTATGTAGGGGACTTTTCATGTGAATAGGGTAATTTTACTGGGCTTTGGATGTTTTTCCCATCCATTGTTTTCCAGTTTCTGACCATTTTCTCTAGTTTGGCCTGTCAGGCTTTTGCCAGTTCCATGCCTAGTTTGTAGGATGGTGTGACTCTTCTTCCATGTTGAGATGTTGTAGAATTATATCCAAGTAGTTCTTGAGAATACTTTGGCCATGACGTGATGCTTTACATGATGAATTTACATAGGGCTATGAGAACCTAGTGTAGTAGAACATAGGGAGAATGACCGTAAGGGCTTCTCCAGAGTGTCTTTAATTTACGATGTGAGACCAGAGGGGGAATTGATGTTGAGTGCTTCCTTAGAGATTCTATAGTTCCTCGATGTAGGACACATGAGGAATGAGACATTGAGTTCGTCCCCAGAGTTCCTTTTGTACGATACGAGGCTATAGGGGGAATTGACGGTGAGTGCTTCCCCAGAGAGTCTATTTTTTTCTTCTTAGCTGAACCAGAGGGGTGAGACTGTGTGTGCCTCCCAGGGGGTTTCTAGTACTTATAGGTTGAACCATAGGGGTTATGATGTGAGAGCTACTTAGAGGTTACCTGTTTGTTCTACTTTCTTGAGTGGCTGCTTTCTTTTTTGTAAATTATATGCTAGAACTATGGATTGTTTGCTGCTGAGTACTTCTTGTTACTATTTACTGTTTACTACATTTTTTACCTGCAATATATTCACTGATTGTTAAGAATAGATCTTTTGGTGTTTTCCTACTGGGACTTTGTCTCACATCCCATTTGGGTCATTATTTAGGGCCCAAATATAGTATATTGTTGTAGGTATAGACAAGGGAAAGTGGCCTTCTACTTCAGGTTCATGATTGCACTGGAGCTGGAGAGCATGGGACCAAGCTGAGGCTTGCGATGCTGAGGAGTTGTCTTATCTGTTTTTCTTTTTTACTTTGGTTTAGTATGTTATTCTGCATTGTGACTTGTTTGGATACTTTCCTAGAAATATATGTATCATGCATCATTTCTATATATGTGTGCTCCTACTGTTTATCATATTTAGTCTTCCGTTGTACACTTGGTTATGGATTGTTTACTGCTCCCATTATTTTTTATTATTTTTCTTTTCCGTTGTGTACTCTGCCAATGAGGGAATAGTTTCTCCACTATTACACACAAGTACCTCGCTTCTAGTCAGCAGCCTATGGTGTTTGGGGAAATGCGCTTGAGGCCATGTGACCAACCGTGGATGGGGCACCTCTGGGTGGATTCTGAAAGTGGGGCATCACAACTATGGTCGTTCAATAGGGAATATTATTTATAGGATTCATATTAGCGATGAGTTTAACAGAAAACTCAACTTCATGCTTAGGTGGATGTCTGGTTAGTTCTTTATTAGAAGAATAAATGCATTCAATCACAATAAGAAAATATTTTATCCTCGGGTTACATTTCCCAGCCATAGGTTGTGTTTGTATTTATTCTCCTAATATTTCATTAAGGATACCTACTAGGTATGGATCCATACATGATTAAAATGATGATGTATTTGTTCTAAATATAAGGAATTCTATATCTTCATCAAAAATTGTGACCCCCTTCTCTTAGTATAATTTTTTTCATTATACATTAAAAAATAAATCCATACCAAGTATTACATCAATGTCATCAATAGGAATAATAATAATATTTAGGAATAGGGTATGACCATGCATCATAATGGGGATTAATTGATATATATTTGTGGAAATATTATTTCCTCTAGGTGTCTTGATTGATAAATTGCTTCTTAGGGTGCTAAAAAATATTAAATTTTCCTAGAAAACATAGAATATATAAAAGAGTGTATGGATACATAATTGAATAAATAATTTGATAACATTGAAGATATGATCAAATTACATACCAGCACATCAATAGAACAAATATTTATACTGTATTAATTTCATAATCTAGCCCTTCCCCCCTTTCCATCATCTATAGTATGTTTTCTTGAAGTTTAGGTAAATCTTTGGAATAGTTCCTCATATACTTATAGTTAAAGAAATATAATTTAAAGGTTTCTCTATTACCCTTTCATTAATGAGCATAATTTACATTCAATGCACACTTCAAAAACCACTCATTTTCAAATTAAGTGTGTACCAAGGTGTTACATTCCACAAGTATCACATGTTGTGACCCCCTATGTTTCCTCTTGTATATTATTTCAATTCATGATGTGATCAATAATCCTGTTCTTATCTTTATTTCATTCAACATAATAAGACATGAATAATTATTTCTCTATATTAAAAACAGATGATACTATGTCCTCATATGATGAGAATGTTTGGGATGCTAGTTCCCTTCATTAGATTGATATTAACCCCTCAAAAAATGATCAATATTAATATTTTCATTATGTATGTAGTATAAAATATTCCTAGATAACCTTTTAAAGTTGGATTCATATTATCTTAGACTTAAGAATTTTATCCCCATATTCACTCATTATTCATGAAGAAAATATGTTTCTAAGAAAAATACCTTAAAATCCTTTCACTCCATTATTTATTTTTCCTCCACATCCTTAGTGATTTGAATAAGTGGCCACCATCTATCTGCATTCCCCATGAGATGATAAACTACCATGAAAACCTCCCCCCTTTCACTACTTCCAAAAGTGAGAAATATCTTTTCGATGAAATATATCCATTTCTCATATACTAATGTATTTTTAGTTAAATTTATTGATGGTGGTTTTTGTCAGATGAAAAATTCTAGCATTGTTACACTACATTGAAAATCAGGAGGCTACTCCATACTATAATGATTATTGGTCATGATCTAAGTTGACTCCCTAATATAGTTGTAATTTTTTCATCTCCAACTCCAACTCTAGTTACAACTTCATTTTCTTTATCAAGAGGGAAATACCTACACAGATTACATGCATTAACATGATTTCCATTCCTTATATTAGGTTCCATGTATAAAAAATGGAATACAATAAATTAGATTATAACATTATAAATCAGAACATATTGTTATGAAATTGGATAAATACTAAATAAAAACAAAAAAAATTATAGTTAATATCATAATCATAAGCCTGGTATCATTGAGAATATATTCAAATAATAAAATTAATTTATAATGTTTTTTAATGTTTTTTAAAGATCCTGTGAATAAACTAAAACATATCCCTCAGGAGTGCCTAGCTAGATGTTCAGTATTAGATCCACTCTTAATTCACCTGTGGTGATCGAAAATAATACCCAATCCACCCCATTTGGATTTATCAGCCCCAGGTGCATATCTGTCACAACCAAATCCACTTTCTAGTATCCAAATAGATATATATTTACTAGGAAAACATGAATTCTTTACCTGACCAAAACAACATTATATTATCATATAATTAGACTTATTCCACAATTCATTCATGGATTATATACTCAAATATATGTTTTTATAAATCAAGTTCCCAAGGTTAATAAGAAATTCTCCTTGATTCCAATTGTAACAACCCTTCCCCTAATTTTCTAATGTTTTTGGTTAATTTATTACATTGAAACTAGATATATGTTATCACATCCCAAGAGATAAAAAAGTTTAGTGGTCTTACAAAACTAGATTCATGCTTGAATCTCACATTACATATGAAAACATAGAATACAACATAGTGTTTTCTTTGAGAATATTATTTTTATCTCTACTATATCCCTCCATATAAACAATAATACCCTTCTTGACGTCCTAGGGAATGTAAACTAAATAAAAGGTTGATATCAGATGATTATTAAGGAAAATCATGATATGGAAGTTGTTATAGAATAAATAAGACATGAATAATATGGTAGAAATAAATCATGATCAAATAAATACATATAAATAATAAAATGATCTTGAAACTTATCCACAGATAAAATAAATATTAAAATATTTACATTTTCATTATTAATTGATTTCATAATGATAGAATATATAATGATAGACATCTTAAACCTAAAATTGAATCCTCATTCCAAGAAATAATATATAAATGTGTAATTCATATGATAAATTACCAACCTATTTTTTCTTATAAGACCTACCAATTCACCATGGTGATACATAATTCTATGGCTCACCCTTCACTTAATAAGTCCAATGCATTCATCATATGAATAAACAATACAACTTAATAAACATGCCATAATAATCAATAACTATCTATATCAAGAGAACTAGCATAAGAAATTTCAATATTTTCCCTAGAAACATTAATCATAATCCATCCAAATAAATGAAGTGGAGGGTATTATTTGATTATTTCCTCGATAAAACAAATATTTATCAAAATATGTTGACATGGATGAAAATACATTTAAAAGATCATTAGAAAATTTCTTGAGGAAGATACCCTTTTAATTTTAAAATCACTTATTTAAAATCGTAAAATGTGAAAAATATTAGAAAAAAATCTTCCTAAATAACCATGAAGACTTATAAAGTAATATTTAAATAAGAGTGTGGTCATAATAGTTGTAAAAAAAAATCATGCGATGTATGTTAAAATAAAGATTTCGTTCATGCCTTTGTTAAAAGGTAACTCCTTCAGAAAATAATAAGAAGATTCATTTTAAAAAAATAGAAATCCAACCATGGGTAAAATTTATTTTTATAAATAATTTTATAATATAAAAAACATTTAAATTAAAATATAGATATAGAATAAAAATATTTTTGATCAAATAGAAAACAAAGTCATATTTTCTTAGAAACATTATTTCAATCTCTTGAATACTTAAAGTGAGGAAAATTATCGGAAAAATTTATTATCTAAATATAACCATACGAGATAAAAATATATGAGCTTTAATATTGAAGTATCATATAATTAATCTAATGGAAACCAGAACATAAATAATACGGAATAGGGATGAGATTGTGAAATAAATCCTTACCTCAAGTCTAACTTTCATTATAATTGAATTTAGCCTCCTGTATAATAAATTTAAATTTATTATACTTATATATATACACCATATGGATAATTATAATATAATATATGATCCACTTATAACATTTAAACATCTAATTATTAGAAATTATTTATTAAAATAGTCATTTCTGAGTTCTTACTTTCGTTTTTCATGTAAGTTTTGTTCAGTAATCTTGGTACTTTCATATTAACCATTGTTACATCATATACATAATTTTAATAATATTATAAATATCAAATATATTTTATTATGTATATATTGTTAATCATCTTTGAAAGTATATAATGAAAAATGAATCACATATCTTTTTGGAGGTGGTAATCTAAACGTGCACTTGAGTTATGCTATCATTTTCTAACAAGTGGAAGGATAAAAATGAACTTGATATATTATATTTATAGAATAATTATTATGTATTAAATATAATATATATTACTTATTTATATATTTATACCCATCCAAGTAAAATGGTGATGAAAAAATAATTACACTACTATGTGGAGATGATATGTCATATGTATGCACAAGCAATGTTTTCGTTCTCCATGGGATAGAAAGAAGATGAATATGGGTTAGTTAGATAGTATAATAAAATTTAGTTATATATAATATACTGATGTTATAATCTTTTCATTGATATATATGATTTTATAGAGGTATAATATGAAATAAAATGAAAACACTCGATTAAAATTTATACCTCTTCTTTGAAAAAAACCCTTGTACTTACATCTTAAGACTTAATTTGTTGGTAATTTGATGAGGCCATAGCCTCTATGCCATGGTGAGGAAGGTTAAAAGATATAGGATTAGGAATTTTTAGATATATTTTAATCAAAATGTGTCAATAAGTGAGTTGAAGTGAATCCCTTTTATAAGTAATGGAAAAGACACACTTGAAATTATATAAAATATTTTAATAATATAAAGTATTTTTCTTGTAAAAGTGGCTCCAAATTTTAATTGATTAAAGTATTCTTTGTGTATTTTATAATTTCAACCAACAAATAATGTTTAGACAATTATAATATCTTCCCTTATAACGTAGTTTAACCCCCTGATAAACCTGCAACCCTAACCGTGATAACAAATTTTTTACTATTTTTTCTATTCATTGAGAAAAAAAATTAAGTCAATATTGTTACCTAATATTAATTATATTGTATCAAAATATTCAATATATTTAAAAATATTTAATATTTATAAGTGTCAAAAATTAATTTTAATATAAGTACACAAAACATAATGTAAACCATTTTTGGAATAAAAAAATTGTTTTAAGAATAATATTGATTTTAAAGAAAAATAAAGAAAAATATTAATAATAAAGGAATTAAGTAGGTTATTTTAAATAAAATATTTTTTTAAACCCAACCAAAACCTAAAGTAACCATGTAAATTATTTTATAATAGAAAAGATTGAAAAATAGTTTCTATTTGGATAAAAAAATTACTTAGATATGTAAAATGTTAAGCATATATTTCTAAGTTTGATATTATATTATTATATTATTATATTAATTATTGAATATTTTTTTTTATAAATAAGTTTCTATGATATTTAAATTTATTTTTATATCATTATTATTACGTAAAATTGAATGTTTTTTAAACTTAGTATTTTTCACTATACACCCAAAAATCAGTTATTTTTAAAAAATATCAAAACTTTACCCTAAGATAACTTTTTATACATAAAATGTAATTAAATCATATATCCTATAAGTGGTGTAACATTTTCAATTGAATCATACACCATTAATCATACAAAAAAATATAACTTTTAATGAAATAGGGAACAACCATTAAATAAAATAACAATTCAAATATTTAAACATGTGGTAAATATTTATGAACAAATCAAAAAATAAAAGATACTTATAAGTAAAATTTATTTAACAATTATATTAAATATATTCCATAAATATGAATATACACATTTCTATTAATTCCATGATTTTTAATATAAAAAAATTATATTCAAGTAAGTATGAACTCATTCATAATTATCATTATATGACATTTCCATTTTAAATATATGCTATTTTATAAATTATTAACAACCAAAAACTAAATTTTTATTATGCAGACACAGTCTAATATCATTTGTTTAATATTATTTAAACCATGATCATATCATATCATTCATCAAATCACTCTTTCTGTGGATTAAATAATATCCAAATAAATCTCCTTTAATTTAAATAATTAAAATTAATTTATTATGAACTATTCATAATGTAAATATAAATATAAATATTTCATCCTTATTTCATAATTTATAACCCTGTATAAATAAATTTTTATGATTTATAAATAAACACTACAATTTATATATCATAATAATTCTATATAATTTGTTAAAAGGTATTTTAAATATCAATATTTAATATTTCATGAATATTTAAAAATAAATATTTCATGAACATTTGTTAATTAATTAAAATTAATCCTAATTAATTAATTAATTAACCTTTTATTAATTAATAAGCATCACCAAAATACCTTTTATAATGATTTATAATGATTTTATAAACCATTATAATCATTAAAAGTTTTATTAAAAAAATGTTTACCATTACCTAGAATCTATATTTTGTGTAAGGGTAACCTCCTTCTACCCATATTCAGACACTCTAAATAAGGGTAATCTAATTCTAAATCCCTTATATTAGTGTAAAACCCACTTTATTAATACAACATAAGGGTATACCTCCAACTACATCAAGGTAAAGCATTAGTTACCTTTACAAAAGACTTTAAGAGACAACTCTAACATTATGTACATGATTTAGGTAAAGGTAAGAACCATACTACCTTTATAAAAAACTAATAATAAATGTGATGAACCTTATCTGAACCCTTTCAAATAATATTGAGGCACCAATTACCATTACACGGTATAAGGAAAACATGATTAGCCTTATGTGAACCCCTTCACGTACAGGTTAGTCACGAGTTACTTTTACGTGACCAATCACACATAGGTATCGCTTTAGTTACCTTTACGCATAACGGTATCCACCATTTTAGGTTTTTCGAGTATATTTAATTAGTTTACAACCTTTTCACAACCCCTTACATGAATCATGTTAAACCAAACTTCCATAACTTCTTAAAAGTTACTATATTGTTCCGTTTCCTCATTTCCAACACATTATTTCATAAAAGTTTAGCATTTACTAACTGGGATACAACTTAATGGTTTTAATTGAGTCCAATAGTAATTATTATATAATGTTTAAGTGATTTAAACCCTTGTGTGAGGATCTCCCATGCAAGATAAATTAAAATGTAATAAAACTATAAATGAAGAGCAACAATAAATAGCAACCTTAAAACTAAGATCATCTAAAAAATCATCAAACATCATTGAATGGGTTTGATAAATATATATAAGGGTAGTCAAAATACATCCCATATACACTATTTATCTATTGGTTGCATCCAAAACACCCACTTTATGGATGGGATCTATCATTCCTTCATGGAATACTAAAGCCTCTGATAAAAATTTGGAGGAAGAAGAGAGATTTCAGTGATAGAGAGTTTCGACCATGCATTATGAGATCATCCACAACCAAAACCATCACATAGATGTATTATTTATAAGTATAAAGGATCCTCCTTGGGTTGTCACATTGACCTGTGCATTTAAAGTGCATGAGTGAATTCCTCTTTACCAAATCAAGTATCATATGCATGAATATAAAAAAATATCACAAGTTTTATCATATGAAATTGCTTCTTAAAATTAAAAATTACGTGGGGGAAAAAATAAATGATAAAAAATTATCATTTTTATATAAATTTCATATATTATTATACCATGCATGAAAATCACAATTTTCATTCAATATTAAATTTTCTATATATATATATATAAGGATTTATGTAATATCTCCTATGTTTTCTCTATTTATTCATTTTTTATGTTTTAATAAAAAATGTAATATAAATGTTTTTACAAAAAAATTATAAGTCTGTTATTTCAATATTATATAGTTTAGTTACAATTAATTTTGATACAAATTTTATACTCCTTGAAAGAAGGAGTAAAAAATTTAATATACATTTATTAACTATAATATTAAAATTATGCCATGCATAAGTTTAAATATTTATTAAATATATTATATCAACATTGAAATCATCAAGGGGAATTTACCCTATTTCTAGGTATGTGTATCTCATGTCCTTATCCACATTATCATATGTAATTAGGTGGATTACAAGGCAATGAAGCTGGATCCTCAAGATTTAACTCTTTCTCTATCACAACTGGTTCTAGATCTGGATAGGCTATTGATGTCTCCTCACACTCATGTGTGGAAATATTGATAGCATAGGAAGTTGATGACTATATTAGTATAAATGGGTTCCAAAAAAGATCTTGGTAATCTGATGATGACAATGGAATAACAATATCATGGAAGCCATCCCCTGGGGTCTCTGTTGAGTATTGAGGGCATTGTGTCATCATAGAAGGACAAAACTCCTCTAGTGCACTAGGAAACTCATTCAAACCCTAATATATTGAAGTTATATCCCATGAAATATGATTATGAGAAATAAAAGGTATATGTAATGTATTTATATAATATTTTGAGGATGATATATCAGTTTATGGGGTTAATTACATAAAATATAATGGTGGGAACATTAAGTGGTGGTGTTACATCATCTTTGTGTCAATGATGTACCTAATGTCATGGTGATCATGGAGGTGGTGGTGATAAAACATCATTAGGTATGGGAACACCATGACCATGTGGATGCTGATATGTATGTTTCTTCTCATTATACACACTATCATATAGGATATAGGGAGGCTCCGGGATGGCCATAAGATCTCGATGAAATACTTATTGTTTGAAAACATCTTCCTCCTAAGGACTTGATATGTGTATAAAAAATCAACAATATCCTTCTAAGAGTAGTGTAAGATTAAATTTATTAAAAAATTAAGATAAAACTATAAATAAAATTTTATAGACTTACCAAGCTATGGATTCTTCTACCATGATATATAAGGCACATAATAGCATGTTTTCTATACCAATACTCGTAGTCACCTTGATCAGGTAGATGTAGGAAATCTATGGGCTCTCCATACTAAAATATAATATTATTTATGTGACTATTCCAATAATATAATTACATAACATGATACCACACTCAATTATCATCATTTATCTGAGTGAAATTCATGGAATATAAACGTTCATCCTGTCTCGGAGTTGGGGGAATACACTAAACTAATCAAAATTTTCTCATCTCCTGATGTAGCTGATTCCACTCAAAAATGTGTAAGTAAAATACATAGTGATAAAATATTTCCTACAGTAACCCATTGATAGAGAATTTATATATACACTTGAATTCTCTAATGGTGCATTCAATAATTTTTTTTCATATTTCAATATATGATGTTGATATCATACACCTTCAACCATTTCTCTTTTACTGTTTGCATTATGTAATCATAAAATTATTGTTTATACATTGGAATTAATTCCAAGAGATCCCACATCTTATTTCAATGAGGTTCATATAATAAATTTAAGAAATAATTATTTAATTACAATTAATTCTATAAAAAAATATGAAATTGAATAAGTGATGAAAAATTTCCCAATTTGATGATTGTCTTCTGCATACCCTCATTCTTTAAATTCTTTCACACATGATTGTAAATTTTTATAATAAAATGTTGATAGAAATACTGAGGTGACCTCCATGTATGACCCTAAAAAATTTATTACGAATTTAATTTCTCAATGAAGATCTAAGACCATGAAATCCCCTTTGAAATGTGTAACACATTCTCAAATGAAAGCCAGAAAGTTTCTCATAGATGAAAAGATATCTGTATTAACATGAAAAAATAATAATGGTACTTTAGAATTATTTCAATCCTATGTGGTGTCAACCAACAATGTTCCAATATACATTCCATACAAAAATGTCCCAAAAATAAGAATAAACTTCTTGCAATATAGAAATGTTGTTATGTGATGTAAGAATTCCAAAAATATTCTATCAAATTATACCTTAGACCGATCCACCTAATTTTACTATGTTATATAATCTAAAGTATATAATTTATAAAATAACTTTTGTGATGTAGTAGTTCCATAAGTTGTGGTATCACCTAAAATGAGTTGTCCCGATGACCATTAACATTCACAATCACTTTTCGTCATGTGTTCCACAGCTTCCAATAGGAGGTTTTGTATTTGAATAGTTGTCTTACTCTCTCCTAAAAAAGGGATATCAAAAAATCACGAAATGATCTTTCAATTTTAACAATCAAAATTGAAATGAATTTTACATCCAATGTTATATAGTCATATCTAAAACATGGATTAACAAAGGTTTGTTGAGAATCGACTTTGGAAATCCTACAATAGTAAAAAATTATACTGAATATTCCTTAAACGTACATGCGATAATATTTTCCATATTTGTCACAATGAATAATGTTTTTATATCCCTTTAATTATTCAACAACATGACTATAATTTTGGTCAATGAGATATTATTTGAGTATATTATTTAGCACATTGTTGCTTTCAAAATTCCTAAAAAAATTAAAACATCATCATTGTATCGTTGGGTATTACCAATAATTCCTAGAAATTATGTATTGGGGATGATGATAGCCCAATAAAATACCGTCATGTTCCACATTTCTTAATAAGACTATGACTCCAATAGTGTTTAATGATTCAACCTATACTGTGACTCTAAATTTTGTGTTTCTAACTATTCTTCCTCATCACCAACTTCTTCAGCATCATCACCCTTTGGAACATCATCTAGATATTTATTATCCATGTAATCATATTCCATCATATCTTAAATGGGTCAAAGAATTTCTATAATTAATGAAATTCCTATTGAAGGTGATGCAGTTTGAGGAAAAAATTTCGTACCTATAACAGAACAACCTAGGTCAACACATAATATCAATCCAATTGGCCTTACTTGAGGTCCAAAGCGCATTCTTAATTTCTACGAGTTGTGGACAAGAACCAGTGTATCATAAAAAGAAACATGGGAATGATTTCACACTATAATGGACATATGATAAGATGAAAACAAATAGAGTATCATAATAGATAACTAGAATATAATATATATCAAAACAACATCCCATAAAGACTACATACAACATCTAGATAACATGTTTTTAGTGAAACAAATACTATAAAAATGGAACCTGAAGCAACCCATGGGTCCATCTCTTCATGACCACAAGGAACCATCATCTCAACCCAATGGAAAGGCAACATGATTCATGAGATCCTTACTTTACTTGAAATTCTACCCATTACCTGTATCCTGGGACACCAAGGCTAAAAACAACAAATGTAAAATGTATGGTGTGTTCTCCAAAGCTCAGTAGGATACCATTAGAGAAACTAAACAATAAAAAGTAGAAATTTTGGTTATATACATGGCACAAAACCATGGATTTAGGGGTTAAAAATGTGTCTATAAGCTATAGAAATGGTTCCAGCTATCTGTGGAATGTATTGGCTTGGATATAACAAAACTTTATAGCCAATTTTCTCTAGGATATCACCCTAGTTGTCAGTCATAGCAATATCTCCCATAGTTTCCCACTGTGGAAATTGGGCTATATATATAGATGTCCACTATAGAAATAGAAATATTACCATTGTGGATAACCATGGCTATAGCCTAAGTAAATTGTGTCTATAGCTTAAAAATAATATGATCCCAGCCGGATTCGATCTTTGTGCCTCTACTATGAACACTAACCGCCTAACCACTACACTGCAGATGGCTTTGGGTGTAAATATAAATATATATATATATATATATATTATTAAAAAAATATGGCCATAGAATGTAATCTGTGGTTATAACCCCTATATCTCTTTCCTCATGGTTTAATTATTTTCCTCCTTAAGGGCGAGAGACCTATTGCCTTGGTTTTGAGAAAATGTGACTATAGAAAATGGAAAAAAAATACTTTATAGAAACATATTAGAATAACCATGGATATATCCATATTCTATAGGCACAATTTTATAAAACCTGTGGCTATAGCCCTTGAAAAAAGACTTTATAGCCACAGTTTTACACAACCCATGGAAAATCACTAGGGAAAAAGACTCTATAGCCACGATTTAGCACAAACTGTGGCTATAGCCCTTAGAAAAAGACTCTATATCCATGGTTTTACACAAACATGGGCTACATCCCTTGGAAAAGGACTCTATAGTTACAGTTTAACATAAACTATGGTTGTATATCTCAAAAAGAATTCTATAGCTATACATTCAATGAATGGTGGCTATAGCCTTGGAAAATATACCATATAGATATGGTTTTATATAAAATTATGGCTATATATGTGGTATAAATACTTATATCTATGTATTTGGAAAACCGTGGCTATAGCTCAATTTTCTAGTAGTGAATGTTTATCCACATGTATCCATTAATTCATATTTTAAAAAATTTCTAAAACATCTCAAAATAAATAATTTTATATATAAAATAATCCTTTGATTTTTTTTCAAAAACATTTCATTCCATTTCAAAATCAAGCCATATTCAATGGAATAAATATATATGACATATCATATCTCCAGACGAATAAACATAAAACTAAAAGAGATTTTAGGAATAAATATTTGTATCATAATAAAGTGGGAAAGTTATCATATCAAATATACATACACTTAATGAAATATCAAATCATTCAAGGAGGAAAATCCATGATGTGATGGTGTGAACAATTATACCACTAATACACGCAAAGGAAAACTAGCCAACATATGTGAATCCTAATGTTGAGGAAGCTCAATCTCTCAAAAATGATACACCTAAAACTTCCTTGAATCAAGGGAACCACCCGTAGTGATAGATTACTACATTAGGGATCATCAATGTTTAGTTTTTTTCCATAACCCAAGGTCTCCCAATGTTCTTTATATCATCATTACATTCAATAAACAAAATTAATGTTTATAAACATTTTCTAATTAAAATAAATTTCAATACCATGCCTATATTTTCAGAAAACATGTTCTATTGAAATACGACACTTCTCCCATGCTTGAAAACCCATTTCCATTTCAAAACCATCTTTGAGACATTTTTTCCAATACATAGAGTGCATAAACTAAAGTTTTCAACGAAAACCCATTTGAAAACCCCTTCCACTGTCCCCAAAGATTAAAACCAATTTCGATTTTAAAACCCAAAGGAAATCAATATATGTACACAAGGACTGCCAAGGGATAGACTGTATGATATAGACACAAACCACAATAATGATGAAAATGGTGTTGCCTCCTTAGCTAGTGATGGGGGAATGAGATCGGATCCTAAAAACCCTAGATCTGAAGAAAACGAATTAAATTATCCATTTCTATTCTAGATATAATTATATAGTCTCAATAAAAATCAAATTCCAAGAGAATAAGAAAAGGAAACAAGTGGTAAAGGATCTACTTACTAGATTTCACTCAATGGAGAACAAAACTTGCATCCAGCACCAAGATTCTCCAACAAGGATAGGAAGAGAGACAATAACATCACCAATGAACCTATAAACCAAGAAAAAATGATTTAGGGTGGAAGAAGTCATATTAAGGGAGATAAACACTTATTTTAGAAAAAATTACATATTAACCCCTTACAAAACTGGACACCCAATGGCGTCATCGGCAATCCACTAGGCCTCACGAGTTGGCCAATACGAGAAGACAAAAATTGTATGCCTTTAGGCCCTCCATCGGCAAGCTAGTGGAACCTACACAAATTTAGGTGTTCTACCATCTAATACCAGCAATTTGGTTCCCTTAATCTACTATCTGGTGGCCTCCTGCTTCCACCAACATCCCAAAAACCTACTCTCAAACTATTAATGACCTAAAATTCAAAATTACAAAAACATAATGGTTATCCATACATAATTTATCATACCATGTTGTGATTATTCTCCTCAACATAAAATATTTATGTCCCCAAAAAGGCTCAATATCATGAACCTAAAAAGAGATAAGTAGATTCCTACATCATCACGGCCTCACACTCCCATGTATCATGGTTATACCTATCACATTTCCATGTCACTAGAACCAATGAGATAATCTTTCTATGAATCACTTTATCCTATCAATCCACTATCAAAATAGTTCTTTCAAGCACTAAAGTGTCAAGTTCAATCTCAATATCATCCCACTCGATCAAATGGGATGGATCTGGCATATACTTCTTAATTTTGGATATATGAAACATCTTATAGATAAAATTTAAACGAGCAAGTAAGTATAATTACTAATACACCTTTTTGAGCAACTCAAAAATCTAAAATAGGTCAATATAATCAGGTGATAACATTACCTGATTTTCCAAACATCTATTTCCTAACCAAGTGGAAACTTTGAGATAAACTCAATCACCTACCAAAAAGTCAAAAAAAATGACAACAGACATAATATTTCTAATGACTGTGAGCTATAAACAACGTCTTCCTAATCATTTTCATGATATTTTTCATCTCTTGAATGATGCTCTGTCCAACTAAGGATTCTCTTATATCTTCCCATAAATAGGTGATCTTCAAGGCCTTCCATATAATTCCTTAAAAGGAACTATCCAAATCGAATCTTGATAACTATTATTATAGGAAAATTACACTAAGGGGATATATTTCTCCCACAACCAACTAAAGTCAATCATGAATTCCAAAAGCATGTCTTCAAGAATTTGGATGGATTAATCAATCTGTCCATCCATCTGTATGTTATAAATTTTACTCAACATAAATTTAGAACTCTTTGTTGTCTACAATCCAATCTAGAATCATCATGTAAATACTGGTATCTATCAGAGATGGAAGATGATGGAAATCCAT
This sequence comes from Viscum album, assembly GCA_963277665.1. Lineage (NCBI taxonomy): Eukaryota > Viridiplantae > Streptophyta > Magnoliopsida > Santalales > Viscaceae > Viscum > Viscum album. The sequence continues at coordinate 1,422,891,285 of OY728143.1, forward strand.
AGTGTTTAACAACCTCACACACCAATAGGTTCTCAATATCCTCTACATTTGTCAACTCTTTGATGGATAGGAAATTCAATAATTTTTTGAGTCAATCATTAATCACCCATTTCGCATCCTTACCACTAGGATTTCGAGGTATCCTAAACACAAATTCCATAGATATATCATCAAATTTCTATATTATAATGGGTAAAGGTTGCTAAAAACTATCACGTATCTGATGTTACTCCAAAATTATCTAACATGTGAGACACTGAGATACGAATCTCATAAGTGGTTTTCTCATTCCTGACCACTAGTAATTACATCTCAAGTAATGGTATATCTTTGTAGCTCTAGGGTTGACAAACCAACTCAATAGGTGTCCAATATATATCAACTCATACCTCAAGTATATAGAAACAAATAACCATCCTCATAAGCATAAAACTTTATCGGGATACAGAGATCACACACCCAAGGTCTCCCCAGTATAAATACTCCTGAAAAAGAATAGAAATTTCACATCCTAAACCTATCCAAGTCGAATATGATCATCCATAAATGATCCAATATATAAATAAACTAGGAAAAAATATTTTTCAATTTTCAGTTAATCTAATAGAATCTCAGTGAATAAGATCATCAAGGACCATTATTCTACTGATTATTTTAATGCATGAGTCAGGAAATTTATTCCTAAAGTGTCTGTGACCACATTCCCTTTTCGGGGGGTGTAAGAAATATCAAAATGAATGTTCTGAACATATTCCAACAAAAATAATTATCATAGGTTAATATCCCTCTAACTGAATATTTATTTCAGAATTTTATATTCTAAATAAAAAATTAACCATTCCATGAAAAGTTAATGACACTAATTCTTAAGAGTGTGTATCACTATTACCAACTCCAAATCATGAATTGGATAATTCTTCTTCTAACGGTGAAACTGATGAAAACTATAAGTTATTGCCTTTCTCCCCGGCATCAGAACACAACCAAAACCCAAACCTAATATGGAATCTAGGAGTACGTATAGGAATTATAAGTATCTTTTTATGTCATTTGTCATTACTAATTCTCCTTTGATTTTTATATATTTAATAAATCAAATATTCCTTCGATTATTAGATTATTTCGGGGTTTTATTGTTAAATGATTTTATTGTATATTCCAAATTAGAACAGGATCATGTTGAGCTTATGAATATCATCCTTGGATCCTAAGAGAGAATCATATGTATGAGATGTTATCCAAATATCATTTTAGGATTGAATAATTAAAACTTCTGGACCATTTGATTTCTGATAAGAGTGTCTTAGTGGATCATGAAATGATTTAGGCATTGATGTCTTGGGAGTATCCAATAAATGTGTTTGATATTTGGAGTTTCTTGGGGTTAGCTATCTATTATAGGTCATGTGATAATATAGAAACTTGAAAAGTATTAGAGTAGATAACTAAAATATATCATTTGTCAAAAAAATAAACCATAAAGTTCACATCCAAAATATGGACAACAAGGTATCATTAAACAAAATAATTACCTCAAAAATGGAACCTAAAGAAACCCCTGGGTCCATCTCCTCACGACCATAATTCACCACCATCCCAACCCACTGGAAAGGTAACATGATCTAGAAGATTCATCCTCTACATGATTCTCTTCCCTTTAACTGTATCTTTTAAAACCAAGGCTAGAAATTCCAAAAGAAAAAAAATATTATGTGAGAACTACTGATTAGTGGGATACCAAAAAATAATATATACAATTTATATCTATATTCATTGATTAGTTATTATTTAAAATTGGTTTCTAATATATCGAAACCATGCTGGTGGGGTTTTCTTGGAGCCATATGAAGAATTTCGATGATCACTGACCTGAAAATATTCCCTCGAAAGAAACAAATACATTTTTTGACATCCAATTGATGAATAGGTCAATATTATTAGATGTTGTGAGTGAAATAAAGAGACATACAAAAACCATTTTTTCATCTAGGGAGAAAGTGTCAATGTAATTAATGTCATATATCTATCAATGACCTTTTGTGAAAAGTTTTGTTTTAATCTAATTGAATTAATCATATTCATTTAAATATACAATATCGTATTTATCAGTGATTCATGGTGCATATTAGAGATAAATTCCATAGGCACAAAAGAACATTAAGTTGTGCATGATGTGTGATGATATTGATTGATGGCACAAAAGGATATATTAGGATAAGAAAAATTCCAAATAATAACAAAGATAACACATATTACATAAATATAAAACATCATGTCAATCATGTATACTCTATACAGTAAAAACAAAATGTCAATAATATAACTTATAAAATACTAATACAAACAACGATAAAAACATGATGAATCTAAGGGATTATAATTCTCTCATTGTGAGTTGAAGAATTTTTAAGATATATTTCATCTTCATAATCATCATTATCATAAAAAAATATTGGGCATCCAATAGTAAACTATAAATCTAAAAAAATCATTATCAGAATTAGACATGAAAATAGTCAAAAAAATTTCCAAAAAAATATAATAATTGATAAAATAAAAAATAGATGGTTATGTAAAAGTAATAAAAATATGAAGGAAAAATAGAAAATGTGGTTGGGGGTCAATGAAAAATTCAATAAAAAATTAAAAATAGGTTGGATAGGTATATTGAAATAACATTACAAGTTCACAATCTAGAAAGAAAATAAAATATGTTGAATTTCACAAAATAACATGAGGATCCACAAATAAATAATTTGGAAATAACTATATGGTTGAGAATTGGAGGTAAAGTTTCACTTATATTATTTTAAGAAGGGAAAAGGTCCCAAGACACATGTGCCTAGATTTTTTGGTTCCCATGTTGTAGGGAATGAGGTGGTTGCTTAGTGGGTCGACATGTTGGGTTTAGGTTTTATTAAAAAATGTTAAAATTTGTTCAAGTTATAAAAGTTAAAAATACATCCAAATTGGTAGAAAAAATGAATATTTGGATGGAAATACGACCCACACAACACAACACTGCACCATGGTGCAGCATGGAACACACCATGCTAAGAAATCTTGAAATGGATATTACACATTCATGGTATAGCATAGTGGAGACTAGAGCAACAGTGCAATATATAATGTGCCATTAATATCCATGTACAATATATATCTATCTAGAACTGAATAATTTATTACTCAAAGTAAAAGAACCCAAATCTAAAGTGTGCTTGTTCTTCAGGGAATAAGTGTCCTCAAACATAAATTGTAGTCAACTTAGATGGGGATTGGCTACTAAAAAGGTACATGGAACAATTTTGTATCCAATGTGAAAATAAATATAGTAGTTTATTCCTATAATACATGGTAAGGGTGTATGTAAATAATGTATTCTTTGAATTTTCACATACCATTGCAAATAACAATAGGAGATCATTTCTTTCAAATGTTAGGGTGGTCAAAAAATCATGAGTACAGGCATATGAAATTATTATATGAGTCCCATCATGCATGTGATGAGTATTATTTTGATAAAAATGGGGATTTACTATATCAATTAGAGGTGTGTTGGATTATTTATTATGACAACCCTGCTTTTATTACAAACTTAAACATGATTTATTACATAAACTATTCACTTGATACAACATGGAAGATAGAGAGGTCTAGTGTCTTTGGGGATTCAGATCATTACATAACAACTTAAAACATGAAATACAATATCTTTGTTGAAAAATTCCTTTACATGACCACTACATTCCCTCGTACTTAACATTGCATGGGATAACCTGAGGACATGCATAAGAAAAGGGTGAGCTATAAAGCCCAGTAAGGGAATAAACACGAAATACATGAGGAGTACAATACATTTTAGACAATAGGAATATAAATAGATAACAAGAAAAACATGAACATAAAGTCATGATAAAGCATGATAATCATAACATGGCAATGTGTTAACAACACTTAACATGTAATTAACATGAGCCAAGGCTCATTGCACATGGAGCATGAGTAAATTCTCATTGAAAATGAAGAATGAGTAAACCATTATTGCACTTGAATTTTCAGGATTCAACACTCATTTCACATGACGTATCATGATACTATACTTTACCCAATGCATTGGAGCGCTATAAGGGTGCACCATTCTTAAACATTTCATTTCATGCATAAGTGTGCCACATGGATCATAAAACATGGATTCATAAAACATAATAATGTATTCCATGATAAAGGAATGTGTAATTCATACATGAAACATTATAATCAATAAGTAAATGTGCATAAAGTTGAATACCCTTGATGGAGAAATGCGCATGGTATTCACTACACAATGACATTGGCTTAGAAAATCGGTACGATTTCGGCAGCGTAACGGCGTGACATGAAAATTCATAAAAATAGTTGACGAGAGAGAAAGGGGTTCCTCATCATATTTACATGTAATGGATAGTAAATATGTCATATAGATATATGTCCCAATTATTTTAATGGAATTTAAATTCAAGATACAAAAGTATTTCTTGAATGTAAATGATGAGAGATAAGTTCCTTTCGGGATTTCGGCATAGTAACGGGTGTAAATGGGAGGCATTTAATGAGAAAGAAAGGGGTCTCCCATCATTAAAACATAAAGAGGGCAGTATGAGGGAGGTTTGAAACCATACCCCAACATTCATAATTGAAATTAAAAGGGAACAACAACTTTAAAAAAATTGGACAAAAATGGGAATGGAAGAAAAAACCCTTACTTGGAAGTGTGCTTCCAAAGACTTGAGAGAGGCTTGAGAGAGGCTTATTGGAAGCTTGGGGAACCTTTGGAGGATTCTAGAAAGATTAGGGCAGAGATTGGACGAACTCCAAAGGCTTTGAGTGAGGATTACGTGGGACCTTGGGTGGGTTTATATAGGAAAGGTTAGTGAATTCTTCATTATTTAGGTTTGGGACCCCTTACATTAAACTAATCCAAACCACAAATCAGATGATGGTTTTTGCCCATGGTTTTTGGAAAAGGGGAGAGGAAAATAATATTTTATAATTCTAAAGCCCAAAATTCTTTAAATAATGGGGTTGCTTATGTGTAGGTGAGTCACACTCCCATGGAAAATAATTTAAAAAGACAAGATGTTTAATATGTATTGAGGGGTCTATTAATGCTTTGTAAAATAATTCAAACAGACCCAAAATCACATTATTTTAATGTTAAAACATATATTTTCCGAAAATAAAGCTTATTGTATTTTATTACAACACTATTGGGTCATTATTATGTCATAAAACACATTATATATTTAAACGGTATTTAATTTTTACCCAAAAATTTGACAGTCTCAGAAAATTAGGAAAAATTCACCGTTGGATAATTTCGACATCCTGATTCCAGAAATAACATTTATTTTATCTAATTAATTTTCTATGTATCTTAATTTTCTCTTTTAAAATAAAAACCAACATTTATAAAAAATTCACGGGTTTTGACAAAAATGGCTTTCAAACATTAATAAAAATTACAATTGTATTCATAAAATTAAAAGATTATTTATTTTTAATAAAAATTAATTTAATAATAATAATAATATTTTATTAAATTATTATTTATTTCAAAAATACCTTAATTTAATAAAATATAATTCTTAATTAAATAATAACTAAAAACACTATTTGTAATTTAAAACCTATTTACAATGTATCAATAATGACAAGAAATTATTTTCATTATTATATACAAAAATAATATACATGAACATAGTACTAGAGATTTTTTACATAACCGATTAAAACAGCCGCATAAGACCTAAGGGTAAGGTGTCCGATGGTGACAGACTCTTGGGGTGGCTCAGATAACATCGCTCGAGTTGTAATCTCTATCAACTTCCACTTTTCCCATAGATAGTTTAGTTCGAGCTTGACATGGTGAAGCTCAGCTTGGGCATGGTCAAGACCGAACCCCAAAGACGCCACCTCTTTTCTGAGCTCCAAAAAATGGGCTTCGTATGGAGCAATTCTACTGGATGAGGCCATCGCTTCTTTTTTTTGAGTAAATTGGGTTCGTTAAAGAATTATATTTATACTAATCATGTGATCAATGTTCAATGGCTATAAAAGTAATGTTCATAATTCTTAACATAAAACCAAAGAAGGTGAAATTTTATATAAATTTTTTACATAAAGATAAATTTAACTAGATCAAGAGGAATTTCCATTAATGAAACTTTGGGTCGTTACAATATTCCCCCCTTAAGAAATTTCGCCCTTGGATTTTCTTTTTTCCCACACTAAAACAGATGTGGGTAACTCAGCTTCATCATTTCCTCTAATTCCCAAGTCGCTTCTTCAAACTTGTGGTTTCGCCACAACACCTTGATGAGAGGAATTGTCTTATTTCGTAGAACTTTTTCTCTACGATCTAAGATCTTCACTGGTTTCTCCTAATAAGAAAGATCATCCTCCAATTGTACCACCTCAAAAGAGAGTAAATGTGAAGGGACTGATATGTACTTCCTTAAGAGGGATACATGAAATACATCATGTAATTTGGCCATTGTAGGTGGAAGTGCCAGTCGATAGGCCACAACCCCGACACGGTCAAGAATCTCGAAGGGGCTGATGTACCTTGGACTTAACTTCCCATTCTTTCCAAACCTCATGACCTTCTTCCCCGGAGATATGCATAGAAAAAACATATCTCCAACTTTAAACATAAGGTCTCATCGACGATTATCTGCATAACTCTTTCGCCGACTCTGGGCTGCCTTGATATGCTGTTGAATGGTTTTCGCCTTCTCCACCATTTCCTCGACCATTTATGGTCCAAGCAGCTTACGTTCACCGACCTCATCCCAACATGCCGGTGTTCTACACCTTTTCCCATACAGGGCTTCATAAGGTGCCATTTGGATGCTCCAGTGGAAACTTTTATTATAAAGGAACTCAACCAGAGAAAGATGTTGATTTCATCCTCTTTTAAATTCCATTGAGGACTCTCTCAACATTTCCTCAAGTGTTTGGATAGTATGCTCGGATTGGCCATCAGTTTGAGGATGATAGGTCGTACTAAAGTTTAGTTCAGTATTCAGAGCATGTTAAGGAATCTTCCAAAACATAGAGGTAAATCTTGGATCTCGGTCAGACACAATAGATAGTGGTACTCCATGCATCCTTACCACTTCCCTAAGATATATACGTTCAAGTTGATATAATGAGAAATCCTCCTGAATAGCAATGTACTGTGCAGTCTTTGTAAGATGGTCCACCACAACCCAGATTGCATTGTTGCCTTTGGTTGTCCTCATCAGTCTGGTGAAAAATTCCATGGTGATGTTCTCCCATTTCCATTCTGGTATGGGAAATGGTTGCATCATCCCCTTTGACTTCTGCCTCTCTGCCTTAACTTTCTGGCACACAAGGCACTTTGATGTATATTCAGCGATCTCCTTATTCATATTATCCCACCAAAAGTTTTCTTGGAGATCTCGATACATCTTTGTGCTCCCTGGGTGAATAGAGAAATTTGAACTATGTGCATCATCCAAAAGTTCCTTCTTCAACTCCGGACTTGATGGAACACATAGTATTTTCCCAAACCGCACAATTCCTTCTTCAATAATAGTAAACTCTTAGGATTTCCTTTTTTCGATAGCTTCCACTTTTTCATGAATTCCCACATCATCCTTTTGAGCATCCTTTAACCTTTCTAAAAGAGACATTTGAGCAATCATTTGTGAAAGGATTGATTATTTTCCCTTCTTTATAATTCCCATGTCCATCTTCATCAAGTCTAAGAAGATTTGATCCTTCTCAATTCTCATCATTGATAGAATCATTGGGTCCTTTCTACTTAGGGCATCTCTCACCTTGTTTGCTTTCCCAGGGTGGTAATGTATTGAACATTCATAATCCTTGATGAGCTCTATCCATCTTCTCTGGGGAAAATTAAGCTCTTTCTATGTGAATATATATTTAAGACTCTTGTGGTCCGTATATATCTCACATTTATACCCATAGAGATAATGACACCCGGTTTTCAAGGAAAAGATCACAGTCGCCAACTCCAGATCACGGGTTGGATATTTTCGCTCATGGTTTTTCAACTTTTTTGAGTCATAGGATATCACTTTATCATTCTGCATCAGCACACATCCAAAGCCCTTCTTCGAAGCATCATTGAATACCACAAAAATTTCCCCACTTGTGGGTAAAGTGAGCATGGGCGCAGTGATAATCCTCCTTTTAAAATCCTTGATGCTTTCTTCACATTCGTCACTCCAAGAAAACATCACTCCATTTCTAGTTATATTGGTAAGAGGGTTGCACAATCGTGAGAAATTTCTCACAAATCGTCGATAATATCCAGCTAACCCCAAGAAGCTATGTATATCCATTACCGATGTTGGCCTCGTCCGTCCCTAAATTTCATCTTTTTTGGTAGGATCCATAGATATTCCATTGCTTGTGATTATATGGACCCAGAATGATACCCCTTCAACCAGAACTCACACTTGTTGTACTTTTCATAGATCTTCTCCTTGTGCAAAGTATCTAGTATAGTTCTTAAATTCTCCTCATTATCCTCCATGGTTTTGGAGTATATTAGAATATCATCTATAAATACTACCACAAATTTTTCAAGTTAATCTCTAAAGACTCTATTCATCAAGTCCATGAAGATTTCTGAAGCATTAGTGAGTCCGAAACACATTACTATGAATTCATAGTGCTCGTATCTTGTACGAAAAGTAGTCTTGGGGACATCTTCCTTCTTCACCCATACTTGATAATATCCCGACCGCAAATCTACCTTGGAGAAGTTTTCTTCTCCGTGCAGCCGATCAAACAAGTAATCGATCCCTGGAAGAGGATACTTGTTCTTTATCATGATTTTGTTAAGTTCACAATAATCGATGCAAAGCCGCATTGAACCATCCTTCTTCTTGACAAAGAGGACTGGTGCACACCATGGTGAAGCACTTGGGCATATAAACCCTTATCCAGATTCTCTTCTAGTTGTTTCTTTATCTCTTCAAGCTCCACGAAATACATACTATATGAAGTATTGGATATTGTTAGATCCCCTGGTAGAAGTTCAATTGAGAATTCAACATCTCTTTTAGGAGGAAGACCAGGCAGTTCCTCAGGAAACACTTCAGCAAATTCCCTCACAATAGGAATTTCCTCAAGGGTGGTTTCTTCCTTAGACACAATCATCTTAGCCAGATACGCATGCTCATAGGGCAGTAATATCCATTATTGAGATGATGGAGCTAAAATAGATTCATCTTCCTCCTTACACTTGTAAAGAATTGGGAGTCAATTCTCCATATAGATTGTGATTTCCCTCTCCCGAAAATTTATGTTAGCACTATATAAGGAAAACCAATCTATGCAAAGAATTGCATCAAATTCCACCAGAGTGAGTATGACGAGGTTTTTCGGGAAATTCAATCCACATATTTTAAAAGGGGAGGACTTATATTCATGGTATGTAATGATTTCCCCATATTCCGTACTCACCAACATCTCCACTTCTATGATTTGCGGTGGTGTTGGGATTGTTCTACTAAACTTTCGAGATATAAAAGAATTTATAGAACATGAATCAAAAAGTGTGTTCACTATTCTTGAATGAATAACCAGCGTACCTGTCGCCACTTCGTTGTCGGGGTTCACTTCGTCAGAAGTGATGGCAAAAGCTCTTCCTCTCTGCCTTGGAGGTTGTTGGTTGCCTACGAAAACCCTTGGATTAGGGTACTGATTGGAAAAATTCCTTGGTTATTTGCAGTTGTAGCAATGAACAATGAGTTGAGGTTCGAACAGAGCGTTCCTCTCCTCTGTCGCAGCTGTGGGTCTTTCTTGCCGATAGTTAACAGCTAGGTTCCCTTCTCTTCCACACCTAAAGAATTTCCTCGTCCCCTTGAGGCAATTTCCAGGGAGCTTCTTTCCCCACATTTGGAAAGTGGGGTGCTGGATCTTCTTAGCACCATTAGATTTATCCATCAGACCTCCATCATTGAGGTCTACCTTACGCTTCTTGTCCCTATGATACCCCTGTGATTCCCCAATCTCCATTTCGACCTTGAGGGCACATCGGACAATTTCCTCATAGCTGTTGAAGTCACGGACCGCTAATGCTTTCCACCGGCTAGGCTTCAGCCCACCAAAGAAGCGATCAACCTTACATTCGGGGGTAATGACAATTCCAGAATCGTATCATGCAAGTCTTGTGATGTTTTCCTCGTACGATCCAACATATTCTTCATCTTTTTTATTGAGGGAAAGTAAGTCCCTTTCCATCTTAAGCCAGATGGTGCATGGAAAATATTTATCTAAAAACATATTCCGGAAATCATTCCATTCCAATGCCTCGATCTCCTCCTCAGGCTTTGAATTTTTTATCAATTTCCACCATTGATCAGCTTCACCCTCCATATGATAAGCCGCCAGTAGAACCTTCTCTTGTTCAGAACATTGAAGGATGAAGAAGATCTTTTCAATGCAGTTGATCCATTTTTCAGCAATCGTGGGATCTGATGATCCACTAAAAGTAGGAGGCTTTGTCTCATGAAGCTATCGATAGCATCATATTCCTTCTTAGGGGGGTTTGGACGTTCCTCTTGTCCCTTGTTTCTATTCAATGCTTGAGTTAGCTGAGAGAGAAGCATGACAAAGTTCATGATTCCCGCTCCCATTGGATTGGGTGTCTCATTAGTACAGTCATCACATTGATCTTCACATCAGTTGTTAGCTCGAGTCCTCCTATTACCATCCATTGGCTGGAATAAAAGGAAAGATAGGGTTAACACATAAAGGGTAATCCAAAAATAAAAGTTGATGACTTATAAATAAACTTTTATTTCCTTAACTCATGAGTCTATAGGCTTTAATCAAGGATTTTCGTGATCTACTTTCTAACATATATTCTTAGGGAAATTTTTTTAATTCCCTTAATAAGGGTTCATACTAAGCTTGTGAATTTATCAAAACCTATCCCCCAGGAGTGTCGTAACCAAGAGTTCATCAAGGCCCATTGTCGTGCACTAGTTCCTGTTTGAGGCTAGCTCAAAGCGGTGTTTTCAGGTTTTACCCCTAGGATACATATGTGCCAGAGTCGCCTCTACCTTCTCGTATCCGGACAGGGATGTATTTTTTTTGATAAACCACTAACTTGGTACTTACCATAACTTAGGTATGTTTTTATTATACTTAGACTGCTATCTAAGGCTTTACTAGGGTTTTCTAATCCTAATCCAAAAATAACTAAACCTATCCTCTGATACCAACTATGACAACCCTGCTTTTATTACAAACATAAACATGATTTATTACATAAACTATTCACATGATACAACATGGAAGATCGATTGGCCTAGTGTATTTGGGGATTAGGGTCATTACATAACAACTTAAAATAGTAAATACAACATCTTTATTGAAAACTTCATTTACATGACCACTACATTCCCTCGTACTTAGCATTTCATGGGATAACCTGAGGACATGCATAAGAAAAGGGTGAGCTATAAAGCCTAGTAAGGGATTAAACACAGAATACATGAGGAGTAAAATACATGTTAGACAATAGGAATATCAATATAGAACAAGAGAAAGATGAACATAAAGGCATGATAATGCATGATAATCATAACATGGAAATGTGGCAACAACACTTAAAATGGAATTAGTATGAGCCAATCTCATTGCACATGGAGCATGAGTAAATTCTCATTGCACATGAAACACGATTAAACCCTCTTCGCACTTGAATTAGAATGACTCAACACTCATTGCACATGACGTATCATGATACTATACTTTAGCCAATGCATTGCAGCGCAATAAGGGCGCACCCTTCTTAAACATTTCATTCCACGCATAAGTGTGCCACATGGATCATAAAACATGGATTCATAAAACATAATCCTTTATTACATGATAAAGGATTGTGGAATTAATACATGAAACTTTATAATCAATTAGTAAATGTGAATAAAGGTGAATTACCTTGATGGAAAAATGGTCATGGTATTCACTACACAATGGCATTGGGTTAGAAAATCGCTGCAATTTCGATAGCGTAACGGTGTGACATAAAAATTCATAAAAAAGGTTGTTGAGAGAGAAAGGGTTTTCTCATAATATTTACATGTAATGGACAGTAAGGAGTTCATATAGATACATGTACCAATGATCGTAATGGAATTTAGATTAACGATACAAAAGTATTGCTTGAATGTAAATTTGGAGAGAGAAGTTTCTTTCGGAATTTCGGCATAGTAACGAGTGTACATGGGAAGCATTTAATGAGAGATAAATGGGTCTCCCATAATTCAAACATAAATAGGGAATTATGAGAGAGGTGATAGACCATACCCCAATATTCATAATTGAAATTAAAAGGGCAAAACAACTTAAAGAAAAGTGGACTAAAAAGAGAATGGAAGAAAAAACCCTTACATGGAAGTGTGCTTCCAATGGCATGAGAGAGGCTTGAGAGAGGCTTCTTGGGATCTTGGGGAACCTTGGGAGGATTCTAGAGAGGGTAAGGAAGATTTTGGAAGAACTCCAAATGCATTGAGTGAGGAGGAAGTGGGAGCTTCAGTGCGTTTATATAGGAAAGGTGAGTGAATTCTTTATTATTTAGGTTTAAGACCCCTTACATTAAACTAATTCAAACCATAAATAAGCTCATGGTTTTTGCCGACGGTTTTTGGAAAAGGGTAGAGGAAAACAATATTTTATAAGGCCAAAGTCCTAACTTATTAAAATAATGGGGTTGCTTATGTGGAGGTGAGTCACACTCCCATGGAAAATAATTTAAAAACACGAGATGTTTAATAAGCCTTGAGGGGTCCATTAATGCTTTGTAAAAGAAGTCAAACAAACCCAGAATCACATTATTTTAATGGTAAAACATATATTGTCCGAATATAAAGCTTACAGTATTTTATTACATCACTATTGGGTCATTATGATGTCATAAAACACATTATAGATTTAAACGGTAATTAATTTTTACCAAATAATTTGACTGTCTCAGAAAATTATGAAAAATTCACCATTGGATAATTTTGATGTCCTGATTCCAAAAATAAAATTTATTTTATCTAAATAATTTTTTAAATATGGTAATTTTCATTTTTAAAATAAAAAACTGACATTTATCGAAAATTCACGGGTTTTGACAAAAATGGCTTTCAAACCTTTATAAAAATTACAATTGCATTCATAAAATTTCAAGATTTTTTATTTTTAATAAAAATTAATTTAATAATAATAATAATATTTTATTAAAATATTATTTAATTGAAAAATCCCTTAATTTAATAAAATATAATTCTCAATTAAATAATAACTAAAAACACTATTTGTACTTTAGAAACTATTTACAATGTATCAATAATGACAAGAAAGTATATTCATTATTATATACAAAAATAATGTACATGAACATTGTACTAGATATTTTTTACATAACCCCTTCAAATAGCCACATAATACCTAAGGGTAAGGTGTGCGATGGTGACAGACTCATGGGGTGGCTCAGATAACATCGCTCGAGTGGTAATCTCTATCAACTTCCACTTTTCCCGTAGACGGTCTCCTTCGAGCTTGACATGGTGAAGCTCAGCTTGGGCTTGGTCAAGAACGAAGCCCAAAGATGCCAACTCTTTTCCGAGCTCTAGCTAATGGGATTTGTAAATAGCAATTATACTAGATGAGGACATCCGTTCTTTTGTCTGAGTAAATTGGGTTCGTTAAAGCCTTATATTTATACTAATCATGTGATCACTGTTCAACGACTATAAAAGTAACGGTCACAATTCGTAACATATAACCAAAGAAGTTGACATTTTATATAAACGTTTTACATAAATAGAAATTTAACTAGATCAATATGAATTTCCATTATTGAAACTTTGGGTCGTTACAGTTATAGGAGGGGAATTACCAAAGTGAAGTCTATCAGGCGCAAGAGGTGAGAGTGGAGGGATAAATGGGGTACTGAAGAATGAAAGATATTCTTTAATATCAAGGATAGGGGTATTATATCTCACAGAAAACCAATTTTTTCTCCCTTAATTTATATATTTAATTTTTTTTATTTTTTCCTTGAAATCCGTTCTAATCTAGCTGAGAATTTTTAAAATTTTGGAACTTTTATACAAGAGAAAGTTGGTGCACAATAAGTGGAAACGTTCATAGACCATGCGAATGTGTCTACCTTTTTATAAAGCTAAATTCTTGGATAGAACATAGTCTCCCTAACTGTGAACCTTTCCCATACATTGTTCCTAGCACATCTGGAAAGAGGTTCACAGTTGGGACACAATTTGGTCAACCATACATCTAAATTGTACATTATGTCGAGACTAAAAAAACAAATGAATTCCCTCTTTTCCCCTCTTTTTTTCTTTTCCTAAAATCAATTCAGGACCACCCCACAAACCCTCCCCATTTAGTTCTATGTTAGATGGTGCCCCACATCCATTTTGTTCAGTGTTCCACCCCTCTCAATTTTTTAACTTTTATATACTTCCACATTTTCCACATATTAAGTAGAAACTCTACGCAGAACATGTGAATCTGTCTATCTTTTGACAGAGCTAAATGCACGGTTGGTGCACAGTCTCCCAAACTATTCAACATGTCTGTATATTTCTCCCAATACTTCTAGGTTAAGGTTCACAATTGGAATAGAGTGGGGTAAATCATTCAACCAAACCATGCATGACACGGAAGCTAATAAAATAAATGAATTTTCTATTTTTCCTTCCTGTTTTCTTTTCCTAAAATTGATCCAAGATCACCCCCTCCCCATTTCATTAAACATTAAACGATCCCCCCCCCCCACATTTTTTCAGCTTCCACACCATCCCCATTTCGTTTGACTACCCCTACTCATACATCTTGCCTAGACCTTTTAGAAAGAAGTTCATAGTTGACGCATTGTTTGGTTAATCGTGCGATCAAAGCTTTCGATATGTTGAGACTAAAAATATGAATTTCCTATTTTTACTCTTTTTTATTATTCTAAAATCCATCTAGACCCACGTAGTCCCATTTCATTTGACGCCCCCATGAATTATCAATGTCTCCATTTCCCACCTAAAATGGGAGGATAATTTATGGACTGCGATTGTGACCAATGTGTCCCCCCAACATGGAATAAAATTAGCTGATTCACTAAAATTGGGTTTTTTTAATACACTGTTCAATATTTTTTAGGAATAATTAGATAGTGATAAAAATAAAATTATGGATTAAATATTTCCCACCTGATGGTTTATCAGAATTTTTTCATGCCAAAATAACATGTGTGACCAAGACATCGAATCTAGTAAGTCAAATAAGGGAGACGATGCAGGTCTATAGGAAATATAGGTCCATCAATGAAGTGGATGATTAAATGGGGCGAGATCATATTTCATCATGGTGATAAATGGAGTTCTATTTTTAGGATTCAACCATGATTTTATCCAATGATGAAGTTACGAATCCAAATGCTGAAGCGAAAGAGGTTTTTATTATTATTTATGTTTGGTTTTATTTCATTATATTTAATATGTGTCGATTATAAGAATAGTGACGCAATTTTTACTGGATTTTTAACATTGAATTTTAGGTACCTGTATTGTGTCAATGTGATAATGATGCGGCAAACATTGTTTGGTGTTTCTATAAGTGAGAAGCTAATGTTGAAATGTTTTATAATAATCAGGGTAATTATCATGAATTTCATCTTTGTTATACCAAGAGGATTGGTTTTAGTGTGAATTGATAATATCCAAATAAAAATAAGAGGGAAAAAACAAACATTAAATCATTTTTTATACTTATAGTGAGGAAGGGAATAAAAATAATGATAAGCATGATGTATTTTAGAAATATGTAGGTGAAGAGACAAGGACAGGTTTTCATGCTCGTATTTTGGTTATTATGCTTTACACTAAGGAATATTCTTGTAAGTTTTTTAGATGCTCTCAATCATCCATTTCACCATGTCGATTCATTCAATTTTATAAGGTCCTAGAGAAAGGTGAAAAAATTTTAGGCCACAAAGTTGGGCGTTAATTCTTCAGTAGAAATTAGGTCATTTGAATATTTCTCTTTGGTGATGACAGTTTCTGATGGGTGAGATGATTTCGGTTATACCTGAGTTGATCAAATAAATTTTTCTTGATCAGAACATCAAAGGGATTTTTTTATAGGGGATAGTGTTTTCATGTAGGAGTATTTGGAATGACAATGTGAATACAATCCTTTATTTGTCTATACCATTCAATTTGACATGAATGAGTATATAATAAGTATTTTTTTTTCTAAACCAAAAATGGCACTTGATTTTAAACAATTTAGAGATTTTGTTGTGTTTGATACGATATTTGTAAAAATAAGTAATTCATACCTCTAGATAATATTTCCGATTTAATAATTTTAGGGGAACTATAATTTTGTACGTATCATTATTGTATGATGAAACAAACAATATTTTTTTATGGTTATTTCATAAATTTATTGAGTTGAAAAATATAAAGAGGCCATTGAATCTATTTACTGAGTAAGATGATGTAATTCAAAAATCAATATTCAATATACATCTAGATACTCATCATGTCCTATGTACATTGAATTTAATGTAAAAAGGCATACAACACCTTGGAAGCCTGATAAAAGATGGTTCAAGTTTCCATCATTATTTGAGGAAGCGTTTGTCTGAGTACCATAATGTTTTTGATTTTGAAGCGGAGTAGAGGTCTCATAAAATTCAATTTGGTGAAGGTAAATCATCTTGGTTGGAGAATGTATATATTTTTAGAGAAAAATGGGATAATTTCATTATAAATAATATATTAACATTGGGGATACATATAACTTAACAGAATGAATGTTTTAATAGTGTCCTAAAATATTTATTTCATCGTAGATTGAGTGTTGGTGATTTTTTCAAGCAATTTGTGAAAGTAGTTTCAATTTAAAAAAATGAGATGTGAACTTTGAATTCCAAAGTAAGGAAAAGTTTCAAAAAATTATGTTCCCTTTCCATCCATTGGTTATACAAGTTGTAGATAAGTACACTCCATATTTTTTAGAGTTATTTCAAAATGAATATCAAATGATTGGGGAAGCTTTTCTTAAATTTTATCATGAAATTGTAGTCTCATACTCTAAATTTTCTTTAATGTTGGGGTCTAGAAGAGAGTTTTAGATTTTATATGATAAGAATTATGGAATGGTGAAGTTTTATTACAACAAATTTAAATTGGTAGGAATATTGGGTGTCCATATTTTAAATTTTTTTAGAGGCTTGATGTAAGATCTATTCCAAGAAATTAAGTTTTAATGAGGTGGAAAACTATTGAAGCTGGTCTTGATCCAACTAAATCTTGTTTGTGTTATAAATTTTGGAAACATTGAGAGTCGTATATCATCTATCTTGGTATGTATTAATGAATCCGGTACAACCGAACCAGATGATATTTTTTCGATCAAATAACAAACAATAATTCTACCGTCTATATTTGTGGGAGTCTTTTGTGAAGTTTCGTCAACGCATAGATCAATTAATAGTTCACATTTCTTCAAATTATGTTATGAATTCCCAATCCAATCCCCCAAATAAAATTTCTTCAATATTAAATTAGTATTTTAATTATAAAACAATAGATCTTAAATAGTTATCTATCTTGAGGATTCTATAAAACATAAATTATTTCCATTTTAATATAATATTGAAGATATATTTGTATCTGACTCTCAGACCTAACTCTAGTAACATTGAATTAAATTTTACAAATATTTTTTTCTATATCTAGAATGAGTATTTTCCAAAGAAGATTTGTTGTATTAATAGGAAAGAATAAGAATAGACAAGATTTCATGACTTTGGGAATTATGTTATCGATGAGGATTCTTCTCATTAATTCATTTTGGCCTTTGATAACACTCTATAATAAAAAATTCACATTTTATAATTCTTTTATAATAAACTACATTTAAAGGAATCAAATTTCATACTTATGATCAAAGAACTTGTAATGAACACTGCATTCTATGGATAATTATTGACACCACTAGATTCATTGTAGTTTTTTTTAATGAAATCGCAATAGGAATCAATAAATTTATGTGAAGATATTTATAATATAGTTGATTATAATAATTATTTAAAAACACTGATGGAAAATTTACCTATACCAATGGTTTGGAACAATTGGTATTGGTCCCTAAACCATTTTTATAGCCTATACCAATGGTTTGGGAAGTCTTTGGCTGATTTGGCATGGGGATAGACCTATCCCAATAGTCTTCCAAACTTGTGGGTTCGGTCTTTCCCAACAGTTATTCCCAAACCATTAGGATAAGTTAATTTAAAAATAAACTCACAACAGAGGTTTGAACCCACAAACTCTTACTTAAATATCAAATAATTTACCACTATCCTACAATTACCTTGTGAATATATTTGGATAAATTTTTATATATATATTTATATGTAATTTATATATAGATTTATTTGACAATATTCGGAAAAATAATTTATAAAAAATAAGGATATATATCCCAACGGTTCTCAAAATTGTGGGGATAGGTCTATACTAATGGTTTTGGTAGCCATTGGGATAGATACACACCCTTTCTCAATTGTTTTCCAAAATATTTGGGAAAAGTGGCAACAAAGAGGGATTTTCCCAATGGTTTGGAAAAACCGTTGGGAAATCCATACCCTTTCCCAGCGGTTTTTCCATACCGTTGGGAAAAGTGGTCTCAAAAAAGGATTTTCCAAAAAATTTGTAAAACCCATTGGGAAAAGTGGTCTCAATTTGGGATTTTACCAATGGTTTAGAAAAAACATTGGTAAATCCATACCCTTTCCCAACAGTCTTTCCAAACCATTGGGAAAGAGGACCTATAGGGATTTTCCCAAAGGTTTGGAAAACCCATTGGGAAAGAGGACCTATACCAATGGTTTTTACTAACTATTGGTATCGATGCGTTGGTATAGGTAGGACTTCCAGTAGTTAAATAAGTTGTATAAGACTCACAGAGCTTGGTTTCATCCCCTTATTGATCAGTTCTACAATTTCTTTCATTGATACTCTTTGTTTTCAATTATTTGAATCCCACACTTATAACCTAAACATAGAAAAATCCCGGCAAATAGAGTTGACATAAATATTTTATTAATGTACTTACATAAACTAATGTAATCATAACTTACTATTCAGGTTCCTTGTGAATTATTTGGAAAAAAACTATAATGGGCCTCTGATGTAATGTTTGTGATTTCCCTCAACCGTTGAGGAATGGTAAAAGTAGTAGATGAAATTTGAAGAGAAACAATTGGATGTGGTGAGGCTGGACGTTGTCTCTTTCTTTGTCCAAACTTGTAGACATATATTGGGTCCAGTTGTTTTTTCTTTTGTAACCTAGACTTCACAGTCATAATCATTGAACGTGTTACTTTTTTTTAGTTTTTAGAGGTTAAAATCACTGCTTTATCTAGGGAATGAAAAGTTTTTTTTACTGATTTCCTATTTCATTGTGATTCTAATCTAATGTATAAACTTACCACATGGTTTTCTTCAAATTGGCTTATTGTTACATCATCCATGTTATCTATTTTTTATTGTATTTATTTTTGATTTATCAGACTCTTCAGCAAAGCAATATTGTTGTTTTTTTATGTATTTTCTTCTAAATTATTTTTACTACCTTGGTTAGCTTTTCTATTTCCACCTATATCTTATTGACACTATTTCCTTCTTTAGTTTTTTGTTCTATCATTTCTTATATTTTTTTTAAAACTTCCTCTATCTTGGTAGAAATTTAAATTACATGTTTGTGCTACATGTTTAGTGAGACGTTCAATAAACTAAGGTTACACTCTGTAAAGGTAGATTTTTGGAAACTACCATTTTGTTTTATGAATTAAATGACCTAATAAAACAAATATTTCATATTTTATGGGGTCAGAACATGTACGTGAATAAATATTTGGAAGTTTTTTTGAAAAGTAAACTATGCTTGAAAATTACCAACAACGACACAACTGAGACATATACGTTCCGATGATTTTATTTATGAATTCATAGATTTCATAATATATTGATGAATATATCATAACCATGATATTATTTTATTACATTATATTTACATATGAAATTTATAAAACCCCATCCAAGATAGTTACCACTCTGAGGGAAAACCACGTTCAGACATGTGTAAAGGCATAATAATGTTGTTGTTTAATTATAGTAAACAATATCCTTTCCTTATACCACTTGTGTGATAGTAGTCCCAATTTCATTATTAGTTTGCATCTTTCCAAAGATACTAAATCTTCTCAGAATTATCTATATGTTTTTGAGTTTGTAAGTATAGGATTAAATTAATGGGATCGTTCCTTAATTGATGCCATATATTGGATGAATGCCTTCTTCATGAAATTATACCTCTTGGACTCCAATGTAGAACTTGTTTGTTTGGACGTTGTACAAGAACAATATGTCTATCACAGCACTGTTTGAACTATTTTTGTCTGAATAGAAGACCATTCCCTTCAAAACAAGATTAAAAAAATCTAAAAATTGGTTTCCTTTAATGATAGATTATATGTTTTAGAGAGGATTTTACTTTAATAATAGTTGAAGAGCTGTAATTTTTTAATGATAATATCATGTGCCCAAGAAATTCATTATTTCCACATGTACTGCATATATGAAATTCCAATGTTATACATCATAGAATAAATTATTGATATAAAAAAGATACAACTTCATATAACAATATTTTTTTTAATGCAAGTGGTTATTCAAAGGGAAATATCTAAACTAGAATCCCCGAGTGGAGATTTTCAATTCGGATCCTGCAAATCCCCAGTAGGTGATTTTCAACATCATTAAATTTTATTGGATTGTAATGAAAAAAAATGTTAATAAAAACATTATATTATGTGGGGACTTTTACTATACCATAGTTAAAATTTCATAGTTAATTATTATTCATTATCAATAGTTATTCAATGGTAAGCACCTACACTAGAATCCATGGGTGGTTATTTGTAGTACCAATCCTGCAAATCCCCTATAGGTGATTTTTAACATCATTACATTTTGTTGGATTACAAGGAAAAAAATCTTAACAAAAAAATTAGTACATCATATGTGTATTTCTATTATACCATATTCTAAACTACATAGATAATTATCATGCATTATCACATGTTCTTCAAAGGTAAATGACTACACCAGAATCTCTAAGGGAGATTTATTGTTCCAATCATGAAAATATCTTATATGGTATTTAAAACATCATTAAATTTTTTTGATTTCAGGGAAAAAACCATAACCAAAAAATTATCACATCATATGGGGCCTTTAACTACAGTAGATTTTAAACTACATGTACAATTATCATTCATCACCATAAGTTATTAAAAGGGAAGTGCAAAACTAGAATCCTCATATGGATATTTCAAATTACAAACCTTCAAATCCTCTATAGGGTATTTATAGTGTCATTAAATTTTTTTGTATTAAAAATAAAAAACTTTTAAAAAATAGTGCATCATGTGAGAAATTATACTGAACCCTATTTCAAACTACATAAATAATTACCATCAAATATTATTAGTTATTCAAAGGGAATAGTCTACACAATAATCCTTTGGTTGATATTTCTAGTTCCAATCCTAATCCCCTATAAGTGATTAGAAGCATCATTAAATATTGTTGGATTATAAGGATTAAAACCTTAATAAACATGTCTCTACATCATTTAGGGAAATTTATTATAATAGATTTTGATCTTTATAGAAAATTACCATGTTTTATCACATGTTATTCAAAGGGAAGAGGTTACACTAAAATCCATGGGTAGAGATTTGCAGGATCGTTACATTTTTTAGGAATATAAGGGAAAAACCCTTAAAAAATAAATTAGTACAACACGTGGGGCCTTATACTACACCAAAGTTCAAAATGAATATATAATTATCATGCACTATCATTATTTATTCAATTGGAAGTGGATACACTAGAATCCTCAGGTATAGATTTCCAATTCTAATCCCATAAATCCCTTATAGGGGATTTCCAGCATCATTATATTTTGTTGGATTTTAAAGACAACAAAATTTAAAAAAATTTACATTATTTAGGTCCTTTTAATATAATAGAGTTTGAAATTTATATAAATATACCTTGAACTATCACAGGTTCTTCAAAGGGAAGAGGGTACACTAAAATCCCTAGGTGGAGATTTATAGTGTTGATCCTTCAAATCCCATATAGGGGATTTTTAGCACCATTACATTTGTTGGATTATAAATGAAAAACCATAGAAAAAAATCAATACATCATGTGGGTCTGTCAACTATACAATAGTTCAAACTACATAGATAATTAACGTGCACTATCACTATTTCTTCAAAGGGATGTAGCTATATTGGAACCCTCATGTGGAGATTTTTAGATATGATATTAAAAATACACTATAGGGGATTTGCAACATCATTATATTTTTTTGGATTAAAAGGAAAACAACATTGACAAACAAGTTTGTACATCATGTGGGGACTTTTAATATACTTGACTTCGAGGGTCATATAAAAGTACCATGCACTATCATTAGTTATTCAAAATGAAGAAACTACACTAGAATCACTGTCCAAAAATCTCCAGTTCTGATCCTCCAAATCCCCAACTAGGGATTTGTATCATCATTAAATTTTGTTGGATTGTTAGGAAAATACATTAACAAATTAGTAAATCATATGGGACCTTTTACTGTACCACATTTCAAACATCATAGAAAATTACCATCCATTGTCACTAGTTCTTCAAAGGTAAATAGCTACACAAGAATCTATGGGTGGATATTTCCAGTTCTAATCTTGTAAATACCCTATAGGGTATTTTAAACATCATTAAATGTTATTGGATTATAAGAAAAACTAACTTAACAAACAATTTTTTACATCATGTGAAGCCTTTTACTATAGAATACTTCAAACTTCATAGAAAATTATGATGTACTATAAGTTGTTTTTCAAGGGGAAGTGGCTATACTAGAATCCCCATCTAATTATTTCTAGTCCCAACCCCACAAATCTTCTACATGTTATTTTGATAATCTTTATCTTTGGAAGGATTATATAATGGAAATCATTTGTGGTATAATTTCCTAGTTGATATTTTGAGAAAAATTCAAAAAATCTATTATATTGGATATTCAGGATCAATTGCCTTCTAGACATCAATAAAATTTCCACATCGATTCCAAATTATAAGTAAAAAGGATATATATACATAATATTTTAAAATTGGAAAAATTCATCAAATAATAGTTTTCTACATTAGACATTTAGACATATAACAATTACATTGATTTATTTTAAAACGTCCATAAGTATTAGTATAATTATGGAAATTATAAAAACTCCTAATAACTCCATCTTCAGCCCATCAACTATAAACATGATCACTATAACTTTATATTGCATGTTTTCAAGAATATTCCTTTAGTTTTCCATTTTTGACTTCTATTAGACCCCAATTAGATCACCTTTGTTTCATGCTTGACTTCTAGATCTATGGGTTGGTGCTAACCACTTGAAAAAACTACATTTCATTTTTTATGTACAAAATAATATATTTAGATTTATATTAGTCTTTGATATATTTATGGATTCATACTTTACATAGCTTTAGTTCTCACACCATGATCTAGTAACAATACTTATAGAACTCTCTGCAACTACATATTCTAAAGGTAAAATTTAGAAACAAATCCATTTTGTATTTAAATAGGATTTCAAGTACTCATAGTGTTTAATTTGTTACAATAATCATTTTCAATAAGAATCTTTATTCTCTATATTTTGGAAACAAAAATAAGCACCTTGTATTCTGGAAAAAAATATACATTATAAACTATAGCTTGAGCATTTACTAGTTGAAAATATCACCAAATGACCATAAGTAATATTTTATAGGGTAAATAACGAAAAAAATATATGTTTGTTGTTGAATAGTATATATTCATTAATTTTAGGAATATTTCAGCTATATTGGTCATATGAGATGACTCAACCCCTAAATTTCTCTATTTTGTGTCAATCACGAATAATGCTCATTGGAGAATGAGCAGAAACATCATTGAACCATCATCACAGAAGTTGACTAAAACCCTAAATATCTCATGTCTTTTGTAGCACTGATGAATGAAAAATGGTCGGTGTAGAATGACCTGAAATCTGAAGAAGGTGAGACAAAATCCAGAGTGATATTTAGTCCTGGTTTCTTGGGACAATGGAATCATGATTCTCAATGGTTTAAAAAACAAAAAAACAATATAGTAATAGGTTCATTTAATTAAATGGATGCAATGAAATGAGGACACATGTCACAATCACATTATATAAATTAAACAACTATTTTATGTGGGAAATAGTGAAGATAGAAATTTCCTTTACCCAAACCCCCAGCCCCCAACTTCCACTTTCATGAATATTTATAGTACGCTTGGCCTAGGTAAGGGATTTATCTTATTTTTCTACCCCTTCTGCTTCCATTTCTTCTTATTCCTATATCCCTATCCTCATTATGGATCATGTTAGTCCAACACTAAGTGTGGTTTTTTATTCATTTTTTTTAAGGATTTTTTTCATTGTGTTTTTTTTGGTCTGGGGTTTCTCTTGACCTCTAAAAGATCTTAAAGCATTGTTGTTGTGATTTTAGGCATTGGTTGTTGAAATCAGTGAGTTCTAGTTTTTTTTCCCTTTTATTGGAATTTAAATCTTAGAACCCATAATTTCTTGTTATTTTAATTTGTTTCTACAATCTATATGAATTTATTTTCTGTGATTGAAACCCTCCTAGAAGTGGGAAACTGAATTCTACTTGGTTTCCCAAAAGTGTGAAGGAATTTTCTTTTAAAAGAGCCTCATTTTAAATTATTTATCCACTTCCTAGAATTCCAAGTGCTTGATAAATGCATGAATATAATTTAATATTCTTTATAATTTTTTCAAATAGTGTTCTATTTTTAAATTAAATTCACATTTGACCCTCAATAATTCCTTGGAATTTCAAGTAATTACTTGAAATTAAAAGTTTAAATTTGTTATTGAAAAACTGGTTTTCAATAAAAATGTAAATTTAGTAAATTACCATTTTTGTAACTTTGTGGTTATACACATATACATAGGCTAACATATATATATATATATGTACTAATTGACATGAGAATGTGTGAATTGGTTCAATGGAATAAATATATATATGTGGAATTATATATGGGTATCATGAGAGGGAACATTAAACTAAAAAATTGGGCTCTTAAATTGCAATTTTATTTCAAGGTGGCTTAAAATGAAACCTTTATAAATGGATTGATTTGATCTATTTATAACTTTTAGAGGAATTAAAAATGGTATGAATTTTATTTGGATTTGAAATGGGATTCTTTGAAAATGAATTATAATGGCTTGGTAGGAATAACCCCACATTTCTTTGTTTGTTATGTTTTAAAAATGGTGTTTTAATTAATTTTAACAATGAAATAGTGACCCTGATGATTTATTGTACATATGTATTCCTCTTTAGGTGTGTTTAATACTTTATCCTTGATTTAAAAAAGATAAAATTGTTTTTAAAAGTCATATGGTACTTGATGGATGAAATGGATTATGATAGGGAGTTTAAAGTTCCATTATTTTGAAATGGAATGCAATGTTTTCTAAATGGGGAAACCACATGTGAATCTAGGTATCTAAAAGGTAAGGTTGGATTAAGTATCTTCTTTAGATTATGTCACTTTATTAACTAAATGAAACTTGGATAAAAGTTGTGGTGTCATTAAATGGTGACTCTACACCACTAGTCCAAAGAATTTACTCCATAGTAGATGTTTGATGTGGATTCATAGTTAGAAGAGACTACCCTACTAGGAAAAAGTTGTGTTCTCTTTAGTGGTCATGCACGTGTATTAGATATTGACATGTTTAGATAATGAGTTTGATACTATGAACTAGAGAGACCAACTAAAATTAGATGACCTAGGGATTTCTCGTTGCTACTTGTTATGTTATGGATATTTTAATGGTACTTTCCAAATTATAAATTTTTAAATGATGCCTTTATCCTTTTTTTTCAAAGTTCTTAATGCATGGAAATTTTTTTCTATAAAATTTTGTCTAGCATGTCATTGGATTTATTTTAATAAATCGTTTAATCTCGATGCTTTTTACCCTTTCTTCTCTAAAATATTTAAAAATTTATAGAAAATGATGTTTCTAAAATTGATTTTAAAAATTATTTTTCATGTTTTTTTCAAATGACCATGGAAAAGGTATGGGGATGTTTTATAAGAAATTGAATTTAATTAATATAAAATAAGAGATGTTTTTAAATGATCAATGATCCTTATGTTTTATTTTATATAATTGGAATAAAAAACCAAATTTTAATTATTGTATCTCTAAAAAGAATTTAATAGATCCTTTATTTATATACTATTATTGGGGTATGGTTTACATGGAATGCTTATTGTCCTTGTTAGCTCATGTCTATCCTATCCTTTCATTATTCATGTTCTATAATAGCTATTACCGCCCATGGGTCATTGAGATTTTAGAACTGGATAATGACTCATATGGTCACCTGATGTTATATTATTATTTGTTTAATTTATTTTAGTTTATTTTTTTCATTGGCCATGTAATAATTTTTACTTATTTCTATGAACATAGGGTATTTATATCTGTTGGTGGCTGAAGAAAAGGAATCTAGGGATGTTTTTTTCATTTTCGTATATGAAGGGGAACGAGACTGAGTGTAATTATATGGATTATTATATATGTTTTAGTGATTATTTTTTTACTATAATTTATTGGAAAAGTATTACCATTATTTATATTTGATGCCTATGGTTCTTGTCACCAACCCAATGAAAACGGGAACATGTTCCAATCATGTAAGGAGATGAATTGGGGGTTTGATAGAGGGAAAACTCAGGTTGTTTTGCGACACATTACATAGATCCATAGGTTATACAAATAGTGATGCCTTGATGAAATCCACATCAGTTAAATCTACAATGTGTCTCATGCCCAATGAGTAGGAATGATAGCCCTTCTAGGTTCGCAAGTAACCAAGAAGGATGTATTTGAGTGAATGAACATCAAAATTTATTCAAGTACATGTGCCTTGTGTCTAATTGTTCTTTTTTCATGTTTTGGATATTTTATGTCATAGTGTGTATACTTGGTTGCGTTATCTTTTAAGTTCTAGATGTTGTACATGGGGTTCATTTCGAATATTTTGGTTTTATACATGAAGTTACAGTGGTGTTACTTTCAGTGTTCTAATTAGAAGCTGACTGTGGACCCAATATCATAGTTAATAGATAGAAGAGAATGTGTATGGCCATATAAGAAGTGAAGATTTACCACATGAGTATTAAATTTTACACATGCAATGGGGTTGAGAACCGATATTTTATTGCTCCTAAAAGAAAAAATTCATCTATTTGAATATAACAGATCATTAGAAATCACGAACAAACCTACTAATAAGAAAAAAATTGATTGTTCTATGAAGAACATATATCATAGAATAAAGTGTCTCAAAATTCAAAAAAAACAAGTAAAAAATTCCAAAATTTAGATGGGGGATCCATCAACTAAGGTAATTGAACCACCATTTGAAGTTAGATGGGAAGATTAGAGATCTATTTTGATACTACTAACATGATCAAAATCACTAGAGTGAATTATTCATGTGTTAGGGCATTGGGATAAACAAATAATATTAATGTTAAATGGACCCACATGAGTACTGGAGGAGGCACTCTTGGTGTGTCAAGCTTACATATGATATTAATGTTAGTAATTCGGAAGCTCGTCTGAATACTATTCCTAGACCCCTAATATTACATACATATCAATGAAGAAAAAATGGGAAATATGAGGGATCTGGATGGTTAGAAAATTGGGGAGTATCCAACTATATATTAGATGAATTAGGGAATGTACACACTATATAAAATCATTTGGTTTGAATGGGTGAGTTATGAGAAGAAGTTGCAAAGGAGAGGTGGTCCCTCTCTATAGTCTTCTACAGGTAGCAAGGAAAGGGTTCTAGGAGGTGGTCTCTCTCTTATTCCTCTTGCAATAAAAATCTTCTCTTTTTCTCAATTATCCTATTGTAAAATGATATATTGAACTAGAATATTCAGATTGTTGTTTTTCTATAAATTGTCTCTTGAACTCATTGTTCTAATAAGAACATGTTATCCAGAGCTCCATTGTGTGATGATTTTCGGAAGCATGATCTACAATGACAAAAACCACTACCTGAGAAGTTAGGAAATATATTATACTCAAAGTGACCATGAAACTACTACCAAATAATTGTCATGTGATCAATAATATCATAGTGTTTACACCAGGGTCATGGATAACCATGACCTCTATCTCTAGAGTAGCCTCCATCATAGATTCCACCAATAATAGTTCCATGAGAATCAAGGAAACTAATATATGATAAGATAATGAAAGTATTGGGGAAAACAAAATTATTTACTCAAATCATATGACTATATACTAATGATAGCTTCAAGAATGTAATTAGTGTACATGCTAGTCATGGTAGTGAAAAACATTAGATTTAACCCTTGCAAAATTGAAAACAGGAAAAAAAATTCCGTATGGTTTCACATCTTATCAAGTGTTTGATGGATTTTACATAAGCCTTATATCCTTTCCACTATTTCTTTTGAGTCATTATAATATGGTAAAATCAAATTTGGACCATATAAAAAATTTTAAAACCCACTAAAAAAATCATCACACACGAGCACAATTATTAGTCTTAGTGAACTTGAGAAGCAATGAGTTTCAGATGTATTTAATAGTATTTTTATTCTTGGTAACATTCCATATGATTTATTTAATTATGTAAAAGTGAAACAAATTTTTTTATCTCCTAAGTAGTGAATGGGAAATCCTTTGGATTTAGAGAAGGATTAACAAGATGGGAATAACGACTCATCATTTTTCTAGAGATAACCCATATTTGTTATCATCTGTTGATGTTTTTTGGAATAAATTTGATCATCAGAAAGCCATGTAGATTTTGTGATAATTTTTGGGAGTGGTATAGATAATGTTTTTGTACATAAAAAATGGATTTGTGTTCATGTTAGTATGGGGAGATCTTAATAGAAAAAATAATACATAATATATACATCTGAGAAGAGAATACTAAAAAATTGTGGTGTCCATTGGGTATTCCAAAATGTAGATTAGTTAAATGGTTATATCAGAGTTGGGGTTTTCTAGTGTAGGATAATTACTTGGGAAGGTTATGGTACTTTACCAGTTTTCCTAGCATGGCATAGGTGGTTTCCCTTGTCTAGGCCTTGTTCCTGGAATTAGTGGGGTTGATTTCCCGGGTGTTGGGGTAAGGGGTAATTGGTTTCTTGAGGTTTTTGCGACATGGAGATAGTGGATATAGGGGTGAAAAGGTGAGCATGAATACCCTTTATTGTTTCTCATGCTCCAATGCCTTATGGAAATTAGGATACGAAAATGTCATGCCACTTGACTGAGGTCAAAACTCTATTTATGGAGAAAAATAATGATATAAAAGATTGAAAGTAGGTGAAAGATAAAATATTAAAACCTAAAATATAAGAATATATGATATATATTTTCAAACATAATTAATCTAGATGATCCCATATACTATATACTTAACCATTCTGATACATATTTAAAAGTAATCATTGTGTAATCCTCAAACTCAACACCGACGAACTCTAATGATTAAGGAGATATTTCTCTATCACAATGACTGATACATTCACCTATATCAAAAAAAGTTATCTATGGTCACAAGTATTTTACTACATGAGTCCCATGCAGGGTTTGGGGTGAAACAAATTACCCGATATAGTCATCAAAAATATGAGGGCATATCCATCAAGCATATCCAAGTAACAAGAAAAGTGAATGAAATAATACATGTTGAAATATAAGAGTTCCTAAGGGATCACACCACTACACATGTTATTATAACATTGAAGTCCTATTAAGGTAGCCTAAGGGATCATCACATTCAAACTCTCACCAAATTATGGAGATGACAATGTCATCTCACACACATATGAAAACCGGGATCAAACCAAACCATACCAAGTTGAGAGGATTTTCTTCACCATTTTGTATGTGACACCCACAACTACATCATCCTATGTATTTTCACATGCCTAATTTGGAAATAAGTAGGTCTAGTAAACAAGGATTTATATTTCATTATTGTTTATATATTATAGATCCTGAAAGAGGTGGGTTCTTTTTCACACCATTTATTTCACATTGAAATTACTAATTATTTAATATTGGTTTAGTTATGTCCAATTTATCATATCTCCTCCATGATTACTCATAATTGGGGGTTAGGGGTCTATTCATTCTCAATTGATCCAACGTTTTCCAGGATTACTCATCCTTGAGGGTTACACCAGACCTCATGTGTGTGTGGTGGTCAAATGATAGTGAGCATAAATAACATTTTTCAGAAGCTTAGTTATAAAAAAAATCATAATCACTCAGCTAGATAACATATCCTAATCCTAAAATTCTCACATCACTAGATGTAACCTCACAGCCTGGGAGACACTAAATTGATGCACCAACCCAATTCACCACATGACCTCCAACGCGCCTTCCAATGCCCCAGAGGCTGGTGACTAGCTGCAAGGTTCTAATGAATAATATGGGGAGAATATACCTTATTTATCATAGTAGAACAAGAGAAGAAATAATAAAAAATAGATACCTCAACCATCATAACTAGTAAATGAAACAACACACAACACATTCCAATAATAGTCCAAGTGAAACATGTGATAACAATGAGATGCATACACTACATACCAAGTAATCATATAAAAAACCCCAAATACCAAAACTAGGAGAAACCCGAACATTTTCCCAAGTATAGGAATGGTCCTAACATCCCGTGATCCATCCTATCATCCCCAAAAAAATGAAAATTTTGGTCCCTTCTTGGAACCTATGCATGAAAACAAGTAGTGTCTACTCTAGTACCAAAGTGTCATGGAATCCCGAGTAGGTAAAACTCTGTAGGACACCTCCAACGGTGTCTAAATAAATAAATACTGTATGCATATAACCATATCAAATAATACATAGGACATAAAAGGATATGTTTTTAAAACAACCATTTACTAACTAACCTGTAGGACCCCAGGTTCTAAAGTGACATTCAGACCAACCAGGTTGGCCTCAACCAATTATAATCATCTAATCCATAAATCAAAAGGTTTATTCAATTCAAGAAATTGAATAGGGGGATTTGTTTCCTATTTAAAACCAGGTATCAAGGAGCATCAGTCCATGTTCTTACACTGTGTCCAAAATCATTTGTGTTTGGAGCATCAGTTCAGCATCCAATCCTTGTATAGCATCAGTGGTGCCCATAGCATCAATATGGACTAACCCCAAGATTATTATCCTCAATCAAACATCCTAACCCAATTATAACACCTATGGTTCCTAGATAATCATCTTATCCTGACCTAAATATGAGGATCCTTAGTCCAACATCCTTAGACATACCATTATTCACAATTTTAAAACTTCATCATCATTGACCTTTTAACACCCTACAGTAAAAAAGGTGTTTCATTTTCATCATTGTTAACCTTTTAACATACAATAATAATAATGGTGTTCTATTTTAAACATTCATTATTTACTATGGTATATTATTCTCAGTACGTTTTACCTCGTTCCACATTATTCATGATTTCCAAAGTTCATCATCATTGACCTTTTAACAAGTTACAATAACCAAGTTTTCCCATTTTCAACA
This sequence comes from Viscum album, assembly GCA_963277665.1. Lineage (NCBI taxonomy): Eukaryota > Viridiplantae > Streptophyta > Magnoliopsida > Santalales > Viscaceae > Viscum > Viscum album. The sequence goes on from OY728143.1 coordinate 1,422,923,177, forward strand.
TTTATTATTTACCATGGTCTATTATACTCATCATGTTTATTCCCATTTCACATCTAAACCATTTCCCTATTTATTCATATAGTAAAATCATTAAATGTTCTTAAAAACCGTTTACCATAAAAACTCCCCTTTAACCATTTACCATTCCTTATTTTAAAATCATTTATCAACTTAACCATGCCCTTTTAAAACTCATTGATGCAAACACCTCATTTAAAGGAAATATCTACTTTAAAAATATGATTTTCTCTCATTGAAAACTAGAACTAGAACAACATCTAATGTGCACTATTAAAACCATTTCAAAAATCCTCTTAGTCACTTCCAAAAATATTAGCATATAATAAATATTTCATTTAATTCCTTTAATAATAAATAAAACATTTATTACCAAATTAAACTAAGTAGCTAATCAACCATTCTACAAAACTAACCAACGAGCATACATTGTTTAAACTTGAATCCACCAATCTCACCATTTAAAACTCCACTTTAGAATTATCAAAATATTTGGCACGCCCCATGGGTGGTTATATGTTGGGTCTCATAATCACTGATTAACTCATTCTGGAAGGTCAAAATAATCCATTTTAAGACAAAAAATATTTTCTTAACTGGAGAAGGAAAACACACAATGCATTGGTGTTCCAGAACATACTACATACACTTGGAAATTATCAGGACTATAGATAATATATCTTAGGCCACATACCTTATCATACCCTTTCACACTACACCAAGGACAAGAAACTTTCCAAGGCTCACCAAAACTTTCATTGCCAACTAATTTCATATCTCAATCCATGCTAACTCAAAAAATTAATTTTAAATACCATTTATAATTAATTTTACAAACTCTAACTATGAATAAGAAAATAAAACCTATGATAAGACATTTCCACATTGAAAACAAGGACCACTGCCTACCAAATTCTCAAGGCATACTCTTGACTACATTATGGTCTAAAGTATTAAGAGGAAACACCATTTTCATGGTTAATTAAAAACAACTTTGGTGAAAAACATATGAAAAATAAACCATGGTCTCATACCTTAATTAAATTCCATGAAATGGCATGTGGAATTTGTCTTGAGAGCTTCTATATGCAAGAAAACCAGAAGCCCCATGAAAAATGGGTGTTTTTTCCTTGCTCTAGTGGAATCACCTACAAGACCTAAATTAGAAAACCATGAAATCATACAATATAAAGAAGAGGAAAAAAACATTTGAGGAAAAGCCTCAATTTAAACACTCAAGAAAACAAGTTGGAACCACCCCAAATCGAACGGGGGAGAATGGAAAAGAGGGTAGGAGACCCTCTTCGTTTTCACATTAAAAAGGAGGAGGGGAGGTAAGTGGAAAAAATTAAAAGGGTGTATTTTATTTATTTAAAACTTTTAATAAAGTTCTAAGAAACTTCATAGTTTGGCTACTTGATTTGACCAATCATGCACCAAACATGTGCCCAACACTATCGATGACCACCCACCCCACATGGTCATGTAATATGGTTTCATTGATCATGCACTAACCATGCGACATCTTTTTTCCACTAAAAACATCAACAAGTCTTATGGATCCTTCCGCATGGTTTCATAAACCATGCACTTGTATAATTTAGGCTATATGATTGGGGTGCATGGTTGGCACTAACCATTAACCCCTTACAGTAACTCCAAAAACTCAAACTCTGGGCCTCGTACCTCCAGAACACTCCTGAAACCTCTAAACCCTCTTGAAAACAAAGGATTTAGTCCAAAATGGGTATTTTTTGAGGTCCTAGCCCATTAGATTCCATTTTGATGCCTATTTTATGAATTGACCAGTCCAACATATTAATATTTCAAACTTTTATCAAATTATCAAGTGCCCATATGGATGAGGGGTTTTACAAAAAACATCTTTGTGCCTGATGTTTAACCCCATCCTTTACGAGCCTCTCATTGTGCATGTTATCTAGATAAGTGATCCCAATCCATATGGGTCACCTGATGATAAAGTGGAATCCCATTAGTCTAATTAGCACAGCTAGGGTCATCGATACCCAAGACATACTCAAGGAAAACTATTACATGAGAACTTGTTCGACTAGATCAACTCACTTTAGTAGACAATTCCCAAAGATGGTTTTGATCCATCACTATTTCAAAGACACTATTGTGGATTCTCATTGAGTTAACTAGGATATATATCATTCTTAATGTTAGTCAAGGGTCCCTTAACCTGATGGTCATTCTCTTGCTTCATTCATGTTCATTTTAGTGGTTTTACTTTAATATATAGTTTTGAAGTCCTTTTTAGGCCACCTGAGTCCAACAATATGTTTCTGACAACATCTTGTGAGAACCATAATGTGTAAAAACTCAATGAGTTTTTTAAGATAGGAGAATAATGGTTCTAAACCATGACACATAATTATTTTGGTTTCATAAAATAACATGTGAATGACATTATTGTATGATATGTTGTGTTGAAAAGTGGTTCCACACTTATAAGTAACTAACTGACATATCTTCTTTGAGAAGTATGTTACCAACATTCCATGCCATTCCTTCCTCAGTTACTCTATTCTTGAAGACCAAAAACGGATATAGGGTTGACATAAAGAAAAATTCCATGTTTCTAATCCATGATGTTCCCAATAATCCACTAACCAAAAAGGATTCTCCCATCATTTCATATCATCATCAACGTTTTGACACCCCACACTCCCACCAATGATAACGATCTTCTCTAGCATTCCATGTCAAAAACACATTATGTCTCACCCTTGCACATCATGATGGATATCATGTTATGGTACATGGTATTTGGAATTCCTAGACACCCAATGGTTATTCCATTCTATCCCATAGCATGACTATGTAGTTCATATTTCAATAAAACATATCATGTGAATACTCAGAAGAACACGATGAACCTCATTCCATGTCAAACCCTGCATGAACAGTTGTTCATTCCTCGATGAAAAACCCTAGTGAACACAATGATCTCTAAATAATTTTTTCTCTTGAATTCCATGTTTATCCACTATCAACAAAAACATGTTGGATCATATATCATTCATGTGACAGAACACACCTATTGGTCATGTCCATCTTCCACTGATCATTACTTTCTCCTTTTTCATTGATCCTTGATTCCCAATAATTTGAAAATTTTACAGTGATACATATTGATGTTTCCAGATTTTGAATCTTGGATATATGATTTCTTTTCCCTTTGATCAACCCATATATAGTATTTATGTATTTTTCTCACATAAAAATTTATTTGGTACCTCATAGGCAATAAGTATCTATGTGTACACAAAGTTTTGGACATTCTTCAAAAAACATTAAAATCAAGAAAGAGAACTTTTTAAGGACTAATTTTCCATAATTAGTAGTTTGTATAGTCTTTTCTTATTATTAATTTCCAATTATGAATTTCATACTAAACAGAAAATATATATTGAACCATATCTTAGATTTTAATCTTTTATTATATAGATTTTTTCTTCAACTATAACTATTTTCAAATCATGAATGATAAGGGTTGGAGGTTAACAATGAAACTAATACATAATTTATCCTCTCTTTCCCTAATGACTAAAAACCGCAAAACATGTAATTTATCCCCTATGAAAAGACCTTAAAATTGATTTTTGTGGTCATATTTTTTGGTTTCGACAACTATTAAAGAGATATATGTGTTTTACTAGGGTTTTCAATCCTGGAAACTTAAATGCCAAAAACTTCCCAAAAAAACCATTTTTTATGTGTATTAGGTATGGTCTATTATGTTTAAGATTATAATCTCTATACATGGTAATATATTTATTAGTTTTTGATTTCTTAGTAGAAAGGGACATGATCCATTAGCATATTACTACAACTAATTTCTAGTGTTGTTGTATGTTGAGATATTCTAAAATTTAATAAATTTTATTTTAATTTTGCAATCAAACATGTTTGGAAAAAATTATCATATAATTATGTATAACATTAGATTTATGGTATATGGAATAAATTATTTAACCAAATACTATTATATTGATTTTTAGGGTTGGATGATATGAAGCAATGATTTCCCAAGGTATCATGTTATTGTTAATAATTTCATTTTATGTCCCTTGGAACTTCTGAAGTTATTTTAGTGACTCTCTAAAGGAAACCACAGTTCCAAATAATTATTTTAATGTTAAGTATTTTGATATACCTATCTTCAAACCCTAAATTAAATATCATGATCATTAGAATAAATTATGTATCTTGGGCCCTCGGTGATGGCCTAGCAATGTCACGAACTCTATTACTTGTTAAAAAAAGTGTTAATCTTTCATCCAATGAGATTATGTTTAGTTAGGCATGCTTCTGGAATTGATAAACTAGTTTCCCATAAAAAATATTTAATTCCATCAAATGAAATTATAGATAAAGGGTTCAATCCATAATGTTATATATTGCACTCACGTTTTTTCCCATCCATCAGTAAAACACAATACATGGATCTATTTGTATCATTGTAAAGAGTTTTATTAAAACTTTTAATGTTTCTAAGGTGTTTTGTTAAACTATTTTCTTCCTTATTATATGTTATTTTATTTACTCAAGTTACATGATCTGAGGATTTATATCTACTAAATTATTTTAAACATATATTTTTTAGTTTTTTTATGTGTCTATATTGTCTAAATTTGGCTATTAAGGGTATAGAAAAGCTGATTTTCTATATTTCATTTCTTGTTTATTGGTTGGATGTTGTGGAAAAAATAATATCTGATTTATTGTCATCTATTTCTAAATTTTAAATACAAGATACATGTTTAAATTCTACAAGATTATCTTAGACATGGAAATGTTGGTGTGATGTGGTACTGCTAGTATTTCCATAGAACCTACTTTCATTTCTGGATTGTAGGACTAGGATTGGTTCCTTGTTGGTCATAAGGAGTTTCATATTAAAATTAGTTCTAAATTGGTAGAGTAAATAAAATAGGTTTTATTTAGAATTTGAGTTTGGAAATTTTTGAGTTATATGAAAAATGGTTCATTTTTTATAATATGATCAACAATATCCCCCTCTTATTTCCTATAGTATATCTACTAAATCCCGAGAATTTTTATTAATTTAATGTGCATATTGGCCACAAATTAGAATCTAAATTACTGAATAATGGCATGTTATGTGAACTCCATGCACACAACTACATGATTTGTACCTAATCCTAACTATTTGTCACCTGTTTTTTCAATGTGATGTTTCATTTTCTTGAACGATAACTTCATTAGAAAATTTTTAACATGTTTTTAGTTTATTTTTCATGCATTAGAATTTGAGAAGTTTCAAAACACAGTGTCATCTTGATTGGAGTTTCTTCACCTCGTTTTTATGTCTAAATGATAAATTTTAAATATGAACATAATAATTGAATTTAATCTACTATAGATTGTGGGGCCTTTTTATTTGTACACTACAGACTAATGGAATTTTATGGGAACAAAAATCACACACCTTCCAAATTGGTTATTAATACTCATATTTTCCACATGTATCTTCAATGTGAATAATCATGTATGATATAGGAAAACTTGTAGGTTATGAAACATTATACCAGGTAATTCCATATACTGATGAAAAATAAATTCATTTTAAAAAAAGTAACATTTTTTATGTCCTTTTTCAGGCATCGGTATTTTAGAAGTGTCAAAACTGACATTTTCCTCTTAATTGGGGTGTTTTCACCTTAGTTTTATGTAAAATGATAAATATTAAATATTCACACTAGAATGGAATTTAAAATGTTTCAGATTGTGGGGTATTTCTGTTTGTTGTATTGGTATAGAAAGGGTGAAAAGATCAAGGGTTCTAAAATATTTTGAGTCCTAGTTTGTAGATTTAGTGGTTTAATAAATCTAGCATGATTAATTTTTTTCATTCATTGTTGTATACAATTTTGTGTCACATCATTTATTTTTCATGCAGTATTCAGATTCTTAAATTTTATGTATAATTTTCTTCTATTAGTGTACTGATATTTTTTCATATGTTACAGATGATTCATCTTTGAGATTAATTTAGATATTGTAACCTTGTTTTTTAGGAATCTTTTTTTTCTTGAATAGATCTTGAAAATTTATTTTATTTATAATTTTTTCGGTGGGAAATAATTTAATTAAAATTAGTTCTATATAAAAAGTATTTTTACCTATATTCATATTTTTTTATCATAGTTTAAATTTTCATACATTTAGAACCCCTCATGAGTGGTCTCATTAATTGGGATCCAACAAATGTGTGGTTGGGTGTCACATTAACCTTGTGTGGAATAAAAAGTTAAAATTTATCTAGTTATTTTTAATGTGTAAACTATGCATTTTGATTTCATGGAATTGTGAATGTTTAATGTGTTTATTATGATTTTATTAACTTACTTTTTTTAAGGTTATTAACATTATAAATCATTTACAAAGAATAAGATCATGAATTTTGAATTAAAAAGCTCTTGGGCGGTAAGATTTCATCATATATCATTTTTTTCCTTTCCTCAATTTCCCCCCAATGTACTAAATGGGAAAATGGTTTTCATGTTAAGGGATTGACTTCTTTGTTTAGTGGTTTGAAACTCCTCTTTATTTTAATCATCTATGTTATTTATATTTCAAATCCCATTTCCCTTCATTTATCCATCACTAGATCATTATCAGTTATTGTTTCATTATTTTATTTTGATTTTCTTAAAAAAGAGGAGACCTTTATTAGGCCATCGTTGCTTGATAAATTTAGTATGTTCTTAGAATGGAGTAATGTGTTGATATTTATATTTCTTCCATGGTTTTTATAAGTGTTGAAATCACCATACATCTGTTTATTCATAGAACCTCAATTGCTTGTGTTTATTAGCGTTGGAGTTATTTCATTATTTTAATATTGGATGTGTTCATGTTTAGTGTCAATTTGTTTCTAAATTTTATTTATTAGTGTAATTTCCCGGTTCCAGAAGCCACCTAGAGGTGCCCCGTACCCGGTTGGTCACATGGCCTCAAGATCATTTTCCCAGATGCCATAGGTTGCCGACTAGAAGTGAGGTACTTGGGTGTGATAGTGGGGAAAATATTACCTCATTGGAAGAGTACACAGCGGAAGAGAAAAATAAAAAACATCAAGAGAGGAATCAGTAAACATCCATACAAGCGTAAATGATAAACAATAAAAGACTGACAATAAACAACTGGAGCATGCACACATGTATATAAAATGATGAATGATACATTTGTCTATGAAAGCATCCAAAAAGTCACAATGCTGAATAAAATACTAAACCAAAGTGAAAAAGAAAACAGGTAAACTCCTCAGCATCGCAAGCCATGGCTTGGTCCCATGCTCCCTAGCTCCGTAGCAAGTAAAGTGCCTGAAGTAGAAGGGTTCTTTCCATTATCTATACGTGCAACAATATAGTCTGTTTGGGCCCAAAAGCTTGGCCCAAACAGGGTGTGAGACAAGGTCCCAGTAGGAAACCACCAAAAGATCTGTTCCTAATAGTCAATGAGTACATGGAAAGTAAAAGTACAGGAAGCAGTCAACATGAAAGCACACAGCAGCTACAATCCACAGTGTCTAAAATATAAAGTACACAAGTACAGCTAATCAACAAGTAGAATAACAGGTAACCCCCAGGGTAGTTCTCACAGCCTAACCCTTATGTTCAACCTACAAGAACTACAAACCCTCCAGAAGTCACACACATTGTCACCCCTCTGGCTTAGCTAAAGAAATAGACTCTATGAGGAAGAACTCGCCGTCAATTACTCATGTGGTCTCGTATCGTACTAAAGGCTCTCTAGGGAAGTACTCAACGTCTCATTCCCCCTGTGGCCCGCATCAAGGAACTATAGACTCTCTGATGAAGTGCTCATCGTCAATTCCCCCTTTGGTCTTGCATCGAATTAATAAGACACTCTAGAGAATCCCTTACTTCCATTATCCCTATGGTCCACTACACTAGGTTCTCACAGCCTTATTTAAAACAAACATGCATAGCACGGGTATCACCCCAAGTAATCCTCAAGAACTTCTTGGGTAGCATTTTAAGGCATAACAGCATAACAGTACAACAGTTCCACTATCCTACAACTAGGCATAGCAACTGGAAAAACGCCTAACTATAAAAACATGCATGGAAAAACATCTAGGGCACATTAAAAATTACCCTATTCACAAGAATTGACCTCTACTCAAGCAATCAAGGAAACCAGGCAAACAACAGGGAAAAAAATAGGAAACACACAATACCACGTTCAAGGGAATTGGTGTAATTGCACAAAATATTCAAATACTTCCTATAGAAAGGCACAAACCACCAACCTCGATCCTAGTAGATCAATATAATTGAACCATTAGGCTTCATTCTCCTTAGAATAGTGTAGATCAATGAAAACGCAAAAAACGCTCAACTCACGATATCTTGAGAAAGAGGTGGAATTGGAAAACAAAGCTCTATGAGAAAGAAGGGATTACTACTGTGGTTCCAACGCAATCGACGACGGTCGATTCAGAGAATGGACAGAGGCTCGTGGCTCAGAGAAGTTCTGTGGTCATACGGGTTCTCTCAGATGAAGAACCTGAAGAAGAAGCGAGCTATGTCCGTCAGCCGTGACCCCGGTTCATTTTATGAAAAAAAAGTACACGGCGTGTACTTCTGGGTTACACAGTGTGTACTTGGCCTTTCTGTACTCTGCTTTAAGCAGCCTCCACATCTCCCCAACACACCGTGTGTATGGCCCGGACACGGCCAACACACGACCTGGCGCTGCATCAAAGTAAACAGCGCATACTTATAAAGTACACGACGTGTAATTATGTAATTTCTAGATTTCCCCTTTTTCTCAAAAACGACCAGAAAAGAAAAACAAACCTAAAACGAATATTTGGGTTCTTACAAACTTCCCCCCTTAAAGAAATTTGTCCCCGAATTTCCTTAGTGAGGCGTAGAAGAAGAAGCCCCGAAAAGCTCTGGCCACTACGATCGTACATCGGCCTCCCTCTCCTAGGTCTCGTCCTGTACTCGCCCGTGCTGCCATAGCACCCGTACCAGAGGAACATACCGGACATGGAGAACCTTCGTAATACAATTGAAAATATGGATAGGATTCTCCTCAAATGACGCATCCACTTCAAGATCAACATCCTCGGGTTGAAAGACATGTGACGAGTCTGAAAAGTAACATCGGAGCTGAGAAACGTCGAAGACATCGTGCATATCCCAGTACCTCTGAGATAACTACAAACAATAGGCAACCGTCCCAACTCTCTCTAGTACCTCAAACGGCCCGACGTAACGCGGTGAAATCTTACCCTGTCTCTGAATCCTCTTGTGTCCCAAACTTGGTGCGACACGTAGGAAAACCTGATCTATGACCTCAAACTCCATAGGTCGTCTCCACTGATCAGAATAAGACTTATATCGAGAATTTGCTATAGTAATTCTCCTCTGAATCAATTTTATCTACTCTAAGGTCTCCTGAACAAGATGAGGTCCCAGCAAAGCTACCTCTCCTGCCTCCAGCCAGCATAATGGTGATCGGTATGGCCTACCGTAGAAAGCCTCATAAGGTGTCATCTGAATAATAGTATGAAAATTGATGTTGTAAGAATACTCCATAAGAGGTATATACTTCTCTCAAGAACCGCCAAATTATAGAATGCAATCTCAGAGCATATCCTCAAGCACCTGGATCGTACGCTCAGACAGGACATCTGTCTGGGGATGCTATGATGTACTCAAAATTACCTGTGTACCTAAAGCCCTTTAAAGCCCCTGCCGGAACAGAGAAGTAAACCGCACATCCCTGTCTGAAACAATGGAGTGTGGAACTCCATGCCGAAGTATAGTCTCTTGGATGTATAGTCATCCCAGATTATCAACATTAAAGGTCTTCTTGATCAGTATGAAGTGAGAAACCTTCATAAGCCTGTCAACGAAAACCCAAACAGAATCGTTCCCTTGAGGCGACCTCGGTAATCCGGTCACGAAGTCCATCGCGAAATCGTTCCAATTCCACTCTGGAATGGGTAACTGCTGTTAAAGTTCTCCTGGTCGTTGATGCTCCGCTTTCACCTGCTGACAAGTAGAACACCTCAAGATGAAACCAGCAACATCACTCTACATACCTGGCCACCAGTACTGGCGATGAAGATCCTGATACATCTTGGTAATGCCAGGATGAACTGCCCAAACTGAGGAATGAAAACCCCGCATCAGTTCCTCTCTTATGTCTGCTGGAACCCATACGCGTCTCTGGAAATGCAAAATCTCATCCTCTCCCACTGTCCATCCAAGAAGAGGGTCATCTCCTGACACACTCTCCCGCAGGACTAAGCCTTCTGAGTCTGATAGCTGCCTCATCCGCACCCAATCAAGAATTTTAGAGGTAACAGCTATAGAAGATAGAAAATTCTTCCCTTATTTGTCATGAACCTCCAAATTCAACTCAGAGAACAGAGCCATAAGCTTCCACTCACTGCTGGCCTCCTGAACCGCCTGAATCTGATTTCTCCTGCTCAACGAATCTACCACTGTGTCGCCCTTTCTCGGCATATAGGCAAGATCGAAATCAAAAGACTAAAGAAACTTTACCCACCTACGTTGTCTCAGATTAATATCACTCTAAGTGAAGATAGACTTGAGAATCTTGTGGTCAGTGAAAACCACACAGTTCTCTCCCAGAAGGTAATGTCTCCAATAACGTAAGGAATGAGCAACAGCTGCCAACTCTAGATCGTGCGTCGGGTAGTTCGTCTCATGTGGCCTCAACTGCCGAGACCCATACGCAACGACTCCATCTCCCTACATAAGCACAGTGCCCATCCCGATACCTGAAGCATCACAATAAATAGTATATCTTTTGCCTAGCTCTAGAAAGATTAGTATCGGTGCTGAGGTCAACCTTCCCTTCAGCTCTTGAAAGACTGAATCACAAGAATCTGACCATAAGAACTTCTCCCTCTTCTTGGTTAAACCTGTCAATGGTGCTGCCAGGCATGAAAAGTAATGAATTAATCGTATGTAGTATCCAGACAGCCCTAGGAAACTCCGTACCTCAAAAACATTCTTCAGCTACTCCCAAGAAACTACAACTCTCACTTTCTCTAGGTCCATAGATACTCCTTCCTCTGAGATAACGTGACCCAAGAAGTGAATCTGATCCATCCAAAAGTGGAACTTAGATAGTTTAGCATAAAGTTGATGCTCTCTCAGTGTACTCACAACGATCTCAAGATGGGTAACATGGTCGTGTCGAGTGTTTCAGTACACCAAGATATCGTCCACAAAGACCACAAAGAATGAATCCAAGTAAGGATGGAACCCTCGGTTCATCAGTGCCATGAAAACTGCTGGGGAATTCGTGAGACCGAACAACATAACTGTATACTTGTAGAGACCATATTGGCTCTTGAAGGCTTTCAGAGGTAAATCTGATGGTCTAACGCACAAATGATGATAACCAGACCTCAAATCGATCATCGAGAACACACGGGATCCTCGAATCTGATCGAAAAGATCATCAATCCTCAGCAAGGATTATCGGTTCCTGACCATAAGCTAGTTTAGCTTCTGATAATCCACATAGAGCCTAAGGGTACCATCTGCCTTCTTCACAAACAAGACAGGTGAACCTCAAGGATAAGTACTGGGTCAGATTAAAGCCTTTGGATGCAACTCCTCAAACATCTTATTGAGATCATGAAACTCAATTGTAGCCATCCTATAGGGAGAAATGGACACCAATGTCGCTCATGGCATGAGCTCAATAGAGAAGTCTACCTCACGCTCCAGAGGCAAACCTGAGAAATCCTCTGGAAAGATATCTCTGAAACGATCCACCACTGGAAGAAAGTCCAACTGTGAAGTCCCCTGATCATCCAGATAAAGACTAGCAATTTGGGTTGTAACCCTTCCATTCCCATGATGCTAGAGTCCTTCCCGACTCCCCCAAACATCCCATTAGCCTCTATGAAGAAAATATTCACCCACTGATGAAATGAAACTCACCCTACGGTGATAACATTCGACGACTCCCTGGAAGGGAACCAACCAATTCATCACGAGAATGACATCATAGCCTATCATTTCTAGGACAAAGAGATCCCATATGAAAATATACCCTGCAACCTTGAGAGGGCACTCTCTACACTGACGTACACTAGATGTCCTCGTCCCCAAAGGTGTTTATACTATTAACAAGTTGGAAAAAGAAATAATACAGAGCCCAAGGCTCTCCACAGCAGAAATAGATATAAATCTATGCATAACACCAGTATCCCAAAGAGATGAAGATAAAACTGAGGCTACTAAGATCGTACCTCAAACCATAGAAGGTTTGGGATCCTTCTCCTGATAGGTCTACTCCACCACAAAAGTCTGGCCTACCCTGCGGCCCTTTGACGCTGCCTAACCACTTGGAGTTGATACTCCCTACTGACGTTGAATGTCTGGTGACTGACCGCCACGGCCTCGACCTCCACCTCATCCCGAACGGCCTAAAGAACTCCAATTCCCCGACTGGTGAAAAACTGGTGGTGCTTCCCCTTAACAAGGAGTCATGGAAGAACCCCTGCCACCAGCTACTGGTAAGAAAACCTGGAATAAACGCTGAAGGTGACCCATCATGTCGCAAGATCGGCACTCCACTGGGTCTCTCTAGCACTGTGGCCTCGTGTGCCCTGCCCTTCCACACTGGTAGCATACTACATGGCTACCTAAATATGTATCTCACCTCCTTGGATCACCACACAAAGACTCCCTACGGTGCTTCCTGCTGTCAACTAGAGGAATAATAGCTCTGGAAGTAGAACCACCCTAGCTTGTAGCTCTGGAGTCTCTCAGATTGTTCTCTACAATCAGTGCCTGATTGAAGATGGAAGTGATGGATGTCAACTGAAAGCTATTCACCTATGAACGGATCTCCCACATGAGACCATCCTCAAACTTCCTTTATAAGAACATCCCATATTCCCCCTAGAGGGGTGTGAAATGCTGCATCTCAGTGAAACGAGAGGAATACTCCATAATAGAAAGAGTACCCTCCTCTAGACTCATGAACTCCTGGGATCAATCATCCCTCAGGGTCTCCGGGTAGAAATAGTCATAAAACACACGCTCGAACTCCTCCCAATCCATAACCTGCTGATGACCTGCCTGTGAGATCACGTCCCACCACCTCTTGGAGGAGTCTCGTAGCATATAGGTAGAAAGATTGACCCACCTCTCTGGAGGCATTTTCAGATGCTCAAAGATTGTCGTCATGGCTTCCAGCCATGACTCTACAGCCTATGGCCCTCCTTTCCCCGATAAAGTAAGAGGATGTTGCTACTAGAAAACTCGCATTAAGTCTGCCATAGTCATGGCAGGAGGTGGTTCTCCTAGAAAGGTTAGCATCATCCTCATAAATCCTTCCCTAAACTGCGCATCAGTGCCTGCAACTGGTACGATAGCTAGTGCCAAGTCTGGAACGACTGGAGGATCGGCAGGAAGTTCCTGATCAGCCATATCTGGCATCTAATCACTATCCTACAACTAACGCACAACCGGAGGACATCTCGGAGGTATATCTCTGAAAGATCAAAATCATAGCTTAGATCTGTAATATCAAGGACAGAGAACAAAGGAGCAAAAAACTGAAACAAGAGAAGGAAACACTCAAGTTTTACAAAACATGACTGCACAGCCTGTATAAACTCTACACGGTTAGTACTTAACTCTATTCCCCTGCCCGAGTCTCCTTGCACGACTAACCAACACGGTCTTCTTAAACTGAGACTACACGGTGTGTTCCCTGTAGACATGGCGTATAGTAGACAAGGTTTCAACGACTCATCTTGTTAGTTACATGGCTAGTTACACGGTTGAGGCTACACAGCATGTTCCGAACAAACACAGCGTGTACTTGAATATTTTTTACCACCCGTTTTGTTAGAGACACAGTTGGGGACTTGGCTGACCCTTACATGGCGTGTTCCGACCAAAACACAACGTGTATAGGAGGAGGTAACACCGCCACATGTTGTTCGTGATAAGGTCGGGTACCTAGAACAAGACTACATGGCGTGTTCATACAAAACACGGTGTGTATTACACGATATTCTCTGACCCGTGTTGTTAGTGACATGGTCGGGTACCTTGAACAAGACTACACGGAATGTTCATACAAAACACTATGTGTATTACACAAGCTTCCCCGATACCTGTTGTTAGTGAACGGTCGGGTACACATCTCACTACTACACGGCGTGTACCTTCCGTACACGGCGTGTTCCTGGAGATTTTTCACAACCCTTGTTTCTACTCACACAGTCAGTAACATAGTTAAAAAACTACACGGCATGTATATATAAAGTACATTCCATGTATTCTGGGTTTTTTCGAGCAGTAGCTCTAAAACTGCACCGAAGCCCAGAAAACACTGAAAAACAAGCATGAAGGTGCCAAATTCCAATCTGTGAGAGCCTATACTCCCTGTGAATCAAATCTTGGAATCTCCTATATATCATATATAAGGTAAACAAGTCAATGATCTACCAAGTTCATATTAATGAGGGCCCATAACACCTCAAGAACCAAAATTTTGCGTTCATTTAAGAAAGGTACAATACAAACAACCTCTCTATCAAACTGCAAGGATTCTATCAAAGAATCTATCACAACAAAATGCATAATCTACACAATGTCTATCACAATAACATGAAATTGCTAATTCACCCTAGATGGCATGGAAAGAATGCATGGCATGTGATTTCTAACAGGTTCCTATATGATGCATGATATGGAATACCCTCATCTCATTGCATTGCGACCAAAATAGAGCCACAATATCAACAAAAATATCAACACAATGTATGTGAATCACTATAGGTTAAACCAGATCAACTGTAACATAGAAAAATGAGAAAACTGTAATAAGCGAGGTAGATTGGCTTTTCCTTATTCACGGGTTAGCTACTCCTGAGCACAGCTTAATACTAAGTACCAAATCCATCCTATCCCTGGATAAAGGCTCCAAATAGTAAATCAAGAGAGAAGAAACCCTTTGATACCAATTTTTAACATCCCGGTTCTAGAAGCCACCCAGAGGAGCCCCGTACCCAGTTGGTCACATGGCCTCAAGCGCATTTCCCCAAACGCCAGAGGCTGCCGACTAGCAATGAGGGCCTTGGGTGTGATAGTGGGGAAACTATGCCCTCATTGGCAGAGTACACAACGGAAGATAAAAACAAATAACAACAAGAGCGGAAGAAGTAAACATCCATACAAGGGTAAACGATAAACAGCAGAAGACTAATAGTAAACAACTAGAGCACGCACACATGTATATAAAATGATGAATGATACATATGTCTAGGAAAGTAGAAAAACAAGTCACAATTATGAATACAATACTAAACCAAAGTGAAAAGGAAAATAGGTAAACTCCTCAGCATCGCAAGCCATGGCTAGGTCCCATGCTCTCCAGCTCCACAGCAAGTCAAGTGCCTGAAGTAGATTGGAGCTTTCCCTTATCTATACCTGCAGCAATATAGTCTTCTTGGGCCCAAAATCATGGCCCAAACAGGGTGTGAGACAAGTTCCTAGTAGGTAACCACCCAATGATTTGTGCCTAATAGTTAGTGAATACATGGAAAGTAAAAGTATATGAAGAAGTAAGCAGGAAAGCACACAGCAGCTACAATCCCCAATGTCTATCATATAAAGTACACAAGTACAGCCAATCATTAAGTAGATTAATAGGTAAACCCCTGGGTAGTTATCACATAATGACCCTTATGGTTTAACCTAAAAGTACTAGAAACCCTCTGGAAGGCACACACAGTCTCACCCCTCTAGCTCAGCTAAAGAAATAGACTCTCTGAGGAAGCACTCCCCGTCAATTCCCCTTGTGGTCTCGTATCGTACTAAAGGATCTCTGGGGAAGCACTCAACGTCTCATTCCCGTTGTGTCCAGCATCGAGGAACTACAGACTCTCTGAGGAAGCACACATATTTAATTCCACCTTTGGTCTCGCATCGAATTAATAAGATACTCTAGTGAATCCCCTACGTCCATTCTCTTTATGGTCCACTACACTAGGTTCTCACATCCCTGTGTAAAACGAACATGCATAGCGCGCGTATCACCCCATGTAAACCTCAAGAACTAATTTTATATCATTCTAAGGCATAATAGCATAATAGTACAACAGTTCCACTATCCTTCAACTAGGCATGGAAATTGGAAAAATGCCTAACAGGAAAAACAGACATGGAAAAACATCTAGAGCAGAGTAAAAATTACACTATTCACAAGCATTGACCTCTACTCAAGAAATAAAGCAAAGAAGGAAAAAAATCGGGGAAAAATTAGGAAAGACACAATACCCCATTCAATGGAATTGGTGGAATTGCAAAAAATATTCAAGACTTCCTACAGAAAGGCACAAACCACCAACTTAGATCCTAGGAGATCGGTATACTTGAACCATGAGGGTTGATTCTCCTTAGAATGGCATAGATCTACCAAAATGCACAAAACTATCAACCCACGATATCTTGAGAAAGAGGAGGAATTGGAAAACAAAGCTCTAAGAGAAGGAAGGTCTTACCGCTGCAGTTCCAATGCAATCGACAGTGGTCGATTGAGAGAATGGTCGGAGGCTCAGGGGCTTGGAGAAGTTCTGCAGCCGTACGGGTTCTCTCAGATGAAGAACCTGAAGAAGAAGTGATTTCTATCCGTCAGGGGCCTCCCCGGTCTGTTTAATGAAAAAAATAAAGTACACGGCGTGTACTTATAAGGTATAAGGCATGTACGTGGCCTTTTTGTACTCCTCTTTAAGCGGCCTCCACATCGCCCCTACACACCGTGTGTGTGGCCCGGACATGGCCAGAACATGGTTGGGTGCTGCATCAAAGTACACGGCGTGTACTTAGGAAATTTCTAGATTTTCCCCTTTTTCACAAAAAAGACCAGAAAAGGAAAAACATACTTGAAACGAAGATTTGGGTTCTTAAAATAATCTTTGGTTAAAGGAAAATGTTGTGGAATGAAACTTTTTTTTTATTTTATTTAAATTTTTATTGGATATTAATGATCACATATTCATGGATAAGACATTTGAGGTAGATTAAAGTCACATTCTGGTCTTATTTTTCACTGAAGACACAAAAAATTTCATTTACGGACTTTTTATAGGCCTCCTTTTACCCCTTTATTTTATTCCTTTTATTTATGATTTTCATATTTTTTTTGTTGTGAAAACTCCTTGTTGGACTTATCTTTATATTCAACCACATTTTCTAATATACTTCATGATTTGTCTCATTCAATCTCTTTGACCCATGTAAATATAAGCTAATTTCAAAAAAATTGTTATTTTTCTTCAAAATCCCTGTGCTATATCTGTTATTTCATAAGTTTGGGAGGATGGTCAAGCCCTAAATGATTTCTAGAACTATTATATACTTTTCCATAGTTGTACTTAAATTATGAGTTGAAATTTTAAATTATATTGTCATAGATAGGGGTGTGAGTTAGTTACTTGGGAATTATCAAGGAATTTAATAAATCATCACTGGTAAAATTGTAATATTATACTATTAGTGGATAGAGATATTTATTAGAGGGAAGATACATGGAAGAGTGGATTAGTCATTTGGTATTGGAATACAATGGCTGTTAGGGAGACCTTAATATTAGATCTAAGGTTTCCCCCAGAATATTCTCTTTCTTCTTTTCAATCTAATAATTGTATTCTTCTGTAAACCTGAAATTTCCACCATTACTAGAATACAGTAAATCAATACAGACCTATTATTTACCTCTCTTACACCTATAGTCTTATCAATTTTTTCTCTTGTTGAGATCATACCTCTTGAGGGGGAGTCTGAGGATATAGATTAATTTAATCTATGATGGAGACATGTGTTGCAATGATGGAATCCATGATACATAATTTTGTAAAGAGGTAGAAAACTAGGAAGACCGACTACAAGAGGTAAAAATGCTTTTAATAGAGATCACTATGGAGTAGTGAGAACTCAAGAGTGTTCTTCATTAACATTCAATGTGTAAGGTTGCTCTAGAATGGTCGGCACATCCAACCGATGGGGATAGCATCTTGAAAGTAGGATACTGCATCAAAAGTTCCTAAAGAAAACTCATACATTCTCATTTCTCCTGTAAGAGCTTTCCTAAAGTCGTTTTTACCTTCTACAATTGAATTTCTTGATTTTTAAGGCCTTCCAAAACATCTTGTATCATTATTTACATCATTGTCACACATGTCTCCATCCTAGATGACATTCTCCAATGACCTAAAGATGACTCCACAAGTGGATCCCTTTTAATGTGTTAAGACCGTACGTGAAAAAGATTGGTAAAAAATAGGTTTCTATAAATATAATATACTCTAATAGTAATGTAAATTTTATATTTACTGAATAATTTGAATGAAGAGGAAGAAGATAACTCTCTAAGGGAACCCATGGATCAAGGACCTAGGTCTCCCTAATAGACATATTATGTCGATCCCAAGTATCCAATCCCCTTTACCCTACACTTCCTTATAATTAATACTCACACCCTCTGTTAGGATCGTATTATAATTCTCCCCCTAAAATTTTATTAAATCCTTTTACACCCCAACATCTACCCCACATCCTTATCAATGATCATATCATTTCAATATTCAACTCATTCTTTATTTAAATTTAGCATAATTCTCATATAAATATAACAATCCATAAATACCCTATCCACAATACATATGTAAAGCTATGAAGGAGGATATACTATTTTTAGCATGAAACTTGATATATTTAAGAAATTTCACATGAAACTCAATCATAATATTTGCATCAAGTTTTAGCTTGAAACTTGATTTCTTCTTCAAGGATGGGGGATCACTTGGCATTTTTGGTCTCTATAAACTCAACCCAATATTCTTCTTATTCGTCATGATTTTTGTGAACATAACTTGTAATTTCCTTTTCTTTAACATCCTTTTTAAATTTTATGGATATGTTTAATACTAGTTATTCAATAATTTATTCTTCACGTGGTTATTTATCTAAAAATGTTGGAAAAAATAGATTTGATTCTTACTTTTATTTAGACTCATTCTGTGCTTTCAATGCCTTCACGGATGTCAAAAGATTTTTTCCCCCACTTCAATTAATTTCAAATATTTATCCTCATGAATCCTTAACCATAATTTCATGATAGAGCCATCCAAATAGTTAAAATGGGTTAATTATAAGAATAATCACTTTGATATTCTATTTTTACCATAACAATTCAATAAAAATTATATGCAAAGAATGATTTAGGAATTTTATTTAGTTTGCTGTGTTTTTTATGAAACAAATGTGTAAATAATATACCTACATGACAATAATTAAATTTTATGGCAAAGTATTACTATTAATTATCAATTAATAAATTCTTATTTTTCTATGCAGATGATATAGTGCACACTTAGGGTTGATCTCTCAAGGATGTCTCTCATACACATTGATTTTTCATTTGTCACGAAATATAAACTAACTAATATAAAATTAAATGATAAAATAATATAATGGGGTTTTTAAAATGTGAACGGAATTAATATATATATATAATAAAAACACATGGAAAATAAAAAACAAATAAGTTAGTGAAGAAGAAAGAAATTATTGAGCTTAGAATTTCATGATGATTTTATGATTGTTTAAAAATATCAATTATCAATATTTTATCTAGTGTTAATATCAATTGTATCAATAAATGCCATATCATTGGACATATTTTTACCCCACACTGACCCTCCTCATGAGAGATAATATCCCTCAAATCATCACCACAATGTTACACCAATCCTCTATATGCAATATTATGATAACGAATGAGATGAATAGTGATGAATGTGAAGATCACAATAATATAGAAACTGTGGTGAACCGTTTAGAAAAAACCATTTTTACTATTATTGAAATTCATAGATTAAAATAAAGAAAATATATTTAAATTTGATGAACTCAAAGTATCACATCCCCCCCCCCCCCGAATAACAACAAGAGTTAGTTCTCCATTTTTATGGATATTAGAATGAGCATGATGGGGGAAAACAAAAGATAAAAAGGAAATAGAAATTAGAAAGGAAGATAAAACTTTACCAATATATATTGAAAACATATATAAATATAATACCACCCTCAAAAGCATCTAAAATGGATACTATAAAATATCAACCCTATTTGAAGGGAAGAGGAGGTCTCAATTTATAGGCAAGCGAGGTGAAAATTTGGGATTCAGTTTTTTCCTTCAAAAATTATTGTGTAGTTGACCCATTAAATGGTAGAATCTAAAACATTTGTCTTATTTTACTTTCCCCCTATGTATATCATGTTCACCCTCAACATTGTTTCCTCATTAGACGTATATAACAATATTTGGGAATGGTTTATTAAGAACATATGTATAAACTGACATATTCATTGAATTTTTTTCCATGAAGATGGTAAAATCTTGATTATTCATACGTAAATAAATTGATCCTAAGCCTCTTCACTAAATCTTTGTAAAATTTGATCTCATTTGAATCCATTTATGAGATATGGTCCCAT
Source organism: Viscum album (assembly GCA_963277665.1). Classification (NCBI taxonomy): domain Eukaryota; kingdom Viridiplantae; phylum Streptophyta; class Magnoliopsida; order Santalales; family Viscaceae; genus Viscum; species Viscum album. The sequence continues at coordinate 1,422,943,792 of OY728143.1, forward strand.
CATTAATTTTTTTTCAAATTTTCAGCATATTTTGAACTTAAGGTATGATCTATCAAATCTAGTTCGACACTGACTCTATAGTTATATTTCTCCCACCAAAATTTAGATACAGCTAGGATGGTATAAATAAAAAAATATAGATAATTTAGTGTATAAAATCTATGTCACATTTCATGGTGAAATTTAACTCACAATTTTTTTTTAATAAAATAACTGGAGTAAACTAAAACGGATAAAACAGAATTTAATTGAATTATCAAATTCAAGATAAAATAATAAATTTCTATTAAAACAAAAAAATAATGTTCAATCTCAGGAAATTATGTTAATTATAGTATAAAATATTCAATAAAAAAAGTTTTTTATGTGTTCCCTCTACTCGAAAAGCCTTTTTTGAGATCCACATCAAACTTACCATGAGGAGGTACTCTAATTTTCATGACATTATGCTTCTCTTGGAAGACTTCCATTCCAAGCAGCTTTACCTATGCTTAGAATCCTAATTCCACATCAAATTTATAAACATGATACTCAAAATGAATTTCTCCATAGTGTGATAACTCTATAGTTTCCTATTTCAATTAATCTTAAACGAGTCTTCTAGTGTTTTGATTAATCCTATGCGAGTTTTACACCATTTTTATTAATCAAACATAGAATTTAACACAACCTTCAAAATTCCCATTTTGGGTCTCTTTTTTCATGGATATTTTTCTATTTCAAAACTCCATGTGCCCTTATGTAGTGTGAATCAACTCCCTATTTCAGTAAAGCCTTCAACCACCATTTTCACTACTCTAAAACGTCTTAGAAAATGGAAAGACAACTTGTTTGTTTCCAACCAAAATGTATCTAAATAGAAATGGTTTTAAAAATTCCCATCACTCCTCCATAGTTTTAATTTCTTAATCCCCCATAGCATAGCCATAATGACTATTCTGTGGTGAGTGTTTCCTATACTAAATTCCACTAACATTCAACAACTTTAGACACTAAATTCAAATAGAATGTGATTGAAAAAAATTGAAAAAAAACAAACATTAAAACATTTGGTTGCAACATCCCACCATGGATTTTTTTTCAATCCATCCATGTTTAATCCATATCAAGTTATCCATTTTTCATGATCCATTCATGCCATACCTAGGGTATGACTCCCTCCATGCATTCATTTTCCCCCTTTGATAATAAAATTCCAAGGGTTTTTCCTTTTCTATATGTGAACATTTATAAAAAAAATAAAACTCTTCTATTTTGTTAAAAACTTTGAAATGATACATTAACAAATTCTTCAAGCATATGTGAGTCAAAAATCATTTTATGAAATAAGAGAAAATGCCAATTTCAACAATGTTGTCCTTATATTCTTGATCAAACCTTCATTATCCTTAGGATTACTTATAGATCATTTCTATCCCTATATTAATATATATAGAAAACTATGAAAACATAAAAAACACACAATATCATGTAATATATTATGTATAATGGGGGAGAGGTTTTAAAACATCTTTTTTTTGAGGAAATTGGATGAACATGGAGGTTCTTGAGTACAATTATTTCTAACGATTTTGTATATATGTTTGTCGTTTGATGTAGAGATCCAACAAACTCTAATTTCACAAATTTTTTGATCCACCTTCACCATTATAATGTGGTAATTGATCTTGATATGTTTCATAAGAGAGTGTTTTATGAGGTTTTTTGGTAATTGATGACACTATTGTTATCATAGTGAATCAATATTGATTATCATACAACTTCTTTAATATCTTCCAATCGTCACTTCATCCACATCAACTAAGTATAGTCCTTGGTAAATGAAATGTATTTTTCCTATGTTGTGCTCAAATATATACTATATTACATCTAAATTTTCCATCCAATATAATTTCTTCCAAATAAAAATTCCTTGTTATTAGTGTATTTTTGATCCAAAACTTCTATAGCCTAATCCATATCAAATTAGACACTAAATCTCGATCTCCGTTATCTTTAAAGCCTAATTCATTATTCATTGTTTAATGAATATACGCCATTATCCTCTTTATCAATGAAATATGTTCTTAATTTGGATTACTATGAAATCATGCTTCTAAGAATATAACATAAAATATATTTGAATTTATTGTTGGAGGATATATTAGACTTCAAATAATTATCTGATACAATGTTGAGCCTACTCTTTTGTTGTCCTATTACTTTCCATGTTTCATTTAAACTATCATCAAAGTTGAAACTAGTTTTAAATATTCCATGTTTAACTCCTTTAATAGATCTCTTACATATTTTTCTTATGATATGAGTGTGTAATCCATCCTTTGATGAACTTTTAACCAAATAATGTAGGTTAACTCTCCAATCATAGACATCAAAAATTATTAACATAAAATATTTTCACACATATCTACAATGATCTTCTTGTTACCACCAAAGATGATATAATACACATATAACATCACCATGCACTACTCTTCATCTTTGATTTCCATGTAGAGGTTATGATCAACCCCTCCTCTCTTGAATTATAATTTTCTAAGATATGTATCAAGTAATGCATACCAAGCACATGGTGCTTACTTCAATCCATATAAATCCTTTTTCAAATTGAAAACCATGAAGTAATAATCTTGAATAAGAAAGCCTATCAGTTGTTCGATGTAGGATTCTTCTTTAAAAAATCTATTCAAAAATGTTGTCTTCACATCCATTTAATAGGCTCTAAATTTCCATTGAATAATTATTTCCAAATAAAATCTGATTTATCCAATACTTTTCACTAATGTAAATTTTTCCTCAAAATTAACTCATATTTGATCAGTCCCTTTACAAACCAATTTTACCTTATCCTAAACCACTCTTCCATATAAATCATCCTTTTTTAAAAGACCCATTTTGTACCAATCACATTGTGATTTCCATGTCTATCCAAAAGATATCACGTTCAATTCTTGTTAATATGATCAGACTCATCAATCTTGGATTTCACCCATTAATCATGTAACACCCCAAAATTCTAAAGTAAGAACATTATATTTGATAGCGTGTGTGACACGCAACACCAAGTGCTTAAGGAAATATAATATCTCGAAACTTTACAATATATTTCCAATTTTAAATGAATATATTATATAACTTGTAATGTGTTGATTCAATAATTTTCCTTATAAATTTTCCCTTTATTTATGTTTTGAAAATCACAAACACATTTTTTTAAGTAAAATTATCCTTCTTTAAGAAATTTTTTCTTGAGGAACATTTACTTTCTATAAAAACGTTTTTGACTTTACCTATGGTTTTTATTTTCTTATCTAGTGTTTTACTAAACCAAGACTAACCATATTTTTCTTAAGTAAAAAACCATATCCTTGTCTAACATAGAATCATACAGTTCCTTAGAATCTGATTTCCACAGAATGGTGACTCTAATTTCTTCAAAAATTAAACTTTGATTTATTCTAAAATCAGACTCCTATTTCTTTAGAAATCAAATCTAAATTATCTAGAAATCAGACTCCAAACTCTCATTTTTTTAGATTCTAAAATCTTTATAAATCATATTCCAAATTTATCATAAATTAGATTCTAGATTCCTCGGAATTTAGACTCTGAATATCTATTATTTTAGAATCTGATTTTTTATATTTTCAGACTATGATTATCAAATCCTTATGAATCTTATGAAATGATTTTCTTACAGTTACCTCATTTCCTTAAATTAATGTTTTATTTTATAGGATCCAAAACAAGTTAATGTTTCTTAAACATGTTAAAGTCTCTTATGTTTTTTAATGTTTCTTAATGAATGATAATTTTTACCATGTTTTAATATATAAAATGATGTTGTACAATCAGTTTCCAACTATCTGTTGGTTGGGTGACATGTGTACAGGTCCCTATGAGATTTAAAGATAAATATGACCATTGGAGGAGGGAGCCAACTGTTGGAACCTTTTCCCTATAAATATCCATTAATTTTAAGAGTTTGATACATGCTGTCATAGACATCGACACATATAGAGATTACATGTTGTGATGCTATAAAGAGATTTCTAGAGAGAGAGACTATCATTATTTGTGTGAATGTTGTGAACAACTTGTTCAACATGTTCAGTGTGAATCTAATTGTTCTGATCAATAGAGGTCTTTCAGGGATAGGAATACAGAGGTTCCTACTACCTTAAATTTTTGAGGGCCTGATGAGATAGCAAGACAGATTCTGATACTCTTATCAAGGGCTTACCCTGGTGTGGGTAAGATAGAAATTCTTGAAAATATAAATCAAGAGACCTTTATCCAAGGTTGTTGGATACCATTCTCTTTGGGATAAAATATTTCTTATACTTGTTAACTTGTTATTGTAATAATTTTTAATCCTGAAACATTTTGTTAAAGAAATAAAGTATAACATTCTTATACATTCTTATACTTATATAATATGATATAAATAATATTATATTCACTTTAAGGTAAAATATTTCTCTAAGTAAACTTATTTTAAATTTCTTTTAAGGATCCATATTATCATATGCTAAGAAAGTTTGTTCCATAACTAAGAACTAAAGAGGGATTTTGAATCCATCTTATTTAACATTGTTTTTATAAAAGCTTGGGGCTGAAGCCTCATTTTATTTTTAAAGCAAAAAAATACCTCTTTTGACTTGGTAGAGGGAGACCCATTATATAGTTCGAAGGCCTAGTGGGCATGTATCCCATTACATGTCCCATAGGCACACATTTTTGGCCCATGGCACATTCTTTGAATAGTAATTCTATAGTAACCATGTTCTATAGTACATGTCACTACTACAGTGATGCCACCACTATAGTACTCGTCATTTGTACAGTACCTCCACTACTACAATACTGCTACAGTACTACTATAGTACCTGCGCCCAATGGGTTTTGAACCCCCCCCCCCCCCCCCCGTAAAATTGAGCATCTACATATATATTTTGATCCTTCACAATTCACTTGATACTTAGTTATCATGATTCATATGCAATGATGAGTTTATTTGATGACTTGCGTTACACGCAAGACTGAATTTTACAGAACAACAATATATTAATAAAACATTATTATTGAATATTATAAGATATAACCTAACCATTAAATTTTTGGTTATGAATTTTCTTAACTAGATTATAAAAATCTTTGGTTTACAAAAATATAAAAAGAATTCATTTGTTATAAATTAATTATAAATGAATGTAAGAACCAGTTGAATATAAAGGGAATGTTTTTATAAAAAACTATTTTTATGCCCACAAAGTTGTTTTGTCCTAATGAATTAAATTAATTAAAATTAGTGAGTGATATTAATGTAATATATATATTATATATTCAATAAAATATTTTTGACATTCATTCAATAGTTTTGATAGTCATAAGATAAGAACAAACTCAATATTACACATAAAAACATATATTTTTCTAAAGGTAATTTTACCACCTTTTAATGGAGAACCTATTTTAAATATAAATTTTGGAAATTTTATATATTTTATAAATAAAAATAAACTTAATATTTTAAAAAACAATATAAAAATTTTCTTATGGTTATTTTTGGAATTTTTCTATGATGTTTCATTTTTTTAATGAACAGTGAAAAATAATGTAGTTTAATTAATAACTTTGGTTTCATCTATTTTATTTATAGGGTAAAATAATATTTTAAAATGGTTTTAAAGTTTAATTATATAATTTTTTATCCATTAATCCAATATAATTCATTTTAATCAATTTCAATTTGAAATTTAATATAAAACATTAGAAGATTTTTGAATGTTTTTACTTTAAGAACCTTCATTTTCATCCCGTCTACATGATTTAATTTAAGTTAATTTCTGCCAATTATTTGATTAGAATTTGGAAAAATGGATAACATATTTATAATAATAATAATTTATAATAAATAATAATTTCATCTTACTTTTTGACCAAAAATATTAGTGAATATAATTAAAATTAATTACAAATATTTAGAGGAAAATTAGCATAAAAAGGGACTAAATCTTAAACTTAAGGCCCCAAATGATGTATACGCTCTTCCAAAATACATTGGACTGAAATATTTAGACCCTTTAATCCATTTTATATATTTTTTACCATTATTTAATCCACTTTAAATGGGTAAAACGTGGTTGGAATTCCCTTTCCAAAATTTTACATGAGTACCACTCCCCTCTACTATAAAAGGCACTCAGTCCTCCCACTTCCTCACACTTCTCAAGACCATTTTTATAGAACAATATGTGACCAAATATCTCATCAAAATCCCTCACCTAAACATATAATCCTCTATTTTTCTTAAATTCATCCAAGGAATCCTTTTGGTGCAAACCAAAAAGGAGTTACCCAAAGAAGAGGTAGCATCATTCCTTAAGCTCTTCTGTTTTATTTTCATTCTCCACCCCACAACTCTATTTGTTTCATGATTAACTAATAACACAATTATAATAAATATAATTATATTTTTTTATGTTAAGTTTTTGTTCTACACTTACATACAAATACATATAATGGGTAACAAACCTGTCATTTATGTGTACGGGGAACAACTGCCACATGAAATTATGATTGTTTGTTTTTCATTTACCACCTATTATGGTTTGGAATTATTATGGACATTCTATTTATATATGATATATATTATATTTATAATTTATTTATGATTATATAATTTTTATATAACACATTATCTTATTATTTCTTTATTGTGTAAATATGATAACATCGTATGTGAAAGTGTGGACTACCACACCCTCAAAGAGATGTGATTCGTTCACACCATACATGGAACATATAAAGGATTGTTTAAGTTAAACATATATAACATAAATTAAATTTATATGATATTCATGTCATAATTACTTTTTTTGAAATATAATATATCATTTTCATTGTTACCCTTTCCACACACTAAAAAGTGATAGCGTTAGTCATGGACCAGTGGATTATCGCCTCCTCAACATAATGTGATTCCTTTTACATCACATGAATTATATATATAAGTATATATGATTAAATAACATATTATTTATTATATAATTGTCATTTTTTAAATATATAGTTTCACTTACCTTCTTTCCATAATGATCACTGTAAAATGGAAACATTACTCATGTGTATGTACAACTTACTATCTCCATGATTGTAACATTTGTTCAATTTTCAGAAACACCATTAATTATTAGTTTTAAAAATATAATTGGTTTATAAATATTATAATTATTTCATGATTATTATTCTTTATATGTTATATAATTACCCTTTTGACCATATTTTACCTACCAAAGGTGTTTTTGACACATAAACCAAACTTGGTCTAAACACTCGACGTAAACTTAATTGTTTAAGTAGGTGTATGAAACATTGTAATAAGTAAAATAAAAGTAATGATAAATATGTAAAATTTTATGAATAAATTAAATAATTAACATAAGTTTATTATTCAGTAATATAAACGCACATGTGGCAATTCGGTCTGAAGGCAAGGGATTTTGTCTCAATTTACATTTCATTGAGACTTATTTTTTATTATGAAACAATTCCATTTTATATGATATATATACTTTCCTTTTTAATGTTTTATAATGAATATAATTATTCTCATTATATTATAAGTTTCATTTTAGGTTATTCCTTCATTATTATTATTATTCGAATGTTTCAATGTAGTATTGGACACTTTGAAATGTTTAAAGATTATTTTCCTCAATAATGTTTTCAATAATATTTCTATAGTATTTCTATTATTTGAGAAATAATTTATTTTTGTGCACCTAATTTATTATATATGGATTATTTACTTGTACTTTTACACGTAATATCATGATTCATTCATTATTTATGGTATTTTGAGTTCTAATTTGAATTATTTTTCTAAGGGGATTTGAGTTAAAAGATACCAAGTTGAAGGGAATTTCATAACCCAACTTATTTTAATTGTGTTATATAACTTCTTTATTTTCATTAATATTCTAAGATTATTTGTGTAATAAATTTTGACTATATATTGTTTTATTTCCATTTTTTGTGGATTTACATTTGACACACATAATCTATTCATTGATTGATTCTCACATCAATTTTAGGGACTTTTCAAGGCTTTACTTCACAATCTCATTTTGTTTGGGGTTGTTTACAATTGAATTCACATATGATGTAATTATTTAATAATTTTATAATAAAAAATTTCATTTTATTTCCCTTTGGTTATTCATGAAAGTTTTTAAGTAATAGTACTATTTTTTCACACTTTGGTACTTAAAATCTTTTAGAAAATGTTTTCAAGAAAATTTGACATCATTTCTCTCTTTAGTCGGAGAACCTATTTTCTTCTCAAAACCCCTATTTTATTAAAAGGTTTTTTAAAATGATTTTAGACTTTCCAAAATGATTTTTCAAAAAAAATTACCCTTTTGTATTTTATCAAATTTTTAAATGATTAATCTTGTCTCTTTTCAAACAAATCCTTTTTCTAACCTTTTTACTATGAAAAAGGAATGTTTTTTATGTCATAAAACATGTATAGATTTAACCACATTAATTTCTTATAAAATTGCTTTTCAAGCCTGAATGGTTAATTTTTAAAGAAAATGTTTTTAAGAGTGATTTACAAAGAAAATTATTTTCAAATAAATTTCAAAATAAAAAAGAATGTTTTCCTCAAGAATGTTTTTATAAGATATTTTTATATTATTCTTACTCATAAATGATAATAAGCCTTAATTTACACTTCACTTAGGATATATTGTATTAATACCATCCTTATTCTTCCTCTCGATGGTTTATGATTGATTTTTTTAAGGATATTATTCATATCCAATTATTTGATTTATTTTTTAGTCCCATTGAAATATAAAATTTATTATGATCATTTAACATTTAATTAACCCTAATTATTTATATCATTTATCATTGATATATTTTTATACTGAAAAATATATCATTATTACATACATTTTTTACTTTAACAGTTCTTTGATTGTTTGGGGAATTATTGATAAATTTTTATTCTTTATTCCATAGGGATATTTGATGAAGAATATTTTTTATTAATTATATCAATTATTTGATATTAGGAATGGTTTGTATAGGTAGTGACGGGTGGAGCCCATACATTATATATCCCCTCGATGCATCGACAAGTTCTCATGAAAAGAATTAGTTGTGAAAATTAAACAGGTTTCTACCTATAGTTTTAAACCATCTTGTGAAAGGTCTTGATGGTATAATATTTCATGCACCTTATACATTACATCCAATAACTATGAATTTCCTTCATTTTTTACTTAGTTATTATTTATCCAATATGTTTTTTGTCAACATATCTATGGATTCATCTCATTATTAGATCATTGATTAAATGGAATGAATTTTCAGTTTCTTACCATTTTGTATTGATTTTTCCTTATCTAGTTATTTAAATGGAAACTGTTTATAGTTATTTAGCTTTCCATATTATTTAAGCACTTCCTTATCAGTTTATTGATTACTTGTAATGTGTTATCAGTTATTTACCTTACTATATTGACTATTCTCATCAATTAATTATTTCTTTCATTGTACTTCACCCTTATTAATCATTTGAGCTCACCCTTATTATGTTTCCTCTATCCAATATTCCATGAAGTGTTCTAATAAATATGTAAAAAGATACTCTACATGGAATAAATTCATTATCCTTTAAAGAGAAAAAAATATGTTTTAATTAGTGTATTAATTTGTAAAACAAGATTCATGTATGTATCCAGTTTACCAAGACTACTAAACTATTTAGTTATTTAGTACACAATTTACTTGTATCTTATTCCAATGTAATGGTAGTATGACATAAGATATATGATTTCTAGGTTCAGTTTACAAAGGTGGGTATTAGATCTAGGTTTATTAGAAACCTTCGAAACTAGATTTATAAAAGTAGAGAATATAGAACATATCCCTAATATAGAATTTTAGGATAAGTATTGAAAAAGATCATATAATTTTGGTGAGGTAGAAGTGAAGTGGGTATTCATAGAAATACCTCTCTATCTGGATACTATAAGTGGAAGTGGTTCTGTAACAGATGTAACTAGGGGTAATAACTCTGATAAGGTGTGTTGGTCCTGACTCGGCGTAACCTGGTACATGACAATGGTCCTTACTGCGCAACTAGTTTTACACTCCTTAGAAATATGCTTAGGATAATTCACATTTTATTTATGAACCATTGTGAAGGATTTGAATAGATAATAACAATGAATAACCTAGGTTAGACATTAGACCAAGGAAGGGACTATGTGGAAATAATACGAATGTAGTATTTATGTATTAAGGTTTTATTGAAAGACTAAGTTAAATAGATATTTACTGATTAGCCTTATTTAAAGGATATTAATCATATTTATTTAGGAAATTATAAGGATTTAGAAAAAGGAAAACCTATATGATAGGTGAAAACCCACCAAATCTGACAAGGAAATGGGACTTGAACCCATGACCAAAGGACGATAAGGATTTAATGCCAACCACTGACCTAGGAAATGCCCTAGTTAATATGTCAATGTTTTTAGTTAAATAATTTGATAAATGAATATTAATAATAAACCAATAGTGTTACTCTATTGTTTTAGATATTAATGTATAACCATATTTTATTTAGAGAATATTTAAATAAAATATAAAGATTTTTACTCTTTTATGGGTCTTAGGATCCGTTAAAAAATTAGTTTAGTGCTTCAGGCATCAATTTTAATTTTGGGATATCAATTTTATAAAGTAATAGATAAATTGGAAATTGATAAAAGTACCAAAAAAGGATAGAAATTGTGTTTATATAGATATTTCAAGTAAGTATATTTATTTATATTCTTTGGTAGTAAAATAGTTACTCATCTTTAGAAAAATGATCAAAAAAGTGTTTCCCTAATACCATAAATTTTATTGAAATGATGGTCTTTTAAATCATTGTAGATTTATGGGTTTCAGAAACAAAAATTTCCATTAATCATTCACTTGTTTTTCATTGAAGACCTAAATCCCTCCCTATAAATATTTATTCCTTTCCTACAAGTCCATATTATCACTTTCCATTAGTGTTCTCCTACTTAGAGACTGAGTTACATGTTATTCTTTGTGACCTTTGTAATTCTCATTCCCTCATTTCTAGAGGATGTTTTATGAACCCTTATCTTGATGTGAGATTTTAACATAGGAAATATAAAACAATATATTACAAATATTGAGTTTAAATTGTGCGGATGACATTTATTTAATGTGGGGATAATTTAACACCCTGAAATTATAAAGTAAGAACATTGTATTTGATAGCGTGTGTGACACGCAACACCTAATGCATAAGGGAATATAATATCCCAATAATTTACAATATAATTATTATATCAATTAAATCTATTGTATAACATAAAATTCATGTGATACTGAGTTTGGGTGTGTCACACGCATCAATTTTCTTCAATGTCTTGTGTTACATGCAAGACCTATTTTTACCGCACAACAATATATTAATAAAACATTATTATTTAATATAATAAAGTTTTAACTAGCCATTAAATTAGAGTTTATGAATTTTATTAACTCACTTAAGAAAATATATGGTTTACAAAAGTATAAAATTAATTCATTGGTTATAAATTAATTATAAATAGATATAAGAAAAAATTTAATATAAAGGGCATGTTTTTTAAAAAACTATTTGTATTCCCACAAATTCATTTTATCCTAAAAAACAAAATTAATTAAAATTAGTGAATGATATAAATATAATATATTTTTTATATATTCAATCAAATATTTTTGACACTAATCTGATATATTTTATAGTTATAAGATAAGAACAAACCCAATATTACGCTAAAAAACTAATATTTTTCTAATGAGAATTTTTCCACCTTTTAATGAAAAACCTATTTTAAATATAAATTTTTTTACTTTTATATTTTTTTTTATATAAAAATAAAACTAATATATTAAATCAGAAAATTAAAATTAGTTTAGGGTGATTTGTTTTTACTTTTATGTGAAGTTTCATTTTTTTAATGAATAGTGAAAGATAACGAATTTTAATCAAAGACTTATTTTTCATCTAATTTATTTATAAGGTAAAATTGTAATTTTAAATGTTTTTAAAGTTTAATTAGATTAATTTTTTATCAATTAATCTAATTTAGGTAATTTTAATCAATTTCAATTTTATATTTAATGTAAAAACTTAGAATCCTTTTGAACATTTTCACTTCAAAAACCCAAATTGTCATCCCGTCTCCGTGATTAAATTTAAATTAATTTCTACCACTTTTATGGAAGGAATTTCGAAAAATGGATTTTATATTTGGAATAAAAATAATCATGATGTATAATAAGGTAAAATTAGTTTTTTATTAAAATTATTATAGAAATTAATTAAAATTAATTTCATCGATTAAGAGGAAAATTAACTTAATAAAATACTAAACCTTAAATTTAAGGCCCAAAATGGCTTATAAACTTGTCCAAAATATAATTTATGGAAATATTTATAACCTATAATATCTTTTATTTAATTTGGATAATTATTTTGTCTAATTTACATGGGAAAACATGGGTGGAATACCCTTTCAAAAAATTTACATGAGTGACACTCCCCTCCACTATAAAAATGAACTCACACCTCCCACTTCTTCACACAACTCAAGACCCTTTTTATAGAACAATATCTATCCAAATAGCTCTTAAAAATACCTCCCCTAAACCAAGAATAATCTATTTTGGAATAAATATTTTCAATAAATCCCTTTGGTGCAATCCAAAAGGAGTTACCCAAAGTAGAGGTAACATCTTTCCTTAAGCTCTTCAGTTTTATTTTCATTCTCCACCCCATAAACTCTTTTTATTACATAATTAAATAATAAAATAAGTATCCTAAATATAATTATATTTTTTTATTTTATGTTTTTTTCCTGCAATTATGCACACATCCATATAATGGGTAACAAAACTACCGTTTATGTGTATGACGAACTACCGCCTCATTGAAAGATAATTGTTCATTTTTCCTTTACCACCTATCATGGTTGAGAATTATGATGTAAAATATATTTATATATTATTTATATGATATTTATAATGTATTTACATATATTTAAATTTTATATAACTCATACCCTTATTCTTTCCATATTTTGTAAATATAATAACATCATTTGTGGAAGTGTGGACTACTGCCCCCTCAAAGCGATGTGATTCGTTCACACTATACATGTAACATATAAAGGATGGTTTTAATTAAATGTTTGTTAAATAAATTAAATATATAAAATATTAAGGACATTATTAACTTTATAGAAATACTATATATCATTTTCTTTATTACCCTTTTCACACACTAAAATGTGATAACATCGATCATGGACATGTGGACTACTGCCTCCCCAACCCAATGTGATTCCTTTTACATCACAAGAATTATATTTATAATTTTATATGATTAAATAATGTTTTATTTACTATATATGTATCTTTATCTAAATATATAGTTTTACTTACCTTCTATAAATAATGATAATTGAGAAATCGAAACGTTACTCATGTGTACGTACGGCCTACCGTCTCCATGATTGTAATGCTGGTTCATTTTTCATAAAAACATTTAATGATTGGTTTAAAAAGTATAATTGGTGCATAAATATTATAACTATGTCATGGTTATTGTTCTAAATATGTTATATAATGACCCCTTTGACCATTTTTTGACCTACCAAAGATGTTTTTGACACATAAATCGAATTTGGTGAAAACACCCGACAGAAAGTTAATTATTTAAGTAGTTGTATAAAACATTGTAATATTTGAAATAAAAGTAATGATAAACATTAAAAAGTTATTAATCAAGTAAATAATTAACATATATTTATTATTTAGGATTATAAAGTCACACGTGACAAGTCGGGCTCAAGGTATGGTATATCGTCTAAATTTACATTCCATTGATACCTATTTGTTATTATGAACCAATTCACTTTTATATGTTGTATATACTACCATTTGAGATTTTATATCATGAATATAATAATTTGAATGATATAATATATTTTATTTAATTTTATTCTTTCATGAGGATTATGATTAAAATGTTTCAAAGTGGTGTGGGACACTTTGGAATGTTTAGAAATTATTTTCCCCAATAATGTTTTCACTAAGAGTCCAATGGCATTTCCATTATTTTAGGAATAATTTATTTTTGTGCACCAAATTTCTTCTAAGGTGATTTTTGTTAAAAGTATCTAAGTGGAAAATAATTTCATAACCCAATTTATTTTCATTAGGTTATATAACTTCCTCAGTGTCGTTAATATTCTAAGATTATGTGTCTCATCACTTTTTATTATATATTGTTATATTTCTTCTTATTGTATGTGGAATTATATTTTACATACATAATATATTCACTAGTTGATTCTAACATCAATGGTATGGTCTTTTCAAGGTTTTACTTCAAAATATCATTTTGTTCTAGATTGGTTACACTTGAATTTCCATCAAATGAAATTATTTGATCATTGTATAATAAAACCTTTCATTTTCTTCTCCTTTGGTTATTAATGACTTTATTTATGCAATAATACAATTTTATACTCTTTGGTGCTAAAAAGGTTTTATAAAATTTTTTCAAGAAAACTCAACATCATTTCTCTCTTTTGTATGAGAATGTTTTTACTTCTAAAAACCATGTTTTCTAAAAATGTTTTAAAAAATTCTTTTAACCTTCCGAAAATGATTTATTAAAGAAAATTTTACCCTTTTTTTCTTTTACCAATGTTTTCAAAGGAATATTATTATCTATTTATAAACAACGATCTTTTCTAACACTTTTACCATGCAAAAGGAATTTTCTTTCTACGGCATACGACATGTAAAAATTTACCCACCATCATTTATTCAATGATTCCTTTACAATTTTAAAATAATAATATTTAAATAAAAAAAATTTAAAAGTGATTTTCAAAGAAAATGATTTTTATTTTTTTTTCCAAATAAAAAGTATGTTTTCTTAAAGATTGTTTTTAAAAGATATTTTTATAGTATTTCTGTTAATCTAAAAAAGAAACCCTTTATTTATACTCCACTTGGGATATGTTGTATTTATACCATACTTATTCCTTATATGGATGGTTTATGACTACTTTTGAAAAGGATAGTATTCACATTCACTTCCATGATTCCTTTTTTAGACCCCTTTAATTATTCAATTTCCTCTGATTATTAGACATTGAATTTCTCCTAATTATCCATACCATTTATCATGGATATATTTATTTCCTAAACCTTATATCATTTTTACATATGGATTTAACCTTAACGGTTATTTGATTATCAATGTAAATATAAATAAATCATTATTATTTATTCCATAAGGATATTTGATAAAGAACATTTTTTATTAATTAAATTGATTATTAGATATGAGGAATGATTTGGATAGGTAGTGGTAGGTGGGGCCTAGAATTTTTATATCCCCTCAAAACATTGGCAAATTCTCATGAGAGAACTTAGTTTCACAAATTAAATAGGTTTCTACTTGTAGTTTAAACTATCTTGTGAAAGGTCTTGACGGTATAGGTTTTCATATGCCTTGGACATGACATCCAATAATTAAACATTGCCTTCATTTTGACTTATTTATTATTTATCCGTGATATTTTTCATCGACATATTTATGGATGCATTTCATTCTTAGTTCATTTATTAAATGGAATGTGTTTTTATTTTCTGTCCTTTACATATTGATTTTTTCTTATCCAGTTATTTAAATGGAAAGTGTTTTTAGATATTTAGGTTGTGATTTTTTTTATGCACTTCCTTATCAGTTTATTGATTTCATGTCTTGTGTTCTAGATTATTAACCTTTTCATATTGATTATTCTCAATTATTCATTATTAAGTCCATTGTACTTTACTCTTACTGAGAATTTGAGATCACCCTTTTTTTTCTTCTCTCCAGGATTCTCTAAAGTGTGATAAGAAATATATGCATGGATACTCTATATAGAATAAATTTATTATCCTTAAAAGAGAAAAAAAATAAGTTATAATTAGTTTATTCATTTATAAAAGAAGATTCATGTATGTATCTAGTTTAATAAGAATACTAAATTATTCAGTCCTTTAGGAAACGATTTACTTGCATCTTATGTCAATATAATGGTAGCATGACAATGGCTCTAGGCTTTCTAGGGTCGGGTTTCTACAATTCATCCCTTATTTATTCTTCAAATAAAATTGGTTCTACCTCTCATAATAGAGAAACATCCTCCATTATTATTAATCTATGATTCTATATTAGTGATGATTTGTCTCTAATAATAATACCTGAGTGTGACCTCCCAAGGTCACTAGTATGTATTTATTTTGATTATGTTATTTATGTAAAAAAATCGCAATTTTTGGGAGTTTAAGATGAGAAATAATGAAAAATGGGGATGTGGGTTCGAGAACATGGTTAACATGCATTTAGTGTTAATAATGCAGCCAAACCTTGAATGGGGGTTCTCTAGTAATGTGTTCATGGTTGACTTATGATTCTCCAAATTGTGTGACCAAAATGTGCAAGTTTTATTTAAATAAAAATTTTACATTATGATGGGGCACTTGATTACTACATGATTAGTACATATCCTAGGAGTAACTGTGCAGAGTTACCATTACGTATAGTTTTTATTTTATGGTGAAATTCATGGTTATAGAAAAATATGCAGGTAGACATACAAATAGATGCCCTTTATAGTGACAACTCCATGGTAGGCACACATTTTCCCAAATCATGCAACTTGCCTAAAATATTAATTTGTGAAATTACTCCTCTACCCCTATCAAATTTAAACCCCTTTCTCAACCTATCTTCTCATTCGAATGATCGAAATTCCACGTCTAGTTGTGGGTTTATCTTCCTTGGCATTCTAGGTGATCTTCCATTGATTAAAGTGACATGCTTCAAATTAAATCTTGATTACATATTATTCCCCCACCCCTCTACCTCTACTTTTATCTTCTTCCATAGTTCAATCATATTCATTCCCAAGTTTGCCATGGTGGAAAAACTCACAGCTAGGTATGGGTTTAAAAGTGAATTTGTTGATGATTTTGGGTTTTTGAGGACCCCTATCTCTCAAATGTAGTGATTTTTTAGAAGGAAAAAGTTTACATTAAATTTGAGGTAGGTGTATTTACATAATGAATCTTTCCCTTGGAACACCCTTAGTACTTGAATTATATATTTTAAATCATACTATATTATGTTTCAAATGAATTTTTGAGCACTAATTTAAATTGTTTTCTCTGTGTTTCTTGGTTATATTTTAGATAAAGTGAGGGTATTCCATGGATTTCACTTTTTTTGTTCTGAAACCAGTTTTACACCTATAAGGTGCTTGATTAAATTATTTATAGAGTCTTTGATTTAAAAATATATTTTTAATGGAATTTTTAAAAGTCAATTGTCTTATAAATTATTTTCGTGGTTTTTAATCCTTGGTTTCATGAAAAATAGAATATTTCTATTCAATATATTTCCATAAAACCAACTACTTTTTACATTGGATTACTTCTAAATTAATCATTTTTAATATTAATAAATACCTTATTAAATCATGATTATTATTCTATATGAAATTCAGTGTTATAATTTCCTTTGTGTACTTTTCACATCAAAAGGACATAATAATTCCCTACTATGATGAGATCTTGAAGTTTTATGATAATATTTATAAATACATGCTCTATTTCCAGATAATATTGTCTTAAAAAACATAGATAATATAGACTATCAGGGATAAGAGGCTCATAATAAATTGAGACTTCTTCTTATTAAGTTTATCCTTGGTAATCTATAAATAGAAGGTTATTAGAATAGACCCATCTATAGGAATTTCACATGTTATATATATTATTGGATATCCTTATCTATGATCATTTTTATTGGTTCTAAGACTTGAGATTATTATTAACGTTTCATGAACCAACCTAGGTACCCTAGTAACCCGATAACCGAGCTGGCCCTAACATAGCCTAAGGGGAGTTCCTGATCCCCATGGGGTCGAAAATAGAACCTGGTGTCATATAATATGAAAGTGAGAACTAATTTTCCACAAAATAAAGGAACTTAAAGAATCAAGAAAATATTCATAACAAAGGATGCTCTGCTAGGAGTAATATAACAGAATACAACAAGGCATAAAAATATCAAAGTAATACAACCGAAGTACTAAAAAAGAAAAACATCCCAGGTCCCTTAGGACACCACTCACCATGACCAAGGTTCAACAGGTGGATCCACCTCTAAGAGATCCATCCTCTTTCTCAAACCTGTAAGAATAAAATTTACAAAGATCCAAAGGAACAAGTAGGGTGTGAGATAAAAATACCAACAGGGTATCACCAAGGATTCTATAATAGATTCCAAAAATAGATTAACCAAAGTAATTATTTAAAATTTATACATAAAAAGGTTTTTCATTATAAGTCACATTTAATAAATCATGTTATACAGTTTAAATGATGGAAAAATACATTAATCTAGGGATTTTAAAGTAATGGAATATTTCTAAAAAATGGATTAAAAAAATAGTTACATAAAATAGTTTATTTATTTTTATAAGGAATGTGAATCTATTTTATAATATAGGAATACATTTATATATCAAATATAAATAACAAGAAAACAACATGGTCATCTACCAAAAGGTACGATATTATTTTTGGTTATAGGACTCCGCACTCTCTAAGTGAAGTTAGAAATATGTATATACATATGTCCCCCTAGCACTGTCTAAAGGTGACTCATTTTCCTCTCATTAGGAATGTGACCTTCTGATGAATGTTTTGTAATGTTTAAATATCATAGAGTGTGTCTAAATAACTCACTAACTATCTAAGGATTTCATGTGATCTTACACAATCAATTATGGGAAATTTATTTTAAGACTTCATAAAATACAATTAAATCTCATTCTTCCATTTCAATGAAAATTTTCCATTTAAAACCAAAAAAATTTTTAATAAAAAAACATGTGTCTTTCACAATAAATAACCATTGGGTTTCCATCAAAAAAATAAATCCATTTTCAATATGTTTAAAATCCATTGAAAAAAAATTACATCAATTCATGATTCATTTCCACAACTAAATTCAAAATTTTAATTGAAATTTTCTCCATAAAAAACTATTTTAAATTAAACAATTGAAAGTAACAAATTTCCATAAATAAACCCAAATTCAATGGAATTGGGGGTTTTCCAAATCCTCATGCCAAGACCATTTCAAATCTCCCAGTTCCCTGGAATGGGATTTTATTATTGAATCAATTAAAAATAATGTGAGAAATTTAATTTAAATAAAGAGTTGAAATGAATTAAGAAATTAAAATTTAATCCATTTGGCTAGATAAAATGGAATCACCTACCTTTTTCCAAAAAAAATGACACTCGCAATGATTCCCGTCAACGAGAGCGAAGGTGTAGAAGACCTCAAAACCCAATCCTAGAAAGAGATCTAACAACAAAGGGAATGAAAACATAAATTTAAGGATGACCCATTGAAAACCCAAGGAAGGAGAAAGTGTAAAATATGATGAACGTAGGATAATGCTTACCCGGGTATCGCACAACTAGCACAATGACGACCAAATGATGAATGAGAGTATCTGGAAGGGTTGGAACACTCCAATATTGCCTGGGGAAGTTCATAGGTCTAGGGAGAAGAAAATAGAGTTGTTCCAAAGGGAACAGACCAGCCTCAAAACCTGTTTAAAAACTGCAATCATGGTATTACACAATATTTATTACCAACACACAACATGAATTGGTTAATTTTCGTAACCGATGAAATGTGTAACACATCGGATTAAAAACCAATGCTCCAAGTCAAAAACTGACCTATAAAAAATTTGTGATGTATAAAGGGTCTTCATGATGTGTACCCTTCACAACATAAGGCCTTTCATGACTTGTATCCTGAAACAATTACATGGAATGTAACCTAGTTACCCAGCATGTAATCCTCAAGATGTATACAAAAAACATGGTTAAAGGTGAATATTTGATAAGTATATGACGTCCCCATCACAGGTATCCTCCAAATTCCTTCTCAACTCTATTTAGTTAACAAAAAGGAAAAACCATGGAAAGTTTAAGGATGTACCAATCATATTGGTAACATGATGTTAAAATCCCCCCCCCCATAAAAACTTCTTGTCCCCAGAAATCCAATAAAGAATCATCCATGATAAAGATAAGGGTCCACTTCTATCTCATCAATGCCTCACATTACCACGTCTCGTGATTATCTGAACCATGCTTCCATTGACCATGAACCAAAAGTATTTTCCTCCCACATAGTACCTTTTTTAACGAATCAAATATCATGAATGATCATTCAGTCAAAGATAAATCATGTTCAATCTCAGGATCACTCTAGTTCAAAATGTGTGATAGATCATAAAGATAATTTCTAAGATTCAATACATGGAAAATGTAATATATCAATATTAACTGTGGTGGTAGTGCTAAACGATAAGAAACTTTCTCCACCTTCTCGACAACCTTAAAAGGTCCCATAAAATGAGGAGCAAGCTTCCCTTTCCTCACAAGACATCGATGACCCAATCGACATAAAACATTCAAGAAAACCTGATCACCAAATAAAAACTCCAACTATCTATGGTTATTATTAGAATAAGACTTATATCAGCTTTGTGCTATCAACACACTTTCATGAATCAACTAAATATTTTTCCTCATATCCTGCACCAAACTTGGTCCGACCAAGGAACCTTGACCAACCTCTGACTAACACAATGGATATTTATAAGGATAAACATACAAGGACTCAAAAAGAGCCATTCTAATCACAGAATAGTAAATTGCGTTATAAGAGAACTCAACAAACCACATATTATCATCCCTAGCCCCACCAAAATCAAGAACACAAGAATGGATCATATACCCAAAAATTTGTATAGTTCTCTCTGTCTGACCATCTGATTGTGAATGGTAGCACATGCCCAAATAGACTTGAGATTCTAGTGCCTCCTGATGGACTCTCCAAAAGTGATAAGTAAACTAAGGATCCCTATAAAAATGTATATCATATGGAACTCCATGCAAACAAACCATCTTTTTCATATAGAGATTTCCCAACTCCTCAACTTTGGTGGAATCTTTAATGGGTATGAAGTGATCTAACTTGGTCATCCAGTCAATTACAATCCATATCTCATTATTTTTTCTATAGGTATGATGAAACCTAAAAACAAAGTTCATATATATTTTATCCCACTTCCATGTCGGTATTGTAAGTGATTGATGTAAATCCAATGTTTTATGGTTCTCAGCTTTCACTTGCTATCTTGTATAGAAATAAGAGACAAACTTGGTAATTCCCCATATCATACCTAGAAACCAAAACTACCGCCTCATGTCATAGAAAATCATAGTTGTTTCTAGGTGAATAGCCCAATATGAGTTATGGAAATCCCCTATTACATCTTTTTTTTCCACTAACGGAACAAAGAAGTGATTATGATATTATAGAATACCCTATTTGGATTGAAAACAATGGGAAACTGTATCCCCACTGTAAAAATATTCTTTAATGCTTCAGAATTCATTATCAAGCTCATGATCTTGAAGAATCATATTGAGAAGAGAAGATGTCAACTGAACTTTTGCTAAAGAAACTTATGCCCCTCTCTCCTGAACTCTAATATGAAATTGTGAAAAGAGATCCATCAAATTCCACACTTCTGAAGATTCCTCCATAGACTGGGTTGGAATTTTCCTACTTAACACATCTGCAATGTCATTCCCTTTCCCTAGGGTATAAGCGATGATAAAGTTGAAAGACTATAGAAATTCCATCCAATTCCTCTGGGGGAGATTCAAATATTTTTTAGATAAGATGTACCTCAATATCTTGTGGTTAGAATTTATGGAAATCCTTTCTCTGTAAAGTTAGTTCCACCAAATGTTAAGCAAATGAATTACTACTATAAGTTCATAGTCATGGGTTAGATAATTATTCTAATATGGCCTATGCTGATAGACCCTTAGGCAACCACATAATCACCTTACATAAGAACACAACCCAAACATGAACCTGATGCATCATAGAAGACCACATAGCACTGTCGAGCCTCTAGAAGAGTCAACACCAGGAAAATAGTCAAAAGATGATTCATGTCAAAAAAAAGATCTCTAACATTTATCATTCTAAGAAAAAACCTTAACCTTCTGAGTCATAGAATTCATCAGAGAATCCAACTTTGAGAATTCCTTTATAAATCAACGATAATAACCAACTAATCCCATAAAGATCTAAATTTTAAATACATTATGTGGTTTTTTCTATGTCATAATTTTTTTCCTTTTAAGGATCAACTGATATTCCTTATTCCAAAACCACGTGACCCAAAAATCCCACTTCTCAAATCTATAAATCAAATTTTTAAATCTTGGCATAAAGTTGATGATTTCTTAGCAAAATTAGAACTGTCCATAGATGATGTATATGATCCTCCATATATTTAGAGTAAATGAGGATTTCATCCAAAAATACTAATTGAAGGAATCCAATTACTCGTTGAAAATATTTTTCTTTAAATCGATGAAAACTATAGGAGCATTTTTTAGACTAAAGGGAATAACAAAGTACTCATAAGGGTTTACCTGCTCCGAAAGGCAGTTTTTTGAATATCAGGATCCTTTATCCTAAACTGATGGTAATCAGATCAAAGGTTGATCTTTGAAACCCACTTCCCCCCTTTAACTGATCAAATATATCATCAATCCATGGAAATGGATACTTATTATTTACTGTAACACGATAGAGATATTGATAATCAACACATAAGCGAAGAGAACCATCAACATTCTTAGATAAGAGAAGCAGTTCCACCTAAGGTGACACACTCAAGTGTATAAATCCTTTCTCAAGAAGATTGTCCAATGAGGACTTCAAATCTTTTAGTTCATTTAGTTCCATGCAGGAAGGGTTAATTAAAACTGGATGAGTACCTAGAATTAAGTCAATAGAAAACTGAACTTCCCTTCCTGGAGGAAGACCATATAAATCCGAAGAAAATATGTCTGGAAAGATGATGAAAACTGGAGAAAGATCACTTATAAAATATTCTCACTCCAGATCAAAATCAAACACTGATATCACTTTATCCAACTCTATATAAGAAGGTCCATCTTTGCTCAAACTTGGGTCCCAATCACCTTAAAAGACAAGTGACACACTACTGGGTGTAGTAAAATAGATCTGTCCAAAATAATAATCAGTCCAAGATTTATTGGAAATGAGTCAATCCATCCCAAATATGATGTCGAGAGATTTCTTGTTGAGAACTAGAAATCTACAACTAGCTCGAAATCTAATAGAGAAAAGACACATGAAGGACTAGAGAGACCATTCTCTCTCTTCGTACCAAAGGGTGTAGTAATATCCACTGCACAAGATAAAATATCCATATGAAGATTAAGAAGGTTAACAATACAAGTTGAAATAAATGAGTGAGATGAAATGGTATCAAATAGAGTAATCACAAATGAAGATGCTATAGTAATGGTACCTCTCATAGTTGTTGAACATGTGTCTACTTCCTCTAAAGATTCTTCCACTGTGTGAAGTAGCTTTGTTCCAGATGCATGTGGATGGAACCCTATTATACATGAAGCATCTAATTATGTTGTAGTTTTGGGAGGATTTAATGATCTTGATCTACTATGTAGAGTATAAAAGTTTTAGCAGAATCTTAGTATGTTCCTTGAACATCTATAAGAGCTACAGTTATTAGGTGCCTCAGTGTAAACCCTCTTGTAATTTCCAATTTTTCACATTGATAGAAAACTAAATAACTTTATACTAGCTATGTAGGAGGTCTGTATTAACCATATAATCGATCTATTCTATGAGAATCATCACGTTTCTGTTTTCCATTGACGGAATTCTTACTGTCACTAGGAGAAAAAGAAACTCTAATCAACCCTAACTTTCCATCTAGATTAATCTCAAGCATCATATCCATATCCAACAAATCCTCATAATTGGGTAGAATCCACAAAAAAACCTAAGAATGAATATATGATCAAAGACCTAACTCGAACTATCAAGACTTCATCCTCTCATTAGATGCAATCTCATGCGTAAATTGCACCAACTCAGCAAATCGATTTAAATAATCTGTCACAGTTCTGTTGGCCTACTCAAGATATAAAAACACTATAGCCTTGGCTAACACCATTGACTCTAGATAGAAGAGATCATTGAAAATAACCTTAAAGTCATTCCATGATAATACTTCATGTTTCTTCATCAAAACCATCGTGTCCCACCATCTTCTTCTCAGTCCTTCTAGCACCGAGGAGGCACACTTCACCTTAATCACATTCGGTGTCTCCAAGAACTCAAACAGAAGATCTATCATTCCCAACCATTCCTTGGAATTCTAATCATCAGTAGAGCCTTTGAAAACTAATGGGTTATGGTGAAGGAACTCTGGATAATTATTTCAATTAAAATTTCCCTAAGGATCCACAATAGGATCCTTAATGGGGACTAGAGGTGGTTCTTGTCCCAAAGCATGGATAGTACACAAGATCATCTCAACCAGATTCAGATCCACAATAGGATTTTCTTTATGATGTTTAGCAGCAGCCTCTTCCTAGGTCATATTCAATTTTCTTCTTAGATGCATGATGATACATAACATCAACAAAAAATAATGAAGACATTAGAAAAACCTCAAATAGAGCAATGAGGGAAATTAATAACAATATAAAAAAAAAATTGGATTTTACTATATCCAAATAAATGTAGGGAAAAGACTATAATTAATCCAAAATACATATTTCTCTAACTATCCTTGGAAACATAAGGTTCATTACAGTGAGATATCACAACTACCTCCTATGTCCCGACAAGATTATACAAATTCATACTGACTTTAAGACAAAATAAGAACAAAAAACTCCATTTGATACCATTTTGTCATGAACCATCTTGGGTACCCTTGTAACCCGATAAGAAAGCTAGCCCTAACATAAACCGAGGGGAATTCACGATCCCCATGGGTTGAAAACTATCACCTATAATCAGGCAATATACACTTGGGAATGAATTTTCTACAAAACATAGTAGAAACAAAAGAAACAATACAATATTCATAACAAAGGAAGCTCTACTGGGAGTAATGTACCAGAATACAACAAGGTATAAAAGGAACAAAGTAATAAAAACTAAGTACTAAAATAGGAAAAAATCCCCAGGCTCCATGGACACCCCTCACTATTACCAAGGTTCAATAGTTAGATACACCCCCAAGAGATCCTTTCCCCATGCTCGAACCTATAAAAAGAAAATACAAAAACACCTGAATGCACATGTAGGGTGTGAGCTAAAAATACCAGTAGGATCTCACCAAGGATTCCATAACAAATTCCAAATATATATTTACCAAATTAATTATTTCAATTTTATATATAAATAGGTTTGGAATTATAAAGAACATTTAAACAAATCATGCTATACAGTTCAAATGATGGAAAAATACTTTAAGCAATGGATTTTCATGGGATGGAATGTTTCAAAAAAATGGATTAAATAAATATTTACATAAAATAGTTTAAGTAAATTATAAATTCATGTAAAATAGTTTTACAATATTGGCATACATTTATATCCCAAATATAAATAACAAGTGAGCAACATGGTCATCTCCCAAAAGGTACGATAGTATTTATTGATATAGGACTCTTCACTCTCTAATTGAACTCATAAATATGTGTATACACTCATCCCCCTAACACTGGTAGGGGAGACTCTTTAACCCCCCATCGGGGATGTGACTCGCCGCAAGTATGTTTTATAGTGTTTTAATATCATAGATTGTGTCCAAATAACTCACCAAATACCTAAGGATTGAATGTTTTCTAACACAATCAATGATGGGAAATTTATTTTAAGATTTCTTAAAATACAATTAAATCACATTCTTCCAGATCAATGCTAATTTCTATTTAAAACCAAAATATTTTTTAATCAAAAACATGCTTGTTTCAAAAGATAAAACCACTAGGTTTCCATCCAAACATTTTTAATCAATTTTCCACAAGTTTAAAATCCATTAAAATCTAATTCCATCAATTCACAATTAATTTAAATAATTAAATTAATCAATTTAATTGAAATAATTTCTATAAAACCATAATTTCAATTAAAAAATTTAAATTAAAGAATTTCCGTAAACACACCCCAATGTGAGGGAATTGGGGGTTTATAAATTCTCATACTACGGCCATTTCAAATATCCTAGTTCACTAGAATGGGATTTTATTATAGAATAAATTGAAAAAAAAATTGATTAGTTGAATTTAAATCAATATTTTAAACAAACCAAGCAATTCAATGTTAATCCTTTTAGCTAGATAATACTGAATCACTTGCCTATTTCTTGAAAAATGACACTCGCAACGACACCCATAAATGAGAACAAAGGTGTAGAAGGACTTGAAACCAAATCCTAGAATGATATACAACACCAAAAGTCATGAATCCATCTATTTAATGATGATCCATTGAAAAACTAAGTGGGGAGGAAGAGAAAAAGATGAAGATTATAAGAGAATTTTTACCTGGGTATCGCACTGCAAGAGTAACAATGATCGAATGTCGAATGAGAGGATTTAGAAAGGTTGGAACACTCCAAGATCACCTAAGGAAGGTCTTGGTTCTAGGGAGAAGATACTTGAGTGTGTCCAGAAGGAAAAAACTAGTCGTAATTCCTATTTAAAAATAAATTTCGGGGTATTACATGATGTGTAATACCAATACATGTCATGAATTGGTTATGTTTCGTAACCAGAGAAACGTAAAACACTTCGGATTAAAAATCGACGCTCCGAGTCAAAAACTAACCTATAAAAAAATTCAGGAGGTGTGAAGGTTTTTTATGAAATGTACCCCTCACAGTGTGAATCATTTCAAGACTTGTATAGTTAAATAGTTACAAGATATGTAACCTAGTTACACGGAGTGTAATCCTCTGGAATTCTGGAAAAAAAACATGGTTAAAGATGAATATCCAATAACTTTTTGACTTGAACATGGAAGGTATCCTCCTAATTCCTCCTCAACCATTTTTAGTTATTGAAAAATAAAAATCATGACAATTTTAAAGATGTACCTTTCATATTGGTAATGGGATGTTACAATCTCCCCGCCATAAAAATGTTGTATCCCTATAAAGCCTTTAAGGAATCATCTATACTAAAGATATGAGGACATTACTCTCTCATTAGTGACTTTCATTCCCTAAACTCATAATTATTGTAACCATGCTGCCATAGCACATGAACCAATGGAATCTTCCTCCCATAAAGTACCTTGGTTTAAGAATACACTATAACGACAGGACATTTAGTCAAAGATAAATGAGGTTCAATCTCAAAATCACTCCAGCTCAAAATGTGAGATGGGACCAAAAGATACTGTCTCGATTTCTATAAATGGAAAATGTTATGTGTCGACATCAACTACGGTGGTAGTGCTAATTGGTATGTAATTTTTCCCATCTTCTCAACAACCTCAAAAGGCCCTATAAAATGAGGAGTAATATTCCCTTTCCTCCCAATCCATTGATGACCCAATCGGGGTGAAACATTCAAGAACACCTAGTCACCAACTGATAACATTAATGGTTTATAGTGAAGATTATATGAAGAATTATATTTGCTATGTACTGTTATATCCTTTGATGAATCAACTGAATCTTTTTTATTGTCTCATGCAATAAACTTGGTCTAAACAAGAAACCTTCACAAACATATAACCAGCACAATAGATATTTACACAGATAGTCATACAAGGCTTCAAAAGGATCCTTTTTAATCACAAACTGGTATCTATTGTTATAATAAAACTCAACCAGCCCTAGATGAGCATCCCAAGCCCCACCAAAATCAAGAAAACAAGTGTAGATAATATCCTCAAGAATATATGCAGCTCTCTCTGTCTGGCCATCCGACTGTGGATGGTATGTCATGCTCAAATCGACCTGAGATCCAAATGCCTCTTAAAGGACCCTCCAAAACTGATAAGTAAACTGAGGATCCCAATCAGAAACTATATCAAATGTAGCTTCATGAAAATATACAATCACTTTCACATTGAGATCTCACAACTCCATTACTTTGGTTATATCTCTAATGGGTATGAAGTGAGATGACTTGTTAAGCTTATTGATTACAAAACATATTTCAATATTCTTTCTCTATGTATGTGGAAACCCAACCAGAAAGTCCATAGAGATTTCATCCCACTTCCAAGTAGGGATTGGAAGTGGTTGAAGTAATCCTAATGGTTTTCGATGCTCATCTTTATCCTTATGGCATGTGTAGTAATTGGAAACAAACTCGATAATGCCCCATCTCATACCTTACCACCGAAATTTTTTTCCCAAGTCATATAACAGTTTAGTGGTTACTAGGTGCACAATCCACTAGGAGTTATTAAAATCCCCCATTTCAACATTCCTTACTACTGACAGAATAATAAAGTGATTTTGATAGCATAGAACTCCATATTTGGAGAATGATCACTGGGAAACTATCTCCCCACCATAAATAGAGTCCCTAATTCTTATAAATTCATCATCTATATCTTGATATTGAAGAATAATATTGAGAAGAGAATATTTCAACTAAACACTGACTAAAAAAACATTAGCCCCGTTCTCCTGAACCCCAATATGAAACTGTGCAAAGAGATCTATATAATTTCACTCTTGTGAAGAGTCCCTCATGAACAAAGATATATGTTTCATTCATAAAGAATCTATAACGAAATTTCATTTCCCTGAGGTATAGTAGATTTCAAAGTCTAAAGACTTCATGTATTCTATCTAACACCTCTGGTGGAGATTCAGATCATTTTTAGAGAAGATGTGACTCAAGCTCTTATGGTCAGAATATTTGGTAAACCTTTCTCTATAAAGGTAGTGCCACAATCTCTTAAGTGAATGCATTATAGCTTCCAGTTCAAGTTTGTGGGCTGGAAAATTATTCCTATGTGGCCTAAGGTAATGAGACGCCTAGGAAACCACGTGATCACCTTACATAAGAACATAGCCCACATATGAACCGGATGCATTACCAAAGAACACATAGCCATTCCCAACCTCATGAAGAGTCAACACTAGCATAGTAGTCAACTGGTTATTTAGCTCAACAAAATAACCTTTCCATTTATCATTCCAAGAAATCTTCACCCCCTTGCGAGTCAGTGCAGTCATAGAAGAATCCAAATTCAAGACGATCTTTATGAATCAGTGATAATATTTGGATAATCCCAAGAAGCTTTGAATTTAGAAGATATTATATGGTTGTTCACATGTCATAATAGCTTTTAACTTTTTAGGATCAACTGATATTCCTTGTTCTGACACCATGTACCCCCAATAATTTCAATTCTCAAATCCAAAAATCTCATTTTGAAATCTTGGCATAATGTTGGTGATTTCTCAGCAGACATAGAACTATCCTCAGATGATGCATATGATCCGCCTCGAATTTATAATAAATGATGATGTCATCTATAAGGTCTACCATGAAGGTATACATTTACTTAGGGAAAATCTACTTAATTAAATCTATGAACACTACAGGAGAATTTTCTAGCCCAAAGGTCATAACAAGGTATTCATAATGGTCATACCATCTCCGAAATGTGGTTTTCTAAATTTCAAACTCTATTATCCTCAACTAATGGTAACCAGATCGAAGGTCTATCTTTGAAACCCACTTCTCCCCATTTAAATGATCAAACAGATCATCAATCCATGGAAACAGATACTTGTTCTTTACCATAACTTGATTAATATTTTTATAATAAACACATAATCCAAGAGAACAATCCAATTTCATGGTGAAGAGAACTAGTGTCACCCAAGGTGACACACTCAGGCATATAAAGCATTTATCAAGAAGATCATCCAACTGGGAATTAATCTCTTTTATTTTATATGGTTTCATATAGGAAGAGAGAATTGAAACTAGTTGAGTACCAAGAATTAAGTCAATAGATAAATCAACATCCCTTAATGGTGGAAGAACAGGTAAATTAGAAGGAAATTAATCTGGAAAATCGATGAAAACTAGAGGGAGATCAACGCTCAAATATGTTGGGCATGTATTGTCTCAATAATACTCTATAAATATTAATGATTTTGATACTCACAAACACCCTTGTTTTTTTCTAATGATTTTTTTAAGAGTATTTTAGGAAATTTATATTATTTATTATTCATATCTTGAAATAATATTCCACTATTTATTTGAGAGACAAATTCATTTATGTGTTCAGAATGCTCTTAAGTGTATTCTAGAAACACTACTCACTGTTTGTCATTTACTAGAAATATTGTTCATTGAAGAAAGTAACATATGGAACAAACCATACATTTATCATGAAGGATTAGCATGTATGATTAAACAACCTTACTTTTTTCAGAAATAAAAGGTATGGTTAATGAACCCTACGTAATTATGGAACTTTACAAATGTTTGGATCATCAACCTTACTTTTACATTCAACCTTACATTGTTAACCCTATGTTTAGAAAAGTGGAATAATGGATAATCAATGTTACATTCAGAGATCTATGATGACGTGGATAAATGTATAGATCATCAACCCTACATTATGAAGATAAACCCTACCATTTTTATTTTTTCATCTTGTGAAGGAACCTTACATTTAGCTTTTCAATATTGGAAATTTGAATTTACGTCTTTAACAAAGCATTTTGCAACAGTCTTTGCGGAATGTCAGAGAAATTTAATGTTCGATTTCAATTGAACTAAGGCTCATTTTAAATGATTTAAAGAGCTTTTTATAGCAGTGATTTTATCTCATATTCTTAAGGGAAGTTATGATTACTCTGAGCTGTATTCTTTGAATTAAAATTTACTCAATTTATCGGGAATCTTTTGTGGGTCTAAAAATACTACTACTAGATATATTGTTATATATATCTTTCTATGTTATATATTTTTCATGACGATCTGATGATATCTTAGATATATTGATATTTCTTATTCTTCAAGATTTCTTGTACAAATTATATATACTGTACAATAGTGATCAAGCATCTCAAAAACAAGGACTTCATTTTTAGAGATATACATGCTCAAATATGTACACATGATGCTTTTTTGTTTCTATTATAAATATAAAAGATATTCTATGCAACTGGATCTCTTCATATATACTTCAGGTTTATTATTCTTCTGAAATAAATATCCTTATTTTATCTGTTATGTCCTGCTGCAACAACGAGTTACATCTATTTTTCATCAAACTTCATTTTATCTTGAGTTTCAGATGATCGTATTTAGTCACGGTGGAGTATCATCTTTTCTCACTAAGATGTGGTTTTATCGGTTCCCTGTAAAAGAACCATAAGGCTCTGTTTTTTAAGAAATTTTTTGTATGGGTAACAACTTGAAACACTCAGTTTTGAATCTATCTTATGATACGAGGTCCTTACTAGTGAAATTCAACAATCCCAAAGAGTGGGTCATTGGTGGAGTAGACTCGGGTACCTTTGTGCCCTAAACCACTATAAATTGATGTACTTTGTTCTATATTCATTATCCACTGCATATATATTCACTTATAGAAATGCTTCCAACTCTATCTATTGTTGATGTCAATCAAAAGAATTTGGAAATTCTAAAAATATCACAATTCACCCCCCCCCCCTCTTGTGTTATCACTATAGCAATTTAGACCTAAAATTTGGTATCAGAGGTTGTGCTTTTCAACAAATCTATAACAAGCTAAAGGTATAATATCAATATTAGTGATGGAAATAGAGAATCTCATGGAAGTAATTTCAATGGTTCGTGCTCCATATTTAAATGGTTATAATTATGGATGCTGGAAGTCACGAATGATAATCTACTTAAAAATCATGGATTTAGAGTATACTCAAAAAATTTTACTCTTTAAACAATTCTTAAAAAACCCAAGACATGGTCTACTAGTACAGAGGATGAGTATAACATGAATTCAAGGGAAATGAATTCCATTATCTATGGTCTTGGACAAAATAAATTAAACCATGTATCATAATTCCCAACAACCTATGAGATGCAGAAGTCAATTACAGTAGCCAATGAAGGTACTGACATTGTTAGACAAATGAGATATGCTACAGTGAAAATAAATTTTAATACATTCAGAATGTATGATGTAGAGAGTATCAAACAGATGAATGGAAGGCTGAAAGAAATCTTTAATAATATAACATCTTTAGGTGAGCCTATCAGTTAACCTAATCAAGCTATTAAAGTTCTAAGAGTTCTACCAGAAAAGTGGAATGGAATTTCTGCTATAATTTTCCAATCATCACCTCTTAAGAATATGAAAATGGGAGAATTAATTGGAACATTAATGATGTATGAGGATGAAATGGAAGATGAAGTTGAAGATCACAAAATCCTAGTAAAAAAGGATAACACTTCTTTAAAAGTCGTATCCCAAAAGCTGAACAGAAAATTGAAACATGTAGAAATAAATTGAAACTCATCTAACTCAGAAGTTGAGATGGTTCAAATAGATATAAATTTAGTAAATTTTATATAAAGAAGAAAGGATTCAGAAATACCTTCAAAAAGGATGATAAAGACTCAAGGGAAGTAAGATGTTATGAAAACAAAAAATTAGGTTGTTTAAGACTTGATTGTCCTCAATTGAAAGGAAAAACAGAAAACAAATATCAAATGAATTTTGATTATGAAAAAAAGGAAAAAAGAGCTATGAAGGCCACTTGGAGTGTTCTGAAGACTCCAGTACCTCATCAATATCTGATTCAGGGAAGGAAGAATCAAATCTGAAAGCAAATATGTGCTTTATGGCTGAAGAAGAAAGGGTACAAATCTATTATTCATCTGATTCTGATTCAATATACTCAAATGATAAAATTATTTCCAATTAAACTATGCTAGAAGAAAAATATGACTCTCTATTAAAGAAACATAAATATTTAAAAAATATTCATAATTCTATTTATGTAGAAAGGGATACTTCACTTAAAAAATCAAGAATTAATTGAGAAATTTAGTTCATCTACTACAAATTGTAATGACCATGAAAATAAGATTAAAAAACAACAAGATAAAGTAAAAACTTATAAAAGTGCTGTTATTATATTTACAAAAGGAGAAAATGTTCTAAACGAAATTCTTGGTAAAAATGTATTTAAAAATGAATGATTTGGTATAGGAAATAATGGTGAAAACCCCATATTTTACCAAAACTATTTTGTTCCTGGTTCTAATAGAAAAAGCATGTCTACTGTCAAATGTTTTTATTGTGGTACTAATGAACATTATGATAATGATTGTTATTTAAGAAAACCTCAATTATGTGGTGTCAAACATGTTCATTATTTAAAAGCTTTATCTAATTTTAATTATAATTGTGTTGATCAAAATAGATCTATTTATATTCCTAATTCTTTGATAGATAACACTGCTAGACCCAGAAAGATATGGGTACCAAAACAAATATTTGTTTTATTTGACCTTGTAGGTAACTGACCATAGAAAAGGAAAAGATATATGGTATATGGATAGAGTTTTTCTAAGAAATATGAGTATAAATTCATCAAATTATTGTACTCTAACTAAAATAGATGGAATTCTAGTCACCTTTGATGATAATGCCAAAGGAAAAATTATTGGACTCGGAACAATTGGAGATCCAGATACTATCTCAATTAATAAATTACTCTAAGTATAGGGACTTAATTACAGTCTGATAAGTATCTCTCAACTTTGTGATGATGAATACTATGTTTATTTTTCTAATAATTATTGTTTTGTTTTTAAAAATAGTTTACTTAAATTTAGAGCACCGAGAATAGATAATGTCAACACTTTGAATTTAAATTATTTGTGTAAATAGAATGTGAAATGTTTGGCTACTAATGTAAATGAGTCATGGAATTGGCATAGAAGACTGGGTCAGTGTAATATTTTATCATCAAATAAGTTATCTAAGAAACAATTAATTTCAGATTTACCTACTCTCAAATTTGATATTGATAGATTCTGTGATGCATGCCAAATAGGCAAGCCACAAAAATCTTCCTTCAAATCTGTTAACTAAATTTCTAATTTCAATCCCCTAGAACATATTCATATTGATTTTTTTGGACCATATAGAACAACCTATTTGGCTAGTAAATTATATGTATATTTTTTACTTGATTATTATTCTATAATTACTTTGGTGTATTTTCTAAAACTCAAAAATGAAGATTTTTATGTTTTTGAAAGGTTTTACAAAATTATTGAAAATGAAAAAGTTTTTAAAATAATTTCATTAATAAGTGATCATGGTGGAGAATTTGAGAATCATGAATTCAATTATTTTTGTTTAAATGTGGGTATTAAACACACCTTCTCTACACCAAAAACACCTCATAAAATGGAGTTTTTGAAAGAGAAATAGAACTATTCAAGAAATGGTTAGAACAATGATAATTGAATATAGTCTTTCAACCTAATTTTGGGAAGAAGCTGTATGAACATTATTCTATATTATAAATAGAGTTTTAATTCTACCTATTTTAAAAAAGACTCCTTATAAACTTTAGAATAACATAAATCCTAAGGTAAAGTACTTTATGGTTTTTGGATGGAAATTATATTTCTTGAACACCAAGGATAATCTTAGAAAGTTCGATCCAGAAGCTGATGAAGGAATATTATTTGGATGTTCTATAACTTTTAAAGCTTATTGAATATTTAATAAAAAGTCAAGTATTGTTTATGAAACAGTTCTTGTGATGTTTTATGAAACTAATACATTTAATAAAAAAATCAAACAGAAGAAGCTGATGATTCTAACAACATGAGACTTGATAACTTGAAAATTGATTTTAAAAATATAAATAAAATTCAGTCCTTTTTAGAAGAACATGATACTGATGAAACTAAAAGTTTTCTGCCTAGAAATTATAGAATCCTGAAGAATCACCCTTTAGAAGCTATTATAGGATATCTATACATAAGAATGAAAACTAGAAGAAGTTTAGGAAACCTAGTGGAATTTTATTCTTTTCTATCTTAGCTAGAGCTTATTTCATTTGATTAATCCTTAGAAGATGAAAGTTGGTTGTTAGCAAGGAATGAAAATTTAAATAAAATTAAAATAAAAAAAGTGAGGAAATTAGTGTAAAGACCATTAAATCATCCATTTTTAAGAACTAAATGGGTCTTTAGTAATAAACATGATGGTCAATGAATTATAACTTGTAACAAATCTAGACTAATAGCTAAAGGGTATAATCAAGAAGAAGATATAGATTATGACGAAACCTTTTCTCCCATAGCTAAACTTGAAGCAATTAGAATTCTTGTAGCCTATGCATCTCATATGAACTTAAAATTATATCATATGGATGTAAAATATTCCTTTTTAAATATATATTTAATGGAGGAAGTTTATTTTGAGAAACCTCCTGGTTTTGAAAATTCTCAAAAACTGGATTTTTTTTAAACTTACTTATTCTCTCTATGGCCTTAAACAAGAACCTAGATCTTGGTATGAAAGATTAAGTTCATTTATTTTGAAAAATGTTTTCACTATTAGATTGGAAGATCCAACCATATTTAAGAAAATAGAATGTTCAAATTTTTTAATAGTTAAAATCTATGTTGATGATATTATTTATGGATCAATAAACAAAAAACCTTACAATTATTTTTCAGAACTTATTCAAAAAATAATTTGAAATTAGTATGATGGGAGAATTAAATTTTTTTAGGAAATTAAATTTATCAAAAAGATTTTGGAAATGTATTAAATAAAAGTAAATACATTATTGATTTATTGAAAAAGATTGGTTTTGAAAACCACAAGGCATATTCAAATCCCATTTGTACTAATATTAAACGTGACTTGGATGAATCTGGAAAGTCAGTGGAAAAAAATTATATAGAGGTATGATTGGAAGTTTACTATATCTTACTGGTAATAGACCTAATATTATGTTTTCAGTAAGTCTTTGTGATAGATTTAAATCAAATCCAAAAGAATCCCATCTAGTGGTTGTGTAAAGTATTTTTAGATATTTAAAAGGAACAATTTATCAATATATATTATCTATACAAAAACATCGGATTATAATTTATTATGATATTCATATGCATATTTTATAGGATGTATATTAGATAGAAAATGTACTTTAGGAACCTATCACTTATTCGGAAAATCATTAGTTCCTTGGTCAATTAATAATCAACACTCAGTTGCACTATCAACAGCCAAAGAAGAGTTTGTATATGCAGGCAGTTGTTGTGCACAAGTGTTGTGGATAAAAAACACTTTAATGAACTTTGGACTTAATTTTAATAATATTCCTATTTTATGTGATAATACAAGTGCAATAAACATTTCAACAAAATCCAATAACTTGTTCTAGAACTACGAATATTGATATTAGACATCATTTTCTAAGAGATCATGTTCTCAAAAAGGAAATATGTTTAGAATTTGTTAACACTAAATATCAATTTGCTGATATTTAACTAAACCTCTTCCCACTGCTTGTTTTGATTTTATTAATGAGGAGTTAGGTTTATTTAATTTTTAATTAAATATTTATTTTATTTATTTTATTTTATTTTATCTATATATTTATTTTATTCCTAATTTATTTCTTTAAATTTTATTTACATTTATTATTTTTATCTTATGGTATTTCTGTTAATACATCTGTTTTTTTTTTTGCCATAATTACTCTGCGACATGGTAAATAAGGACATATATCATTTTTCAGAAACAGTTCGTTTTCCAAACCCTTTGTCTTCCAAATCCTATTTACCCAAATCCAAAAAAACCTGTTTTTCTTATTCTCTCACTCTTCATCCTTCCAAAACCCTAGAAACCGAAAACCTCAAATTTTCAGATTTATAAGAATGACTAAAACAAATAGAATCAAAAAAAAAAGAGAAGCAAGTGAATAGAAATGTCAAATAATTTCAGGGAGAAAAATTCTTTAGGTAAAGGTGATTAATCTGGAATGGTTGACACTTACGGACTTTCTCCTAAAACAAGAACTAGCTTTTCAATGTCTCGAGATAACTTTTAATGAAAGAAACTCAGAGATTCTGTATAAGGTAGAACTGAATTATTTTTATAAGAATGTGTATTTTATTTTCATAGATATAGAGGACATGATTTTTTCTAGAATAGATGATATGGATTTCTCTATTTCTTCTATAGAGGTTGTGAAGATTTTGAACTGCCCTCATGAATGAGTTTTCATTTTGACCTTAATTCTATTAGAGGTAAAGACCATTCTTCCAAAGACATTATGTCTCTTCTGTTAAACTCAACACTCATCTGAAAGATTTTTTTTATGGATTTATAACCTGACCCTAAGATTCTAGTGAAATTTATTCAAACTGGAATAGCACCGAGGATGGATGAGATGGAGAAAATCCTTTACCCAGCCATGTATATCATGTTTCTTTTTCTAAGAGATATAAAATTAAATTTCCCAAGGTATTTATTTAGATATCTTCATTACTATTTTTCACTAGATTAGAGAATGAATTTTTATCTATATGGATGAATAGTTTCAAATATTTTTTTTAAGAATGATATGATAAGATTCGTTGAAGCCATAGTAAAATGTCGTCATAGTAATGTGTTGAATGCTGTAACTTTAAGAAAACATGGATTTTTCTAGATCACTATGAAAGAAAAAAATATTTCCTATTGGAGGAGAGGAGGAATAGATCTCAGGATCTTTTTATTCATGGGGAGAAAGCTGGTGTAAGAAAGAAGGGAGTAGCCGAATCTCAAAAATATGCAGTTTCACAACCATCCAAAAGAAGACTGAGATTTAACACAGAATTAGAAGAAGAGGAAGATCATAGTTAGGAAGGACTTGTGCGAAAACCTTTTAAAAGAAATAATCCTCAAGTTGAAGAGAAAGTGTGGGCTTCTAGAGAAGTAACATGCTCAGTTCATTTGAATGAAATAGTTGTTGAAGAGGGATAAAGAGTCAAACTAGAGATCTTGTGTTTGTATCTTTGAAAAATGAACCATTTGTATAGAGCTTTCTAGTGAAGATAGTTCATGAACAGAATACTCAATCTGAAAATGTTTAATATAAGATTTTCAGTGAGGATGGTATTGAACAATCAGTTGTTCAATAAAGGAAACTTTTACAAGAATTAGTTACAAAAATTCATTCTTAAATGGTGGATTAGACTATGGTATAGTCAAATTGTATTTCTGGTGTACAGACTGTAGTGTTGGATAATCATTCATTTTCATGTGTAGAATCTATACTGAAAATAGTGATAGATCCCTTTCAATCTAAAAATCAAAAATAAGGATATGAATGAAGATGAGGAGAAATTTGATTCATTATCTCATCATGTTAAAGAAGTTGTGATAAAATTTAATAAGTCTCAAGAGGAGAATTCCAATTTGCGGTAAGAACTCGAAAGTAAAAAAGAAGTTTTTATGTCTTACTAAGAACACTATTTCTAGAAGGTATTTTTATGCCTTTAAGAGAGAAATGTTAAATGAAATTAGAAAAAACATATATGAAGCTGTGACGAAATAAAGATTTTGGGGAATTAAAATGGTATATAGGAAGTAGGTTTGAATCAGTTAAAGGTTCAATGAATCAGGCATTTTCGTCTACTCATATCCCAACAATGTGTCCATATTTAATTAGAAGATTTCATGCTACTACACTTGTTTGGGAAGATATAAATATTTGACTTTAGGATCTTTTGTTCAATATTTCTCCTATATCTGTTTTACTGGACAATCAAAAATTTATTGTGGATCAGTTAACTCATGGAGAGCCTAGTATTTGATTGATGTTGAGTAAGTTTTCAACGAAGTTGGAGTTGTTCATGAAGCAAGAGGAAATTCTTCCTGAGTTTCTAAAAGTCAACATTATAGAGAATATGTATGTTAATAATGATGTTAGGCAGTTTATAATCCATCTAGGAGACAATTTGATGAAGAAGCTGAGATTGTAGATGGCTGATCTGAAGGACATGTTTGAATCCATACAGAATTCTCATCCAGCCAATCCTTATTCTTATTTTTCTTTCATACTTTTACCCATTTCAATGACAATTTTTGTTTCTCAGTCATAAATTCTATTATATTCATGTGTTTATTGATCAATCAATCTATCTTCCATCTATATGTTATATTTTGTATGATAGCCCAAATCCATTTCTCATTATTCCTTATCGTTACTTATAACATTCACTTACAATTCTATTCAATATTAAATGTGTTTTAATCTATTTCTATACATTATTTTTATATCAAAAAATGGGAGATAAATTTAGATACACACAACGTTTATTTTATTCAATAGAAATTCAAACATTTCCATTTTATCAAAAAAATCATAATTTTATTTGGGAAGAATTTCTTTTAATGTTTAAAAAATTGTAAATTATTTTTTCTTAGAATATAATTTTATTTTATAGTTTTTGTGATCATTAAAAAGTAGGAGATTGTTGGGCATGTATTGTCTCAACAATACATTATAAATATTAATGATTTTGATGTTCAAAAATACCATTGTTTGTTTTACTAATGATTTTATTTTGAGTGCATTTCCGGAAACCTATATTCTTTATTATTCTTGTCTTGAAATAATATTAAACTATTCATTTTCAAGAAATATTCGTTAAAGTGATAGGAATGCTCTTAAGACAATTTTGGAAACATTGTTCGCCGTTTTTCATTTATTGGAAATATTGTTCATCGAAGAACGTAACATATGGAACAAACCTTACATTTATGATAAATGATCAGTGTGTATGATTGAACAACCTTAGGTTTTTCATAAATAAATAGTATTGCTAAAGAACCCCATGTAAGTATATAACTTTACAAACATATGGATCATCAACCTTGCTTTTATGATCAACCTTACATTGTCATCCATAAATTTTAAAAGGTGGATGAATGGATAATCAATGATGCATTCAGAGATCTTGGCTAATGTGGATAAATGTATGGATCATCAACCATAAGTTATGAAGTCGAACTCTATGTTAGTTATTTTTTTTGTTTTGTGAACGAACCTTACATTTTACTTTTCAACATCGGAAATTAGAATTTATGTCTTTATCGGGGCATTTTGAAACAGTCACTACCACAAAACTGGGAAAGGCCAGGGACACCCCTTTATCAGTGCTAATGAAAAAGCATTGATAAAGGGGGGGGCCTTTATCAGTGCTAAAAAAAGCGCTGATAAAGGGTACCTTTATCAGCACCAAAAAAGAGCTGATAAAAGTACCCCTTTATCAGTTCTTTTTTTAGCGCTGATAAAGCCCCCCTTTATCAGCGCTTGTTTAGTAGCGCTGATAAAGGGTAGAATTCAAAAAAAAGTTAAAAATATATTAATATATAAATATAGTTAAATAGTTATATTGATATAAATATAATATATAGTTTCTAAATATATTTTAGATAAGTATAAATGTACATTTACACTTAATATACTTAATATAAAAGATATTTAGTGAAAATAGATTCTTAAAAAATTAAAATAATATTTTAAATTAATAATTTGATAATTATTATGGAGTAATAGTCATTTAATAACAATTTGAAGAATAAAAAAATTAAAAAAATTAAAAAAAAGATCCAAAATATGTTGAAAATGCAACTCAAACTTCAAACTGCCATAACTTTTGATCCGGGTGTCCGTTTGAGCTCTACCACATATCAAATCGAATCATGTGACGAGATCTACATTGCTATGACTCAGGGAACCCCTGTCAAGGGAGTTTTGAGGCCAAAATAGGCCCATAAGGCCTCCAAAACTGGGTTTTTAGTCGGGGTACCCATATTTTTTAACATTTTGTGGATTTTCAGCCTCGTTTAACGGGGTATTATTGGATTTTTTTTGGTGGGGATATTATTTATTCCAAGTTATTACATTCATATTGATATTATGTCT
Source organism: Viscum album (assembly GCA_963277665.1). Lineage (NCBI taxonomy): Eukaryota > Viridiplantae > Streptophyta > Magnoliopsida > Santalales > Viscaceae > Viscum > Viscum album. Next base: position 1,422,984,864 of record OY728143.1, read on the forward strand.
TTGAAATTTTATCGTTTTTTATAATGCACTGCTATTTATAATCAAATATATAACAATATGTACATATTTTTTATATATTTACATATAAAAATTAATTTTTTTAAATAAATAATTAAACATATTTACATACAAAATATACTAGATTTATCTAAATAATAACTAATATCAATTTTATTTAAAATACCAATATATGAATATTTATATAACTACTATATATTAATATAACTATATATATATTAATATAACTATATATATTAATATAACTATATATATATTAATATAACTATATATATATTAATATAACTATATATATATTAATATAATTATATATTACTATATGAATAAATATAAAGAAATATATATATAAATAAATAGATATATCATGAATAAGAGAACAAATCAATATAGGGTAGTGGCAAAGGCTTTAGGTGCGCATGACGGAGGTCTCGAGATCAAATCCGGGTGGAGGAAAGGGCGCACGCGCAAGGGTGATTTAAAGGGCTAGCGCTGAAAAAGGGTGTAGGAGGTGAGGGCGAGCACTGGATGTGTAGGAAAGCGCTGATAAAGGGGGGATCAAGCACTGTAAAAAGCCCCCCCCCATGAGATTGGTAGTATTTTTTATTTTTTTTAAATTTTTTTTATTTTTATCAGCGCTAAAAAAAGCGCTGATAAAAGGGGTCTTTATCAGCGCTTTTTGGAGCACTGATAAAGGGGACCCCCCTATCTTTTCCGGCATTATCATCTTTTTTTCTAGCGCTGTTAATGGCCATTTTTAGCGCTGATAAATGCCATATTTGTATTAGTGAGTATTTTTGGAATGTCGGGGAAATTTAAAGCTCGATTTCGATCAATCTAAATCATATTATAAATGATTTAAAGATCCATTTACAGTAGAGATGTTCTCTCCAATTCTTAAGGGAAGTTAGGATTACTCTGAGCTGTAATCTTTGAATTCAAATTTACTCAATTTTTCATCTACCTTTTGTGGATCTAAAAATCATGCAACGAGATATATTGTTATATATATATTTCTGTGTCAGATATTTTTCATGACAATCTGAAGTTCTCTTGGATGTATTGATATTTCTTATTCTTCAATATTTCTTATAAAATTTATTTTTACTATACTACAGAGATCAAGAATCTTAAAAATAGGGACTATGTTTTTAGAGATATACAAGCTCAAATATAGAAACATGATTCTTTTTTTTTGTTATTATTAAAATCAAAGATTTTCTGTGCAACCGGATCTCTTCAGATATACTTCATGTTTATTATTATTCTGAGGAAATATCCATCTTTTATTTGTTTTATGCTGCTGTAACTATGAGCTACATCTATTTGTCAACAAACTTCATTTTATCTTGAGTTTTGGCTGATTTTTTTAGTCATGGTGGAGTATCATATTTTCGCACTATGTTTCAGTTTTATCGGTTCCCTGTAAAAGAACCTTAAGGCTCTATTTTTTAAGACTTTGTTTGTAAGGGTAACCATTTTCTGCACTCATTTATGAATTTTTCTTTTGATACGAGGACATTACTAGTGAAATTCGCCATTCCTGCTGAGAGGGTGATTAGTGGAGTGGAATAGGGGAAATTTGTTCCCTAAACCACTATAAATTGATCTTACTTGTTCTCTATTCATTATCTTCTACATATATATTCTCTTACATAAATTCCACCAGCTCTATCTTTTGTTGATTTCAATTGATAGAATTGTGAAATTCTTAAAAGAACACAATTCACCCCCCCCCCCTCTTTTGTTATCACTGAAGCTATTTTGACCTGACAAAATATTCTCTCTCCAGATCAAAATAAAACACTCATATCACTTTCCCCAACTGTGGATAAGAAGTTTCATCTCTACTCGGCCTTGGGTCCCAATCTCCTTAAATGACAAGAGACACACCACTAAGTGTAGTAAAATAGACTTATTGAAAATGACAATCAATCTGGGCATTATTGTAAATGATCCAATCCATCCCAAATATGATGACGACAAATTTCATATCGAGAACCAAAAAACTCCCAACAAGCTCAACAACTAATAGAGAGAAGACACATGAATGAATATAAAGACCCTTCTCTCTCTTCATACCAAGGGGTGTAGTAATATCCATTTCACAAGATAAAATCTCCATAGGAAGATTAAGATAATCAAAAATACAGGTTGAAATAAATGAGTGAGATACACTGGTATTAAATAGATCAGTTACTAATAATGATGGTATAATAATAGTACCTATCACAGTTATTGGACCCATGTATGCTTCCTATGGAGACACTTACACTATGTGAAGTAGATTTATATGGGATTCCAATGGCTTGAACCCTTTTATACAATATGTATCTAATTACCTCATTCTTTTAAGAGGAGATGATGATCCTATTGAATTATATAGAGTATAAAAGTTATGGAAGAATCTCTATAAGTGACATGAATGTCTGAAAGAGCTACAGTTCTTGGGTGCCTCTGTGAAAACTCTCCCGGAATTTCCTAGTTTCCCACACTGATTATAGTACATTGAAATTCCTCAGAGAATTATAGGAGTTTTGGAAAAACCCTACCATTGAGAACTATCTTGATAATCATCACACATATACTTTAACTTAAAATAATTCATGCTACCCCTGGGAGAAAAAATAACTCCTATCAACCCTAACATTCTATCCATGTCCATCTCAACCATCATCTCCCTATACATGACATCAACATAGGTTGGTAGCTTCTGCAATAAAACCTGAGAACAATTATTTTATAGAAGTCCAAACTCAAACTTTTGATCCTTCATCCTCTCATTATATACAATATCAGGCTCAAACTGCACCAACTTAGCAAAATTATTTGAATATAGATTCAATTTTATTGCAGCCTACTCATGCTTGAAAAACTCCTTAGCCTTGGCCAACACCATTGACTTTGGATAGAACTGATTGGTAAACAGAACCTTAATGCCTTTCCATGATAATCCTTCATGTTTCTTCACCATCACCATCATATCCCACCATCTCCTACTCATTCCTTCTATCACGAAGGTGTCACACTTCACCTTGATCTTGTATGGTGTCTCCAAGAACACAAATATGCATTTTATTCTAACCAACCATTACTTAGAATGTTGAGGATCAGTGGAGCCTTTGAAAACTTGTGTTTTATAGCAAAAAAAACTCTTAAGAATGATTTCAAAGAACATACCATGGAGGATATATAGTAGGATCCTGTTTAGGGACTAGAGGTGGTGCCTTCCCAAATCTTGGACAGTACGCATGATCACCTCAATGAGATTCGGATCCACATTAGCATTTGATTACTGAGGTTTAGTAGCAGCCTCTTCTAGGGTTTGATTTTCATGTCTTCTCAGAGGCATGATGATACACAAAATTAGTAGAAAATAATTAAGAAATTAGAAAACTCTTAAACAGAGCAACGAAGGAAATTAATCCCAATATAAATAAAAATATGATTTGGATTTTAATCTATCCAAATAAAAGTAGGTAAAATACATGAATTAATCCACAAGATGTATTTTACTAACTACCCCTAACAACATAAGGTTGATTGCAGTGAGATCTGGAATGTAACTTAATTGAAACTACCTCCTAAGTCTCAACAAAACTTAACAAATGCGTACTGACTTTAAGAGAAAAGTTGAACAACTACCTCCTTTTGATACCATTTTGTCACAAACCAGCCCAGGTACCCTAGAAACCCAATAACCAATCTCGACCTTACATATCCTAAGTGGTGTTCTCGAACCCCATGGCTTGGTGACTAGCACATGTAATAATAAAATATGCATGTGGGAGCTAATTTTCCACAAAACATAGAGGAAGAAAAAGAAACAAGACAGTATGCATAACAAAGGATGCTCTAGTGGGAGTAATGTACCAGAATACCACAAGGAATAGAAATCCCAAAGTGCTAGAACTCAAGTACTAAAATAGTAAAATATATCTGAGTCCCTAAGGACACCACTCAAAATTACCAAGGTTCACCAACTGGATCCAACTCCAAGAGATCCATTCCTCTTGCTCGAACCTGGAAGAAGAAAATATACAAACACCCAAAGGAACAAGTAGGGTGTGATCTAAAAATCCCAGTAGAGTCTCACCATGTATTCCATAACATATACCAAAAACAGATTAACCAAAGTAATGCTTTAAATTATATATATAAATTGGTTTGGTATTTTAAATCACATTTAAACAAATCATGCTATACAGTTCAAATGATGGAAAAATACTTTTAACAAAGGCTTTTCTAGAGATGGAATATTTATAAAACAAATCTTAAATAAAATAGTTATATAAAATAGTTTATGTAAATTTAGATGGCATGTTAATGAATTTTAAAATATTGGAATACATTTATATCACAACTATAAACAACAAATGAGAAACACAATCATCTTCCAAAAGATACGATACTATTTCCAGCTATAAGACTCCTCACTCTCTAAGTGAACTCAATAATATTTTTATATACACATCCCCATAAAAATGGATAGAGGTGACTCATCAACCTCCCAACAAGGATGTAACAAACTACATGTATGTTTTAGAACATTGTAATATCATAGAGTGTGTCCAAATAACTAACCAACTACCGAAGGCTTTCATGTTCTCTTACACAATCAATGATGGGAAATTTATTTTAATACAGATTAAAATACAATTAAATCTCATTATACCATTTCAATGAAAAATTTTCATTTAAAACCAAAATGGTTTTTAATCAGAAACATGTCTCTTTCACTAGATAAAACATCGGGTTTCCATAAAAACATTTTAATTACATTTTCCACAAGTTTTAAATTCGTTCAAAACAAATTCCACCAATTCAAAATTCATTTATAAAATTAAATTCAATAATTTAATGGAAATAATTTCCATAAAAACAACAATTTAAATTAAAATTTTTAAATTAAAAAATTTCCATAAAAACACCAAATTCAATGGAATTGGGGGTTTTCCAAATCCTCATGCCAAGACCATTTCTATTCTCCCAGTTCACTGTAAAAGAATTTTATTATTAAACCAATTGAATGAAAGTTTTATCAATTGAATTTAAATCAATATTTGAAATAAATAATGTAATTCAAATTTAATCCATTTCACTAGATAGGACAAAATCGCCAACCTTTTTTCCAAAAAATGGCACCCATCAATGAGAATGAAGGTGTAGAAGACCTCAAAACCCAATCCCAGTACAAGATCCAACACCACATGTCATGAATCCATGAATTTAAGGATTATCCATTTAAAACACAGGGGAGGAGAAATATAGAATGATGAATAACATAGGATTATTCTTACTGTAGTATCGCATCACAAGAGAACCGATGACTCAACACCAAACGAGAGGATTGGGAAGGGTTGGAACACTCCAAGATTTCAAGGGGAAGGTATTGGGTTGAGGGAGAAGAAACTGGTGTGGATATAAAAAAATATACCATCTTCACTACCTATTTAAAAACCACAATCGGAGTATTACACGACTTGTAATACCAATACATGTCATGAATTGGTTAAGTTTCATAACTGGTGAAATGTGTAACTCTTTGGATTAAAAAACAATTCTCCAAGTCAAAAACTGACCTATAATAAATTCAATACATGTAAATGGTTTTCTCACCATGTACCCTTCACAGTTGAATCCTTTCATGACTTGTCTCCAAAAATAATTACACAACATGTAACCTAGTTACACAGCGTGTAATCCTCTCGAATTCTGTAGAAAAAAAATCGATTAAATCTGAATATCCAACAAGTCTATGACTTAACCATCATAGGTATCCTCCCAATCCCTTATCAACAATTTTTAGTTAACAAAAAGTAAAAACAATCACATGTTTAATGATTTACCTATTAGACTGGCAACAAGATGTTACATAATGTATATCATGAGCCATGTACTTTGATGTACTATTGAAAATTGTGATGCCATATATTAGGGGTGAAGTATAATAAGACTGGTGGATCATGATTGATATAAAATTAATCAATAAGTAAATAAATGATTTTTCCCTTTTGGGTTTACTGGAATTTGATATCTAATTCATTAAATGAGGATGAAACTGCCTAATTAATTCCATGACCGTGACAGTTGTATCAATGAGTTCATTTATAGAAATAAAAGAAAGATATATCAAGCATATAGGTTTATGAGACAAGTAATTCAATTTTCTTCATTAGATATCAAGAAAAATTGATTATATTATACTTTTAGATCTCATGGTAGGTTATTATCATTATGATATTAACTTATTTCACTATGGGTTCCAAGATGTGTTGTTAGTTTCCAATCCTATACTTTAGACAACTTCTCTCTAATTTTATTGAAAAATCATCTTAGAGGGTCAAAAACTAAGCATATCCAGAGCCCCGATTAAATTCTATATTAATTTAATAGTATAATAGATATTATTCTCAACTCCTCATAAATAATATTATTCAAGTTATGTTGACTGTATAAATTATTTATCAATGAATAATGCAGTGATGGTTATTTATTTAAATAAACAGTCATTTTCAAGGTTTGATAAATACTAAAGAGGATTAATGGATCTAGTTAATTGTTTGGGCAGAAATGTTATTTTTAGAGGTTTCGATTCATCTATATTATTCACTATAAATAAACACCAAGGCCTCCCTTAAGAGGTATCATGGGTATTGGGTTATGAGCTCCTTTATTTTAATATGGTATCAATGTGGGTTCCCCAACAATTTACCTCCGTCCATTCCCTATTTTCTCTCCATCTATGTTTCCCCTAGCATTTTCTCTCATAGGGGGAGGTAGGCCCAAGCCACATGGTCCTCAACCCCCCCCCCCCTGTCAGTGCATCTAGCCAACATCCAACCCTTCCCTTCCACGTGTGAGTACCTAACTGTTACACATCTCTCTCCCCTCTTGGATCTTCAAGATGTAGGACCTAAAAATATTTTCCATCCTCACTATTTTCAATGGTGAGGTAAGTGATTTCAACCATCGATTGAAGGTGGGAACTAAGGATCACGCGATGATGATCCCTCTCTGTAGTGCATCACCTCTCCAAATCAATGTTATCAGTTAGCTTGACCTCTTTATCCATAAGCTTCATATTGGTCTTAATCTTTCATATTCTCCCACAACAGTTCGACCCCGAATTTTTTTGACATTTGTAGGAACTTTATTTCCTTCACTCAGGTACTGTGTACCCAGGATACCCCCTCTTCCTCTATGTGCAGCCCTCCTGGTAGTGTCTTCGTTCCCTCCATCCAATGAGCTCATACCCATTATGGAACACTCCCCCCCCCCTCTAGGATTTGATACTGACCATTTGACTTCCATGCCTCCTCCTAACAAATTTGAAACACCCCAACCCTAGAAACCCAGAGTCAATGTACTATTTTAATACATTTTCATGATTACAAGGAATCAAGTCCCAAAAGACCGATCAATTTAGCAGTCTTGGAAAATATATTAAATACATGAACGTTACATTACACATTAGAAAATAAAACACAACATAAATGATCCTTTGATACCTCCATTAATCCCCTAGATTAACATTTCTTATCAATCATAATACACTTCTTGGAATCCTGGGAAAATAAAACATAAGAAAGGGGTGATCTCAAATGCTCGGTATGAATAACAATATAGCAGGAACTTTCACAAATAAGCATAAACATTTAGGGAAATGTATAAAACTAAAACAAAAGCCATTTAAACTTAAATTAAGTATAATATGGAAAAAATAAATCAAACAATTCCATTTACTTATTCACATGGATGTTCTACTAGTCGAAAAATCACATGCAATATCCATAGCCAATTTGATAATGATGGAATGCATAATGTCGAACATCATAACCACATATTCAAGGCCTCAGATTTTTTTCAAGGCCTTGTGCCAAGACACTAGTTTGTCTCATGAAACCTATCAATTCATTAAGGAGATATAACAGGCTCCACCCATCACTTACTAATTCTAATTCATTCCTTAAATGAAAAGGTTTAAACCTAACATAAACATTCGTATTAAAACAAGCATACAAAATGGCAATACTTTATCTATAAACCATAAATGGTATAAAAATAACACATCCATAGTTTAAAATATCACAAAAACTTCAATACAATATGTAATATTTTTATCATAATGAATCAATTTCAAACAATTGTAAAATCCATCAAAGGATGTTGACATAGATGAAATCAAAACTATTTGAGAGAAATATCTCTTTCTTTTTTTGAAATCATTTAAAAGTCACATATTTATAAAATAAAACATTTATTTTGAAAATATTATTATAATCTTGTAAGGAAATATATGACATTTTTATAATGGTGGAAAATAGCCTTACCCATTGTATAAGTTAAAAAATAAATTATTACCTTAATTTTGTCGAAAAGGTCATAAAGTACCTTGTTTGGAAAACGACGTAAAGATTCCTTTCAAAACATATAAGGTCCAATAAGGGTATAAATGACTTTAAACCATAGTCTAGTAAATAGTAAAAAACATTAGAAATAAATTTTAAATAAAACATGGATGTGGATGATAAAGAGGTACCAGTAGATACTTACATATTAACAACCTCGGATTAGTAAAGATATTGTAAAATTAACCCTTACCTTGCACTTTCATTTGGTTGAGGGTATGTTTAACCTCATGTATAATGACCATAGTATGTTATTAAATTATAACAGAACCATATTCATATTTATTATATCATAAATGATTCATTTATGACTTTATACTACCCATTTAATAATGATTTCGATGTTAAATTATCATTTTGTGTAATAATCATTTTCTTTATCATACATGTTTTAACTTGTTATTCTTGATCATATAAATTAGATCGTGATTTACATAATTCCATAATATAACACATGATTTATGTATCATATATATTTAGAATATAAATATTTATAGTAGATATATATATAAAATGGAAAACACCGTTTATGGAGATGGTAGGTTTTACGTACGCATAAATGTTGTCTTCGTTTTCATATCCTATTAAATGGAAGTAAGTGAATAAGATATATGTAAGTACATACATACATACATACATACATACATAGATATATATATATATATTATGTATCATTATTATTTCTTATATTACATACTTATTAATAATATATATTTATATAATCACTGTTGAATGATGAATGTGGAAATGAATCTCATCGCGTCGTGGAGACGGTAAGTCGTACATACACACGAGCGATGATGTCATTTCCTTAATGATTAAAAGGTGTGGAATTAGATTGTATATTAATTTTCATGATAAACTATCATGTTATTTTCATTATTTATATACATATTACTCATCATTATATTTATCCAAATAACATAGTGTTGAATAACAAATTACACCATGGCGTGGAGACAATAAGCCGTACGTACGCATGCATGGTGACATTATCATTCATAGGATGGATAGAATAATGAATATGGATGTACCTGTCACAACCCGACCCTACCCGGGCTCGAGCCACAACTACCTCAAGCTCGCCTCCATAGGCCAGGGGCTGGCGACCAGCACCGAAGGCACAACAACTCGTGGAGGCCTTTTCCTAAGAACCTGTACACACTCACACGCATCACACTCAAGGAAAAAGTGAAGAGTAAAAAGAAAAGTAAAGGGAAACTGCTATAAATAAACCATAAGAGTGCATCAACCTCTAAATAGTACAAATTATAGTGATGAAAAGAAAAAGGGGCAAAACACGCGCCCAACCAGAAAAGGTACCACAACCCGGCAACAGGTAAACAAAAAGGAAACAGCTGACGGGTCTCCCACCTGGAACCTGGCCATGACCACCGCACGCGGTCTAAGCTCCCAAGCTCCTACGCTCCACTGAAGTCACGCTCCAACTGTTCGTCGTCTGCAAGGGCACACCAAGTGCGGGAAAAGCCCAAGCAGGGGTGAGTATAAAAATACTCAGTAGGATACCCCGAAGGCTCGAGGGAGCATCAAAGGAGGTACCAAAGGGGTGAGCAGTAGAGAGAACAGAGAAAAGTGGAGAAGTATGACCAAGAGTGAAGTACAGAGAACAGTAAGAGTCCATCTCAACCCAACAAGAGAAAGGAAGTAGACTCATCCAGGCACAAGGAGCTGGAAACGGTGAGAAGATGAACTTCTCGTCGAGTCTCCGCTACCTACAGCAAGAGAGTAGACTCGTCCAACCACGAGAATCTAGACACGGAAAGCACGTGGCATACCCCGTGCGTCTTCGCCCCTCCTAGAAGGAGAGTAACAAAACCCAAGAAGTGGGTACCAGAAACAAGGTATATAAAAATCTGTATGTTCAATAAGAAACCCAAACAACGTCGTAAGGGGATCTCCTTCCCGTAGCTTAGCCCAAGAAAATGAGTCGCCAACAGTCCCAGAAACAAACACCATCGATGCCCAGCATCCCGCACGTCCGCCCCGAACTACAAGCCAAGGGGCTCAATCACCACACTTCGACACTATCTGCTTTGGGCGGAACTGACTCTCCCGCACGGTTTTAGATCGTGTCACAAGAACGCGTCTAGGTGGGGAAAGAGCCCCTCGAACTTTATAGTTCTAGGGAAAGTGAAACCACACCTCGTCATTGCCCTGTAGTCGAGAGGTCTCCTCAAAGTCAAGCTGTCACAGCACTGACCCGTATAACAAAGGGTCCTACTCCGGTAATCATGGAGGAAAGCCATAGGCTAGACTAGTAGAAAGGAATGATCCTGGAATGCCAACGGATGACCCACTGCCCAGCCCCGCTGGAGGGTAATTCATAACCATATATCGGGTGACCCACTACCCAGCCCTGCTGGAGGGTAAACCCCAACACATCATCAAGAGACCCACTGCCCAACCCCGCTGGAGGGTAAACCATAACACATCATCCGGTGACCCACTTCCCAGCCCCACTAGAGGGTAGACCTCATTACATCATCAGGCAACCCACTGCCCAGCCCCGCTGGAGGGTAGACCAGGAATAAGTCGACAGGCGACCCACTGCCCAGCCGTGCTGGAGGGTTGACCTGGAATAAGTCGACAGGCGACCCACTGCCCAGCCGTGTTGGAGGGTAGACCTGGAACTAGATGACAGGTGACCCACTGCCCAGCCCTGTTGGAGGGTAAACCCTAAGAGGTCGTCGGGTGACCCACTGCCCAGTCTCTGCTAGAGGGTAGACCATAAGTGTGTCGGGTGACCCACTTCCAAGTCTCTGCTGGAGGGTAGACCCTAAGAGCATTGAGTAACCCATTTCCTAGTCTCTGATGGAGGGTAAACCCTAAGAAGTCGATGAGTAACCCACTGCCCAGCCCCGATGGAGGGTAAAACTCAGAACTGCTTTGGCCATCTCTACTGGAGGGTACAACACTGGCCAACTGAACATGGAGTGGGTATCGCGCAACCACCCAACTCTAGTACAACTCACCCAAAGGGGGTTCAGCGCCTGTTCCATCACTGGGTGTCACCAGCACCGCTACCGGTCGATCCATCGAGAACGAAACCAGGGGGAGACCACTCAACCCTGCTGGTCAAACAAACGGGAACAAAGGGACCCTCTACACCGTGAGAGGACAAAGTACGCAAAGAAGAACACGACACGCACATGGGGCCCACACTACGTGTGGCCCCAAGTCAACCCCAACCAAGCGCACGAATGTTCTCAGGTACAAACAACACGTACCTCCAAGTGATCCTGTATACTCCCAGCGCATACCTCGTTCTAGCCCAAAGGCTATCGTTCACACGGCACCCAGCGTCAACGCGAAGGCGTGACATAACACCTTCACCTCAAAGGCCCAGGCACGGCCAACCACATCTCGTGAACCACTTACATCACTCCCCAAGAGTGCGTGATCACACGCCAAGGGCCCGCTACAAACAAGGTAGGGAAAACCACCACTGGAGCACCTTTCATGCTTCCACACTCAAAAAGATCACGCAAGAGGCTCCGCACAGCCAAACGGATTGCACCGTTGTAAACCTCGTGAAAAAACATGCGGGTTAGACTAATTACACTACTCCGACGGATATCCGATGGAAAAGTCACCAACACTGCCTCACGCACGAACGGCGTCCCGTGATCCCGAGCCCTGACCCTGAAAACAGTCGGGCGCATAGCACCATTGTGATACCATCGAGAAAACACGTCAAAAGCACTACTCACATGAGTGCAATGGATATCCGGCGAAAAAGATGCATTCCGGCGCACCGTACACGAGCGGTGCTTCATGGGACCCACATCCCGATCCCGAAACTCAATGAACGGATCGCACCGTTTTGATCCTCTCAAAAAAGCACACAAGATGGACTATTCACTTGTCCAAAACGGTCACCCGGTGATAAATCTGGAAATCACCGTCAACTCCCGAAATGGCCCTCGTGGGGCCCGCACCATCGTGCGGATATACATCGGGCATACTGCGCCAACGCGATACCCTTGAAAAACACCCAACATCGATTGCTCGCACGCCCCGAACGGACGTTCGAGAAAAAAGTCGTGAAACACTACACGCAGCTCAAAAGACGGGCCATGGGGCCCACGCCTAAACTCCGGCTTCAACACCCGAAAACGCCCTGGAAACCTCCGCTTCGGTGCCAGGGTCGCAACGCCGCTGACGGCGCTCAAAACGGATGACGGATGTGTCCGCGCCGCTCAAAACAAGATTCCCGGAATGACGTCAAATTTTCTTAAAGACGCGTCGCGCCTCTGAGGCCCCTCATTTCAGGAATTAAAAATTCCTGAAATTATCTCAAAAACATCTCCTCGACGCTAGGAAGCCTCTTCCGTAGACGGCATTCAAAACGGAATCTCGTAGCGGAAAATACGGGTGTCCGAACACCGAGGGGGAAAGGCACCTGGGGCTGGACCGGCCGGTCCGCCCGGCCGACCGTTTGAGCCAGGTCATCGCGCGACGACCTGCACGACGCGGGTCGTGCCTCCTCTGCGGGGTCGCGCGCCACGACCCCAGTTCCCCGTCGTGCTCCAGTGAGCGCTACCCCGCGCCGGCGCCCAGCAAACCGGCCAGCGCCGCACGCCCGCCTCGCCTGGCCGCTCCCCCTCGCCGCCCTCCTGACCGGCTCCCCTCGCCGGAACCCGCAGCCACGCCGCCACCTGGAGGTCGCCGGACCACCGCGCCGCCACCGCTGGAAACCCGCCGGACCACCATGCCGGCCAGAAAACCCCAAAAACCCGCGGATCTTCGTTGGGCCACTGAGGAGGCTTCGGAGGTCGGATTTTGAATCTGAAATAAGCGTTGGAAAGCTTGGAGATCATACTACGCGATCATGGGCATTGATCGACGATCGGATAACAATAGATTCTATAAATTAAGCTCAAAGATTGTGGGAAATAAAAAATGAAACAAAAATGACTCCTACCTCTTGGGCGATGCCTGGAGCTTCACGGTGAGTCCACCGCCGCTCCGCTGCCTTGCCAGAATTGGATCGCCGGAGGTGCCTCTCCATAGTGATTTTCCAGAGCTGGAGGAGAGGGGGAGGGTTTGAGTTATAAGGAGAAGAAGAAGAGGGTGCGGGAGGAGTGTTTAAAAAAACAAAACACATAAACTCCCGCCCGTGGGCCCCGTACCTGAACTCCCAACAGGGTCGGGATTTAGCCTCCCCTAGACTAAGAACCACACTCTAAGCGCAACAGCGGTCTCAGACTTTTATTTTGAGACCCCGTTCAAAAGTTATTAAACTTAGCACCTGAGGCTGCCAAATTACGAAAACGCCCCTATGGCCATTTTTCACAAACGGCCCGCGCCCGCGAAACTTATACCCCCTAGGGTAAACGACACGCTCCGAACTCAACGGTGCCATCGGTTTTCCAATCCGAGCCACTGTTTAAGAGATACTTGCTTTTCAACATTAAACGAACTAATTAATTAATTAATTAATCCATTTAACCTTCCAGAAGCGGGCAAGGGGTCCAGACGTCCCGCGCCGACAAGTTTTATGTCGTTCCTAGGGTAAAAAACCCATTCTAGACCCATACGTACACTCTGATCTCTGATCCAGATCACCTTTTAGGAGTTATCCCATTTATTCAGTGTTTCCAGTGTGAACGCACTGAAAATTTAATTTCGGCCACTCTGGGGCTCGGAATCGCATGCTGTCCAAAGGCGCTGCTCTGGAATATCATCAAGAATATTCCAAAGTCTTTCACAGCGAAAACCGGGTTCTTACATCATTCCCTCCTTCAAGATTTTCATCCCCGAAAACAAAACTAGGGAGAAACATAGGGTACTAAGCCCACTCCTGGCTTTCCCTTACCCAAAAGGACCCACGCACAGCTCTGCATCATCTCACATAGACCAAAGGATTGATCTGTTCACGCTAGGTCGGCCCTTGCCGACGTCGTGCACCCACTCCAAACTTTGGGGTTAGGGAAAGGAGATAGGGTACCTCGCCATCCCATTGCATGGTCTCAAACGGCCCGATGGCTCTCGGGGGTAGCTCACCTCCCCGAACGAACCGCTACGTCGCATGCCGCGACTGGAATCACCGCCTGCACCCGAAACAAGGCTCAGTGATTCCCTCCTTCAGAATATCCATATGGTGGAACACCCAAGGATATCTGATCACGTAAGACTCTACAACTGAGGCTCTCTTACACGCTCGGTGAGCGATGGAGTCGACACCATCGACTAAAGGAAAAGGTCCCCCGCCTTTTTCCTTACCAACATAGGGTTACACCCGACGCCATGCGCCACCCTGGTAACACCTCAAACAAGGAGCAGGGATAATAGCCTTTCACACGCAGAGCCTAACAATTCTACTGCAAAAAGTAGAAGAGTCGCAAGAGGTACCTCTCACAATCCCATGCTATGCAGGGTCGTAGACATCCAAAGCTCGCGGCTGTCTGTGGTCCCAACTGTCAGCTCCCAGAGCCTGACGTGGACCGCCTAGTGGTGATGGGGAGATCTCGTAAAGTCATCCCCCACTACCAGCTCCTCCCGCTCCTCTGATAGAACCACCTCCCTAGGTACTACTCCGATCACAGCGCTGCCTCTGTTGTGGTGGTGCGCCTGCTGCCTTCCCGAAGGACCCAGCAACTCAGGTCAGGCAGTCTCATGCCATGTGACCTCGCCTGTCACAAGCATAACACTGACTCTATCTGAGCTTCACTAGTGCCCTTCAGCGCCACATTGGTGTACAACCACGCCCCTGAGTCCGGTTGATAGTAAGCCACATGCGTCAAGGTTCTGCTTGCCGATGCCCACTAACTGTGGCAAACGTCTCAGCTCCAACGTGCATGCTTCCACCACCAACACTGGAATGCGATAGGAAGCCCTCTGTCACCAGCGCCTTCTCTAGCACCCCGACATATGTGGAAATTCCCAAGGGTACTATGATAGCCTGAATCTCTTGTTGGAGACCCTCCTCAAACTTCCGTGCTTGGATGTTGTCGTCATGGAACATGTCCAGGTATAAGCGTGCACGGTCTACAAAACTAGCCGCGTACTCGGCCACCGTCATCCCTCCCTACTGAAACTGTAGGAGCTCCTGAATCCGAACGGAGCGCAAAGAGGAGGGGAAAAACTCCTCACAAAACAACAACTGAAAGTCGTCACATGAAAGTGACGACTCGCCAAGAAACTGAGTAACCAGACTCCACCAATGCCAAGCTGCTCTGCAGAAAAGGCTGGCTGCCAAAGCCACTCTCTGATCTGTCGGCATCTGCACAAGCCTGAAAAGGCGAACCACTGCCTCGAGCCAAACCTCTGCTACCTGAGGTTCTGGCTCACCACTGAACCTCAGCGGTCTCTATCGCTAGAACTCCCAGAGTGCGCTCAACCTGCGCTCAAGCTCAGCCTGCTCTACTAAAACTACCTGCTGCTCAACAGGTGGGGGTGCTGCTACCAACCCACCCGGAGAAAGGGGCTCG
Source organism: Viscum album (assembly GCA_963277665.1). Lineage (NCBI taxonomy): Eukaryota > Viridiplantae > Streptophyta > Magnoliopsida > Santalales > Viscaceae > Viscum > Viscum album. The sequence continues at coordinate 1,423,000,744 of OY728143.1, forward strand.
CATGACGGGTCCTAGTATGTGGCCTTGTAGCTCACAGTGTCGTCATCATGCACCCAAGCTGGTATCTTGGCTGGCTGTCTTCGCGGATACATCCTGAATATTATCAAGGAGTACCGCGATCAGATGAGCATATATGTATATACCAACAACAACAATGATGGGGAGATGACTCAAGAAGGATAGTCAAGACTCAGTCCTATGTGATGCACAAACAAATTTTCCCTGCAACAAGTGTCTCAGCATGCTGATTCGACAAGCAGGTTATCAAGGTCCTGGTGAATGGATACATCGGCTGCCACACCATCACTGGACTCCCTGGCCTGAGAGACACTCTCAAGACACGTTAACACTGTTGCCCTAAATCCCAACCAATTCCTCTTTTAGGGACGTCCGTGCAACGTCCCAAGGAACGAACCAGCTTTGATACCACATTTTCACGACCCGATCCTACCCGGGCTCGAGCCGCAACTACCCCAAGACAGCCTCCATAGGCCAGGGGCTAGCGACCAGCGCCGAAGGCACAAAAACTCGGGGAGGCCTTTGGCTAAGAACCTGTAAACACTCACACGCAGCACACTCAAGGAAAAAGTGAAGAGTAAAAAATAAAATTAAAGGGAAACTACAATAAATAAACCACAAGAGTGCATCAACCTCTAAACAGTACAAAGTACAGTGCTGAAGGGAAAAAGGGGCAAAACACGCGCCCAACCAGAAAAGGTTCCACAACCCGGCAATAGGTAAACAAAAAGGAAACAGCTGACGGGTCTCCCACCTGGAACCTGGCCACGACCACTGCACGCAGTCCAAGCTCCCAAGCTCCTACGCTCCACTAAAGTCACGCTCCACCTATCTGTCGTCTGCAAGGGCACACCAAGTGTGGGCAAATCCCAAGTAGGGGTTAGTATAAAAATACTCAGTAGGATACCCCGAAGGCCCTAGGGAGCAAAAATGAGGTACCGAAGGGGTGAGAAGTAGAGCGAACAGAGAAAAGTGGAGAAGTACGACCAAGAGTGCAGTAAAGAGAATAGTAAGAGTCCAGCTCAACCCAACAAGAGAAAGGAAGTAGACTCGTCCAGGCATAAGGATCTGGAAACGGTGAGAAGATGAACATCTCGTCGAGTCTTCGCTACCTACATCGGGAGAGTAGACTCGTCCAACCACGAGAAGATAGACACGGAAATCAAGTGGCATACCCCGTGCATCTTCGCCCCTCCTGGAAGGAGAGTAACCAAACCCAAGAAGTGGGTACCAGAAACAAGGTATATACATATTTGTATGTTCAACAAGAAACTCGAACAATGTCGTAAGGGGATCTCCGTCCCATAGCTCAGCCCAAGAAAATGAGTCGCCAATAGTACCAGAAACAAACACCATCGATGCCCAGCATCCCCCACGTCCACTCCGAACCGAAAGCCAAGGGGCTCAATCACCACACTTTGACACTATCCCCTTTGGGCGGCACTGACTCGCCCACACGGTTTTAGATCGCGTCACAAGAACGCGTCTAGGTGGGGAAAACACCCCTCGAACTTGAGAGTTCTAGGGAAAGTGAAACCACACCTCATCACTGCCCTGCAGTCGAGAGGTCTCCTCAAAATCAAGCTGTCACAACACTAACCCGTATAACCAAGGGTCTCGCTCCGGTAATCATGGAGGAAAGACACATGCTAGCCTAGTAGGAAGGACTGAGCCTAGAATGCCAACGGATGACCCACTGGCCAGCCCCGTTGGAGGGTAATTCATAACCAGATATCGGGTGACCCACTGCCTAGCCCTGCTGGAGGGTAAACCCCAACACATTATCAAGCGACCCATTGCCCAGCCCTGCTGGAGGGTAAACCGTAACACATCATCTGGCGACCCACTACCCAGCCCCACTGGAGGGTAGACCTTATTACATCATCAGGCGACCCACTGCCCAGCCCCGCTGGAGGGTAGACCTGGAATAAGTCGACAGGTGGCCCACTGCCCAACTGTGCTGGAGGGTAGACCTGGAATAAGTCGACAGGTGACCCACTGCCCAGCCGTGCTGGAGGGTAGACCTGGAACTAGACGACAGGCGACACACTGGTCAGCCCTGCTGGTGGGTAAACCCTAAGAGGTCATCGGGTGACCCACTGCCTAGTCTCTACTGGAGGGTAGACCCTAAGTGCGTCGGGTGACCCACTACCCAGTCTCTGCTGGAGGGTAGACCCTTAGAGCATTGAGTAACCCCTTTCCCAGTCTCTGCTGGAGGGTAAACCCTAATAAGTCAATGAGTAACCCAATTCCCAGCCCCGCTGGAGGGTAAAACTCAGAACTGCTCTGGCCATCTCTACTGGAGGGTACAACACTGGCCAACCGAACACGAAGTGGGTATCGCGCGACCAATCAAATCCAGCACAACTCACCCAAAGGGGGTTCAGCGCATGTTCCATCAATGGGTGTCACCAACACCGCTACCGACCGATCCATCAAGAATGAAACAAGGGGGAGACCACTCAACCCTGCTGGTCAAACAAACGGGCACAGAGGGACCCTCTACGCCGCGAGAGGACAAATTACGCAAAGCAGAACACGACACGCACATGGGGCCCACACTACGTGTGGCCCCAAGTCAACCCCAACCAAGCGCACGAACTTTCTCAGGTACAAACCACACATACCTCCAAGCGCTCCCGTATACTCTCAGAGCATACCTCGTTCTAGCCCAAAGGCTATCGTGCACACGGCACCCAGCGTCAACGCGAAGGCGTGACATAACAACTCCACCTCAAAGGCCCAGGCACGGCCAACCACATCTCGTGAACCACTTACATCACTCTCCCAAGAGTGCGCGATCACACGCCAAGGGCCCGCTATAAACAAGGTAGGACGAACCACCACTGGAGCACCCTTCATGCTTCCACACTTAACAAGATCGCGCAAGAGGAACTACACATCCAAACAGATAGCACTGTTGTAAACTTCGTGGAAAAACACGGCGGTTAGACTACTTACACGCCTCCGACGGATATCTGACGGAAAAGTCACCAACATCGCCTCACGCCCGAACGACGTCCCGTGATCCCGAGCCCCGGCCCCGAAAACAGTCGGGCGCATCGCACCATTGAGATCCCCTCAGGAAAACAATCAAAAGCACTACTCACATGAGTTCAACGGATATCCGGAGAGAAATATGCATTCTGGCGCACCGTACACGAGCGGTGCTTCGTGGGACCCGCATCCTGGTCCCGAAACTCAATGAACGGATCGCACCATTGCGATCCTCTTGAAAAAGAACAAAAGATGGACTATTCACTTATCCAAAATGTTGGCCCGGTGATAAAGTTGTAAATCACCGTCAACTCCCGAAACGGCCCTCACGGGGCCCGCACCATCGTGCGGAATTACAGCGGGCAGACTACGCCAACGCGATGCCCTCGGAAAAACACCCAACATCGACTGCTCGCACGCACCGAACGGACGTCCGAGGAAAAAGTCGTGAAACGCTACATGCAACTCAAAAGACTGGCCATGGGTCATATGTCTCAACTCCGGCTTCAACACCCGAAACTGCACTGGATACCTCCGCTTCGGTTCCAGGGTTGCAACACCGCTGCCGGTGCTCAAAACGGACGTCGGATGTGTTCGCGCCGCTCAAAACAAGATTCCCGGAATGACGTCTAATTTTCTTAAAGACACGTCGCACCTCCGAGGACCCTCTTTTTGGGAATTAAAATTTCCGAAACTATCTCAAAAACATTTCCTCGATGCCAAGAAGGCTCTGTCACAGACGACATTCAAAATGGACACCCATAGCGGAAAATACGGGTCTCCGAGCACCGAGGGGTCAAGGCCCCTGGGGCTGGACCGGCCGGTCCGCCCGGCCGACTGGCTGAGCCCGGTCGCCGCGTGACGACCCGCACGATGCAGGTCGTGCCTCCTCCTCAGGGTCGCGTGCCGCGACCCTGGTTCCCCGTCGCGCTCCAGTGATCGCTGCCCCGCGCCGGCGCCCAGCAAACCGGCCAGCGCCGCATGCCCGTCTTTCCTCAAAACGCTCCCCCGCGCCGCCCTGCTGACCGGCTCCCCTCGCCAGAACCTGCAGCCGTGCCGCCACCTGGAGTTCACCAGACCACCGCGCTGCCACCGCTGGAAACCCGTCGGACCATCGTGCCGTCCAGAAACCCCCAAAAACCCACGGATCTTCGTCGGGCCGCTGCGGAGGCTTCGGAGGTCAGATTTCGAATCCGAAATAAGCGTTGGAATGCTCGGAGATCGTACTATGCGATCATGGGAATAGATCGACGATCGTATAACAATTGATGCTATAAATTAAGCTCAAAGATTGCGGTAAATTAAAAAGAAACAAAAAACGACTCCTACCTCTTGGGCGATGCCCTGAGCTTCACGGGGAGTCTGTCGCCGCTCCGCTGCCTTGCCGGAATTGTCTCGCCGGAGGTGCCTCTCCGGAGTGCTTCGCCAGATCTAGAGGAGAGGGGGGGTTTGAGTTAGAAGGATAAGAAGAAGAGGGTGGGATAGGAGTGTTTAAAAAAAACAAAACACTTAAACTCCTGCCCGTGGGCCCCGTACCCGAACTCCCGACGGGGTTGAGATTTAGCCTTCCCTAGGCTAAGAACCACGCTCTGAGCACAACCGAGGTCTCGGAATTTTATTCTGAGACCCCGTTCAAATGTTATTAAACTTAGCGCCTGAGGCCTCCAAATTACGAAAACGCCCCTGGGGCCATTTTTCACAAACGGCCCGCGCCCGCGAAACTTATACCCCCCCTAGGGTAAACGGCACGCTCCGAACTCAACAGTGCCCTCGGTTTTCCAATCTGAGCCACCGTTTAAGAGATACCTGTGTTTCAACATTAAACAAACAAATTAATTAATTAATTAATCTGTTTAACGTTCCAGAAGCGGGAGAGGGGTCCAAACATCCCGCGCCGACAAGTTTTATGTCGTTCCTATGGTAAACACCCCATTTCGGACCCATCCGTACACTAAGATCTCTGATCTAGATCACTGTTTAGGATTTATCCCATTTATTTAGCGTTTCTAGTGTGAACGCATTGAAAATTTAATTCCGGCCACTCCGGGGCTCGGAATCACACGCCGTCCGAAGGCACTGCTCTGGAATATCATCAAGAATATTCCAAAGTCTTTCACAGTGAAAACCGGGTTCTTACAGTACAGTATTTATAATAACATCAAAGTATGTAGAAGGTACTGGAGTTATTATTTTGGTATGGAAATAACAAAGAATGAGAAAGTGGAAAAAGAAAAGAACTTGAAAGAGGGTGGTGAAATTATTACCTTTTCTTCAGGTGTTTCTTTTTGAATTGAACAAAAGGTCTCCATAGGATGGATTTATGATCAAGTTAAGGAATCTAGGTTTATGTGAGGGAATTTGGGAGGATATTTGGGTAGGGGTTGGCTGAGCCAAATGGCTTTGGAGGTGTGATTTTGAGAGAAGGGGAAGTGCCCTTTTTTAATAGGGGTGAAGGTCACTTTTAGAAAATATTAAAATATTAATTTATTATACAATCATATTCGGTTTATAATGGCTCAAAATTAATTTATTTAGATACTTAGGTGGTTATTGGTCTAAATCCTTTCAACCAATAGGTTTTAGAAGAATTTAGGTTACCATTGTAACCTTATCTTTTAGATTTAATTCTTAGTTAAATAGTTTGACATTTACCATGTCTCTTTATATTTTTATATTTTATGATTAACAAACTTACTATAAACATCCAAGAGAACCTAAAGTTGTTAATTAATGACATATATATCATTATTTAATCCCTTTGGTTGATCCTTAGAATTTTAGGAATATTTTATCAACCAAAAATATTGTATTTTTTTTAAAACTAATTTATTTCAATTTTGACCCTATTTGGTATTTTGTTTTTGTGAAAGTCATAACAACCTAATCACATAGAAAAAAAATTATCTAATAAATCATACCATATCATATTAACCTATAAAATTCTTTTTCGACATCAAAACTTTTAAAATATATTTATTTTAAAATTTATAATATAAACTATTTTAATATTTTATTAAGAATGTAATTACTGCATCATCATTGTGTCATAAATAAATTTAATTATTTCATCTATAAAAATTATAAATAAAATAAAATTATGTAGGAAATAATTTTATATTTATAATGAATATTTATTGTCGAATTTATCTTATATATATCCCTATATTAAAATTGGTTTAGTTAATAAACTTTGAATTTAACACTTTTAACACTTCTTTGAATAAAATAATAATAAATGTCCTAATCTAATCCAAGTGGACCTAAAGGATCATATTTTATTCCTAAAGTTGTTTTTTTTCTAATTACACATATCCAATATAATAGGACATGTGTTATGGTAATTATAATATCATTTTTACCTTTAATTACCCTATTTACTTTTAACGGTGGTAAATAAAAGTCAAAAGATACTATTAATAAAAAATAAATTTCATATTATTAAGTCACATTTTACTTACTGATATCAACTGTGTCTCTTGTATTTTTTAAATTCAACTCACAGAAGTGATAAAATTAAATTTATGCAAATTTGTTAACGTGCCTAGAAGGTGGGTAAAATGCGTTAAAAAATTCAATAAAACTTTATACATCTAATTTTATTATAAAATGACTCCAATTCATTACATTAAATAATATAGATATTATTTATCTATTTTTAATTTTAATAAATTTAAATAAAATAAATAATTATTAAAATAAAAAGTTGATTTTCAACAAAAACGTAACATTTTTTACTATTCATAAAAAAATTGAATGTTTTCAGAAAAATACCAAAAATTCACCATAAGCTAATTTTGTTATTCCGAATTCAAAAATGAAGTCTATTTTACCATATTAAAAACATATAATTTTTATTTATTAATTTAAAATTAATTCCCATTATCAAAACCAAAAAGTGGGTTTTTTAAAAAGTACAAACTATCAAAATATTGACATGTGTTTATGTAAACTTTAACTATAAAATTACTTCTAATGACCTACATAGTTTTAAATGATAAAAATATAATCTAATTACACTTAAAACCCATTAAATTTTATAATTTAACACTATAAATTATTTTTTTTAAATTGGTTGTTTTCAATTAAAATTTAGCATCGTTCACTATTCATCAAAATTTGTAAGTTATCAGAATAACTCAAAAAAAAGTCCAAACTAAATTTTTATATACTACATCTAAATAAGAAGTTTATTTTGTCAAATTTAATATAAAGTTGTTATATATTGCATTTTAAAAAAATTCACAACTAGTCTATGGTAAAATTTCATTTTTCAAAAATACTTCATTTATCTAAAAAATTGAATTTTTTCTTATATTATGTCTAAGAAACACATTATATGGGTGTTAAAATTATATATAGTATATAAGATTCAAAATTCAGTTAATACTAGTCATACTCTATTTTTGAATAGCAAGTTAGGTAATTTGTGGTGCACTTGAACTCGGTGTTGCGTGTAGTGAAAGCGATTGAATTACTTTAAAGAGATAATGTACTATGAAATAATGGGGTGTTACAAAATGCCAGGTATATCAATAGTCTCACCCTTTCTATGTAGTTTTTTCCATCCGGACTAGATTTCATGTCCCTCCTCTTCCCATCCTACATCACCCTAGTGATCATATCACTCTAACAATGCATTCCTTTCCTGCATGCCTTGACATAGTATGGCTATTCGTATAGGACATTTTACCAATGACACTTCCTATTATATTCATTCACTACTAGATGCTCTTGACTTGGCTATTCCTATTAAGTCCTGAACCAACTATTCCTACTAATGTTTTTCTCCTATTACCCCAATTAGTTTTAAATGAGGGGTATTATTCCTTGGTTAAAACATCTTTTTCAGCATTATCATTCATCTACTTATTCTTGAGGGGATAGGTCCATGAGGATGATCATTCCATATGTTTTCTTTTATTTTGTAATCTGGATGGCTTAGGGGGGGAGTGTGATAGGATTTGAGTCCAACATCAAATGTTAGGTGTTTGTTCATCGTTATTATTCATCATAAATAAACACCAAGACCTCCCTTATGAGTTATTTTGTGCATTGGGTTACAGGATACTCCCTTTTAAAAAAATAAATATTATTTAAATAAATAAATGTTAATTTATTTATTTAATAAATGGTATTTATTTATTTCTGAGTTATACATGTATCTAGAAAATAATTATAGTATTATTATTATTATTTGATGTGTGGTACGTTAAGGATTAAGGGGAAAGTAAATAGCCTATGTGAAATTATTTGTTCTCTAGCCTAGTTTTATAAACCCAGTTATATCATTATACAGTAAGAGACAATCGTTGTGCATAATGGATTGACATAGACAATTCTCACAAACCTTGAGAGAAAATTTTCAAGAATGATCTCAAGAATAGAGAACTTTGATCATCTTACACCCTCTAAAGTTCCCAAGAGAACCATTAGAATGTTGTATTTCTTGAAGGAGTTCTTGATGTGATCAAAGATGAATGATTAAAGTATTGATAATGATCTGTGCTAACACCTAGTGATTCTATGACGGTGTTTCACGGTTTTGGATAATGTACAGATCACTGGTAGAGGGATTCTATTTTGGATCCTACAACACAATGATGACATGACAAGAATGGTCAACCAATTAAAAAATGAAGAATTAAATCAAACTAAAGGGTAATTATTGTTTTATAAATTATTTATTAATTATATGTGAAATAAAATCTCTTCTAAGTTTAGGGATTTCTTCATCTGGTTCTTTTGGTGTATTTGTAAGACATGATGATTTTTCAATATATTCTTAAGGATTATCCATTGAATTTGATGAAAATCCATCATTGGGTATGAGCCTAACTAGCATCCGTTGTGCCTAGAACCTCGAAGTGGTATTAAAGTGGCCACATATTAATTTATAATTATTTATTAATCATTAATCAAAATATGTATTTTTGTTAGTTTTCATTTCTTGTTTATTAATTATTTAATATGAAAGTCGGGTTTTTTGTCATTATTCACATTCATATGAATAGATCAAGAACATGTAAAGAATTTTTAAAGATCACATATAGCTGTACTAAAGATTTTGGTTTCCTGACATAGAGACACGTGTTACTTAAAATTACACATTCTGTATTCTTGTCAACCATAAAAGTGTGAATTTTGTAAATCATATAATATCATGTGGGTGTCGTGATACATAATGTATTAATTACATGATGTGTGATAGCTACCATCCAACACAAGTTTTGATGGGGTTGCACATCATTTAGTAGTGTACATGTCATGTATTTCTACATGGTTCTCCCATGAATTTCTTAGAAACCATATGCTAAAATTACACTATGTGTTTTTATTTATTGTCATTTAGGGGATATAAAACAATGTAACATGATCTAATGTGATTACATTGCTTGTATATTGAATTCATATTGTGTAGTTCATTAATTTCCTTGTGAAATTCATGTTATGTTCTCTTGGAGTGTGATGAGTGATTGGCTAGAAATAATTTCTAGTCATGTAATTCCTGCTAGTTCATGCAAGAAACAGTTTCAAAACCATGTCATGTGATCCAAATATAGAAAAAGAAAGATTAATTTCTCCATTAAATCAAACTAAACGACATATATCCAGAGTACAGATTATCTGATAGTGTTTTAATCACACATTGATTACACTTGAGTACAAGCTAGTCGTTTGTGAAATAAATAATGAATTAATTATTTTCTATGTGTACATCCATTACACTCCATTTTTACACATCATACACATCATGTACATTATAGCCATAGAAAATAGTACACACCCTAAACATTAAATAATGTCATGTGATCAAACATGTTGTCTATACTAGATGATTTTGACCCAAAGAACTAAATTCCATGTAAGTGCATGAAACACCATGTATGCTTAAATTTCATGTAAATTATATTGTATATGACTATTAGTAAACACATGGTGCAGCATGTTAGTAATGTGATTCTTGATACAATAGATGTTCTTTGAATTTGTAACATTTTTGGAAGTTTTGGTTGGGAAAAAGTTCATTGAGTAGCCACGAATCTATAGCACTTAGATGGTTTGGTTAGAAGGTGTTATTTTTATTGGTCCTGGATGGATTGGTTTAGTAGAAGTTCAGGTGTTTTGAGGTCCTTTTGTTATCCAGGAGTGATGTGAATACTATGTCAAATTTTCATGATCAAGTCAAAGTTGGCTAAAGGATACTATCGATGGTAACTATTGTAAATGAAAGGATCCCTGTGAAACTTAGAGGTCAATGAAACTAGATGACTGGTTGGGACCCCTATATAAGTGGGAGTGGGAAAACCTACTGATGTTTCTAGTTATTATTCTTTTATAGTGATCCACATGGTTGTTAAGTCATTAGTTATAATACTTGTACTTATAGATAAATAATATTTTAGTGTTCTCCTATGGACAAAGAATGAAAATACAAATCGTATGAAAAAACAGTGTTTTCTCATTTGTTTCCTTTATACTTATTATACTTATATGAATGTGTTTTGTTAAGCATTTTGACAAAGTGTGATTATTTGGGGTGTGAGAGACTTCCTAATTTATGATTCACTTTTCTCAAGAGGAAGGTGATATTTTGTTATGCAAAACATCTAGAGTTTGTACATCCAGTTGGAAAAGATATTTTTCCATTCTTCTGAAGAAGTGAACTTCTTGGGATTTCACTATTTTTTCCATTCTTCTATCAAGTGATAGTTGAGAATAGTTCAAATATAAAAACTTTCACAACATACTCAGGTATATTTTATTTAATAGTCTCGATGAGTTCTTTTTATTTAGTGTGTAACGTCCCCGACCCGGAAGCCACTCACGGTGCTCCGAGCCGGGTGGTTACATAACCTTAAGCGAGCCTCCTCGTACGCCAAAGGCTGCCGACTAGTAGTGGGGGTGTATGTAGTCAAGTGGGGATACTATACCCCCTTATTATCAGAGTAAACTGCACCAGAAACAACCAAATAGCGGGAAAAATAACCAATAAAAAAGGAATATGTATAACAACCATTTCCCAAAAACATATGCTATGTCATACTACATGTGAAAAAGTGAACAAAACCCAAAATAATACAATGGCCAAAATCCCCAAAATGGTCCCGACTCCAAGTCTGGATCCTCCACCATGTGCTACCCATGTCCACTCAACTGTCTAGAAAGGACCCTTGCCCTTATCCTGACCAGCAACCATGAAGTCTGCTCGGGTACCCAACGGCGGCCCGAGCAGGGTGTGAGTACAACTCAGTAGGCCACCACCAACAGTGTCTAGAAAATATCCAGTATAAATAGGTAGTGCATGAAAAATGAATATGAATGATAATTCCAAGTAATTAATTAAGGTGACATTATCCAATTCAAAGCCCAACCATTACCACATTCATTACCATTCATTTCCCAACAATTACCATCACTTACCATTTCATCACATTTCCATGGGTTAATCACATTCATCATGTTACATGGGTTAAAGGCCAACAATCACATGCAAGACGGTAAACACAATTTTATCCTATCTCGCTAGGAATAACCCCTCATAGCAACCATAACCTCACCTCGAAGCCTCAGTCCGTGTGGATGCAACCGATAGGGAAACAGAGCATCAGTCCTATCCCTACCCCATGAATTTAGGGTGGAGTTCAGAGCATTAGTCTTCACTCAACCCGTGGGCGTAGAGCCTCAGTCATACCCCACTCTACCAAGCCATCTGCACATGCTTATATATAAGTAACCATCAACCTTCCAACCATTTCCCATCGGCAACCATCATTCACAACAACCCACATGGAAAAACACATCATGCCTTAACCTATTAACACATTACCATTTCACATCATTTAATCATTCACCCAATTCTCATGTGTTATGCCTATCTCACTAAGAATTCAACACTAGACCCGTAATCTATCCCATTATGGTCTTTAATCAATTTACACATTAACCCATTTAACACATTCATCATTCCATGAATCAACCATTAATTCCCTTTCAAATTACCCTTTGATTATTTCCAAGTCTAGGTGAATCACCTAACTTCTATTCCACTCTCAACCAAACATGCCAACGTATTCATCAAGGGCTCTACAATTCATTACAACAAGGTCACTTGTTTAATATCAATCCCTAAATCTGCGAAATACCGGCACACCACATGGATAGCCCCAATTAGGTCAAGTTTATCACAACACATCCCACGGGGATCGTGAGGGTTCCCATTTTCCATTTTAAACATCATTATTACCAAACATACCAAGGTTATTCAAAACATAACCAAAGGAAACCAAGAACACAACTAAACATGCAGAAAGCCCTAAATAACCATGGGATATAACTTGTAGACCACCTACCTCAAATCCACGGTAGAACGCACCCTCAATCGAGTCCTTAGACCTCGATTAGACCAACCCTTGGAGATTTAACCTAGAACTCACCCAAAAGATAGGGTTTTAAGGTTTCGGAACTAGATGGAGAGAAGGAACAAACCTTAAACCAAGAAAAGAACCAAGGAGAAGATTATCCTTACCCGGAGCTTCAATCCGCAACCAACGGCACCAAAATAGTCTTAGGATTGAAGGAGATTGATCTCTTGGAGCCCTTGGGAGGTCTGTTTTGCACCTAGGGTGAAGAGGATAAGATGGAAGGAAAATCCCGAGTGGGGGTTATAAATCCCGGAGTGGAAAACATGTAATTTTTCCAACTTTAAGTGGCTGCACGGTTTAGCTGCACGATTTAGAAAATGGTGCGCAAACCGTGTGCAAGCTATTTTCTGGAGGAGGAGGGGTTGCACGGTTTTTCCTGGGCAGGTTGCACGGTTTTCCAAATTGTTCACAAGTCGTGCACCCAGCCCTCTCTTGGCCAGACATCCCTTCTTTCGTGCCCCGAGCCCCTGGAACACCCCCAAGGCCTCTCATACCTTCGGGAAACATTTTAAAAACCCAAAAACAAGGGATTTAACTAGAACACAACAAAAACATACATTTCCAAAAACTGGGATCTTACAACCTCCCCACCTTATAACAGCTCGTCCTCGAGCCATGGTCCCAAGACTCATTGCTCCACCGAAGAGAAGAGTTCGGGCCACTGAGCCCGCACATCTGATTCCCGCTCCCAAATTTCTTCCTGAACTTTCCCATGCTGCCATAGTACTTGCACTAATGGAACAACCTTGCCTCGTAAGACCTTTTCACTATGGTCCACCACACGGACCGAATGCTCCTCAAAGGATGCCTCTGCCTCAAGCTCCACATCCTCAACATCAACCACGTGAGATAGATCAGGGTGATACTATCGAAGCTACGACACATGAAACACATCATGCATCCCACCATACCGTTGTGGAAGATCCAATCGGTAATCCACTAGTCTGATCCTCTCCACGATCTCAAAAGGTCCCACATACCTGGGTTCTAACTTACAATGCTTCCGAATCCGACGGTGACCCAACCTTGGTGACACCCGAAGGAACACTTTATTACCCACCAAAAACTCAAGAGTTCTACACCTCCGATCTGTATATGACTTCTGTCTACTCAAAGTTGTATCCATTCACTTCCTGATCAACTGAACTCTCTCTGAAGTCTCCTGCACGAGATTTGGCCCCAGCAACTCAGATTCACTGGCCTCCAGCCAACACAATGGAGATCTACACGTCCTCACGTAGAGTGCCTCAAACGGTGCCATCTGAATTGTAGCCTGAAAAATGTTGTTGTAGGAAAACTCAACTAACGATATGTGTCCTTCCCAAGAACCACCAAAGTCCAAGACAGAAGCTCTCAACATGTCTTCCAACACATAGATTGTACGTTCCGACTGCCGGTCCGTCTGTGCGTGGAAAGCCATACTCAAAAACACCTGTGTACCAAGTGCCTTATGCAACCCATGCCATAAACGTGACGTGAAACGCGGATCTCGTTCTGAAACTATGGTCTTTGGAACACCATACAACCACACTATTTCCCGAACATACAGCTCACCCAACTGGTCGACTGTATAGGTCTCCTGAATCGGAAAGAAATGAGCCACTTTCGTTAACTGATCCACGACCACCCAAATTGTATCATTCTTCTATGGCATCCTTGGAAGACCCACAACAAAATCCATTGTTAAATCATTCCACTTACATTCCGGAATGGGCAATGGATGCAACAAACCACCTGGGCATTGATGCTCGGCCTTCACCTGCTGACAGGTAAGGAACCGTGCCACAAACCCCGCCTCTTCCCTTTTCATTCCAGTCCACCAAAACTGCCTTCGGAGATCACGGTACATCTTGGTCAAACCAGGATTTACTGCTCACTTTGATTCATGGAACTCACGCATCAACTCGTCCCGCACACACTTTGTCACAACCACACGATCACGAACACGAGCAACATTGTCCACACCAACGGTCCAACGAAAAGGTAGCTCCCCACCTTTATGCTTTTCCTTCATGCTCAAACACTCAGGATCACCAAGCTGACTTTCCATAACCCGACTCAAAAGTGTTGACCCCATCGTTAAGGAAGCAAGAGTGACCTGACCATTCTCCTCCTACACCTCCAGGTGCATATCTGCAAACAAGGCCATCACCTTCCACTCAGAGCTGGACTCCTGAACCGCCTGATTCTGAACCTTCCTGCTTAGAGAATCAGCAACACTATTTCCCTTTCTCGACGTGTACACCATCTCAAAGTCAAAAGACTAGAGATATTAAACCCATATTCTCTGTTGAAGATTCAGATCCCACTATGAGAAGATGTTCTTTAAACTCTTATGGTCAAAAAACATGGTAAACTATTCCCCCAACAGATAGTGCCTCCAGCACTTCAAGGCGTACACCACTGCAGCCAACTCAAGGTCATGAGTGGAATAGTTCTGCTCATGGGGTCTCAACTGCCTTGACCCATAAGCCAAAACCCGCTCATCCTACATCAACATTTCCCCAAGTCCAACTCCCGACGCATCACAAAACACGATGTACTTCTTACCCGGATCAGGTAAGGTCAGGATAGCTGCAGTCGTCAACCGCTTCTTCAACTCCTGGAAAGAATTCTCACAAGACCCAGACCACTCAAATATGATTTCCATCTTGGTCAAGCCCGACAGTGGTGCTGCCAAGTGAGTGAAATCCTAAATGAACCTTCGGTAACACCCAGCCAAACCAAGGAAACTCCGAACATCAGAAACACTCCTGGGTTGCTCCCAAGATACAACTGCCTTCACTTTCTTTGTATCCACTGACACACCTGCATCCGAGATGATGTGACCCATAAAATGCACCTCACCTATCCAGAATTGACACTTTGATATCTTGGTGTATAGCTAGTGCTCTCTTAGCATACCCAAGACGATGTCAAGATGTTGGGCATGATCGTCATGAGTTTTAGAGTACACTAAGATGTCATCAACAAAAACAACAACAAAATGATCTACATGGGGATGAAATATCTGGTTCATCAAATCCATAAACATTTCTGGTGCATTGGTCAAGCTGAAAGGCATGACTACAAACTCAAATGACCCGTACCGACTCCGGAAAGCCGTCCACGGTATGTCAGAAGGCCTCACCCTTAACTGGTGATAACCCGACCTCAGATCAATCTTAGAAAACACTGATGCATCCATCAAATGATGAAACATGTCATCAATCCTAGGAAGAGGGTATCGATTCTTCACTATCATTTGGTTCAACTTTCGATAGTCAACACACAGCCTCAACGACCCATTGGCCTTCTTTGCAAAAATCACAGGAGATCCCCAAGGAGACGTACTAGGACGGATAAACCCCTTACGCTCCAACTCCTCAAGCTGAACCTTTAGTTCCTGGAGTTCTTTCGGTTCCATTCGGTATGGTGGAATAGAAACTGGCTCCGCTCCCGGCAGCAACTTGATAGTGAACTCAACATCCCTCTCGGGTGGTAACCCTGAGAAACACATCCTGAAATCGATCCACCACGGGAGGAAAATTAGGTTGTTCCCCTCCCTCTCCATCATCAAGCATGAGACATGCCACATGAGCTCTGAGTCCACTCATCCATTGAAAAAACGGCCCTGCGCGCCCTGCTCGAACATCCCATTCGCTGCGGTGGACATAAGCGTCACCCACAAGCGAACTGAACGATACTCTACGGTGATAACAGTATATGTGTGCCCGATACATCACCAACCAATCCATTCCCTAGATTCGGTCAAACCCCGACATCTCGAGAATGAACAAGTCCCACAGAAAATGATACCCACCAACTTCCAAGACACATCCCTTGCACTGCTTGATATCTTCAACCTGCACTCACAACGGGTTTTCAATTGAAATCACTCCACACACTCCCTCTAAATGTAAAGAAAGCACTAACACAAGTTGAGAAGGGATAAAAGAGTGTGGGGAACCTGTGTCAAACAACACACTAGAAAACGTATAAGCTACAAGGATCGTACCTCGAATAGTCGACGGTCCAACCTTGCCATCACCAGGCACAAACTGAACTGCCTGAAGCTGGCCTGCCCCTCTACCCTGGGCCCCAGCCTGAGTACTCTGTGCTACACTGCCCTGCTGGTGTGAGTGATCTTGTCCCGGAGTTCCACGTCTACCGCCCCTACCCGTACGGCCTGTGGAGCTCCAACTGCCTGCCTGATACGGGGAAACTGATCCCCTCCCCGTATCTGGTACCTGCCTTCCACCATCATGATCACCCGCATGCCGCGGATTCCTGCAAAAGCTCTGGACATGTCCCATCCTGCCACACGAACGACACTCAAGTGGAGGTTGAGGACACTGACCACGCATATGCCCTGACCTACCACACTGATACCAGGACACCCGATCCCCACTCTGAGAGGCTAACCCCCTCTTCCAGTAACTTTTCATGCTACCACCATGTTGTGAGCTCTCATGGCGTCTCTTCCGACCCTTAGAAGCTGCACTGCTCGTCTGCCCCACTGAAACCACAAGCCCACTACCCGAAGCTCCCTTCAGGTTTCCTTCAGAGATGAGTGTCTGATCCATCACCTCTGCAAACCTCTTCAAGCGAAAGATATTCACTTGAGACCTGATCTCATTTATCAAACCATCCAGGAAACGCCTTTCCACCGCTGCTTCATCCCCTTTTAACACTGGAAAAAAGAGTCTCAAATCAGTGAAGCAACTTGCATAGTCCATCACTGATAGTGATCCCTGAGTCAGGCTCATAAACTCTGCAGCCCGCTCTTGCCTCAAAGTCTCTGTGTAGAAATGCTCCAAAAACATTTCCTGAAAAACCTTCCATGACATCCCCATAGCCTGATCGGCCTGAGCCTAAATGTCCCACCAGCACCTAGCCTGGCCCCGAAACATATAAACGGCTAGATTTACCCTCTTTTCAACAGGGGTTTCCAGATGATCTAGTATCGTCTGGACAGACTCCAACCAAAACTCTGCTGCCTCTGGCCCACCCTCTCTGGTAAAACTCAGAGGCTGTTGTAGCTGGAATTCACTGGTCAGTTCAAACATACTCGGTGCAACCCGTCCTGGGTTCTGATCCATCATCTGCATGAGGCGAGTCAAGTTCTCTCAGAATTGGTCTTCTCAACTTTCATTAATCACAACATTTTCTTGTTCCTCTACTGGAGGAGTGTTCTCAGTGACATCCTCCTGTTTCCCAATGGGTAACCGACGTCGTGGTGGCATTTCTCTACAATGCCCAACACGAGATTTAGCACATGTATCATAAACTTTCATGACTCCATCAAAAGCTCTTTACTAGCTACAACAACCCATTTTTAACAATGTTAAGACCTCAAATTCACTTCCCTGACTATCCCTACCGCAATCCATGGTCCACATGGTGTAAACAATCATTCACTACCACCAACTCAGGCAACATTTTTCAAGACATTTTCCACTTCGTTTCAAACCCTTAGGTTTCATTAAACATCATTTACCCACTTTTTTAATTTCATTGTTCTCATTATTTCTTGGTTTCATGAAATGCATAATGCACCCTACTTTCCTACCTCACACACCAACCCCGTGCATGTGCCTAACAAAATGCATGTCACCTATCTCCCTAGGTGCCTAAAAATGATGCATGAATGCAAACCCTCATGTAGTTTAGGGCCACGATCCAAATATCATGAAACATTCACATCGAACCACATTTTCATCACCCAATGGTGAAATATCATCAACTGTAACAACACACAACCAAGAACAACATTTCCCGCCCAGGGTGACTTGGGTTTTCCCTCGTACATGGGTTAGCTACTCCCAAGCACAAGCTCATTACCAAGGGCCGACACATCTTAACCCTTGGCTACCAATAAAAAATAACAAGACCTCGGAGAAGGATAAGAAAGACCTCCTCTGATACAACTTTGTAACGACCCCGACCCAGAAGCCACTAACGGTGCTCCGAGTTGGGTGGTTACATAACCTTAAGTGTGCCTACCCATATGCCAAAGGCTACCGACTAGTATCGGTGGTCTATGTAGTCAATTGGGGAGACTATACCCCCTTATTATCAGATTAAGCCGCAACAGAAACAACCAAATAGAAGGAACAATAACCAATAAACAAGAAATATGTATAACAACCATTTCCAAAAATAAATATGTTATGTCATACTATATGTGCAAAAGTGAACAAAAACCCAAAATAAGACAATGGTCAAAATCCCCAAAATGGTCCCGACTCCAAGTCCGGATCCTCCACCAAGTGCTACCCATGTCCACTCAGATGTCAAGTAAGGACCCTTGCCCTTATCCTGGCCTGCAACCATGAAGTCTGCTCGGGTACCCAACGGTGACCTGAGCAGGGTGTGAGTACAACTCAGTAGGCCACCACCAACGGTGTCTACAAAATATCCATTATAAATAGGTAATGCATGCAAAAGGAATATGAACGATAATGCCAAGTAATTAATTAAGGTGCCATTATCCAGTTCAAATCCCAACCATTACCACATTCATTACCATTCATTTCCCAACAATAACCATCACTTACCATTTCAACACATTTCCATGGGTTAATCACATTCATCATGTTACATGGGTTTAAGGCCAACAATCACATGCAAGAGGTTAAACACAATGTTATCCTATCTCACTAAGAATAACCCCTCATAGCACCCATAACCTCACCTCAAAGCCTCAGTCCTGGTGGATGCAACTGATAGGGAAACAGAGCATCAGTATTATCCCAACATCGTGCATTTAGGGTGGAGTTCAGAGCATCAGTCTTCACTCGACCCATAGGCGTAGATCCTCAGTCATACCCCACTCTACTAATCCATGTGCACATTCTTATATATAAGTAAACATCTATCATCCAACCATTTCCCATCAAAAACCATCATTCACAACAACCCACATAGGAAACCACGTCATTCCTTAACCCATTAACACATTACCAGTTCACATCATTTAACCATTCACCCAATTCCCATGTGTTATTCCTATCTCACTAAGCATTCAAGACTAGAACCATAATCTATCCCATTAAGGTATTTAATCAATTTACACATTAACCCATTTAACACGTTCATCATTCCATGAATCAACCATTTATTCCCTTTCAAATAACCCTTTGATTATTACCAAGTCTAGGTGCATCACCTAACTTTTATTACACACTCAACCAAACACGCCAACATATTCATCAAGGGCTATACAATTCATTACAACAAGGTCACTTGTTTCATATCAATCCCTAAATCTGGGAAATACCGGCACACCCCATGGATGGCCCCAATTAGGTCAAGTCTATCCCAACACATCCCATGGGGATCGTGAGGGTTCCCATTTTCCATTTTAAACATCATTATTACCAAAAATACCACGGTTATTCAAAACATAACCAAAGGAAAGAAAGAAAACAACTAAACATGCACAAAACCCTAAATAACCTTGGGATATAACTTGTAGACCACCTACCTCGAATTCACGATTGAACGCACACTCAATCGAGTCCTTAGACCTCGATTTGACCAACCCTTGGAGCTTTAACCTAGAACTCACCCAAAAGATAGGGTTTTAGGGTTTCAGAACAAGATGGTTTGAAGACACAAACCCTAAACCAAGAAAAGAACCAAGGAGGAGATTAGCCTTACCCGGAGCTTCAATATGCAACCAACGACACCAAAAACGCCTTAAGATCGAGGGAGATTCATCTCTTGGAGCCCTTGGGAGGTCTGGTTCACACCTAGGGTGAAGAGGAGAAGATGGTAGGAAAATCCTGAGTTTGGTTTATAATGCCTGGAGTGGAAAAATTGTAATTTTTTCAACTTTAAGTGGATGCACGGTTTATAAAATGGTGTGCAAACTGTGTGCAAGCTACTGTCCGGAGGAGGAGGGGTCACATAGTTTTTCCTGGGAAGGTCGCACGGTTTGGAAAATCATGCGGAAGTCATGCACCCAGCCCTTTCTTGGCCAGACTTCCCTTCTTTCATTCCCTGATCCCCCAGAACACCCCCAAGGCCTCTCATATCTTCGGGAAACTTTTTAGAAACCCAAAAACAAGGGATTTAACCAAAACACAACAAAAACATACCTTTCCAAAAACCAGGATCTTATATACTGGGAGTTACGGTGTCAGGGGGATGTCATCCAAAAAAGGTAAGGTATGGGTGGTTAGGTTTTATGGAATAGATTTAGACTTCTAGAGGATGCATATGGGAAATTATATAATCCAAAAGGACCATGAAGTTTTTTTGATCCGAACCAAGCTAGAGAAGATTTAGAAATCCGAAAGGGAATGGTTTGACGGGAAATGTTTGGGTTTTATATATATGTCTTTGTAAAGGAACCAAGTTTACATCAACGAAAGAAACATATATTTAGAAGTATCACCTTTTGAGAGATTTTTCTCAAAGGGGTGAGGTTTGAAGAGTTTTCATGAAAGATTCAGTGCCCAAGAAACAACTACTTAGTACTTTAAGTTACATGTATATTCATGGTTTTTAATATTACCAAATAACTTATCACATCATGATTATTCTTTTACCTGATATTGACTATGAAAATTCCCTTAGAATACTTGTAATATCAAAAGGACATATCCATTAGTGAAATTACATATTTAACTTTGTTTTTTTTTCATCATTAGTTTTTAACTGATGTTGATATAGGAGACTTCAAAAATAATATTTTTTTGTGTTATTTTTTTTGACTGACAACAAAACATCTAATAAAAAGTTAATTTAATCAATATTTAAACGTCTAATGTTTCAAAAAACCAACATTGAAAATCAGTTTCCACCTCAATTTTATGATTTAACCGATGTTGAAAATTTTAAATAAACTACCATTCCACATCATTTTACCAAACAAATAACATGGAAAAATTCAAAAAAACAATTTTCCATGCTAGTTTTATGGTAAAAATAACATGGAAAGGGGATTTAGAATTCATTTTTTTTTCAAAACTGATGTTGAAAGCTTTAACTAAAACTAGATTTCCATATCAATTTTATGGAAAACTAATGTTGAAAATTTATGAAAACATTACATAACTGTATATTTCAATTTTAACATAAAAACATTATGAAAAGGGGATTTCAACATCAATTTTTACTGAATACTAACATTTAAATTCATGTCTTTAAGATTCCATGGTGGTTTATAAAAAACTAGTGTTTAAAGTTATACATTAGAAAAATAGAATGAAATACACCCACTAAGAAAAAATGAAATTTTTTCACAATCCAATAAATAGAAAAACCCAACATAAACTATAAAATAGTTATCTAAATACTCATTTTTAAACATTAATTAAAAGTAACACACATGATACTCAATTTTCAAACTAATCATACCTAAAAATTGTTTGTAAGTAATATTTTACTATGGGTAAGGTTTTTATACTTATATAACATGAAATAATTGAAAATCTACAATAACACTTAATGTCATAATATTAAAAAAATAGAATATTTTTATATAAAACCTAAAATATTTAATATAGATGACCTTATTAAATTCAATCATCATACTGGTTCTAATGATCTTAAATATGAATATGAAAAAAAAACTACATTTCACATTTCCTTTTTTATGATAACATTGCGGTGAAGAAACATTATATAAAGACCAACATATATATATATAACAAATATTATCTAATACAAAATTTATTTACCCCTACTTTCATGTATATAATTGTATTTGACTCCTCTATTGATAAGTGATCGTTGTTAAACTTTCTATGTGACCTGAATTTTCAGACATCAACTAACAAAACAAGTATAAAAATAATAATTAAGATTAAAAAACTTATAAAAGAGAATAAAACTTACTTTTTTTACAATTTTCTAAATGTTTTACGAAATCCACATAATTAATAGAAAAAACAATATAATATGCATTAATTTGTAAAGAATAGACCTAATATACAATGACGAATATAATATAAAAATTTAGAAATTAAGGAAATTATAATAAATATTAGTTCATATTTATCATAGTCTTTTTTTTCTCATCATGGAATAGAAAAAACCAACACCCAATCTCTGTATTTTCTAATATTTCATGTATATTTGTAACTCTAACATCATTATTTAGATATTACACAACTGTTAAAATGTATTTTGGATCCATAAAACCATAAATGATAGTGGTCTCATTTTGAATGAAAATAATTTGTAAATACCTAATTAAATATATAGTAAATTAAGTTACTTCAATTCATATTTATCTAATGAAATAAAAACTAAAATATAAATTTACTTACAAGGAAAACAATTGAAACACAGGTACGGTGAGCTCATAAAAAATAACAAGATCCATGATATCTTTTTTGAATATTCTCAATGCATAATTTTTTCCACGTATATTAAATGTCATCAGAAAACATAAATATTATCCAAGAAATAAGAAATATGGGATAATATTTTTATCCCATCATAAATCTCAGATTTATCTAAATTTGTTTTTTCCATAACCTTTAGTTTTTTTTACTAATTTTTTTCTTTCAGATACTACCCTATAAATTGATTTTAAGAAAAAAATTATAAGTAATTTTTAATAAAATGTAAATAATATTCTCAAAACACTGCATACCACAAGTTAATGTGACGAAGAAAGCCTCTGAGCATAGTCACCCCCCTTACCTCCCAAGAACATAAGGTTTCCATCATGAGAATTTTTCTCCCCTCTTATGGCCTACTGTTTCATCTTGGCATTGGAGATCTAGAACCTGGATCGTTGTCATTGTGGCCCACCATTACTTCTGGTCTACAGTGGGGTTTGGATCTCATCTTATTGGGCTTCGGTAGTTTGGATCGTGGCATCGGATTCATGGTTGGATCTTGGCTTGGCGTCAGCATGGTGTGCTTCGGCTTATGGTGGCTTGGTTTTAGCACGTGTCGGTGGCTGGTGATGACTTCCAGTCTCGGTTCCTGGTCTTAGCTGGCCTTTGATTTCAGGTGTGTTCTAGTGTGGCTCGGCGCAGACGACATGCGACTCGGAGGGGGTAGGTGCGGTTTTCTTTCAATGCGTTTTGTTTGTGGTGCACGATTGATGCTCTTGTGGAAGAATTGTTGCTTGAGGAACCCTAATTCTATACGGGTTCTTTTGGCCTCCTAGGGCTTGTCGGGTTGCTGAGGATGTGTTGGATGAGTGCATTGTAGTCACGTCGTGGTTTCTCTGGCTTCGATTCCGGTGATTTCTCCAGGAGAGTTTTTCTTAGATCTACCCTGTTGGTTGTTCTCATTCTCCAATGATGGGTCGACAATGGTGGTTTTGATATTTTGGATAGGTTGTTGTTATTTATTTGAATGGATCATTTTTGAAGGTGGAAAGTTTGTGATCCGGAATCGACTTCATGCAATAGACTCTATAGGTGGTTCCAGAGCTGACGGTTCATCTTTGCAGTGTTCTCTAGATTTGGTTGTTTGAGAGGGTATGGCACCAACCATCGGATTGGGCCTGTGCTTTAACACAAGACACTTTTTTCCAGAAAACATTGCAACGGTTAAGATCTACATTTATCAAATGCTGGGAGGATTTGTACTGTGATTTCATTCTGGTTTTACTCTTTCTATCATTTGAGTTTACTTATCATATTTCAAGGATGTCTATTCGGGTTTTCACCCCCTCCCTTAAAAGGGGGCTTTATCATTTAATAAAAAAATTGAAGGCCTTAGGGCCATTGGATGGATGTGATGAATAAGTCTATTCGTCTAGAGTAATAAATGTCTCACACAATCTTCAACTCTTGTAACCTTATCTATAAGTAAAGGCATGAGAGAATTTGGATCAATAATATCATGTACTGATACTCTTACCAAACCACACTACATAAGTTTATGATGCACAAAATCTCCCAAAATATATATGAATTTTTACACTACAATATGCACATGGGGATCTCTAACATTCAAATCAAAATATATGGTTGGGTCTAAATGAGGAGGTTGAGGATTTGAGTAGGTAGGTTGCATAGGCTGTGATTATCTCATCATTTGTTTAAACATGGTCTGCATAAATCAATTAATTAGTTTTCCAATAGATTGTTTTAGGTATTTTATCTCACCTTTTAAGGAATCTATTTTTACATCCCTTTATTTATTAATTTTTTGACCAAAGACTTTCATAATAGTGGCACTTGCCTCGTATCATCTTATGCGACTAGAGTGTTCAGGATTTTCTAAAGCAGTTGCTAGAATGTCCATCCTACCCTCAAGGACAAAAGACTCTTGCATCTCTTGCACTTAAAGTTCATCCTGAAATGATATATTAAAAGATTATATTAGTTATATTATTTGAAAAAAAAATAAACATTTATGAAAAATAAAAAATAATTTCTTTCAATTTTGATAGCTACTTCATTAAATTGATCTATATGAAACTTCTTAATTTTTTTCATTATTTATCTTTTCCATTTTTCATGGATAGTGGGGGAGATATAGGATTGAACTAGACCACTTTTGAACCACTAATAGATTTATCTTTTAATTAAAAAAACTTTTTTTCCAATCATGTACTCTTCCAGTAAATGATACCCTTTATGTGATAAAGCCTGAGGGTATACCTAATGCAACCGGATCCCTTGATGAGATTTTATAGAATCTTGTTACATAAAAATAAACTAATAAGTAATTAGGTAATACATAAGAAATTTTATAATATAAAATAATTATTATACCATAAATGATTCTTCATGTCGGTTAGAAATGAATTTATCCCATATATCTTCATCTAAATACTTATACTTGAGGGATTAGTTTTCATTGAATAACTTCCCAAAAATATGGTTTTTGAAAATTCTGTTTTAAAATCTCTCTAGTGAACCACTACTAAAGATAGACACCTTTTCTGAATTACATTCATTTCTTAAAATTCAAAGTTTATCTATAGTTGAAATCATTAAATAATAGTCATTTAAAATATATAAAATTTTAAGAATAAGTTAAAAATAAATCAATTGAGATATTTTATGATTATGGACTCCAATAACTTCCACTTCACCATCTTATCGATAGACTTCCACTAAGGATATAAATTTTTAATCCTAAAATGGTTTTTAATTTAGATATAACACTTAAATTGTATTAAAATTGGGCCAATTAGAATATTATTATCATCAAAATTAATATGTATGTGAAATTTTCAATTGATGTTTAGTTATACGTTAACCAACTCTATGAATCATTCTCTCTAGAGAAAAAGAATAAGTCTATATCGTAGGAGGCTCATCAGTAGTCCTACAAATAAGTTTTGACAAATTAAATGTTTACTTTCATTATATAATATAATTTTTTAATATTTAATAATATGAAAAAAACATACATGTACTCCGATAAATGTTCCTCTACCTCGGTGCCTCTTATTTAAATAGACCAATGTAATGATATTTTTTATACCTACATATTATTAGAAAAGTTAGTAATTAAAATTATGAATACAAAAAATATGTAATTAAAAAAATAGTCTCACACATGTGTAAGTTTCCAAAAAATGGCATGATTCTTAACCAAAAAATAGGTAATATAGAATAATAAATTTAAACATTTACTCAAATATGATAGAAATAATTAAAATTTATAAGTTTAAATGTCACAATTATAAAAAAAAATATATATATGTATATTTTACCAAAACATACAGATTTACATCGGGTTTTTCAATAATAAATTGATTCATAAGAATAGTTTAATATAAAATTTAACACAAAATTCATATAAATAGTCAATATATATTTAGACATCTAAATTCAAAAAAATAGTGTTTTTTCATGTGTAAATTTCAAAAGGGAAATAAAATATATATTTTTTATAAATTATTAGAAGAGTAACTTACTATTTTCCTATATCCCTTCAATGTGATAATTTCATGGAACATGGAATATGTCTATATTATATCCATTATTATAATCCAAAAATCATCTAATAGATGAAGAAAACTCACATTGATCCATAACATGATCATTATCCTCATCACTCTAATTAATTTTTTTCCCTTACAAAATGACTTACCACTTATCATTCGATGGGTCAGTAATATAAAATATATATTTTTCATATGTGTCCATGATAAATGATTCCTCTTTGCAACTAAATATTTTCAAATCACTAAGTTTAAATCCATAATCATCATGTTTCACACCACTGTTATGATCAATTAAGTTACACTGAAACATTGTTACTCAAAACATAGTATAATAAATTTTTCATATATCCTAAAAAACTCCAAAATATGTTTATGAAAAAATGGGTTTTTATGATTTACACTTGAAAAATGAAATGTTTCAGCAATGACCATTACCCCACTATTTTTAATGTTACTCTTGTCATCCAATTTTTTTGTGCAAAATGTGTAACTATTAATATAAAAACAATTTAATGTTATCACATTAATTGATATTTCCCCAACCAATCATTTCAATGTTTTTTATGTGGATAAATTTGTGCTGAATCTGTCTTTAAACCATGAAACAAATGTATTTTTATACTCAATAATCAACCATTTTTCATTTCTTTTCGTATATGGTACCTTAAATCCAAAAATATATGATTATATATATGGTTGAACCTCATCCATGTGGTTTAAAATGTATAAATGTGACTACATCACATCAAAACAGCGAATAAAATTTAAATTTAATCCATGAATCCTTCTATATTCACTATAAACAGTCAACTTTTGAGATATAGGAAGACCAATGTGCTCCACATAATATAAATAATTAGTACATAACTCAATCACCTATTCTGATATATATTTTTTGAAAATATAAATATCTAATTGATTAATATTTTTAATACACCCCTTCAAAATTTTTATATACCTTTTAGAAGGATACATCCAATGTAAATGAATAGGTCCACACATTCATATCTCTCACACTAAATGAAAAACTAGATGAACCATTATATTAAAAAACATTGGTGGGAAAAACATTACTAGTTGAAAAATTAAGAGGTTAGATTCATTATTTAACACATCTAACAATATTGGATCAACGACTTTTCTACAAATGGATTTTAAAAAATAAAATAACTTGAGGATTGTCTTTCTGACAGGTATTAGTAACAAACTATGCAACGTGACCCATATAAGTTGAATAATCAATACATGATAGTCATGTGATTTTATAACTATTATTTTAAAATCCTCCAATAACACTAAATTATTCACATTTTAGTAATATCTAATTGGTACTTTAATACTATATAGACATTGACAAAAATTCATCTTCTCACTCTTTCTTAATGTGTGAAAATTCTAAGGTAAATATTTTATGTTTTCTTTCATTATGGGAGATAACTCTAAATTTATTCCCATGAATATCAAGTACAATCTAACATGAAATCCATCCTATTACTTTCCTTTTATGTCTAATTAATTTCTAGTCACTCTGTCACATATTTTTTTCTCAACATGCATTACATTAATGTTATGTTTTATCTATCAAAATATCCAATAAGTTGTCTCAAATAAGATAGACTTTTTATTCAAAATATTATTTTTATTACCTTCCTATCTTTCCAAATATGAAATAAATATTTTTTACCTTATCATAATATTCTTCTACTGATAATGGTTTTGGGGGGAGATTACATTCCTATAGACCATTAAGTTATTTTTTCAATCTACAATAAGGATGGTCCATTTGAGAAAATCTTTGATATCTTATATACACTATTTTTCTTATGTTTTTTCAATTGATAATATTAAGTCTCTTCTTCAAAAATTAGATATACTTTATGTCCCTTAACAGTATATCCAGATAATTTTTCATATCCAGGAAAGTTGTTTAAAGATAATATTATTATAGAATTCAAAATAAAGTATTCTTTTTTTATGCATCATAAATTATTACACTTGTCTCCTATAATAAAATTTCAAATCGTCCATCAATGGTGAAATATACATGTCATTATTGTTTCCTATCAGTTTTTGACCAAAAATAATCAAGCTCATCATAACATATTTTTCATTCATACATATCTATGGAGACAAGTTATAAACTACCAACAAAATTGTCTATGAACTATATTGGCTATTAATACTCTAATATGGATTCATTATATCTATGCACAGTCTTATTCTGATATTTTTCGCTTCACTTCAAAAATTAGGAAAAAAAATTCCAATCTATTCTATTATGGTGACCAGCTGGGTGACATAAGTTTTTATAAGAAATGTGCTAATATGTATGCCATATTAACCTATTTTTATCATTTGAATTTTCAAATAGCCACTAAAAATGAGTAATTATTAGAAGATACCATATTTCTTTAGTGAAAGGTTTGGTTCCAGTACTTGAGAATGAATCAAAGTTAAATTTTTCATTCATCTTATATCACGATGTCCCATATTTAGGACATTTTTATAAAGATTCATATTTTTCCTATATAAAACACAATCATTTGGTCAATCATTTATCTTTCTATACCCCAAATTCCCTTGGACATAATATTTTATTTGTATCGTATTTTGAATCTGGAAGCCCGTTGCCTCCTAGAAGTAACTTTTTTAAAATTTCAAATAGTTCAGTGAAATTTTTTTCACTCCACTCATTTATTTCTTTAAAGTTATCTAATCTTTGAACTGCTGATAACACTATAAATTTAGTGAAACCTGATAAGAGTGGTTTATTATAATATCTACATAATAATTCAATAATTTATGTTTTTTCGTTTCAATGCATACATCATGAACTAATTCTTCAATGTCATCCTTTGTCTTTTGCTGAATATTTTCATCAATGTTAGATGTTGAATTTACTATTTTGTAAGAACCATGTTCTTATTTTTTTGAGGTACGGGTTTCTTCGTTTTCCTTTTACTTAAGTGGTTTTTGAAAAAATAAGGAAAATGGGGGAAAATCACACATTTTGTGAGTACATGTCATGTACTTTTCCACATGTCATGTACTTTGGATGTGTGGGATGAGTACACAAGGCGTATAGGCCTATCGGCAATGAAGGACCTAAAAATTACTACACGCCATGTACTTTGTATTTACACGCCAAGTAATCAGTCAGCAGGTGAACAGTAAGGCGGTGGAGGCATCCTCCAACGGAGCGATAGTACATGTTGTGTAATCAGGAATACACGTCATGTACTCATATCAACGGATGAACAGTGTCATGGTGGAAAGAAGCCACTAGAGGAATAGTTTAAAAATGTAAATTACACACCGTGTAGTTTTGAAATTTATCATAAAATATGTAGTAGCCTCCTCATTCGAGAGAGGATGAAAAACCGCCATTTGGAGCTCGAGAGGATGGTCGAACCTTGGAGGATCACCCGATCGCGCACCGGGAATCCAATTCCGCTTTCTTCGATCACGTTGGGACCGTACAGTTAATCCCTACCCTCTCCTTGCAAGATTCTTAACAATTCTTTCTCTACAGGAATTTATTTATGTTTGAACGAGAATTATTTTATCCCAGATCTACTTCATTCTTGGAAGATTCGTGAGGTGTCGTTTAGGTGTACCGATAAGAGATGATCGAGGTAGGTGGTCTTGTGTTTAATTCCAATTTTTGAGTTGAATTTGTGTACCATTGTGATACAAACCCATGTTTTGGGTGTCGTATGGATGTGGCCTTTGCTAAAATTTATCTATATTTTCATAGATAAACTTTTGATAACTTAAAAATGTTGTTTGGGATCACTGCTTGGATCCAGGACCACCCCAGGGGTGCATTACTCTGTTTAGACATTTGTCCAGAATACCTGTGGGTATACTATAAATTTTAGTACGTTATGAAATTTACTTGAGAGGAATTTTATATAATTGATTGCTTATGTGTTGGGCTAGGCCCGGTTACTTGTACAACCTGAGGGTAGTGTTTGTTTAGCCTGAAAGAAACCTTTTTCATTCCTGTGGGCAGTAGTTTCTATGCATGTGGGTGACACCTTGTTCGCCTATGGGAAATATTCGTTATGCCTATGGGAAGACACCTGTGGGTTTGGATTCTGATTACCTGAGGGTAAGGATTGTATGTCTAAGGATAGTGTTATCATCAATATTCACCATGGTGATTTTCATATGTTATACATTCCAAGTTAAAGCATAGGCTTGGAATGGTTAATTGAATATTAAAATGGCAATATATCTTGTGAAGTTAGTTACTTTTTAGTACTTCTTAGTTTATTGCATTTACTTTTGCACACTGCTGTTGAACATTTTCACTGAGAGTTGGGGACATGCCTATAGTGGGTGCCTACTGTGATTTATTTCTCACACCCTTTTTGGGTCATGTCTTCGGCACAAAAAGACTATATTACTGCATGTGACGACAGGGGAAAGGGTCCCTATACAGGTACATGATTGTAGTAGAGGAGTTGTAGAGCATGAGACCTAGCTTAGGATTCTGATGCTGCTGTGTTCTATTTACTCTGCTTTGTTTTGTTTGGTTGTACCTTGTACTTTGAGTTGTATTGTATTGTATTTCAATGTATCCTATTCTAGCTACTTTCATAGAATTAGTGACATGCAACATCTTTTTATATATAACTTTTTGTTATCTTTCAATTCAGTTTTCTATTTCAGTTGAATATTGTTTACTGCTTCCACTGTTGTATGTTATTTATCTTTTCTGTTGTTCTACACTTTGAAAAATGAGGACATAGTTTCCCGACTACCATAATTGGGCCCTCGCTACTTCTCAGCAGCCTTTTGCATTTGGGGAAATGCGCTTGAGGTCATGTGACTAACCAGGTTCGGGGAACCCATTTTGTGGCTTCCAGATCCGGGACATTACAATCTGGTATTAGAGGGGTTCTTTTATTTGACTTATTTTTTGGAGTCTTAGTCAAAGATAGGATGGAAATGGTTGTTGGTAACAATTTGTGCTCGGGAGTATCTAACCCATGTTCAGGGATAATCCAATCTACCTCGTTATTTTAATTATTACTGGTTTTTCAATTTTACAGTTGATTTGGTTTTCACTGTAGGGTGAAACACTTGTGATTGTGATGTTTATATGTTATACATGGGTTCTATTTAGTTTCATCCCAATGAGATGAGGGTGTTCCATATCATGCATCATTTAGGCACATGCTAGAAATCACATGTCATGCATTCTTTCCATGCCATGTAGGTGCATTAGGAATTGCATGTTGTTGTGATAGTTATTGTGAAAGAAAATCATGTTGTTGTGATGGATGCTTTGAAAAATACCTGCTATTTGATATGGAATTTTTGTGAGAGGTTGTTGATAGGATGAACACCAAACTTTGGGTTTTGGGGAGTATGGTCCCTAAATGACCGGAATTTGGTGGGTCATTAACGTGTTTTCCTTATTATAACATGTATAAGATGTCAAGCTTTGATTCGCGAGGAGTATGGGCCCTCACGGATCAGAATTTGGAACTTCGGTGTTTGTTTCGGGTTTTTCTTGGTTCCAGAGTATTTTTTGAGGCTTATTGTCCGGAAAACCTAGCATACACACCGTGTAGTTCTATGGACACACGTTGTGTGTTCTTCTGTTCGGGAAGAAAGGGAAAAATTTTAAGTACACGCCATGTAGTCTCTTACCATGTCATAGGCCTTGTGGGCAGAGACACGGGATATGAATGTTTTAGGGGGAACATGTTGTGTACCGATTGTACATGCCGTGTAGTGTCAACCCGATATATGCCCATGTAACTAACAACATGGACGGAGGAACCATAAGACATACATGTCGTGTCGACCTTGAACACGCTGTGTAGACCGTGAACATGCCATGTAGTCTGACCCAGGTACCCGGCCGTGTCACTAACAACACGGGTCGGTGTTATCTTTCCAAGTACACATCGTGTGCCTGTGGGACACGCCGTGTAGTTTTGTTTTAGGAGAGCCATGTGGCTTAGCCGTGTAGAATGACTCGGGTAGGGAAGAAGGGTTCACATACACACCATGTATTCAAAAGACACAACGTATGTTTGGGGTGTTACACGACCAGTTTTAACTGGAGTACACGCCCATGTGGATGGCCTGTGAGAACACGTCGTGTACTATTTATACATGTCATGTAGTCAAGTATTGTAAATCTTGAATGCTTTCTTTCTCCTATTCCCTTCTTGGTCTCCTCGTTTTCAGTTTTCGATAAATCTGAATCTAAGGTGTGTGTTTGACCTTATAGAGTCATGCCACCAAGATGACCATCTATTTTTTACCAGGAGAGCGGCGACAATTATACTCCTAAGATGGTGGGCCCTGGACTATTATTGGATTCTCCAGCAGTGCTAGATGTGGCGCCAACTGTTATACCGAACACAGGTGCAGATGCACAGTTCTGTGAAGGCTTCATGCGGATCATGCAGACCTTCCAGGGAGCACCGCAGGCCGCCACATCTTTGGCAGAGCTCACTTGTATCTTCCAGCAGCAGCATCTACCTACGTTTTTAGGGGATGGCGGACCGAAGGTTGTGGAGTCATGGTTGGATTCGATGCAGACTATATTCGAGAATTTAGAGACACCTTCAGGGAGGAGGGTCAAGCTCACTACATAAATGTTTCGTGATTCCACCAATAGGTGATGGGATGTTACCACCCAATCTGAGTATCCCCAAGACATCATGTGGGAAGATTTTTAGGCAGCTTTCTATGACTTTTTCTTCCTAGAGATGTTGAGGGCAGATCAAGCTCGAGTGTTCATGAATTTGCAATAGCGTTCCATGTCAGCTTTGGATTATTCTGCTCACTTCACTGTGATTTAGCATTTTGCACTCGTTCTGGTAGGTGATGAGGTGTTGAGGGATAGAAGCTTTGAGGATGGTCTTTGGTGTGATATATGAGCACTGGTAAATTTTTTCAAGTTTCCTACCATACATGATATTGTGAACCAGGCACCGATTACTAAGAGGAACCTACGGGAAGCTAGTGGTGTGGGCAGGGGCGGTTCAACACCATTTTTAGGTACTATTCCTACCGGTAAGAGGAAGAGGCAGATGGACTTCTCTCACGGTGGAAGTACTAGCCAAAAGAATACTTTAGGTGGCTAGGTCATGTGCTACCAGTGTGGTAAAGAAGGGCACAAGAGACCACAATGTCCACGTGACCCAGTGGAGTGCCGACATTGTGGAAGGATGGGTCATCTTTAGCGTTTTTATAGGGCCTTTCCACCAGTGGCTAGTGAGAGGGGTTCTGTGTAGACTCTGGGTGCGGGAGCTGGACCAGAAGCTTCTTACCAGTTGGGAAATTGGAATACGTCGGGGTGTAAGGGTCGTGATGGTGGTCGTGGTCGTGGTATCCAGACACCAAGATCTCAGAGGCAGCAGGGCAGGACAGCTCTGGGTATCCAAGTTGTGTCGCAGGGCCATGAAACTGGGCAGGCATATGCATTGCAACAGACCCAACTGAAGCAGGATCCCGGACCATCCACTATCAGAGGAACTATTCTAGTTTCTTCTGTTTTTTCTTCAGTACTTTTCGATATGGGTGCTACACAAATCTTTATATTTTTTCCTTTTTTGGAGATCCTTCGGATCTGTTTTTCTTCTTATTCTAATGTTATAATGCTATACACTACGTTGGGAACAAGAACGGATTGTGTGCATCAATGCAGGGAGTTCCCCCTAGAGGTTGGTGGGTGTCACTTTCTATGGGACCTCTTTGTCTTAGAGATGACAGCTTATGATTTCATTCTCAGGATGGACTGGTGGGTACCATTTCGATCCTTTATTGATTTCTATCATCACAGGGTGATTTTCACATCACCAGAGGGTGGAGAGTTTCTATACAAAGGTTAATGGGATGTCCAGGTGATCTGAGTTGGACCCGAGCATCCTGGGCATGGTGGAGTGACAACCCAGATTGTGAGGTTATATCTGGAGGACCAGGGAACTGGTCAAAAGGATTTCCCTCCTGTAGTTGATCATTTCCAGGTTGTCTTCCCAGACGAATTTTAAGGTCTAAAGAAGTGGATTTATCTATTGAGCTAGTGCCAGGAGTAGCACCATTGTCCATTACTCCTTATAGGATGGCTACACCAGAGTTGCAGGAGCTCAAGAGCCATTTGAAGGAGTTTCAGGAAAAGGGTTTCATCCGACCTAGTACTTCTCCTTGGGGTTCACCTGTCATGTTTCCTAAGAAGGAGGAAGGTACCCTCAGACATTTGTGTAGAATATTGGAAGCTGAACCAGTTCACCGTTAAGAACTGATATCCCTTACCGAGGATTGATGATCTTTTTTATCAATATTGGGGAGCATGAGTGTTCTATAAGATTGACTTGAGATCCAGATACTATTAGTTATGTGTCACATACACCTTACATCTTTTCAGAGCAGATATGTTCTATAAAAGTACTTGGTTATACCGTTCGGGCTCACAAACACACCAGTAGTTTTCATGGCTCTAATGAATCGTATGTTCCATCTTTATCTTGATTCTTTTGTGGTAGTCTTCATGGAAGATATCTTGGTATACTCTCACACTCGAAACAACCATGTCACCCATCTTGAGATCATACTGAGTACACTGAGAGAGCATAATCTATATTCTAAGATATCAAAGTGACACTTTTGGATAGACCATATTCACTTCCTGGGTCATATTATCTCAGAGGTAGGAGTTGCGGTAGAGACAGAGAAGGTGAGAGTAGTAGTTTCCTAGGACCAGCCTAAGAACACTTTTTAAATAAGGAGTTTCTTGGGACTGGATGGTTACTACATGCATTTAATACAGGACTTCTCCCTCTTCACAACATTATTGGTGGGTTTGACTAAGATGGGTGTCAAGTTCATTTGTTCAAAAACTTGCGAGACAGCCTTTCAGTAGCTGAAGGGAAGGTTGACATCAACACTAGTCCTGATACTTCCCGAGAAGGGGAAGAGCTATACAGTTTACTATGACGCATCATGGATTGGGTTGGGAGCAGTGTTGATCAGGGAAATCGAGTTTTTGCATACGGGTCTCGGTAGTTGAGGCCAAATGAGAAAAATTACCCAATGCATGACCTCTATTTGGCTGTAGTTGTTCATGTGTTGCGTTTTTGGGGACATTATCTCTTGGGATATAATTTTGTGGTTTTCACCAACCACAAGAGCCTCAAATACATTTTTACTTAGTGTGAATTGAACCTGAGAAAGAAAAGGTGGGTTGAATACCTTCAGTCCTTTGACTTTGAGCTTGTCTATACACCTGGTAAGGGTAATGAATTTGCTGATGCACTGAGAAGAAAGACTTAGACATAGGTAGTGCAGGAGGCCAGTGGTGAGTGGAAGCTTATGGATTTGTTCTCTAATATGAATTTGGATGTGTAAAATTTTCTGGGGAAAACCTGTCTTTCATCCTTGGCTGTAACTTCTAGCATCCTGGATAGATTTAGGATGAGACAGCTATCAGATTCAGAAGGCCTAGTTCTACCAGAGTTGGTGGTAAGTGAGGACCCTCCTCCTAGATGGATGATAGGAAATGGTGAGGTACAACGTTTCCGTGGATGAGTGTGGGTTCCAGGGTATATACGCGAGGACATGATGTGTTATTTTCATGCTTCAGCTTGGGAAATTTATCCCGGAGTTACCAAAATGTACCGTGACTTGAGACGTCAATACTGGTGGCTGGTTATGAAGAGAGAGATAGTTGGTTTTGTTACAAGGTGTTTCACATGTTAGTAGGTGAAGGCGGAGCATCAGAGGCCAGTCAGACTGTTACAACAGTTACCCATTTCAGAGTGTAAATGGGATGATGTTGTGATGGACTTCGTGACTAGGTTGCCGAGGTCACCTCGAGGCAGTGATGTTATGTCAGTTTTTGTGGAAAGACATACAAAGGTATCTCACTTTTTGCTGATCAAGGAGACCTATGGTGTCGATGAGATTGGGAAGTTGTATATCCGAGATTTAGTACGCCTTCATGGGGTCCCCTGTTATATCATTTCAGATAGGTACGCCCGCTTTACGTCTTGTTTTGGGCAGATTATTCAGAGGGAAATGGGTACATAGGTGCTTCTGAGCACAGCTTACCACCATCAGAACGATGGCCAGTCAGAGCATACGATACAGGTGCTAGAGGACATGTTGCGTGCATGGATCCTAGACTTTGGAAGATCTTGGGAGAAGCACATACCCCTGGTCGAGTTTTCCTACAATAACAGTTTTTGGGAAACTATTGAGATGGAACATTATGAGGCATTATATGGTAGGCCATGCCGAACACCTTTGTGCTGGATGGATGTAGGTGAGGCAGCTTTACTAGGACCACCTCTCGTGTAGGAGACTTCTGAGTAGGTCTAGTTGATTTAGAAGAGAATTGATACAACACAGTCTCATCATAAATCTTATGCTGATCACAGCAGACGACCCATGGAGTTCGTGGTCAGGGATCAGGTGTTCTTATGTATTTATCTGAGGTTAGGACATAGGCGGATCAGGAGGCAGGGTAAACTTTCACTGAGGTATGTGGGGCCGTTTGAGATTTTGGAGAGAGTCAGGCCGGTTGCCTATCGGTTGCAGTTACCATAGAGGTATCGGGCCATGCATGATGTCTTCCATGTATCTCAGCTGCGCCGTTATCACTTAGACTCGTCTCACATTTTTCAGCTGGAGGAGGTTGAGCTTCAGGTCAATGCATCCTTTGGGGAGCATTCAGTTCGTATTGTTGATAGGAGCACGAAGGTTCTCTGAGGCCTATCAGTTCCTCTTATTCAGCTACTATGGTAGCATGGCCAAGTATAGGACGAAACCTGGGAGTGGGAGACCATCGTACATTCTCAGTGGCCAGAGTTGTTCACAGGTGTATCTTCACCACCCTTGGAAGGGAAATTCGGAGACGAATTGCTTTAAGGGGGGAGTTTGTAAGAACCCAGATCTTATTTTTTTGAGGTACGGGATTCTTATTTTCCCTTTCCCTTATGTTTTTTTTGATAAAATAAGGAAAATGGGGGGAAATCCCACATTTTGTGAGTACACGCCATGCACTTTTACACATGACGTGTACTTTGGCCATGTGGGATGAGTACACAGGCTATGTAGAACTGTCGGCAATGAAGGGCGTAAAAACTGACTACATGCCATGTACTTTGTATTTACACGTCGTTTAATCAGTTAGCAGGTGAACAATAAGGTGGTGGAGGCATCCTCCAGCAGAGCGACAGTACACATTGTGTAATGAGTAATACACGTTGTCTACTCATGTCGACATACAAATAGTGACGCGGTGGAAAGAATCCACCAGAGGAACAGTTTAAAAAATGAAAAGTACACATCGTGTAGTCTTAAAAT
The DNA here is from genome assembly GCA_963277665.1 of Viscum album. Lineage (NCBI taxonomy): Eukaryota > Viridiplantae > Streptophyta > Magnoliopsida > Santalales > Viscaceae > Viscum > Viscum album. The sequence continues at coordinate 1,423,038,376 of OY728143.1, forward strand.
TTCTCTTCAAATAGGCATTAGCCTCCTCATTCAAGAGAGGAGGCATAACCTCTGTTTGGAGCTCAAGAGGATGGTCGAACCTTGGAGGATCACCCGATCACGCACTAGGAATTTGATTCATTTTCCGTCGATCACATTGTGACTGTATGGGTATGCCCTTCCCTCTCCTTGAGCTATTCTACCCAATTATTTCTCTAAGGAAAGTTATTTATGTTTGAACGGGAATTCTTTTATCCCAGATCTACGTCATTCTTGGAAGATTCGGGAGGTGTCGTTCATGTATACCAATCAAAGATGATCAAGGTAGGTTGTCTGGTGTTTAATTCCAACTTTTGAGTTGAATTTTTGTACTATTGTTCTATGAACCCATGTTTGGGGTGTCGTATGGTTGTGGCCTTTGCTGAATGTTATCTAGAATTTCATAAATAAACATTTGATAAGTTAAAACTGCTATTTGGGATCACTTCTTGGATCCAGGACGACCCCAAGTGTGCGTTCCTCTGTTTAGTTGTTTGGAAAAAATACCTATGGGTATACCATGAATTTTAGCATGATTTGAAATTGCCTTAATTAAAATTGTATATAATTTCTTTCTTATGTGTTGGGCTTGGCCCGATTACTTGTATAGCCTGAGGGTAGTGTTTGTTTAGCCTGCGAGTAACCTTTCTCATGCATGTGGGCAGTAGTTTATGTGCCTGTGGGCAACACCTTGTTCGCTTGTGGGAAATATTCGTTATGCCTATGGGCAGACACCTGTGGGTTTCGATTCTGATTACCTGAGGGTAAATATTGTATGTCTTAGGACAGTGTTATCATGAATATTCATTGTGGTGATTTTCATATGCTATACCTTCCAAGTTAAAGCATTGTCTTGGAATGGTTAAACGAATATTAAAATAGCAATATAACTAGTGGAGTTAGTTAATTTTGAGTACTGATTAGTTTATTTAATTTACTTTTGTACACTGTTGTTGCACATTTTCACTGACAGTTGGGCACGGGCCTTTGGTGGGTGCCTACTGGGATTTATATCTCACACCCTATTTTGGTCGTGTCTTCAGTCCAAAAAACTATATTTTTTCAAGTGTCAATAGGGTAAATGGTCCCTATACAGGTACATTATTGTAGTAGAGGAGTAAAAGAGCATGGGGCCGATCTTAGGCTTGTGATTCTTTTGTGTTCTATTTACTCTACTTTGTTTTTTTTGTTTTACCTTGTACTTTGAGTTGTATTGTATTGTATTGAAATTTCTCTTTTTCTGGATTCTTTCATAGAATTAGTGACATGAAACATATTTTTATATATAACTGTTGGTTATCTTTCACTTCAGTTGTCCATTTCAGTTTAATATTGTTTACTGCTTCTTCATTTTTATGTTATTTATCTTTTCCGCTATGCTACACATTGACAAATGAGGGAATAGTTTCCCCACTATTAGACCAGGGCCCTCACTGCTAGTCAGCAGCCTCTGGCATTTGGGGAAATGTACTTGAGCTCATGTGACCAACTGGGTTCGGGGCACCCATTTTGTGGCTTCCAGATCCGGGACGTTACATGTTTTTTCACCATGTCAGATCCAATGTTTATAATTATGGTTAAAACTATATAAAATCAGATGAACTTTTATTTCCCTAGAATTTAACATTCTCATATTCAAACACATTACACTTGAATAGAAAATTATGTCTTTATTTTTAATATTTCGTATAGAAAATTCCAAGAAATAATCAACTCATTTTTCTTATTCATAAGTAGTCCTTCATAGATTTATCCAATTATGATCCATTAATTATCAAAGGTCACAATAAAAAAGGTTAATATATTAAAACATATAAACATTTAAAAATATATATTAATAGATAAATTTAAAACATAAAAATATATAATCAAATTAATCTATTTTATTGATAATTATTTCATCAAAATAAAAAATTATACAAAGTGATCAAAACATATCATTGAAAATTTTAAATATAAGTGATTAAAAGGAAATGAACAAAAAAATCACCAATATATGATTAAATTACAAAACATGATGACATATAATAACCATAATGTACTTATTTGTATTTTTATTTATTTATTATAAATATATATGTGTGTGTATAATTTAATTATTAATATTATTATATCACAAAATATATTTTATTTATTGATTGTATATAAAATCAATTCATTTTATTTTAATATGTTAAATAAAAATAAAAAATTTATAATAGAGTATATTCAAAATTATATATTACATAAGAGATTATCTAATATCCAAACATTCAACATAGTCTTAAGATATATATAATTAATCATCTAATTATCAATAAGTTTAACTATAAAATAATTAACAATGAAAAATTTATAAACATAGACAATTATAAAAACAAACTGTTCTAATTTCAAAGAAGTTATACCACAATAACAGAAAATTTATAATCATGAGAACATTTACACAACAAAACTAATTATGACCACAATAATTTAAAATTGAAAATTTTTTATATATAAACAAATAAATAGATACAATTTAAAAGTAAATAATACTAAAAAAATATTTAAAAAATATTCAACTTAAAAAATATATAAATTTAGACTGTAAATATTTGATAGAGAAATCCAAAATGGAAATTGATGAACATCAGATTGAAAATGATGAATCAGGGTTGAGAGTCAGGCACTGTGTATATTAGGTTTCCCTATAATTGATATTTTTGGGCTGAATGAAGAAAATAATGAGCTGAGAGGATACAATAGAGAAGAAAAATGATGAAAATGAAGAAAAAAGTAGATCAACGATGAATATTGGGTGAGTTGAAATGGGTTCGACTATTTTATATCATGGGTATTATAGTTTCAAGAAAAATAAAGATATAATAATGAGGTAAAACTTATGTTGGTATGTTTTTTAAAACACTTTTGATGTCATTTTTAACCAAAACCAACATTAATTTTCTTAAAAAAACATTTGGCCTCAGTTTTTATCAAAACTGACCAGAAAATTTTAAAAAATCAACATTAAAATTTAAAAAAAAAACTTTCAACATTAGTTTTTATAAAAACTAATCATGAATGTTTTAAAAAATATCAATGCCAATTTTTTAAAATAAAATATTAAAATTTTTCTTTTTAAAACCCTTTTGGCATAATTTTTTAATAAAAATCGATTCCAAAATTAAATTTGGAAGACATTTAACTTCATTTTTGAATAAAATTATGTTAAAAATATATCCACGTTAATTAGGACATTGATTTTGGAAGAATGGTGTTAAAATTATGAAGTGAAATCATATTTTTTTACTAGTGAACAGTTCCCTACTATGATGAGATCCTTGAAGTGCTATGATAGTATTATTAGATTCATGTTATATAGCTGAGTGATATCATCATATGATGCACATATGATATAGGATATTTGGGGTAGGAGACTCATAATATATTGAGACATTTTTTATAATGTTTTTCCGTGGTAATCTACAAGAGAGGTGGTTATGAGAACATACTCAATTGTTGGAATTTCACATTTTATATGCTTTATTGTATATTCCCATCCATGGAAATTTTTATTGGTCCTTAAACTTGATATTATTATTAATACATATCGTGAGTTTCATACTTCGATATTTTGTTGAAAATTGTGATGCCATGTGTTCACGGTGAGGTAGGATACATTGGGTGTGTCATGATTGATAAGACATTAATGAATATGTTAGAAAAGGATTTGTCTCTTCCGTGTTTAATGGAAATTGATATTTTGGTCCTCTAATGGGAATGAAATCGCCTGATTAAGTCCATGACCATGATAGTTTTATCAGTGAGTTCATTTTCAGAAAGTCAAATAAAGATATATCAAGTGTATTGGTTTATGACACAAGTAATGCAATCTAATTGATGAAATATTTTCACAAAGGAATTATATTACACAGTGAGTTCTCATAGGAGGTTGTTGTAATTATCCCAACATTAGCTCCTTTCTCTATGAGTGTCTAGATGTTTTTTAAATGATAATTTTGGACTTCAAGAAATGTTTTTCTAATGTCACTGAGAAAGGGGAATAGATGTTCACACACTAAGTGTATCCAGAACATCATAAAACTTTATATAAATTTAATATTAAAATAGATATTATTCTTAAGCTCTAAGAAATAAAATTATCCGGGTTATGTTGATAACATAAATTACTTATCGATGAATAATGTTGTGATATGTGTTTATTTAAAATAAATTCATTTGTCAATTTTTGATAAATATTGAGGAGGATTGACAGACCGAGCTAGGGGTTCGGGTGTAAATGATACATTAAATATCATTTACATAAATACTAATTAATCATTTGAATCTGTGATATTTAATTATTCACGAGTTATGCATGTGTCAAATAAATAATAATATTATTATTATTCAACATGAGGTTAACTAAGGATTAATATAATAAAAATGGACTTATGTGAAATTATTTATTCTTTGCACTAGTTTTATAAACCCAATTGTATCATTTTTTAGTAAGAGACCATCGTTGTGCACAATAACTCGACTTAGAAAATTTTGACAACCCTAGAGAGAACATTATCAAGAATGATCAAGAATTGAGAGCTTTTATCCTCCTCCCTCTCAAGTTTCCAATAGAACCTAAAGAATCCTTCAAGTATCAAATTAGTTCCAGTAGGTTTTAGGTGCAGTAGAAGCGTGCGATGGGTCATGCACAACTTTTCTTTTTTCATGATCGATGATCAATCCAAGATTTACAAAACAATAAATGTCATGATCTATATAATTGAATAAAATAATATAGACAAGGTATAGAATTCTAGAACTAGATATAAGATCATCACATATTATTTATAATAAATTAAATTAATTAAATAATTACCTTTATGGAATTGTTTATTCGTTGATGGACCTGACAACAAATCTACAATGTACCATTGTTTTGTTTTAGGAATCAAAGAAGATTCCCTATAGTGGTGATTCACATGTGTTCAAAAAAATCTATGAACTTTGTTGAAGGATTCTCTAGGTGCAAGCATAGTATATCCTATCACTTTTGTCATCCACCTTTGATCTCCTTGATAACCACTTCCAAATAATTCTCTTATATCTCTATTGGATTGACAGTGAGAGGTGGAGGAAGATCATACTCCATTATTGGGAGTGTTCTTGGAAAAGGGAGATATCTTGGGCTTGAGAGATTCTCCATATTTATTGTGCACAACCAAAATAAATATGAATTAACTCTCTCAGAAAATAATATAATTGGGTTTATATATCACTAGGGATAGAAATAAATAATTAAAGAAGCTCCCTTTATTATTCATTTAATCCCTACAAAACCCCATGTCATATAATAATAATATTATTATTATTTATTTTCATTTACATAAATTGAAAATTAAATTAAATAATATTTAATAAAATAATATTCAATATTTATTATTTCTCAATGTACTATTAAACTTATTCCACCATTCTTTCATAATATTTATTAGGCCTTGAATAATGAATATTTATTTATTAAATAAATATCACTTCATTATTTTTCAATAAATTAATAAATATTATATTCACTAAATATAAAATAAATATTTATTAAATATTCTACTCACGTTATATTTTCTCGAATAACGGATGACAGAATAAATGAAATAAAAAAATGAATAACTATTAAATCAAATGTGGGAATAATATTTATTCAACTTGGAAAATAATAAATAATGTCATTATTATTTAATTGAGATTCTGGATATACTTATTGTGTGACCCTCTAGGCGTCTTTCTCAATGGAAATGGGGGAAATTGTCTAAATCCAAGGATAACATCTAGAAACATGATAAGGCATTCATAGAGAAAGAATTTAATGTCATAACAACATTATACCTCATACGGATGCTTACTATGTAATATAATCTCTTTTTCATTATATCTCTAATCAAATAGGTTGCATGCTAGTGCCATCAACCTATATGCTCGATGTCTCTTTCTTTGACTTCCCAGGAATTGAAATTTCCTATAGAACACCATGTCCATGGATTTATTTAGGTTATATCATTTCCATTAAATGGAATGAGATATTAACTTCTATTAGAGAATATAAGGGTTAAATCCTTTCTTACAATATTCATTAATGAAATATTAAATGTGACGCACCCAACGTATCCTACCTTGCCATGAATACCGACCATCACAGTTTTCATTAATACATCAAAGTACATGACTCATAATACTCATAAAGAATAATTTTAAAGTCTAAGTATCAATACACACGCCCATAGATAGGAACATTCAATAACACATATAAATGTGGATTTTATACTAGTGGGTTTTGTTCTCATATTATTTTACTGGATATTACCATGGACGGACACCATAAGAAGGTGCCTTAAAGTCCTATGACTCTCCACCCCTAACAGACTATATCAATTATGTTCCTGAAATTATATCATCAAGCTATAAAAAAATATTTAAGAATATTTTCATAGAACATTCGAGTTCTCATCATAGCTGGGAACTTCTATGGTCTTTTAGTGTGATAGATACTCTCGGGACATTATCACATACTATGATACGTAGAATAAAATTCATGATGTGATAATGAGTTTATTAATATTCAAAACTAATAATACATTTCATCATAATATACATAGAATGTGGTTTTATGGAAAAAACTCCAACAGACTTCCACTTGAACTAGAGCCAACTACTAACAACCTTTAGTCCAATAGATATCACATAATACTCATGCTTCTGATGAGATATGCCTTTGGTAAAGGGCTCCACCACATTCTCTTCTATGGGTACTCTGCCTACTATAAATTCATCCCTTTGATAAAAATCCCTCAAGAGGTAATACTTTTAGTGTATATTTTTTGTATGTTGGTGCGGCCTTGTCTCTTTTGCAAGAGCCACTGTTGTAGTATTATCACAGCATAATGTGATACGATCATTACTATTAGGTACCACATCAAGATATTGGAAAATGTTATGAATCCAAATGGATTCCTTGGTTGTATCAGAAGACACTATATACTTGGACTCCACTGTAGAATCCACAACAACTAAATTCTTTGAACTCTTCCAACTCATAGCTCCTTCGTTTAGATAGAAAACATGTCATGAGTGCAACATTAGATCATTATAATCTATCTGAAAACTATAATCATTATAACCCTTGATGACCAGATCCTAATCTCTTCTATATACTGGGAACATATCTTTAGTTCTTCATAGATACTTAAGGATATCCTTTACAGCAAACCAATGTTAGTCTCCTTGATCTTCTTGATATCATTATAACATGATCGGTGCATAGGAAACATCAATTCTAGTATATAACATGTCATACATGATTGATCATATTGAATAATCTTATGAGATATTACTCATTCTATCTTTCTCCTGTTGTGTCTAAGGACACATTTTCTTATAAAGATGTAAACCATGTGAAACTGGAACCAATCCCCTCTTGTATTTTTTTCATAATAAATCTCTTTATTATCTGGTCTAAATATATAATATGACTTAGTCCAACAATCCTCTTTTATATATCACGGATGATCTTGATACCTAGAATATATATTGATTCACCTAAGTCCTTCATGGAGAAACATTTGTTCAACCAGTCCATAACTGATTGTAAGACTAGTATGTGATTTTCAATAAGTAATATGTCATCCAAATGTACTACTGGGATAACAACCACATTACCACTAAACCCATTATAAACATACGACTCACATTCATTATTAATGAAATAAAAATAATTTATAGCTTCATTGAATTGAATTTTCCATTACTTGGATGCTTGTTTCAATCCATATATGGTTCTATATAACTTTCAGATCATTCTGGCATAATTTGGAGTCACAAACCCTTCTAGTTGTGTCATATAGACATCTTCATGAAGGTTCCCATTTAGTAATTTAGTTTTTAAATCCATCTACCAAGTCTTTTAGTCACAGTAAGTTGTTATAGAAAGAATAATTCTGATGAATTTAAACATGGAAACTGGTGAAAAAGTTTAATCATAGTCAATTCCTTGATTTTGTTTAAACCCATTATCCACTATCCTTCCATTATAGGTATTTACTTTACCTTCCATGTCTAGTTTCCTTTTGAATACCCATTTTCACCGTAAGGGATTTACATAAACTAGAACATCTATGAGAACCCAAACATGATTTTGATACGTGGAATCTATTTCAGAATTCATGGCATCTTCCCATATTTCAAATTATAAGATCACTATAGAATCCTTATAAGTGATAGGTTCATCATTGTAAAATAATAATGAGTCACGTATTTAGTGACTAGAAAAGCATATTTATCCAGTTCTCTTACATCTCTTACGCTCATACATAGTACTTGTATTTCATGAACTAATTCTTCCACATTGACCTATGAAATTTGTTCCTATACCAACTCTTCTATATCATTAGCATCAACTTAATCAAGGAAAAATTTACTCCCACAATCCTTTTTGAGGAAATGCTCTCTCTCAAGAAAAATTTCATGTCTGACGAAGGTCACTTTCTTATCTGAGGGGTTGTATAGCTAGTATCCCTTTATTTCCTTTGGATACCCTATAAAGATATAACTTATGCCTAGAGGTGATAGTTTGTTTCCTAATAAAACCTTAACAAATTCTTTGCAACCCCAAACATGTGTATGCAAAAAAAACGGTTTTCTTTCCACTCTATATCATGACAAGAATTCCATTTTCTACATTAGTTAGTACTTTTTTTAATGTGTATTCCATGGTTTATAATGCATATACACAAAAGGATAATATAATATCTTCATGACTTATCATCGACCCTACCATGTATAATAATGTATGGTTCCTCCTTTCACTAGAACCATTCCACTATGGTGTGTACAATGGAGTGAGTTGAGATAGAATCTCAAACCCCCATAGAAAGAAGATAAACTATAGATTAAGATATTTACTACCTTGATCTGATATAAGCTTATTTATCCTCTTTCCAATTTGATTATCAAATTCATTCTTGAATTATTTTAATTTCACAATGAACTCAGGATTATACCTCAGCAAGTAGATATATATATATCTACTCAATTCATCATTAAAATTTATAATGTATGAATATCCACCTCTAACTTCTATTGTAAATGGTCTACACACATCAGTGTGTACAAATATTAGAATCTTTTTTGCCCTTCCATACTGTCCAAAATTTGGTGGTTTGGTCATTTTTTCTTGTAAAAAAGTATGATATATTTCAACTGATTTTATCTTATAAGAGTTTAAATAACCATCTTTATAGATCTTGGTCAAGCGATTCTTTTTTACATGACCGAGGTGGTGATTCCATAGCTAGTTCTTATACAAGTCATGTGAACATGATTTGTTATCAATTTAGAACAATGGATTTTCTAAATTTAATACATAATTAATATTATTTAAAAGTTCCATGCCATAACATATGTTTTCCTTATAAAAGAAACATTTTTTTATTTTTAAACATGAAAATAAACCCATTTTCATCTAGGCATGATATAGAAATTATGTTCTTGGTAACCATTGGTACATAAAACAATATTTTAAAACAAAAATCATTCATGTTGGAAATGAAAGTTGGAAGTCACTGATGGAAAGTGTAGTTATCCTTATACCATTTTCAAATCGTAGACCCACCTCTCCTCTAACAATATTTTAGAATCTACTGAGTTTCTTCATTTTGATATAGATGTGAGTAAATAAAGATGTATCCAATACCCAATGTGTAGATATTTAAATATTACACTAGATAATGAAAACACCTTTATCTTTCCTTTTATTCTTGGTGAAGTTCGTTTTCTAGTGGCTTGGATTTCAACATGAAAAACATACAACCTCATTTTCCTTTCCCCATCATTGTGTTGTCCTCTTCTTGGAAGGACAGTGCCTAGGAGCTTTAGACTTTTTATGAGTCTTGGGCCCCTTTTTCTTATTCTTTATTTTATTATTCACCATAAGGACCACAGGTTTGTCATTCCCCATGTCCTTATCCACATTGTGAATCAAATTAAGAAGTTCAGAAAGATTGTTCTCATTATTTCTAATATTTTTATTAACAATAAAACTCTATTAGGTCTTGGGAAGTGATGAAAGTATGAGATCTATATGAAAATAATATGGGAATTTAATCCCTAAGATGTCTAAGCTTACAATGTTTCTAATAATCTTAACTACATGAGTCCCAGCTGGTGAAAACTCTCCAAGATTAGCTATAAACAAAACATTGGAGATCTCATACCTCTCATGTCTCACCTTCTTTTGATAGAGACTTGAAGGTGATAAATCATGCAATATGAATCCATGTCCTCATGTTTCTTCAAAATATCATTGTTCATGGATGATATCATGAAAAATGAAACATTTGTAGCATAATTTAGATGTTTCTTATAGAGAGATAACTCTTTATTACTTGCCTCATTACTAGGAGGATTTGAAATAGGTTTATCTAAAACATACAATTTACTTTCATGGAAAAGGATAACACGTAAGAACCTTTTCCAGTATTTAAAATTTTATCGGATGAAAAGGTTATCCTTATCAAGTATGGTTCTCAATGATATGAATGAATTCATTTTAATGTTTGTTATATAAAAAATATTAGCAAAATTTTAGTACTTTATCTGATAAAATTTAGATAAATAAATAAATATTTATTTATTAGTCTCCCACTATTTTATTGAAACCCAGTAGCCCTCGCCATTAAGATCAGAATATTCTATATCTTGTACATTCTAGTGTAAATGATCCATATTCCCTTTCTCATTACCCCAACTTTGGTTGGTTGAGAAACTTGAATAGTTTTAGGTAAGTATTCCAAATTTAAACTGCAATAACTCACATTTCATTGATCTATTGAGTGGACTCCTCAATCCTAAAATCCTTAAATTGGATTTCCTCAACCCTTTCTACTCAGTTACACCATGTCCTACTTTGGAAATAATCCCTTGATGTGAACTAAGTTAAGTTAACCCAAAGAATCATATTATAATTCTGTGATAATTAAAAGCACCACACCTTTTTCTGGTCATAAACTTTGAACTATGGTTCAATTTTATCTAAATTAGTGGATGGTTATACCAACATAATATATTTTATTGATGAATTGTATCCTTTTATTCATAAATTTTCAATTATTATCATTTTCACGTAATTTTTAATATTAGTTTGATTTAATTAGGTGATTAACCATGTCTAAGATAATATTTTTGTATAAGCCAATTTATTTCAGTTCTATCTTGTATGATTGTTAATTTCATTAATTCATGTGATCATGAAAAAATAACCATATTCAAATAACCTTGAAACTTGATAGAAATTAAATAAGGAAGTGGTATGATCTTGATATTTTACTAATGGTTAGTTTATATTGTAGTTGATAAACTAACTGTTGACCTAGGGTAAAACACCTTGAACCATTTAAGTTTCATGTTACATCTTTCCAAATGTCCATCTATGTATCATTCTTGAATTGGTTTCACCTCAGCACCAAACATGAACCGCCTCTACTATCTTGGGAGCTCTATCCATTACATAATGATTTACTCACATGCAGGTGAGGGGGAAAGGGTTTGCATAAAATAAACCACAGGAGCAATGACCCTTACATAATAAGAGGAGGGAAGTCACACAAGACCAAAATTTAATTTAATAATAAATTAAATAAAACCAATCAAATAAAAAGGTATTTTCTATGCTCATGATCATACACACAAATGCAACGAATTAAATATTTAATAAAACTAGCATTCAATTCTTAATCAATTTATTTAAGATAAATCCAGCTTGAATAAATTAATTATCATATTTAATTAATCAATTCTTTTATCCTAATTATCATCTAAATTTCCATGAGATTCTCATCTATAATAATTTCAAAGAGAATAAATTTATTTAAAATTAATTTTATATAAAATATACCTTGGAGGAAACATAGTGAATAACCTTCCAAATCTACCAAACATGTATTATACTCATATACTATTTACTCTTCTGACATATGGAATAAATGACATATCATGCACTTTCATGATGTATAGTATCAAATTAATGATTACACAAATTAGATTAGTTTTTAGTCACATGTTACACATCAATGTATATAGAGTAACAACTGTAATATGTCTCATACATGATATGAGGATATAAACATTATGAAAATGTTAATTAAACATTTATATATATAAATACTAAAACTCATCACATGGAATGTCCTATCAACTTAATGACCACATGAAAGCACATGTCAATGAGTTTTACATAATATAATAAATAAATTTTAAATATACATAATTTCTTATAATTACATGGTGTGCAAAAGCGAGCTACATGACATGTATGGCTCTCACTATCTATCTGAGACACACACCTAGGGACAAGAAAAAAATGGAGTGTAAAACATATACAATCGGTTATATAGTGTGTGGTCTCTGAATTACATGGTCATGAGTTAGGTAGGCTATGTATGGTAATACATGGAATGTCTATGCTCAAAGGGACTACATGACATGTATGTGGTCTACACAGTGTGTACTCCAACTGACCATGTGCCACCCTAGCTCGGTCAACATGTGGTGTAATAAATAAATGCACCATGTGTCATCAATTCAAATGGTTTGAATTAATTCATGATGAATTGAATGAAAGTACACGGTGTGTAACTCCAATTACATTGTGTGTACTCCTATGTTATCCAACCATAATCCTTGGAACCTCTGGATGATATCTTCAATTTTATTTCATTCATAAAATTAATCTTATTGATTAGATCTATGAAAAATAAAGGAGGAAGAAGTAGATCTCACAATTCATATAAAAATAGTGATTAAACATTAATTTAAAACTAAATCAAAAATTCATAAATCAATCAATGATCTTTAAATAATTATAAATAATTTTGTGACTGCTCTTATACCACTTATAGGTTTTGGATACAGTGGAACCATGTGATGGGTTGTTCCCAACATTGATTTTTGTCATGAGCAATGATCAATACAATATTTTCACAACGATAAACATTGTGATATAAAAAATTGAATCAAATAATATAGACAAGGGATGGAACAAAACAATCAGAGAGAGAATCATCACATATTATTTATAACCAATTTAATTAATTAATTAATTACTTTGATGGAATTATTTCTTCGTTGATGGGTCTGATAATAAAACTGCATTGTGCCATCATTCCATAGTATGAATCTAATAATATTCCCTCTAAAGGTGATCCAAACATGTTCCAAAAATCTTTTACCATCATCATAGGATTCTCTCAGTGTTAGCAAGACAGATCTTATTGCTTGTGTCATTTGCCTTTGATCGCCTCCATAACTGATTTCAAAGCATTCTCATGGATCTCACTTGGAATGAGAGTGGGAGGTGGAGGAATATTTCTCTCTATTCTTAGGAGTGTTCTTAGAGATGTGAGCTCAATGGGGCTTGAGATATTCTCCAAATTCATTGTGCACAACCAAAACAAAAATGAATTGGATCTTTGATAAAATAATATAATTAGGTTTATATATCTCTAAGGTTACAAATAAATAATTTCACATGTGCCCTTTATTATTTATTTAATCCATATGAAACCCCATTTAAAATAATAATAATATTATTATTATTTCTCAACATTAACTTAACTTGTGAATTAAATTAAATATTATTTAATCAAATATTAATAAATATTTATTATTTCTTAACGGACCATTAAATTTGGTCCTCCATTCCTCCACAATATTTATCAAGCCTTGAATAATGACTATATATTTATTAAATAAATATCACTATATTATTCACCAATAAATAAAAAAATATTATAATCACTAAATAACAAATAAAAATTTATTAAATATTCTTATCACATTATATTATCTCAAATAACTAGTGACAAAATAATTTAAATCCAACAATCATGAATAATTATTAAACCACGTGTGGGAATAATATTTATTCAACTTGTTAAATAATAAAAATTATTATTATTATTTAACTAAGATTCTGGATACACTTAGTGTGTGACCCTCTAGGTCACTTTTTCCTTGGAATTAGGCTTGGTAGCCTAAATTCAAAGGTTAGCGTCTAGAAAAATGCCAAGGCACCCATAGAGAAAGAAGTTAATGTTGTAATGAGTTAATACCTCATACGGATTCTTACTGTGTATTATAATACCTTTATCACAATATCTCTAATTAAGAAGGTTTCATGTTGGTGCCATCAACTTATATGATCGATGTCTCTTTCTTTGACTTCCCAAAAATTGAACTTGACTATAGAACACCATGGCCATGGATTTATTTAGGCTATATCATTTCCCTAAAATTTCTTGAGATATTATCTTTTGTTAAAGAAAAAAATGATAAATCATTTTTCTCATTATTCATTAAGGTAATATTACTCGTGATGCACCCATCGTATCCTACCTCATCATGAACATCAGTCATCGTGGTTTTTTTAATACATCAAAGTAAACTAATCATAATACTCATGAATAATAATCTTAAATTCTAAGGATCAATACACATGTCCATAGATACTCACATCCAATGACACATATAAATGTGGATTTCCTACTGGTGGGTCTTGTTCTTATATTATCTTACTAGATATTACCAAGAGAATACACTATGAGAAGGTGCATCAAAGTCCTATGAGTCTCTACCCTTGACATCCTGTATCATTTTTGTCTCTAAAATGATATCATCCAGTTATATATAATATATTTAATAATATTATCTTAGAACTTAAAGGACTTAATCATATCAGGGAATTGCAATGATGTTTTAGTGCGACAGCTACTCTTGGGATTGTTTCTAACGCTTTCGTCGGGGCGCGCGCGTCCATCCGCTTGGGGTGTGACATGGTGCGGCATTTCTTACCCTGCATTCCCGCTTTCCAAAAGCGGGCGGCATTCATTCCTTACTCAGGTACATCTTCTCCTTGATCGAAACGGGATGATGGGATGTCGGTCCCTCCTTCTATGGATTCCTCCTTGGAATTCGTTACCTTGTCTGGGTCTCCCTCATAGATTTAATATGTTTGTTCATGAAACATTTCTCAATGCCATGTTTCCATGGACGCCGGTTAATTACACTGCTTCTGTCAGGAAATTCCAAAGGGTCCGGTCAGGGCAGCAACTTTCAGTCGGGGGAGTAGTCACGTCGAGGCATCATTAACTTGTCTGAACACTAGGGAATTTGCGTGCCTGCCTTTTGTCCTTTAATATAAGGATTCTCAAGGGTGCGAAAGCCCGAGGCATCCCACATCGAGTGCAGGGAATCATATGC
Organism: Viscum album; assembly: GCA_963277665.1. Lineage (NCBI taxonomy): Eukaryota > Viridiplantae > Streptophyta > Magnoliopsida > Santalales > Viscaceae > Viscum > Viscum album. Next base: position 1,423,053,658 of record OY728143.1, read on the forward strand.
AACATGCATGTATTTGGGGTTTTCCTTAGCATCCCATGTTTTAACAAAGGGTATGTCGCGAGTTTAACGTTCAGCGGAGCTGGATCGGGCTGATCAGGACAGTACCTGGAGTGGATCAGATTGAGGAATTCCCCTTGATGTCGAGGAGAATGGGGTGGCATGACTTCACCGGGATGTGGCGGTTCGGGTAAGAATCTGGATGGATGATGGAGAATTTCATGGAGTGAAGGAGGAATTAAATGGAGTCGTCGTAGAGATGGTGGTGGTGATGGTCTTGAGTCTCAAAGAGACTTCCTAAGTATCCCCATGGTAGGGAATCAAAGTCCACATAGTTTCAGATGGATGTGTGGGGCTTACACTCTAGGCTGCCCAAGGTGTTGGAAGAACCGACGTGAATACGGTCAGAACGACCAGGTAGTGGTGGGCTTGAACCTCATTAGGCTTCCTACGTACCATGCCTTAACAAGGATCAAAGACCACATAGTTCTGGTTCAGTGCCAGAAAACCGGCGTGAAAAGGACCTTGGAATAATGGGTAGTGGGCTTTCACCTCATGAGGCTTCCTACGTACCATGCCTTGACATGGATTAAAGTCCACATAGTTCAGGAAAAGGGGCTGTTATACTGACACGAAGGGGTGTCGGAACAACTGGATGGCAGGGTCACAATGGCTTACAGCTGGATTGGGATGCAGGTTAACATCATGTGGGATGGGGGGAATGTGAGAGAACCGATGTGAGGAAGTACCTTGGCCTGGTTGGACCGTATCCTTGAACCTTAGGAAGGCTTCCTACGTACCATGCCTTGACATGGATCAAAGGCCACGTAGTTCAGGTGAAAATGGGTGCTTGTCACACCGACACGGAGATGGTCGAAGTCAATGATTTTTGGACTTGAACCTCAAGGAGGCTTCCTACGTACCATTCCTTGACAAGGATCAAATTCCTCGTAGTTCGGATATGAATGTGGGTGTCAGTGAACCGACATGAATAAGGACCTTGGTCCGATGGGTGACGGGGCTTCAACCTCAAGGAGGCTTCCTATGTACCATGCCTTGACATGAATCAAAGACCTCGTAGTTCAAAGGGCTTCATCAGCGAACCGATGTGAAGGCGAATCCGGGGGTCCACTGGTGGTGGGCTTGAACCTCATGAGTCTTCCTACGTACCATTCCTTGGCATAGATCAAAGTCCTCGTAGTTTTGGATAGTCACAACGGCTTACCGCTGGACTGGAATGCATTTTAACGTCATGCGGGATGAAGGTGTAACCTGACATGAATAAACGACTGGAGGTGGGCGTGAACCTCGTGGAGGCTTCCTACATACCATGCCTTGACATGGATCAAATACCTCATACTTCAAATGGATGTATAGTTTAATGTCATGCAGTACATCATACAGATTAACGTAATGCTGGACATGGGCATACAGTTTAACATCATGCTAGATGGGGTATTGTCATGGCCAATGCTTACTCTAAGCCCACGTGAGTCGCGCTCGGTGTGAGAAACAAGAGGTAATAGAGTCTTGATGATCACGTCGTGAAGGGTGCGTCCGTGAGAAGCGAAGAGGGGCTTATGCGTTAGGTGGCCCATGGTGTTGGGACTTACTCTAGGATGGAGGCCCAAAGTTCGACAAAGCACAGTGGGAGAGGGATTTGGGACCAAAGATGGGAGGTTCCTCGTTCCCTATCACGCCCACCACTGGCCTTAGCGGTGGGGAATTACGGAGGTGCATGGGTGCTAACTTCCACAAGAGGGTCTAGGGGATTGGACTCTAAGGAAGCCTTCCCCCGTGGACAAATGCAACTCCGAGAGGGAGGATATCATCCCATGTGAGGGTGATTCCATTCCAGTGGAGATGAGCGGCGTAAATAATGTCTGAGTTGGGGGGACCCTGTGTACGAGGCCCGAAGTTGGGTAATAGTTTAACGTCATGTGTTGACTATGAGGTGTTTGGCAGTTTAACGTCCTGCAGCTTGGATGAGGTGGGCTCGCTCCACACCCCTAGGACTTACATAACAGGTACCCTCTGCTCCTGGTGGGAGGGAAGGTACCGGCAATGTCGTGAAAAAGGGGGGTCACAGAGAGAACCATCGAGGGTTCCCTGTTAGCGTGGCTATGAGAAGAAGAAATAGCTGTTAGCATGCCTATGCAAAGAAGCATTAGGCGAAGCAACACTGCAGGTGGTGTCATCCATGGTACTTTGAAATCACATCATGCAAACTTGGAGGGTCGCACGGGAAGACAAATTTCCAATCAGAGGGGTCCATAGGTAGGGGCCTTGCAGAGGTAAGTTGCTTTGCATAGTGGAGGACACTTGCGAAGGGGTGTGCTTCGCAAAGTGGAGTTCCTTGGCCTTAGCATGGGGCATAGGTGAAATTGGGAGGTGCTTAAATAAGTGGAAAGGTGTTTGCGGAGCACCACCTCATGAAGCATAGGTGCCTCACGAAGCAAGGTGCTGTGAAGCAGTGTGCTTCACGAAGTACAGTGACCCTGCCATGGCATATGGGTCACGTATACAGGATGGGTGTTTCACGAAGAATAAACACTCCGCGACTGCTCGGGTTCCCTTGGGAATTCCCTCCCTTCGCGAATTCCCTTGTGCTTTGTGAAGGGAATCCCTAAGGGAAGAGGGGATCAAAACGAGACAAGGAGAAAGCCTATCACGAAGCAAAAATACCTCATAGAGCTCATGATTCCCAGAGCGAAGGGTGCTTCGCGATTTGGGAGTTGAGAAGCCGAAGGTTTGGATTGTCCGTCCAGAGAGATCATAAGGATCTCAGTATTTATCAGCAAGGGGCACCGCGAAGCAGAGCCCACACGGTGCGAAGGGGTCGTCTGTTTCTTCGTGGCGGGTTGAGAACTTCAACCATATTCGCAGAGTGGTACCACCTCTTCTTCTCCACGGTGGGTTCTCAAACGTCAGGTCATTGTCGGAGCGTTACCTCCTCAGGAGCTTCGCGGCAGGCTCGCGAATGTCAGGGAGGTCATGGAGCATTACTGCCTCAAGTGATTCGCAGCAGACGTGTTGCTCGGGGGGGCTTCGCATTGGGGCATCACGAGGCAGGGTGCGGGGCCTCTTTCTTCTTTCCTTTCTTAGAATATTTTTTGGCACCTACAAATGATTCCCCTCAGACTTGGAGACGCGGAGCGATCAAGGGTCGATGTCTGAGGAAAATCGCCAAAATTATCACCCATTCGCGGTGCTGACTCGTGAAGAAGGTGGGAGGGGCAGGCAGGGGCCGCGCGATCTGGATGCACTGCGAAGCTCCGCATGGGCTGAATTCTCCATGAAGCTCCTGGGGTCGCCGCCTATAAATAGGGGGGATGACCTCTTTTTTTCCTTTACCTTCTTCGTGACTTTTGTCTTTTTGCGCTCTCGATTCGCGAAGCTCCACGTACTCCGCCTCTGCTCACCGCGAATCGAGCTTCGCGGCGAACCGTGAGTCTCTGACTCTGTGACTGCGCCAAGAGAACGTCTTCTTGCAAGCCGAGGTCAGACTCTGTGTCTTGGATTTGTGCCTGAGCTCTGCGAATGGGCTCCGCGAACGAGCTTTGTGTCCAGACCTGAAATTTTTCCAAGTTCTAAAACCTGATGGCCCATCAAGAAGCTGTGCTGGGGGTGCTTCTAAACGCCGCCCAGAGGGATGAGATGGCTAATTTTCTAGGCCTAGGGGAGCTGGTCTGAAGTCACTCATACCATAATTCTTTGACAGACCTTCTATCAGAGAGCCAAAAGAACTATCCGTTGTGCAAGAAGCTGTCCTTGTATGGCTTTGGGGTGAGGGATGATGTCTTCATTCCTGAGGCGAGTAGGGACGAACCAGCTTGCTAGTTCAGTAGCACGCCATTCTAACGCCAATGGTTCAGGGCGGCCGATGGCCATGCGTAGGAGGACTTCACACCCGTCACCACTGACTATTTGTACGACCATCTGAACAACATCGATGGGGAGCCACTGCAACCGAAGACGTCCCCTCCCATGTACCGCAACATATTGAAGGTGGCTTTGTAGGATTTGAAAACGGGGTGGTCCGATGTGTGGGACATGTGCCAGGGTGGTAACATCACCAACGACTAGGCATGGGCCTACTTGGTAGGTTCCTCATGTGAGGAGTTTGGAGCTGATCTGAGAAGAGTGGGCTTGTATGAGGCGGCATGGGCCTCGCAATTCCACATTTATCAACCGAAACAGCTGATGCCGGATCTGCTGAGCAGATGGTCGTCTAGGACCAACACTTTTCACCTACACCATGGGGAGGTTGGCATCAGTATGTGGGATGCCCATCAGATCTCGGGGGGTACAGATCTTGGGGGCCATATATGATGAGTTCCTCCCCGTCATGAGCGCGTGGGACGATCCAGAGCAGATTTTGTGGCTGGTGCTGGCACTGATGGCACTGGTCCCCGGAGAGGACAAGGAGGCGGTGAGAGATGTCCACTTTATGAAGTGGTTCAAGCGGTTCCTGAACTTCCTGGAGGATCGAGAGTTCCCTATGAGGCCTCAAACTTGTCCGAAGGGGGATCAACGAGGCAAGGAGAATTCGTATTGGTGGCTCTTGGAGGAAAGCCAATGGAAGACCTCGGGTTTCAGTGTCAGCACTGAACAGCAGCCAATAGTCAAGCTAGCGGCATTTATCACGGCCCTTATCTACGAATGGATCCTGTCGGTGATGGATACCAACATGGGGGTGCAGCCTAGCTCATTCATCTTGGAATCCATGCTGGCCATGGGAAGGCGGGTCAGTCTAGGAATTACGATTCTCTCTAGATTGTACAGGATGCTTCGGAACATTAGCGAGGGAAAAAAGTCAATGAGGATATGTGGGCCCTTCCACCTTCTATATGGGTGGATCGCGGTGCACTTCAGGGGGGTTTACGAATACCCAAACCCTATCTCGCCACGGAGGTCGAATTTCCACCCTTCCATTTTGAATGTGGCTAGGAGCTTCCCAGTCAAGCTAACTGCATCGATGGTGATAAATCGGGTGTGGAAGGCGGATGAGTTTAACTTCCACCCGTTTCCATTACCGATGGGAGTACTCACCGACGATGGTTAGGGAACGGAACAACACTGTTCTTATCTCCTGGCCTTTCAAGGAGGAGTTTTGGTGGCACGGGTGGACCATAAGCCTCTCTACGAACCGTACACCCCGCACCAGTTTGTGAGGCAATTCGAGTTCCTGAAGCGGCTGACCCCACTGGTCTACTGGGAGGTGCTCCATGAGGAGCACCCGTGTGTAATGAGGTAGTTGTGGCTCATGTTCACACGGGAAGATAGGAAAATGTGAATTACATTGACTTCGTCCACTTCCACCTTTGGACTGGTGAAAGAGTATGCCATCAGTTGGGTGGCGGATGATCCTGGGGAAATGTTGAAGAAGCCAACCATTCAGGCTGGTGACAGCGGGCCTCCCCTATCATGAGGTCGGGGTCGGAGGGCAGTAAGGGCCTCTCGTGGTGGAGGGGATGCCATGGCGACAAGTCCTGCAATGGCTGAGGATGAGGTTGCAGCGGCAGATCTGGTGGTCCCAGAAGAATAGAGCCATCTGGAGGGGCAGCCACCGAGGGGATGCCGCAAGATATCCACTCAGGCTCCGAGGAAGCGGTTGCGCCATACTAACATGCCAAAGAATTCTATTTTCCCGGAGGACTTGGACATTTGGGATGTCAACCGGAAACACCTTAGTCCACCCGTGATGTGGGAACACCTGAACCATCGCGAGATGGTCTTACCAGGTATAGGGCCGGTTCGGGCCAGTTTTGCGGTGTCTCCGGCGGAGGCGGAGCAGTATTTGGACGAGCTGGAAGACTACATACATTCCATTGGTGCCCCGCATCCGATGACAGACCGGGTGATGGTGCTACTGAACCGGACGGTTCCCCCACAACTATAGGTTGCTGAGATGAGAGAGCGTTTCCCCCTTCCAGAAGAATTAGATGAATCATTTGGGGAAGACGAGGCCGGCAGAGGGAGCTCGTTGGAGGAAGGCGAAGTCGGGGATGAAGAATCGGATTCTGATGATTTCACAGAGGTTCTCGAGGTATCATTCTGAGTTTCATTCCTCAGGGTCCTCTCTCAGGCCATTATGGACCTCTTACAAACATCTGAACTGTGTAGGAGGAACTCGTACGAAGACCTTGTTCTTGCCCTTCGGTTGGTGATGATGCAGGGCCGTCGGAACTCGTGCCTACGGATTCGTCCAGTTCTGTGTCTGGCGAGGCTAAGGCACACGAGGTGCCTCCTCCAGGATCTCCAGACCATCCAATAATACATGGAGGACCACGCCTCGGGGTTTTGTCAGCATCAACTGAGGAGCAACACCCGGAGTTCGATCTCCGTAAGTCTTCTCCACTGAATTCATTGCTTGTCTTATGTATATCGTGATAACTTACATCCATGCCCTTCCCCATCAAGCATAGTTCTACGACTGGCATGGACCACTGCGGCGAGGCTGGTCGGGATGTCTGGTGGTGTCCCTCCAAGGGGCATGCCGGTGATAGTGGAGATAGTTACCCAGTCCACCCAAGTTGTAGTGCTCCCTATCATTGGCAGGACCAATGGTAGGGTCATGCCCGAGGTTATCGAGGTGGAGTCTGACGATGAGGACAGACCGGTCAACCCAAGTCCCACCACACCTACCCCGATGCCAGATATCGCGTCAGATTCAATGCCAGATGCAGATCCTATAGAAGATTTCTTGCGGGCATATCCTGCATATGAGCATGCCAATCGCGCGGACTAGGATGAAACGGACTCCGATGAAGAGGACAACAAAATAGTCCACTGCCGATCGTGGAAGCTGATCATGTGCTTCATCAATGACACCCCCCAAGCATTGTGGCTAAATGATATGGACAGACTCTTCTCACAACTGCGCGGACTGTGCGTTGGGGGAGTGGATGCCCAACGCCCTAATTCGATCATCCGAGATCTCATGGAAGAGAAGATCTGGGAGTACGATTGTGGTCTCAGTGTGGGCTAGCAGCAGAGGAAGGCAATGAACATCAAGAATCTCCAAGAGGCTAAAGACGAAGTCCAACACCTACAGATCTAGGCGGATAATCACTCAGCCTTTCTAAATGCACAATCTGAGCTGATCTCTCGATTAAAGGCCCAGCTGGCAGTGGAAGAAGAGCTTATGAGGTAGGCTTCCAGAGAGATGGTTGTCATTCAGGCTGACATAGAGAGGGCCCGAGCGGGGGCCGATGAACTACGACCCATCGCTTCTGAGGAGGAGAGGGAGCTAAGTTGGTGGCAGCAATTCCTGGATGCCACAAGTCAAAGGGTGGCAGAGTTGCAACACTCTTTTGACGAGGTCAATCCGTCCATATGGGGAGTTGACCCCCGGGTACTGTAATGATTACAAACCCTTAAACGTACTTTCATGCTTTAATAATAAATTTTTAGTAATTTTTTTTGAATGTCTTAGCATGCATGAGTTCTATTGTTTGCACTAGTTTATTTTGCATCCTTACAATGTTTGTGGGACATCCAGCGATAATTTCCTAACCTCACATGGGTCGGGCCCGATGTGAGAAACAAGGGATAGTCGCCTCATCATCCCATCCAAACATAGGAGGGTAAACCAAGCTTCGGGCACTCGGGGTTTGGATAACCGGTCCAGATTTCTGGGAAATAGGAGAAACAAGATATAGTCGCCCCATTGTTTGCACTACTTTCTACGCATTCTTTTATATCTCGAAAGTTTAGTTGAACAATCCCAGCACCACCACAAATCATGGAAGTGAAGATGTCGTTGTGTACGAAAAATGGGTCAATCATTGTATCCCATGAATATAAGTCCTCCCCTGTTATAATCTGTGGATTGAATTTCCTAGCGAACCTCAGCATACTCCCTCTAGTGGAATTTGATGCAGTTCTTGGCATGGATTGGATTTCCTTATATAGAGCCAACATAAATTGTCAGGAGAGGGAAATCACACTCCATATGGAGAATCGACCCCCGATTCTTTACAAGTGTAAGGAGGAAGATGAATCTCCTATAGCTCCATCATCTCAAGCATGGATATTACTTCCCTATGACCATGCGTATCTGCCTCAGATGATTGAGTCCAAGGAAGAAACCATCCTTGAAGAAATGCCTATTGTGAGGGAATTCGCTGAAGTGTTTCCCAAGGAACTGCATGGTCTTCCTCCTAGAAGAGATGTTGAATTCTCAATTGAACTTATAACCAGGGCATTACCAATATCCAAGACTCCATATATAATGGCTGTTGTAGAGCTTGAAGAGCTGAAGAAACAACTGTAAGAGAATCTGGATAAAGGGTTTATACACCCAAGTGCTTCACCATGGGGTGCACCACTCCTCTTCGTCAAGAAGAAGGATGGGTCAATGCATCTTTGCATCGATTATCTTGAACTTAACAAAATCACGATAAATAACAAGTATCCTCTCCCACGAATTTATGACCTGTTAGATGAGCAACGTGGAGAAAAATATTTCTTCATGGTTTACTTGCAGTCAGGATATTATCAAGTAAGGGTGAAGAAGGAAGATATCCCCAAGACTGCTTTTCACACAAGATACGGGCACTATGAATTCATAGTACTGCCTTTCGGACTCACTGATGCTCCAGAAATATTCATGGAATTAATGAATATAGTGTTTAAAGATTACCTTGACAAATTTTTGGTACTCTTTATAGATGATATTCTAATATACTCCAAAACCAAGGAGGATCATAAGGAGCATTTAAGAACTATACTAGAGACTTTGTGCAAGGAGAAGCTCTATTCAAAGTACATAAATTGTGAGTTCTGGTTGAAGTAGGTATCATTCCTAGGCCATATCATCACAAGAAATGGTATAGCTATGGATCCCTCCAAAACATATGCAATTGAGGGATGGTCGAGTCCAACATCGGTAATAGATATCCGTAGCTTCTTTGGGTTAGCTGGATATTATCGACGATTTGTGAGAAATTTCTCACAATTTTCCAACCCTCTTACCATGCTAACTTGAAAGGGAGTAAAGTTTTCATGGAGTTATGAATGTGAAGAAAGCTTCAAGGAGTTGAAAAGGAGGCTTATCATTGTGCCAGTGCTCACTTTACCCACAAGTGGGGAACTTTTTGTGGTATTCAGTGATGTTTCAAAGAAGGGCTTAGACTGTGTGCTGATGCAGAATGATAAAGTGATATCCTATGCCTCAAGGTAGTTGAAAATCCACTAGCGAAACTATCTAACGCGTGATCTGGAGTTAGAGGCGGTGATCTTTGCCTTGAACATCTGGCGGCATTATCTCTCTGGGGAGAAATGTGAGATATATACTGACCAAAAGAGTCTTTAATATATATTCACACAGAAAGAGCTTAATATGCTCCAGAGAAGATGGATAGATCTCATCAAGGATTATGAATGTTCAATACATTACCACCCTGGGAAATCGAACAAGGTGGCAGATTCCATAAGTAGAAAGGACCCAACAATTCTATCAATTATGAGAATTTAGAAGGTTCCAATCTTCATAGACTTGATGAAGATGGACCTTGGAATCATAAAGAATGGAACATCATCAATCCTTTCACAAATTATTGCTCAACCGTCTGTTTTGGAAACTTTAAAGGATGCTCAAAAGGATGATTTGGGAATTCAGGAAAAGGTGGAAGCTATTGAAAAAGGGAAATCCTCGAAGTTTAATGTTAATGAAGAAGTAATTGTGTGGTTTGGGAAAAGACTTTGTGTTCCATAAAGTCCGGAGATGAAGAAGGAACTTTTGGATGATGCACATAGTTCAAATTTCTCTATTCACCTAGGGAGTACAAAGATGTATCGAGATCTCTGAGAAAACTTTTGGTGGGATGATATGAAGAAGGAGATCGCTGAATATACATCAAAGTGCCTGGTGTGTCAGCAAGTGAAGGAATAAAGGCAAAAGTCTAATGGGATGATGAAACCATTTCCCATACCAGAATGGAAATGGGAGAACATAACCATGGACTTAGTCACCAGACTTCCAAGGACATCCAAAGGCAACAATGCAATCTGGGTTGTTGTGGATCATCTTACAAAGACTGCACACTTCATTGCTATTCGGGAGGATTTCTCATTGGATCAACTGGAATAGATATATATCAGGGAAGTGGTAAGGTTTCATGGAGTACCACTATCTATTGTTTTTGACCGAGATCCAAGATTCACCTCTAAGTTTTGGAAGATTCTTCAACATGCTCTAAATACTGAACTGAACATCAGTACGGCCTATCATCCTTAAACTGATGGCCAATCCGAGCAGACTATCCAAACACTTGAGGATATGTTGAGAGCCTGCTCAATGGACTTTAAAGGAGGATGGGATCAACATCCTCCATTGGTTGAATTCTCCTACAACAACAGTTTCCACTCAAGCATCCAAATGGCACCATATGAAGCCCTATATGGGAAAAGGTGAAGCACACCGACATATTGGGATAAGGTCGGTGAACGTAAGCTGCTTGGACCAGAAATGGTCAAGAAATGGTGGAGAAAGTGAAAACCATTCAACAGCATATCAAGGCATCCTAGAGTCGATAGAATAGTTATGCAGATAATCATCGACGAGACCTTGATTTTAAAGCTGGAGACATGGTGTTTCTACGCATATCTCTGTGGAATAAGTTCATGAGGTTTGGAAAGAAAGGGAAGTTAAGTCTAAGGTACATCGGCCCCTTTGAGATTCTTGATCGTGTCGGGGTTGTGGCCTATCGACTAGAACTTCCACATACCATGGCCAAAGTACATGATGTCTTTCATGTATCTCTCTTAAGGAAGTACATATTTGACCCTTCACATTCACTCTCTTCTGAGGTGGTACAGTTGGAGGATGATGTTTCTTATGAGGAGAAACCAGTGAAGATCTTAGATCGTAGAAAAAAAGTTCTACGAAATAAGACAATGCCCCTTGTCAAGGTGTTGTGGAGAAACCACAAGTTTGAAGAAGCGACTTGGGAATCAGAGGAAATGATGAATCTTAGTTACCCACATCTGTTTTAGTGTCAGAAAAGGAAAATTTCGAGGGAAAAATTTCTTAAAGGGGGAATATTGTAACGACCCAAAGTTTCATTAATGGAAATCCCTCTTGATATAATTAAATGTCGCTTCATGTTTATATAATATTTCAACTTCATTGGTTTTATGTTATGAATTTTGACCGTTGCTAATATAGTCATTGAACAGTGATCACATGATTAGTATAAATATAGGGCTTTAAAAAATCCAAATTTACTCATACAAAAGAAGTGATGGCCTCATCCAGTAGAATTGCTCCATACGAAGCCCATTTGTTGGAGATCAGAAAAGAGGTGGCATCCTTGGGCATTGCTCTTGACCAACCCCAAGCTGAGCTTCATCATGTCAAGCTCGAACGGGACCGTCTATGGGAAAAGTTGAAGTTTATAGAGATTACCACTCGAGTAATGTTATCCGAGCCACCCCAAGAGTCTGTCACCATCGCACACCTTACCCTTAGGTCTTATGCGGCTGTTTTAAGGGGTTATGTAACTAATCGATAGTACTATGTTCATGTACATTATTTTTTTATATAATAATGAATATAATTTCTTTTCATTACTGATACATTGTAAATAGTTTTTAAAGTACAAATAGTGTTTTTAGTTATTATTTAATTAAGAATTCTATTTTATTAAATTAAGGGATTTTTTTTAATTAAATAATATTTTAATAAAATATTATTATTATTAAATTAGTTTTTATTAAATATAAATGATCTTATAATTTTATGAATGCAATTATAATTTTTATTAAGGTTTGAAAGCCATTTCTATCAAAACCCGTGTATTTTTTATAAATGTCGGTTTTTATTTTAAAAGTGAAAATTAACATATTTAGAAAATTATTTATATAAAATAAATTTTATTTCTGTAATCATGACGTCGAATATATCCAACGGTGAATTTTTCATAATTTTCTGAGACAGTCAAATTTTTGGGTAAAAATTAAATTCCTTTTAAATATATAAGGTGTTTTATGAAATCATAATGAATCAATAGTGATGTAATAAAATACTATAATATTTATGTTCGGCCAATATATGTTTTACCATTACAATAATATGATTTTGGGTTAGTTTTCCTTACATTTCAAAGCATTAATGGACCCCTCAGGACTTATTAAACATCTTGTCTTTTTAAATTAATTTCCATGGGAGTGTGACTCACCTCCACATAAGTAACCTCATTATTTTAAGATTCTTGGACCTTAGTCTTATAAAATATTATTTTCCTCTTCCCTTTTCCAAAAACCATGGGCAAAAACTATGGTATGGTATTTGGTTTGGATTAATTTAATATAAGGTGTCCCAAACCTAAATAATAATGAATTCCCTCACCTTTCCTATAAAACCCCACTCAAGCTCCCACTTCCTCCTCACTCAAAGCCTTTGGAGTTCATCCAACCTCTACCCTAATCTCTCTATAATCCTCCAAAGGTTCCCCTAGCTCCCAAGAAGCCTCTCTCAAGCCTCTCTCAAGCTTTTGGAAGCACACTTCCAAGGGTTTTTTCTTCCTTTCTCTTTTTTGTCCAATTTTCTTTAAGTTGGTTTTCCATTTTAATTTCAATTATAAATGTTGGGGTATGGTTTCTCACCTCCCTCATACTGCACTATTTATGTTTTAATGATGGGAGACCCCTTTCTCTTTCATTAAATTCCTCCCATGTACACCCGTTACTATGCCGAAATTCTGAAAGGAACTCCTCTCTCCTCGTTTAAATTCAAGCAATAATTTTGTTTCATGAATATAATTTCCAATAAAATTGTTGGTACATGTATCTATATGAAATCCATACTGTCTATTACATGTAAATATGATGAGGAACCACTTTCTCTCTCATCAACCGTTTTAATGAATTCTTATGTCACGCTGTTACGCTGCCAAAATCACACCGATTTTCTAAGCCAATTCCATTGTGTAGTGAATAAGATTCCCATTTCTCCATCAAGGGTATTCAACTTTATGCACATTTACTTATTGATTATAATGATTCAGTTATGAATTCCACATTCCTTTATCGTGGAATAAATGATTATGTTTTATGAATCCATGTTTTATGATCCATGTGTCACACTTATGCATAAAATGAAATGTTTAAGAAGGGTGCGCCCTTATAGAGCTCCAATTCATTGGGTAAAGTATAGTATCATGATACGTCATGTGAAATGAATGTTTAAAAATGCTAATTCAATTGAAACTAGGGTTTACTCATGCTTCATGTGCAATGAGGATGTACTCATGCTCCATGTGCAATGAGTCTTGGCTCATGCTAATTCCATGTTAAGTGTTGTTGCCACATTTCCATGTTATGATTATCATGATTTATCATGATTTTATGTTCATGTTTCTCTTGTGCTCTATTTATATGTCTATTTTATAACATGTATTGTACTCCTCATATATTTCGTGTTTATTCCCTTACTGGGCTTTGTAGCTCACCCTTTTCTTATGCATGTCCTCAGGTTATCCCATGCAATGCTAAGTACGATGGAATGTAGTGGTCATGTAAAGGAATTTTTCAATAAAGATGTTGTATTTCATGTTTTAAGTTGTTATGTAATGATCCTAAACCCCAACGACACTAGACCTCTCGATCATCCATGTTGTATCAAGTGACTAGTCTATGTAATAAATCATGTTTAAGTTTGTAATAAAAGCAGGGTTGTTATAAATCCCCATATTAGGGGGCATGAAGTCACCGAGAGTGCGGGATGACGACAGAAGTGGTGGAGCGCGTTGCTTCTTCTTGCATCGCCGATGCTTGCCCTTTTGGGAAGAGGTCAGCTGAGATGACGACACAGAGGTACTGGTCACATCTTATGAAGTCTCCGGCTGATTCAGGAGTGCCTGAATGATACCATGAGCGTGGGAAATGGTTTTATGGGCCATCCAATCGTCGTACTTCTGGGTCCCGTGGCTGGGAACCTACTACCACTTGCCTTCATCATCACTACCGCTTTCCAACTTCATGAAGACACATGCCACTTGTGTCGGGGCCGAGCCCAACCTGACTATGTTGTTGTCAACCTGGTCTTGGAGCCAGTCTTTAAACACATAGCACTTCTTGAGGGTGTGCCCCAGAATCCGATGATAGGGGCAGTAGTTGGGGAGATCGGTGAGATTCACCTCTGTCGGCCTTCTACACTTGGGTAAGCAAAAAATCCCATGCTCTGGGGCGCTATGGAAGTAACCGAGGACCTAATTCTCATTGAACGAGTATATCTGTTTCCTTATTTCTGGATAAGGGGCTTTGGGATCCTAGACCTAATAAGGGGATGGAGGGGCCTGCCGAGGAGGTGGAGCCTAATTGTCCTTCCTAGGTGGTGGTGGTGAATTGCGCGGGGGAACCTATCGGTTCTGAGGCGGTCGCTACTGGGCAGGAGCATATGCCTGAGGTGGAGGGAATCTGTGGGGTTGTGGAGCCGGTGCCACTGGCAGTAATTCTAGCTGCCTGGGGGCTTCTATTTGGGCCACCGCTGCGGGTTCGGCTCTGGCATCCCTCTAGGCTGGGATCATAGGGGGCAGCAGACGTTCCTTACTAGCCTTTTGTAGAGCTTCCTCGAGGTACTGAGCCTTAATTGAGAAGTCCCGAAACCCTCTGGGGTAGTTCTGGGTGATCAGGGAAGGAACCGGTTCTATTTTAACATTCCCTACGCACATCGTCAGTAATTGATCCTGATTCATTGGCATGTCGAGGGAGTATGTAATCCCCTTCCACCGGGCGATGAAGTCTGCGACTCACTCATCAGGCCTTTGTTTGCACTTGAAGAGGTCTGTGAGGCTAGTTTTTCACGTGGTGGAGCTGAACTGGTATAGGAACTGCCGGAAGAGATCCTCCCAGCCAGTCACCGATCCGATAGGGAGCTAGCTATAGCAGACGAATGCAGGATCCTCTAATGTCTGCACAAAACATCGAATCTTGGCAACTTCATGCTATGTAGGGGTCCCCAACATGGGGCCACACCTGGAGGAAAAGTGGGCCAGGTGTTGCGGCAGGTCCCCCGTCCCATTAAAGGGCGAGGAAGTGGGATTCCCAAAACCCGAAGTTGCAGGCATATCATCCACCCACGCGGGATATGGCTTCCCATCTCTTGGGACTAACACTTGTCGCATTTCCAACGCCTCGAGGCGGGTGATGAGTGCCTCTATAGGATCATCCGGGTGGGGGTCCCTGTCTTTATAGGGATCCCTAACCACGAGTGCATTGTCGGTCTCTTCAACATGGTAAACAGCTTCAATGGCTCGTGGAGAGACTAGAGGAACGGATCTTGGGGAACCTAGGGGAACCCGGGCTGGATTCCACATATTGCATCACCATTCAGGAGGGTTTGGCGAGACATATCACGCCCTCTTGTTGTGAGTTCTGGATTCTGCCCTATCTGTGGGAGTAGCATGATCGGGTTCCCTAGAGGCATCTCACTGGGAGGAAGTTGTTCCTGCCCCTGCTGCCCCAGCTTAGAATCACCATAGTCGTGTCACCTATCTATAGTGTGCTTGGCTTAGAGTTCGTCGACCAGCCTCTTCTTTTTAGAAAGTTGTTGGCGCAACACGGCCTTCTTGGGGTCTCTGTCCGTCTTCTGTACTGAGGTGGATGGGTTGGAGTGCTTGACAGTTCCGACATGTTCTTTACCCTTACCAGTATTCCAACTGATTACCAGTGACTCGGTGGGTGCAGGGAGGCCTAGAAGGTTCCTCTATTGGCGAGTAATCCTCCATGATGGGTCCAGCAGTGGTGGTACACCTTCAGGGGGTAAGTCACCATCGAGAAACTCCATCTCATCTTCCTTGTACACTATGTTAGCCATGTGAACCGCAACCCTTATAGGGGGAATTTTCTCAATTTCACATAACGAATCGGGCTGCCACCGGATAGGACTAAAGAGGAGGGTGGCATATTGTCCCTGGCAATAGAATTGCACATGGAGGGTAGCTTCCCTGATGATTTTTCGGAGTACCTTGAAACTCTGAACGCATTTTTGTTGGAGAGCACTCTGGAGACCTGGTGACTCAGGGCGCTGGGCCACGGGGAGTGCGGCCAAATCTACCAGACAGCATTGGTCACCGATTTCCTCAAAGTGCACTTGGCTTCTTGGGTACAACACCCGGTGATAGTGAAGATGGAAGTGTGTCGCCCATAGGGTTTGACGGAAGCACTCGACTTCCTCGGGGGTGAGGGATTCCAGCGCACAAAAGTTCGACGTTGCCTCGGGCCAGAACTTCTCTGGGAAGTGGTCCGCTGCGAGAATATTCCAGAAGATCCTGGTCTTGGATTTAGGGTCCAGCCTCGTATTTCCCCACTCATCAACCAGAGGTGACTGTGGAACCGGTAGTGGTACTAAGGTGGACCGCTGAGACAGTAAACTAGGCGGCAGAGAATACAGCGAATGAGCCGACTGGCCACCGAATTCTGGGCCATCCTCCGAAGAGTGTGGTAACATAACCACAATGTCACGATACGATGGGATGATAGCCATAGCCTCTAGTGCAGAGATCGCGGTTACTGGCGATGGGTCACACTGCTGTTCAACCACCATCGGTCCCCAAAAAAGCTCCCAGTGATCTCTGGTTGAGGTAGAGGGCACTTCTGGTGACGAAGGTGGTGATTGGATGGTCAGAACCTGCGAGATTCCCACAAATTCCTCCTCTTGGATATACCAGCGAAGAGAGGAGGGAATCCGGTGGACCTCGCATTCTGGAAGGATGAGGCTGACACGTCTTGTTCCTTCTCTGGTCCTTGATATGGAGGAATGAGGGAAGGGTTCCAATGTCAAGTCGCATTCTGCTTCAGAATCTGAGAAGTGGGCCAGTTTGATCACCGCTTGGGCTTTCCGAGGATTCTTCTTGTGGCAGCGACGACCCTTACTCCTATCCCTAATGGCTCTTCGGGACAAGGTTCATTCCTGACATGTAGTCTCGGAGAAGTACTGGCGCCGGGGCGGAGAGGACTTCCACTTGAGACAGCCGGGGTGCGAGGAGCAACGGGGAAAATGTCGAAGGGAACATGGGGAGGACCTCCATGAACAAAACTTGAGCGGGAAAGACCTCTGTTTGAACCGGTGGGAGTATGGGGAGGATCTCCATGCATGGTGCGGGTGGAGCGAGGTTGACTCACACCCCTTCTATTCCCAGGGGAGGAGAACCTTCGCCAATTGCAGAGAGAAAGTAGGGAGGGTCCCCACGTTGGATAGGGACCAGATGGGAAATTCCTTCATATCGACGGTTGGGGGTAGGAGGAGGGACTCTATACCCGGTGTGGTGGGCACGGGAGAGGCTTCCGTGCCGAGTCTCACTGCCACAGGGCAGGTCTTCATTTGGGTTGGGGGTAGCATGAGGCATACCTCCATGATGAGTTTTGGAGCAGGGAAGGCCCATGCTTTGTGGATTGGTGGTACGGGGAGAACCGTCGTACGGGGTGACATCATCGCGGGTTGGTTTGCGGCAATCACCACTCAGGCCAGTGACCCGGAGAGTCAACCCATCCTAACCGTGGGGTGGTTGGGGCCATGATCTCGATCGGGCATAGGAGTGTTCCTGATCAGTGTGTGTAGGGGATTCATGATATACGTCGGCGGTGTCTCGTTCCATAGTAGATGTCGACGTCGACACCCCTTGGTGAGCGCCCTCAGCTTGGGCCCAACGCTGGCGTCAGGTCAGGCGAGCCGGTGTGAGTGGTGTAGGGGAATAGCCTACCTGCTCCTCTGGCAAGGTCGGACGGCAGTGCTGATGCGGCTGGGTGGGGGCCCTTGCTTGGAGTCCTTGGATCGGGACTCTGACTGGGCTGAGCCAGACATCACCCACCTCATCAGCGTAAGGAACGGAGTCGTCGAGGTGTTTCGGGGATAGTCTCTTGAAACGATTGAATGTTGGGGTGGGGAGCATGGGCTCCCTGTGCGGCCCTTGAGGGCAGCGTTGGCGGCGGGGCCTGGACACCTCCAGGTCTAGGCAGGCCATATCCCGAGTTGGGATTATGCCCTCCTCCTCGTAACGACATATTAGGTCATTAATCACCATTTTTTGGATGACTTTCGATGGGGAGAGGGGGTGTGGGCACCCCACGCTCGTGGATGCAGACTCTATTGTAGCAGGAGTGGAGCCAAGCGGAGTGGTTGTGCTGGTATTGCCCTTGCCCCCGCGTAGGCAGCGATCATGTTCCTATAGCAGCAACCTGATTCTTGAGAAGCAGGGAGATTAACTCATCATCACAGCGAGGAAAAGAAATTGACAACCAGTTCCCTAATTCCATTTCGTCTTTTGTGGCCAATAAGAGGGATCCACGCTGACAACGTTGCAGAACGGAATGCCCCACGTTCTACTACCCCAAATTCTAGTGAGTTTCATTCTAGGCCCACTATTTTCTTGGTGGGACCTAGTGCCGGTTATCTGGATCCGGTGACACATCAATCTACCGATTTATCGAATGCTACTAATCTCCACATTGAGGAGAAGAAATTCATGTCGGGTTCACCATTTATGTTTCTGATGCTTTTGTCGGGGCGCGCGCATCCGTCCGTTAGGGGCACGACATGGAGCAGATTTTGTTGCCCCGAATTCCCTCTTTACAAAGGCGGGCGGCATCCATTACTTACTCAGGGACGTCTGCTCCTTGATCGAAATGGTATGATGGGATGTTGGTTCCTCCTTCCGTGGATTCCTCCTCGGAATTTGTTACCTAGTCCGGGTCTCCCTCATAGATTTAATAAAAAAAATTGTGAAACTCTTCCCAGTGCCATGTTTCCATGGACGCTGGTTAATTACACTACTTCTGTTAGGACATTCCAAAGGGTTCGGTCAGGGCAACACCTTCATTCGGGGGAGTAGTCACGTCGAGGCATCATTAACGTGTCTGAACGCTGGGGAATTGGCGTTTCTTCCTTTTGTTCCTTATTATAGGGATTTATGAGGGCGCAGAATCCTGAGGCATCCGACATCGAGCGCAGGGAATCATATTCCATAGGCATGTATCTCAGGTTTTCCTCAGCTTACCATGTTTTAACATAGGGTATACCGCGAGTTTAACGCCCAGTGGAGACAGATCGGGATGATTAGGACATTAGCTAGAGTGGATCATATTGAGGAATCCCCCTTGAGGGAATGCCGGTATCAGAGCCAGCCCATGGGAGGCTTCCTGAATGCTATGGAGGGGAATGGGGTGGCATGATCTCACCGGGATATGGCATCCCGGGTAAGAATCAGGATGGATGATGGTGAATTGCATGAAGTGAAGGAGGAATTAAATGGAGCCATCGTGGAGATGTAGGTGGTTATGGGCTTGAGTCTCGAAGATACTTTCTACGTATCCCCATGGTAGGGAATCAAAGTCCACATAGTTTGGGATGGATGTGTGGGTCTTACACTCTAGGCTGCCGTAGGTGTTGGAAGAACCGACGTGAATACGGTCGGAACGACCAGGTGGTGGTGGGATTGAACCTCATGAGGCTTCCTACGTACAATGACTTAACATGGATCAAAGACCACGTAGTTCAGGTTGAGCGCCAAAAAACTGGCGTGAAAAGGACCTTGGCCCAATGGGTGGTGGGGTTGCACCTCGTGAGGCTTCCTACATACCATGCCTTGACATGGGTCAAATTCCACGTAGTTCGGCAAAAGGGGCTGTTATACTGACATGAAGGGGTGTCAGAACAACTGGATGGCACGGTCACAACAGCTTACCGCTGGATTGGGATTCAGTTTAACGTCATGCGGGATGGGGGGCGTGTCGGAGAACTGACTTGAGGAAGGACCTTGGCCCTGGTGGACGGTGGGCTTGAACCTCATGAAAGGATTCCTACATACCATGCCTTGACATGGATCAAAGACCACGTAGTTCAGGTGAAAATGGGGTCTTGGCACACCAACACGAAGATGGTAGAAGCCAATGATTGTTGGGCTTGAACCTCAAGAAGGCTTCCTACGTACCATTCCTTGACATGGATCAAAGTCCTCATAGTTCGGATATGAATGTGGGTCTTAGTGAACTGACGTGAATAAGGACCTTGGTCCGATGGGTGACAGGGCTTGAACCTCAGGATGGATTCCTATGTACCATGCCTTGACCTTGATAAAAGACCTCGTAGTTCAAAGGGCTTCATCAGCGAACCGACGTGAAGGTGAACCCGAGGGTCCACTGGTGGTGGGCTTGAACCTCATGAGGCTTCCCACGTACCATGCCTTGGCAGGGATCAAAGTCCACATAGTTCCGGATAGTCACAACGGCTTACCGCTGGACTAGAATGCAATTTAACATCATTCGGGATGGAGGTTTAACCTGACGTGAATAAACCAAGGGAGGTGGGCTTGAACCTCGTGGAGGCTTCCTACGTACCATGACTTGACATGGATCAAAGACCTTGTAGTTCAAATGGATGTATAGTTTAATTTCAAGCGACACAATATACAGTTTGACGTCATTATGGTTGGGGGAATGCAGTTTAACGTCATGTTGGACTGGGTATTCTCATGGCCAATTCTTACTCTAAGCCCATGTGAGTCGCGCTTGGTGTGAGAAACAAGAGGCAGTAGAGACCTGATGATCACATATCGAAGGGTCCATCTGTGAGAAGCGAAGAGGGGCTTATGCGTTAGGTGTCCCATGTTGCTAGGACTTACTCCAAGATGGAGGCCTGAAGTGAGACAAAGCGCATAGGGAGAGGGATTTGGGACCAAATATGGGAGGTTCCTCATTCCCTATCATGCCCTCCACTGGGCTTGGTGGTGGGGAAGTATAGAGGTGCATGGGTGCTACCTTCCGCAAGATGGGCTAGGGGATTATGCTCTGAGGCAGCCCTTACCCCGTGGACAAACACCACTCTGAGAGGGAGGATATTATCCCATTTGAGGGTGATTCCATTCCCATGGAGATGAGCGGTGTAAAGAATGTCCGATACGGGGGGACCCTGCGTGCGAGGAATGGGGTCGGGTCACAGTTTAACATCATGTGTTGAGGACGAGGTGTTTGGTAGTTTAACGTCCTGCAGATCAGACGAGGTGGGCTCTCTCCACACCCCTAGGACTTACATAACCGGTACCCTCTGCTCCTGGTGGGAGGGAAGGTACCGGAAATGCCGTGAAAAAGGGGGGTCGCAGAGCGAACCATCTAGGGGTCCATGTTAGCATGCCTATGTGAAGAAGCAATAGTGGTTAGCGTACCTATGCAAAGAAGCATTACGCGAATCAAGGCTGTAGGTGGTGTCGTCCAGGGGACTTTGAAATCACATCGTGAAAACCTGGAGGGTCGCACGGAAAGAAAAAATTCCAAGTAGAGGGGTCCACAGGCAGGGCCCTTGCAGAGCTCGGTTGATTTGCGTAGTTGAGGACACTTGCGAAGGGGTGTGCTTTGCAAAGTGGAGTGCCTTGGCCTTAGCATGGGGAATAGGTGCGAGTGGGAGGTGCTTTGAGAACTGTAAATGTGTTCACGGAGCACCGCCTCGCGAAGCAAAGGTGCCTCACGAAGCAAGGTGCTGTTAATCATTGTACTTCGTGAAGTACAGTGACCCTACCTTGGAATCTGGTTCATGTGTACAAGATGGGTGTTTCGTAAAGCATAAACGCTCCGTGACTGCCCGGGATCCCTTGGGAATCCCCTTCCTTCGCGAATTCCATTGGGCTTCGCGAAGGGCATCCCTCTCAGAAGAGGGACTCAAAAAGAGACAAGGTAAAAGCCTCCCGTGAAGAAAAAATACCCCGCGGAGCTCATGATACCCAGAGTGAAGGGTGATTCGCGATTTGGGAGTTGAGAATCCGAAAGTTCAGATTGTCCATCCGGAGAGCTCAGGGGGAGCTCGGTATTTATAGGCAAGGGGCGCCACAAAGCAGAGCTCACGCGGCACGAAGTGGGAGTCTGTTGCTTCGCGGTGGGCCGCAAATGTCAACCGGATTCACGGAGAGGTACCACTTCTTTTGCTTTGTGGTGGGTTCATGAACGTCAGGGCGTTCATGGATCATTACCGCCTCAAGTGCTTCGCGGCGGGCTCGAAAACGTCAGGTTGGTCGCGGAGAGTTACCGCCTCAGGTGCTTCGCAGTGGACGCGTTGCTTGGGGGGGCTTCGCATCGGGGCTTTGCGAGGCAGGGCGTGGGGCCTCTTTCTTCTTTCCGTTCTTCAAATATTTTTTTGTGCCTACAGGGATATTATCACATACTATGTGACACAAAATAACAATAATGATGTGATAAGGAGTTTTTTGATATTAAAAAATATGAATATAGGTTATCATAAAGTACACAGAAGTTGGTTATTGGTCACCAAATCCAACAGTTCTTAGTGTGATCAAAGGAGAAAAACACAAGCTGTGAGAATCATCCATTCTAGAACCCGACGATTCTGTAACCAAGTTTTTAGTTTCTTGGACCATGTGTGGATCTCTGATAAATGGATTCTTGTTTGGATAATACAACACAATGATGATGCAATAATTACAATAAATCTATTTTAAAATAAGAAAATAAATTGAGCTAAACGTAATTATTTTTTATATAAATTAATTATAAATTAGACATGGTTGATCCTCTCTTATTGGTTCTAAGATTCTTTCACCAAGATTATTTGGGTTTATTTGTCAGGTAGGATAATTTTTCATTATGTTCCTATGGATTATTCGTTGAATACAATGAATATAATGGCCCATCTTTTACATATATAGGTATAACTTCAAAATTAAAGAATATTAATTACAAAATATAACAAAACTACTATAGGACTATATAGGTATAGTATCTTTAGAAATGGGAAAACATAAAAAACTTGTTCATAAGTGATCTATATTTTCTTCTGCTTATTCTTCATAACTAGACCCTTTTTACATGTCATACATAATACCCTTATTCCTAACCTAGGGAAAAGAACGATAAGAAAGGGTGAGATCAGATTCTTAGAAAGGGTAAAAAAGGGTGATATCAATCATAGCATAATTGCAAGATAGGAAAACATAACAATTGAAGATCTTATCCTATATATAAAAGGTCATGATATCAGGTTATGGGATAAATCATAAATGTTCATAAAGAATCAATGAACATATTACCAAAATTTATAACATAATATTGAAAAAAAATTCATACACATAAGTATATAAAATAATTTCATATTAGTTAAGGCTAATTTCCATGACCATCAAAGCGGACATTGTCCATTACTGAACCAAGTTCACTCCTCATTCCATCCCTGTAATACTGAACTGTGATCATTTCCTGTTACAACCATGTTTATCTCATGAGATATGAATCTTTACCCAATGTATTGATTGGAGATATAGGTCTCACCGATCTCAGAATTAAATCATTCTAATGTGTGAAAAAAAACCATAAATCATTCATTATAGCATAACCCAAAGAATAAAATGGGTTTCTTAAACATCATTCAATCATAATCCATATAAAACAAAAGGATTTCATAAATATCATTCCATAATAAACACAATGAAACCATATTAATAATAGTAATAGAAACATAATTCTATTTAAAAAAATTTATCCTAGATGGAAACCAATTTTGATAAAACACTTGAAATTGATTTTTGAGGAAAATATCTTTTCTTCATCACAAACGTATTATTTTTTAAAAATGCAATGAAATTTTAAAAGAAAATAATTTATTTTAAAATAAACATGAAATATTGTTAATAAAGCTTCATGTAAATAAGGACTTATGAAAATGTAAAAATATTTTCATGCCGTATAAGTTAAAATAAAACATTATTCTCACACTTTTTTCAGAAAGTCAAAAAGTACCTCGTACCGAAAACGACAAAAGATTCCTTCTATACCCATTAATAAAAATTAAACAATGGGTAAAATTGACTTTAAATATTTTTAGAAGGATAGAAATAATATTTTGGAATATATATTTAAGGAACATGGATGTGGATGATAAATATACCCCAGTAAATACTTACATATAAACAATCTCAGTTAAAAATGATATTACAAAATTATCCCTTACCTAACGTCTGATTTACATTGTATGTATCCAAGCCTCCTGTAAATTGATTTAAATAATTTAATTGAATTATTAAAGTATAATATTCATTTCTATGATACTATATATGATCATATTATCAACCATTTGTTAGAAAAATTGTTACTCAACCATCGGATATTAACTTCTTCATTTTCTTACACATGTTTTGTCAGATAAGTACTTGTTCCCCATCTTTGGTTATAGTTATATCATTTATAGAATGATATTATCACAATATATACCATATTTATTCATTAAATTCATTAAATTCATTTATATAATCGTGATTTAATTAAGATCATTTATAATGAATCACATCGTATCGTGGAGACGGTAGGTCGTACAAACGCACAAGCAACGATATCATTCCCACAATTTTTGAATGATATTTAAGTTGATGGATTAGTATATTTTAGAATAAATATCATATTATAATAATCATATATAGTTATTATTTACATTATTATACCCATCAAATTAAGGTGGTGGTGAAAATAAGATTACACTGCAGTGTGGAGACGGTAAGTCATACATATGCACGTGTAGTGTTTTTGTTTTTCATAGGATGGATAGATGGAAGAATATGGTTATTTCATAATAATAAAATATTTGTATATAAGTTATAATAGAGTTATTACTTTATAATGAAACAACACATAAAGATGAATGAGAATAATAAAGAAGTTTGAAATAATCGGTAGAGGAGATTGCCTCTTCTTCGATGTGCTTCCTCTAAATATCCTTTTAAAGCACTAGAGTTGGTATTTTAAGAAGACCAAAACCTATAGAATATAACTAGGGAAGTTGAGAAGGTAAATTTTCAGGGGATGTAAGAGATTTAAGGCCAGAGGAAAAGTAAATAGGTGAGGGAGTAGGTTCCCTTTTATAATTGAGGTGAGAGGAACTTTGAGGATCTCGAAAATTATTAATTTATAATAAAATAAAACTGCATAAAAAACATCCCAAATTCCTTAATTTATAATATGAGATGAGATAGGATTTCAATTTCATAAACCAATAAATTTTAGACAATTTTTTCAATCAATTTAAAACTTATCATTTTAATTAACACTTAGTTATTCTATTTATTTTTTAACTAGGGTAATAATTATTTCAATATTAATATGGTAGAATATTTACTTATTCGATGTAAATTATACCAAAAATAAATACCTTGGTACATTTTATAACATATAATAATCATTCCACATTTTTTTAAAATGTTTTATTATTTTTAAATAATCTAATAAACATTATTTTGATAAACAATCAATATTGTCAATTTTGACACTATTCAATTCATTGATTTTTAAATATATTAAGATAAAAAATTTAACTTCAAAAAATATATATTTTATTATATTACTAAGAGGTCAAGGTCATCAATAAAATTTATTTGACATATTAATTTGTCCAAATTATACTTATTTTAATATTTTTAATAACATTTATTTTATTTTCCCTTAATAAAATAACTACTACAACAGTTTTGTGTAATTATTTAATATATTAATTTGTTGAATAAACAATAAAATAAAATATGATAATGAAGATAAATCTAATATATCTCATAATAATACATTTATTAGAATATATCATCGAGAAAATTCATCATTAAAAATGTTATACTTTTTAAAACAAGAATGTGAAATGTTTAACATCACTTTTAAAAAAAATATAAGTGTCATAATCTCGTCTATAAGGCTGAAAATGGTCAATAACTCAAACCTTGGAGGATTATGGTCGAGATATTCTCTAACAATAATATTTTTGAATGTTTTTATGTCTTTTAATGGTTAGTATCATTTTAATATTAATTAATTTATTGATTTATCATCAATTAAATAATTTATGCATCATCAAATTATAAGCATTTAAGGTAATTATTTATTTCCTACAAAATAAACATAAAATACCATGATAAAAAAATTATATTTCAAATGAGTATTTATAATCAAATTTAAATTTGGTATAACCTTATATTTAAAAATAATTTAGTTATTAAAATTTGAGTAAGGGATATTTAAATTTTCTTTAAATAAAATAAAAT
The DNA here is from genome assembly GCA_963277665.1 of Viscum album. NCBI lineage: Eukaryota > Viridiplantae > Streptophyta > Magnoliopsida > Santalales > Viscaceae > Viscum > Viscum album. The sequence continues at coordinate 1,423,079,676 of OY728143.1, forward strand.
AAATTTCTTACTCTCATCCAAGTATATTAAAATACATACCATTTCAATAAAAAGATTATTTAGGTTCAAAACAACTCATACAATGATATTAGGAAAAGTGTTATGGTAATTTCAAAATATTATTTATACCCTTAATTAACTAATTTACCCTATTATCGCATTAATAAAAATTACTGAAGTTACTATTCATAATGCCCAAAAATAAGATAAAGCTATTTAGATAATTTATACCTACTGATTAAAAATATGAAATAAATTTTTGAAGATTAAAAACACATAAGTTTAAATAATTAATTTAAAATTAATCATATTATTGAAATGGGAGAATGGGTTTTGAATGTTAAAACATTGTAAAAGATTAAAAAAATTTACATCTGAATTCAATATAAAATGAATTCAAATGACCTAAATTATAATAACTAATAAAAATATATTATATTTATACTTTAAAATCATTCAATAATATAATTTTACTATATAATTTATTTTAATGAAAAAAGTTGTTTTCAATTCAAATTTAGTTTATTTTTACTATTTATCATAACTTGAAAGTTATTAGAAAAATATCAAAAATTTATCTAAAGTAAATTTTTATATCATTATTCCAAATAAAAAGTTTTTGTGGTCATATAAAAATTATTAATGTGTCAAAACCTTAATTTAAAAAGGGTTCTTCATTAAAAGTCAGTAAAATTACCCTTTTAAAAATATAGGTTTTTATACATCAAATAGGGTTTATTCATACCCTATGACAAAAATATATATTGGATTAATATAAAAAATATTTTATTAAGTATTTTATATTTATATTTCATTAATTTCATTTACTAATAGCAATTCACTCAAATTTATTAATACAAAAATATAAATATATAATTGATTTATTATTTTCATAAAAAATAGGTAGCTAATGAATTTACCATACAATTTCATAAGTTAGTTATATTTATTCCCACTAACCTAATAGCTTGGTTATAAAGATAATTTTATACTAATGGAATCTCACAGTTCATTTAAACTCGTAATTACATGGAATGAAAGCTATTTAATAATTAATATTAATTAAAGAAAATATTTCATAAAAGCATCTGGGTGTTACATTCTACCCCCCTTAAAATGAATTTTTCCCTCAAAATTCACCACTTGGATACAAACAGATGAGGATACCTCCCCTAATTATATCCTCAAGTTCCATTGTATCTTTCTCAAATTGGTGGTTCCACCATAAAACTTTAACCATGTGAGTGGTCTTGTTTTGTTGAATTTTTTCACTACGATCTAGAATCTCTATTGATTGTACTTAATGAGAAAAATCTTGATCTAGCAGTAAACATCTGAGTTTATTATATGTGAAGGATGAAGTATCTACATTATCAAAAGATATATATGGAACACCTCATGAACTTGAGATAGATTTGGTGGAAGTTCCAAATGGTAAGAAACATTCCCAACACAACCCATAATTTCAAAAAGAATGATATACTTGTGGCTTAAGTTTCCCTTCATTCAAAATATTATTAATCTCTCACAGGGAGATATTAATGGAAACATCTTATCACCCACTTCAAACTCTAGGTCTTTTTGTCTGTTTCTAGAATAACTTTTTTATCAACTCTGAGATGATCTTATGTATTGGTGAATGGATCTGACCTTTTATGCCATTTAATCAACAAGACTAGGTCTTAATATCTTTATTTACACAATTTCATCCTAGTAAGTTGGGGTTCTCCACTTATTTCTATAGATGGATTCATAAGGATCCATATAAATACTGGAGTGAATGCTATTGTTGTAATAAAATTACACCAAAGTTAGGTGTCGATTCCAACTACCTTTGAAATCCATAGAGCAAGCTCACAACAAGTCTTCTAGATATTGAATTGTCCTCTTAGACTTTAATTTTTTCTGTGGATGATAAGTAGTGTTGAAACATAAAACTATATCCATAGTATGCTGAATATATCTCTAGAACAGTGAGGTAAACTTCCAATCCAAATTAGATATAACAGAAATTGGCACTCTATTAAATCTTACCACTTCCTTTATATATATCCTAGAAAGATGATCAATAGAGAAGTCCACTCTAATAGTAATGAAGTGTGCTAACTTCATAATGAGGTCAACTATAACCCATATAGAATTATGGCCTTAAGATGTTTTGGGAGGTCTGCTGAAAAATTACATAGTGATGTTTTACCATTTCTATTATTGTATGGATAATGGTTGTAACATACCCTTGGACTTTTGTCTCTTAACTTTAACTTTCTAACAAACCAAGAACCGAGAGAAATATTCAACAACATCTCATTTCATTCCATCCCACTAGAAATACTCTTTCAGGTCTATGTACATCTTTGTGCTTCCATGATGAATAGAGAATGAAGAAATATGAGCCTCGTCCAACATCTCCTTCTTTAATTATGATATAAGAGGAATACAAACTCAGTTCCTGAACCTTATTATTCTAACATAATCAATGTTTGATTTGGGAACATCTATCACCTTCTTTTGTAGCTCTACATCTTCCTTCTGCGCCTCCGTAATCACTTATATAGATGTTTAAACATTTATTTTAGAAATATAAGATCTCTCCCCCCATTTTAAAATTTCAAGATCCACCATTTGAAAATACATAAATATTTGATCTTTCGTGATCTATATCATGTATAGGATAGTATGGCCCTTTTGACTCAAAGCATATATCTCCTTGTTTACTTTCCCAAGTTGTTAATGTATTGAGTTGTCGCATTATTTAATCAACTCCAAAGATATTATTTGGTGCATATTCAACTCCTTTTGTGTGAAAATATATTTCAATCTTTTTGAGACTAGTATAAATATCACACCTTTCACTATAAAGATAATTCCTTCAAATATTTAATGTAAATATTACCACAAATAACTCCAAATCATGAGTTATTTAATTTTTCTCATGTATTTTTAGTTGTCACAAGGCATAATATATCACCATATCATTTTTAATGAGAACACATCCAATCCCCTTCTTGGATGCATCATTGTAGATCACAAAATTTTCTCTACGACAAGGTAGTGTTAGTACGGGTGCACTAGTTTACCTTATTTTTAGAGCTTTGAAATTATCTTCACATTCCTCCATCCACATGAACATAACTCTTTTCTGAGTTAACTTGGTGATTCTATTATATAATCATGAAAAATATTTTACAAAAAGTCAATAATATCCAGCCAAACCAAGAAAAATTCATGTCTCAGTTAGCGTTGTTGGTCTCAGCCAATGTTGAATAACTTCTTTTTTTATTGGATCCATATGTATCCCCTCTTTTGTGATTATGTGATCCAAAAATGAAACTTTCTGAGTAAAAAATACACACTTTGTATATTTTTCATAAATCTTCTACTTTCTCAAGGACTTCAATAAAATTATCAAGTGATCTTCATGTTTCCATTATCTTCAAATAGTCAAGAATATTTTCTATAAATACTATCAAAAAATGATCTAGATAGTCTCTAAATACTCTATTAATTGGATCCATGAAGATAGTGGGGAAATTAGTAAGACTAAAAGGAATCACTATAAATTCATAGTGTTCATACCTTGTATGAAATGTCGCCTTTAGTGTATACTTCTTGACCCTTATTTGATGATATCATAAAAAGAGATAAATCTTGGAAAAGTATTGATCTCCATGTAGTTGGTTTAATAATTCATTAATGCATGGAAGAGGATATTTTTTCTTGATGGTGATATTTTTGTGTTCTTAATAATAAATGTAAAGTCTCATTGATCCATCTTTCTTTATTAACAAAAAGAACAGGTTCACCTCAAGGTGATACACTATGGAGCATGAATCCCTTATCAATATTCTCTTGTAGTTGTTTATTTATATCCTTTAACTCAATTGGGGCCATTCAATAAGGTGTCTTTGAAATAGAAATAGTACTCATTATAAGTTCTTTTGAAAACTCTACCTCACGATTCAGTGTAAGACCTAGAAATTCTTCCATAAAGAAACCATAAAACTTCCTTATAATAGGTGTATTCATAATGGTGAGTTTCTACCAAACCATTTGAGATATATAACCCTCATTTATAAGAATCATGAACCATAAAATAGAATAAATTTCCATCGGAATTTCATATTCATCCTTGCATCGATAGATGATCATTGATTGATCCATAATATTAAATGTGACTTCCCTTCATTGGAAATTGATATGAGCTCTATATAGATAAATCCAATCCATTCCATGAATAACGAAAAATTAATCTATAATAAGGATCACAAGATTTCCAAGAAACAATTTCCCAAAAACATCAACTAAAAAAGAATTATAAACTTTTGATGCAACCGTTGTGCCATTAGGATTTTTCACAGCTATCTCAATATCTAATTGTTGAGGTATTATGGAGATACCCTTAGAAAATTCTTGAGAAATAAAAGAGTGGGTGGATACATAATCAAATAAAATATTTTCTATATTAGAGTGGATGGTAAGTGTATCTTTCACCACTTCATTATCATAATCCACATCTCTGATAGTGATTACATGTGATTTTCCCTTAACTTTGGCCTTAAGAGTTTTCTGATGTTGATCACCATCAATAACCCTTGGATTAGGACATTGATTGGCATAATGCCCAATTTCCTTTCAATTGTAACATTTAATTGTATGAGGTTCATTTTTTGTATCCTTTTCCCTATTCACATCATTAGATATCTTTTTCCCATCACTTCAACATTCAACTACCCGATGACCTTCTATCCCACACTTAAAACATTTTCTAGTCCCATTAAGAAAATTTCATCCATGTTTATTTCCACACTTTTAGAATAAGGTAAAACTCATCTTCTTTTGTGTGTGTTTATATTTTCCCTTGAATTCCATTTTTATCTTCTTCCCAAGCCCATATGACTTATGGGTTACTCAAATATATATCTCAACCTAAAGAGTATATTGAATGATTTCCTTATATCTGTTGAAGTCCCTTATGGATAATTATCTTCAGAGAATTTATTTTAAGCTGCTAAAGAATCGATCAATTTTACTCTCAGGTTTGATAATAATTCTAGAAGCAAACCTTTACAGTCTCGTAAAATTTTCTCAATAGGTACAAACATATTAATCTTTTTTTTTTCTTAAGTTCAAGGAACTACTTATCTATATTTTTTAGAAGAATATGAGAAAAGTACTTATTGAAAAATATGTTCTTGAACTTTTCTAATTCAATAGATTCACTTTCATCTCTTTTCCTTGTATTTTTTATAAGGTTCCACCATTGATCAGATTCACCTTCCAAATGATATACTACTAAGATGACTTTATCATGTATTAGATAACTGAAAATATCTTTTTAGTGGTATTGATCTATTATTCAGCCACTAATGGATCATAAGACCCACTAAAAGAAGGTGGAAGCTACCTCATGAAGCACTTAATAGAATTTTGTTTCCTACTTTTCTAATTTAGAAGTCCTTCATGATTCAAAAAATGAGAAATTTGGGTGAGCATATCTACAAGATTTTTCATTCCATCTCCCATAACATTTTCACTAGTGAAAATTTGGCCTTTATGAGTACTAAAAAAGTGCATTTATAGCACTAAAAAACGCTAATAATAAAGGTGATGATAATGGGTGGTCCCCTTTAACAGCGCTAAAAAAAGAACTGATAAAGATCCCTTTTATCAGCTCTAAAAAAATTTCAGATAAATGGGGTATTTTATCAGCACTGAAAAATGGGTCCTTTATCAGTACTTTTTTAGAGCTGATAAATGTTATAAAACATAAAAAACAAAAAAATATGCATATCGGGGAGGGGATTCAGCAGTGCTTGAATCCCCCTTTAATAGCGTCCCCACCCAAACCTACACACCCCAGCCATGCCCCTCCCAGCCAACACGCCCCAGCCACCACCCCCACCCCCTTTAACAGTGCTAGTAGTAATTCCACCCATGCGTGCGACCTACCTCCCCCTGGATTTGAACCCAATACCTCTTACCTGGGCACCTAAATCTTTACCACTCAACCATATTGCTTTTCTCTCCATTTAATAATATACCTATTTATTTATATTTAAATATATATATAGTTGTATTTACAAAAATATTAATATATATTTATATTAACATATATATATATATATATTAATATATATTTAATTATATTAATATATATATGTATATGTATATTAATATATATATACATATACATACATACATAGTAATATTTATAAATTTATATATTTATTCATATATTAATATATATTTATATTTTTTACCAGTATATTTATTCATATATTAATATATATTTATTTATAACATCAGTTTTAAATAAATTTATAAAAAATGATTTTTTGTGCGTGTTTATAAATAAATAAATACGTATATATATCATACAGACATATATATTATATTTTTATTTTTAATTATAATTATACATATTTATATATAATTACAAATGTTATATATTAATATGTATATACATATGTTTAGAATATATGGATAATATATATCATTTTTTCAATACAAACACACACAAATACACACACACACACACACATTATAAAGGTAGATAAATATTAATATATTTTTTTTAAATAAAATGGACATTATGTTTTTATTTAGATAATCCTTATATATTACGAAATATACTTTATATGTAAATATGTTTAATAATTTATTTATAAAATTAAATTTTTATTGGTGAATATATAAAAAATATGTATATATTGTTTTATAATGAATTATAAATAACATTAAATTCTGAAAAAATATAAAATTTAAAATCCATAATATCAATATAAATGTAACCCCTCAGAATAAATTTAGTCCCCAGTGAAAAGGTAAAAAAGACCCCCTGAAATGAGGTGGAAATTCCTTTGAATGTTAAAAAAATTGGGTTTCCAGACTAAAAACTTAGTTTTGGAGAACTTTTGAGCCTATTTTGGCTTCAAAAAATATGACAGAAGGTTCTAATCATCCACTATTGTGTAGAGCTCATCACGGGATTTGATTTGATGTTCTGTAGAGCTCAAACGGACACCCGAATCAAAATTTGTGGTTGTTTGATGTTTGAGTTATGTTTTCAACTTATTTTAGATCTTTTATTAATTTTTTGATTTTTTTTGTCTTCAAATTGTTATGAAATGATAATTAGTCAATGTTAATTAGAAAAAAATTAATTAATAATTTTTTAAAGATATTTTTTAAGCCATTTTTCCAACATATATTATATATAAAGTGAAAATGTTTATTTATACTTATCTAAAACACATTTAAAAATATATATTATACTTATATCAATATATATATACTTATATATTTATATATAAATATATTATTTTTTATGAAATTTTTTTTTTGAAAAATTCCCTTTATTAGTGCTAGGAAAAAAAGCACTAATAAAGCCCCCCCTTTATCAGCGCTAAAAAAGCGCTGATAAAGGTCCACTTTTAACAACTCTCTTTTTAGGGCTATTAAAAGTTCCCTTTATTAGTGCTTTTTTTAGAGCTGATAAAGGAACCCCCTTTATCAGCACTTTTTTAGCACTGTTAAAGGGTGGCGCTGCAGAAACCCAGTTTTGTGGTAGTGTTGGTTGCTCATGAGGAAAATCATTTCATTACCTGTCGCATTCAGTATTAATGTGGTTTCTTTGAGTTCCATCCATTGACTAAAACCAAGAATCATAGTGTGATAAACACTAATCATAATGGGAAAACCACATAATAATCAATAAAAGCTCAATTTAGGACACTTTAGGTTTTATCCAATGTTATTCATGATCATTTCTAAAACACTAGGATTGTCACCTATACTTTGACATATTCTTAGGGTTCTTCCTTAGGTTTTATCACCATAGTTTCTAAAGGTTAACTATACCATTCCTCTGATACCAACTATAACAGCCCATAATTTAACAACATATATATTACTTCAAAATTGAATAATATTCATTAAAAATATAACAAAACTACGATAGGACCGTATAGGTAAAGTGTCTCTAGAAACTGGGGAACATAAACAATTGGTTCATTAGATATATATATTGTATCCCTCTTATTCCTTCCTAACTAGAACCTTTTTTACATATCATACTTAATACCCTTCTTCATGATCTGGGAAAAATAAACATAAGAAATGGTTGAGCTCAGATTCTCAGTAAGGGAAACAAGGGAGATATCATTCAAAGCATAATCAAAAGACATAAGAACTTAAAAAATTGAAGATATTATCCTACATATGAAGGATAATGATATCATGTTATGGGATAAATCATAAATATTTGTTGAAAATAATTTCATATTAGTCAAGGCCCATTCCCATGACCATCACAGCAGACAAATTCCATTACTAAACCGAGTTCACTACTTGTTACAGCCATGTAATACTAAACCAAGATGATATCTCAATATATCCATGTTTATCTCATGAGATATAAATAATTACCCAATGCATTGGAAGTAGATATATCTCCCACCCATCTCAAAATGAAATCATTCTTACATGTTCTGCAAAAACATAAATCATTCATCATATCTTAACTCGAAGAATAAAATGGGTTTCTTAAAAATTATTCCACAATAATCCATATAAAACAAATGGATTTCATAAATAGAATTTTAAAATAAAAAAATAAAACCATAGTAATAATAGGGATAGAAACATAATCCTATTTATATAATTTAATATTAGATGGAAAATAATTTTGATAAAACACTTGATACTAATTATTGAGGACAATATCCTTTCTTCTTCAAAAATGTTTTCTTTTCTCAAAATGCCATGAAATTTTAAAAGAAAATAATTTATTTGAAAATAAAATTGAAATATATTAAATTAATCTTCATGTAAATAATGTTTTATGAAAATATAAAAATATTTTTAGGCTGTATGTATTAAGAGAAAACATTTTTCTCGTACTTTTGTCGGAAAGTCAAAAAGTGCCTCGTACCAAAAATGACAAAAGATTCATTTCATACCCTTTAATAAAAATTAACCAATGTGCAAAATTGACACTAAAAATTTTATAAGTATAGAAATAATCTTTTTGAATACATATTTAGAAATCATGGATATGGGTGATAAATATACCCCAGTAAATAATTATGTATAAACAATCTCGGATAAAAATGAAATTACAAAATTATCCCTTACCTAAGGTCTGATTTCCTTTGTACACATCCAATCCTCCTGTATATTAATTTAAATAATTTTATTTACTTATTATAGAATCATATTCATTTTTATGATATTATATTTCATAATATTATCATATGTTTGTTAGTAACATTGTTACTTGTCCATTGGGTATTAAATTTTTTATTTTCTTATGCATGTTTTGTCAGATAAGTTCTTGTTCCTTTTATTAGGTTATAGTTATATAATTTATAGAATGGTATTAGTTTAATATATATCATATTTAATCATTAAATTCATTTATATAATCACGATTTAATGAATATCATGTAGAATGATTTATATCGCATTGTGGAGACGGTAGGATGTACATACACACAAACAATGATATCATTCCCGTAAATATTGAATGGTATTTAAGTGGACGGTGTATAATATTTAAGAATATATATATTTTTATAATAATCATATGTACTTATTATTTCCATCATGATAACTATCCAAGTAATTGTTTGGTGAAATACATATTACACCATGGTGTGGAGACTGTAAGTCGTACATATGCATGCGTAGTGATTTCATTTTTTGTGGGATGGATAGAAGGGGGAATATGGTTGTTTCATAATAATAACATATTTGTATAAAATTTATAAAGGAGTTATTACTTAATAATTAAATAACTCATGATGTAGATTTAGAAGAAGAAAAAATTTGAAAGAATCGATATAGGAGATTACCTCTTCTTCCATATGCTCCCTCAAAATCTTCTCTTAAAGTACTAGATTTGGTCTTTGAAGAAGACCATAACCTCTAGAATGCAACTATAGAGTTTGATAAGGGAAATTTATAGGTTATTTATGATCTTGAAGGCCCAAAGTAAAGTGAATATGTGAGGGAAGATGTTCTCTTTTATAATTTAGGTGAGGGGAAATTTTGGGATCTCCAAAAATATTAATTTATAATAAAGTCAATCTCCATTTAAAAAACCTCCGAAATGTCCTAATTTAGAATTTGAGATGATATAGGGATGTAATATCATCAAAAAATAAATTTTAGACAATTTTTATATCAATTTAATCCATATCATTTTAATTAACACTAGTTATTCTATTTATGTTTTGACTAGGGTAACAAATATTTCAATATTAAAAGGGTGGAATATTTATTAATTTGATTTCAATTAGACCATAAATAATTAACTTATAATATTTTAGACCATATAATTATTATTAAATATTTTTTACAAATGTTTTATGGTTTTTAAATAATTTAATAAAACATTATTTTGATAAACAACTAATAGTGTCAATTTTGACACTATTCAATACATTGATTTTTAAAAATATTAAGATAACAAGTTAAATTCAAAAAACAATATTTTATTATATTCATAAGAGGTCAAGGTCATCTGAAAAATCATTTATCAAATTAATTCCAAATCATATTTATTTTAATATTTTTAATAACATTTATTTTATTTTTCCCTTAATAAAAAAACTACTACAACAATTTTGTGTAATAATTTAACATGTTTTTTTCAATAAAAATTAAAAATAAAATAATATGATGAATATAAATCTACTATATTTAATAATAATATTTATAGTCAAATATATCTTCTATAAAATTCATCATTTAAAATGTTATACTTTTTAAAACATGAATTTTCAAGTTTAACATCACTTAAAAATAATAATATAACTATCATAATCTCTTCTATAAGGCTCAAAATGGTCAATAACTCAACCCTTTTATGATTATGGTCGGTATATACTTGTCCTATAATATTTCGTCATATTGTTTGGTTTTTTAATTGTTATTATAATTTTAATAATAATTATTTAATTGATTTATCATCAATTAAATAATTTCTACGTCATCAAAGTATAAGTCTTTAAGATAATTATTTACTTCATAAAAATTAAAAATAAATTACCATGATAAATAAAAAAATTACTTTTAAATTGATAATTTTTAATATAATTTATATTTTTTATAACCTTATATTAAAAAATGATATAGTTATTAAAATTTGAGTGAGACCTGTTTCACTTCTTTAAATTAAATGTCACAATCTCATCCAAGTGGATTAAAATGGACACCATTTCGACCCATGGATTATTTAGGTCAAAAAATCATCCAATGATACTAGGAAAAATTTTAGGGTAATTTTATAACATTATTTTTACCCTTAATTACCCTATTTACCCTATTACCAAATTAATAAAAATTACCGAAGTTACTATTCATAATGACCAAAAAAATAAAGTTATTTACATAATTTTTACCTACTAATTCCAAATATTGAATCCATTTTTTAAAATTAAAAACATATTAGTTGGAATAATTAATTTAAAATTAATCCTATTATCATAATAAGAGAATGCGTTTTAAAAGTTAAAACATTGCAAAAGATTTAATTATTATTTACATATGAATTCAATGTAAAATTAATTTGAATGACCAAAATTATTTTAAATGATTGAAATATATTATATTTTTACTTTAAAATAATTGAATAATATAAATTAACCATATAAATTATTTTGATGAAAAGAGTTTTTTCAATTAAAATTTAGTGTATTTTTACTATTCATTAAAACTTGAAGGTTATCAGAAAAATATCAAAAATTCATCCAAAGTAAATTTTTATATACCACATCCAAATAAAAAAAATTTGTCATATAAAAATTATTAATGTGTCAAAATATTAATTTAAAAAAGGTTCTCCATTAAAAGGTGGTAAAATTTCCCTTTTAAAAATATAAGTTTTTATACATCCAATAGGGTTTATTCATACCCTATGACAAAAATATATATTAGATGAATATAAAAAATATTTTATTAAGTATAAAACATATATTTTTAATTAATTTCATTTATTAATAGTAATTCACTAAATTTATTAATACAAAAATAAAAAATATATAATTGATTTATATTTTTCATAAATAATTTGTAGTCAATGAATTTACCATAAATTTTAATAAGTTAGTTATATGTATTCATGCTAACCTAATGGCTAGGTTATAAAGGTAATTTTATACTAATGGTGGATCAAGGTTTGTTTGAAATCACAATTGTGTGTAATGTAAGCTATTGAAGAATTAATATTATTTAAAGAAAATATTTCATAAAAACATTCATGTGTTACAATGAAAATTCATCATTGGGAATGAACCCAACCAGCTTCCACTGTGCCCAGAACATTGAGTCTTGTTATGTGATTATTTGATGTGTTGTTGTATTTATTATTGAGCACTTTATTTTATAAGTTGTCAAGATTCTTTAGATTATTACTTGATGTTGGTTATGCTATGAAAATTTATTTTCAATGAGTTTTACATGGGAACATTGGTTATGTGTTTGAGTAATATGGATGAGAGCTACACTAGTTTAGATTATTGTACTAGCTAGTACCATTATCTGAGATTATTAAACTTGCTAGGGGATTTTTACTCGGTGAGGCCAGGATGGTAAGATAAGGTTGAGTTTCTGTTAAGTTCACATAGGCCGACTAAGTGTTCCATGAGACAGGTTCAGGATTACCCCATTTTTTATATTTACATGTCCCAAAGGTTATATCCCATGTGATGTATTATTGATATATTTATTGAATCATATTGATTCTTCATGTTTATATTAGGATGTTCTTGGTTATTTTTTACACTTTACATTTTCTCAGAAATTTTTGAAATTTGGTTTGTTTTATTCGAACCAAAGAGATATAAAATGGATTTTCAAATTCCTTTTTTAGGAAATAAAAATGTATTTTTCTATAAAGTGTGTTTTTAAAATATTATTTTAAAAATAATGTTAATGGTTTGAATTGTAAAATATATTATATAGATTTATGGTGGTATTTTATTGGGATTTTTCATCACACCATACATACATCCATTGGGTGTATGTAGACTTTTTTTGACTTGGCTAAAGGGAAAGAAGCTACATTGTTTGATGGTTCTTCTTGATATATTTTGAATTATTAGTGATGTGTTTATTGGTGGAGACCACAAGTCATGCGAGTTGTCTTAGTGTGGAGTGTTTTTAGGATCCTCTGGTAGTGCTCTGGGATGTCGATGTATCGATGACAATGACCTTCTCTTTATTTTGGGATTCATGTGTGTGTATATATATATATATATATATTTGTGATGGGTTTTTATCATTATATATTTGGTATATATATTTATGTTTGGATGTTTATTTATTTGTTATGTTATACTTTTTTTTGGTTGATTTATATTTTGGATTATGCTTAATTATGTTCATGGATGTCCAATGTATGAATATATCATGCCAAATTTTTGAGTGGAATATGTGTTGTGGTTAAATTGAATTTAAGGGTGAAATCATTTACAATGGTTAAATATTATACCATTGATTCTTGTTGTCAAACTGGGTCAATTGAGAATGTGTTTTAGGACTTATGGAGGGCTATCCCAGGTGACATGATAGGTGAATTGGGTTGGTTCATTGCACTGGGTTATCTTTAGCTCTTTTTATTCTTATTTTAATCAAAGATTTCATTTGATACCATAGACAATTGTTTCTATCCTATGGTGGCCAATAAAATTATTTAAGCCTTATGGAGGGTTGGTTCAGGTGACATGGTAGGTTGACTTAATCCAGTTCATTACACTAGGTCAACTCCAAATCTTTTTCTTCTTATTTGAGTCACAATTTGACTTGCTTCAATGCCATATTTATCCACTAATTTGAAATAAGAATCATAAAAAATGGATTGTTTTTTGATTCTCCTAAATCAAAATTTATCTCTTCTTATTTATGCTTCTTTAAAAAAATTACATAATTTTCTTTAGATTTGTATTAAACTTTTTAGACATCACTTCTTTCAACAATCTTATTATTAATTTTGTTCAAATATTTATAGGCTTTACTCTTTGAAGAGTAAGAAAAAATATTCCTTTATCCCCTACATCACAATACATTCCTTTATTTCCTGCGTAATACCAAATGAAACATTTCATTTCGAAAAATCTGAGATGTTTCAAAGAGAGATTCCTACAATTCCACATTTTATATAGAATTTTCTCTTCTCTAGGACTGAGTAATTCTCGATTTTGAGTGAACACAACCACTTGAATATGATCTTTTCAACAGTATCAAGAGATGACACTTTATAACAAAAAAGACATGGTCATTTTATATACAAGAAAATATTTACTTTTCACAACTCAATTATGTTGAGGAGTCCTTTCAAATTAAATTCCATACATTATTCCATGTGTCTCCACATAATTTTCAACATTAATAGATGTGTATTCAGTTCTATTATCTGACCGTAGGAAATTTATTATTATTCCAATTTCATTCTTTAATCTTATTTTAAATCTTTTGATGTTGTCAAACACTTATCTAAAATACTGTAATGACCCAGACGTTTATGAATAAAATTTCCTCCTGAATGAATATATTCCTTATTATGTAATGTAGTTGTATAAAACACATTCACTATATTTCATTATTGTTTTGGATAGTTATAAAAAATAGACATAATATGACTATTGGGAATAAGGAATTTCAAACATCCTGACCATTGGTATTATAGTCGTTATATAGTGACTATTAAGATTTGTATATATTAAGGGTTATAATAAAATTTAATTGATATAGAAGGAAAAACGTGATGACCTCAACCAGTATGATCGTACCTTATAAGGCTAATTTATCAGATATTTTGAAGGAGATGGAATCACTAGGATTCCACCTTTACTACACCCAATCCAATATTCAACAATAGAAACTCAACTGGAACCATTTATGATAGAAGTTCAATCATATATAGATCAACCCCAAACTATGTTCGTTGAACCACCTCAAGAAAATACTACCATCGCACGGCTTACCCTTAGGGTATATGGTGAAATAAAAGGGTATATATCTAGACCTTCATATATTATAAAATTCTTATTTAAATGAAATCATGTTTTCCAAAATTTAGTTTCCTTCTTATCAAACACACACACACACACATATATATATATATAATAAAATACACTTGAATAGATGATGAAAAATGATTGAATGGATCTTTGACACATAAAAACAAAAGAAATTGAAAAAAATACATATGTTTAATTGGTATTAAAATGTATTTTTAGGATAAATTTAGAAATTTGAATTAAATGTTTATTTTCATAAAAATTTTATCAAAATTATTGTTTAATCATTTCTAAATAATAAAATGATTTTATGCAATCATAAGTGGTTTTTTAAAGATTATAAATTTATTCATGTAATAAAATTAGTTATTTTTAATTAATAATAATTTTAAATTAAATTTCTAATATTTAGAAAATTATTTCGATAAAATAAATTTAATTTTTTAACTCACCAAGTCCAAATTATCCAACAATGAATTTATCATAATTTTCAAAGATAGTTTAATTTTTTGATAAAAATTAAATTTAGTATAAATATACCATGTGTATTATGACATCATAATGACCAAAAAGTGATGTAAAAAATGATATAAAGGGTTAGATTTGTGAAAAATATTTTTTCCATTGAAATAAGTTATTTTAATGTGATAATATTATTTTTTTTGAATCTCTAGTGAACCTTCCAAAACCTAAAGGATATTCTAAGATTTTAAAAACAATTATTTATTAACATGATTTACTTACACATCATCAATGATATTATTTAAAGACGTTCCACCCATGACCCATTAAAATACTTAAAACCACTTCAATTTATAAAAAATAATGTCTTAAACCCATGGGAGAGGCAATGGTTTTGAATATTTTATAACATAGAGTCCAAAACCTTTGTTTACATTTTAATATAGAATCCCTATATCTCTCTTTTGGTATAAATACCCACCCATTATCCCACTCATCTTCACAAAAAATCATTGAATCATGAATTCACTCAAATTTTACCTTTATAAATTCCCCCAAAGTAGTTCCCAAGTTCATAAGGAGTTACTCTAAGATTTTAGAATCAACCTCTCATGGAAGGAGTTTCTCTGTATCTCTCTCTCTCTCTCTATTCAAGCACTTTTATTCTTGTAATACTTTCAATTCCCAATTAGTTATGATGACTTGTGTTTATGATCATTACATTAATGTCTACATTATGTAAAAATAATGAGATACTATCTTTCTCTCTCATTAATCTCTTCCATGATCTTTTATGTACAATCATTATACTGCTGAAATTATCCTATGATTTTTCATGTCAAACTTTTGTGTTGGGAACACCTAACTTTATTTTCATTAAAGGGTATTCACAAAGATGAAAAAATAATTCATTTAATGGGGTATCTCATGTTTGAAGTCCACATTATTTAATAAATAGATAAAAATGGTTAAATTATTTCTTATGTTATACAATTGGTGTGACACATATAAAGTTAGACAATACGAAAGGTGTGCCTTGATAGCAATCCAATGAATTGGGAAATGTTTTTATTTGATGAGATACCATGTATGGTTTATGAGTGTTTATCTTAAGAATTCTATGTTATGATGTCCTAGAAGTTTGTCATGACTTATGTTATAATGTCACATTTTATATTGACATTGAATTCCTATGATACTGTGATTTTATGATGTCATTTTCTTATGTCATGCCTTCGTGTGAGTATGTATGATTCTTACCTGTAACAACCCCAACCATAATAGACCAGATTTTATGGTTAATTTATTATATAAATTTATTTAATATATTTAATATATTAATATTTCAACCCCATTATTAACATTTTTGAACATAAACAGTATTTTATTTTAAAGTAAATTTTTAATATATATTGATTTTCAATATATTATATGTTTTAATTTACAAGTAAATTTTATACAATTTAAAAATTGAATTGGATTAAATAGACTCTAATTTTGGATTCATCGCATTGAATTTTTTTGGGATGGGTCCTCTTATATTTTTAGTGATAAATTAATTACCATGATTAATATTTAATTGTGACTAATAAGTGTTTAAGAGAGTAATATAACATGGCATGAATGTTCCTAACTTTACATAAACTATAGACCTTATACAAGTCATTTTTTGGGTTTTAATGACTTTCCTACATGTTTTACCAACTTTACATCACCTTCCTCACCAAATATTCATGTCATTCTATTATTTCCCCTTAACATTCTTTTCCATGGAAGTGCCCTTTTCTTCACTTATAAACGAGACCACTTACAACGCTTATTTACACACTAATGAACTAGAATTAATTGGTGAATATTTACCAATATGTTAATCCTATAACCATATACCATGAACCATAGCATTTGGACACCATTCAATATCCCAATCCCTTCATTTCCAAGGAAAATCAAAGTTCTTGACGTGAGTATTACTATCCTCTTAGTATTTATTTTTAATTTTACACTTCCTAATCCTCCATAACTTTGTTAATATAATTAATTCAGAATAATATATATACTTAAATTGTATTATATTATTCCAACGTTAATTATTCATTCATTTTGTAGCATCTTCTATGAAAAACAAATGCATTGACCATGTGTTTGTGCAGACTACCGCCTTCATGACATGTTACAGTTTGTTTTTCATCACTACCTCTTATGGTTGGTATCAAGGATGAGTTTTATGAATAATTATATTGTTTATTTAACTTATAGAATTCATAAATTGTCACATTTTACATTTATCATCATGTTGTCCACTTGTTAATGAATGAGATCGTTAATCATTTGTACATGTGGACTACCGCCTCCATGAACGATGCATATTATTTCACTTAACCACCTAACATAAATGGACCTAAAACTGTAATTAGAAAACTAATATGGATTTTATAACCTTATTATAATTTTTATGTGATATATTTTTGTATATCATTACTTTTTCCATTCATTGAGAGTTGGGTTCGTTAATCATGTGTACGTGTGGATTACCACCTCCACGAATGATGAATTTCATGTTTCATATCCACCCATAATTAATGGTTCTAATAATGGATTTTATAGAGATACATGATATATATTACATGTATAATATTATATAAATATTATATTAACATTATGTAATAGCACTTTCTTACTCATTCGATCACTATGAATCAATTTTGTTTTAGTCAGTTTACCACCTACTTGAGCGATGTTGTAATTTTTATATATTTAATAATTAAGAAATGTTATATACTATTAATTACATATAATAATAATTTATTAAATATTTTTTAAAATTTATTTTGTTATAATATAAATATTTAAACAGGTTAATGATATATCATCTATGTTCAATAAAAATTGTCGAAATAAGTGTGTCTTCGACTTCACCATCACGAGTTGTAATTAAAACTCTAATGGGATGAATGTTTCATTATACTTTTTATCATGTGGGTTTTATAAAATGTTTTAAATGATTTTTAACGTTTTTCACATGGATAGTTTTCAAAAAAACGGGTTTCCATTCATGTAATGTTATAAATATTTTAAAATTTATTTCATAAAGATTGTTTTAAATTTATTTTAAACTACATTTAATTTCAATAAAAAATGTTTTCAAATAAAATATTTTAAACATTTTTTACATGGGTTGTTTTTAATATATGGAATCTCTTTTACAAATTTCTTTGTGAATGAATATTTCTACCACCATTGAAATTTTCTATAGCCTTCCTCACTACACTTTAATGTTTTTAAAAAAGAAATTATTATTCTAATATTTTAATAAAATATTCCTTTTAAAATATTTCAAAAGGAAAATAAAAATACTTATTTTAAAAACAATTTTCCTAATTCTTATAAGAGTGTTATTCATCAATGTTTTATACCTGATCGAGGGTATTCTTAAAATGATACCATCTACCTTCTTTATCTAGATGTATTATTTAATTTTCTTTTAAATTTTTGGTACGATTCATCACTACTTTTTTCTTGCCTAATAATCTACTTTTATATGAATGATTTAATTCCAATGGATTTCCTCTATGAATTAACTATTTTCCATTTCTTGATTGAAGGGTGTTCACCTATATGTCTGATAAATTTATTGATTGGGGAAATTTTGGTCCAAACTATATATACATTTCTTATATGGTGTAAATACCATATATATAATCATATTTGTTGAAATTTATTTACATAGAATGATGCTTAAAGTCATTGGATACTCATTTATTTTCCATGGGTTTATAATGTCGTGTTTATTGATTAAATCACAAATTATTCCTCAGTTAACCACTTTAAAAAGATATAAAATCCATTTTATTTCCCTGAATTCTTATGATATGTTTATTAAAACCATTTTGCATGAATATGCATGGTTTTCATTATGTGATGGGTGGAACCATAATTATATATCCCTCCAATGCATTGGGTAATGTTTCTATATCAAGATATATCATGGTGTGTGGGTAGAGAACCTAGCCAAATATGGTGTTTGGGTAGTTATACTAGCCAACAATGGTTTGTTAACAAGTAAAGGAGCCTTGAATTATTCTTATGATGTCATGTCTATGTTATTTCCATATTCTTATAATGTCATTTTATTTTGTTATGATTATTTTTTTATCCATTTTTTTATGATATCATATCATTATTCTATGATCTCAAGCTTATGATCATTCTCAATATGATATATGTTATTTCTTATATCTCTCATGTTATGCTTTATTTTTTTATTTACCCTTACTATGCATTTTATCTCACCACATTCTTATTTTTTCCTTTCCTCTGGTTATGAAATAAAGTATTAAGTATTTTAATCATAGAATAGTATCTTGTATGGAGAATTTATGGGTGATGATGAAGAATCTTTTTAGATTTATGAGCTTCTTTTATAGAAAAAAATTTCCCTTTGGATGAGAAAGGCATGGATTTTATTACTTAGTTATTTTTTTAATTATCTAAAACTATAAACTAATAGTTACTTTGATTTTAAATGTGATAAATTTATTGTAATAATAGATGTGTATCAAATCCAATGTTGTAAGTTATATTTTTCAACACTATGAGGGTCTGGGAGCACTATAGTTGGTATCATAGTAGAGTTTAGATTACTATAGATCTTGGGATGTTTTCAGTTAAGGATAATTTAAGATCTATAAATGATATCAATATTTTATATGACGAGGTTGAAATTTTATTCAATGATATAGACAAATATTTAGGTTTTTAGTATCGAATTTTTAATGTTGTTTTGGTATTAAGATAAGAAAACATTAGTGTAAACCCTAGGTATAAGTCTAAGTACAAAATAACATCCATACATTTTGGTAAAGTATAAAATTTGTGGTTTTGATAGAAATTATATTCTTTTATGTATACTAGAAAGTGGACACGGTTTGGGAATATATTCCTCTAGGGTTAATAACCACAAAAGATTTGGTCGAGTTTATCTCGATCATAATTTGGGTGCATGATGAATGGGCCCTAACTGCACACCTAGTCAGACACTCTTGGGGAATATGCTTAGATTAATTCATATTCTCTTTATAAACCATTATAAATTATTTGAATGTATTATTTTAAGGAATTTAACTAGACATGAGAACCTAATAGTAAAATGATCATGGATGATCTATATTAAAGATAAAGACTCATAAGTTAGGGTATGCACATCATTTATAAATTCTTTCTTCTAAGATCATAACTCTACCTTTTTATATTTACTAATTTAATTATTATCATCCCTAAACATGGTTTTAAAGTAATTTATGGAGAAAGAAGGAACCATGATAATAATATATGTTATGGAAAATACGATGATTCTACAAACTTGGAATCTATTGGGACAAGGACTAGGTTTACAAATCATGTTATTATTCTAATTAAACTATCATAAATTATGATAAAAAAAGTGAACATATTCGAATTCCCTATCCCACAAAGTAAGATAAGGATAAAGTATTTTTAAAATTAGGGTGAAGAAGATTATGAAGGAATGAAGATATAATATCCTTCATGTCAAAATTTTGGAAGAAATACATTGGTTAACATCTCAAAGGAACTATAAAATGTTTTATGTGTGTAAAAGGAAGACATAAATCCTATAGTTTCCAAGGAAAAATGAATAATTTAGTTAACTCAATAGAGGAAGAATATTTTTCTTCAAGATTTAATTAATATATTAATATAGAAATTTCATTTGAAATTTCATCTTATGTCATGTATATATTTTTCCAAATCCTTAATTATTTTTTTTGTAAAAAAATTACAAGGATTCAACTTATTTAAGGATGTGAGAATGTAGAATCCCGATATTTTAGTTTATATATTTTTCATTTAATTAATATCGAGTTTGGTATCTTTGTTCACATCCACTAAAACTAGTGTCCTGGTATATTATTAAATTAAAATAATGGTATTTAAAGTATCATTATTATAACAATTAGTATATCTATATATGATATAAAATATTAAAATTTATTAAATTATAAAATTGGTATGAAATAATATTATAAACAATTAATGTTTAATACGATCCTTTTTTAAATTAAAGAAATTTATCATGCTATTTTTCTATTAAAAGGTAAATATATAATTTTTTGAAATAAAATTAGATAAAATTGGCATTATTTTTTAATTTAGAATAATGAAACCATCTTATTTATAATTTTAAGGGTTTTGCTTCAATATATAATTTTTAGGTGAATATTAAAAAATATCGGTCGTTGCTAATTTTATAACTAATTGTGATATTATCATAACACAAGAATGAAATAAATAATTGTGAACCCTTTTTTCTCTAAAATTATATATATATATATATTTAATATATTTAATATATCATGACTACAAACCCATGATTAATATTTTTGAAGATAATCGTTATTTTATTATAAAAGTTGTTTTTCGATATATTATATGTTTTAATTTAAAATTAAATTTTCTAATATCTAGATATTCAATTAGATTAAATAGAGTCCAGATTTGGACTCAACACATATAATTTTTTTCGTAATTTTACTCTTATATTTTTAGTGATAAATTAGTTATCGTGATTAATATTTAATTAAGACTAATTAGTGTTTAAGAGGGTAATCTAATGTGGCGTGAATTTTACAAATTTTAAAATAAAAATAAACCTTGTATAACTATGTTTTTAGGATATAAGGTCTTAACTACATGTCTTACAAACCTTACATTGCCTTCCTTGCCCAACTTTCATGTCATTCCATTATTTCCCATTACTTAACATTCTTTTCCATGGAAAGTTCCCTTTTATCTGCATATAAAAGGGATCACTTACACCCCTTTTTTACACGCTCATACATTCGAATTAATTATTGAAACCCTAAAAAAAATTATCCTATAAACCTATCCCACGAACTATATCCTTTTACCACCCTTAATTAGCCTTATCCCTTCAATTTCAAGGATAATTCCATGGAAAATCAATGTTAAAAATGTGATTATTACTCTCCACTTAGTCTTTCTATTTAATTTTCCTCTTCCTAGTATTCCCTGATTGATATAATTCATTAATTATAATATATATACTAAAATGAAATTATATTAATGTAATATCAATTATTCATTTATTTTATATAATCCTCTAAGAAAAACAATCACTTCGATCATGTGTATGTGCGGACTACCGCCTCCACAAAACAATGGGGTTTATTTCATCATCGCATATTACGGTAGTAATTGAGGGCGAGTTTGATGAATAATTATTTTTTATGTTACTTATATAATTCTAATGTGACCATATTTTACATTTATATTCATTCTATCCATTCATTAAGTAATGTAATTGTTAATCATGCATGTCTGCATACTACCGCCTCCATGAACGACGTATCTAAATTAACATAACTACCTAACATGGATGGATGTAAAAGTGTAATTAGTAAAAATATATTAATTTTATAAAATTAGTATAATTTCTAAGTGATAAATTTTCATATACCATCACTTCATCCATTCATTGAGAAATGTGTTTATTAATCGTGCGTATATGCGGGTTATCACCTCCACGAAAGATGAATTTCATTTTTCATCACCACCCATAGTTAATAGATAAAATAATGGATTTCATGTAGATACATGATATATATTTCATGTATAATATTATAAAAAAATATATATTAAAATTTTGTAATAGCACTTTTTTACTTATTTGATCATTACGACATGCTTTTTTTGGTCAGTTTACCGCCTACTTGAGTGATGTTGTAATGTTTATATAGTGAAAGATTAAGTAATGTTGTAAAATATTGATAAAATGTAATAATAAGTTATTTCATATTTTTTAATGTTGTTTTAGTTATAATATTAATATTTAAACATGTTAATAGTATTTCATCTTCG
This sequence comes from Viscum album, assembly GCA_963277665.1. Taxonomy (NCBI): domain Eukaryota; kingdom Viridiplantae; phylum Streptophyta; class Magnoliopsida; order Santalales; family Viscaceae; genus Viscum; species Viscum album. The sequence continues at coordinate 1,423,103,057 of OY728143.1, forward strand.
TTCATTAAAAACTGCTGAAACAACTTTGTCTTTGGCTTCATCTTCACGAGTCGTAATTAAAAATCTCATGGTATGGAACTGGGAAATTATAAATAATAAAGGTATATATATTAATTAATAACAATTAATCTAGGGGTTATTATATTTATATAAAATATTAAGGATCAACATTATCATTACAAAGCATGTGGAAGATAATTAAAAGTGTTAACACCTGATATTAAAAATAAGCTATAATGAACCACTATATTTATATTAAATAATTATAAATAAAGTATATAAAATGATTATAGAGATGTATAAGGTTATAAAATATATGATTAAGATATTTATGGTTGTTTTACAGAAAGTCAGAGTGTGATAAACTAATCGGGGAAATAAGGTCTATGGTTTTTTATCTTAAACTCCCTTCGTTGTGAAACATTTTACTTTATGCACCAATTTATTCTTATTATGGTGAATATGATGTCTAATTGTTATATTATCAAGAATTATCTTTTATTAATGGTATTTTATGTAAAATTTTAATCTCTTTATCCTTCAATGGTTTTGATTAAAATGTAACTCAATTTGTAATTTTTTTTCTTGACTCAAGTCCATTTCCCCATGAGTCATGAAATATCTTCTTGATTTTGATATTCAAAGTATCTTTTTTCTAACATTATATTTTCAAATGTTATATTTCATTTTTATCTTAGTGTATTTATTCTATTCCTTAATATCATTTTCTTTTATGAAATTCTTTCTTAAATAAAAGCACGATCTTGATAAAAATAACTCATATACTTTCCAGTGAATATTTTTCTTCCATATCCATATTTTAACTATTGAAAGTTTGATCTATAATGATAATATATTTCATCTCATGTGACCTTAAATATTCCCTTAACCAATTTTAAAATAAAATATTTATTATCCTTTTTATGATTTTGGTGTCCTAAAAGGGGTTTTAATGGATTTTTTACATTTTACACATAGATGGTTTTCAAGAAAAGGTTTTCCTTTCAAGTAATATTATAAATGTTTTAAAAATACTTCCACAATGATTGTTTTAAAATTATATTCAATGAAATTGAATTTCTATAAATAAATTAAAATAAAATATTCTTGACATTTACTACATGATTCATTTTCAAAGGAAGATGTCGCTTTTACACATTTTTGTGTGAACATATCTTTTCGTCGCCATTATAATTTTCTAGATACTTAATCTCTATTGTTTTACATTTTCAAAAACAGACATTATTATTCTCATGGTTTAATAAAATCTTCTTTTTTAAATTGTTTCAAAGGAAATGGAAAATTATTATTTTCAAGGTAATTTTCCAAATAATTTTAAGAGTATTCTTCACCTATGTCATATGCTTGATCAAAGGTATTATTAAAATGATCCAATCCATCATATTTATCTAGATTCCTTGTGAAATTATCTTTTACATCTATGGTATGATATGTCACTAATTTTTTCTTGCCTAATAATTATCTTGTATATGAATGAATTACTTTCAATGTGTTTCCTTTGTGCATTGTCTATGTTGCATTACTTAATTAAATGGTGTTCACATAAATGCCCAATACATTGATTGATTGGGGATTTTTTTCTAAATTCTATATCTATTTCCTATATGGTGTAAATATCATATTTTTAATAATCATTATTGAGTATTATTTACCAACAATGATACTTAAATTCATTTTATACCCACGTATTTTCCATGGTTTTATCATGTCATATTTATTGATGAAATCATGAATTCTTCCTTAGGTAACCACTTGAAAATGATACAAAACCCATTTTATTTCCTTAGGTTTTTATGATATATTGATTGAAACCATGTGGCACACATATGTATAATCTTCATTATATGATGGGTGGGCCTAGAATTATATATCCCTCTAATGAAATGAGTAATTTTTCCAAAACATCAGGTATCATGGTGCATGGGTAGTGATCCTAGCCAAATATGGTGTGTGGATAGTTATTCTTGCCAACTATCTTATCTTAACAAGGAAGGGATCCTTTATTAATGCTTATGATGTCATGTTTATATTATTCTCACATTCCTATGGTGTCATGATCTTATGTTATGATCATTTTTTAATCCATGTTTTTTATATCATCTCTTTATTCCATGCTCTCGAGATTGTAACCATTCTCATTATGATATCATGTTATGCTTTATTTATCTCATGTTATGCTTTATTATTTTATTTACCATTATTGAGCATTTAACCAAACCCCTTCATATGCTTCCCTTTACTCAGGTTATGAAATAAAGTGTTTATTTTTTTAATCCTAGAGGAGTATCTTTTGTGGAGAATTTATGGGCAACGTTGAAGACTTATTGTGGATTTATGAGCTTCTTATATAGTACAAAAAGTTTCATTTGTATGAGAAAGACATGGATTTTATTAGTTAGTGATTTATCCTAATTATCTAAAACTCTAAACTAAAAGGTCATTGGAATGTAAATGCAAGAAAGATATTGTAATCATAGACATATATAAAAGACGGTTTTGTAATTTATGTGTTTCAGGCACTGAATCTAGGAGTGTGCATCCCAGGGTGTTATATAGGGCTCCCTCTCACAACACCACCACTTTCACTAGATCCAACTATTAAAGATCTTTAACCCGCTAGATCTCACATGAAAATCGTGCTCCTACTAAGATATGGATTTAGTTAGGGGTATCCCATGTTATCCTTTGTGGCTACACTACTAACTATGACTTCACCCTATTAGTAAATTTTCTTAAGAGATAAATTTTTTTAAGTATATGATTTGTCTTCTAGTGTGACCCAGGCTCCTTGGAAAACACCACTACAGTAGTATTATCACAATAAACTTGAATAAGGTCTTCACTATTAGTTTCAACACTAATATCTAAGGCAGAGCTTCATATTCAAACTTCCTAATTAGTTTAATTATAAGTAGTTATATATTAGGGTTTTGTTGTAGAATCAGTGACCATGGGTTTCTTTGGGCTTCTCTAGATCACTACAACACCATTCAAGAAAAAGACATAGCTTGATTACATTTTCAAATCGTCATGATCTATCAAGAAACTAGAATTTATGTATCCCTTAACTACTAGTTCCTCATCTCTTCCAAACACAAGGAACATATCATTTGTATATCCCTGGTACATCAGGATAGTTTTTACAACTTCCCAATACAACTCTTATGAATTATCTTGATATCTTCCCAACAATCTTAAAGAAAAAGTATCATCAAACCTAGTACCGATCATGACATATATGATAGATCCCACTACGGAAGAATAAGGGATTATACTCATTACTTAAATATACTCCTATGTTTTTGGACACATTTTCTAGCTGATATTGATACGATGTGACATTGGCAACAACCCTCTCTTGGATTATTCCATATTGTACCTTTTGAGTACCTTTTCAATATATATACTTTGAATTAGCCCAAGAATCCTTTGAGATCTATCTACGTAGATCTTGATCCCTAATATGTAGGATGATTAACCTAAATGTTTCATCTAGAATCATTCATATAACAAAGTTTTAACTGACTATGATCCTTTCAATTAATTTCCAATAATTAATATGTCATAAAAAAATAATATGAGGAAAACAATAGCATTCCCAATAAACATCTTATAGATACATGTATCTCTTTACTTCTTGATGAATCTAAATTCTATTATATCCTCATCAAAAGGAATATTCCATGATCGTGATTCCTACTTCAATCCAAAAATAGATCTCTATAGCTTGAATTACTTATTGGTGATATTTGACTTTATTAACCCTTTGGGTTGAGTCATATAGACATCTTCAACCAACATTCCATTTAAAAAATAGTTTTGACAACTATTTTCCAAACTTCATAATCATGAAAACATGTTATTGCAAGTAATATTATGATTGATTTTAGCAACACCACCGGTGGGAAGGTTTTACCATAGTCTATACCTTGACATTTCCTGAAACTCTTCACATGTAGTCATTCTTTATATGTATTTACTTTATCATCCAATTCTAGTTTTTTCTTTAATACCCATTTACATCCAATGTATTTTACATTGGTTGAATTTTATACCAAAATACTAACTTGATTTTGATACATTCACTCCATCTCATAATTCATGGAACATTTCCATTTAGTATCATCCTTTCCATCAACTACTTCCTTTTAGGTTTGAGGTTCAATCATTCTCTAGAAGTAATGTGTCACATGAATCAATGATAAGAAAACCATATCACTTTGGTCCTCTAACCTCATGAGTATACCTAGGAAATACTTGTCTCTTGAGAATAACTTCAACACCCACTATCACTTGTGGAGTGTTGCACCCCAGCCATTGTATTTTTAAATCTTTTTATTTTCTTGGATTTGGATATTGTTGTTGAGGATCGGGTTGAGTCCTAATTTAATTTTTGAGTTTTTGGGTGAGAATTTGACGTTTTGACCTTGAAATTAAGGGCTGAATGGGTAGCACATGGTTAAAAAACCATGCAGCTTATCCTAGGTAAACATGTGTCTTGTGTTTGGTGTCCAGTGGTGAGGCGCACGGGTTGCACATGGTTTGGGAAACCATGCGGCAATTGTGTCGTTCGGTTCTAGAACTGGATAGAGGCGTCTAGCATGGTTTGGTAACTATGCAACCAACCCATGAGGGGTGACCCTCTTCTCTAGTAGAGGGTTCATGTTTTACCAAACCATGTGTCCAAACCATGTGATTTGACCATATTTATTAAAACTTAAAATTCCAAGTTTTCCCTCCCCTCCTTTTTAGACCCTTTTGGGATTTCCTCCCCTTGGGTCATTTTTTAGAACATGAAGGGAGCCCCCAAGACCTCTTCTTTTGATCCTCCTCCCCCATGGATGCTCCTCCTTCAAATCTAAGGTGAATTTGTATGGTTCTAGCTATTTTTCTCTTCCTTATCCACTCTTTCCTTGATTTATTGGTGTTTCCTTAGTGGGTTTTTGTTTTTCTGAACCCTAGAGATTAGGGTTGATATGTTGGGGTTGTTTTCATTGGATGAAAGGTGTTTGTATTGTCCATTGGGATCGATTCTTCATTTACTTGATGTTTTGTTTCATCATCACTCTATTGAGGTAGGTGTTTCCTTCCATTTCATTAATGAATCATTCTATTCGATGTTTGGGGATTTTTAATTAATATATAAATTTGTTTTCATGCTTTTGGTATATTATCTAGGCTTGGTATGTTGTTTTTGTGTTGGAAACAATTGGTGACAGTGGTTTAAAAATGGATTTATTTAAATAATTTATATAGTTATTCACATAAGTTGCTTGATAAAATGTCTAATAGTTTCTTAAAATGAAATTAACCACTTATGGTGATGATTGGATTTGGTTACATTTTGTGTCATGATTTTAATTATAATTTGGTTTTGTTTTGTGATTTGGGAGCCTCTTTATGGATTTAGAAATTGTGTTCAAATGATTTGGAAGGGATCTTTTGGTTCTTAAATCGTTATTAATAATTTTTGTAATTTTGTGAATTTTTGTGTTAGTTTAACGGAATTTTGTGTTTCATAAACATGTTTTTTGGATGATTTCACAGACACTATGGGTTTCATTGGATGTTGGAACATCCATGGGTGCACGTGGTGCACACATGGATAGGAATATAACTGATATTGACACTTAATTTTGATCCTTTGTTCCCTTAAAATGTATCATTGGTTTCTAAATGGTGTGTGGATTCTCTTTGTGATTTTAAAAGTGGCTTTAAATGTGTTCTTTAAAGCTTGGCATGTTTGTCAATTAAGACATGTTTTGGTGAAAGAGTGGCATAAATTCATGTTTGGCACTTTTCATAATGTTTCATGTTTTACTCTAGATTGGGAATGATTTTGTAAATATATTTCGATTTGGAACATAAAGAATCATTTAGCATTACGTGCATGAAAGTGGAGTTAAATGTTGTTTTGGAAATGATTTGTAACATTTTTTGTGACATATTGGAATTGATGGTCTTAAATTCTCAGTTGTAACTTAATAATGTTTTGTAAATGATTTTTGGTTTTATAAGTACAAAGGTCTGGTTGGAATCTTAGCATGTTTTGAGAAATGGTTTGAAAGATAATGTAATGAAACAGCCCGATTGGAACTTGCGAGAGGATTCTTGGCGAGATGGACACCCCTATGGAAGATTTACCCAATGTGTTTTATCATGTGGGTGGTGTTATTGTTTGTGGTAGTCATGTGTGGTGGTGTCAAGTAAGTTGAGTCACACAAGTGAGGGTCTCCTCCTTTCACCGTGTACTATTACCATGGGTTTCTTGGGCACCTTTTATAGGGTTATGTGATGGTTTCTTATCGGCCCCGATTAGACTGGTTAGTACCCCCCTTGACATTATAGGGCTTAGTGGGATGTGACACTAGATTGGAAGTTAGAATGGCCATTTGGTTATTGAATATGGAGATACACCATATACCGGCAGGTGAGTCTGATCCGAGTACATCTAGGGATCACTCTAGGGATGTTTAGGAAATTCTCATAGTTACTATCTATATGTGATTGCTTATATTATGTTGAACTTGGTTTCTTTTTTATAATGCTTATTTAATTTCAGAATATCTTGGAATTTCTTTATTTGGATTTTTTTGGATTTGGTTTTTAATAAATAAATCTGTTTTGATAATATTAAAGTGTGTGTGTTATCAAATAATGTGAAGCTGTGTTAAATTATTAAAAATGAGAAAAAAAACTATTTTTATATATTTATTCCAAACTAGTGTTTATGGATAGCTTCGTTAAAGGAAATCCATGGATTCTATGGTGATCACCTACTAAGCTATGAAGATCACACCCTACTTGTACCATTCGGTGTCAGTATACCTGAGTTGTTTTATAGGATCAAGTTTCTAGTTTTAGTGCTCGTTGATGGAGCAAGTTGGTCTTGTGGTTGGAGATGATCAATAGGTCATGTGGAGATCTTGTCGGTGTGGTCTAGTTTTTTAGTTTTTTTATTCATTTTTTTTCTTTTTAGTGGTTGTGGTATTTGGATCTGTTTATATATTTATTTGATATTCAGTTATTATTGGTTCTTTCCCATGTTTAGTTTATTTATATGATCCTATTTTATTGGGGACAATCATTCCCTTAGTGATTAATTTGATTCTCGATAATAGTTACCAGCCCTTGGGAATTGGGAACGCCCTTCGGGCCTTGTCTCAGAGAGGGTCTGATGTCTGGTTAGATGGAATCCTAGCTTGGTTCGTGACAAAATTGTGTCATAGAGGGCCCTTTGTTATTTTTTTTGTCTGGTATATGGGAGATTAGGACTTCCGGGACTCGATAGGTTGGTACGGGAAGGATGTCATAAACCCTTGGTCATTATGATCCTCAAGTTACCAAGGGTAGTTCAGGATTTGAGTATTTTGTATGTATTTTGTATTTGGATTGAGGAATGAAAATAGAGGTGATTTAGTGTCATGTTGTGATCTCACATAGAGCAGTGACCCTTGTGTAGTCCAAGTGAACAATTAAATGTTCTCTTAGTTGTTGATGATTTCTTGGGTCATGGCCCACTAACCATGTCACCAAGTAATTCATGGCCATTAGTTCCTAATTCTGGTAGTTTAATGTGAGTTTTTTTTGTCTTGGTTTTGGTTGGTGGATGTGATCTTTTAAAATGAAAATATTTTTTTTTAAATTGAAATTTTTTCATTCAAATTCTCTTGATTTACAAAATGGTTTTGAAATATAAATTGAATTGAAAATTTGGTAAATTATTGGGTTTTAATATTGAAATAGAATGTATGACCCATGATATTCCTTATAAATGTTCTCATACGTGTGGGTATGTGTGGAAGTGAATGTTGGCACAAGTGCATGGATGATGCAAGCATAATTGGAATGGAAACATATGTGATGGTTCATAGGGTGACATGCGTGAGTGTTTGATTGTTCATCATGGTTTTTTGAAATGGTTTTTGAGTGGAAAATGATTTTTGGGAATTTCTTTTGGTTTAAAAAAGTTGATTTTGGTCTTTGGAAGTGTCCTTAGAAGAAGGAAGTTTCAGAAATTTAAATGGAAGTGGTTATTTTTGAAAATATGATTTTTGGTTGTGCTTGTATATGTTTGTCTTATTATCCAGTTGTTTTGGATCAAGATTTTCTTTTAGATTGTACTTTGGTTTGATGTTGGTTTGGGTTTCATGCTCATTATATTATTCATAGTATGATTCCTAGAAAGGTCCTCGAGGATTCTAGTGGGTCTCATCCTATTTTTTGTTATCCTAAAGTGTTGCATATCTTCTGTGACAATCGAGGACCATTAGAGGTTGTGGAATGGCTTGAGGTAGTTGATAGTTTCTTCGGAGCATTGGGAACTCCCAAATTTGTTGAAGTCTTTATTGTTCTGAGTTAGTTTGAGGGTTTATATTTGGACTAGAGGAAGTTCATCTCTTTGTTATCGATGCAAGTTGGGATGACGTGGGATGTATTTAAGTACATTTTTATTTGATGGTTTGTACCTGAGGAGTTGAAGACGAAAAAAGTGAAAGAGATCACAAATGTTTGATAAGGCCAGCGAACAATGATAGCCTATGTTGACCACTTCAAGAAGATGGTTTCCTTATCTTCAAATATAGCATCACAAGATCAGTTGAAGACTTATATTTTAATTATGGGTCTTTATCCAAAGATCAAAGAGAATCCCTCTCATCCATGGATCATCATTTTGAGAATTTTGTAGATGAATTGTTCCTAGTTGAGTTTCTTTCTAGAGCACAATTTAGAAATCTGGTGTCTCTTATTACTCATAGAGGTTCCCCATCTGGAGAGGAGTGTGTGCTAGAGGAACATGTACTTATGGAGTCTCCTTCATTGGATTTGGCCTCCTGTTCATCAAACCATTCACTTGTGTGCCACCAGTGTGGTCAGTTCGGGCATTCAAATCTGTCTTTTCACAATCCTTCAAATAATTTTCATTATTGTGGTCATTTGGGTCATTTGGAGAAGTTTTTTAGGAAGTGTTACATGTTTTTATCAGAGGATGTCAGATTCTAGCTAAAAGGTAGTAAATATTTCAGACATTAGGGCTCCATCCATAGGCCTCAGAGTGAACTTTTTATTTAATAATTTTAGTGGTTATGTTTATCTGAACGTGAATATTTTAATGGTTATCCTTTCGTGAATCAGTTATTATTTTTATATTTTTCTATTTAAATATTCTCGTTTTTATGAAAATCAATGCTCATAGCTTGTGTTTGGGCTCTTTTTTTTAATCCCTTGCAGTGGTTTCCCTTATGTTTGGGGTTATCATATTTTATGGGATACTTTTGGCTTGGGGTGGGAGTCACAGGTTTCCCATTTTTCCTTGTGGTAGGTTTTTCAGGTTAGTGTCACCGTGTTTGGGTTTTTTGTGATGGTGTTGTTAGCTAAGTTCTTGTGGTGGGGAGAACCCTCTCATGTTCTCCCATTTCACTTCATTTTGTGGTTCTCTTTAGTATTGGTCAAGTGTGACTTATGAGTGAAAGGTCACCTTGAGTTTAGTGGTTCTTTTACTTTTGATCAGTCATGGAATCAAGTTTTATTTATCTTTTGGTTGGGTGACTTTTTAGGAGGGAAATTGTTTGTAGTGGGGAATATTTTCACACCGCAACCTTTTGAATTATTTTATTTTATTATTTTCCTGGATTTTTTTATTCTTTTAGAGGTTTGGGTTGAGTCTCGGTTTGAATCTTTATTTTTTGTTTGATAATTTTATGTTTTTTCTTGGCAGTAAGGGTTTCACAGGTAGCATACGGTTAAGGGAAACCATGTGGCTTGTGTTGGATGTCTAGTAGTGAGGTTCACAGGTATCTCATGGTTTGGAAAACCATGCAAAAACTATGTGGTTCGGTTCTGGGACCAAATAGAGGTGTCCAACATGGTTGGAACATGGTTTGGTAATTGTGCATCATTCCCATGTGGGGTACCCATCATCTCTAGTGGAGGGAACATGGTCAGTACATGATTTACCAAATCATGCGGCCAAACTGTGTTAGTTGGAAAAATTTATTAAAATATAAAATAACAAGTTTTCCCTCCCCTTTTTTTTAGACCCTTTCAATATTTCCTTCCCTTGGTTCATTTTTTCCCATGAATGGATCCCCCAATACCTATTTTATTGAGCATATTCCCCATGGATGCTCCTCCTACGAATCTAAGGTGAGTTTCTAGAGTTTTGTTCATTTAATCTTCCTTCTCCTCTATTACCTTGATTTATTTATGTTTCCTTGGTGGGTTCTTATTTGGAAAAACCCTTGAGATTATGGTTGATATGTTGGGTTGTTTTTATTTGGATCTAGGGTGTTTATATTGTATGTTGGTCTTATTTATTCCTTTACTTGAAGTTTTTTTGCATCTGCACTCCGTTGAGGTAGTTGATTCCATCCATTTACTTTCCGACTCATTCCATTTGATGCTTGTTGATTTTTAAATAATATATAAATGTGTTTTTCATGCTTGTGGTAGGTTATCTTGACTTTGTATGGCTTTTTTTGTTCGAAAAAATTTGTGAAAGTGGTTTAAAAGGGGTTTCTTTAAATATGATATATAGTTATGCCCATAAGGTGTTTTATGAAATATCTATTAGTTTATTAAAATAAAATTGAGGACTTGTGGTGATTTTCTGTCTTTGGTTACATTTTGGGACATGATTTTTATTGCAATTTGGGTATTTTCTATGGTTTAAGAGCCTCTTTGTGGATTGAGAAATTATGTTAAAATGCTTTGGAAGGGATCTTTCGGTACTTAAATTCTTAATTATGATTTTTGTAATTATGTGACTTGTTGTGCTTGTTTAAGGGAAAGTGGTATTTCTTAAACATGGTTTAAAGATGATTTTATGGACATACTAGGGGTTTCATTGGATGTTAGCACATCCATTGGTGCATGGGGTGCACACATGGACTGGCATATAAATAATGATGACACTTAAGAGGGATCCCCTTTTTATCAAACTATCTCATTGGTTTCAAAATGGTTTGTTGGTTCTCTTTGTGATTTTAAAAGTGGCTTCAAATGTGTTCTTTAAATCTTGTCCCTTTTGGAAATTGAGACATGTTTTAGTGAAAGAGTGGCATAAATTCCCGTTTGGGACTTTTCATAATGTTTCATGTTTTAATCTAGTTTGGGAATGGTTTTGTAAATGTATTTGGCTTTGTAACATAAAGTATCATTTGGAATTGTAAACATGGAAGTGGGGTTTAATATTGTTTTGGAAATTATTTGGAACATTTTTGTGATATATTGGAATTGATGGTGTTAAATGCCCGATTGGAACTTAATAATGTTTTGGAAATGAGTTTCTATTTTTTAAGTAAAAAGGCTCAGTTGTCATTTTAGCATGTTTTGAGAAATGGTTTGAAATATCATGTGATTCGATGGCCCAGTTGGTGCTTGCAAGATGACTCTTTGGGATATAGGCACCCCTATGGAGGATTTCCTCAATGTGGGTTATCACATGGTTGGTGTCAATTTCTGGAGTAGGAAAGTGTAGTGGCAGTAGGTAAAGTGAGTCACGCATGTAAGGGCATCCTCCTTTCACCATGTACTATTACCATGGATTTCCTAAGTGTCTTTTAGAGGGTCGATTGATGGTTTTCTTGTTGACCCCAATTAGACGGGTTGGTACCCCCCCATGACTTACAGGGCTTGGTTGGACATGCCACTAGATTAGCAGTTAGAACGACCAATTAGTTATTAACTATAGAGATGCACCATATGTCGGTAGGTGAGTCTGTTCTGAGTGTGTCCAAGGATCACTCTAGGTATGTTTACGAAATTCCAATATTTACTATTTTTTATGTTCATTTTTATATTCCATTTCACTTGGTTTCTTGTTTATACTGCTTTTTTATTTTTAGTATATCTTGTTATTTCCTTATTTGGATTTTGTTTTGGGATTTGGTTTTAAAATAGTAAATCTATTTTGAAAATAGTAAAGGGTATGTGTTCTCTTATGAAGGAAAGCTGTATTAATTTATTCAAAATGAGAAAAACTTATTTTTATATATGTATTCTAAAATAGTGTTTGTGGATTGATTCAAGAAAGGAAATGCATGAATTTTGTGGTGAGTTACTACTGAGATATGAATCTCACACCCTACATAAACCATTCGATGTTGATGGATCTGATCTGTTCTGTAGGTTCAGGTTTCTTGTTTGAGTGTTCGTCGTTGGAGTAGGTTAGTCTTATGGTTGGAGGTGACCAACAGATCATGTGGAGATCTTGTCGTCATGGTCCAGTTTTTCATCTATTGTATTTGGTTTTGTTTTCTTTATCCATAGTTTTATTTGGATTAGTTTTTATATTTATTTTATATTTAGTTATTGTTGGTTCTTCTGCATGTTCAGTTTATTTATTTGGTCCTAGTTTATTTATAAAAATTGTTCCTATAGTGATTACTTTTATTCCCAGCACTAGTTGTTATCCCATGGAGATTTGGAACACCCTTCAGGCCTTGTCTCAGACTGAGTAACATGTCACGTTAGATGGAATCCTAGCTTGGTTCATCATATGGAGATTGTTATCGTACCAACTCTTATTCACATAGAGGATCAACATCATTGAAATCAATCGTAGTTCCACTATTTTCATTGAAAACGTGTTCTATTTATAGAAATATGTCATATATTGCTATAATTACTTTCCTATTTAAATATTTATATAAGTAAAATCCTTTAATTTCATTAGGATATCCTATAAAGATACACTTAATTCTTCCAGATGCTAATGTGTCACTAGGTATTGTCTTAAAAAATCATCACATCCCCATACACCAATGTGTGATAAACTGAGTTTCTTTCTATTTTATAACTCATATGGAATACTATTTGTATATTTATTTGGAACTCATTTTAGGCTATATGATGTTTTTTCAATGTGTATCACCAAAATTATAATGAAAGATCTATCTGAATCATTACTGACTTGACCATGGCCAATAATTTTTGACTCCCCCTTTCACTAACACAATTCGATTGAGGTGTATAAGGAGTAGTAATTTGGGATTATAACACCCCAAGATGTTTTGAAATATTTTTTTCAAATAAATTTAATCTTTTCAATATTTTTCATTACATGTAACACAAATTTTATATTTCATTAGACCCTTCATTGAGTTTGTATTTTGTTTCACACAATACCGAGTTTAGGTTGTGTTGAACGCCACACTATGTTTAAACAAAATGTGACATACCATTAAAATATTATTATTTAATATGAAATTTATCACTTACCCATTATAATGGAGGGTATGAATAATATTAACTAAATTATGAAATTAAATTCTTTAAACAGGCATATAAAATTAATTCTTTGGTAACCAATTAATTAGAAATGAAAATAAGAATCATTTAAAAATAAATGAAATATTTTTCCGGAAAAAAAAAACTATTTTTATCAATAAATTAAATGAATAATTTTTGGTTAATTGTATTAATTAAATTTATATATTATATATTAAATATGATATTTATAATTAATCTTATTTTTATTCAAGGCATGAGATAAAATAAATCCAATTTTACGCTTTAAACTCTATTTTCCTAAAAAAATAGTTTTGTCACATTTTGCACACTTATTTTAAAATTAATTTTTACTAATTTTATAAACTTTATTTGAAAAAATGAAATTTATTTTTTAAATCATAATTTTAAAATTATCTTAGGGTGATTGTTTTATAATTTTCTGAGGAGATAAATTTTTCGATGAATAATGAAAATTGCTCATTTTTATTAAGAATTTTCATTTCTTTTAAAGAATTTAAAAACATAAAAATTATTTTAAGATGGGTTTTAAAGTAAAATTATGAGAATTATATATATATTAATCAAATTTATTTCATTGAAATCAATTTAATATTGAAACTTTATATAAAAAACTTTTTAAACTTTTGAATGTTTTCTATTTGGAAAACGGCTTTCTCGTCACGTCTGGGAGATTAGTTTTAAATTAATATTTTTCAATTATGTAAATAGAATATATAAAAATGGTTCCCATATTTGGAATCATCATAATTTATATTATATAATAAGTTTAAATTAATTTTTTACCATAATGAATAGTAAAAATAGTAAAAATTATTTAGCATGGTTAAGGTAAAAATGGGTTTACCGGGAGATTAAACTAAAAATATAGGGGTTAAAATTGACCCAAAACTTTTCCAAAACCCATTTAGTGGATATATGTAGACATTATATATTCTAGGTTAGATACTTTCTCATTTTGGATCCTTTTTTCATGTGAAAAACATGGTTACACCTTTTTTCTTTTCAAAAATTACAAGTGTATCACTCACCTCACTTATAAATGGTAACCCCAATCCTATCCTATTAACACTTATAAAACTAATTGTTTTGTCCAATAAAAAACCAAATATATTCATTACTTTTTTAATATCATCCTATAATCCTTATTTTAGTCACAAATCCAACCTAATAAGCCTTTTGGTGCAAACCAAAAGAAATTGTCTGAAGAGAAGATAACGTCCCTAACTGAGCATTTTATTTTATTTCTTACTCCACCTACTTAAATTATTATTAAAACATGATGATATATCAACCAAATTAATTACATATACTTAAATTTTATTATGTTAATTTCATTACCTAAATTCATCTCCTCTTCTATCAAATAGGATATGAAATCATCATTCGTACGTACAACGGACTACCATCTCGTGAATTGATGTTATTTATTTTTCATCAGTACCTACCACAACTAGATATATTGATGGATTTTATTTTTATATATTATATTTATGATATTATTATACTTATTTATTTATAATACCACATGTACCTTCTTTATTCCAAATCGGTTGGAAAATAATAATGTCGCTAGTGTGTACGGCGGATTGTCACATCACAAATTGATGTGTTGTGTTTTTCATTTATATTTTACTTGGATGGTGATAAGGATAGATTAAATAAATATATATGATATTGGTAACATATTTATACTTTTTTAATTATTATATCACATATTCCTTCTTACTTCAATTTTGTGGGAATATGATAATGTTGCTCATGTGTACAACAAACTATCGTCTCGCGAAGCGATTTCATTCATTCATGATTTACATGAAAGGTAATAAGGATGAGTTTAATGTAAATATGTGATATATATGGAATAAAAATAATTATTTAATGTTAATATATTATTTACCTTTCTTTCCTTAAATCCGTCAATAAAATGTGAACAATATTTGTGTGTACGTACAATCTACTGTCTCCATGAACGATTTATTCCATTTTTCTATATCTTACTTTAATAGACTACTCTAAATACATATATACTGAATATATATGATAATTATATCATTTTTAATATTTTTAATATGAGTTAACATTGATTAAAGTAATATGATGAAAATAATAGAAAATCAAAACATACATAAAAAATAAAGCAGTTATTACCTGAAACGTGATTTTAACAAGGAATTGTTGATAACATGTAATAAAATATCATAATTAAATCATATATGGTATGATAAATAAGATTATGATTCTGTAATAGATTTATAATATACTTATATTTATCATGCAGAAGTTTTGAACCTGTACAAAGGAAGTCAGGACTTAAGGTAAGGGATATTTGTCTCACTTTTATATCCTTGATATACATGACATATTCACCTTCTATTTATTTTAAGTGGTATAATACTACCCATGAATTTAATTTATAATTATTATCACAAAAATTATGGGTTGTTACATATAAATTTTAGTATTTCTCTTTCATGGGGTTAACAATTCAAAAGTTACCAATGTAGTAAGGGATTTATGTCTCGCCTTTATATTTGTGAGATATATGTCATATTCACTACCAATTTATTTTATGTGGTGTATATACTGCTGATATTTACCATCATGGGGTGTGTCAAAAATAAATATTTACTCAGTGAAAATTCAATAAAATGGGTAACTTTGGATTTTTTCAGATAGGATCACTCAACAATAGTGTTTTTCACATGAAATTAGAGAAATAAGTGAGATTATTTTTGAAATTTTTTATTTTTAAAAAAGAAAAGAATAAATTGAGATGAAGTTTAAAAACAATTTTGTGAAGAGATTGATAGGGTTATAGTAGGATAACATTTTTCAGTTTCATCATTGTCATAAAAACCATTCACCCTCTCTTCCTATTGAATGATAATTGAACGACTCCTCGATTGAGTTGTTAATCACCCTTGGTTGAAGGAAGTAATAGAAATCACTCTTTTATGCATGAAAATTCATAAACCATTTACAAAAAACTATGAAATGTTATAATATGGAATTTTTTATCCTTATAAATCTAGAAAAAATTCACTTATTCCACACATGTGCCAACAATCGCTAGATAGTCACCCCCGAACACAATTTGCTCGATCGAGACAAACTGCACTAGGTGGAGGGAGTTTAAAAATATTCAACAAAATATATAAATAATGAATGACACCTAAAATGAAAATATCAGCATATTAATAGAATTGGTAAATAATAAAATTAGAAATCATTCAATATAAAAAGAGTGATTTACATTAAATCACAAGACTCCGACATTATAAAAGTAAAACTCCTCTTCCCCGATCACTCAAAATCATTACCCCTCCATGTGAAGGGTAATAGAGTTGAATGGGGAATTAGTGAACATTATAAAAATAAGAAAATATAAAAGATAAAATACCCATCACTTCATGCTTTAAATCTTTCACCACATCCCCTCCTTCTCCTCCTCCAACTTCTTTGAATAGAAGTGAACACTTAGATTTAAAGGTTTTTGGGGTGGAAAATTTTCCCTCCTGGTTCATTCCTCTATAATATTGAGTCTATTTTTCATAAAAAATTGTCAAATATCAGATATTTTCCTCTATAAAAGTTATTCTTATATCTCTTTTTAATTATCCCACAAAATCTCAGATTATTTCGAGAATTTTCAAAAAAAAATCTTGAATTACTGAAGACTACTTTTTCTAGATGAGAATACTTCTCCAATACCTCCACTTCGGTGTATTAAATAAATGACTTAATGACAGAAATTATCCATGAAATTTATTTATCACATGATTATCATAAAAATATTTCTAATAAATGTTGAATAACTTAATTTTTATGTCTCTAGACAAAGATATGACTCAATTACTGATGTTGGGTTCATTCTGTTAGCCAAAAAACGTTTTCCAATTTATTAATTTTTCTACGCTTGTGTATTTCAAATTATATATGGGTCCAGAAGACAAAGTCGAATCCCATGAACAAGGGAATCCTAAAAAAATTAATAACTCAACTTTGATCAAAATTTTATTAGTTATTCTCGAAATATTAAAGATACAAAAATTGTTAACATTCTAGAATTGAACAATTTTTACAATTAAGCTGAAAATTCACCAAAAATACTAAAATAATAAAAATTAGCTCAAATTGATTAATTGGATGGAATTAAATCAATGATAAACATACAAATAATTATGAAAATATTATCTATATCAAATTCCCATGAATTAATTTTATGATGATTATCCTGAAATATTTGGGGAGTTACATATCAATTTTAGGATCTCTCTTTCATGGGGTTTACAGTTCAAAAGTTACCAAAGCGGTAACGGATTTCTGTATCACTTTTATATTTTTGATATATATTCTATTTTATCCACTTATTTATTTTATGGTGTGTAGATACTACCCATGAATATATTTTATGATAATTCTCTAAAAAAATTATAGGGATTTACATATTCATTATAGGATCTCTCTTTCATGGGGTTTACGGTTAAAAAGTTACGAAAGAGGTAAGATATTTCCATCTTAATTTTCCTTCTTTGAGACATATGTTATTTTATGAACCTATATTATTTTATGAGATGTATATAATTCCCCTTCGATATGTTATATCATGAACCTCATTCTATTCATGATATATATTATGTTTTTTTACTATTATTATTTCATGGGACTTAAAATTCAATATTACCAAATTGGTAATGGTTTTATGATACAATTTCATTATTTAGAAATATTATTTATGTTTATGTCTCTGATGGTGAAATATTATCATACGCGACTCAATAAACTCGTGAATTTTCTTCTCATTTGGTTATTTCATGAAAATACATGTTTTAACTTTACTTTACTTTCTTTATGTACTCAATAATTCAAAGGAATGTTTTTAAGAAAATCATCTTTATTTCTCTCTTCGGTCGAAAACCAATTTTTCTTCCAAAACCATGTTTTTTAAAATCTTTTTCAAAAATGTTTTTAACATTATCCTAATGATTTATTAAATATATCTTTACCCATGTTTGACTTTTTTACATAAATTTTTGAAAGGAATTTTCATATTATATTCCAAATAATGTCTATTTGGATTTTAATGAATATGTTAAATGAATATTTGTTTTAAGGTGTACATAATGAATGAAATTTTTCAACACCATGAATTTGAATTCTTTTAAAAATTCCTTTATCATTTTCCATGGTTTATTTCAGAGAAAATGATTTTGAAATTGTTTATGTTTCAAAACGTTTTTTTCAAACAAAAAGGTTTTTTTAAGAAATGTTTTAAATGATTTTTTATATATTTATTTATAATTTTCCAAGGTTATCTTCAAAGGATATGATTTGAAAAATGTTTTATGTTATAAAAATTGATTTTAAAATTTGAAAGGATATTTTCCTCTATAAATGTTTTAAATGATTTTTAAATATTCTTTTGTATGTTTCAAATTTTATTCTCAAAGGAAAGTATTTCCAAAATGTTTTATGAATTTTTAGTTGTAAAAAGTTATTTTCAAAGAAAAGTTATTTTCCTTAATAAATGTTTCATAAATTTTTTAAAAATAAATTTCTTACTAATATTACAATCTTTTATGTTACTTCTGCTTTACTTGGGTTATGATCCCATGATACCATTCTTATTCTTTCTCTGAATTGTTTATGTTTATAATTATAATATGTTTATGAAACCTAGTTATTTTCCATGAGTTATACCATTATAAAATTCTTATGAAACCCACTTATTTCTACATGGGTTGTTCCATGATGAAATTATGAAATGTATTTGAAACCCATTTCGTTTCCATGGGTTATGTTATGATGCAATGCTTACAAAACCAATTTATTTTCATTAGTTCTAATACGGTGATTGTTTTGTGATCTTATGGAACACATATGTTTTATTTTAATTATGTGATGGGTGGAACCTATATCTCCCTCTAATGTATTGGGTAAATATTTAAATATCATGAGATAAGTAAGACTAGAGTGGGGAGTGAAACCAGTTAAGTAATGGAATTTTTCAACTATGATAGTTTTGGGAGTGAACCTTGACCACTATGATAGTTTGGGGAGTGAACTCTTTCTACTATGATAGGCTTGGAAATGAGACTTTAATACTAAGTAAATGATGTGTTATTCTGATGTTTATACCAAAAATCTATGTATTATGACAATTTTATGTTCTAATGGTTTATGATCTTTGACATCCCTATGATTTGTGTCTTATGAACTATCAATATTTATACCATGACTCAAGATTATAGTCTTTGATATGCATGTTATAGTTTTTAAATGTTATGTGATTCACTCCTGTCATTTGGCATGGACAAAAATATTTATTATTACCTAATTATAGTCTATTGTATAACCTAGGTAGTCTCCCAAAGAAGAGTTCACACAAAATAGTTTGTCAGTTTTAATTGATAAAGAAGTAATGGTTGTTTTTTAGATTGTTTGAGTTTTAATAAAAGGAAGAAAGAAATTTAAAATATAGCTTGAATAAAAGTGATAGAGATAGTTATGGGGTTAGGGTAGGATCTCCTTTTGAATTGTCCTCATGGTCATAAAAATTAGTTCTCCTGTCTTCCTACAAAATGATAAATGAATGACTCCTCTATCGAGTTGTCAATTACCATTAGTTGAAGGATACAATGGAAATTACTCTTGTGTGTATGAAAGTTCAAAAACCATTACCAAAAAATTAAGAAAATTCCCTATTAGGAATTCTTCTTCCTTATAAATCTAAAAACAGTTCACTTATTTCACACATGTGACAGCGATCGCTAGGCACTCACCACCTAAAACAATTTGCACGATTGAGACAAACTGCACTAGGCGGAGGGAGTTTAATGTTCTTCCACCATAGAAATAATAAATGAATAAAAAATCCAAAATAAAATCTCATTAATATAATTGGACACCACCCACAAGATATATCATTCAATAGAAAAGAGATTTTTACATTAAAGAACAAGACTTTGACATTACAAAAGAGAATCTCCCCCTTCCCTAATCACTCAAAATATTTACCCCTCCATGAGAAGGGTAATTGAGATGAATGGGGAAGAATAAAGAATTAAAAATATATAAAAAATAAAATAAATAAAATAGGTAAATCCAAAAAGTTCTCTTCCTTGGGGTCCTCAAAGGAATTAGATAGAATGAGTGCTTTCAGAGGGAAGAGCTCCCCTCCTTTTATAGGTAAAATTTTTCCATTGAAATTTGATGCATTGTATCCCAATTAAATGATAAACTAACACATTTTATCCTTAATAAAAGTTCTGTATAAACTTGTTCCATTTTCACCCTAAAATATTCAACATAATTGTCTATCAGATTAAGGAGTTATGACCATTTCAGTCTTGGAATTTATTCTACCCCATTAGACTCTCCAAATTTCAAACCTTGGGATTATAATGCATTAATGACCCCAAAAAAAGGCATATTAACACATGGAAATCTTCATAAAATATTTTACCCATCATCTGGTTCATCCACCCTCAGAATTTTATATTATTTGGGCCCGCCATAGATGAGATATGGGGCCCAGAACAAAAATAAACATATTTGTAAATAGTTTTCATAGTCCAACTTGTGATCTTGTTTTGAGCACCCATATAGTCGATTAAGATTTTGGTACAGAAGTATGAAATTAATGCCATGACATATTAAATATTAAAAAAAAATTCATGGTTTTTATCAATATAAGAAATGTTATATCTTAAATACAAAAAATAATTTAAAACTGTAAAAATAAAAAAAAATATTTTTACAATTAATCCAAAAATACCACTAAAATCATAAAAGGTTGTAATTTCTCTTAAAATAAAACATTTATGGGATTTAATAAATTAAAATTTAATGTAAAATTATTGAAAATATTTTCTATGTCTATTCCCCCACACTTATCACTTAGACTTCTGGACAAGTAAGCATCATAATCAAATTAAGAAAATTCAAAACACATACCCATGAGATCTACCAAATCCACACAAAGAAACAAAAAGATTTCATGGATTAACAAAAACCATTTTTTCATGTTCTACATTTAAATCATTTAATATATTTCCTCTTCATTTATCATCTCACTCACACTAGGCACCAACCTCATATGAATATTTTATCATCTCACAAATGTCAATTTTTAGGAAGGATTTTCTCATCCAAACCCATGCAAGGGTAACCATAGGATTGAGAAATTCCTACACTTCTACCTGATGTGATTCAAGGACATTGTTTTGTCATGAGTACTTTTCAGGGTTATTCTGTGGCTTTCAGTTGGTAGGATTTAGATGTTAAAAATTCTGAGGCCAAATAAGGGGAATTCACTATTTTTGAAGTAAAATTGCAAGATTCTAATTTTCCTTCAAGAATTGTATCCTCCTCACTCCCCTTAGTAGAAAAGTATCTCCATAATCAAGAAAAATTAAGAAAATATCATTCCATTTATCATTTCACCAAAAAATCAATCTTCTCAAACATGGTTTTTCTTAAAAGCTCTAGATAGACACAAATTTATTTCCCCTTTAGAAGCTCCAAAAAGGCACAACATTTTTTATCATGGGAGATCCAAAAATGAAAACTTTTAACAGAATTAATTGTTTAGTAGAAACATCAACTATTCTAATCTTTCACCCAAATTATCACCAAATGAGGTACCACACCACAAGATAACTTCCCCCAGTCTTAAGGGAAAATAAACCATGCAATTTCACTTCAAGGGTTGGTTGGATAGGGAAAATTGGCTTGTAATGTGGCAAACCGTATAGTTTTTTCATGTATTCTAAGGGATAAAAGGATTAAATGTATATTTTATTCCATAATGAAAAGTATTTTCTTGAAAATGGGGGTTTAAAAACAAATAAATTCCACAATCATTTAAATAAAAAGTACCTCAATCCATCAAGTTTTGACAGGAATAAATAAAATTATTGTTAAAGAAAATATGGTCTGGTTATCTTGATAAATGAGGTGAATATAAATAATATGACAATAATGGTTGATAATCCGCATAGTTAAGTGATTTAGAAAATAAATACAGTGATATGTGTCATGGGATTCAAAAATAATAGTACTTTTCATGAAATTCCCAAAGATTTGAACTTGAAATAAAGTCATTTTCAACATTCATTTATGCTCAGTTTCGAGGAATGGATTGGTTAACTCATTTACATGGGTTTCAAAAATTCCAATGATAATCATTTTAGCTCAATTTTTTTTGAAAAAATCCTAAATTTTAAAAATAATCACACAAATATATAAAAAACAATTGTTTAGAAAAATAGTAAAACAAACAACCAATGAAAATCCTAAACTATAAAGTTTATCTCCCCCATACTTAAATTATGTTGTGTAATCAATGAATTAAAATATATTTAACATGTAATCATATTTTAAAATCAATCACAGTAATTAATAAAATTTAAAGGATAGGTACGACCTGATGAATTTTATTGATAAATAGGTTGGAGGATTGTGATCTCCTCCACAGGATCTAATGGAAAGGTCCCAAAGAATTTCTTCAACATATTCCCATTAACAGTGAATGGATCTTACTCTCCATCCTTTTTAATTTGAATAACACTAAAAGTATATACATGAGTAATTATAAATGGACCTTCCCATCTGGAACAAAGTTTACCTAACATCAACATGAGTATTGAGTTGAATAATAGCATTTTGTCTCCAGGATAGAAGTATTTCATTTGGGCCATCTTTTCATGTGCCACTCATGTTATTTCATTGTAAATCCTATAATTTTCAAATGATTCCCTTATAATTTTATCCAGATCCTGGAACATGAATCTTATTTTTTTTCAACACGTTTAAGATCCAAATTCATCTTCCTCATATCCCAATAGGCCTTATGCTCCAATTCCACAGGTAGGTGGTAGATTTTACCATAAATCGGCCTATATTGACACATTCTAATCAAGGTTTTGTAAGTCATCACATAATCCCATAATTTATCTTCTAACCTTGTCTCAAATCCTTCCAATTTAGATTAAAAATCTTTTCCAAAATTTATATGATTTTTTTATTGGACACTTCAGCTCACCCATTAGTTTATAGAGGATAGGGATTTGATGTTTTATGATGCAACCTATACTTATTCAAAAAATAATCCATTATACAATTGAAAAAGTGAGTCCCTTTATCATTGATTATGGCTCTAGTAACTCCAAACATACAAAATATGGTAGCCCTGAAAAAATCACAAACAACTTTATCATCACCAGTCCTGGTGGATTTTGCTTCCACCCATTTGGAAACACAATCTATTTCAACCAAGATATAATAATTTTCAAATGAAATAGGGAAAGTTCCCATTAAATCATTCCCCCATATTTCAAAAATCTCAAAAACAATCGTGTATTTTTAGGAATTTCTTGTCTCTTTGAAATGTTTCCTGAAAAAAGATATTTTTCACTCATTTTGCAAAATTCATGAGCATCATTAAAAAGGGTGGACCAATAAATTCGAGATTCTAAAACCTTTCTTACCATACTTTGAGGTCAAAAGTGGCCTCCACAAGCTAAAGTGTGACAAAACTCAAAGACATATTTAACTTCACTTAAATTTAAACATCTTTTTATTACTTGATCATTGTAAATATTACAAAAGAATGGATCATCCCAAATGTAATATCTAGATTTAGCTTTCAGTTTTTGAATTTTGTTAGAATTGAAATGACATGGGACCCAATATTTTATCATATAATTGTCTATGTCAACATAACAAGGCACTTATTCTTCAATCAAGTACAAATAATCTCCTAGAATTTAATCATTCAATGGGTCTTTTTCTAGAATTTTAGTTTCAATAGCATTTTCCAGTATAATTATGTGATTAGCCACTTGGTTCTTGGATCCCTTCTTGTCCTTGATTTCAATATTGAACTCCTGTAGCAGTATCGTCCTTCCCACTATCCTCAGTTTAGCATCAAATTTCTTCATCAAGTACATATTAGTTGCATGATTAAAAAACATAGTGATTTTAGTTCCAATTAGATATGATCTAAATGTTCCTAAAGGAAAAACAACTGCTAATAAATATTTTTACTTGGTTTTGTAATTGAATTGGGATGCATCTAAGGTTCTTGAGTCATATTAAATGACTTGTGTCCTAACCAAAATTTCCTGATTAAGGACTGCTCCAACTGCTTGGTTGGAAGCATCGTAAAGTAGCTCAAATGGTTCTTCCCAATTTGGCGGTTGCATCACAGGTGGAGAAATCAATCTCTTTGTAAACTCATCAAAGGATTTCCTACATGCACCATTTAAATCAAAATCAGGATCATTTAAAATTTATATATAAGTATGGGGATAAATCTTATTGAAATCTTTGATGAACCTTTTATAGAGTATTTTTTAGCCTAAAAATGATCTAACATGTTTCACATAAGTAGGGTAAGGAAATGAATTTATCACTTCAATTTTTGATTTGTATACTTCAATTTCATTTCAGGAAATGACATTCCCAGGTACAATTACTCTCTCAACTATGAAATTACACTTTTAAAAATTCAAAACAAGATTTTTTTCAATTTAGGTTTTCAAAACATTTTACATATTTTTCAAACAATGATCAAAATAATCTCAAAAGAACTTTGAAATCATCTTTGAAAAATTTCGATGAATTAATAATGTGATCATAAAATATACTTACCATGAACCTTTGAAATGTACCAAGATAACTACATAATCAAAATGGAATCCTTTTTTATGAAAAACTACCAAAGGTATATATAAATTTCATCTTGTATTGATCCTTGAGAGTAATGGGTACCTGGAAGTTACTTGAAAATCCATCCAAAAAGAAATAATGAGTTCTCCCTACCAATTTATCTAACATGTGGTTAGTAAAAGGGGATGGAGAAATGATCTTTCTATGTGACATGATTCAAATTCCCAAAATCAATGCACACTCTCCAGATATTTTGAATTCCCATAGGGATTAACTCATTATTTTCATTCCTCACAGTGGTCAGGATAGTTTTTTTAGGAACTACATGAATGGGGCTAACCCACACTGTGAATGTAAAATGACATAGATGATCCCAGCCTCCAAGATCTTCTCAATCTCCTTCTTCATGACCTCCATCAAGGAAGGATTTATCCTAATTTAGGGCTATCTAATAGGTTTGGAATCCCCCTCAAGAAAAATTCTATGTGAGTAGATTTTTGGGTTTATTCATGAGATATCACCTATTCTCCACCCCATTTCTTGGGAATTCTCTCTCAAAATATCAATCAAATACTTTTCTTGGGTTTTAGATAGATTATTTAAAATTATCACTAGTAATTTCTCTCCCTACCTAAGGTACACAGGTTTCAAATCGTTGGGGAGTGATTTTAATTTCAGTTCAGGGGGATACTCAAGGGATGGAATTAAACTGATATTCCCCACTTCCAAATGTTTTACCTTCTACACACAATAAACCATATCATATTTATCATCACTTAAAAAATCATCAATGAAATTATATTTTACCTCTTCTTCCCAAATTAAATCATAATTTACAATGTTTTGGGAATTGGAATGTTCATTAATGGAAATATTCTATCTTATGTCTAAGAATTCATGGAATATACCTAATTCTTTAATGGTTTTAGTACCAACTTCATGGGAGATTGAAAAGGGGAAGTGATAAACTGATGGGTGCTTCATTGATTCAAAAATTTTGAAGTGGATGGTACTATATCCAAATTTCATGGTAAGTGTACCTTTATAGACATTGATGATGGTTTTGGATGTCTTCAAGAAAGGTCACCCCCAAAATTATGGGTGAGTATGATAGGATCCTATATTCTTCCATATTTAGCACCTAGAAGTTATCTAGGAATAAGATATCTTTAATTTTCACTAGGACATCCTCCAAAACGTTTGTTGGGAAAATTGTAGATCTGTTTGAAAGATGGACCACCACTCTTGTGGAATTTAAGTCTCCCATCTATAAAGAAGTGTATACTTTGTGAGGAAATACATTAATTTAAGTACTAATATCAAAAAAAATTATATAAATTTGAACAACCAATGGTTCATGGAATATAAAACATCCCTAGATCTAGACATTTGGTTGGAAATTGTATTGTGATAAGGGTTGAGAAACTTCTCCCCTAGTTAATTATCTCATTTCCATGAAGTATTCTCTTTTTGGAAAAAATCAATCAAAAATTTCACATACCTTGTAATTTTTTTGACTGCTTCAAGTAGAGGATATTGATTTCTACTTT
Organism: Viscum album; assembly: GCA_963277665.1. Taxonomy (NCBI): domain Eukaryota; kingdom Viridiplantae; phylum Streptophyta; class Magnoliopsida; order Santalales; family Viscaceae; genus Viscum; species Viscum album. Next base: position 1,423,129,555 of record OY728143.1, read on the forward strand.
TTGAAAGGTATCTAGAATTTCTTTTTAAAGTGTTTCTTTATACAATTTCTTTGATTCAATCATACTTGAATAAAATGGTGGGAGTAAGTCTTTCTTCTCCCTTTATTTCCTTTTAATTTGTGTTTCTTTTCTGTTATTCCTTTGTTCTATCCTTCTCCTCATCCTCTTCCTTTTCATCTTCTGGGTATATTTTTATAGGATTTTTATAATTTATAACTTCAATATCCCTTATAATATGTGGTATTATTTCAGGTCCAAGGTTGGTTGGAGGTGGGAGTTTTTTTTACTTCTTATAATGATTTCATTGATATTTTCTTTAGGATTTGGAACTGTATGGGATGGAAGATTCTCTAGATTATTTGTTTGAATATCCAAAATAGTTTTTAACTAGTTGGATAGGTCTTTCACGTTTTCTTTTATCCCCTCAACATCTAACTATAGATGATGGTTCTCAATTTATAGTTGTGCACTGGTGGATGGTTTCTCATATGTAATTCTTGGGAATGGTGGTGGCTGAAATTTTTTTTGTTTCTAAAAGGGTTGTTTATAGGAATTTTGGAATAGAGGGTGGTTTTGGTATTGCTATTGAAAAGTAGGTATATCCTGGGTCTATTAGAATCCATATCCTGGTTGGGTCTAGGGATAACATGGCTGATTTTCCTGGAATTTCCTTTACTAATAGGTAGAAAAACTACATTTGGTTCCCTGCACTTATGTACATTGGTAAGTGTAATGATAATTAGAATAGAATAAACCACTTAGCTGAGTCAGTCCATGTTGTTCCTTCACTTGGTTCATATCCATTTGTCGCACTAACCTGGCGAGTTCACCCATTTCACTTCTAATTAATTTTCTTGAATCAGATTCTCTCACCTCATGGATTCCCCATGTTCTTGACCCTATTATTCCAAATTGTTGTAATTTTTTGAGAAATCACCTCAATTAGGACTCTGATACATGTAGGTGACTTGTCAATTAGGGATCCTCTAAATGAGGAAGCTATAAGATTTCAATCATTTTCTAGAAGTCCTTGGTAGAAAATATAAATAATTGGTGTTCCTCTATTTCTTGATCTGGGTAGCTGGAACATAGCTTCTTGAAATGCTCTCAGTACTCATAGTGGGTTTCTCTAGTTGATTTATGTATGATGTAAATCTTCTTTTCAATGGAAGTTCTCCTTGATTTGGGAAATAATCTTTACATGAAACATCTTTGTAATTCTTCCCAATAACTGATCTCCCTTGGTTTTAGATTGTATAACTATTCATTAGCCACTCCTTCGGGTGAGAAGGATAATTCCCTCCACTAAAATTGATCTTCGGGTGCTCCTTTCAGCCTTAATCTTGATTAGACAAAGTTTAATTCTTGGATATGCCAATTTGGATCTTATCATGTAAGACCATGAAACTTTGGAAGTATGGTAATCATAATGACATGTAATTCAAAATAATTTGGTGTAGTGGGTTCCATGAGTTGGTTATTTTGAATGGAAAATTGAGGTTCACGTAGATCATGTAGGGTTGGGTTGGGGTAGTCAGCCATGATTTAAGGTTCAGAGTGAACAATAAGAGTTTCAGTTGAATATGAGAGATTTATTTCCTCAAATATTCTCGGTAGGTTTATTTTTCTTAGTTGGGTTAATGTTCTTTCAATTTCAGGATCAAATTCAATTAATGGTTCTTTTGAGTTTTGGGTCATTCAATTTTTATTTTTTTAAGTAGTACTTCCTCCCCAAAAACGAAACCAAATTTAATGCACACCTATGGTGGGGCATGTAAAAATATATTTAATATTACCTAAGTATAGTCTAGTGGATAACTTAGGTAGTCTCCCAAAGATGAGTACACACAAAATGGTTTTTCACTTTTATTTGATAATGAAGTAGAGGTTGTTTTGAGATTTTTTGAGTTCTAATAAAAAGAAGAAGGAGTTTTAAATTAAGGTTCGAACATAAATTATGGAGAGAGTCATGGGGTTAGGGTAGGATTTCCTTTTTCATTGTCATCATGGTTGTAAAAATCAGTTCCCCTCTCTTCATATTGAATCATAAATGAATGACTCATCTATCGAGTTGTTAATCACCCTTGTTTGAAGGATGCAATGAAAATTACTCCTATGTGTATGAAATTTCATAAACCATTCGCAAACAATAAAAAAAATTCAAGATATAGAAATTTTTATGCTTATAAATCTCGAAATAATTCAATCAGTTCACACACGTGCCAACGATCACTAGGCACTCACCACCTAACACAATTTACTCGATCGTGAAAAACTTCACTTGGCCGAGGGAGTTTAATGTTATTCCACCAAATATATAATCAATGAATGAAAACAAAACCGAAAATAAAATCACATTAAGAGAATTGGGCACCACTGAAAATAGCTTTTTTTAATATAAAATATAGATTTACATTAATGACCAAGACTCTAACATTATAAAAGGGAAAGTCCCCCTCCCCCGATCACTCAAAATCATTACCCCTCCATTATAAGGGTAATATAGATGAATTGGGAATAAGAAGGCATTAAAAATATATATATAAAATAAATAAAATAAAATATATAAAGCCAAAAATTTCTCTTCCTTGGTGTCCTGGAAGAAATGGGATGGAATGAGATGCTTTCGGAGGGAGGAGCTCCCCTCCTTTTATATAAAAAATTTTTCCATCGAAATTTGATGCATTTTAGCACAATTAAATGATCTATTCACGAATTTCATCCTTCATTAATGTTTTGATTTTTTTTTCTACATTCACCCTCAAAATTTCAACATAATTGGCCACCAGATGAAGGAATTATGACTGTTTTAGTCCAAGAATTTATTCTGCCCAGTCAGACTCCCCAAATTTCAAACCTAAGGATTATCATGCATTAATGACCATTAAAAATGAATATTAACATGTATCCTTATTCATAAAAGTTTTTCCCCAATGTCTGGTTCATCCAAAAACATAATTTTAGATTATTTGGGCCCTCCATGCATGAGATATGGTTCCCACACAAAAAAAATAGCCAGATCTGTAAATGGTTTTCATGGCCTAACAAATAAGCTTGTTTTGAGCTTCCATATGGTCGATTAATCTTTTATCCCAGATGTATGAAATTAATCCCAGGATATATTAAATCCTAAAAAGAATGAATTTCACTATTTGTATCAGTATAGAAAATGTTATAGCCAAAATACAAAAAATAATTTAAAATTGTAAAAATCCAAAATGGTCCATTTTTACGATTAATCTCAAAATGACACTAAAATCATAAAAGGTGGTAATTTCTCATCAAATAATTTTTTTTGGGATTTAAAACATTTAAATTTAATGTAAAATTATTTAAAATATTTTCTCTATCATTATTCTCACATTCTCCTACTGTTATACTCATGTTATACTTACATATCTCCCTTATTTACCCTTACTAAGCATTTAAGATCTCCCTTTCTTATGTTTCCATTACCTAGGTTATGAAGAAAGTTTTTGAAGTAAGGTATTTACAATAATATTACTATATGGGATGATATTTATGGGATATGTTTAATATCTTTTAAGAAATAAAAAGATTTTGTGTCTATTCTCCAAAGGCACTATCCAATTATGATTTTCTAACATGTGTTTGTGTAATGTAATGAATATTCATCTAAAAAATGTAATATCTATGTATGAGATGTTTGTGTATTTATAGTTATAATATCCCACACTCCATTAATTGGTCTATAAAATCATGGTTGCTATACTCTCTACCTTGTTCTAAGTGGAGTTCCTTAATATTCTTACCAAGGTAGTTTTATACTTAATTTTGGTATTAAACATCTGAAATGAATTTTACTTATACAAAATTAAGTATATATGGTCATAAAAACTATAATCATTAGTAAAAGTAATGAATTATGAAAACCCACCCCTATCATTAATTGGAAATAGACCACATACATCAATATGAATCAATTATAGTAGTTCAATGGTCATTGATACTATCCTAAAAAGGGTGATTTGGTCACTTTCCCTTATAAAAAAGTATGAAATGAATCCAAGGGTTTTAAACTGATAGAGTCTAAATACCTTACTTAATTTAATTTATGTATATATTTCTCATTTATATGACCAATCCTAAATTTTCATAGGTGGTTGTTATGTGATTTGTTTTCATTGGTTTTGTTATTGATTTCCATTATATGGTTTTCGAGTTCAAGTATATAAAAGTCATTATTAAGATGCACCACACCATAACATATGTTATCGATATAAAAGAGACAACATATATTTCCAAACTAGAAATAAAATAAGACGGTTTCTAAACCCAACATGGAGATTTTGTTTCTAGTTACTAAAGGTACATAATAATAGTGGTTTAACATAACAACCACAAGGGAAAGTCAGATAATAATCTCCCACTACCAAGTGTGCTAGTCTTGCACTATTGGTAGCCCATAGATCCACCTCACCCTTTGTAATATTTTGTAATCTACTTAGTTTCAATATGTGGATAAAAATTTTTCAGCCACATACTATACCAAATACCTAACTTATATATAAATATAGGTTGCATTTAATGATATAAAAACATGATCCATAAATGTAATCTCCTGAGAAATGTTCTTATTTTAATAAAGGACATATTAACTCTCATAAACTTGTTATTATGTTTTACAATATAAGAACCTAAAAATACTTATAGATTTCATAATAACATTAAACATCATGCATAGATATGTACTAATTTATCTAGGAAAATAAAAGGGATATACACAATTAAGAACAATACATTCACTAAAACAAACTCCACAGGCTTAAATTATCCTAAGAAGATCTCCCCTACCATAGTTATCATAAAAAATAATATAATTATTAGGAAAATAATAGATAATATAAAAAATGTGTAATGACATTTTTAAGTGGTGTAGTGAGTGATTAAGAGAGAATTTTGGTGTATTTATAGGGAAATATGACTACTTGGCATAAGGAACGTTGGTCAATATGATTGATAGGTATTATGACCATTAATCAAGAAGGAGGGTTGTCATTATTATTGTCTTTGGCGCAATAAAGTGGTTTTTTGGATTATTTTTTAATTTTTTTTTGTAAACTATATAAATATTTTAATTTCACTTAAAATTATTTTTTATGATAAATTTTGAAATTTAGAAAAATGTTATTTTCTTGTAATTATCTTATAAAAAGTGAAAATGCTATTTTTTATGATATATGATAACTCTTATCATATAATTAGGATATGATAATGATTTAAAATTTATTAATAGTTAATATTTTTAAACAAAATTATTCATGGAACAACATATTTCGTAATGTGTTGAATTTATAAACACATGCTTTTCATTTTGAAAATCAAAATTTTAACCTTTCTAAAAATTGTTTTTATGAGTTGTATGTGTATCATGTTAGAATTTATTTTTATAAATTTTATAAATTGAATAAATTAAAATGGGTTTAATATCAATAATTATAAGTTTAAAATTATATAATATGGTTAATTTCATTTTTACACGTAAAAAATTACTGTGATAAAAAAAACGAGTTACCACGGTATAAGTAAAATAATGTAGCGGGTTATATTTAATTAGTAAAAGCCTAAAATAGCTAAAAACTACAACATCAAATTGGTTGTTAATTTATTGGATTTCCTTAACCAGATTTGAAAACATTTATTTTAAACCAAAATCATTGGAATCAATTCCACCTAATAGTGTTTAGCGATAAATACAAAATATTCATTATTTAATCATTTAAACCACCCATCCTCAAGTATAAATACTACCTTCTCACCCCCACTCTCCACTATAAATCCCTTAGGCATGATTTTATGGTCACTTAACCTCCCAAATAGTCCCTCAAAGGTACCCTCAAGGTCACAAGATTCTACAATTAAGTTTTATTAATAAAATCATCAAGGTAAGAGAATTATCATCTTCTTCCTTTTCATTCAAGTATCCCTTGTTTGCAAGTCTTATTAATGTCAAAGATTCTTTCTTTTCATAAACATTTGATCTTATTTTTACTTCCCAAATGGTGTTTAATCAATTGTATACCTCTATTCTCTCTCATTATTCCCTCCCTTTTATCTATGTTGTATACCACCATGATGTCGAATTCATTTCTTGAATTTCTCTCTTTTACATTAGAAATTCAAATATTGTTAATACTAAAACAACTTAATTTTTATTGGTTATTCACCTAGATAAAATTATAACTTACTGGTCAGGGATTTACATGTATTAAACCTACATTCCCTTCCCTTGTGTTAAAAATGAAGTGATGTTCATGTTTTTAATCACTTATGAACTCAATGATTTTATATAAAACCCATTCTTTATTCTCCTCAGATTATTTGTAAAATTATTTATTATGATAAATGTATCTCACATGAATTAATACATATAAATGGTGTTCCCTACTAGTTATCCAATTAATTGGGTAAAAATTTAATCTCTAGAGGTGACATGTTTTACAATACCTTGGTGAATAACCTTGTTAATTATGATTTATGATACCCTAGTGATAAAACATATTGATATGTTTATTAATGTATCATTTTTTATTATATCCACATTTTGATATTATGATTAATGATCTTACATTTATGATATTCCTCATGTTCATATGATCATGCCTTATTGATATACCCCATTGTCACATGCTAAATATCTCCTTTGTTTATTCCTTTAACAGACTTTATGATCACCACATTCATTGATGTATGTCACTGGGATATGAGCTATAGTAAATGTAACTTAGGATGAATTTATGAAGAAGTATTCCGGTTTATTAAAAGAATGTTTATGTTTTATATGTATTATGTTCCTAATTACCAAGAAACTGTACCTCAAAAGATCCTCTGCATTATTAATTATTATACCATGTAATGAAAGTTTTATGAAATAAAAAACTCAGGTCACTATATGAAGAATCACCTTCCTTATTATTCATAACCATAAAATTCTTCTTCCCATCACCTTTCTTGCTACATGTATTGCATCCATCCTCCTACTATTTTCCATACCTTTGTATCTTTGTCTTCTTGGAAGGACGATGCATCAGTATCTTCAGCGTGGGTTTAGCCTTAGACCCCTTAGCCTTGTCATTTCTCCTATTATTCACTATAAGGATTGAAGAGTTGGTTTTATTCAAATCCTTATCATCTTGGTGAACCAAATTCAATAGGTCTAGGTTAGGATTTTTCATGTTATCACTAACAGAAAAATACTTTATACCAATAGTTTGGAACCATTGGTATATGTATCGAAACCATTGGTATAGCATATACAACGATTTAGAGGACCGTTGGCTGTTTTGGTGTTGGGATAGGTCTATATCAATGGTTCTGGGAAAACCATTGGTATAGTTCGTATGAAAAAACTATACGAATGGTTTCATAAAACTCTTGGTATAGGTAATTCCAAAAAAATCACAGCTTTTTTTTGATCCCAACACCTCCCGTTTATAATTCAATGACCTAACCACTAACCTAAAAAGACTTTTTTGAACATCATTACATAAATATATATGTGTATATTCATAAGTATTTTATGTTTTTATTTATTTGTTATTATTTGACAAAAAATTCTATAAAACATATGTGTAACTATACCAATGGTTCTCAAAACCATTGGTATAGACCTATACCAACGGTTTTGAGAACTATTGGTATAGGTTCATTTTTTAGCTATACTAACGGTGGACCTATACCAATGGTTTTGTACAAAACATTGGTATAGGTCCACATAAGTGACCATATACCAACGGTTTTGGCCAAAACCATTGGTATAGTTCCAATTTAGTGATCTTATACCAATGGTTTTGTCCAAACCATTTGTATATGTCCATATAAGTGACCTAAACCAATAGTTTGTCCAAAACCGTTGGTATTTGTCCAAATTAGTGATTATACCAATGGTTTGGCCAAAACCATTGGTATAGGTCTTATTTCTAGTAGTGTATCCATGTTATAATTAATAAAAGGTGAGAATTTATGTGGTAAAGAGGTAAGAATGAGATCAGTTGCAAGTTATCGGTTCAGTTTGAACCCATGGGATTCAAGCCTCTCAATATACTCAACCATATTGAATACTTGAGGTCTTACTTGATTCCCTTATTCTAGGATACACTTGATACAATGAACTTGAAATCTCATATTTTTCTTGTCTTTATATCTCCTAATATAACTCTTAGATATGAGATAACATCTTGAATGAATCTTCATCCTCATGAATTTTATATAGTTAAATGGACATAGATGGAAATATGATACATTGTATATCTAGTTCATCATCTACATGCTTCTAATATTTATCTTTATCTATCATGGTTTCACCATGAAGAGGTTTAGCAAGAAGTGTGGAATACAACACAGAAACCTTTCTCTCTTAGCATAGTATTATTCCAAAGTGCATGTACCACTCTTAAAAGTTATGGTTAGTCGGGATATTATATTTATCTAGTGTAGATCATAGTTATATTGAGTTGATAGTGGTTTTTTCCATTTTATCTACAATAAATAAACATTAGCAGTTAGTACTTTATCTTGATTACCAAATTTTACATTACCAATTAATTAAATCATTAAGTGTCCCTCATTATTTTATCAAACCTTAGTATCCATCACTGCTATATTTGGTATACCAATTCACATGAGTATGGTTATGACACTACATAAAGAATTTTAAGTTAATCTTTTGACTGAATAGTGGCATTGACTCATGCTCCTTGAATTGTTGAGCTAAGTCTCAACTTATTGGAATTCTAACTTTGATTTACTTAGAACTTCATCTATAAAGTGGAAACATTAATGCTATCACTAATTCTTTGCTACACAATTTAGTTACATTAACTCATCTCTCTCATAAAAACTCATTAGTAGTAGGAGACACCCTCAATTAGGGCTAATAAGCACCTTTCACACCCAGTTTTGTTCAAATTTAAGAAATGGAAGGCGTGACGACTTAATATATCTTTGACAATTTTATTATTACTTGAAACGGGAATTAATTTTCTATTTAATATGATCATACTATGTAATCATACTCATAATGTACAATGTATTAAGTAAAAAATATTCATTGTGTCATTATTTGTTTTAATCTCTGAATTTTAGTTTATTATTTTATGTGATCATGGAAATGTGCATATCCACAAAACAATAATAAATCATGCATAAATTAAATAAACAACATGGATGATCTTGATCATTTTCTATTAGTTGAACCATTTAGTGTAAATGGATCAACTATAACCCTAGGGTTTGAATACTTGAGTTTGTTGGAACTAGGGTTGTTCGTTGCTAATAATGGATTTTGGTTTGTGTTTATTGTCAATATGCACATGGATTACAAGGGAGGTTGCATGGAATGAGGTTATACGTTTTAGGTTGAAAGCAATATTGAATGTGGTGTAGTTTCCTAGTGTTTGCCAATTTTTTTGGGCCACAAAAATAAGAAGTTTGGTAACGATTTGCAGCAACGATGTGCGGTGAAGGCGTGCGGAGTGCTGTGAAGGACCTCGAGGTGTGTTGAAGGTGCATGGTGCGTGGTAAAGGAGTGTAGTGTGTGGTGAAGGCATAGGGTGTGCAGTGAAGGCTTGCGGTGGGCGGTGAAGGTGCACGGTGCACGATGAAGGCTCGCATTCCGCATTGAAGGTGTGTGGTCCGTGTTGAAGGCGTGCGGTCTGCGGTGAAGGTGTGCGGTCCATATTAAAGGCACTCAGTATGAAAAACAGTGTGCAAAACTGAAAAAAATTTGTATAAATGGTACATGGTGAAGGCATGCTGTATGCAGAATGATGGTGAAAAAGATTCCCAGCGACGATACGCAGTGAAGACATGTTGTACGTGGGAAGTTGAAGTTTGGTAGGAATGTTGCGGTTCGAAAAACAGGAGCGGTACGCGGTGGATCCTAACAGTACATAGATGGAGTTTAGCTTATAGTGAAATTTTTCCCACATTTAAAATTTGGGTAAATCAGAGTACTGAAATTTGCGGAGTTATGTGACTATTTAAGGAAGAGTAATCCCCTTTGTTAAGGAATTAGATTGGAGATTAAAATTTCAGGAATAAATTTGGTGAAGTCTGAAGTGGTATGTGGTGTAGAAGATGGTACGTGGAGAGAATCATCCGCATAAGGAAAATAGTACGTGGAAGAGAGTGTGGTTCTCATAGGTATCTCTCGTGGTACATGGAGGAGCAAGGCAATACACGAAGCAGGAAGGTATGTGGAGGAGTGGAGCAGCACGTGGAGCAGGGCAGTGCGCCAAGAAGGTCATTTCACGGAGGAGTTGGACGATGCGTGGAGGAGGTGGACGGTACGTGAAAATAATAGGGGTATGTGGAAACAACAACAGCGCACAGAACACCCAGGGAAGCCTGAAAAATGACCAAATCAGTTTGAGAAATTAATTTCCATAACATATATGTATACGAAAAAATAAGTTACATCTATGAGTGATTATGGGACTTCAATAGAGCATCAATTTACTGTTGAGGATGCACGATTTAATGATAATCCATTGAAATGACCGTTAATTCGTTAAATTGAGTGAATATTTTTCCAACATAGTGATCAAGGGGAAGTCAGTTGAAGTGATCTGAGGGATGCATGTGCTATCCCTAAAACCCTGTAAAGGCAGTGCACCTAACACAGAGTGACTATGCTAAACTCTTGTAATCCAAAACATGTGAAGATTAGTAGTTTTTGGTACTACCGAAACACTGTCAGTGTATTCTCCTCGGACATAGACGTTAGTGTTGAACCATGTAAAATTGTTGTGTCATTGCATTGCATGTGATTGTTTATATTTTTCACCTCCTCTTCTGACAGGTTTAATAGGTTCCTACCAACATGGGAACAAGATCTATATGTTTTGAAAAAAAGTTGACACACTAATTCACCCCTCCCCTCTCAAGGTGTTCTGGGGTCCTTCAGAGTCGTGTATGACTCATATCGCATCTCACTCCCTTATCCAATGTATCCACCTCTCGTCTGAAATATTGTCTTATCTCGGCATGGTATGAATCTTATAATGTACTTGATATTATATATATACTTGGTAATACCCAAAATACATGAAGAAAAATAAACAAAGATGTATAGACCCTTATACATATAAAGTGGGGAAAGATGATGCATAGATGGTACAAAATAAATTAATCATTATAATTATCATACATGATTGTAATAATATATTTAAATAAATTAGATACCATACATACATTTATCAGTTGATACTCAAAAATATGTCGGCATGTACTAAGCACGAGATATCAAATTAATTTTTAAATAAATTCCTCTCAAGGGATTTTAAATGAATTAAATTAATTTTATCTAATTTTAATTCATAAAATTTTAATTGCAATGTTCCTGTAATTTTTTTAAAATATTCCAAAAAAATAATTTTTTGAAACAAAAATCAAATTTTTGTGCACTAGGATAGCATGTAAACCCATTAAAAGAGGGTTCCATGTCATTTTTTGGACCCATAAAGGGTTGTACGGGTGGAGCGGGTCCAATCAATGGGTCATCCAATAGCAGCACCCTTTCTCCCAATGGGAGAAAGGGGAGGGGCAGGCTGTATCAACCTCCCATTAAATCGAAAAATAAATAAAAGAAAATTTTTTTGTTTAGTAATTTGTCACCCACCGATGGTGGGCGACTTGGTGAAAATTCCCCCTTCCATTTTGGGGTCCCATACTGTTCATGGGGTGGTGTAACCACCCCTATATAAATTATTTTATTCTTGATGTATTTGTGACCCCCCATAATCTTTGTTATTTTTTTTGTATGTTCATGATCATCAACCCCCTTTTTTGTTTCTTTTCTTTACCTTTTCATGTTTTCCATTTCCCACATCCATAGGTAAATGATTTTTTTATATTCCACAAGTATGTTGAATATCTTACCCTACTGAAAAACACTATTTTGGCCACCATAAAATGGTCGGGTCACTGGGGACCTCTAGAAATGGTCATTATGCACCGCCTTGGACAAAAAAACACATATAAATATATGTTCTTTATTTTTTAAAACCCATAAAAATCAACTTCGATCCAATTTAAAACATTGAATGATCTCAAATGGTCGTCCAAGATCATATCGAAGACCGGTTCACAGTAATGAAACCGTTGCAGCACCCTCTACCTAAATTTAATACAAATTTATTTTTTCTTGACATAAATGATCACATGATCTCTCTGATACCAATTGTTGGTATAGGGGTTCATAACAGAAGTATATGGGTTAGACAATTAAAATTTTATCTTTGAATTGATGTGACAACATCATCTCCAGTGATGTGATTCTTAGTAAAAAAGTCAAGGAACTTAAGTGAATAAATTTAAGCATGAAAAATAAATCAAACAAATACCTCATTCTAATTGATGACAAGTTTGATAACTGCTTATCACTGGTAATCATTGCTCGAATGAACCAACATACGGTCCCTCCAAATTGTCCACACATTCTTTGAAAGTTTTTTGGAACACTAATCATCGATATTTTGGTTCAAGAATAGAGATATAATGAATTCTTCAGTGCCCTGATGATCACAACAACACTGATACTTCGATTTGTGAAGGAGAGATGGGATTGAATGCTTGGACTTGCTGATTATCTCTCTAGGATGTGGGAGAGATGTGACAAGGTCTCTTCAATACATGTGTTGAATATTATGCTAAATGAGAGTCTCCAATTCCTTATACAGTGAGGTATAAAATACCCAAAAATGGCTCCCCAACCCCCAAATATGTATTACCCACTGAATAAGTCATAAATAACTTTTTATGACCGAATAATTGTGTTATAAGTGTCATTTATAATTTTATCACTTCATTGTAATATAATAAATATATTATGTGATAAATAAAAGTCAATAACTTCACTCACTATTCTTGCAAATATTAAAAGAACCTAGAATATTAAAATAATATTTTCTTGTTATATATTTTTTCATGTGTTCACTTAAGTATTAGTAAATACATTAAAAAAATAATTCCAATTCCAATTCCAATTATTCTATACTCTAGTAATAATTAATTAATTTATTCTTGGTGATCATTTATGCTTAAACATATCATAAAATAGGTGGTGGGTACCACCATGTCCTATAATCCTTTTCCTTAGAATATGCCATACTTTTGAATATGTTTAGAATGTCAATCTCTATGACCTTATCTCGATAGTAGTGAGTAATACTCACAGGCCAGGGGCGTAGTCTACCAACCCATCAAGACCCCTAAGGAGACAAGGTATGGTCATAAAAATCAAACCCTTTATTACAAGCACAGGTCGTGTAATATAATCAATTTGTCTTGTGATGTATCATAAAGTAGAATGTACACTTTGTGTCATAATCTTTTCTGCCTTTATTATTTGTTGACATTAGTGGGCAGACTTACCTTCTTCTACCACGACCATCAATTTAGTAAAGGTACTACCATCTTGATCAATTGGACCCAATATATTACTTCCTTTTGGATGTAAAAAAATTATATCTTAATCATTTAATCAATATCATACCTCCAATCGTGCACCCAAACCAAGCCACCTCATCGTGACATAAATGTCATGGTTTTCATTTTGTGTCAAAGTAAATGACAAAATGGTATAACATGATAATAATCTAAATTTAGGAAAACAACACACGTGTTTGAAAATATAAACTACCATTGACACCTGAAACATGTGGTGTCTCTACTGACAGGTCAGTTCTCACTATCTCATTTACTCAAGATCACTAAGCGTAAACTTCCTGAGAAGAATTATCAATGCTATGAGCCCCCAACATCTTATAGTCACACATCATCAGTGTTCTATTAGCATGATGTATCAGTAACATTGGAAATAAGTTTAGTATTACTTCCATGATATCTTTAGATTCTCATTATAGATTGGGAACATCTAAAACTTTTCTGATCGATATCTAAAGAAATTACTATATAAACAGTTGATGCAGAAGTATCGATACTACCATGGTAAGATAAACACATGTATCTTTAAATACATATTTATGTAATGGTAATCAATGTACATTAAGGAGATTGGTTTAGGATCCACACTCACAATAAATAGTACCTTGGGGATTCTCATTGCATGCTTTATGTGCATCCCTTTTTGTTTATTTTGATTAGTGGCACAATTTACATTGTATTTTTTACTTATACTATGTTTCTTGATAAAATAGTGCTCATTGATCACAAGACTTTTTCCTTTATGAATTGATTTACTTTATAAACATGTTTTGAAAAGTGGGTATTTGAAAAAGATTTTGAAAGAAGTTAAAAAGATTTAGTTTTGTTTTCATAAGTTTAGAGGCCCACCCTTTGACTGTTTTAAAGTGTTTTCCTTTCTAAATGGTGGCCCCACCCCCTTGGTTGATAAAATATAATTTGAAATTGAATTTCATGGAAATTTTTGTTTTTTTAAGTTTGAAATGTCGTTTTAAAGGCAATTGGTGCTTTTGTACAAATAAGGGTTTTTACCATCGTGGTTTTACAAAGGTGTTATGCATGGAACTTGTTTTCCTATAATTTACATTTGGAAAACCTTATTTTCTAAATGATATTCAAACTAAAATGTATTAAATTTTTTATAAAAGTAATTTAACATACTCTTTTGTGAAATCATATTGGGCATGTTTAGCTCACACCCTATACACACACTTATGTGTGTAGCTCTCATGATTTATACAAGTTCCCAGGGTGTGATATCATGTTAGATATTGATCGTATAGTCTGTTAATGGATGTATGAATGTAGTGAGTGACCATGGGTCACATGAATATGTCATGTGGTATCTCATTTTTCTCTCCCATGGTTTATTTGGGTGCATATGTATCAGCCAATTTGACCTGTTGTACTTTACCTTCGGTCTAACCTATTTTGGTTATCATTAAGCAATTTCAAATCAACTTCTTTTGTGTCAATTCTTGTTATGTATATAGTCAATGTTGTATTTATAAAAATTATACTAGTCACTAGTATTGATTATATCTCATTTTGTTGATTTATTTTTTTCTTATGCCTTGTTTGGCTGGTTTTATTAATTAAAAATGTTTTCTTTCTCTTGTGTTTGGAAGTCCAATGTATGGACACACTATGCTAGGATCTTGGAAAAACTTTTTACAGCTTGTTTATTATTTTTTGAGGAAGAAACTATTCCCACTTGATTCTTTATTATTCCTTTCTGCTTGTCATCAGCCCGTGGTGACTATGAACAATCCAAGTGATGTGGCGGGTTGATGAATATTTTTCCACTTGTCATGTATTGGTTGAAAAATCATATACATTACTCATAGTTACCTGTTTTTCTTTCTTTTAATAACTAGTGATGGATTATTTTTTTTCTCCCATTGATACATCGTGGATAAAAAAGTAAATAGAGATTGAAAAACATGTCGTGAAGAAAGAAGCACCAACATGAAAACACATTGAAAACTTAACATCCAAGGATTCAATTATTTAGTACATAACTTTTTTTATACATCTTGGATAAATTTTTCGATAGTTTCATTGAAAACATGAAATCCATATATTCAATTGTTTTATCAAACACTTTGTTCAATTCAACCTTATAAATGGTTTTGTTAGGGTTATAAAAGATGTATGATCAATATTTCTCGGTGGGAAACACCCTGATGCATTCCAACGCATGGACATGAAACCATGAAAACGCATCTAAATGAATTCAATAGGCATGGGGGTATTCTGATAAAGTTTAAATAGATACAATACTAATTTTTTAATTTTATTGAAGGCTCTCCATGATCATGTTATAAGTTTTATCCATGATGGGTATGATGGAGGTTTTCATTTATAATGAATGTGTTGTTCATAAAAATTTCAGTTTAACCTCATAATGATAGAATTATGGGATGTTGACCAACACTAAAGAGATATTCATTTCTATATGTTTTGATCCATATTTTGATTCGGGGGATTTTTTATTTATGAAAAAGGGAGATTCCTTGTATCTAGATAGTGGAAATGTTTTTTATTTAAAAATGAACATCTATGGATGGGAAGAATTACATTTATCATGAGCTTTAACTTGTATATTAAATTGTGGGATTATGGGACTCATAACAGGAGTTGTGAGAAAAGTTGGATTATCATTTTCCCTGAATATAAAAAATGATAAATATATCATTGAAACTCAAAAAAAAGTGCATGAATTTACGGGTATCTCCAAAAAATGTAAATTATCTATTATGATAAAAGAGTAATAAAATATTTTTAAAGAAATGAAAAATTAGTATATGTTAATCAATTCAATTATATTTAAATTTTTATCTTTGAAAATTGTTAACCAAAAAATCTTAATTTTGAAATTATCTTATGTTAAGGACCTTAAATCTAAGAAATGACATTGGAGGATCCACTACTAAAATTAAATTCAATTAATGATATTAAATTTATTAATTAATAAAAATATATTTCAAATATAATCTCACTTGTAAATCATTGAAGGGTTAGATGAAAATGTAATGATGCATCTTTTAAAAATTGTTTAGCACAATTACGATAAGAATATTAAACCATTTTACATTTCTATCTTGTCACATCTATACCTATCATTTTAACAATTCCATAATTATTTTTTTCAAAGAAAAATTATTTTAGTTTTTTCAATACAAATAAAATCTTAAATTATTTATAAACAATTAAAATCATATTCAAGAGAAAATCGCTTTTATATTTACACATGAATAAATTTAAGGTCTTTAAATGAAATGAAATTAAAAAACCATCCATTGAATTTTATTTTTAAAATTAATCATAGATTGATAATAAAGTAGGTGTTTTTTAGTTTTTTTAAATTCAAAGTCTTTCACTAAAATTAATTTTTTTTGTTTTTTAAATTATTGCACTATTTTTTGAATCCATCAAATAAATTAAATATTTTTTATAATTAAACTAATTATGATAAATCTCTAGAATGGCATATCTATTAAACAAACTCAGGAAAAACTACATATGATTTCACACGGAGGAGAATGAAAATTTCAAAGAAATATAGAACTTTTGTGGAGCCATCCCACATCGAAATAAAGTAAAGAAAAGATGGTGCGGACTGAGTATAAGAGGAAGAAGAAGGAAACGTACATCTCACTTTGATGGGGTCAATGGATGATTCATAAAGTTTACGTGATACACTAATGATCACCATTGTGGGCCAAACATCCTCCTAAAGTGGGATGGTGTACGTCATTATTTGGGGTAGCAGTACGCGGACACCTATACCATGGACGTTACAAATTCCATCCTACCAGAGTATTTTTTTTTTCTCTTCAATTTGAATAATTTCTTTTTTTAGTTGACTAATCTTCCTAAATTCTCATAGAAGGTATGTGTCTATGTCGTTTTTTCTCTCAATTCCTCTACAGGTCTAGGTGTATATGATATTCATTATTTCATCTCCCATGGACCTAGTTTTTAAAAGGATTATTTTCCTTTATTTCTATTGAATCTCTCTACTTTTTTGGTTTTAGACTACATAACCGGTAGGATCTGTTGGGGTGTGGAGGCCTAACACCGCAGCAGAAGTCGTTACAGAAAAACATAAGAGAAGATTCACCCAAAAACTTTTCCCCACCTGAAGACATTTTATTACACCCCACCCAAAGACATTTTTACATCATACCCAAAATAATTTTACAATGCACCTTAAGTATTTCTCTTTCTTGACACACCAACACCCATGAACGTAACATTTTTTTGTACCGTCAATCATCACAACCAGGACATGTCGCTTGATCTCCCCAACCAAGAGGACTTTCGATACATGGAAACATTATCATCTACATGTACATGCTTTCATTTTTCATCACTGAAATTCCATCATCACCATAATAATTGACTCTACCCCATTTGTCTTCTTCTTCTTTTCGCATGAGTTACCGCAAATGCAGAAACCCCTTCCCAGTTCTCTCTTGGTGGTTACATCTGTGTCAGCCTCACATTCCAAAACATGCTACTATTTCCTCTTATATAGACATCATGTCTATATATTCATTAATGAGGTCAACATTCATTATTCCATCACTTAATATTGAGAATAATTCTTCATTAATGTTGGGAGAAATTCCTCCATTAATGTTGACATAAATCTCTCCATTAATAATTTTCTCTCTCAATATTAAAATTTTAAATTAAAAAATCCCAACAATATCCACCTTGATTAAAAATTCGGATACTCCTCATTCAACTCCACCATATAGGCTTCTCTGATCATCATCTCCACCAAGATCCAAATGTCGCCCAATGAACGGAACATGCCGCATGGCGCATGTGGCCAAGAAGACATTGGATATTCCTACAACACTGCTGATATTGTTGTTATCTTTCGATGACATTCTTATGGAATCCTAACATACCACCTAACCTGAGGAACTTCAGTAGTATTCCACCAAATTATGACTGTCACCAACAACAAAACACACCTCATGATTCAAGCTGGTCAATCGGACTTTCTATATCCAAGAAACACCTCTGGTATCGCCGCTATCGTTCGGTAACATCAGAGTCCTTGATAAGCTGCTCCACCAGATGTCTTCCACCATGATCTACAACTGAGCACTTCAAACAATCCCTTTGATACCACTGTTGGGGCGGAGGCTGATGTCGTAGCAGAAGATGTTGCAAAAACACATACGATAAAATTCACCATAAGGCCTTTCATCACCCAAATACATTTTATTACACCACACCCGAAAGAATTTTTACATCACACCCAAAGTCATTTTACACTCACCTAAAGTATTTCTATTTCTTGACACCCCGACACCCATGAGAGTACCATTTTTGTTGTTCCATAGATCACCAAAACTGGGACACACCGCTTGATCTCCGAAACCAAGAGGACTTTCAGTACTTGGAACCATCATCATCTATGTTCACGTGATTTTATTCATCATTGATGACATTCCATCATTGCCTCTACTTCATTTTTCTTCATCATCTCGTGGCATGAGTTACCAAAAACGTGACAACCCCTTCCTAGTTCTCTCTTGGTGGCTACATATTTTCCAACCTCACATTCCAGAACATGCTAGTGCATCCTCTTATATAGAAATCATGTCTATATATTCATTAATGTGGTCAACATTCATTATTCCATCAATTAATATTTATAATAATTCATCATTAATGTTGGGATAAAATCCTCTATTAATGTTGAGATAAATCTCTCCATTAATAATTTTCTCTCTCCTCAATATTGAAATTTTAAATCAAAAAATCTCAATAGTATCTTGGGTGCGAGCTCTAAAGAAAGATGAATTATGAGATTAGGGGGAACCCTTTGTGAAAGAAGGTTTTATAGCTACTCTCATTTCTGTAAGATTGGCATATTTAACCTCTTTTAATTGTCAATGCAGGCCACATGTTTCTCCATTATTAAGTAGGATAAAGCGTTATTTCTTTTGTAGTTATCGTGAATAATGGTCATTTTCCCATATTTCATCCATATTCCATTATCAATTTTAGTTTTTTCTTTGTAACATTATTTTAATTAAATCATCATGTCCACCAAACCTGTGTGGTGACACCCTGTCCATTGAAATATTTCATGCAAGGCCTTGACATGATTCTTATCATCTTTCATATATTTAACATTTGTATTTTTGATACTGCTTCCTTTAGTTACTATATTCATTTGTCAATTATCTTCATAAAATTCATTATTTCCATTTTGTAAATAGATTGGGTAGTTTCAATCAAATAGTTACTAAAATAAGCTACTAGGTGACATTCCAATTTAAGGATAAGGGAAACGCAAAATTTCCTAAAAAGTGTCATGATGATAGATTTCATTCCATAAAACCCATCATTTTTGGTAAACATAGTGGTTTTGTAATTTTTTCATAATTATCGGTGAATTTCTAGTAGTAACTTGTGAGGCCTTTTTACCCCCTTTACATGTCTTTTAAACATTGTTAAATTGAAAAGTAATTAAATGGAAAATATTTCCTCACAATTAGGAAGAACACTTTATTTATGGATTAGCAAAGAAGTACAATGGAGGTGTGAAACTGATGTTGGACATAATATTAAAAATCTATAAATAATATCTCTAAGTTGATTAAAGGTGTTTGAAGATGATCTTCTTCTCAAAGATTTTTCGAACAAAATGGCAATCAACTTCAATGTGTTTTTTATTCTTATGAAAGATTGGATTTGTGATATTCTTCATATCACCTTGATTGTCATAGTAGATATGTCTTGGTTTCTTGATAGTATATCCAATTTCCTATAAAAAATTTTTGTCCAAATAATCTCTATAGTTAAAAATACAAATACAAGATACTTTAACTCTTCATTTGATTAAGAGATAACTATCTGCTTCTTACTATTCCATGGGATCAAATTTACTCCAACAAACATAGAAAAACCAGATGTAAATCTCCCAAGCTCCAATGGGCATCCACTTTTGTGTAAGTCCCTTCCCTTTCCAATTATTTATGACTTATGGGATTAAATCCTTTCATATTTCTTACATTATTCCTTGTCCATCAGGGGATGATAACAGGACTCATGCATGGACATCATATTAAGTATAAGCCTCGATCATGCTCTCAAGTAACTTAAACCCATCAGTGGGATTGAGATGAATTGAACTATGAATACTCTGATTTCCATCATATTAAGGATATGTAGGATGTATTCTTAAGGCTTAAGGTCTATATTATATACTCCATAAGATAGGTGATCATTACTCTCAAAGGTCAACTTTAATGTGTAAGTCTTGTACGAATATGATCTCTTGCAATTTTTTTAATCTACCATTATCTTTTATTTTTCACACTGAGCATGATTCATGTTATATTAGATATCAATGATGATTGTATCAAATGCATGTGGATATTTCTCCTTGAATAGACCCACCATTGAGATATAAGTCTAATAATATCTAATTTCAACTCAAAGGGCCATGTTTCAGATGAATCCATCCAATACGATCTCGTATTCATAATATCAGCCTGAGGTCTCCATCATTATATCACCCATGAAATAGGATCCTATCATAAGAAATACATGGACGGTGATACTTTTATTAAATATGATATTTAGGATGTCTCATTAAGGTTCAAGAGAATGTTTTTATCATTGTTGGAACTAAACATACCCCATTATAAAATTTCATCGGAAGACTTATGTTTATTTTTGATCTCTTAATGTATAACAAGGTCATGGGAGGGTCGAAGTTAGATAATGATGAATCATTCAATTGGATGAACTCTATCAGTTCTGATGATAAAAAAAATCCTCTTGAATATTAATGAGATTTCCTACGTATCTTGTTTAATACCAAAATTAGATTCCATGTAGTTCTAGTGATAGACGTCTGTGATGTGAGGGATATGATGATGGAGTCCTTAGAAAGGCCTTATGCCTATGAGATTTACCTCAAGGGATTCATTGGGAACATGGCCCTCTGAGTTGAAATGAGCTATAATCAGACTTACATCCCAATTGTCATGTCCATGCGAGGGGAAATATCAACATGCTTTTGATACCATAATTATTGATCTAAGCCCACATGAGTCATTCTCGTTGTGAAAAAACAATAGATAGTGGTATATTTTACCCATAGCATGATGAGGGGGGTTACAGAAAAGGTATATGAGATTAAAAATGATCGGATACCATGTTAAATAGAAATATTTTTAAATCGAAAATATTTCCTCGTAATGAGGCAGAACACTTTATTTATGGATAATCAAAGAAATACACTGGAGGTGTGAAATTTATGTGGGAAAAAATATTAAAAATATCTAAAGAAGCATCTAATACTCTTAACAACCTTTATTAAACGTTTTTTTCTTGGCTTGTGTTGGAGTAGAAGGTTATAAAATGGGGGATTATTTTGTTTAGTGGATTCATCTGTGTGGTCTGGGTAAGGGAGTATTAGAGTGGAATAGGGGATAGGGAGGCTTGAACCATTACATGAGACGTGGTAATAGTAATTAATGGGTTATTTAGAATTCTAAAAGGGACCCGTGAAAAATTGAATTGGTGGCAACATGTTTTTTGGTGGTGTCCTGGAATATTATGGCCACACCATCGGCTGGCTTTGTCCTTTACCAGTCATATGCTTAATTCTTGGTGGAGTTTCTCATGTTTGATGATTTGTAAGGATGGATCACCCAAGAAAAATTGTATATCAAATGGAGGTGTCATTTCACACTACTAGTGTGGCCATACCGTTGAATGAGTTTGTCCTTGACTAGTGTTATGCTTCATTTTTGGTGGAGCCATCAATGTTTGGTTTAGATATGTGAGAATGGATCACCTGAGCATATTGCTACTTCAGCACATCAAACATTAGGTATGGAGAAGTTAAATACCAGTTTAATTTGATGATGAAATTCCATCAAGGTTTCTCGTGGACAATATGAAATGTTGATGAAGCGATTTAATATAAGTTTACCCTCTAATTGAGGCTGTCATCCTTGAAATTTATGGGATCAACCTCATATTTCATTAATCCATTCAATAGATGGAAACAAGAGCAATTAGAAGTGTTTATAGTATTTTCAATGCCTTATCTATTTCCTAGTCCCCTGGTGAAAATTGAGTTGGGGATCCCTTTGTAGTTGGGTATAATTATGAATAAATGGGATGAAGATGGAAATCCTGGTTGGACTATATGTGAATTAATTTGATTATTTTTCCTCAACAGTGTATTTTCATACCATTGTGGTAGAAATATATTTGGGGGATGAAGGTATGAAGGTGGAGTTTCAAGGTAAGATCCTCGCTAACCATAGAGGTAGAGGAAAGGGGATTTGGTGGGTGGATTCTTATTTTTCTTTTATTGGGGAGTAGTGTGCAACCCATGTTCTTTAAATATTTTATGTTGGCCTAATTTCATTGGGTGATTGTATGAAAAGGGGTCATTATAAAGGATCACAACAAATTTGTATTAAATATATACTATTTGGTTTTTCTTAAGGAAAAGACAAGGATTCCCATTTTCCTTAGTAGTGTGCAACCCATATGGTTTAAATCTTTGAAGTTGGCCTAATTGCATGGGGTTCTTGTATGAAAAGGGTTCATTATGAAGGATCATAAAATATTTGTCTTAAATATTCATTGTTTGGTTTCAAATCATATAAGTGCTTGTATAAAAAGGGAGCATTAGAGGGAAAATTTTATGCTTTGATTACCTAAATTGTTGGTCCTCCCACCAGGTAAAGGGCAAGGTAAGTTATTAGATGATAGTTTCTCTAGATCCCACAACTAATTGGGAGTTTATTGATCCATGTTCAATTCTAGAAAATAGAACTACAAATTGTGAAACACTGTGTAGAAAAATATTTAGTTAGGATTTTCAATGAGCCTCAAGTAACATATTTTGATGTGTATCTCTTATCATGATCTTGTTTTGTAGTTATCAAGAACACTTATCTCTCCCTCCTAATCAGTTTTAATTGAAGTTCCATCCTTTTTTTGATCTTGTTTCATAGTTATCAAGAACGCCTCTCTAGTGGTGCATCACTTTGTTTCACCTTCCTCAGTTTTAAGAACTTCACATGAACTCTAAATGAGGACTCTTGGTACACATCCCTTCTTCTACCTTGGTCATGTGTGTGTGTAAACTCCTCACCACCATCCTTTTTCTTTAAATATGTGTTTTAAAATGTGTAAAAAGAGGTTCTGCTCTTGCGTTTTCATGTCAACTTCAAACATCATATTTTAGTGAAACAACCATTCTTAGTTTCATCACATGAAAGTGATTTCCATTATTGGATCATGTCAATTCCCTTTCAACTCTTCTCAATCTCCTTCTAGATAGTGTATTAAAAACATTCTCATGT
The DNA here is from genome assembly GCA_963277665.1 of Viscum album. Lineage (NCBI taxonomy): Eukaryota > Viridiplantae > Streptophyta > Magnoliopsida > Santalales > Viscaceae > Viscum > Viscum album. Next base: position 1,423,153,371 of record OY728143.1, read on the forward strand.
ATTGCACCATGTCATATGTTTCAATCCCCATGAAGAGTGACGTGGCTATTTTTGGTTCCATTAAAACATCCTTAGTAATCATTAAAAAAATTAAAATGTGTTCTTAAACATCCCTTGTATGGGATTTATTTTCTTTAAGTTATGATAACCATATATGAAATATAAAATACATGATATGTTGCTTTCCTGGTTCTAGAATACATGGATGCCTTTTGAATCCTATACATGGATGCCTTTGGATAATTTCATATGTGTCTCCCTATAAAATTTGTGTAGGTGTGGTTATGTTCCTTCATGTATCCAAATTCTCTATGAAATTTAATTTCTTTATGTAGCCAATTTTTTGTTTAGTTGAATCCCTTCATGTAGTTGAATTTAGTTAAGTATCCAAATTCTTTATGTACCTGAATTTATTATGTGGTGGATTCATACACGTGACTCCTTCACATATCCAATTACTTTATGTAGTTGAATTCTCTTACCCGGCAGAGTAAGATACATGATAAAAAGGATAAATTTTGGGATAAGTGAAGCTGGTGAAATTTCTATAGAGGGAGGCGAGCCCTTTTGAGCTGCATGAGGTGCAAATATGTTTTGGAGGCATTGCAGCACATTGTCAGTGTAGCAATACTACCATTTTACTTCGACATTGCAACTGATGAGATCATCCTAAATTATTTCTTAGACTACTGGTGAAAATAGTGGAGGCTAATATTATATTGGAACTACATGGAAATTGAAATTTCACAGCAGTTATTTTTTGGATATGGCAGTGGTTTAAACTACCACCATATGCTTCTGTGGCAGTTTCCGAAAACCACCGCTAAATTGCATGTCGGGAAACTATTGGTGGCAGTAAAATCATTTTAGTGGCAGTTTATGGGAACCTTCATAGTTGGCACATTTTCGTGGCGGTTATATTGTTTTTCACGACGGTTTTTTCAGGAAGGGGGGTACTTTTTTTAGCGGCGATTTTAACCACATCTAAAAAAGTGGTGGCCTTCCGGGACAAACTTCCATGACAAACAATATAACCGTCACGAAAAAAGATCGGAAGATGGGCCACTATATAGGAAGTTAGAACTACCACTAAATTTAAGACCATAGCGGCGGTAAAAACCATTGCTAATAGAAAAATATTTACATTTAGTGACAGTTTAAACCGCCACTAAATGTACCTATTACAATTAGCGGTGGTTAAAACCGCCGCTAAAGATAAAATTTAAAAAAAAAGAACTAGTTTCTAGATCCCCTTTACTAGTGATATGAAAAAAAAACCATTCCAAGAATACCAAAACACCAAAAGAATACATACTACCGTCAATATGAAAAATAGATTCTTAACTAAGCACAACCAAATGCATCATTCAGTGAGTAAATAAATGCAGATAAACATATCACATGACCATTAGACCTTTAAAAAAATATAAACAAGCATGTATGTCATATTTCATGAAAATAGTGCCAATCCTTGGTTCAACCTATTCCATCCGTACTAGTTCCAACCCTGACATAACCATTCATATCAACATACATCCCACTACTATTGGTGATAACTATTCCAAAAACTCCGGCCTCCCTACCCATACCTCATCAACGAATATCCATCCCAAGATCACATAACATTATATATAAAGGCATACATCTAGAGAAATAAAAAGACAAAAAATATCAAATAGAGTCAATATGGAATCTAGTCCCTAAAATAATAATCCATACATTCTACCCTTATTTAATTGTTTCTGAGATATTATTTTATTGGGTGAATTCTTAGGTTGTTTGATTTTGGATTTTAAGATTTATAGAAGCCTCTAAATGGTTGCATGATAGGAACATGGTCATGGGAAACCATGTGGTTCTCCCTAGAAAACCATGTGGCTTGGTTGAAGAAGGATACTAGGTGGGGCATGGTTAGAACACAATTAGAGATGATCATGAATCAATTACCTGGAAATATATGTGTCTCGGAATAGAGGAAAAAATAATTGTTAGGACACAATTTACCAAATGAGAATATTTATTCATTGACGATCTGATAGAATCTCATATTCAAGTAATGAAGAATTGAGATAAATGAGTCTCATGGAATGTAGAAAAGACCAAGAATATCATGAATACTAGGGAAAGTAGAAAATTTTTATGTTCAATATTTTTAAATGTTAGAAATGGAAATGTAGTGGTAAATGCATTGGGATAGAAAATGTATTATAAGTTATTATAATGAAATAATGAAATTATGAAAAATGAATCTTAAAAAATGAATCATCACAATAAAGAGTCAACATATATGGTGAATACCACACTTGAGAAATCATGACATAAAAGGAAACAACTGAAATCAATAAAATACAAAAAAGGAAACATGAGAAATCAGGAAAATGTTAGGTCATGAAAATATTTAGAGACAACTATGCACCACACATGATACATATAAAAATTGACTATTACAATATTTGTCCACATATCAACAGTACTAATAATCAATGTTCGATGATGAACAGATATCGTCACCCTCTCCACCTCCATCTCCACTTCCTACTACCTCCTGTAAGAACATTGTATTGAAAATTAAATAGTGTTGAATATTTTTATTTAAACTTAAAACCAATAAAAGTTTTCAAACTAAATGATTTTGAATTTTTTTGATTTAACTACTCACCACCAGTTGATGCAATACCACTGAGAGGATATCTGCTCATCTGTTGATGTATATCAATCAACACTTTCTTTAAAGTATATATCTGAGCCCACTGGTCTTGAACTGTGTTTCATAGAGAAACAATCTATCTCTGAACATCTCCGGGTATGGACTAACTACAACCTGGAGTAGATTCAGCTACAATCCCCTATGGACTACCAAATACCTCAGATGGTATGGGTCCCAAACCCATCCTGTGTACTCTACCAGGATTCTCCTTCCCAAGGACTTTAGCAATTGGATCATCCTCGGAGACTGAGTAGGACTGCCTAGGATTGGAATCCCATATTTCATTAAGTTTTACCTATAAATAAAATATAAATATATATTAACATATTAAAAACTTATAATAAGTTATTATAATGAAAAAATGAGTTCATACCCCAAATTCTTTGGTAGGATCATTAACAAAACTTCCATCAGATATTTTGGGAACATCCAACCACACTTCAGTTCAGGATGCTTCATGCCCTAAACATTTTGACTGTATTAAACAAAGATAAATCAACAATTTAATATATTAAACAGATAATATTGTCTTATAAAGATTTAAAATAATGAAAAGATTACCACAGTTGATCGGCTTCTAGACAAGATTTTTGACCCCACAGTGTGAGGGATGACTTTCTTAGCCCAGCTTGATGCATTTTTTATTAAGAGATCCTGAAATAAATAAAATTCAATTTAATATTAATTTATTCAATGTCATATCCTCTTCATATACATTTATAAATATAAAATGAGTTTAATATAATAATATATATTTAAATACCATCTGCTTCTCATCACAATGTCTGTCAAAAAAAACTTTCCACTGTTCTTTGGGTACCCCATTGGGTAGCTTCTCATACATTTGTTAGACGGTCAATGAAGTATCATTGAAATCACTCCACAATCTCCATTTTAAATCTTTCCATTTCTTACCATGATTTTTCAACATCCACTTTCATGCTATCACATCAGCAAGTGTAAGGTGGAAAAACATATGTATACAAAAATTCATTTTGAACATATTAATAACATGAAATTAAATTACACCATAATGTATTAAAATTACCTTTATTTGGGAATAAAAAACTTTATTTTTCCAACTTGAAGGCATTTGTCTCCAATAATCATAAGAAATGAGAAGGGAAATGGGATCCACTACCAGTTGGCCTAGAATTTGGCCAAGTAATCCCGCGGTGTCATTCGCGGAGACCCCATATGAATCAAATGGGAAAAATATCATCTATCCATTCATATTCCACACATCTGTAGTTTTTATATTTTTCTCCACATTTGAATTTTTTCATCTTTAATGAACAAACAATTATTATAAAAAATAGCAATAAATTTATTTATATTAAAATTCAAACCTATAAAAGTGACCCTCCAGTATGCTCGTGATGAACTAGAAGTAGCGCACCGCCACCCCACTGCTGAGGCTACTGAAGGAGAATTCGACGACTCAACTTCTAAAGGGTTTCTCATAGAGGGTGTGAGAGGTGGTTCAGGGGGAGATAGTGCAGGGGGTAGGTATTTGGTGGCTCAGATGCCGTAGGGAGGGAGACTGATGGATCATCTTCTGTCGCAGTAGTGCATGAAACAGTGAATCACTTCCTCCTTGGCATTCATGTCATTTAATCGAATAAAATTAAGTTCAGAACATATATTTCAAAAAAAACTATATGTAGAAAAAAATTAAAAAATTATAATAGATGCCCTGTAATAACAAACAAAAAAACATAATAATGATAATGAAGGACTTCACAAATGAAATAAGTGGTTAGTGAATGAATAAATAACTATACATACAATCATTTCCCCTTCAATCATGGCATTTTCCTGCTCCTTTACTTCATCTACTTCATTCATCCTTTCTAGACTAATATATTCAATATCATGATGGACAAATAATTCCACTTCATATTGTTGATGATATTCAATTTCAGATGTCAAATCTTCCACTTCATCGCCCATATCAAACAAATCTCTTTGTATTATGTGTGTAACTACACTCCACCCTTCATCCGCAACATCATTCACATAATATAAAATTTTACCTTGCCATGATAAGATATATGGATCATGCATTTGATGATCACCAACATCCATCAAGCGAGAGAAGTTCACATAAGTAAATTTCAAGGAATCACTTTTAACACCTCTGATAATATCGACCCAATTTCTTTTGAATAAAACAAATAAAAAATTCATATGGTAGTTTAATTCAATAATATCAGTCATCTTTCCATTATACTCCACTTTAGAAAATGTAAAAATACCACTATTATGAGTTTTCAAACCCCTTTCTCGATCGACTGTACAAAATCTAAAGTCATTCACGTTGTAAGCGTCGAACTTTCTAACTTGTTTTAGAGGACCTCGAGCAAGAAACATCAAATATTCTGACTACTCTGCTCGAGTATCAGTATTCAGGATCTAAAAAAAGAAATATACTTTATTATATTTACAAAATATATGTGTTAAACTAATATTCATAATTATTGCAATATTTATGAACTTACACATTGTGCAAACCATTCTACAAGCTCTTTATTAACATCTTTTGTTATATATTTCTCATTTCATGTTTGGACTCTCATTTGTCTCTTTATTTGTATCCTCAACTATTCAATACATGGATCTACAATTTCATTATTCAGAAGCACATATCTATGTGCCTGTAATAATTTCAATTCTGTCAGTGTCACATTTGAGGTCCTCCCAACTGATCGGCCAATAGCAGGAAATATTTTTGATTTATGATGTATTGGAGATTGATTTGATGTGTCATCAACACATATAACTTGATTAATTCTTGTCTCAATATCATCCAAGTATCTACAACAAAAGTTAAGACACTCCTCATCCAAATAGCCTTCAGTAATAGAGCCTTCGGGTTTAGATTTATTTCTCACGTATGATTCCAAATTCCCAGGATATCTGTGAAATAAAATAAACATAATTATGAATTTAATTAAGTGCCAGAAATAGTTTACTTAACTGAATAACATATAAATAAAGTACCTCTAAATTGGATACATCCATCAATAATGAACATGGCTTCCTAATTTAGCTTCCTCAACCAAATACACAATTAAATGCATCATGACAGTAAAAACGACAGAGGAAAGATCATCTCCATTCCATAAAGGGTCAATACAAACCTCTCCTGGAGGTTGTCAAGCTGAAATGAATGTAGAGATTTCTAAAATATTTGTCTGAAAATGTCCATAATTGGAGTACAATAGTAGTAACATTTTCAGGTAATAATGTATGCAATGCCAATGGTAATAATTGTTGTAGAAAAATATGTGAATAGTGACTTATCAATCCATGTAACTTACGATTCTTCAAATCAACACACCTCAAGATGTTACTTGAATACCCATCAGATACATTCAAATTCTTTAAAAATCAAACTAATGTATCTTCATCCCTATTTTTCATTGCAAGAATTTTCAGAGCATATTTTTCATTCTCATCTGTCCAGTGATCAAATTTTATGTTCATTACTTATAAGTCTTTGCGAGCATTGAGATGATCCTTCTACTTCCCATGCTCATTAAGCAATGTGAAAGTCAAATTGGAATAGAAATTATTCTAAATATTCATCACATAAAGATTATTTTGCATCAAATTAAAATACCAATACTGAATTTTGAGGAATATACTTTTTTTCTTCCATTTTTGTGTTTAGATTTCACTTGACGATGCACTTTGAACCCATTTCATGCTATCATTCAAATTATAAACCTTCCCAAATTCTGTTTCAACATTTTCAAGTCGTGTTAATATTTTAAAACCTGTTAACAACTTTGGAGGCGGTCTATGATCAATGAAACTATTAAATTTTTATATTTTTAATCAAAATCTATGAGATGCATTGAGAAATCTTCGATGGCACAAGAAGAACCATTTTCTACTATGAGGTGACTATTTGGGATCAAAATAAAAGTTAAAAATATGACAAGAAACACCCATGTAAATGTTCTAACCAGATAAATTCTCAAGCCTAGGAAAGTCACTAATGGTCCACATTAAAGCAGCATGCATTTTAAACATTTTTTTAGAAGAAGCATCAAATGTCTCAACATCGTTGCTTCATAACTCATATTATTCTTCAATCAAAGGCTGAAAGTATACTGTAATATCATTTACATGCATTTTTTTCTAGGAATAATCATCGAAATGATAAAAGTTGTCTGTTGCATGCACATCCATGGAGGCGGATTCTAAGGGATCAAAACAACTGGCCAAATGCTATAACTGGTACTCAAAGTCCCAAATGGGTTGAATCCATCAGCAGCCAATCCCAATCGAACATTCTAAGGATTAGCTGATAAATTTAGATGTAATGAATCAAATGTCTTCCATGATTGTGAATCTCGTGGATGTCTCATTATCCCATCATTGTTATTATCTACAAAATGCCACTTCATGTGTTCGGCGGTTTTCGATGACATGAATAATCTTTGAAATCGAGGCTTTAAAGGAAAGTAATGAAAAACCTTTACAAGTGTCTTTCCTTTCTTCTTCTTCTTCATGAAAGTATATTGATTCAGACTTCCAACATCACCCATTGAATTCCATCTATATGAAGAACATTTTTTTCAATCCTGTCTACTTGAGTCCTCTCTCTAATAAATCATACAATCAATGGGACACACATGCATTTTTGTATAATTCAGACCAATCATGTTAACAACTTTTTTCATATCATAAAAAGACTCAGGAATTTTTTTCTTCCAGAAATGCATCACGCAATAATTCCAATATCATGGACATTACCTTATTTGTAATTTAACATAAACATTTGATATGGTACAACTTCATCAGAAAAGAAAGCTTTGAATATTTAAATCATCCACTATACAACTCCTTATTTCCATCGTCAACTAAATCATGAAATTTATTTTCCCAGTAAAATTTCCTCTTACATTTTCCTCCATATAATCAAGAGGAGGATCCAATAATATGTTACAATCTTGATCTGGTTGTGTTACAGTCACAAAAACATCACTTGTCACGTTGCAATTTGTAGCACCCTCATCTAGTTGTTATGTTATGTTTTTATATTGATATTGGTGTCATGTAGTGCCAAATGCATCATTTCTGTAGTTTTTCATTTCATTTTCCATTTTCAACGACGTTGGGATCTCATTCTGTGGATTAACATCAATTCTCAACCTTTCTGTAACGTTCAATTATCCATTCCAAATCTAACAAAAATATTGATCGGGGAATTTATTCAATATTAAATGTTCATAAACATCATCTCTATTAAACCATATTCTTAATTTACATTTAGGAAATGGACATCCTATTCTCCCTTCAACAGATCGATTGGAAATTGAAAAATCTAGAAACTCCTTCAAACCCTTAACATACTGAGGTGTGTTCCTCACTAATGTGATCCCGCTTTTATCTGTGTACATCACAATGTGCCTACAAAATATTAAAAAAAATTAAAACACATAGTTACTACTAAATATGGAAATAGATTCATATATAATAGTTGAAAAAATATATAAATATGTTATATAAGGTTTTCCTATATAAAAATATATGGTAGATCACCCACTAGAAAACCAAAGTACATATTTTCACGCATATGTATGCATATACACATGTGATTACAAAATCACTTGAAGAAACAAGAAGATAGTGAGTATTTTCTTCGAAAATAAACATTTTTAGAAGATAGTGAGTATTTTTAGATATATTTGTGGAAGTTCAGTATTAGTAAAAAAAGTTCATAGTTAAGCTGAAGCATTATATTAAAAAGTCAACTTGCAAAGCATTGAGATATTTTCAATTTGATCATTCTAATATAACAGTTAGTTTGATTGGAAGTATTATATTCTACAATTCATGAGATTATACTGAACCGACATTAATGAAATGTTATTAATAATATTCAGTGTAAGTCGCTGACTTTTAGTTGAAGTGAGAAAGTGCTGAATAAATTTATTCTTGGTGGCTTAAATGGGAAGACCAATTGTTGTGTTTTAGTGGTATTCTAAATATATTTTGATCTTACTCATTATGTTAGTGTTTTAATTTTGAAACACTAGAGGGAGTCAGTATAAATAACACAGTTGGGATTCTAGTATAATTTGGGAAAAGGTTCAAACCTAATCACCAAGGTTCTAGGGTGATACCTAACCATCCCACTTGTAATTTGTGATTGACTGATAGTGGATAATTTGTCTTTTGGATCATCCCGAACACAACAAGTATATAGTCACCCACATTGGGGGAGAACCTTGTAAAAATATTGTGTGTTGTGCTTCATTTTCTTGTTATCTTTCATGTGGTATAATTGTGTTTGTTAACAAGAAAGATCCAATCACTCTAATAAGTTCAGAGGTTTGATTTAAAAAGGGAGTTTGATAAAAGAAAAGAAAACTAGTAAAAATATGTGTACACTAATTCACCCCCCCCCCCTCTTAGTGTACCTGGATGATCCACTGGAAACTTCAATAGACTATATCATAAGTTATGTGTAATGTCCCAAAAATTCTGTATAATTTTTTTTATATATAGAATTATTTCGAGACCGCAAAATCTGATGGCGTGCAATTATGAGTCCTAGAGTGCCCGGAAGGAACTGTCAAAGTTTTGTTAAACATTAAATAACATGCATAAGTAGTTTTCCAGAAAAAGTGGAATAACTCTGAAATGGTTACTCGAATCAGAAATTGGAGGCCACTGTTGCATTCAGGATAGCGGGTTTACCCTAGGCAGAATTAAGTTTAGTTAGCGCGGGCCTCCTCTGAGAAAACCCGAAAATGGAATAACCATAAATAAAATAATTAAATAAAGTTATTTTATTTTTCAAATGCTTATAACTCAAAAACGGTAACTCGGATTAAAAATATGAGACCACCACTGAACTCATGAGGGAATTCTTTATTTAAGAAGATATTATGTTTGGCCGGCGTTGGCCACCAGTGAAAGTTAGTTTTTGGCCAGGAATAAAATAATTAAGTTATAATTATTTTATTGTAAAATCCATAACATTTAAATAGTAACTCAGATTAGAAATCTGATAGTACCGTTAGGTTCGTTGGGGTGTGTTTCACTTAAGCAGATCCTAACCTCAACTGGCGTGGGTCGAGGGTGACTGTTAATAATTTTCCGAAAGTTTTTTCGGGTACGTTCAGTAAATGCGCAAGCAGCATTTTTTAACTTCCGAACCAGTGCTCGGAATTGAAATCTGAGGACACCGTTGAACTCAAAGCTCTGATATTCTCTTAATGAGACATTCACTTTGACCATAGTAGGTCCAAAGAAAAAGTTAGTTTTTGTAACTTTTTAATAGAATAAATAAAATAAATTTATTATTTTATTTTTATTCTATTCGTCCAATGGATGAGCGGTAAGGTGGGACCGGTGACGTTTCATGCCAATAACTGGCTTGACCCTCCAATCTGAGTAACAGAAACATTTGGGAAAATCAGGAAGCTTCCTAATTAATCATCCACATTAACTCTCCGCATTGTTACTTACCCTCTCCCTCTCTTATAAATAGGGAACTAGGGAAGGGGTGTTAGGGAGCATCACAAAGCAGCGAATTGATGAAGAAATTCCATGACACCAGACCCTTGAAAGATGAAGCCAAACTAGCTGGAGGTGACGGATGACATAAAACCACCAATGGGCGATGTACGAGTGATGTCTTTGGGAGCCGGTCATGGGAACTAAGAACACGGTCCTCTGGCAAGCGCGGACAATTCTCCGACGTTCAAGGAAGGGGTTAGTTTTTAATATGATTGAATTTATTTATTGATTCTTCATATTCTGGTTTCATAATGATGATGACCAAACTAACATGGTCATCATCCCACACATATATCTTTCCTCTAATATTGTGTTCTTCCCATGTTCTTCATGCGTTATTCGATGCCAAATATTTATTGATGCTGGAAACACAGAGTTTTTTTTGAGCACGACATGTGGATACGGAACCCTCAACTTGATGATCATGAATGTGCGATCGTTTTATTTTTCAGACTTGGAATGAAGCCGCAATGGCTTGCGGAAGGAGACAACCAAATATTTATTGGTGATGGAAACACAAAGATTTGTTAAATGCGATATATGGACGCGAATCCCTCGACGCAAGGATCGAAAATATGTGATCATTTAAATTTTTTAGGATTGGAACAAAGCCGAATGTCTCAGGGAAATAGGTGGAAAAATATATATTGGTGCTGGAAACACAGATATTTGTGGAGTTCAATATATGGACGTGAATCCCTCGACACAAAGATCACAAATATGCGATTATTTAATTTTTCTTGCATAGAACGAATCCACAATGGCTCGTGGAAGGAGGAAGTTGTCGGCACCCGACCGACTGCAAGGAAGGAAGGGCAGCGCATGTCCGCGCCACGAGATGTTGAGAAGGCCACGACCCATCGGTCGCGGCGGAGTGAGGGCAGCAGCCTGTGCAGCGGCCGGCCACGGGACGGTGAGGGCAGCGCGCGTCTGCGCCACCCGGTGTGTAGGGGTCATGGCACAAGGCAGATGCGGTGATGGAGGGGTAACTGGCCGAGCCGGCCGCCGGTGGTGGTGCGATGCACCACCACGCCGCGAAAGAGAGTCAGTCATCTGGCCAACTGCGGGCCGCCGCACTACGGGCCACCCAGCGGTCCGCCCAGAGAGGGCTGCACCGTAGGCCGAACCCAGTAGGCCAGGTCGGATCGCGCGAGGGGGGGGGGTGTCGGACCCAGATCCAGATCTAGGTCGGGCCGGGTCGGACCAGACCCAAACCGACTTTGACCCTTTTCACTCTTCCGGCCATATCCTAAGCTACGGGCATCCGTTTGACGAACCATCTGTGGCACCAGAAATCATGGATCGAGACGGTACTTTTGGTATACCCCACTTGAGTTTTGGATAAAGTTGGTGTACGACTGGGTTGGATCAGACACGAATCCAACCGGGCCCTTGGGACTAAAAGGCCAATAACTTACAGACCGGGTGTCCGATTAACACATCATTTGTTACATTGAGACCCATTTTACGTGGCGGTCCTTTGGGATACTTCTTCGGGGGACTTCGTGGCAGTTGGAGTATTAACCTATGGATTTAGGAGTGGACCCTCTCGGAATGAAGCGAGCTTAGTGTGCGAACCCTATAGCTAGCTATAACATGAGAAAGGGATCCTTTGTGGGCATGTGCTTGGGATCCTTTGTGATTCTGTGTTCTAGAGTCTCACTTGGATTAGCTCTAGGAATCCATGTTGTACTACTCCAGGATTCTATGTGGGTCTGTTGTACTAGGATCCTATGTGGGTCTGAGGATGTACTAGGATCATATGTGGGTCTGTTGTACTAGGATCATGTGTGGTTCTGACAATGTGCTAGGATCCTATGTGGGTCTGATGATTTAATAGGATCCTGTGTGGGTCTGATGATGTACTAGGATCCGGTGTAGGTCTGATGATGTACTAGGATCCTTTGTGGGTCTGATGATTTAATATCCTACATGGGTCTGCCTCTTAATATAGTAATATGATTCATTAGTTACATCTAATCACCTCTAATACTGTACCTAATTTATACCTGGTGTGAGTTGAATCCTTTCCTTCGTGGTGATACCTTTGTGGTATTCTTCTATGTGGAAAACTTGTGTGGACTTTCCTTCGTGGTGATACCTTGGTGGTATTCTTCTGTGTGGCGTACCTGTGGGGTAATTTCCTTCATGGTGATACCTTTGTGGTATTCTTCTGTGTGGCATACCTGTGTGGCACTTACCTTCTTGGTAATAACTTGTGGTATTCTTCTGTGTGGTGTACCTATGTGGTACATTCCTTAGTGGTGATACCTTGGTGGTATTCTTCTGTGTGGAGAACCTATGTGGTACTTTCCTTTGTGTTGATACCTCTGTGTTATTCTTTTGTGTGGTGTTGTTTTTGTGGTACTTACCTTTGTGGTGTTACCTTCATGGTATTCTTTCCTTCGTGGAACAGTTGAGATTTGAGCTAATGAGTTGGGCCTTGTGATTCGTCATGAATGAGATAGGTATACTTGATAACTTAGGTATATGTATGGGAATATACCTAAGTAGGGTTGACAGTTGTTTTTATGATTTTTAGTTTATCCTTTGTGGATTTTGTGAGACCTTTGAAGGTCTTAGGGTCCCTACTTAGTATCTTTATACTCACCCCTGAATGGGCTATGCCCACACCTTGTTGTGCCTTATGCAGATGATGGACAACGCTGACTGAGGATGAGGGTACTACGACTGGAGACTTCTCAGAGGTGGACCTTAGAAGAGGCATACCGCAGAGATGACTATTTTAGAGCTGTAACTACCCTTTAGGTAGGATCTCTAGCGGGTGTTCACAAGATCTGTTTTCGGTTTTAGTTGTACTTTCCAGTTGGGCTTGTATTCCGGCACCCTTTACTTTCTATCCACACCCTATTTACTATACAGTTTACTTTCTTCTTTTATCTAGATGTGTGCTTGGTTTGTGTGAGTTTAGTGTTTATAAAGGAAATTCTTTTCCATTTTATGGAATACACCTTTTGGTGCTTGTCTACAGCCCCTGGCCTATGGAAGGTGGTCTTGGGGTAGTCACGGCACAGGCCTCAAGGGATGGGTTGTGACAAAGTGTTATTAGAGCAGTTGGTTCTACCATAGAAAATTAGAATAGGATATTTTTAACGGCAATAGTGTTAAGTGTAGTGAGTGTGGTTATCATTTTAGGGAATCCATTGTTGGTGTGGTGGTCGATGTATCCATACAGCAGGACCCCAAATTCTGATTTCCGACTTTGCGAGTGAAAACACTAATTGAGTGTCTTTTGAAAAGTTTTCTTTTTGAATTTTTTGAGTCAGCTCACCAGGTACAACATAATGACCATGGCTCACCTGTTTCCTATCATTATGCCGCTGCATAGAAATCCATCTAGGATTCCTGAAAGAGTACACGATGATGGCCCACTGAGCAACAAGGCTCCGGTACAGGGCCCTCTTACTATGTTGGCACATTCGGGTGGTGTACGAGCAGAACCACCACCTGTTGGGTAGCAGTTACCACCATCCGCACTAGCGGATGGTGCACACTGACTGAGTGTGTTGCATGAGTTATAGTAGCATAGGCCTCCGAGGTTTTTAGGTGAGATAGATTCCCACACAGCTGAGGGATGGATAGAGGAGATTTCAAGAGTTTTCCGCCTAGTTGATACACCAGTACAGTATATGGTGATCTTAGCTACTAGTCTTTTTCAGTGAGAGATCATGAGGATGGTCTGCATGGTGATGAGGCTTCGGTACGTGGACCATTTTCTGATAGATTACCTTCGAGTAGTGTGTCAGCTATATCATTGCCCGTTGGGCAGCAGGTACAACTGGCGGTACCTGTAGGGGACACATTTAGGCTTAGTTCCTTATGGGAGTTTCAGCATTAGATACCCCTCAGGTTTTGAGGTGATCCTGACTCACAGGTGGCTGAGGACTGTCTTGAGGAGGTGGTTGAGAGTTCTCTAGATCTTCTACAGCTTCGGTAGGATGACATGTCTGTAGCTGAGTATTCATCAAGGCATACCGACCATTCTTGGGACTCGATTAATACGATACGATCAGTGCTTCAGGGCCCGGACTTCCGAGCAAGGTGTGTTTAAGGACATCTGAGACAGCACTATTCCTCTATGAATTCTTACTTATGTTAGGGTTCTAGATATAACATCTGTGGTTGAATGTTCTTTAGTTGAGCGGATACAACCAGTGAATGTTAGCAGTGGGAAAGCAGAAAACTGGCACTAGTCTCAGATACTTAGGCATGTAAAAATGTTTTGGGAAGAAGATGTTTTAGGGAAAGATGAATCTACAGGTCTGCAGATGCGGAAGCAGAGCTAGGAGAGAAGCATGAGGTGGTGTACATTTCAACATGTTACAACCACCCCCTTTGTGGTCCCTACCAGGATCGGGGAGCTATAATACAGGGGAAGGGAGTAGCTGTATATGGTCAAGGAGTGAGACCCAAGGGCTCAAGGAATGATTCGATGAATGGTCTGTGACTACTACCAGGTACCGTATTAATAGAAATAGGTACCAATTATTCCTTCCTTCCATGAATATTTTCCAAAATCTAGAGTTTCTGGTTAAGCCGTTGACTTGAACCTCACGTCTAGATATACCTTTGGGAGGAGACTCGATAATCACACTTACACTGACAATTTGATCTGACCCTTGAGGTGAGAGTTTTAGTTGGAACCTCTTGGTGGAAGTGTCGAGGCCTTACGACATAAGTTTGAGTATGGACTGGACATCTATAGTTCATACTCAAATTGTATGTATTAGGAAAAAATGTTGTGGTTTACCAACTACGTTGGAATGGGATTTTCCTTGGTTGGAAAAAAAGGAAACCCAGACAGTACATGATAAACTCTTGCATATGAGGGTGCGACCAATCACTCGTGAGTTGGCCAGCCTTACCCTCATGGCAGCAGGAGTTTTGAGTTTCCAGCTCCCAACAAGAGTGTCTAGAGTTCCCCCAGAACTATGAATTTGAAAAATTCTATACTCTTGGGAAGGGGAACGTAGTAGCAGACGCACTCAAAAGGAGGTATGGTCTATAACTGTTGAGTGAGCCATCAGAGTAGCTAGTCGCGCTACAGATATCCTTCATGGATAGATATGCAGCTTCTTACCTCATGTCTATGACTGTGTCTACCCCACTCCTTCATAAATTTAGGAGGCACAACTTGGGGGCATTGACTGCGAGGATCGACATGCTCAGATATCCTCAGGGCAGGCACCTGATGGATTTTCTGAAGGTGGGGAGCACGTCGTCCTCTTCAGAGGACATACCATGGTACGAGTAGCACTACAGGAGGAGGTGTTGAGGGAGTTCCATAAATCCCCTCTGGTGGTACATCCTGGTGTTGTAAAGATGTACCAGGACCTTTAGCGTCAGTACTGGTGGCCAGTGATGAAGAAAGCGGTGGAAAATTTTTTATCATGATGCCTCACTTGTTATCAAGTGAAAACTGCTTAGAGCTGGTAGAATTCTTATGCCAACAAGAGAAGGGAGATCATTTCTTCCTAGGGGTCTCACCTCTATTAGGTTTTTAGAGATTTGGTCGGGGCGGAATGTTATCTCTGAGCTTCATCGGACCTCTCTAGATTCTCAGAAGAGTGGGGGAGGTGGCATACCATTTATCTCTTTCCCCACAGATGCATTGGGTGCATAATGTTTTCCATGTATCACGGCTAAGGAGATACGTGAATGATCCATCACACGTTATAGACCATGGAGAGATGGACTTAGATGATGGGGTGACATTTATGAAGGTTCCAGTAGATATTGAGGATTGACAGGAGTGGGTCCTTCATGGGCGGTCGATACCTCTGGTGCATGTCTGCTGGTAGCACGAGAGCCTCCAGGAAAGTACATGGGAGCGGGAGGCTCAGATTCGTGCTCAGTATCCCCATTTGTTTTCTTTAGTCTATGTTATGGATTTAGGGGATGTAAATCCCTAAGGTGGGGAGAATGTAATTTCCTGAAAATTCCATATAATTTTTTTTATATATAGAATTATTTTGAGACTGTGAAATCTGACGGCATACGATTCTGAGGCTTGGAGTTCCCGAAATGAACCGTCAAAGTTTTGTTAAACTTTAAATAATTTTCATAAGAAGTTTTCCTGAAAAATTAGAATAAATAATAAATGGTTACTTGAATCAGAAATATGAGTGCATTGTTGTGTTCAGGATGGTGGGTTTACCCTAGGAGAAACTTAAGTTTAGTCGGCGTGCGCCTCCTGTGAGAAAACCCGAAAATGGCATAACCAAAAATAAAGCAATTAAATGAAGTTATTTTATTTTTAAAATTCTTATAACTCAAAAATGGTAAATCAAATTAAAAATATGAGACCACCACTGAACTCATGAGGGCATGCTTTATTTAAGAATATACTAAATTTGGCCGGTGTAGGCCACCAGTTAATGTTAGTTTTCGGTCGTAAATAAAATAATTAAGTGACAATTATTTTATTGTAAAATCCATAACTTTTAAATGGTAACTCAGATTGAAAATCTGAGAGTACCATTGGTTTCTTTGGGGAGTTTTTCACTTTAGGAGAGCCTAACATCAATAGTCATGGGTCAAGGGTGACTGTAAATAATTTTCCAAACTTTTTTCGGGTACGTTCAGTAAACACACAAGTGGCGTTTTGTAACTTTTGAATTGGTGATCAGAATTGAAATCTAAGGACATCGTTGAACTCACAACACCGATATTAGATTAAGGATACTTTCACTTTGACCATAGTAGGTCTAGAGAAAAAGTTAGTTTTTGGAACTTTTTAATAGAATAAATTAAATAACTTTATTATTTTATTTTTATTCTATTCCCCCAACAGACGAGTGGTAAGGTGAGATCGGTGACATGTCAAGACAATAAATGGCTTGACCCTCAAATATGAGTAACAAAAACTTAGGGGGAAATTAGGAAGCTTCCTAATTAATGAGACCCATTAATTCTCTGTGTCGTTACTTACCTTCCCCCTCTCCTATAAATATGGAGCAAGGGAAGGGGTATCAGATTGCTTCACCAAGAAACAAATTGTTGAAGGAATGTCTCGATGCAAGACCCTTATAAGATGAAGTCAACCTAGCTGGAGGTGAAAGATGACATAGAACCACCAATGGGCGATGTGTGAGGGGCATCTTTGGGAGCTGGTCACAGGAACTAAGAACACGGTCCACCGAAAAGAGCGGAAAATTCTCCAACGTTCAAGGTAGGGGTTTGTTTTTAATATGATTGAATTTTTTTTATTGATTCTTCATATTCTTGTTTCACAACGATAATGACCAAACTAACATGGTCATCATCCCAAACATATATCTTGCCTCTTATCTTGAATTCTTTGTGTGTTCTTAGTGCGTTCTTCGACGTCAAATATTTATTAACACTGGAAACACAGTGTTTTTCCGAGCACAACATATGGATGCAGAGACCTCGACTTGAGGATAGCGAATATGTCATCGTTTTATTTTTCGGGCTTGGAACGAATCCGAAATGGCTCGCGGAAGGAGGTGGCCAAATATTTGTTGCCACTGGAAACATGGAGGTTTGCTAAATGTGATATATGGACATGAATCCCTTGATTCAAGGATCTCAAATATGTGATCGTTTAATTTTTTCGGGCTTGAAATGAAGCCAAAATGGCTCATAGAAGGAGGAGGCCAAATATATAATGGCGCTGGAAACACGAAGATTTGTTGAGCCTGATATATGGACGTGAAGCCCTCGATGCAAGGATCACAAATATGCGATCATTTAATTTTTTAGTCTTAGAACGAATCTGCAATGACTCGCAGAATGAGGTGGCAGCTAGCACCTGACCAACCGCGAGAAAGGAAGGGCGGCGCACGTTCGCGCCGCTGGATGATGAGAAGGCTGTGGCCCATCTGCCGCGGCAGAGCAAGGGCGGTGACTGGTGTAGCGTCCGACTGTGTGACAGTGGTTGCGGCGTGCATCTGTATCGCCCAGCGTGTAGGGGCCGCAACGAAGATGGAGGGAAGGCCGGCTGAGCTGGCCGCTAGTGGTGGTGTGGCTCGCGACCGCACCGCGAAGGAGGGCTTGCCAGTCCTTGGTTTTCGCATCATGGGCCACCCAGTGAGGGCCACCCAGCGGACCACTCTGTGGGTCGGGCGAGACCCAGGGGACCGGGTCGGATCCCACGGGCCGGGTCCGACCCTGGGCCAGATGGGGGTCGGGCCAAGTCGACCTGAACCTGGTCGGGTCTGCCCAGGCCGGGTCGGACCATACTCGGACCAACTTCGACCCTCTTCACTCTTTCGTCCATATCTTGAGCTATGGGAGTTCGTTTGACAAACCGTTTATTGAGCCGGAAACCTTGTATCGAGATGGTCCTTTTAGTATACCCCACTTGAGTTTTGGATAATGTTGAGGTATGGCCGGGTTGGATCAGACATGAATTCAACTGGGCCCTTGGGACTAAAAGGCCAATAACATACAAACCGGGCATCCGATTGACGCATCTTCTGTTGCATTGAGACCCCTTTTACATGACGGTACTTTGGGATACTTCTTCGTGGGACTTTGTGTCAGTTGGAGTATTGACCTACAGCTTGAGGATAAGACCCTCCCGGAGTCAAGTGAGCTTAGTACGGGAACCCTATAGTTGGCTGTAACATGAGAATGGTATCCTTTGTGGGTCTGTTCTTGGGATCCTTTGTGGGTTTGTGTTTGAGAGTCTCACTTGGATACACTCTTGGAATCCACATGGGACTACTCTAGGATCTTATGTGGGTCTACTATACTAGGATATTGTGTGGGTCTAAAGATGTATAAGGATCTTGTGTGGGTCTGTTGTACTAGGTTCTTTTGTGGGTCTGAGGATGTACTAGGATCTTGTGTGGGTCTGACGATGTACTAGGATCATGTCTGGGTCTGATGATGTACTAGGATCCTATGTGGGTCTGATGATTTAGGATCCTACGTGGGTTTTCCTATGAACAGATTCATATTATTCATTAGTTACATCTAATCATCTCTATTACTGTACCTAAGTTATACCTGGTGTGAGGTGATCCTTTTCTTTCATGGTGATACCTTGGTGGTATTCTTCTATGTGGTGAACCAATGTGGTACTTTCCTTCATGGTGATACCTTGGTGGTATTCTTCTGTGTGGCATACCCGTGTGGTAATTTCCTTCATGGTGATACCTTTGTGGTATTCTTCTGCGTGGCGTACCTATGTGGCACTTACCTTTGGGGTAATACCTTATGGTATTCTTCTATGTGGCATACCTATGTGGTAATTTCCTTCATGATGATACCTTGGTGGTATTCTTCTATGTGTAGAACCTATGTGGTACTTTCCTTTAAGGTGATACCTCTGTGGTATTCTTCTTTGTGGTGTTACATTTTTGTATTTACCATTGTGGTGTTACCTTCGTGGTATTCTTTCCTTTCTGGAACAGGTGAGGTTTGAGCTAATGATTTGGGCCTTGTGTTTCCTCATGAATGAGATGGGTATACTAGATAACTTAGGTATATGTATAGGCATATACCTAAGTAGGGTTGACAGTTGTTTTTATGCTTTTGGGTTTATCCTTTGTGGATTTTATGAGACCTTTGAGGGTTTTAGGGTCCCTACTAAGTATCATTATACTCACCCTTGTACGGGCTACGCCCGCACCTGGTTGGGTCTTATGCAAATGATGGACAACGTTGACGGGGGATGAGGGTACCAGGAATGGAGACTACTTAGAGGTGGACCTTAGACGAGGCATACCGTAGAGACGACTGTTTGAGTTTTGTACCTGCCCTTCAGGTAGGATCCTTGGCAGGTGTTAACATGAGTTGTTTTCAGTTTTACTTGTAATTTCCAGTTGGGCTTGTATTCTGGCCCCCTTTACTTTCTGTACACACCCTGTTTAGTATACAGTTTACTTTCTACTTGTATCTTGTAGTGTTCTTGGTTTGTGTGAGTTTATAGTTTATAAAGGCTATGCCTTTCGGTTTTAGGGAATATGACTTTTGGTGCTTGTCGCCAGCCCCTGGCCTATAGAAGGCAAGCTTGGGGTAGTCACGACACAGGCCTCAGGGGACGGGTCGTGACAGTATGATATAAATATTTATGTATGGTACGGCATAGAAAAAGTAAATGCATGCTATAAGATTTTTGGGTATATCATTTCTTACAATATAAAGATATCATAATTCACTACCCTTGCCTATTGTATTCTATTACATGAGAATATCATAAATCATAGAATCATAATGTACAATTCATATATATTTATATGAATCAGTGGCATCTAAACGTTAATATATTAACATCAAAATCATTATTCCATGTAAGATATCATTAACAATTAGGAAATCAATGAACATAAGAGTTAAGTGAATGAATTGAGGGTTCCAAACCATTGTAACCACATTCCATTTACTCATGTGTTATGTAACACATGAGTAAATTCCTAGAACTCAAAGATTATCCTTGAGGGACCTTATGAGGAAGTGATCACCATGATATTGGGCAGTATTAAAGATTAACTTGACTAATTCTAACTCTCCAATCTGATGAGCTTTCTTCTTATTCTTCCTTTATTGTGTGAGGAACTAACATGCCATTAGTTATAGGGAGAATATATCTTGAAAGTAAGGTGTTTCTATCAGTTTTTGGATACACCGTGGAGGAGGGTGAATTTTAGTTTTCTCTTAAATATCTTTATCAAGAATATTTTTTGAAGACAGTGGCAGTAGATCTCATCAATATAAGGTTAAAAAAATTTCTTTAATTTATGTTTATACATGATTTTAGGTTTCATGCATGTTATATATTAGGAAATGAGGCTTATTATTTCCACCTTTACATTAATTAAGTATCAATCAATCCTTATAACCCCATTATACACTTTTATGTAACCTTCTATATTCTAGGATGACATTGAACTCTAGAATAAACTTCCATATTCCTGGATGACACTAAACATTATCATACCCTTCCATCTTCCAAGATAAAATTAAAATCCAATATACCCTTTTTCTTTCTGGATGATAATAAACTCCAATGGAACCTTTTTTTCTTTTTAATGTGAATCCCTAAATGTGGACTTTTTGAACGCTATATACAAGGGAACCCCCTCCCCATGAAGGGTTCACTCCAGAGAGAACCACAATAGGGAAGGATCTATTTCCAATCGAGATAGTAGAGAATCTCAGAGGGTGAAAACCTGATCGATGATGGTTCAAAATATAAATTCATCAACTCAGGTGGGTTTCGTCTCATTTCACCCACTGAGTTGGGAACCAGGTGACCCAGCAAGATGGGTGGATCCTGGGGGAAGTAGAAATGCACCTAATAATGGACTCCCAAGAATCAAACCCTACACCTCCCAAATAACAACATGGTTATGATCCTCACTTTCACCACTATGCCACCACTGAAGTGGAAAATGTGTGTAGGGGTAATGATCACCCCCCACTAGGGTCCCTCCCCAGGCCCAAAGCATGCCACACATTCCCCATCTAGGAAATGGCTTTATGTCTTCCTAGATAACATTAAAATATGACATACCACTACATCTTTATAGATGACTATAAAATCAAACCTATCCAATTAAGCCTTATAATAGTTGGAATTGAACTCTATAATAACCCTTTAAGCCTTCCTGGATAGCCTTAAACTAAAGTGAAACACTTCCATATTTCGTTAAAACACTAAACTTCGGTGTTGATCCTTTAAGTCTTCCTAGAAGACATTAAAATTCATTGTAACCTTCTATATTCTTTGATTTTACTAAACTCTATCATAAAACTTTAAGAATTTATAGGCAACAATAAACACCAGTGTAATATTTAAGACTTTTTGAATGAAAATATCTCCAACTCAACCTTTAAGTATTCGTAGATAACATTAAAATCTAGCATAAACATTCAATATCTTGGAAGAAAATAAAATCCAGTATAAACCCTTTTAAGATTTTTGAATAGCACTAAACTCTAGTATACGCTTTATGCCTTCCCATATGGATTTAAACTAGGTAAGAACCCTCATGCCTTCTTATATGGATTTAAACTATGACATAACACTCATGGATTCATGGATTGTGTTAAATTCTAGAGTGGATTTCAATATGGATTTAAATTATAGCATAACCACCCCTCCATATATGATTAGTGTTTGATACCCTATGATTTGGTATGAAATGATTAAATTTTTGGAGGTGTCCATAAAATGCATAAAGTAGTAAGATTCAACCAACCTAAAGAAACCAACCCCAAATTATACCACAACCACACTATAATGGTATACAAACCAGTGTGGAGGGAATGAAAAGCTAGTCAATGGTGGTGATGGGCGGTGAGGTGCGCTGATGGGCGGCGAGAACCATCACCAGCAGCAGGGAAGCGAGCTAGGGTTCTGGTCTCGCGGGGGTTGGGGGAAGAAGGTGGGGTTATAGGGGTTGCGGGGAGAAGGGGGAGAAGGGGGTTCTGGGTCAGGTGTTGGGGGGAAGTGGTGCTGATGGCCGGTGAGAAACTTCATCGGCAGCGGGGAGGCGAGCTGGGGTTCAGGGATCACGGGTATCGGGGGAAGAAGGTAGGGTTGCATTGTTCTGAGGGAGAATGGGGGTCATGGTCGAGGGAAGTGACACCATTGAAAAAAAATAAGGTTTAGCGGCAGTTTACAAAACCACCGCTAAAGGCTATTTATGTTGTAGTGTGGGGACCCTTATGTATGAAAATGGATGAGTAACATGGATTTTGACTGTGATCAACACACCTCTTCTTTCTTTCTACTAAAGTTGAAATATATATACAAATTCAGACTATCGATTCATTATGTTGGATGTTTACCAGTAGTATGAGGAGTTACTTACTTGTCAGTAGGTGGGAGATCTTTAAGAACATATCATGCAATTTGGTTATTTGGTGTCAACATAGGAGCCGCTATTGCCACTAGCTCAGACTGACACCTTACCCATAGACATAGGAATTATTGTTGTATTTTGGGGTGTTTCTCCTGACAATAATAAAGGAAGTGCATAATTGTGGAAATAGGAATTATTGGTTCATTTTTTGTTGTTTCCCCTAACAATAATGAAGGTCCATATAACACAGTGGAATAAATTCAGGTGGAGGATGTATGACTAATTTTGGAGACTATTTGGGGGCCTTGGTGGGAGCTCTTTAAGAACATGTCATGAAATTTGATTATTTGGTGTCAACAGAGGAGCCGTCATTTTTTTCACTAGCTCAAACTGAAGCCTCACTCGTGGACACAGGAACTGTTGGTGCATTTTGGGGTGTTTCCCCTAACAATAATGAAGACACTCATACATGTGTAAATAGGAATTGTTTGTGAATTTTGGGATGTTTCACTTGGAAATAATTAAGGTCTACATACCATGGTGGATGAAATTTGGGTGGGGGATGAATGCATGAAGTTGGAGATCATGTGGGGCCCTTATATAAAAAGGGTATGTTATAATGGATAACAATAATTATGTATCAAATCTCATATTTCATTATTCCCAAGGAAAATATTTTTGTATAGGGAATATCCACATCCAAATTTCCCTTTTATTTCTCTCAAGAACAAGTTTCAAATCTTTATAGTTGGCCCAAGAACATGAGAGGAGCATCCAAGATATTGCTTGGGGTGTGAAAAGGGTGAATTATGAAGGATCACAATAGTGTCCTAAATCTCTATCAGTGTTCGGTTATGCCCAATGAAAAGACCCTAATATTGGGAAATCTTTATATCCAAAGCTCTTTTACTGATCAGAATATGGGAATATTCTTTTTCAGTAAACTTATGGGTGACACTTTTCAAAAGTTTTGAATCTATTTTATGTTAAAATTAATATTCTAAAGTGAACTTGATTTTTCATTTCATGAATTAGAGAAAAAAATTATGCTTCATAAGGTTGACATAGTCCCTCAATTGTTGTTCATCCCACCAGGTACTTATTTTCATGATCATCCACACGTCAAGAAGGTTATTGATGAAAGTTTCTCTAGATCCACAAACCAGTTAGGAGGTTATTGATGTATGTGAAACTCTATGAAACAAAACTGCACTTTTTGTAGTGCTTATATGGGGAAAGTGAAAGATCTAACCATGATTCACAATAATAAATCCTCAGGTTGTATATTTTGAAGTTACCATAATTGTTATTCCCCAAACAAATTTTTACCTAGGGGTGAATTAGGATATATGTAGTATTGTCCTGTATTTATCAAGAAATATTCTCTCCTTCACAACTTGTATGAAAATGAAATAAGTTGTAAAATGAGACGAGAGACTTTATTTGGTTCAAACAAACTATATTCTTCAAGGAGTATGCATTACAATGTTCCTATGTATCTGAAAGCTATCAGCTTGATCATGTTCTTGTGATAGTAATGATATTGAGTTAGATATTAATGCATCATTTGCGGAGTGCATGGTTTAGATTGTGGATTGAGGTGAGGAGGTGTTAAGGTGGAAGATGGTTCCACTTGTTCAAGTTCTATAGTGACATGGATGAATCTAAGAGGATACTTTAGAGTTATGGAAAAAAATTTGAGCGTATTGGTTTGTGGTTGAGCATGAACTTTAGAGACACTTCTTGAGGATGAGAATTTATTAATGGGGATGATTGTAAAGAATTAATGCTAACCATGTTACATTCTCCATAAAATCATAGTGGACACAAATTTTACATAACCGTGTGGTCAACCCATGCATGTTCTCTAAAGAGGTGGTGATCCTCCCACGGTTGGCGCACAACTTGACGTAACCATACGAGTGGTTTTAATCAAATAGAAAATTGTATATGACGATCATGTTTCATGACCCAAGATAGATATGGGGGATGATGGACTTGAGGCCAAATCTATGATTGAGATAGGACTTCATGGGATAGAGGCCTGATTTATTTTGATGATCTTATGGTTAATCCACTGTCTTCTTTTATGATTGTTTTTTTGCATGGAAATTTCACAATTATATTTCTCCCAGTGATATAATTATATCACACGCATTGGCATCCCTTTATTGTATACACTATTGATCATCTATGGATAAAAAATTATTGCATGAAATATTATTGGGATTTGATTTTTGAGGTTATTTATAAGACAGTGAGACTATTGAATGTAGTTGATGCATTATCAAGGGTATACTAGGAATTTTTTTTCATGCACATGGAAATATCAAGGTCTCTCTAGGAAGATCTTTGAGTAGTAAAGGATGAACTACAAAATGATATCCATTTTCCTGTAATGAAGGAAGCCATATTGCGATTGAAACTTGGGTATTTGTTTCATAATATCCTATTATTTAAATGGAAAAAATCGGTATTACCAAAAAAATAAGTCATGATACCCATGTTACAACACTACCACTATTCATTGGAAGGAGTGAATTTTAGCGTGCCTTATAAATTCTTTGAAAATGGGGTATACTTGATTATTATTCCATTATTTATGCAAAGGTATATTAGAGAGTGAAGTCTATCAAAAGAATAAATATGATGAATTGAACCCAATTGAGCTCATTTACACTGCCAATTTTGGAAATGTTTTGGGAAGAAGTCTCTATGGAAATTATGATCGGGATGCCTAAATCAGGCTACTTGGATGTTGTGCTGATGGTGGTAGAAAAATAGATCAATTATGATAACTTTATTTCAATTAATAATTCATATTCATAGAAAACAGTAGAAGAAATGATTATGAAGGGTATTATGAGATTACACGTTATTCTTAGCACTATTGTTAGTAACACGCACCAACTTTCACAAGTTTGTTTTGACAGTAACACTTTAAACGGTAAGATACTACTTTAAAGATGAGTTATTTTTAACACTTGTGTAGTGGTTAAAAATTAAAGGTTTCTAAATAATATTTGGATGAATATTTAAGATTTTTTTCTTTAGAAAATCCCAACCATTGTGTGATGTGATTCGCATGGGAAGAATTTAGTTACAACACTTCATACCATACATATATCCTAAAAACTTTATTTGAGGTGGTATATGGACAAAAAAACTCCACATATATTACATCATGCGAAGGGAGAAGAACCAATTGAAGATGTGTCTAGTACATTGAATGATAGATATATGCCTCTTAAGAAACTTCAGGGGTATATTCGTAGTGCACAACAAATAATGGAAAAGTATGCTAATCGACAA
Organism: Viscum album; assembly: GCA_963277665.1. Classification (NCBI taxonomy): domain Eukaryota; kingdom Viridiplantae; phylum Streptophyta; class Magnoliopsida; order Santalales; family Viscaceae; genus Viscum; species Viscum album. Next base: position 1,423,179,732 of record OY728143.1, read on the forward strand.
AATCATTAATATTTGAAAAATTTCTTATAAACCATAACTCTCTAAAAATAGTATGTTATATCCATTTTTCCATGTATCTCATCTCTAGATGGAAGTTTGAAACCATTTATTAGAACTAGATTTGGTGAAATAAATCATTGAAGACCTGATTTACCCATTAAAGATCTTTTTTGAGAAGATCTTGTATGGTTAACAAGATGGATTAAAAGGTTGTTAATGAGGCAACATGGAAGGATGTTGTGTTATTAAAGGCACAGTTCCCGTATCTTCAACTTTTGAATGAGGTTCCATTTCAAGGTGGGTAATGATATGAATGGGGTGTGAGGTCTTCTTGGATCCTTTTTCAGTCCTATGTTGATTCTACCTCCCATGAATTTACCAAAGGAGGGGGGAAACACTTATTAAATACTTGTATCATTTGAAATTAATTTTTCTGTAGAGATGTTGGCATTGGTTTTTATACCAAAAATTGTAATTAGAAAACTCTATTAGAAAATTCCATTTGAATTTTATAATAAATAATTAGTGAAATTTTATATTTCAAAGTTATGGTAGTAAATCACATTTAAAAAAATAATGATACAATTTTTCATCTTTACATATCTTATTAACATAAAAATATTTTAAAAATGAATTAAATATGCTTCATTAACTAAATAATGTTATTCTACTAATTTACATAAAATTTATATCATTATATATTTTATTAATAATAAATTAAAATTTTCAACAAATATATAACAATAAAATCATCATCATATATTTTTATAAAAAAATTATACAGAATTTACTTGGAAATATGAGAGAAATAATAATAAATTTTTTTGCTAGTGAATTTTCTTATTGAGGTTTTCAACTCCATACCATCATAAATAGGAAGTGAAGACATATATTTGAGGTTAGTGAAAATAGAAATAAAAAAATTGATTATATTTAAGACATGTTCTACACCCAACATTAACCCTTTTATTATTAATATGTTTAAGGGAGTGATTTTAAAGGGAAAAGTGTCAAATAAAAATGACAACCACAAAAACCTTATGATAACTGCAAAAAACCTTCTCTTCATTTAATGTAGTAGGTTTGGAAGGAAATTTCACCATCCATGCTTTGTGTATTCATGAAATTTGTGCTCTTGTCATGTCGGAAGGTAAGTTTTCAAAAAAACTAGTAAAATAGAATACCAGTTTCTGGTATTCTATTTTACAAGATGTTTTTTTTGAAAACTTACCTAGGAGCCTGACAAAAAAACAACCTGTGTGATGATTCAAAAGAAAATAGGGTGGAATTTCCATTGAGACCCACTACTTCAAATGAGGTGAATCTTTTTTCAGTTATTATAAGGTTGTTTCACATATATTTTTTCTTCTTACTTCTCCCATTTTAAATCATTCTTACACTAGTTTGTAAATGATGTACCTTCAAACAAATTAGTAAAAAATGTGTTGATGTTGGGTGTGGTGTCCTATGTATAATAAATGATTTCTATTCTATTTTCATTAATCTCAAATTTGTGTCTTCACTCTTCATAATGTTATAGAGTTGAAAATTTAATTAAATACTTTCATTAGAAAAATACATTTTTATATTTCTCTTGTATTTCAAAATAAATTCTATATAATTTTTTATAAGGATATATGGTAATGATTTTATTATTATACTTTTATTGAAAAAATTAATTTATTATTAAATAAAATATATAATGATATAAAAATTAAATGAAAATTAGTATAATAATGTCGTTTTGTTAATAAATCACACTTTTTTAAATATTTTTATGTGGGATTTTTGACTAGTTTTCTAATGATGAATTTAAATACAAAAAAACCAATGCAAAAATTACTAAATATTTTTTCTTAAAACATGATGACAATAATTTCTTGGTTATTTTCAATGTCTTATTTATCTATATAAATTTACAACTTTATTAATAAATTTCTTACAAATTAATATAATAATTCTTATAAAGTTTATTTTCCAATATAACTAACAAAATTTAATTTGAGTAATTGAGTATTTAATGGTTAAAGGATTGAATGTAAATCAATAAGTGTTTCCACCCTCCTTTGGTGAGTTTATGGGAGGTTTTCTCATCAGTAGTCTTTCCATGCCATATTGTTAACCATATAAGTGTTCACCCTCATGTGTTCTTAGCCAATATTTCTTCTAGATAAATTGGGTCTTCAATGAATTCTATTAGAAAATATAGTTCCACTAGATGACAACTGCAAAGGGCCCGTATTACTTTTGGCATATTCAACCTCAACTTGAGCTCTCTCTTTGTAAGATATTTATGATGATTTTGGTTAGTGTACTTTTACATTATTTATTGTGCATGTGGAAGAGGCCACTATAGTTTCTTAAGATCCTAATCTCTATCAACGAATACAGTGGCCACAGAATTAATTGTCACTTCTCCTTTTGTAAGATACAATATATGTGGAGGTTTTTATTTTCTAATAGAGGTATGGTTTGAATTATTATAAATGAATTATTACAATTCGAAGAACATCACCCAATGTGGATGTTCTGAAGAAAACATATTAAATATACTTTCAAACACCTATTAAAAACCTATGTTTGTCCATCACTCTGTTGGTGTTGGGAAGAACTCATCTTCAAAGTAATATTCTTTCGTTTAAAGAGTTCTTGTCAAAATAAACTTGTGAAAAGTTGGTCCTCATCACTTACTATTGCATAAAGAATCCAATGTAATATCACAACCTCATTTAAAAACTTTCTCAATCTCTCTACCACCACCATCACAAATTCCAAGCCTTATGATTTTGGTATGTCTGGTGATAAAGTCCATAGAGACTTCTTCCCAAACCATTTTTGGATTTGACAGTGGTTGAATGAATTCAGTTGGGTTCAATTCATCAAATTTATTATTTTGACATACTTCACACTCTATCATACCTTTGAATTAATAATTTCATACTAATCCAGTTGGTTCCATTTAAACAACATGCTATTATGAAACAAAGACACATGTTTCATTATGTTGTCTCGAAACAATGCTTCCTTTATTTCCCATAATAGAAAATCATGTTGTACCTCATCCTTTACCACTAGAATATCTTTTTAGCTAGGCCTTATATTTCTAAGTGCATGCAAAAAAATTCCTAGGGTAATATTTACAATACATCTGCTACATTTTTCAGTCTCCCTGATTTTTAAATAACCTCAAAATCATATCCTAGTAATTTTTCTTGAAAACATTACTGATCTATTATCTCAATTGGTGTTTGACGCTTCAATTATCAGTATAAACCTCAGGCTGTCTCCCTATAAAATATTTGATAACTGGTTTTTTACTACCTCTAGTTTCTTTAATTCAATAAAGACCCCCTACAATGAAATAATATTTCAAATATTCCACTTACCTCCCAAAAGAAACCATTTTTTTAAACCTTAATTAACTGATAATGAAAATGGAATTAAAAAATCATGGCATCCATACCCTATGGTCTTTGTCGATTACTGAGGGTACTGCATCAACATAAAAGGATGTCACTCCTTTTGTGCATTGAGAAACTAAAGATGAACCTGTGATAATGAAGACATATCTAGTAGAGGATGATTGTGAGACATAAACAGTATCTGTAATGAAGTCATATCCATATTTGTAACTTTTCCTTTTTCACCATTGTATTTCCTTCCTAAATGTTCTTAAATGTTTTCTAGATACCTTTAACAATAGTAACTGCCTTCCATCATAGAAAATATTTTTTAAAGTTATGAGAGTAATTCATTTTTATCTCTTTCATAATTCTCAAGATTCTTGTTATCCATTGATGTGAGATTATTTTTCATCAATAGGAGGAAATTCATTTATAGCAGCTTCCATAACATAATATCCAAGAGATGTAAGATAAGGAAACATTCTATATTTCCAAATATGATAGTTCTTTTCCTCAAAGACTAGAATCCCCTTACTATTCACACAATTCATATTCTCTATAAAAACTTATTTTCAAAAACATTAGAAAAAGAAAACTAAGGGAACCTTACCCCGAATGGACAGAATACCTTCATTTTTATTAAATTTTTTGATAACCCACCTTTCAAGGGATGAGGGGGAACCCTTACAAGGCCCATAGGATCAAATATTACATGGCCCATAGGCTTATGAGATTACATGACCCAAAGGTCTTAGGGAATTCAACCAGACTATCTATAAGGAACTGCCCCTCCCTAGCATCTGCATCATGGTAGTATCTCTCCACCTTCGCATGGCATCCTGGCTTGGCTTCCCATGAAAGAACAGGTAGGTCCCGATGGAATTTCCATACCCTCTCATTCTGAAAAATCCATTTGGCTCTACTCAAGTGAGTGCACCTTCTCTGAATCCTCAAACCGGTATCAGCAACAACTTCTTTTCTTTTCTGATTACGATACAAAAAAACAAACACTATTCACCAACTTATTTCTATAAATATTTTTACCTTGTGGATTATTGGTCTGATTGAAAACCAACATCTTCATCTTCTCACATTTCAAACAAAACATCCTAGCCTTCAAACAATTTCTGTGTCCGATGATCTCACACCGATGAACTGCGATCGAAAGTGTTTTACTTAAACTTTATTCTTTTACAAACTCATTCTTGTATCATGACTTCCTCATGTCTTTGAGAAAATTTAGATCAATGAAGCATCATCTGAATTACATTGGAATATTTCTATTACTTTTCATCCTTTCACCATATTATTTCTTTCCATTCAAACCTCAAACTGATTGGAAGCACATTTTCTCCCCTATCCTTCATAAGTATTTCATCACAAGTTTCCCAAGTAACATATGATTTTTGAGAACTCCATGATCATCATATCATCGTTACAATTAATATGGATACTTTCAGACTCTGATTTATTTTCTCATAGTGATTGAAACTTTCTTTTTGGACCCAGTGTGACTCCGGAAACCAACTTCATCCACAAACTTTCTTCATAATGATAAACCTAAATTTTAAGAATTTCTTATCAAAACATGTGCATTTATTTATTGGACATTTGGAATACTTGTTGATGAAGGAATTAAATATCAACAACATTGAAGAATACCCTAATATTTTGAATTAAATTTATAGATCAATAAGATAAAATTTAGAGGATACAATTTCTTTAACGGTGAGAGAATGCAACGACTCGAAAAAGGTACTCTGTTTATTAATGGATATCTTTCCTCCAAATAAATTTTTTATAATGTTTTAAAATAGAACCACATATAACAAATATTTATTTAATGAGAAATTTTTTACATCATAGGTTGAGTTGAACTTTTACAAATATAAATATTGATAAAAAACACTTACTAGAAAACTAACAACACTTTATTTCTTTATTCAAGAACATTACATCCAGTTTTAAAAAATTCTTGTAATTAATCCAAATATTAAAATGGGAAGGATAATAGAGAATAAGTAAAGTAAAATATAATAAAAAGTTCCATCTCGATCACCTAGAATTATTCCACCAATGAACAATGCTATAATAAAGAAACAGAGTTAGTAAAACAATATTTATTCTGGAAAAGAAATAGAAACTTGATAGAATCACTGTGAATGATAAAGTGTAGAAATGATATTGTATTTATAGGAAAATATTTTTTCAACTAATATGGTTGTTCTACATTATGATCTATACTCAATGAAATATATGGTCATTATTGTGTTGGTTAAGTAGATATTTTAAAATGATCATTGGGATTGTTTAATGATATAACTAAACTGTATTATTTTCGAAGACTGTAAAACACATTCTATTAAAATATGTTTTTATGTGGAAGTATTAAATAAAATTTTATTTTATCTAATAATCATATAAAATTATATCTAAATTATAATATATTTTAATGGATCCCAAAATAATTGTTATAATGGTCTGAATGTTGATTTTTCTATTAAATTGTTATTTTTCATGACAATAATGATTTATTCAAAAATTAAAATTATTATAGAGAATATTTTGATTTAATAAAATTTATTTTATACTAATCACGTAAAAATAATCTTAAGGTAATTTTTTGAGAATTTTCTGAAAATTTTGAATTTTTAGTGAAAAAGTGAAAATAGTCTCTTTTAAATAACTATGATTTTATGACATAGTTATTATGTCATCATGATTTAAATATTAAATAAAAGTTTTATTTAATAAAAATATAATTTAATACATATAAATTTATGTTAAAAATATTAGTTTTAATTTATATATTTATATCATTATTTTTGGGATCAAAAATTTGAATTTTAAAGATAAAAAATGTATTTGATTTTTGTGCATTAATTGACTGGTTTGGATGATATAGTTTAGTGTAAGGATGGATTTAACAACCACCCACCCTCTCCAACTCTTTAATAGTCAATAAATATATTTATAATTTATTGGTCTTACAAGTGGTTGACTTATATTGTAAAATAACCAATAATTAATCTCTTTAAACCCATCCATTCTCATGTATAAATACAACCCTTTCCCCCCTCTCTTAACTATAAATTAGAAAAACATGAATTTATTCCCATTTAACCTATATAAATATCCTCCAAGGTGTTCCCAAGGTGTGTCCAAAGTCCTATGGTTTTCCCTTCTACAATTTAGGAAGCAACGCTTCAAGGTAAAAGAAATTCTCTTCTTCTTTTTCATTCAAGTGCCTCTTTTTGGTGAGATTACTTACTGTAAATGATTCATTCTTTTCATGCACATTTTATCATTACTATACTTAACAAGTTATTTTTCATCAATTTTATACCTTATCTTCCTCCCATTATTCCCTTTTCATAAGGCAAAATGTATACTATTATGCTGTTGAATTTTAGTACGGTAAATTCTCATCTTCACCTTTTTCATCCAAGTACCCCTAATGTGTAAACATTATAATTATCAAAAAAATTATTATCTTACTCTGTTTATGTTAAATGTAATTCCCATTTAGTGGTTTTTCAATGTGAGGCCTCAATTTCCTCCCATTGTAATTTTTCATATTCAATGTTATGTACTGTCATGTTGTTGAATTCGTTTCTTGAAATTTCTATTTCCTACATGAGAAATTCTCATTTTATGAATACCAAAATCTCTTCTATGGATATTCACCTATATTTAAAAAATTTGTGTTGATTAGGGGATCTACATATATGAATCCCATATTCCCTTTTTATGGGTTAAAAATGATGTTATTTTTGAGACTTTAAGCTCTTTGTATGCATTGATTTTGAAATGAACCCCATTTTTTATTTCCATGGGTTATTGATGAAACTATTTACATTATGTTAAAATGTGGGTCACATGAAATAAGAAATATTAAGGGTTATACCTGATAGATCTTCAATTCATGTATTAAAAAATTAATCTCTAGAGATGACATGATTACGATACCTCGGTGAATAACTGTAGTAATTATGATTTATGACACATTAAAGATGGACCGTAGTGACATGATTATGAATGTTCTATTTTTATGTTGTAGAAACATTTATATATCATTATTCATGTTCTTTCTATTATTATAGGCTTCATATTCATTTGATCATACCTTATTATATCTCTTCCTCACATGCTAAGTGTTTCCTTTGTTTATTCCTTTGTTGAGATTTCTACTCACCCCTTTCTTTTATGTATGTCCCTAGAGATATGAGATGTAGTAATAGTAACCTAGAAATAACCTATGAAGAATAATATAAAATGTATTAGAAGAATTTTTAAGTTTTTTATGTCTTTTTCAGGTATTATGTTCCTATTTTCAAGACATTAAAACCAAAAGATCTTCCAATTTATTAAATGTTGTATCTTGAAATGAAATATTTTTTAAATGAAAAGGTAGGTCATCATAATTTTATAATTTGAAATAATGTCTTCTAATATGATTAAGTTATGATGGTTTGGATTTTTCTCATTTTTAACCATGTATTGGATACATTTATAATCAATGATTGAATCAAAATTTTTCACTTCATATTCTTTATGAATTAAGTGTTATTTGATTAGTTAAGGATTTGTTTTGCCTTTGTTTTCTTATAATGAGTTGTGGATTTCCCTATTTTTTTGTGATATTCGTGTCTGAGAAGCTCATAATTTTGAGTTTCTAAAGTATTAAATTAACTGGTTGTTTATGAGGATGATAATTTTAATTTATTACAATCTCACTAAAGTTTAGATGCTAAAATATTAGAATGTGATATGAATCACTGTGTTTCTTATATAAATATCTTAAAAAGTGACACTTTTAATTTTAGGAAAAAGTAACACTGTCTATTTCCAAACCTATCTCAATGTTATAGAGTAATCTAAAATATTTCCTGATATTCTCTAAAAAAATAGCATGAAAATCAAAATAAAAGAAACCAATATTGTTTATAAAAGGAGATATCCTTGGGTTGGAGACATGAAATTTTCTTAGAAGGAATGTGGGTTGGTTGGTTTAGTTGATTTTTAGTGAGTGCACAAAACTAAATAATCATATTACACTAAAAATAACAATGAAATTAAACTAAATTTTTCATTACAAATAAATTGAATAAAATTAAAATGTATTTTTTTAGTTTCACTAGGTAATTATTTTTTGTACATTTAGATATATGGAAAATATATCTATATATATTTTCACTTCCTCAAACATGGTATATTTAAAGAAACATTTCTACCAAAATTATAAAAATGACACTTATGTTATTACATATATTAAGTAATGAAAATTCATTTATAATTTTATTCAAAACTATATAATTAAGATTGAAAGTTTTATTTTATATCAATAATGATATTTATGATATATTAATGGTTGATCCACATATGATACCTTAGTTTGTAAATATTAGGTTTAATCTCTTTTAATCATTTTTTATCTTTTTAAACTATAAATTTTGATATTTTATTATTAATTTATAAAATAATCTCAGTGTATTTTTTTATTTTTTAAATAAGAGAGAAAAATTGTAATAACTGAGCATAAATAGAAATAAAAAATCATATAGATGACCCTTAAATAAATCATTCAAGACAATCTTGTTCAAAATGGTTTTAATGAAAAGATGGTTTTCAATAGAGATAATTAACGATGTTTGATCTATGTAGCTGACTCACAATTAATTAGTTTTAATGTTTTTTTATAGTTTTTTTGGTAAAGAAAAACAACAAACCAAAAAAAATATTGTGAACCTGATAGATATAAATAAAATTTCAAGTTTTATTTTCTTTTTATCACCTTTATTTCTAAGGACCATGGGAGAGTTGTTTCTTCTGATTTTGCGATATTACAATATATTATATTTTAGCATGGATTACCTTTTAATTCACAAGGGTTTCTAAGTGAGTCGGATTTCTTGTTTTTTTTATCTTCTAGGGCTGAAAATTGATTTTACATTGTGCCAGTTAAATAACTGGTTTAGTTATTATTGATTTTATCTAGAATATAAGTTAGGGGCATTAACTGTTGCTTTTAATATTCTTTCCTTTTTATTATAACTTTAATTTCAAGAGCTCTAACTATTGAATTGTATACTTATAACTTTTTTCATGTGAGTTATCATTCAAAGGATTTTTGGAGAGTTCAGTTAATTTTAATCCATACAAGTTTCTTATGTATCCAAATTCATAGGATGTAACTCTTTGACTTTATTCTTCCCTTCAAGTTGAGGTTTTCTTATTTAATGATTTGTATTGTGATCTTGTTCATGTTTAAGAACCAAACTATTGGACGCTATTATCTTATTTATTTAATCAAATCCTAGTTTCTTAATAGTGATACCCTATCACACTTACATACATATATATATATATACACATATATTCTTATATATAATGACATATATATATATATTTTCATACATATATATATATATAATTACATATATATAAATACAATTCTACATATATATATTATTATATCTAATGTTATATATATATATTAATACATATTTATTTTTTATATATCTATATATTTTTTATATTTATTTATATATATTTACCTTTACATATATTTACATATATTTCATATATAATTACATGTATATACTTTCATATAATTATATATATCTATATCTAATTACATATATCTATATATTTATATATATACTTATTTATATGTATTTAGATATATTTAAATATTTATATACATTTATAATAGAAGCCGCCATAATATACTGTAATTCGATCAAAATAATCACCACATAAATCTACACAACATGAATAGGAGAAACTCTAAACACTGGCGGAACAATAGTAGTCATCATATATAAAACTCCCCTATATCAACAATCATATCAACCACCCTTCTTTAGTCTCTGATATAATCCTCCAAAATAATCTGCTAATTTGTATAGACCCAAGGTAAATAATGCACATGTACACATACAGAGGTGAGAAATAATATTCATTATGTCCATCTCATGTATTGAGTTTTCCCTATGTATATTTAATGTTTACATGCGTCAACAATTAATAAACCATAGTAAAACCAACATCACCCAATGTCATCATCAAGCATAACAATATTCATGATCAATCCTTAATAAGTTCCTCATGGATCACTCTCAACAAGGTCACAAAATGATAATATTTATTTTAAAAATAATATAAATAACATCATAAAATATTAATATGATCTAACATCCCTTCATATATTTTCCACATGATAATTCACCAAAGATTCACATATTCATGAGATACTGGGGGAAATACAAGTCGCCACCTATCTTGGAAGTACTAAAGGAAATATACATCTCTAGGGATGGAAGCTACAAATGTATTAGGATATCAAAGGAAATAAACATCTCAAGGGATATAACTATATATTTTTCTATTTTAGGAAGTACACATCTCATAAGAATACAAGGGGCACTACTGTATGTAGGGGAAAGGGGCCATGCGAAGTGTTGATACTCCTTAAGTAGGGGTTTGTTGAGTTAGATGTAGCCATAGGGATGTGGTTAAAATTAGAATATTATGTGTGATTAAGTGGTTAAATATGTACTGGTAAGAGTTTTTAAAAAGGGAAAGAGGGATTAGAAAGAGGAGTGATTGTTCTATTTTAGGAGTTGGAAAACTTTCTTGGGAGGAAGCTTCCTATGGAACTCTCGAGTTACTCCCTTATTTCTTCCTTTCCAAATCTTATTTTCCTCCATTCCACATGTATTTACAATCTATTTTTACCTAAATTTAAATATAAAGAATTCTGGGCTCTATTTTCTTCAGTCCTTTAAAACTTATTTGACCATGAAATAGACACCCAGGCTGTTTCCAACCAAAATTCTTCTAGATATAAATGGTTTCCAAAACACCCAAAAATCCTCTATACTTTTTTCTTCTTGATCTACCACTACATAGACACACTAACAATGATTTGGTGTGTGCATCCTACACTAAATGTATCTAACATTCTGCAATGTCAAACACCAAACTCTAATTGACTTTGTTTGAAAACAATTGAAAAATAATCCAACATTACAACCTTTTGTTGAAAAATCCCCATGATTTTCTTTCATTCCATCCATTTTTTATCCATGTGAATTTATCCTTTATCCTCAATCCATTCATTCTCTACTTAATTTGCAATCATGTTTCCCCTTGAAAATAAAATTCAAAGGGTCTCCTTTTCTAGATGTGATCACTGATAAACATTCTCAAAACTCTTCTATTGTGTAAAAAACTGAGTAAATATCTATTAACAAATTCTCTAAGCTTATGTGAGTCAAATATTTTGTTAGTAAAATAGTTATAATTTCAATTTCAATAATGTTTTCCCTAGATCAAAACATATTTCTTCTTTCAATTCCATATGGATCATTTCAATCCCTATCTTATTACACATATCAAAAGTCGAACACCTAAAAATTCACAATATACATGTAAAATACTATATACACTATGGAGAGATGTTTTTAAACCTCCTTAGTTTGAGGAAGTCATTTGAACTTGAGGTTCAATTAATGCTTCTTGAATACAGATGTTTCCCATAGTTTTTAAAAAATATATATTACTTGATGTTGAGTTCCAAAAAACTCTAATTTCACAAAGTTTTTCTTCAGCTTTTCCATTATAATGTGTTAAAATATGTTGATATGTTTTGAGTGATAGTGCTATATGGAGTTCTTCGTTAACTCGATGACACTCTTATTACCACAATGAATCAATATCAGCCATAGTACCACTTTTCCAAGATCTTCTAACCATCGCTTCATCTACATCAACTAAGTATAGGCCTTAGTAATTGAAATGAATTTTGCCTCTATTGTACTCAAAAATATAATCTCTTGCTTCTTACTTATCCATCCAGAAAAATTTATTCCAAAGAATAATGATTTTTCATTAGTGGGTTTTCGATTCGAAAAAATCTATATCCCTATCCACACTCAATAAGACACCAAATCTCAATCTTATTATACTTTGAAAATAGAAACATAGTTCAATATTCTCTAAATATATGACATTATCCTCTCTATAAATGAAATATGTTCCTCATTTTCACAACTATGATATCATGCTGCCAAGAAAACATGATTTGTTTGGTGCAACATGATTAATGTGGAATTAATTAATAAATCAAGAAATAATTTTTCCCTTTTGAGTTTAATGGAAGTTCATATCTCGAACCTTTGATGGGAATGGAACTGGTTGATTAATCCCATAACCATGAAAGTTTTATCGATGAGTTTATTTATGAAAATTAAAATAAAGATATATGAAACATATAGGTTGATGAGATAAGTAATTCAACTTGATTGATTAGATATCGAGACAAATGAATTATATTTCATAGTGAACACTCATAGGAGGTTGTTGTTATTATCATTAAATCCTTTCCCTATGTGTGACTTTGCGTGTTTCTAGATGTTAATCTTAGAATTTAGACAAATTCGTTTCAATTCCATTTGGAAAGGGTCTTATAGGATCACACATATCTAGATCTCTAGTTAAATTCTATATGAATTTAATATTAGAATATATATTATTATCAAGTTTTAAGAAATAATATTATTTGATTTATGTTGATCACATAAATAATTTATTAATTAATAATGTAATAATATTCATTTATTTAAATAAATAGTCATTATTAAAGGTTCGATAAATACTGAGGGCGATTAATAAACCAAGTTAAGAGTAATATTGGAAATGATATTTTTAGAGGATGTGAGTCATCCTTATTATTCATTATAAATAAAAACCAAGGCCTCCCCTAAGAGTTATTTAGGGTATTGAATTACTAGTTTATTTATGTTAACATGGTATCACAACAAGTTCCCCAACAATATCCCTCTCTCTATTATCTATTTTCTCTATATTTAGGTTTCACTAGGGATTTCCCCCCACAAGGGGGTTGAAAACCCAAGCCCCTTGGCCAGCACAACTTCCCCCTTCCCGGTGCCTCTATCCAATGTCCACCCCTACCATTTTATAGTTCTCCCATTCTATATGTGAGTTCCCCCCTTCTGTGTCTCTCTCTCCCGTGCATAGTTGAAGTTATAGGACCTTTAAATCTTTGGTATCCTTGATATTATTAGCAGTGATTTTAATGTTTTTGACTGTCGATTAAAGGTGGGAACTGTGGATCGTGTGGTGAAGATCCCTCTCCTTTTCATATCACTTCGTAAAATCAATGATATTGATCATCTTGACATTTTTCCTCGTATGTTTAATCTTATCGTCATCCATTTTCTTCTCCTACACCAGCTTGTCCCCAACGGCTTCTATCCAGTCATAGATGCATGATTCCCTTCACTCAGGTACTGTGAGCCCAAGTAGCCCGCTCTTTATTTTTGTGATACCCTCCTAGTAGTTTCTCCATGAATTTCAACCAATGGGATCACATCTGTGTTGTACCTCTCGTATCCCCTCGTGGTTTAATTTTCATGATCACAATCACTTTCTTATTTATCTAACATTGTTTTAAGTGTTTTTGTTTTATAGGCAAAAGATTGCCAAGGAAATGGGCCATGAAGCACATCACGTGGACTGAAATTCAGTCCACCGGCCAACCGGTGTGATAGCACCGGCCAGCCGGTGGACCTGGCAGAGGCATTGCCCACTGCCAGGTTCCACCGGTCAGCCGGTGGCTCTGTCACCGGCCAGCCGGTGGCAACCTGATGAAACAGTGGTAGCTACTGTCTGCCCACCGGCCAGCCGGTGGCTCTGGCACCGGTCAGCCGGTGCTGCCTGGGCAGAAGGCCTTCTCAACGTCCAAGGCACCGGCCAGCCGGTGGCCCTGTACCGGCCAGCCGGTAGCCCAGTCAAACTAGCCGTTGGCTTTGACCAGTCAACCCTCTTTTGGCCTCCAACGGCTCCGAAGACTTCTCCAACGGCTCCGAAGACACCCCAAGGGTTCCATGCCTATAAATAAAGGCCAAGGAAGCCCCGGACACTAACCGGATCATATACTAAGCCAACAGACACATTTTCCATCATTTGGCGTACCTCCGGCGGACTTCCTTCAAGGAACCCACCTTGCTCCAACAACTTCCACATCCAAGGAGCTCCTCCAAAAAAGCTTGGAAGCGGCCTTCAACATCTCCAATCAATCAAAGGCGCCCAAGGCTTCTCAACATACGGGTTTTATTGTTTTATTTATTTTGAGCTTTAAATTTGGGTTTGTGCCTACAAACCCCAAACTCTTTCTTCATCCCTCTTTCTTTTGGGTTTCACATCACCATTAAGGTGTGAAGAGGTTTCTTCAAGCCTTTCCTTTTAAAAGGCTTGTGTCATAGGTGAGCTAGCCTTCACCTGTAAGAAGGATAGTGGGTTCTTGCTCAACCATTAAAAGCAACTGGGTTCTTGCTAAACCAATTCAAAAGCAAGCTGTAATAGGTCCTAGTGCTACCTCAAAGCCTAGTGGGTTTCTTGCTAAAACCATTGAAAAGCAAGCGGTAGAATCTCTCAACGGTTGAGTTGGGAGCAGAGACGTAGGCCGGGTTTTTGGCCGAACTCCGTTATCAATTTCTTGTGTGATTGCCTCTTTTATTTTCCGCTGCACATACTTTGATTTCACTTTGATTTTAAATTTGTTAATCTTTTTTTTAAAAGGCAATTCACCCCCCCTCTTGCCATCACTCCCTTTTTCTCCGCCTAACAATTGGTATCAAAGGGACGTATTTGAATAATTCCCTAACTGGTTTCAAATTAAAGATCCTATTTTTTGATGGCTTCTACCGCTTCTTCCTCTCAATCCCCCGAAGGACATTCTTTGGATCGTGCTCCATTCTTTGATGGAGCCGATTATACTTTTTGGAAAACCCGCATGTCAACTTTTCTTAAAAGCATTAGCTATCCTATTTTTAGAATTGTTATGCATGGTTTTACGCTCTCTTCTCCCGATGAGTCTAAATGGACCCCCGCCGATATTAAGAATTTTGAGCTTGATGGCAAAGCCATGAATGCTCTTCATTGCGGGTTAGATAGAAATGAATTTAATTGTATTTCTTCTTGAACTACCTCTTATGATATTTGGAAATATTTAGAGCTAACCCATGAAGGTACTAGCAAGGCTCCAAAGCAAGAACCCGCTCAAGAGCAAGAACTCGACGAAAAATTCAAACCCGCTTGCCCACTTCACAAGAAAAGGGCCAAGAAAAAGAAGGGAAAGAAGAAGGCTTCAAAGGAATCTTGGAGTAATAGCTCCTCCTTATCCTCCTTATCCTCAAGCGACCAAGGTACAAAATGCCTAATGGAAAAACATGAGGTATCATCATCCTCTTCCTCTTCTTCCTCCTCTAGTTATTCTAATTCTTTTAATCATTTATCATATGAAGAACTCCAACATGCTAGAGACAAATTAGAAAATGGTTTTCAGGAACTTTATTCTAAATTTGTTTCTTTGAAAAAGAATTTCAAAAAACATTCCTCCGAAAAAGAACAACTTCTCAAAGAGAAGGAGGAACTCTCCCTAAAAATCCAAAATTTCCCAAATGTTGATTCTTTGGAATCAACCATCAAGGACCTTAGAGAATCCCTAGCCAAATTCACCCAAGGGGAACAAAATCTTTCAAAATTACTTGGTTCCCAACGAATTTCAAGAACCACCCAAGGGCTAGGATATACCAATGTAGCTTCCTCCTCCCATGCTCCAACTGTTTTTGTAAGGGGGAGCTCTAGTTTTAAATTTTGTAATTATTGTAAGAAACCCGGGCACCTCATTTATGAGTGTGATTGCAAAAATGCCCGGTACGGTCAACCCAAATCTTTTTTTTATTCGGACGAATTTTATAGGAGAAGACCCGCCATGAAACAAATTTGGATTGAAAAATCCCTTTTGGCGAGTCTCTCCGGGCCAAAAATTGTTTCGTTTCCCCGATGATCTTTTGTTTTATTTAGGGGGAGAAATTTTCTTAAATTCAAAAATCTCTTTCGATTCATTTTTCAATTTAAATTCATTTTTGATTCAAAACTCTCAATTTCAAAAATTTCATTTGGTTTCAAATTTCAAATTTCAATTGGTTTTTGATTCAAAACTTTCAATTCAAACTGTTATTCAAATTTTCATTTCAATTTCAAAAATCTCAATTGATTTTTCAATTTTCATATCTAGTTTTTCAAACCCTTTCCCTCAATCAAATTTTTATGCCCCACGCTATTTTGATAATCACAAAGGGGGATAAATTTCTTGATTGATTGGGGGAGAGTATTTTCTATCATGCTTTGATTTATTTTCAAATTATCCTTTAAGAATGTCTTTAATTTCAGTATTTTACTTTGATTGTTTCGGTGATTGTGATCATCAAAATAGGGGGAGATTGTTGTACCTCTCGTATCCCCTCGTGGTTTAATTTTCATGATCACAATCACTTTCTTATTTATCTAACATTGTTTTAAGTGTTTTTGTTTTATAGGCAAAAGATTTCCAAGGAAATGGGCCATGAAGCACATCACGTGGACTGAAATTCAGTCCACCGGCCAACCGGTGTGATAGCACCGGCCAGCCGGTGGACCTGGCAGAGGCATTGCCCACTGCCAGGTTCCACCGGTCAGCCGGTGGCTCTGTCACCGGCCAGCCGGTGGCAACCTGATGAAACAGTGGTAGCTACTGTCTGCCCACCGGCCAGCCGGTGGCTCTGGCACCGGTCAGCCGGTGCTGCCTGGGCAGAAGGCCTTCTCAACGTCCAAGGCACCGGCCAGCCGGTGGCCCTGTACCGGCCAGCCGGTAGCCCAGTCAAACTAGCTGTTGGCTTTGACCAGTCAACCCTCTTTTGGCCTCCAACGGCTCCGAAGACTTCTCCAACGGCTCCGAAGACACCCCAAGGGTTCCATGCCTATAAATAAAGGCCAAGGAAGCCCCGGACACTAACCGGATCATATACCAAGCCAACGGACACATTTTCCATCATTTGGCGTACCTCTGGCGGACTTCCTTCAAGGAACCCACCTTGCTCCAACAACTTCCACATCCAAGGAGCTCCTCCAATGAAGCTTGGAAGCGGCCTTCAACATCTCCAATCAATCAAAGGCGCCCAAGGCTTCTCAACATACGGTTTTTATTGTTTTATTTATTTTGAGCTTTAAATTTGGGTTTGTGCCTACAAACCCCAAACTCTTTCTTCATCCCTCTTTCTTTTGGGTTTCACATCACCATTAAGGTGTGAAGAGGTTTCTTCAAGCCTTTCCTTTTAAAAGGCTTGTGTCATAGGTGAGCTAGCCTTCACCTGTAAGAAGGCTAGTGGGTTCTTGCTCAATCATTAAAAGCAAGTGGGTTCTTGCTAAACCAATTCAAAAGCAAGCTGTAATAGGTCCTAGTGCTACCTCAAAGCCTAGTGGGTTTCTTGCTAAAACCATTGAAAAGCAAGCGGTAGAATCTCTCAACGGTTGAGTTTGGAGCGGAGACGTAGGCCGGGTTTTTGGCCGAACTCCGTTATCAATTTCTTGTGTGATTGCCTCTTTTATTTTCCGCTGCACATACTTTGATTTCACTTTGATTTTAAATTTGTTAATCTTTTTTTTAAAGGCAATTCACCCCCCCTCTTGCCATCATTCCCTTTTTCTCTGCCTAACAATTGGTATCAAAGGGACGTATTTGAATAATTCCCTAACTGGTTTCAAATTAAAGATCCTATTTTTTGATGGCTTCTACCGCTTCTTCCTCTCAATCCCCCGAAGGACATTCTTTGGATCGTGCTCCATTCTTTGATGGAGCCGATTATACTTTTTGGAAAACCCGCATGTCAACTTTTCTTAAAAGCATTAGATATCCTATTTTTAGAATTGTTATGCATGGTTTTACGCTCTCTTCTCCTGATGAGTCTAAATGGACCCCCGCCGATATTAAGAATTTTGAGCTTGATGGCAAAGCCATGAATGCTCTTCATTGCGGGTTAGATAGAAATGAATTTAATTGTATTTCTTCTTGAACTACCTCTTATGATATTTGGAAATATTTAGAGCTAACCCATGAAGGTACTAGCAAGGCTCCAAAGCAAGAACCCGCTCAAGAGCAAGAACTCGACGAAAAATTAAAACCCGCTTGCCCACTTCACAAGAAAAGGGCCAAGAAAAAGAAGGGAAAGAAGAAGGCTTCAAAGGCATCTTGGAGTAATAGCTCCTCCTTATCCTACTTCTCCTCAAGCGACCAAGGTACAAAATTCCTAATGGCAAAACATGAGGTATCATCATCCTCTTCCTCTTCTTCCTCCTCTAGTTCTTCTAATTCTTTTAATCATTTATCATATGAAGAACTCCAACATGCTAGAGACCAATTAGAAAATGGTTTTCATGAACTTTCTTCTAAATTTGTTTCTTTGAAAAAGAATTTCAAAAAAATTTCCTCCGAAAAAGAACAACTTCTCAAAGAGAAGGAGGAACTCTCCCTAAAAATCCAAAATTTCCCAAATGTTGATTCTTTGGAATCAACCATCAAGGACCTTAGAGAATCCCTAGCCAAATTCACCCAAGGGGAACAAAATCTTTCAAAATTGCTTGGTTCCCAACGAATTTCAAGAACCACCCAAGGGCTAGGATATACCAATGTAGCTTCCTCCTCCCATGCTCCAACTGTTTTTGTAAGGGGGAGCTCTAGTTTTAAATTTTGTAATTATTGTAAGAAACCTGGGCACCTCATTTATGAGTGTGATTGAAAAAATGCACGGTACGGTCAACCCAAATCTTTTTTTTTTATTTGGAAGAATTTTATAGGAGAAGACCCGCCATGAAACAAATTTGGATTGAAAAATCCCTTTTGGCGAGTCTCTCCGGGCCAAAAATTGTTTCGTTTCCCCGATGATCTTTTGTTCTATTTAGGGGGAGAAATTTTCTTAAATTCAAAAATCTCTTTCGATTCATTTTTCAATTTAAATTCATTTTTGATTCAAAACTCTCAATTTCAAAAATTTCATTTGGTTTCAAATTTCAAATTTCAATTGGTTTTTGATTCAAAACTTTCAATTCAAACTGTTATTCAAATTTTCATTTCAATTTCAAAAATCTCAATTGATTTTTCAATTTTCATATCTAGTTTTTCAAACCCTTTCCCTCAATCAAATTTTTATGCCCCACGCTATTTTGATAATCACAAAGGGGGAGAAATTTCTTGATTGATTGGGGGAGAGTATTTTCTATCATGCTTTTATTTATTTTCAAATTATCCTTTAAGAATGTCTTTAATTTCAGTATTTTACTTTGATTGTTTCGGTGATTGTGATCATCAAAATAGGGGGAGATTGTTGTACCTCTCGTATCCCCTCGTGGTTTAATTTTCATGATCACAATCACTTTCTTATTTATCTAACATTGTTTTAAGTGTTTTTGTTTTATAGGAAAAAGATTGCCAAGGAAATGGGCCATGAAGCACATCACGTGGACTGAAATTCAGTCCACAGGCCAACCGGTGTGATAGCACCGGCCAGCCGGTGGACCTGGCAGAGGCATTGCCCACTGCCAGGTTCCACCGGTCAGCCGGTGGCTCTGTCACCGGCCAGCCGGTGGCAACCTGATGAAACAGTGGTAGCTACTGTCTACCCACCGGCCAGCCGGTGGCTCTGGCACCGGTCAGCCGGTGCTGCCTGGGCAGAAGTCCTTCTCAACGTCCAAGGCACCGACCAGCCGGTGGCCCTGTACCGGCCAGCCGGTAGCCCAGTCAAACTAGCCGTTGGCTTTGACCAGTCAACCCTCTTTTGGCCTCCAACGGCTCCGAAGACTTCTCCAACGGCTCCGAAGACACCCCAAGGGTTCCATGCCTATAAATAAAGGCCAAGGAATCCCCGGACACTAACCGGATCATATACCAAGCCAACGGACACATTTTCCATCATTTGGCGTACCTCCGGCGGACTTCCTTCAAGGAACCCACCTTGCTCCAACAACTTCCACATCCAAGGAGCTCCTCCAAAGAATCTTGGAAGCGGCCTTCAACATCTCCAATCAATCAAAGGCGCCCAAGGCTTCTCAACATACGAGTTTTATTGTTTTATTTATTTTGAGCTTTAAATTTGGGTTTGTGCCTACAAACCCCAAACTCTTTCTTCATCCCTCTTTCTTTTGGGTTTCACATCACCATTAAGGTGTGAAGAGGTTTCTTCAAGCCTTTCCTTTGAAAATGCTTGTGTCATAGGTGAGCTAGCCTTCACCTGTAAGAAGGCTAGTGGGTTCTTGCTCAACCATTAAAAGTAAGTGGGTTCTTGCTAAACCAATTCAAAAGCAATCTGTAATAGGTCCTAGTGCTACCTCAAAGCCTAGTGGGTTTCTTGCTAAAACCATTGAAAAGAAAGCGGTAGAATCTCTCAATGGTTGAGTTGGGAGCGGAGACGTAGGCCGGGTTTTTGGCCGAACTCCGTTATCAATTTCTTGTGTGATTGCCTCTTTTATTTTCTGCTGCACATACTTTGATTTCACTTTGATTTTAAATTTGTTAATCTTTTTTTTAAAAGGCAATTCACCCCCCCTCTTGCCATCACTCCCTTTTTCTCCGCCTAACAATCTGTTACTATACAATCTCCCTCTCTCCAAGATTTTATGTGGACTGTTTGATTGCCATGTATTCTTCTACCAAATTTCATACCTATCGTCTGTCTCACCCTCAATGCATAGGTTTTTTCTTCTGATCTCAGTGTCTAGACACTCCTCCACCCATCTTGCATCACCCATGTTATCATCTTGATGCACTAGTGCATTCCATTCCTACATACCTTGACTCAATCTAGCTATTCCTACCAGACATATGACAAGTGTCCTGTCACACGCTATTCCTACACATCTAGATGATCTTGACCCATTTGTTCTTACCGAGGCATGTACCGGCTATTACTGTTATTCTGATTAGGGGAACTATTCCTTATTTGACACATCTTTTTTAGAATGATTATTTATCTACTTCATCTTGAGGGGGAACAACCATGGAAGATGATATTTTCTTCTATTTTCTCCTATTTTGTAAACAAGCTGAGTATGTCTAGCTTGAGGGGGAATGGAGAGTGCTAGAGTTTTTTTGATTTTATTTTCTTTAATTATATATCCCAGATGGGTATATCTAGAATGATGCGGGATTGTTAGAGGATATGAGTCCCACATCAAATATTAGGTGTTTTTTCATATTTATTATTCATTATAAATAAACATAGAGGCCTCCCTTAGGAGGTATCTTGGGTATTGGGTTACGTGATCTTCCATTTGAAAAAATATATTAAATTTCATTTAAATAAATAAATATTAATTTATTTATTTAAGAAATGATATTTATTTACTTTAGAGTTGTGAACACATCAAGAAAATAATTATAATAGTAATATTATTATTTCATGTGAGGTTTGCTAAGTGGTCTTTACTTTTTTTAATTATTAAAAAGAGTCTTCAACCCCAACATTTTAAAAAAAATCAAAACCTAGATTTTTAAACCTAGTTATATCCTTTTTAAGTAAGAGACAATCGTTGTTCACAATGAATAAGCTTAGAGAAATCTATCAACCCTAGAGAGAACATTTTCAATAGTGAATGATGTAATAGATGAGAATCATCCTCCCTAACACCCAAAAATTCTACGAAAACATTTCAGTGTTTGTGGAGAATTTGTGGATCACTAATAGTGAGATTCTAGTTGGGATCCTACAATGAAACGATGAAACAAAAAGAATAGTCCAATAATTCAACAATAAAGAAAGAAATCAACCTAAATAGTAACTCTTGTAATATAAATTAATTATAAATTATATCTGAATGAACCAATATTCTTGGTATGGGGATTCATTTATTAGGTTCTCGTAGTTTATTTGGAATACATGATGATTTTTCATTATGTTATTATGGATTATTTGTTGAATCTAATGAAATTCCCTCATTTTACATAGGCCATACTGACATACGTTACACCCAGAACCTTCAAGTGGTATTAAAGTGATCACATAGTTATTTATAATTATTTATTAAAAATTGATCAAACTATATATTTATTTTTAGATTTAATTTCTACTTTATTTGTTCTTTAATTCAAAATTCAATTTTATGTCTTCATTCACCTGTATATGAACAGATCAAGAACATGTGAATAATGTTCATAGACCACATCGGGTAGTGTGGGAGATTCTATCCAGTCAACCACAGAAGGATGCACTATATAAATCACATCACATTTTGTGGGTGTCATAACACATTGTGTATTAGTTACACGCTACATAATAGTTGTTGGGAGACACAAGGTTGGATGAGATTACACATCATGTAATAGTGTACATGTCGTGTAGTCCTACATTATTCACTACCAAATTTTATAGAAACCTCATGGTCATGTACATTGAGTGTATTTATTACCAACCGCATAAGGGTTGTTAAACCATGTAACATGATCCAACATAATTAAATGATGTGTAGATCGCCTAAATTTCATGTAATACATTTATTTTCACATGGAATACACACAAATTTCCTTAGGTGTGTTACATGGGATTAACTACAATGAAAAACACGTCATGCAATTCATGATTTCTCATACACGACACATGGTTTTAGAACAATGTTGTGTGAGTCAAAACACAGAAATTAAAATTAATTTAATTATTAAACCAAACTACACAATATTTAGATGAAGTACACATCATTTTATAGGGTTTTAATCATGTATTGATTTCACTTGAGTACAAGCTGGTTGTGTGTGAAATAAATGATGAATTAATCATTTCCATGTGGACTCCCATTACACACTGTGTATACTAATCATACACGCTATTTAGTTCACAGGCACAAACAATAGTGCAAATCATTTATATTAAATCATGTTGTGTGGTCAAATATGATATGAAAACATCAGGTTTTTTACCCATGGAACTACACACCATGTAAGTATGTGACACACCATGTATTCTTAAATATCATAAAAATACATTGTATAAAACTATTAGTTTAAAAATATCACGTCATGTTAGGAATGTGAAGAATTTTTTTTGATGCAACAAAAGTTCTTTAGATTTGTAACATTTCTGAAAGTCCAGGTTTGGGGAAAGTTCATTCAGTGGTCACCAGTCTTCATTGCTTGGTAGGTTTGGTCATAAGGTCTTCTTTCGATGGGACTTGTATGGTTTTTTTATATAAAAGTTCATGTGTTATAAGGTCTTTTATTGGCCACAAGTGATGTAAAAAGTGTACTGGAAGTCGATGGTCAAGTTTAAGTTGGCTAAAGGCCACTACTGTTGGTTAATATTGGAAATAGAATGACCCATTAGAAAGTAGGAGGTTAGTGAAACCAGATGACTCATTGGGACCCCCTATATAAGTGGGAGTGGGACCACCTGCTAATTTTTCTATAGATTAATTTTTTATAGTTATCCACATGGATGTTAAGTCATGAATTATAATATTTTTTCTTACATAGAAATAATATTTCATCTTCCACCTATAGATGTAGGATGAAAATCCAAACAGTGTAAAAAAACTAGTTTTTTCTCCTTTTTTTCCTTTATGATTATTATTCTTGTATAAATGTGTGTTTTTGAGCATGTTTACTAAGTGTGTTTATTGGGTTGTGCATATATTCCTAAGTTATGATGAATTTTCTTCAAGAGGAAGGTACTGTTTTGCTGCACATAACTTATGGACTTCATACATCTAGTTAAAAGATATATTTTTTCATTCTTCTAGATAAGTGAAATTCTAGTTATTTCACTATTTTCCCTTCCACCATCAAGTGGTATCTGATCATAGTTAAAATATCAAAAGTTCCAAAACATACATAGGTATCTTCTTTTACTTGTATCAATGCTTTTTTAGATTCAGTGGGAATCACTATGTCAGGAGGATGTCATTGAACTAAGGTAAGGTTTGGGTGGTTAGGTTTGATGGAATATATTTTTGCTTCTATAGGATAAATATGTATTATCATATCATCTAGAAGTACCTTGAAGTTTCTTTGATCAAAACCAAGTCAGAGAAGATGTAGAAGAATGAATAGGAATGGTTGTATATGAAAGCTTTAGGTTTAATATAGATAAATTTGTAAAATAACCAATGTCACATAAACTGAATAAAAATATACTTTGGAAGTATCACCTTTTGAGAAATTTTTATCAAATGGGTGAGGTCGCAGTTAGTAGAGCTTCCAGGTAAGATTTAGTTCCCTAGAACCATCTGGTTTGAACTTTTTATTACCCATATATTCATGGTTTTGAATATTAATAAATATCTTATCACATCATGATTTTTCTTTTACATGATATTGAGTGTGATAATATTATTAGAGTACTTTTCAAATTGAAAATACATAACAGTTATTTGATATGATGAGATCCTTGAAGTGTTATGATAATATTCTTAAATGCGTGTTCTATAGCCGACTGATATCATCCAATGGGTCACAGATGATATAGGCTATAAGGGGTAGAAGGACTATAAGGCATTGATACTTTTTCTTATAAAGTTATCCCTTAGTAATCCCCAAGATATGAGGTTATGAGAACATACTCGTTTTTTTGAATTTCACATGTTATATGTGTCATTGAATATTACTATTTGTGAGTGATTGTATTGGTACTTAAACATAATATTATAATTACTGCATATCACGAGTTTCAAACCTTGATGTATTGTTGAAAACACTGACACCATATGTTCATGGTGAAGTATAATACACAGGGAATGTCATGATTGATATGAAATTAATGTATAAGTCAAGAAAATATTTTTATATTCTAAGTTTAATGGAAGTTGATATCTCGTTCCTTTGATGATAATCAAACTACCTGATTAATCCCATGACCTTGATAGTTTTATCAGCGAGTTCATTTTTTGGAAAGTCAAAAAAAGATATATCATTCATATAGATTGATGACACAACTAATGCAATCAACTTGATGAAATATTGAGATAAAGGAAATATATTACATTGTGAGCACTCTTAAGAGTTTTTTGTCATTATTTAGACATTAACTCCTTTCTTTATGAGTGTCTTGATATATTTCTATACTATCATCTTGGAATTTAGAAAAATTTGGTCTAATGTCCTTGAGGAAGGGGCCTAGAGGGTCACACACTAATTGTACCCAGAACCCCAGTTAAATTCTATATAAATTTACTATTAAAATAGATATTGTTCACAAGTTATAAGAAATAATATTATTCGGGTTATGTTCATTGCATAAATTATATATCGATCAATAATGCAGTGATATTTGTTCATTTAAAACAAATAGTTAGTATTCAAGTTTCGATAAAATCAAATAGGACTAACAAACCAAGTTAAGGGTTCGGGTGGAAATGATACATTAAATACCATTTAAATAAATAATAATTAATTAATTTAAGATATGATATTTATTTATTCACAAGTTATTCATGCATAAAATAAATAATAATATTATTATTATTATTATTTTACATGGGGTTTTCTAAGGATTAGGAGAATAGTTACAGACCTATGTGCAATTATTTATTCTCTGACCTAGTTTTATTAACCTGGTTATATCATTTTCTAGTAAGATACTTTCATTGTGCACAACGACTTAACTTAGAGAATTATATCAACCCTAAATAGAACACTCTCAATAATTCTCTCAATAATATAGATATTTAATCCTCCTCCTCCATTTCAAGTTCTTGATAGAACGAGTAGAATTTTTCTTTTCTTGAAGTAGTTCTTGGTGCGATCAATGATAAACAATGTAAGTAGTGAGAATGGTCTAGGCTAGCACTCGATGATTCTCCAGCAAAATTCTGAGGTTTTTGGAGAATGTGTAGATCACTATCAAAGGGATTCTAGTTTGGATCATAAAAATCAATGATGATGAGATAAGAACAGTCAACCGATTTGACAACAAAGAAAGAAATAAACCTAAAGGTAATTCTTGTTATATTAATAAATTATAAATTATATATGAATGATTCTCTATTATTGGTTACAATATTCCTTTATAATGTTTTCCTGAGATTATTCATAAGAAATGATGATTTTTTTTATGTTCTTATGGATTATCCATTGAATAAGATGAAAATACATGATTAGGCATGAGACCGACCAACTTCCTCTATTCTTAGAACCTTCAGTTTTGTTATGTGATTATTTTTCATGTTGTATATATTGTTGAGAACTTTATTTAGTAAGTTTTTTGTGTTATTTAGATTATTTAATGATGTTTGATATGCAATGAAAATTTATTTTTGATGAGTTTCACATGGAAACCATGGGGATGAGTTTGGGTAATTTCGATGACTACTACACTAGTTTAGATTACTAAATTAGATAATTCCATTATTTTATATTGTTACACTAGCTAGGGGGTTGTCACACGATAAGTCCAAGAGGGTAATTTGGTTTGAGTTTAAGTCAGTTTCACATAGGCCAACAATGTGTTCCATGAGTGAGGTCCATGATTACAATTTTTTAAATTTATGTGTCCAAAGGTTAGAGCCCATGTGATTTATTATTGAGATATGTCTTCACTGATTTTGATTATTGATGATTATATTATGTTTTTTTTGGTTATGTTCTACACTTTCCTTGTTCTCTGTCATTTCTAAAATTTGGTATGTTTTATTAGAACCGAGAGATATTAAAATGGTTCAAAATATTATTTCAAACTAGTGCTAACAGTTTTCATTGTTAAAGATATTAAATAGATTTATGGTGGTATTATATTAGGATTTTCCCCACACTATACATACATCTATTGGGGGTATGTTGACTTTGTTTTTTCCAACTCAGGTAAATGGAAAGTATCCAAAAAAATGTAGTTCTTTTTAACATATTCTTCATTCTTAGTGTTTTAGTGATTTTTGGTGACCATAGGTCATGGGAATCTACTCAGTGTGGATAATTTTAGGGATCCCCCAATGGTGATTTGGGATGTTGATTTATTGATTTCTCTGACCTTCTCTTTATTTTTGGGATTCATGTATATATTTATATTTTTTTGATAGTTTTTTAACATTATATCGTTTTTTTATATATTAATGTTTATATGTTTAATTATTGTGTTGCATTATACTATGTTTGGATGATTTATATTTTTGATGGTTCTTATTTATGTGCATGTATGTACAATGTATAAATAATTCATGTTGGATTTTAAGGTGGAGTATATGTTTTGTTTTATGTGACTTCAAGGGTGACATCATTCCAAATGGTTTCATTTAAAACCATCAATTCATATTTACATACTGTAGAGATCAAGAATGTACTTTAGAACTTGTAGAGGGATATGTCAAGTGGCATGTTAGGTTGAATCAAACTAGTTCATTACACTTGGTTAACTACATCTTGTTTTCTTCTTGTTCAAATCACAAATTTCATTTGAAAACATCATTACTTTTTGAAAGCCTATAGTGACCAAGTATGTGCTTCGGGCCTTGTGGTAGGTTTGGTGACATGGTAGGTTGTCTCGATCCAGTTCATTGCATTGGATTAATATCAACACTTTTTCTTATTTTTTAATTCACATATTGACCTTCTTCAGCACTATGCTCATCCTCCAATTCAACATCAAAATAATCATCATTTTGAGGTTTTTTCAATTCTCTTAATCCACATTAATATCTTCTTCTTCACACTTATTTATTTAAAAAATTTCCATAATTTTATTTAGATTCATATTAAATTGTTTTCGCATCACTTTTTTCAACAATAATGTTGATCCTTTTATTGAAATAATTATTGGATTTACTCTTTTATGGGAAGGCTAAAAATAATCCTTCATTCGTTGCATCACCATACTTTCTTGGATTCCCCTCTCAATTTTGAATGAAAATTTTACTTTTGAAAAACTTGATATTTTCAAAGAGATATTCCTATAATACCACATTTCCTATAGTGTTTTATCTTCACTAGGACTGATCAATGCTTTATTTTGAGTGTACACATCCACTTGCATAGTTTATTTTTATAGCAGTGAGAGATTCCAATTTCAATCCACAAAGTCTTATCCATGATATTTACCATGTAATTTCTTCTTCTGACTACTCCATTATATTGAGGAGTCCTTACCAATTAAACTGCATTCTTTATTCCATGTATATCTAGATAATTTTCAACTTCAATGGATGTGTATTTAGTTCTATTATCTAATTGTAGGAACTTCATTGTACTTGAAATTTCATTATCTAATCTTCTTCGGAAACTTTTGATATTTTCTAACACTTATATAATAGTTTTCAAAAACCTAGTTTTTTATAAATATCATTTACTTATTAATGAATATATTCCTTATAAATTAGTGTAGTTATATAAAACTCATGCATTATATTTCATTATTATTTTGGACCATTATAAAAAATATGCATAATATGTTTGTTTGGAACAAAAGCCATTATACAATGATTGTTAAGATTAATATATATTAATGGTTATAATAAAACCGAATTGATATATAATGATAAAGTGATGACCTCAACTAGTTGGATCATACCTTATGAGGATCATTTATCAGAGCTTCTGATGAAGATGGAATCACTGAGATTCTCCCGTGACCAATCCCAAACCAAGATTAAATAACTAAAACTTGAAAAAAAATCATTTACAAGATAATTTCAAACCTTATTAAGATCACCCCTAAAATATGTTCTCTGAAACACCCTAATAAAGTACTACTATTTCCAACCTTACCCTTAGGGTGTATGCTGGAGAAATAATGGGTTATGTATCTAGAATTTAATTTCATATAAAATTTATATTGAAAATAATGTGTTTCCCCAAATCTAGTTTCCATATCAACCTTATATATATATATAATAAAATACACCTAGATAGTGAATGAAAATTATAGAATGTATCTTTTATACATAGAAAAATAAATTGTACTTTTCAAAAAATTATTATGTTTAATTTTTATTAAAATTTATTTTTACTATAAATTTAGTAATTTGAAATAAATTTTTTTTATATAAATTTTATAAAAATTATTATTTTCCCATTTATAAATAATAAAATTATTTTATGCAATCATGAGTAGTTTATCTAAAGATTAAAAATTGTTCATGTAATAAAATTAGTTCTTTTTAATAAATAATAATTTTATTTTAAATTTAAACTATTGTATTAAGAAAATTATTTTGATAAAATAAATGTCATTTTTGAATTTAGGATGTAAAAATTAATAAAAAATGATTTTTTTTCATAATTTTTTGAGCTAGTCAAAATTTTAATTAAAAATTAAATACAACATAAATATACAGTATGTATTATGATATCATAATGGTCTAAGAGTGATGTAATACATTCTAAAAAGGGTTGGATAGAATAAAAATATTTTTTTCATTAAAATAAGTTTTTTTAGTGTGATGATGTTATTTTTCCAAAACTATAGAGAACCTTCAAAAACCCAAAGGATATTTTAAGA
Organism: Viscum album; assembly: GCA_963277665.1. NCBI lineage: Eukaryota > Viridiplantae > Streptophyta > Magnoliopsida > Santalales > Viscaceae > Viscum > Viscum album. Next base: position 1,423,209,448 of record OY728143.1, read on the forward strand.
TTTTAAAAACAATTATTTATGAACATGACTCACTTCCAAATCACCAATGATATTATTTAAATAATTTCGGTCCAAGAACCATTTAAATACTTAAAACCACCATCCTTTAGTAGAAACCATGGGTTAAAACCATTGGAGAGGCAATTGTTTTAATTATTTTATAACATAGAGTGGAAAACCTATGTTTATGTTTTAATAAAGAATCCCTTTATTTTGGTATAAATACTCACCCATTCTCCCACACCTCTTCACAGAAAATCTTTAAAAAATGAAGGTACTCTCATTTTCCCTCTCTAAATTCCTCCCAAATAGTTCCTAATTTCATAAAGATCTCCTCTCAAGCTTTTAAAATCAACCTCTCAAGGTAAGAGTCTCTCTCTCCCCCCTTTTCCTTTTGAGCAATTTTATTATTCCAAGACTTTTCATTCTTAATTTGGGATGATTAATTATGTTTATGAGCATTACTTTATTATCTATATGATTCCCAAATAATGAGATACCACCTCTCTCTTTCATTAATCACTTCCATGAACTTTTATGTACATCTATTATATTGCTGAAATTATCCCATGATTTTCCATGCCAAATTTTTTTGTTGTCAATGCCCAACTATATTTTGATTTATGGGAATTCACCTAGATGTAAATATACTTCATTGAATGGGGTCTCTCAAGTATGAAAATAACATTCCTTAATCATGAGATTAAGATTATGAAATACATTATACGGTTAGTGTGACACATATAAAGTTAGACAAATATGAAGGGTGTGCCTTAATAACACTCTAATTAATTTGGTAATGTTTTCATATCATGAGATACCTTATAAGGAGAATTATAACTAAGATTAATAACACCATGTTATGATGTACTAGTGGTTAGAAATTACTTATTGTATGATGTCACATTGTATGTTGTCACCAAATTCCTATAATACCATGATTTTATGATGTCATTATCTCATTCCATGGCTCCATGTGAGTACGTATGATTATTACCCATAACAACCCCTAACCTGGTAGCCTAGAGATGTTGATTACATTATTACATTTTTGCTGTATACAAGTGATCGTAAACTGAGGGATTTAGTGATTTAGTAGTCTTAGGAAACTAGATACATGCATGAATCTCACATTATATTTGAAAACATAAAATAAAACATAATATTTTCTTTAAGAAAATTATTGTCCCCTACATTGTATCCTTGTATATCAATCATAATAAACTTTATGGAGAAGAGAAAAAAAATAAAATAGTGATCTCATATGATCATTAATAAAATGTTTATAGTGGAATAAATTATATAATAAATAAGGAATCAATAATATGATAGAAATAAATTATGATCAAATAATTCTATATAAATAATCACATGAGCTTAAAACTTATCCATTAATAACATAACCATTAAAATATTCACATGGAAATCAATAAATAATTTTATAATTATGTAATTTATAATTCTGGAAATTGTAAGCTTATCTTTGAGACCTTTTGGAAATTCATCTTTTATAAATGGGGTAATACATATTCCAAATAACCAACAAATTGTTTCTCATGAGGCCTACTGATGTATTGAGGGCCTTTGTAATTATAGGCCCGACTTGTCACTTAATATGTACAATGCATTTATCATATTAATAAACAATAAAACATAATCAACATGCCTTAATAATCAATAACTATCCTTATTAGAATAATTAGCGTATGAAATTTCAATACATTCAAAATATCACTCGAAAATTTCTTGAGGAAAATATCCTTTCCATTTTGAAATAACATATTTAAAATAATTTTTTTCAAAATAGAAATATTTTTTTTCTTTTAAAAAATCATGAAAACATGTAAATTAACATTTACTGTAAATAGTGGTCATGATGTAGGGGAAAAATAGTTCGTGCGGTGTATATTAAAATAAAGATTTCGTTCACAAATTTGATAAAAAGTACCTCATTTGGAAAAATGACAAGAATACTATTTTTAATTTTTTATATAAATTAAGTGTAAAATTTATTAAATAAATAATTGGATAATACTAAAAACATTCTTGAAAATATTTTAAATAAAATATGTACATGTGTGAAAAATATTCATGGTTGGATAGAAAACAAAGTCAGATTTCTATAAAAAAAAATTTATGTCTCCTGAGCACTTAATGTTAGGAAAATTAAAGGAAAAAAATTATCATTTAGAGATAAAAATTTGAGAATATATCATATGGGGTTTGAGATAGAAATATCAAATAATTCCCTCAATATAAACTTCATCATAAACACTCCTGAATAAGGATGATATTGTGAAATAAACCCTTACTACAGGTATGACTTTTTGTGTATATGATTTTAGCCTCATGTATAATAAATTTAAATTTATAATAATTATATAATAGAACTATATACATGATTATAATTTCATATTTTACCCCTTATAACATTTTAACACCCATTTATTAATAACTCTATTGATATCATTATTTCTAAGTGTTAATTTTTCATTTTTCATGTAAGTTTTGGTTCAGTAATTTTGATCCTTTCATATTTACCATATCTAAATCATATATATAATGTTAATAATGATATAAATATCACATATATTCATTAGATACATATTTATAATCACCCTTTAAAGTAATACATGAAAAATTAATCGCATCTCTTCGTGGAGGTGATAGTCAACATGTAAGAATGAGCAACATTATCATTTTTAATGAGTATAAGGGTAAGATTTTAAATGGTATATTATATTTATAGAATCATAATTATGTCATAAATATCATATATATTCATTAGTTCCATATTTATACTCATCTGGGTAAAGTGGTGATGGAATAAAAATTACATCGTAACGTGGAGACAGTAAGTCGTACGTACACACAAGCGATTTTTTTTGTTTTCCATAGGGTGGAAAGGATATGAACATGGGATGTGATACCATAATAATAAAATTTAATTATGTGAAAAATATTGATGTTATTATATGATCATGATTATAGAATATTTTAAGGAGGTAGAAAAATAGATAAAATGAAAACACCCGAATAAAAGTTATACCTCTTATGAAAACCACCTTTGGCTTACACCATAATAATTCTAGGTTAGTAATTTGATGAGACCATTGTCTCCATTTAATGGGTATGATTTTTTGGAAGTTATTTGGGTTAAATATATCAAGATACATGGCTCAAGAGGTGTGAATAATAGAGGAGTTATTCCCTTTTATAAGTGAGGGAAATGACACACTTGAAATTACATAAAATATTTTAATAATATGAAGTACTTTTCTTATGAAAGTGGATAAAAATTATAAAATATTAAGAAATTAGAATTTGAAGTTCAAAATACAACCAACTAATGAGTTTTATACAAGATTTTTTACATTCTACCATTATATCGTAGTTTAACCCTCGATAAACCCATTTTAACCATAACCAGTATAACGATTTTTTACTATTATTACAATTCATTATAACAAGAAATTAAGTTGATATTATTTCAAAATATTAATTATTATGATTATAAATATGAAATCCATTTAAACAAATTCAATTTATATAGGTTACATAAAATATTTTTAATATAAATTCATAAAATGCATCAAAAACTCTTTTTAGAAATATTATTTTACTAAGAATAAAAATGATTTTAAAGAAAAACAAAGTATAATGTTGACCACAAAGGAATTAATTATATTATTTTAAATAAAATTATTATTATTTTTATTTAAAACCAAACCAAAACCAAAATGAACTACATAAATACTTGATTAAGAGAAAATAATGAAAAATATTTTTTATTTAGACAAAAACATTACTTAGATTTCTAAAATGTTAAACATATATTTCTACATTAAAAATTATATTTTATTTAAATTATATTAATTATTAAATATATATTTATTCTAGAAAAAAAATTATGGTCTTTCAAGTGATTTTTATATCATTATAATGTCATAAAAGTGAATATTTTTGTAAAATCAGTATTTTTCATTATTCGACTAGAAATCTACTATTTATGAAAAATTTAAAAAATCAACCCTAAGATAATTTTGAAACATAGAATTCAAAATTAAATTCATTTCATCAATTTATAATTATAAAAATTAATAATTTTTTTGATCATATTCTTTAATAAATATATGTGCACTGTATTATTGTTTCTCTAGAAAGAAAATCTTACTATAATTGAATATTCAGTGTTACATTATTCCTTCTAAACTTTCTTCTTAAAAATTTATAAATATCACCAAATGAATATATTTTGGTTTTTATTCATCATAAAATCTTCAATTTATCACATCACCTCTTTTATATTATGATTTATCCAAAGTACATTTACAATCTGAGTTGTCTGATTCATAAAAAATAATTCTCTAGTGTCAATAATTTAGATAGAATATTCACAGTAAGATAAACTAGGATCCAATTATATTTCCTAAAATGTGAGAAAGTTCATTGGATGTGACATTTACTTCATCGATAAATAGATATGAAACACAACATTAACTTTAGAGAGTCTATGAGTCATTTTCAAATGGTATGACACAAATATAATTATTTTTAGAATTTAAAAGGCCTGATGTACCTAGTACTTAGTTTCCATTTCTTTTGGAATATTATAACACATTTCTACATATATACATTTAAGAAATCATGATCTCCCACTTGATATTCTAAATATTTCCTTCAATTATTGACACAATATTTTTTCGACTTTGATCTACCTTAATATGATTATGAATAATCTTCACTTTCACTATTGTCTCCTCAACAAGATCTAATCAAGCAAGATTCCTTTCACCAACTTCATCCCTACAATTCAGATTAAAACACCTTTTTCTATACAATGCTTCATATACATTTGAATAATTTAATGGAAGATATTGTTATTTTAAAATTTCACCAAATGTAAATATTGATCCCAAATACCTTGAAAGTCATTCGAGAATGACCTAAAAATATCTTCAAATTTTTTAATAGACCTTTCTGACTTCCCATAATTTTTAGGATGATAGGATGATCTCAAAAATAGATTGATGTTAATATCCTTCTAAATACACTTCTATAATTTCAATGTAAACTAAGGATCACGATCATATACAGTTGAAAGAAGTGTACAATGAATTCTCATAACATCATTAATATAGATTCGCACAAGATGCTCAAGAGCTAGATCTTCCCTTATAGAGAGGAAATGTGTAGACTTGGTAAAATGATCAAAAATAAACCATGTGGAATCATTTTTTATAGGACTCTTTGACAATCCAGTGATAAAGTCCATAGTAATATAATCCCATTTCCAAATAAAAATATGTAGAGGTTTCATGAATCCTTTGGGATGTTGTCTCTCAGCCTTTACTAGTGGAAAAACCAAGCACCCGGATGCACATTATGTAATTTTATTTTTCATATTATCCCACTAAAAATTTTCCTTAAAATCCTGATATATTTTAGCACTTCTGGGGTGTATCGAGAAATTTGAGATATGAGCTTCATCTAATAATTCTTTCTTCAACTCAGGTATGGATGAAAAATATAAAATCTTTCCAAATTTCATCAAAAAAATTTCATAAAAAAATTCTCTATTTCCCCATTATCAATAGCCTTAATTTTATTTTTAAAAATATTATCATCAAGTTGAGAACATTTTTATATTTTCTAATAAGGATGGTCTGACAATCATTTTGAAAAGGAGTGATGTTTCCTCTTCCCTGATAATTCCCATATCCAACTTTACTAATTACCTTAATAAATAATCCCAACCAATACTCATCTTAGTTGGAACTCCATGATCTTTCCTACTAAACACATAAAATACCCTATTATCATTCCCAGCGTGGTAGTGTGCTGATCAATCATAATCCTTAAGTTGCTATAGCCATCTCTTTTTCCTAATGTTGCTATATTTCTATAAAAATATGTATTTCAAACTCTTATGATCAGTATATATCTCACATTTTCACCATAGAGATAATGTCTCTAGATTTTCCAGGAAAAAATTAAACCTACAATAATATCATGGATTGTATTGTTTTAATCATGAATCTTTAACTTCCTTGATGCATAGTCAATACCTTTATCATTTTGTCTAAGTACACATTCAATTCATTTCTTTGACCCATCACTATATATCACAAATTTATCCCCTTATAATAATAATTTCAACACGAGTGAACTTATCTACATCCTATTTAAACATTATTTACATTCCTCTATATAGAATAAATTAACCCCTTTATGTTCCAACCTGGTAAATTAGTTTCATAATCTGTAATTATTTTGAGCAAATCACCGATATTAACCTGCTGACCAGAGTAAACTACATTCCTCAGTTATGTCTGTCAACATAGGCCATTATTTTACTACCTTTTCCTTTGAAGGTTAAACTTATATTCCATCCTTAGAGACTATATGGACAAGAAAAGGAACTTCCTAAATATAGAATTCACACTTTCTAAATTTCCCATATAACACATTTTCTCTAAGAGTCTCAATAATGATTCATAAATTAATATTTTTCTCTTTATAACTATTAAAGTATACCAATATATCATTAATAAATACCACGATATAATTATCAATATATTCCTTAAACACACTATTCATAAGATCTATATAAAGTAATTTGTATTATTCAATCCAAAGGGAATTACTATAAACTTATAATTCCCATACCTTATATGAAATTATACCTTTGGAATATATTCCTTCCTTACTCAAAATTGATGGTACCTTGAACTAAGATCAATATTTGAAAAATATTGATCTCCTTGAATTTGTTCAAATAAGTCATCAATACGAGGAAGATGAAACTTATTCTTCATGATAATGAAACTTATTTCCTTGTAATTAACACACAACCTCATAGTATCATCCTTATTTCTCACTAACAAAACATGAGCTCCACAAGATGAAAAACTTGAGTGTATGAATACCTTATCAAAAAATTCCTATAGTTGTTTCCTTAACTCCACTAGCACCACTATTACCATTTTTTAGGTAGTCTTAGATATAATTTTCACATCATGGATGAGTTCAATATAAAAAAAACTTCACAGTCAGCTCGATGTCATGATATTTCTTCAGGAAATGCATCAATTAATTCTTGTATGATAAGAAAGTAATTTCAAGCATGATTCATATGATGAATTATCCATTCCATGTTTAAATAATTCCACATCTTCATCATAAATCATGATCTCCTTCTCTTGGAAATAATTTTTTTAATTATACTTTGAAAACTAATCCATACTAAGGATTATATCAAAGTCTACCATAGGTATAGTAATAAAATTTTCAAATAGGATACGTCCATGGGGATTGACTGACATATCATTTTTTAATAATATTTCCTCTAGGTTTTTTGATTAATAACTTCCTTCTTAATGTTCTAGAAAAATATTTAATTTTATTGGAAAGCATGGAAGATATAAAAGAGTGTGTGGATTTTGAATAGAATAAAACATTTTATAACTTTGAAGTTATGATCAAAGTACCCACCACCACATCTCTAAGAACATCAAATTTGGCTATAGTAATTTTATAAGATAGTAATTATCCCATTTCCCTCTTCTGTAGTAAGTTACCTTGATGTTTTGGGCATTGATTTAAATTATTCTCCATCTCTTTACAGTTAAAGCATTGTATATTGATGTCTTCTCCCTTACCCTTGATTTCATGAGCATGATGGAATTTCTCTCAACACTTGAAGTAAAATCTTATTCCGTTAAAGCCTATACTAGGATGCTTCTTTCCACAAGTACCACATGTTGGAAATTCCCCCTTATCTTCATCCCCTTATCCATTTTTTGCTTCATGAGGTTCTCATTTTTCCTCTTATTTATTTTCTTTCCTTCAAAGTCATATGATTTGGATAATTATTTTCCATACTTGATAACACATAATATTATATCCTCAAATGATAAAAATGTTTTGGAGACAAGTTCCCTTTGAAGGATTGAATTTAGACCATCAAAGAAATGTTCAATATTATTCATTTTATTACATATGTAATCTACAACATGCATTTCTATTCTTGTAAAGTTGGATTCATACTTAGAAACATTTTCCTAATCCTTTTTTCTTAGACTTATGAATTGTCTCTCCATGTCTTCCTGTTGTTCATGAGGAAAATATTTTTCCAAGAAAAATACATTAAAATCATTCCAGTTCATACTCATTATTTCTTTCACATACTTAGTGTTTTGAATCAATGACCCCCATTGATTCTCATTCCCTGTGAGATTATAAAATTTTATAAAAATTATCCCCCTTTCATTACTTCCCAAAACAGTAAATGTATTTTCTATGTAACTTATCCATTTATCATCTTATAATATATTTGTAGATCCATTTAGTGATGTAGGATATTTTTAAATGAAAATGTATAATATCATTACATTGTGTTGAAATTCTATAGGTTTCTCCATACTAGAAATTTTATTGGTCATAACATAATTTAGCTTCCCCAATATAGTTATAATTTATTCATCTTCAACTCCATCTATAGTTAATATCCATTATCATTCCAAGGAGGTAAATCCCTACATATATTATGTGCATTTATATGGTTTATATTTTTTTTTCTAGGTTCCATTTATTAATAATAAAATACACTAAATTAGATAATAACATTAAAAATGATAATGTAAAATTCCAAAATTGGTGAAATACTTAATGTAAATTGAAAATTTATGAATAGATAATCTCTGAATCATAAGTTTAGTTTCATTTGGAACATATTCAAATGAAAAAATATAATCAAGTATTTCATAATGGTTTGTAAATATTATATGAATAAACTAAAGCATATCCACGGGAGTGTCTATCTAGGTATGCAATCTTAGGTCCACTGATCGTGCACTGGTGATGATCAGGTTAACACCCAATATTCTCTATTTTGAGTTATTAACTATAGGTTAATATATCTCCCAAATTATTCCATTCACTAATATCCATAAAGAGATGAAATTTATCAGAACCCACACATTATTTACCTTAGAAAAAACTGAATGATATTATCATATACTTAGACTTATCCTTATATTTTTTCATTATATTATATATCTAATTTTTATTTTCATAAATCTAGATCCTAAAGTTAATACTAAACTTTATAAGATACAAAATATAACAACCCAAACCATAATTTCCCAGAGCTAGTGGTTAATTTATTACATTAGAACTAGATACAAGTGATCATATCCTCAGGGATCAAATAGTTCAGTAGTCTTGGAAAACAAGATACCTGGTGGAATCTCATATTAGATTTGAAAATATAAAATGAAACATTGTATTTTCTTTAAGAATATTATTATTGAACTCTAACATATCATTTCATATCAATAATTTTACACTTACTAGTACCTTTAGGAAAAGAAACAAAATAAAAGGGTGAGCTCAGATACTCAGTAAGAAAATTCAGACAACATAAGCTATCATAGAATAAATATGGACTGGATAACATGATAGGAATAAATGATGATCAAATAATTCCATATAAATAATCACATGATCTAAAAACATATCCATGTATAAAATATCAATTAAAATATTCACATGAACATCAATAAATAATTTTAAATGATAGAATGTATAATTACAGACATCTTAAACTTACCATCGAAGCCTCATGCCAAGACATAATATATAAATGGGTAAGACATATACCAAATACCCAGCCTATTTTGTCTCATTTGACATATGGATGAATTGTGGGATATTTAATTCTATGCCTCACTCATCAATTAATAATTCCAATGTATTCATCATATGAATAGACATTACAATTTAATAAACATGCCATAATAATCGATAATAATCCATCTCATAAGAACTAGCATATAGAATTTCAATAATTTCCCTAGTAAAAATGATCACAATACATCCAAATAAATATGTTGGATGGTATCATTAAATTATATCCTCATTAAAATATATTATTTATCAAAATATGTTGACATATATGAAAATACTTTTAAAATACCACTGGAAAATTTCTTGAGGAAATTACCCCTTTCATTTTGAAAACACTTATTTAAAATATAAAAATTTACAAAATATTAGAGAAAACATTTTATTTTGAAAGATCCATGGAAACATATAGAGTAATATTTAATGAAAATTTTTTCCATGATGGTAGGAAAAACTATTCATGTGGTGTACATTAAAACAAATATTTCATTCACACATTTGGTAAAAAGTACCTCATTCAGAAAATGACAAGAAGATTCCCTTTAAATTTTTTTATAGAAAGAAAATTATGGGTAAACTTTCCTTTAATAAATAATTGTATAATTGTATAAAATTATCAAAAACATTCTAAATAAATTATAGACATGGAAGAAAAATATTCTTAATTGAATAGAAAACACAATTAGTTTTCCTTAAAAACAATCTTTCAGTATTTTGAGTACTTAAAGTGTGGAAAATGAAAGGAAAATATGTTTTATCTAGAGATAAACATAGAAGAATAAAATAGATTAGGTTTAATATTGAAATATTATATAATTCCTCTAATAAAAACATAAACATAAATAATCCCAAATAAGGATGAGATTGTGAAATAAACCATTACCCCAGGTCTGACTTTCTTTGAAAGTGATTTTATCCTCCTGGTTAATAATTTTAAATTTATTATAATTATATAATATAATAATATACATAATTATAATATAACATATGATCCAATTATAATATTTCAACACTCATTTATTAATAATTGTTTATTAAAATCATCGATTCCAAGTGTTTGCAGTTTCATTTTTCATGTATGTTTTTGTTAAGTTGTTTTATTCTTTACATATTATTCATAGTTCCATCATCTCCATAATTTTAATAATTATATAAATATTATATATATTCATTATATAAATTTTTTGAATCATCCTTGAAAGGAATACATGAAAAAGTTAATCATATCCCTTCGTGGTGGTGGTTGTCCACATGTACGTATGAGTGATGTTATCATTTTTAATGAGTGAAAGGTAAAGAAGTTTAATGATATATCATATTTCTTTAATTAATGTAATAAATATAATATATATTCATTAGTTCTATATTTATACCCATCCATGTAAAGTGGAGATGAAAAACGAATTACACTGCTACATGGAGACGACAATCCATACGTACACACAAGTGATGTTTTCATTTTTGCGGAGGATGAAAAGAATATGAATATGGGTTATTCCATCAACATAATAAAATTTTAGTATATTTAATATACTAATTTTATTATATTATCATTATTATAGAATATTTTAAGGAGGAATAAGATGAAATAAAATGAAAACACTCGATTAAAACTTATACCTCTTCTTAGGAAACCACAATTAGATTACAGCTTAATCCTTCTAGGTTGGTATTTTGTAGATAAAAAAGACTCAATATAATGGGGAGGAAGGTTATAAATATATTTGGTAAAATATTAGTCAATCCATGTGTCTCAATATGTTTTAAGAAGAGAGGATAAGTGAATCCTTTTATACGTGTGGGAAAAGACACACTTGAAATTACCCAAAATATTTTAAGAATATAAAATTTTATTATTGTGAAAGTGGATCAAAATTTTAAAATATTGGATGATTATTTGGTAAGGTTGAAATCCAACCACCAAATTATGTTTATAGATGTGGAATATCTAACCTTATCTTTTAGTTTAACCCTCAATAAACCTATAACCCTAACCATGATAGCACATTTTTACTATTTTTACTATTCATTATGGACAAAAAATAAGTTGATATTATTACCTATTATTAATTATTACGATTAAAAATTTTGAATTCATTTAATAAGATTAAATTTGATTAAGTGGATGAACTTAAATTTAATATAAGTTCATAAAATGCAATGAAACCCATTTTTTGAAAAATGATTGTTCAAAGCATAAAAATGATTTTAAAGAAAAATAAACTATAATTTTGATATAAATGGAATTAATTAGATAATTTTAAATAAAATGATACTTATTTGTGTTTAAAACTGTAACACCCCAAGCTTCTACGGTACGCTTCTCTTTGAATAATGTGATAGCGTGTGTTGTACGCAACACCAAGTTCTAACACACCATAACTAATCAAACTAGCTGTTATGAATAGTAATACCTACTTTTTGAAATTATATATATTTTATATTTGAAAATGGACTTCATTTTTGGATTCGGAATATCGAATTTAGCCTAAGGTGAAATTTCGGTACATTTCGGATAACTTTCATATTTTGATGAATAGTGAAAATTACTAAGTTTTAATTAAAAACAAATTTTTTAATCAAAATAATTAATAGTGATAAATTATGAATTTGAGTGGTTTTAAAGTATATTTATAATATATTTTTACCATTTAATATAATGTTGGTCATTGGACATAATTTTACAATTAAACCGAACATAAACGAGTGTCAATCTTTTGATAGTTATTATCTCTTAAAAACACGCTTTTTGTTTTGACAGCGGGAATTAATTTTAAATTAATTTCTGCCACTTATGTGTTTTGAATTTAGGAAAATGGATTCCATATTTGGAATCAGGATGTTCAAATTGTGTAATTAGGTAACTTTTATTTTTAGACATTTTGAATAATTACTGCGGTAAATATTTTCTTTACCATGGTTAAGGGTAAATCCGGTAAATAAGGGTTAAAAAATTAATATTATAATAATACTAAATTACCCTAAAACTTGTATTAACCCTATTGGTTGATACATGGTCGACCATGAGAATATTTGGGTCTATTTTGGGACCCCATGGATCCACTTGTAAGTGATAATGACACTTTATTTTAATTAAGTTAAAATGAATACAAAAATGACACAAGCATATATCTTTTAGAAAAACAATTGTTACATAGGGTTATATATGTTGGATTTTAGATTATAAATATTCATTAGAAAGATACAAAGCTTTCCTACATAATGATATTTTATTTATAATTTTTAGACATTAAATGATTTATTTTATTTATGACACAATGATGATGCAGTAATTACTATAATAGTGAAAAATTAAAATAATTGATATTATAAATACCCAAATAAATATAATATGAAACTTTTAATGAATTAAACTAATTTTATAGGATAATATGATATATTAGTATTGATTTAATTGACTTTTTTAGAAGTAATCAATCTGTTTTGAGTTTCAAAAAAATCAACTATTGAATAGTGTCAAAATTGACATAAAAGAGTTCTTAAAACAAATATTATATTATTAATTGATATTAAATTCCTAAAAATCTAAGGTTCGGCCAAGAGACTTATATCATGATAGGTTCATCATTAATGTACCACTTGGGGGTCGCTTGGATGTATATAGTAAGTTTATTAACCATATTATATAAAAATACAAAGAGACATTGTAAAAGTGAAACTAATTAACTTAGAGTTAATACTTAAAGATAGGGTTAATATAAGTACCCAAACCTGTCTAAATTCTATTGGTTGAGTGGTTTTCGACCTATCCCCACCTTAACCTTTGAATAATAAGCTTTGGAGCCATTAGAAACCGAATATGAATTTATTATAAATTAATATTTCTAGCTTTTCCAAAGGTGCCCCTCACCCCTCTTATAAAAGGTCACTCCTCCTTCTCATTTCTTCACACCTTCAAAGCCTTTTGGTTCGGCCAAACTCTGCCCAAATACTCTCCCAACATCCCTCACTACAACCTAGAGGACTTAGTTTGATCAGAAATCCAACCTAAGTATCCCTTTTGATCAAATCAAAAGGAAGAACCCGAAGAAGAGGTAATGATTTCACCACCCTTTTCCAAGTTCCTTTCTTCTTCCACTTCCTCTTTCTTTGTTCTTACCATTCTAAAATAATAACTCCAGTATCTTACATATACTGTGATGTTATTATAAATATGGTACAACCATATTCAGTATTCTATCCACCCTTTGAATAACATGTCACCATACGTGCGTGCGTACGGCTTACCGTCTCCACGTCGTGGTGTAATTGTTATTCAATATATTATTATTTGGATGGGTATAATAATGATGTGTAACTCATGTAAATAATATATATAAAATGTTAATGATTATGTATATATGATATACCATCCATTTATATATTATTTTAATATCAAAAGAATGATATTGTCGCTCGTGCGTACGTACGGACTACCGTCTCCACGAACGCGATGAGATTCATTCTCCATCGTATCCATTCAAGTATAATTATCATTTGATGATTTAAAAATGATGTTTAAGGACTAGATATCATTCTGGATATGAATAAGATACAACAACCATGGCTTATGTAACAAAACATATAAAAGAAAATGAGTAAGTTAACTCCCAAAACGACGATAATTCTAAGATATTATTAACAAATCAATGTTAAAAGATCATATATGATATCATATTATTATATATGATTCTTGTATAATTTAATAACAACTATTTCACCATTATACAGGAGGTTAACCTACCCCAACCAAGGAAAAGTACAAGGTAAGGGTTATTTCACAATCTCTTCATTATCCGAGGTTGTTTATATGTAATAATCTACTGGGATCTCTTTATCATCCATATCCATGTTTTCTTAAAAATGCATTTCAAAACATTTTTATTATATAAAATAATATCGGTTAAAGTCATTTATACCCATTTTTTACTTTTATAAGAGGAATCTTTCCGTCGTTTTCAAAACAAGGTCCTTTTTAACCTTTTCGACAGAATTAAGGTAAGAATGTTTTTTAACTTATACGGCGGGTGCGGCTATTTTCCGCCGTTATAAAATCTTCAAAGCTTCCCTTACAAGCTTATAAGAATATTTTCAAACAAAATGTTTTATTTTATATGGATCTTAAATTATTTCAAAATAAAAGGAGATATTTCTTTAAAAAGAATTTTGATTTCATCTATGTCAACATCCTTTGATGGATTTTAAGATTATTTGAATTTGATTTATTATGATACAAAACTTCTATATTGTATTGAAGGTTTTGTGATATGTTTGACTGTGGATGTGCTATTTTTATACCATTCATAGTTTATGGTGAAAGTATTGACATTTCATATGCTAGTTTTAATATGAATGTTTATGTTATGTTTAAACCTTTTCATATGGGAATGCATTGGACTTAATATGTGACGGGTGGAGCCCGCTATAGCTCATCGATGCATCGGTAGGTCTCATGAGACAAACTAGTGTCTTGGCACAAGGCCTTGACAAAATCTTATTTGTAGTCTTGGCACGAGGCCTTGGCTATGTGGTTATGATAGTCTGGCATTATGCATTCCAACATTATGAAAGTGGTTATTGATTTTTGCATGTGATTATTCGATTAGTAAAATATCCATGTGAATAAGTAAATGGCATTATTTCATTTTATTTATGCCATACCATGTTGAAAGTTCATATTTAAAGGGCTTTTGTTTTAGTTATACATTGCCTTAAATGTTTATTCTTATTTATAAAAGTTTCCGCTATATTGTTATCCTTACTGGGCATTTGAGCTCACCCCTTTTCTATGTTTTATTTTTCCCAGGATGTGAAGAAGTAAGTTATGAATGACCTGCAGGGATTTTATGAGGGGTTAATAGTGTGGATTGTGGAAACATTATGTTGTTGTAGTAGTTTTTCATTTTTTGATGTAATGTAAAACTTATGAATATATCTAGTGTTTCCAAAGCTACTAAACCAATCGGTCTTTCGAGATTTGATCTTTCTTGTGATCATGCCAATGTTATGTAATAATGCACCGACTCTGGGTAACTGGGGTCGGGGCGTTACAGTTGGTATCAGAGGAAGTTTAGTACAAACCTTGGAAGCTAGATTTAGATAAACTCTGATTAGAGCACGTAGACCTAAGATGAACTTTGAGGATTAGTATAGAAGAACTTCCTAGAATTTTGGTATTGTAGAGTTTTGTGAGTTTTCCGAGCAATACATCCCTGTCTGGATACGAGCAGGTAGAGGCAGCTCTGGCACAGATGTACCTAGGGGTAAAACCCGAAAACACCGCTTTGAGCTAGACTCGAACGGGAACTGGTGCACGACAACGGGCCTTGCTGCACTCTTGGTTACGACACTCCCGGGGGATATGCTTAGGATAACTCTCATTTTCTTTACAAATCATTTTGAAGGGATTATGAGTATATACTTCCTCAAAGAAAACATTATTATGATTATGGATTATATCCATAAATAGTTCAATTTATGTTAAGTGTTTTATAAGTATGGGATTATGTATTTTGATTCATAAACTGATCTAGTTTATGCCATTATTTAGAAATGGCGCCTAGTGGAAGAAATGGAAACCGTATCAATGCACGCACTCCATGTAGGGATTTCCCTCCTACTCAAGATAATTATAGTGGGGCTGGTGATGCAACTGGTGCTGATCAGCTAATCACCATACTGGGACAACTTACTCAGGTTATGAATAATAACCTTACCCGTATGGAGCACCCTGATCTGCAGCGTGGAGGATCAATGTTAGATCGATTCATGAGGCAAAAACCACCAACGTTGAATGGGAATACAAATCCCTTAGTAGCTGAGCAATGGATATTTTCCCTAGAGAAAATATTTCAGGCTTTGGGGAGCAGTGAAAGGGAAAAAGTTATCATGGCAGTTTACCGCCTCACTGGAGATGCTGATCAATGGTGGTCATTGATTCAGAACATGAAGGAAGATGATGAAGTATCAAATATTGAATGGAGGGAGTTCAAAGATCTGTTTTTAGAAAAATACTTCCCTCGCGACCATCGAGCAGATATGTAAAGGCAATTTCTGAGTCTGAGACAAAAGGAGGATGAGAATGTCACAAAGTATGAGGCTAACTTTACAAGGTTAGCGAGGTACGCTGGTGATTATATTCGTAACCCAAGAAGTAAGATTGATCGTTTCTTTGATGGGTTAAAACCATTTCTCTATCGAGCGTTAGTCTCACAATCCTTTTCATCGTACGAAGACATTGTCTCATGTGCTATCAGGACCGAAAAGGAATTCTCTAAGTCTTATGACTTTAAAGCAAAGCAAGAGAAGAAGAGACCTGCTGATCAATCTGGGAATGGAAATAAGGGGAAGAAGGGAAAGGTTGAATATCCATCTTGTGGTAAATGCGGGAAGAAACATCCTGGTACTTGCTTGAAGGGAATGGGAGTCTGTTACAAGTGTGGTGAAAAAGGCCACCAAGCTCATGATTACAAGGGGAAGAAGGAAGCTACCAACGTTCAGTGCTACAATTGCAGGGAGATGGGGCATTATGAAAATGCACGTCCTAAGCTTCAGGAGAACTTACCTCAGAAAAGGCCAAGGGATCAAGGCCAGGCTTATGCTATCACTACTGCTGAGGTAGAAGCTCCGAAAGACGTGGTGGCAGGTAATTTAATGGTTTCCTCAAGTTTAGCAAATGCATTATTTGATTCTGGATCATCGCATTGTTTCATATCTTCTCAGTTTGCTAAGAAAATTAGATATTTCCTATTTGATTTAATAAGGGAGTTTTCAGTTAAAACTCCTAAGGGAAGTATCGTTGCAACAAAGTTTTGTGAATCAGTCCCCATTAGAGCACATAAATTTTCTTTATCTGCTGATTTCATCGTCATACCTATGATTGAGTTTGATATAATCCTCGGTATGGACTGGATTTCGGACTATGATGCGAAGATTTATTGTAAGAAGAAAGAGGTTACGATTCTTGATGATAATGATAAGGAGCACCTTATTTTTAGAGCAGAATCGTCACCACCTAATTCTTATTTAGATCCACCCCCAGTAGCTCAACTTAATTCAATTGTTGGGGAGGAAGAGAATGAAATAACTGTCGGTGAGGAAAGGAATGTTCAAATAGAGGATGTACCTGTTGTGAAAGAATTTGTAGATGTATTTCCGGAAGATTTACCTGGACATCCTCCAGAACGAGAAGTTGAGTTTTCTATTGATTTGATTCCTGGATCAAGGCCTATATCGAAGACCCCTTATAGAATGGCCACTGTAGAGTTAGTCGAACTAAAGAAACAACTAGAGGAATTGAGTAATAAGGGATTTATTCGCCCTGGTGTTTCTCCATGGGGAGCCTCTGTTCTTTTTGTTAAAAAGAAAGATGGATCTATGAGGTTATGTATCGACTACAGGGAGATCAATGCTATAACGATAAAGAACAAGTATCCCCTACCTCGTATTGATGATTTATTTGACCAACTGCATGGAGCTCAATACTTTTCAAAGATTGACCTTCGATCTGGATACCATCAGTTGTGTGTGAAGAAGGAAGACATTCCGAAAACAGCATTTCGAACCAGGTATGGGCATTATGAGTTTACTGTAATGCCGTTTGGATTGACTAATGCACCCTCTGTATTCATGGATCTAATGAATAGAGTTTTCAAGGAGTATCTCGATGAATTTGTGGTGGTATTTATTGATGATATCTTGGTATACTCCAAAACCTACGAAGATCATGAAAATCACTTGCGCATTATCTTGAAGACTCTGAGGAGGCATGAATTATATGGGAAGTTTAGCAAGTGTGAATTCTGGCTTCAGGAGATTTATTTTCTTGGCCATATTGTCTCTAAAGATGGAATCTCTGTTGATCCTTCTAAGACCAAGGCAATCCAAGAATGGACAGCACCTACGAGTATAACTGAGGTACGTAGTTTTATTGGTTTGGCAGGTTATTATCGACGTTTCGTCCAGAATTTTGCCCGATTGGCTAACCCATTAACGAAGCTCACACGTAAAGGGGTTAAATTTGTTTGGACAAAAGAGTGTGAAGAATGTTTCGAAGAACTGAAGAGAAGATTAGTCAATGCTCCTATATTGACTCTACCATCGGGGAATGATGGGTTCGTTATTTATAGTGATGCATCGAAGAAAGGACTTGGCTGTGTCCTTATGCAGAATGATAGAGTTATTGCCTATGCATCACGACAGTTGAAAATTCATGAACAAAACTATCCTACTCATGATCTCGAGTTAGCAGCAGTGATATTTGCTTTGAAGATATGGAGGCACTACCTCTATGGTGAAAAATGTGAGATTTATACTGATCACAAGAGTTTGAAGTATATTTTCTCACAAAAAGAACTCAACATGAGGCAAAGGAGATGGCTTGAATTACTCAAGGATTATGATTGTACGATACACTACCACCCAGGGAAGGCAAACAAGGTGGCAGATGCTTTGAGTAGAAAAGACCATGGACTTTTGAACAATATGAGAATTGAAAGGGATCCAATTTTCATGGATCTAGTGAAGATGGACATGGGAATAACCAGGGAAGGTGAAACATCAATGCTTTTTCAAATGGTTGCCAAACCATCTTTACTAGAAAGGATTAAGAGTTCTCAGACCGATGATGAATAATTCCAAAAGAAGATTAAAGCTGTGAATGATGGGAGATTGAGAGACTTTGTGTATGAAGATGGAATTTTGAAATTCGGGAAGAGACTTTGTGTTCCCAATATACCTGATCTAAAAAGGGAATTGCTGGATGATGCTCATAGTTCCAATTTCTCTATACACCCTGGGAGCACCAAAATGTATAGAGATTTGAAGGAACATTTTTGGTGGGACAACATGAAGAGGGAGATTGCTGATTTTGTGTCAAGATGTATGGTTTGTCAACAAGTGAAAGCTGGAAGGCAACAGCCTGGAGGAGTCATGCAACCTCTTCCCATACCGGAGTGGAAATGGGACAATGTTACGATGGACTTTGTCATGGGGCTACCAAAGACTCCTAGAAGGAACGATGCAATATGGGTTATTGTTGATCGTCTTACTAAGACAGCACATTTTCTTGCTATAAGAGAAGATCTACCCCTGGAACGTCTAGCAAGACTATATATTAATGAAGTTGTGAGACTTCATGGAGTACCCCTATCGATTGTTTCTGATCGTGATCCCCGTTTTACTTCAAGATTCTGGAAAAGTCTTCAGAAATCCCTGGATACTGAACTTCATTTGAGCACTGCTTACCACCCTCAGACAGACGGACAATCAGAACGGACTATTAAAACCTTAGAAGACATGTTGAGATCTTGCTCACTTGACTTTCAGGGTATGTGGGATCAATATTTACCTTTGGTAGAATTTTCCTATAACAATAGCTTCCATTCGGGTATTCAGATGGCACCATATAAAGCGTTATACGGAAAGAGATTTCGTACACCAACCTGTTGGGATGACGTTGGTGAAAGAAAACTTGTAGGCCCAGAACTGGTGGAGGAAATGGTGGAAAAGGTGAAAGTAATCCAAAATCACATTAAAGCAGCTCAAAGTAGGCAGAAGAGCTATGCCGATAATCGAAGGAAGGATTTGGAATTTCAAGTCGGTGATCATGTTTTTCTGAAGGTATCTCCGTGGAAGGGAGTCATACGTTTTGGTAAGAAAGGTAAATTGAGTCCCAGGTACATCGGACCTTTCGAAATTCTAGAACGAATTGGGGTTGTAGCTTACCGATTGGCAATGCTGCCAAGTCTCTCCAAAGTTCACGATGTGTTCCACGTATCTCTATTGAGGAAATACATGCCTGATCCGACGCATGTACTCACCTGTGAGGAATTAGAACTGGAACCCGATCTGTCTTATTGCGAAGAGCCCGTCAAGATTCTTGATACGAGAGAACAAGTGCTGAGAAACCAGACGACGCGTCTGGTAAAAGTTTTGTGGAGAAACCATAAGATGGAAGAGGCAACGTGGGAACCCGAGTAACTTATGATGAAGAACCACCCGAGTCTTTTTATACAGTAATACCCTAGAAATTGCGAGGACGCAATTATTTGAAGTAGGGGAGAATGTAACACCCCAAGCTTCTACGGTACGCTTCTCTTTGAATAATGTGATAGCGTGTGTTGTACGCAACACCAAGTTCTAACACACCATAACTAATCAAACTAGCCGTTATGAATAGTAATACCTACTTTTTGAAATTATATATATTTTATATTTGAAAATGGACTTCATTTTTGTATTCTGAATATCGAATTTAGCCTAAGGTGAAATTTTGGTACATTTCGGATAACTTTCATATTTTGATGAATAGTGAAAATTACTAAGTTTTAATTAAAAACAACTTTTTTAATCAAAATAATTAATAGTGATAAATTATGAATTTGAGTGGTTTTAAAGTATATTTAGAATATATTTTTACCATTTAATATAATTTTGGTCATTGGACATAATTTTACAATTAAACCGAACATAAACGAGTGTCAATCTTTTGATAGTTATTATCTCTTAAAAACACGCTTTTTGTTTTGACAGCGGGAATTAATTTTAAATTAATTTCTGCCACTTCTGTGTTTTGAATTTAGGAAAATGGATTCCATATTTGGAATCAGGATGTTCAAATTGTGTAAATAGGTAACTTTTATTTTTAGACATTTTGAATAATTACTGCGGTAAATATTTTATTTACCATGGTTAAGGGTAAATCCGGTAAATAAGGGTTAAAAAAATAATATTATAATAATACTAAATTACCCTAAAACGTGTCTTAACCCTATTGGTTGATACATGGTCTACCATGGGAATATTTGGGTCTATTTTGGGACCCCATGGATCCACTTGTAAGTGATAATGACACTTTGTTTTAATTAAGTTAAAATGAATACAAAAATGACACAAGCATATATCTTTTAGAAAAACAATTGTTACATAGGGTTATATATGTTGGATTTTAGATTATAAATATTCATTAGAAATCTAATAATATTTCCTACATAATGATATTTTCTTTATAATTTTTAGACATTAAATGATTTATTTTATTTATGACACAATGATGATGCAGTAATTACTATAATAGTGAAAAATTAAAATAATTGATATTATAAATACCCAAATAAATATAATATGAAACTTTTAATGAATTAAACTAATTTTATAGGATAATATGATATATTAGGATTGATTTAATTGACTTTTTTTGAAGTAATCAATCTGTTTTGAGTTTCACAAAAATCAACTATTGAATAGTGTCAAAATTGACATAAAAGAGTTCTTAAAACAAATATTATATTATTAATTGATATTAAATTCCTAAAAATCTAAGGTTCGGCCAAGAGACTTATATCATGATAGTTTCATCATTAATGTACCACTTGGGGGTCTCTTGGATGTATATAGTAAGTTTATTAACCATATTATATAAAAATACAAAGAGACATTGTAAAAGTAAAACTAATTAACTTAGAGTTAATACTTAAAGATAGGGTTAATATAAGTACCCAAACCTGTATAAATTCTATTGGTTGAGTGGTTTTCGACCTATCCCCACCTTAAACTTTGAATAATAATCTTTGGAGTCATTAGAAACCGAATATGAATTTATTATAAATTAATATTTCTAGCTTTTCCAAAGGTGCCCCTCACCCCTCTTATAAAAGGGCACTCCTCCTTCTCATTTCTTCACACCTTGAAAGCCTTTTGGTTCGGCCAAACTCTGCCCAAATACTCTCCCAACATACCTAACTACAACCTAGAGGCCTTAGTTGGATCAGAAAGCCAACCTAAGGATCCCTTTTGATCAAATCAAAAGGAAGAACCTGAAGAAGAGGTAATGATTTCACCACCCTTTTCCAAGTTACTTTCTTCTTCCACTTCCTCTTTCTTTGTTCTTACCATTCTAAAATAATAACTCCAGTATCTTACATATACTGTGATGTTATTATAAATATGGTACAACCATATTCAGTATTCTATCCACCCTTTGAATGACATGTCACCATACGTGCGTACGTACGGCTTACCGTCTCCACGTCGTGGTGTAATTGTTATTCAATATATTATTATTTGGATGGGTATAATAATGATGTGTAACTCATGTAAATAATAAATATAACATGTTAATGATTATGTATATATGATATACCATCCATTTATATATTATTTTAATATCAAAAGAATGATATTGTCGCTCGTGCGTACGTACGGACTACCGTCTCCACGAACGCGATGAGATTCATTCTCCATCGTATCCATTCAAGTATAATTATCATTTGATGATTTAAAAATGATTTTTAAGGACTATATATCATTCTGGATATGAATAATATACAACAACCACGGCTTATGTAACAAAACATATAAAAGAAAATGAGTAAGTTAACTCCCAAAACGACGATAATTCTAAGATATTATTAACAAATCAATGTTAAAAGATCATATATGATATCATATTATTATATATGATTCTTGTATAATTTAATAACAACTATTTCACCATTATACAGGAGGTTAACCTACCCCAACCAAGAAAAAGTACAAGGTAAGGGTTATTTCACAATCTCTTCATTATCTGAGGTTGTTTATATGTAATAATCTACTGGGATCTCTTTATCATCCATATCCATGTTTTCTTAAAAATGCATTTCAAAACATTTTTATTATATAAAATAATATCGGTTAAAGTCATTTATACCCTTTTTTGACTTTTATAAGAGGAATCTTTCCGTCGTTTTCAAAACAAGGTCCTTTTTAACCTTTTCGACAGAATTAAGGTAAGAATGTTTTTTAACTTATACGGCGGGTGCAGCTATTTTCTGCCGTTATAAAATCTTCAAAGCTTCCCTTACAAGATTATAAGAATATTTTCAAAGAAAATGTTTTATTTTATATGGATCTTAAATTATTTCAAAATAAAAGGAGATATTTCTTTAAAAAGAATTTTGATTTCATCTATGTCAACATCCTTTGATGGATTTTAAGATTATTTGAAGTTGATTTATTATGATACAAAACTTCTATATTATATTGAAGGTTTTGTGATATGTTTGACTGTGGATGTGCTATTTTTATACCATCCATATTTTATGGTGAAAGTATTGACATTTCATATGCTAGTTTTAATATGAATGTTTATGTTATGTTTAAACCTTTTCATATAGGAATGCATTGGACTTAATATGTGACGGGTGGAGCCCGCTATAGCTCCTCGATGCATCGGTAGGTCTCATGAGACAAACTAGTGTCTTGGCACAAGGCCTTGACAAAATCTTATTTGTAGTCTTGGCACGAGGCCTTGGCTATGTGGTTATGATAGTCTGGCATTATGCATTCCAACATTATGAAAGTGGTTATTGATTTTTGCATGTGATTATTCGATTAGTAGAATATCCATGTGAATAAGTAAATGGCATTATTTCATTTTATTTATGCCATACCATGTTGAAAGTTCATATTTAAAGGGCTTTTGTTTTAGTTATACATTGCATTAATTGTTTATTCTTATTTATAAAAGTTTCCGCTATATTGTTATCCTTACTGGGCATTTGAGCTCACCCCTTTTCTATGTTTTATTTTTCCCAGGATGTGAAGAAGTAAGTTATGAATGACCTGCAGGGATTTTATGAGGGGTTAATAGTGTGGATTGTGGAAACATTATGTTGTTGTAGTAGTTTTTCATTTTATGATGTAATGTAAAACTTATGAATATATCTAGTGTTTCCAAGGCTACTAAACCAATCGGTCTTTCGAGATTTGATCTTTCTTGTGATCATGCCAATGTTATGTAATAATGCACCGACTCTGGGTAACTGGGGTCGGGGCGTTACAAAAACGAAATCAATATTTCAAGGAACCATATAAATACTTTTTTAAGAGATAAGAACAAAATTCAGTTTTTATTTCGAAAAAACATTACTAAGATTTATAAAATATTAGGTATGTCTTTATAAGTTCAAAATTATATTTTTATATGAATAATATTAATTATTAAATATACATTTGTTCTATAAAAAATGTTTCATGGTTTTTAAATTTATTATTGTATCATTATAATGTTATGAAAGTGATAGTTTTTTATAAAATTGTTATTTTTTACTATTCAACCAAAAATTAACTACTTATAAAAAGTTTCAAAATTCCACACTAAGAAAATTTTGACATGATGTATTCAAATTTTTTATTATTTCATCAAATTCAAATTATAAAAATTAATAATTTATGTTTTAATCATATTTTTGAATAAATCTATATTTATTGTGTTATTGTTTCTATAGAAAGAAAAGGTTACTATAATTGAATCTCAGGTGTTACATTACCACTTTATTATATCATGATTTACCTCTTTAATCACATGTATTATCATCATTCTATAAATTTATTATTCTGTTACAGGACTTTATAGTTCACTCATTCCTTTTGTATATCCATAGGTTATCCTGTGTATTATTAATAGCTCAAAGGAAACTAGGATCACATTATAAAGTTTTAAATAATGATGTGGTATTTTATTTTAAGTTAATGGTTTTTGTATATAGTTTCCTAGACTCTAGGTTTCTCGATTTATGGGATTTTATCATGTGGATATTTATGTTAAGAATCATGAAATAATTTTTTTAGATATATGATTTTTTATAGTTGGAATTAGAACAAGATAAAGTTATTTTGTGGATTAGGATTAAAAAACTAATGTAAAACTTAGGGATATGTTTTAATATAAGAAAAAACATGAAATTTCGGTAAAGTATAGAGTGATTTGTTTTCTGAACAAATACATCCCGATCTGGATACTGACAAGTGGATGCGGCTATGGAACAAATATACCTAGGGATAATAACCCTAAAAGGGATTATTGGGTATTAAATAAACCTTTATCTATTGCATAAAAAAGATTCACAAGACTGGACAACTAGATAAACCCTCCTGGGGGATATGTTTAGGTTAATCATGCACATTTTATGAACTATTAGG
Organism: Viscum album; assembly: GCA_963277665.1. Classification (NCBI taxonomy): domain Eukaryota; kingdom Viridiplantae; phylum Streptophyta; class Magnoliopsida; order Santalales; family Viscaceae; genus Viscum; species Viscum album. Next base: position 1,423,235,098 of record OY728143.1, read on the forward strand.
AATGGAAAAAAAGAAAAAAAAGATATAAAATTTAATGGTAGGAAATAGACCATGGATAACCTTTATTAAAGCCTAGAAATTCATGAGATAAGATTAATATGTCATTTATGAGTTATACATTTTATATTAACGTTTTCCCTTTTACATTATTAATAGTTTGAAAATTAGAATCACTAATTATCTTTTATATTTTAGCTAATAACTGAAAATAAGAGGAACCATGTCAACAATAATTATTATAGGAAATGTGATGATTACCCAAATGAAATGAAAAATATTATGGGAGTGGGAATCTATAACTTCATGTCCATACTAGTACAATTGACTCTATTACTAAGTAATAACATGAACCACATCTAACACCCTCCTTCCAAGAAAGAGAATGTTTTAGTTGAGTCCTTTATGAGAAAAAACTTCAAACATTAAGTGGATATTTTGACCTATTATGTTAAGACATACAAGTTAAAAAAATAGTCCAGATGTGTAATTTATTATAATAATAAATAATTACAATATAATAAAAAGTTGAATAATGAAAAAGACTATAAATAGATATAACCTTAGTAGAATAGTATTTTTCCCATCCAAACCCATTAGCCGAAATAAAAAAATAATATTTTCTACTCTTATCTCTGCCCTAGTACCATGTTATATTTGGTTTACAAATAGACTTCCCTGCTATATTGACCTACTTACCCTTGTGAGTATACACTTTCTATGAGCCCTTCTTAACACTCACCCCTTCCTGAGAAACCGACTTTTCTGCAAGTTTGAATGAATAAAATTGATTACATAGAACAAAATTATCCTCCCATGTGGCATAATCATTGGAGTGGCCATGCCACTGAATAAGAATCTATAGGATATCCTCCTGATCTTGCTTCTTTTATCATTGAGAAAGATATATCTCGGGTTTAGGATAGTCCATAGAATCAGGTTAAAGGTTAAAGGGAAAATTCTCTTGGATAGGCTTGAGTTGGCACCACCTTTTTTAATTGAGAATCATGGAGGACTGGGTGAAGTATCTCCATTATAGAAAAATTTAGGTTATAATCCACTGAACTAATACACTTCACGATAAGAAATTTACTATAAAAACATATATAGATATTTTGATTGATTTTCTAATCTAGTTAATGTTGTATATGTGGATAAATCTTTAAATACACCTAATCCCTTTCTTGGCATTCAATAGGGAAATAGTGATGGTCAGCCTTCTACTTTATAAAATATTGAAAAAGAAGAAAATGGTGTTTTATCTAGAGTATGGATTTAACACTCTCTCTCAAAGCTATAGAAATGGATTAAACACAGACTTCTAATGGGTGAGAACTCGCAAGTGTTGGTTGAGGGAGACCATATACAACCTCAAATAGAGTAGTGTTGATAGAATAATTCTAGGAGGTGTTATAACTAAATTCGTTACATGGAATCCAAAATGACCAATTTTTTGGTTGGTCTCCCACAAAACAGTAATGGAAAGTCTATAGTAAATGATTAGAAACTTTGGTTTATTTTTCAGTTTGTGGGTGATAGGAAGAACTGATCCTTAATTTGGTACCATGAATCTGATGTAGTTCAATCCAAAATAGGATGAGGAAAATGATATCTCAATCGATCATAATAGAATATGAACACCATGAAAATATAACACTTCCTATATAAAAAATTCAGCAACAATATTTTCTATATATGGATTCATCGAGAAAATGAAATGGTCATATTTGGATAATTTATCAATAACCACAAGAATGACATTAGACCCATGTAATTTTGGAAATATGGTGATAAAATATAGTGAAATATATACCAAAATAAGATTTGTAATCTCTAGAAGTTTCAAAAACCTAGATAGTGCCAAAATAAAATATTTTAAGTGGTGGAAAATGTTTCACTTATTAAGAAAATGTTTCACCCGAAACCACATACCATTCCAATATAAATCAGCTTCCAACCAACAGTAAGTCTAGTAAAAAATATAATTACCTCTATAAGGCATTGCATGATATTCATCCAAGAGGTAGGTCACCCATTCATATGAATTAGGGATGACTAAATAGCCACACTATTGGAGGAGAACATTAGAATAGTAAAATCCTAAGTAAGTATATTTTCTATACTAGGGATCACAAATGATTTTTTGGAGATATGGGTTTGAGTGAAGCCCTTTGGTGGGAGAATTACTATCATCCCATACTATAAAAGATTGGAGGAGGGACTCTAAAGGTTCCAACATTAAAGACAAAGAATCTATAGTGGTATTCTATAAACTTGGTTTGAATTTAAACTCAAAATAATAGACCAAAAATGTATCTATCCAATTCTATTGATATTCCAAGTCAACATGTCCTTGAAGAAAGAATTAAAGGTTTTGATGGTCTAAAAACATGATGAAAACACTTCCCAAAAAATATAAACACCAATGTTTAATTTATAATACCAAATCCATTATTTATTTTTTCATTAGTTTATTTAGATAACGTTTTATCAGTGAATAATTTTCTAAAATTGGATATAGGGTGACAAACATGAATAAGAACAATGCCCACTCCATGACCTGATGCATTGCACTACACCTAAAATATGTTTTTAAAATTAGGTAATTCTAGAACTTGAGTTATTGAATGTAGATGTTTTAAATGGATGAAATCCTAGTGAGTAGTGACAAACCAAAGAAACATGTCTTTACATGTTAAAATCATAAGTCAATAAGCAATTTAACCATACCCTTGAATGAATTTTAGATAGTATCTAGTGAGATCGAGGAAACCCCACACACCTTTGACTAGTAGAGGATGAGGCCAATCCAAAACTACTTCCAAATTATCTTGATCCACCGAAACACCATCTAAGTAAATCACATGACTTAATATTCAACTGTGTTCTCAGGAAATATGATTTTTTAGGTTGGAAAAGAATTTATATATATGGTGTGATTACAGTACATGTTGAAGGTGAACTAAGTGTTTCTACCAATTAGGTCTATTGTTAGGCACGTGTTGTGTTTTGGTTATTAATATATCAATATGTTTATTATTCTAAAGAAATAAAGTATGATGATAAAAGTAGTGTAAATTCAGATTGAGGAAAGTTGTATGTGAAGGTGTCAATCAGATCCAGACTATTGGCATGAAAATAGGATCAAGAACCATCAACATGAAGATTGGACTCACCATTGTAATCAAGAAGATGTTTATTTTACAGGTGTTGTCTTTTATTGTTAAAGAAAATAAATAACCTCACTTTGTAAAATATTTGGGTGATCAAACTGGCCATCATATTCAGGAAATCAAAATCATAATGCTTAAGAAATTCCACTGTATTGAGATGATGTTTTCTGGAATAAAAGGATCATCAGAATCACCTCAAGTTTGAAATGAGGTTTTGATCATAATGAGGAAGAGAATCATATTCTGCATGGATGAAATATAAAACTAAAGATGCTTTCCTGTTTTGAAATTATTATAAATCATAAGTTTTCTGGGAAATTTTTGATGGTAGACTTATGAAGGAAAGGGGAGTGGTTCTAATCATATTTGGGATTGGTTGGAAAGAAAAATGTTCCTAGAAGAATAGAATGTTTTCAAACATACCAATGTAATTCAAAGGGATGAATTTCTAATCTTCAATGTATTCAATGTCATGAGGAAATCATTCTTACATGTAGAAGTTTGTGGAAGAAGGAAGTTAATATAGTTGGATATTTTCAGTCTCAATCCATCAGTATGAGATCATCAAACTCAAATTTTTTTAATGTCGTGGATGGTGGATTAAAATGAGAGAAGATAAAGATATTAGTTTTCAGTCAGACCAATAATCCATTAGAAAAAAATATCTAGAGAAATAAGAAAGTGAAAAAATTTCATTGGTATCATAATTAAAAGATAAAATAAGTTGATGAAGTTAAAGCTACTGGAACCAGTCCATTGGATGTGTTGTGCCACCGATCATCACAGGTAAAATTTCTTTTATTGGAAAGTTTATGGGACCTAATAAAAAGATAAATTAAGTTGAATTTGTTAAATAATGATGCATGAAAGTTAAATACTAATCATCTAGATGAAGATCAAAATGTAGTAAATCATTTTCATCAATATAAATTGTGGGATGTTTACAATTGGGTCAAGTGGAAAATGAGATTTGATATGGGTTTGAAAATTAGGTCAAGGATTTCAGACTAGATATGGAACTAATGAATTCATCATACACAAGATCATTGGTCTGGGAAAAGTAGAAAAGTATAATTGATTAAATATTTTCAAAGTGTTATCAAGGGGGTCATAGAAGCTGCAGAATAAGTTTGAAGAATGGTTTTCATAAGTTTATTATAGTGCAGAGTAACATAATGAAGTATCTATTATCTCTATCTTATTGAAGAAATCAAAATGTGAATTTGGTTGTGAGAATCATAATTAGAAGACATATGTTTGTTTTAATTTGGTACAGAGAAACATAATGAGATGTCTTCAATTTTGATTTATTTTCAAGTGGGTCAAGAAAATCAGAGTGACTTTATGTCTCCATCATAATAGAAAAATCAGAAAGTGAAATTAAAATAAGACTGGAGTTTGTGAAGAAAGTATGAATCAAGCTGAAGTTTTCAATATTATATAAGACTTAAGAATCATTGAAGAAGTCAAAGGTGTAGTTGAGATTCAAGGAAATTTCAGATTTTAGGAAATTTGGTTGAGAAGGAAAATTGTTTAGAATCCCACCCAAACCTTATTTGGTTCACCTATAAATAAAGGATGTACTTTTTACTTTCTTGATACTTGTACTATTAAGAAGATAAGAGATATAAGTTAAAACATTCTAGGGAGAATAAGTTTCCAGATTGTGCTTTTCTGAGGAATTTTTCAATGCCGAATAAGAAAGGAGAAGAGACAAGATCGTAATCATTGTTTCCATATTCGGACTGAGTAATCGAACTGGGAATTCTAGATTGAAGAAGAATTAGTTTAGATTAGTTTCATCAGTATTCTTTCAAAATTAAATTTCTGTATTGGGAAACTGGACTTGGAAATTAAACTAGAAAATCATATTAAGTATCATTATGAAGTACAATATGTTCTTACCTACTCTTGGGTAAGAAAGTGAAGAATTGTATTGAAGGTTTTATTTTTGAAAGTTTGTCAAGAAGAACTGTAACCTTTATTTTGCACAAATTTTATTACATCATTTCATTCTACTTGAAAAAACATGAACTATTTTATTGAACATAATTCTACACGAGTGTAATGGAATATCATTTAAGCACAACTGATTGTCGCATATCAACCGTTCAATGGTATGGTGCTCTAATAATGTTTATAGCAGCACTCGGGCCGAATCCTCAATTATGATACTTTTTAATTATCGATTTTTTTTATTTGTATTTTTAATGTGGGGTTTGTTTGTAGAGTTTAATTAAATTTATTAATGGATGGTGTTTTATTTAAAAATTTGCTAAAGATTGGGGTGACTTCATTATTATGGATTTTTATCTTATAATATCCTTGATATTTTCTTTATATTTCATTAAATTAACACCCACTTCACAAGATGATTTTGATTGAAATTCCCAAGTGTTGAGGCTTTAGTCTAAGCCTTAATTTAACTTATACTTCCAATATAAATAATAACTTGTTTATGGTAGTTTATTTATGGTTCCAATAATCTATGTAATCCACATGTTAAACAAAAACAATTCATAAATCCATGAAATTGTAAGTTCAACATACACAATGTTAACCTAAAGAACACTCAATGAGAAAAATCCCTCAATCACTTAATATCCCCAAATCAGTACTCACCCAAATGGTAGATTTACTCAAACATTTTGGAGGAAAATAATATGGTTGTAATGTTTATGGTTATGGGTTAAAAACAAAATAAAAATAACTGGATAAGAAAAGAGAGGTGTACCGAACACACACATGAAATGTGAAGAGAGGTAAAACACACTTTCGATTAAATGAGAAAGTGAAATAATAGAATGGTTTTTAACTTGATTTAAACTATTTTAAGAACTTTTATATTAAAATACATACTTTAGATGAGAATAAAATATTATGAAGAAATTTTCATTAATATTGAAACAAAATGACAACAAAACACTTCAAATATTACAAATGAAAATGAATGGAAAAGAACATAAAAACAAAGAGAGGATGAATGGTTTCTCAAGTGAAAACATGAGTTTGTAAGGTCCTAAAAGGCCCTTTTCAAGGATTTTTTAATGCCAATTTATCCTCATCCATTCTAAAATTACAACCACTGACAAGAAGAAAAGGGTGATATATTTATAGCCCAAGGTGGTGGACTATTTTCTTTCCAAATCTACCCCTCCAGTTCGATCACCAATTTGATAATTCATAAGGCCAAATATGGAGAAATATTATTATTAAAATTTGTAAATAGAAATTTTCATAGTCAACCCTCAAAATTTTGAGGTCATTGGACTTAAGGATCAAATGTTATGGTTGTTTGAATAAAATAATTAATATGTCCATTTCTATCCATAATTTTACAAAAGCTAAAATGTGAATGGGTTTTCAATAGAAATATTCCCTCAAATTTGTACCATTTATTATAAAAATTATACTGAAGATATCTTGTATTTCACACCATAAAATCTCAGATCCATGGAAATTATATATCAGGAGAAAAGTCAAGGACTGTATGTTGATTTTAATTCCCAGACATGATGGTGATATAGAATTCAAAACATCGTTTGGAACCCTTTTCAGTGGATTGGCCCTTTAAATTTTTATCAAAGATTAATTTTATTGTTACTATAATTTTGCTGGAGAATAAATGAATTTGGACTTCTAGATTGAGCCTATAAATTCTATCTTCATGGATGGTCCAGTTTTCTCAACAAATTTATTAGGCCTTATTGTATAGACTATATGACCCTTTAATTTTCCAAATTGTACAAATATCCATTATAATTATATACTTTAATTTTCCTTAGGAACACTAGAAAAGATGAATCACTTAATTTGGATTAATATTTTGAAAGATATGATCAAAACAGTAAACTATTGTTTAATTAAATGAACTTGAATAATGCTCTTCTTATGTGTTTCTGATCAAAACATGAAAATTGATTAGAAATTAATCATTTTTAAGTAACAATTATATGATGAGAGTAAATTTAAAATCAAGAATTAATATGTAATATCAACTCCCTCACACTTATGATTGTGTATTTCCTTATTTACATCAAATAAAAAACATAACAAAATCATTTTTACTCACAAAAAATATTGAAATTTTTCTTTCACCAATCAGGGAGGTATAGACTAGCTCACTAATCCATAAAAAATTCTTCCAAATTTTTTCACGAAAATAATTTTTTTAAAAAAATTAATTTTCATGCTCAAATTTAGAAATTGAAAATTTGGTCACTCAGAACTCACTCCTCTTAAGATGATAAAAATTTATTTATGGAGGTTCACTAATTCACGAACAAAAAAGTGAAAATATTAGAGTTTGAAAGAGATATCAACTTCCATTCCCGATCCTAAAGTTCACAAGAATAAATAGGAAAATTTTAGGTGTTTTTCTGTTGCTATGGGATGGTAGGAATTTAATGTTAAAGAGAGATGAAAATATGGGTAAAACACTAACATGGAAAAATCAATGCAAAATTCGAAATAAGACATTGAAGGTTATAGAAAAACATATTTATAAGGGATTTAATGTGTGAAGGATGACACAAAATATATGGATAAAATTTTAAGGGGATGAAAAGGTGAAATATGTACAAGAAAAAAACTTCTCTCAATGACACAAGAATATATAATGCAAGTGCTCTTTTATTTTTATTTTCTTTTTTTTGATTTTTTTTAAGTTGAACTTGAAACAAATCTCACAATAATCTCCAAACCCATATTTTATCTCTTCATGAAACTAATTTTAATAGTTATAATAATATCAAAGGTTGAGGAAGAGTGATTTTTGACCTGCCCAAGACACGACCTTTTTTTATTTTATTTTTTATTTTTTATTTTTATATTTTTTATTTCGAACACTTTTCAATAACATGTAAAAAATTACAAAAATGCAAATAAATTCCTCAAACTAACCGAATGAAAACCTCTCCCCCACACATAAATAGATGATTTCCCTCAGGAATATGATAACACATGGAAAATCAATAAATGGATACCCAAACTGAAAACCATTCCCTCCCACACTTAAATTTCAAAAAAAATATGCAATGAAAATACATGTAGATGTTGGGTGGAAAAATTTATTGGTCTTGTAATGTGGGTATCAAGAAAAAGTTTTTCATAGGATCAAAGGGTATTTAAAAAGGATAATAAATGTAAGGGTAATGGGAGGATATTTGGCTATTGTGATTCTCATGTGGTTTAGAAAATTCCTCTATCATATAAATGCACACTAATGTATGAAATTAAACACAAAGGTACACAAACTCAAGACTCTAATTGTGGATGAAAAATGAACAAAAAGAAAATATGGTCATAGTTTAACTTGTAATGAAATCTAATGTTGTTCCTCGTGGTTAGGAAATAATCATTTTTCAAATAAAAAATTGCACATTCAAAATTTTCTGGTTTTGAAACAAGATTCTTTATCCAAATTTATGATGAAAATAAAAACTATTTGAGATAAAAACTAGTATTTTGACTCCCCAAAATGGTAGGAAAAAAGTTCAAAAGTGGATGGTGAGTAATTAAAATTTGTTTTTTTCTTATTTTTTAATGTTTTTTTGTTTTTTTGTTTCTTATAGGGTTTTTAAATACACACCCATATGAAATAGAAATAGTAAATAAAGAGTTTGATGAGGAAAGTGGTAAAAAAATTATCAAAATGAGTGAGGAATAAGAGAGAGAGAGAGAGATGAGTTAAAGGGAAATTGGTACCCCTTAGTTTAGATTTTTTGGGTCACCATATCCATCCAGTGGTGAGTCAATTGTAGAATTTGGGGATTCAATGGAAGTCAATGTGGATCCCAAGATGTGTGTCCTCTCATGGTGATGCTTTAACTGAATCCTATTAACTATGAATGTACTTTTAGAAGAGTTTTCTTGGACTTTAAATACACTAAATGGGTAAACATTGGTAATAATAAAAGGACCTTCCAAATAATAATTAAGCTTACCTGGTTGAAGTCGAAATCAATAATTGAAGAGAATTAACTTTTCACCTTCATGAAATACCTTTCTTAGGATGTGTTTTTCATGGACTAACATGGTATTTTCTTTGTATAGATTAGAATTCTCATAGAAATCAATTTGAATATCCTCCAGTTCAGTCAACTGTAATAATATTTCTTCAAAAGATTTTTCAAAATCAAAATTACATGTTTTCATAGGACAAAATGACTTATATTGGATTTCAATTGGTAAATGAAATGCTTTACCAAAAAAAACTAGCCTAAAAGGAGACATCCTAATGGGTGTTTTATAGGAAATTTTATAATCCCAATGTTCTTCACCAATTTATTCATACCATTCTTTTCTCATGGGATTAACAATTCTCTCAAGAACTCTTTTCACTTATCTATTAGAAATTTCATCCATGTCTATTTTTTGGGGGTGATATACAGTTGAAGTTTTATGAACAACCCCATTTTTTCAAAAGAGATTCCATAGTTTGATTACAGAAATGGGTTCATAAGTCTCTTATTAAGGCACACAGTATTCCATTTCGGTGGAAGAATTGGGTTTTTAGGAACTCACTAACAGTATGTGAATCATCCTTTCTAGTGGATTTGTCCTTGACCCACTTAAAAACATAATAGACCATAATAAGAATATATGAGAATACATTGGAAGGGAGAAATGGTCCCATGAAATCGATTCCTCAACTATCTAAGATCTCACAAAAGATTAAGGGTTTTGGGAAATTTCATTTTTTTTGGAAATTGTGCCAAACTTTTGGAAAGTGGGGCATGATTGATAGAAATAATGTGAGTCCTTGAAGAGTTAAGTCTCGGATAATTCTGAGTCAAGGATCTTTCAGGATGTTCTTTGTGGTCCAAAGTGGCCACCACTAGGAATTGAGTGAAAAAATTCCAAGATAAAGGAATTTTCATCTTCATCGGCACATCTACCAATTACCATTCCATCCCCAATTTTCCAAAGTTTATTATCTTCCCAAAAATTTAATTTGAAATCACTTTTCAACTTCACTTTTTGTTATTTTTAATTTTTTTGGAAAAATTCCAACAACCAAGTAGTTTACAATTGGGGAATATCTTGGTAAATTTGGAGTGATAGATGAGAGGTGTTTAGTAGAGAATTCAGCATCAATGATTTTTAAATGAGAAGAATTAGAAATTCTACTCAAGTGATTACCCAGAGTGTTTTATTTTCCTAGTCTATCTTTGATTTCAATATAATATTATTAGAGCATTAGGATCCATCTTATTAGCATCAGTTTGGAATACCTTTTCTTGAGTAATAACTTTATTGAAAAATGGTCTGTGAATATGAAGATTTTGGAACTTAAGAGATAGAGATGAAATTTATATAAGGAAAAAAATTTCCAAAAGTTCCTTTTTAGTCACAGTATAGTGATATTTATTTTCATCCAACGTTTTTTAGGAATAATAGATGACATAGCGAATTTTTTCTCTTTTTTGACAAAGAGGAACCCCAATGGACCTATCAAAAGAATCACACATTAATTCAAAGGGTAAGGACCAATCTATGGGTTATATTATCGGGGCATATATAAGAATAGATTTGAGTTCAATGGATTATCTCTTTCAAGCTTCATTGAAATAGAATGTGACATCATTTTGAAGTATCCTAGTGAGTGAGAGGGAAATACTATTAAAGTTATAGATTAATCGCAGATAGAAACTAGCATGAACAAGGAATGAATGGATTTCTTGAATAGATGTGGGTTCAGGAAGTGATTGGATCACTTAAATTTTTGAATGACCAACTTTAATACCCTCTTGTGAAACTATGTTCCTTAGAACAATCCCATTTGTAACCATGAAGTGACATTTTTCAAAATTCAGTACAATGTTACATTTGACACACTTTTAAAGGAATAGAGACAGTAAATACAAAGAGGATTCAAATGAGTCGCCATAAATGGAAAATTCATCCATAAATACCTCCATGCAATATTCAATGAATTCATAAAAGATACCAATCATACACCTATGGAATGTTTTCGTAGAATTTAAAAGGACAAAATTCATTCTTCTATATGCATATGTTCCAAAGGGGTAAGTTAATGTAGTATTTTCATGGTCCAAATGTGCAATTGGGATTTGAAAGTAGATATTGTGTCCATCATAAAATAAATAATGTGATTTCTTGGCTAATATTTCTAGCATTTTATCAAGGAATGGAAGAGGGTAGTTATTTTTCATGTTTTATCATTCAATTTCTGGTAGTCGATACACACACGCCATTTGTTTTTTACACGACTTGTTTCCACCTACCCATGTTCATTTGTGACAATAATTATACCACACTTCTTCGGTACCACTTGAATTAGACTAACCCATTCACTATCAGAAATTAGGTAGATAATACCAGATTGAAGAAGCTTAGTGATCTCTTCCCTAACTAACTCAAGGATGAGTGGATTGAGTCTTCTTTTTGGATGTCTGATTGGTTTGGATGACTCCTCTAGATAGATGTGATGCATGAAAAGAGAAGGGTTGATTCATGGTATGTCATCTAGGTTCCAACCTAAGACATTTTTGTTTTCCTCTAACACTAGAAAAAGTTTGGAATCCTCAGTTTTAGTAAGTGTAGAAGAGACAATGACAGGATAAGAGTGATCATGGAAGAGGAATTCATATTTCAGGTGTTCAAGAAGAGGTTTCATATTAGTCTCATATTTCATTTTTTGCATTAGATAACTATGAAAAGGAGGAAGGGATTTCAATTTCTTCTAATTAATTTTCCATAATACTATACAAGGTGGAGTAGTGGAGATCAGATTTGATGTGGGATTGTAGATATTTTTCAATATCTTTTAGATTGATGGATTCTATGAATGAAAGTTCCATATCAACTTCCCCATTTATGAGTTGGATCATGGTGAAAATTTTACAATATCCTATCTCATCAGAACGTGATGAACATGATGGAATGGAGTTTAATTCACTCTCAGAAGTTCCCTCAGAAGCATGGACTGAGAATGCAAAGTGGTCCTCGTATTAGTATCGCATGGCTTGAAAAATGTTGAACTTGACCAGTTGGTCATCTAATTCCATAGATAAGATGCCCGCATGGACAACAATCTTAGTTCTAGTTGTCAATAGGAATGGACTTCCAAGAATTATGGGAGGTTGAGAAGAGGTCATCCCACATTTCGTGTCGAGGACATATAAATCAGCTGTGAATATATGATCATTAACGCAGATAAGTACATCCTCTATTATTCCATCAAGACTAGTAGTGCTTTGATTGGATAACTGGATGACAAAACCCATTAGATATAAGGTACCTATACCAAGGTTGGAGAAGATTGATTTGGGCATGAAATCTATCAAGGCCCCAAAGTTTATGAGTGCATCATTAAAGTTTAAACTTCCTATTCGGCATGGAACTATAAAGGTTCTAGGATCTTTTCACTTCATGGGTATGGAATCATGGGTCAAAACATTTTTAAAGGTCTTAAGTTTCCTCTTATGGGTGAATAAACCCTTAAGAAACTTGTAATACTTAGGAATTTTCTTATTTCATCTAAGAGGGGAATGTTTACTTCAACACATCTAAACATGTCGAACAATTCAGGATCTAGTTCAAATCATTTTCTTGGCTTATAAATGGCTTGAGAAAAAGGAATTGATTTCCTTAGAAAAATGAAAGGAGGTGAGGGAGTGGCTTCAGGTTCCTTTTTGGTATTTTTTGTTCCTTTAATTTTCTAAATAAATATTTAAAGTGAATTTAGAGGATTCAATATAAGGCATATAAATTTTATTCCCTAATCTAAGTTCAATTCCACTTGCATTACCATTAGTGTTGGGAAATGTTTAAGCTAGGAGTTGGGAAGAATTGGATGGTTTCTACTAGTTAAGATGGGATTAAAGTTGACCAATTTCTGTTTCAATGTTCTTAAGGATAGAACGGGTGAAGGAGGAAAGATCTTATATTGTGTTTTCCCATGATTTATTAGAAGAATATTCTTGTCCAGAATTGGGATTACCTTGAATTTGGTTCTTGGGAAAGTGCTTGTTTTGGGTTGGGAATTGGGAAGGCTCATTAGGATAGTGGAATCTAAGAGACTAAATGTAATGATTGATCCTTTGAGGTTATGGAACAAAAGGATAATGTCGTTGGAAGTTACCACCACCTTTAACATATTGGAATTAGTTTGGATTTTGACGAGGTAAATGAGGGGGAAGAGAAATGGGATTACCATACCTCAAGCCTAGGTTAATGGTAGAAGACAAGGGCTTAGAGTGGGGTTGTTTGAGGTTTCTAATTAACTAACATGATTATTGAGGGTTGTTGTTCCTCTGAGAATATCCTACATTGAGCTCCAATGGACTAGATGAATCAAATAGATCCTATTAAAGTTTTGGACATGTGTGTGTTGGATGAGCTGGTGAGCTCAAGATTACATAGTTTTTTATAGGTCTAGGGAACAAAGATTGTGGATACAATGAAGTTGGGGATTTGGAATCCACCTCTAGTTGTCTCACAATACCTATAAGTTCACTCATCTACTTGGTCATCTTGTTGGTATCTATGAATTGATTCTATTAGACTTGTTTTACTTGATCATTTATTCGAGTATGGAATTGATGTGTGTTTCCAACCATATTGCTTATGAGATCTCATGCAGCTGTATGAGTTTTGTCAACAAGATGACCACCACTTATAGTATCAATGAGAGTTCTCTCCATAGTCAATAACCCCTCATAGAAGTATTTTATCAAGATTTGTTCAGGAATTTGGTGATGTGGGAAGGTTGCCACATGCTTTTTTAACCTCTCCTAATACTCATGGAGGGATTCATTAGAGAATTTATGGATACCACTAATTTCATTTCGGGTAGAATTAGTACGTGAAGCAGGAAAGAATTTCTCTAAGAAGAATTGCTTCATGTCATTCCATGTGGTTATAGAACTAGGAGGGAGGTAGTAGAGCCATGACGTAGAATATTCAGTTCGGAGAAAGGGAATTCTTAGAGTTTGATTTGTTCTTCATAAATCTTTTGAGGATTAATGGTAGATCACACCACTTTGAACTATTTGAGATGAATATGTGGATCCTCACTAGCTAGCCCATGGAAATGAGGTAGAAGCTGAATCAAACCAGATTTGAGTTTGAAATAATCCTAAATATTTGGATATTGAATACTAAGGGGTTGTTAATTCATATCAGGGGCATCAATTTCTTTTAAGATCTATTCATCCTTTTTTGGGATATACTTGTTTTTAAATGATTCCATTCTCAATTCATCCTGATAACCAAGACCGATTTAAGAGAACTTCTTGAATTATTACCCTTCTTAAAGTGCACTCTATAATATATTTTTGAGCCACAATTACTTTTCTAAAATCACTCTTTTGGTTATGAAAACATTCTGGGTTCACTTCTGGTTTTATATAAAATATTATGCCATTTTTTTAAAAGCACTTTAATATTTTCCTTAAACCGCAATAAAATGTTTTAATTATTAAATTTAGTAAATACTCTTTTTACATGTTATCACTTTAGTTTAACATCAATTATCATGATATATGCCTATTTCACCTTATGAATGTCCACGTATGATTTAAATCCTTTAGTCTATGGACCCCATTGTGATATTCCCTTATGTTATGTCTTTTGATAAGATTATGATACCTAATTATTACCATGGGTAACACTCAAGGATTCAAACAGAGTGATTCTATAGACATTAGAAGATCATTGGACCCTTGAATTGATAATAGATTACAATTCTTTGTTCTTCAAATGGTGTTGTGGATGGGGATGGTACTTTTTAATAGTCGATTGTTTTTTTTAATGGGGGGTTTGTTTGTAGAGATTAATTAAATTAATTAATGGATGATATTTGATTTAAAAATTTGATAAATATTGGGGTGAGTTCATTATTGGGTATTTTAAGCTTATTATATCCTTGATCTTTTCTTTATATTTCATTAAATTAACACCCACTTCACAAGATGATTTTGATCTAAATTTCCATGTTTTGAGGCTTTAGACCACACCTTAAATTAACTTGGGTTATAATATAAATAATAAATTTTTTTGGTAGTGTGTTTAGGGTTTCAATAATCCATGAAATCCACATTTTAAACAAAACAGTTCACTAATCCACGAAATTTTAAGTCCAACATACATAATGTTAACTTAAAGAACACTTAACGAGAAAAATTCCTCAATCACTAAATATCCACAAATCATGAATCACCCTAATGGTATATTTAATAATCCATTTGGGTGGTTAATAATTTGGGTTTAATGTTTATGTTTTATGATTAAAAATAAAATAAAAATAATGGGACAAGAAAAGAGCGGTGTGCTGAACACACACACGAAATGTGAATAGAGGTAAAAATAAACTTCTAATTAAATGATAAAGAGAATGAAGATGATGGTTTTCATCTTGATTTAAAATATTTTAATAAAATTGATATTAAAATAATGAAGGCTGATGAGAATAATATATTATGAATATTATTTCATTAATATTGAAACAAAATGACAATAAAACACTTACAATATTACAAATGAAAACGAATTGAAAAGAACATGAAAATAAAGAGAGAAGGAAGGGTATATAAAGTGAAAAATTGTGTTTGGTGGGTCCTCCGAGGAATTTGGAAAGTATTTTTTCATTCCAATGTATACTCTTTTATTCTTAAATGCCAACCCCTTTCAAGGACAGGAGGGTGATGTATTTATATCCAATGGTGGTGGACTCTTGGCTTTCCAAATCTTCTCCTCCACTTGGATTACCAATTTGATAATTCATATAGAATAATATGGAGAAATATTATTCTTAAAAGTTGTAGATATTAATTTTTATATTCTACCCTCAAAATTTGGTGGGCATTGTACTTAAGGATCCAAAGTTACGGTGGTTTGAATAAAAAATTTAATATGTCTATTTCTATCTAGGTTTTCTCGAAGGGGGAAATGTGAATGGGTTTTTGAAAAAGAATATACCATCAAATACGAAAAAATTCTTATAAAACTTTTTCTTCCTATATATTTGATTCCAAACTATAAAATATTATCTCCATTGTAATTATACATCAGGTGAAAATTCAAGGATTGTGTGCTGATTTTAATTCCCAGAAAGAACGGTGGGATGAAATTCAAAACATTAGTTAGGCTCCTTTTTGGTAGAGTTGGGCCTTAAAATTTTTATCAAATATAAATTCTATTATCCCCTAACTTTTTTTCTAGAATATAATAATTTGGTCATATGGATTTATCCCAATAATTCTATCTTCATGGATGGTCCAGTTTTCTCAATAGATTTATTGGGCCTTCTTGTATGGACCATATGACCCTTCAATTGGCCGAATTTTCCAAATCTCCCTTTTATTGATATGTTTTAATTTTTATCGAGAACCCTAAAAAAGATGAATAACACAATTTTGATTAATATTTTGAAATATATGATCCAAAAATTAAACTTTATTTTAATTAAATGAACCCAAACAATTCTCTTCTTATGTGTTTATGATCAAAACATGAACATTGATGGTAAATTAATCATTTTTAAGTGAAAATTATATGATGGTAATAATTTAAAATCATGAATTAATATTTAATATAAATTATAATCATTTTATTACACATAAAATTGTTATTTTCTAGTAGATTTCGTTGTATTGGATTGTTTCCAAATCATATCAAGGATGTATCTACTCTTGTTGAGTAGTGATTATAAATTCTTATGTTCCTATAGATGCGTGTTTGGTTTTGTTTTTAGAAAGATAAAAACTCTTTAATAGGAGGAAAAGGTTGTTTCAAAATAAAGTAAACGTAAAAGAAAAAGATATCACTTATTCACCCCCTCATCCTCTTAGTGATACTTGGATTCTAGTTGGACTCTTACATCAACTACTACAAAACCGGCCTTTAGTAGCACTATAAATGGAATTTATAAATGCTATAAAATTGATGACTACATGAGTGAGGTTAAAATCTCTAGTCTTTTTTCAGCAATGAAAAAACACTGATAAAGTATACCTTTATCTGCACTTATAAAAGAGATAATAAAGGACCTTTTATCAGTGCTCATAGAAGAAATGATAAAGTAGACCTTTATCAATTCTTTTAAAATCATCGATAAGGGTCCATACTATAGTGTGCTATAACAGAACACCACAACACCACTGTATTGTGCTGTAAAAACACACCACAACACCAGAAACACACCAAATATCAAAAAAAAAATCCTAACAAAGTATTTAAATGAAATTAAATTTTCAACACAAACACAAGAAAAAACACTATATTATATACATTTAAAATAGTGGTTTATACAATTACATAAATACAAATTATTTCATACATTCAAAAACATCGATGTTCCTCCATCTTTTAATCCTAACCCAACTCATTCAGTTGTCGAAAAAACTACCCCTACTCAAGAAAAATAATGCACCTGTATAAGAAAATAATTCTTATGTTAGTAATAATATAAAGAAATAAATTAATATAAAGTATTAATTTTACTAAAATTGATGACAATTTTAAATAAAAAGACACACTTGAAGTCATTCTGGTCACAGCGTGCATCAGATTAAGGTGAAAATGATTTCAACATGTCTCAAATGACTTGAGGGTCATTTTTCTAAATTATCAAAATAATATGAACGTATTTTATAGGTTTTGATTATGTCACTTGTCTTTGCTACTAAAATGTCATTTTAAAATATAAACATGCACTTTTGACTCATTCTGATCACATCGTGTATCAGTTCGACATAAGAAGGATTCCTACATGTCACAAATGACTTATGAATAATTTTCCTAAATTATCAATAAAATATTAGCACATTAGATAATTTTTTAGTGAGTGAAACTTTTTGAACTAAAATGTTGATTTTAAACTGATAATATACACTTTGAGTCATACCGAGAAAATCATGGTTCATATTGAGGTGTGGTTGATTCCTACACATCACAAATGACTTATGGATCATTTTCGTAAAGTATAAAAACAATATAAATGTTTTTTCTTGGTTTTGAGTAGTAAAGTTTTCCATTATACTAAAATTGACAATAATTTTAAATAAAAAGACACACTTTGAGTCATACCAGTCACATTGTGCATTGGATTGAGATGAGGATGATTCTTACACATCCAAAATGACTTGTGGATTTTTGTTCATAAAGTATCAAAACAATTTGAATGTGTTTTCTTGATTTTGAGTACGTTACTTGTCTTTTTTACTAAAATGACATTTTAATATTGAAACACACAATTTGACTAATATTGATCACATTGTGTATCAGATTGATGTGTGACTGATTCCTACACATCACAAATAATTTATCAATTGTTTTACTAAAGTATTTAAATAATTTGAATGAATTTTATTTTTTTTTTGAGTAGTTCATTTGTCCTCTACTAAAATTAATGTCAATTTTAAATAAAAACGTGCACTTGGAGTCATACCGGTCACACCATGTGTCATATTGAGTTGTGGATAATTCAATCACATCTCAAATCACTTACGGATCATTTTTATAAAGTATCAAAATAATCTGAATGTATTTGTTTAGTTTTGAGTAGATCAATCTATTTTTTATTAAAATTGATGTCAATTTTAAATAAATATGAACTTATAGTCATACCGTTCAAACCGTTAATCGGATTGAGGTGAGGATTATTTCCTATACATTCCAAATAACTTATGGATTTTTTCCTAAAGAATCAAAACAATCTGAATTTTTTTTCTCAGTTTTGAGTATGTCACATGTCTTTTTTACTAAAATGTAATTTTAAGCTTGAAGCATGAACTTTGACTCATATAGATTACATCATATATCAGTTTGACATGAGACCAATTCCTACACATCAAAAAATGATTTATGAATTGATTCCCTAAATTATCAAGAAAATAAGAGTGTGTTTTCATGGTTTTTAGTGAGTGTCACTTTTTAAAGTCAAATATCAATTTCAAACTAATAACGGACACATTGAGTCATATTGGGAACATCGTGTATCATATTGAGGTGTGATTGATTGTTACATGTCAAAAATGACTTATGAGTCATTGTATTAATGTATCAAAATAATCTGAATATGTTTTCTTAGTTTTGAGTATGTGAGATGCCTTTTTTCTAAAATTAATGTCAATTTTAAATAAAAAGAAGTAATTCGAGTCATACCAGTCACATCATGTGTAAAATTGAGGTACAGATGATTAATACACATTTCAAAGGCTCCAAATAATTATAATTGTCAATGTTACCATGCTTTTCATTAACATTATTCATTGACATTCTTTGTTTCCCCTGGTTCATGGTAACTCAGCCTTTTTTGGTGAATTCAGCTCCATCTTTGATGGTTTGTCAGTTTGAAGTCTTGAATGGATTTTATCCATTGTGATTGTATGTTTTCAAGTGTTCAAGTGGTGAAGTGGTGAATTGGTGATGTGGTGAGGTCATGTATGGTTTCTCACTTTTTCCTTAAAAGTGTTTGCATAATAAAAAAAATTAGTTAACTCAAAAAAAGAATCCAACTGTATATGAAAACAATTATTATAAGTAATACTAGAAAGAAATAAATTAAAGATAAAAGGATTTATTCCATTTATAGATAACACAATATGAAATTTTCTTGGATCACCTCCAAATTCAAGAAATTTGTAATCAATTTTCTTTCACTGAGGAGAATCTTCTGGACGATGTTGGTTGTCATCTTTAATTCTTGAATCTACATGCCATTTTAATTGTCTCATAGTTTCCTAACATATATATAGTCTTATAAACCATTTAATTATAGTAATGTACCATATAAATTTTGAAGGACTTGATTAATTTTTCTTGTATCGATTTACGCCACACTTAGGGAATTTTATGTGTGATTCACGATCCTTGATAAATAATATGGAATCATTTTGACAAGAATTTATTTTTTTATAGATCATTCTCATTGAATGTAACATTAATTTAGCATAATTCTTTCATCATGTTAGCTCATTTTCTTCTGGAATTATATCTTTTAGAAGACTAAGTAATTATGTAAAGCTAGTGCCACTCCATCCACTGCCAGCTTTTAAATTATATAACTTTAATACAACTGAAAATGTTGAGTATTTATTACAACTGGTATACAATGGTTTATTAGAATAAATATTTAACTCCTAAAACAACTTTATACAATCACAAAGATCATCTTAAATTTCCATTTTAATTTCTTCCATGCAATTTTCATCATCTTTTACAAAGGTATTCTTATCAAATGATTCATAAACTGTAGTATAATCCCAATCGATGTCCACATTTAGTTTTTCCCCATTTTTAGTACAAATTTATATCTTTGATCTATTATGAGGCCAATTAAATGTTCTTCCAACTCTAATATACTAATTTTTCTTGAATAAAAATAACGTAAACATGAACAAAGGATTTTAAAAGGTTCATATACATTCTCTCTTGAAAACTTGATGAACGATTTTGCTTCATCTTCATATACATTTGTCAAATGATTATCCTAAATCCATTTTTAGTTCATATCCATCCTATTGGGTTCATAAAAGATTAATTTTTTACAATATATAAATAAATACACATAATATATTCATTATCAAAGGTGAAAGTTATAGAAAATTCTAATAAGGGAAACTCAACATTTGACTATTTTAAATAATTTTAGTATGTTGAAGAAAATGGGTAATTGAATTTAAGAAAAGAAATACTCCACTATGAAGGTGTTATTCTATGAATTAATTCCAAGTTGAAAGTTATAGACAACTTATCCTCATCACCTTATCTCTCAAACATTTATCATTTCGTTTTTTGTTTGACATGTCCTTCATCTCTTGTGTACATGAACCTATGTTTCCTAAAATACTCTAAGCAGTAGTCGTCCATGGGATGACTAATGTTAAGACTAGTACAAGAAATAAAAAAGATATGGGGGATGAGTTTCAAGCAAAAAAATTTAAAATAATGGTTTTTCGGGAGATGAAGGTGATGATGATGATAATTGTCTATAAAAGAGATGGGGGATGAGTCTCAAGCAACAAATTGCAATAATTTCTAATATATAGAATTTGATAAATTCAATTCTATTTTTTGGAATAAGTGATGTAGAAACCTAAGGAATTATTACATTTAAAATTAATGGCATATCAAATATTTGAAAACATCTCAAGACTCTTGGGATGCCATGTCATCACACCGACCCATCCCAAGGATTCTAGGGAAGTTGTCACATCAGATCTACCCATCAGTCAGTAGCGGCTTAGGGGGATCTCGGTGTGGTCTCAGGTTCAAATCTCACTGAGTTATTCCTTATTGTTGTAGAGTAGGATTTTCTTTTTACTTCTCCCCCTCCTCAAACTCTTGTAATTATATATATATATATATATATTATTTAGAGTAGGATTTTCATTATATTTCTCCCCTTCCCCAAACTGTTTTAATTATATATGTTTTTGTGTGTGCAGTAGGATTTTCATTGTATTTATACCCCACCCTGAACTGTTGTAATTGTATATATATATATATAGGAATTAATATTCTCCCAAATTCTCTAAGGAGGGTTGAATCTGTAAATATTTTTATTTTATGTTCCACAACTAATCAACCTTCCTCACATATTAATGTGATTTAATTTTATCTTATTATTAATTTATTACAACTTCATGAAATAAAAACTCAGTGGTCCCTATAAATTTATTGATTTCATTATTCAAATTTAATGGCTATTTCTTTTGCATGATTCATAAATCCCTTCCTCTTTTACACACTACCCATTTTGGGAAACAATTCTCTATCAACTTTTTATCTTTATTCTCTATAAACATGTAATCAGACTAACTTTATCTATGAATATAAATTTTAATTTCAGATTCAAATTCAAAAGATGAAATCCTCTATAAATTATTCTACTTCAAATTGATTGATTGGATTAATCCAGCCTTCTTTGTAACCCTTTATATGATTTAAATATTTTAAGGATTAATTTTGTGTAGCCTCTGAATAATCTATGAAGCCACATCATTATGTTTACTTGAAAATTGACGTTGGAATAAATAATGGAATGAAAATAATTTTTTTAGTGTGTTCATGCTAATCATTGTGTATTGAGATAGTTTGTAATGGGACTATGTAGTTAAAAAATGGTTTCTTCCAACTATTCTATAAATTACATTTTCCTTTAGTTATATTGTGACATGAATCAATTTCATGTGGTGTAACCCCAAAAATTATTCACAAATATAGAAGAAAAAATATTTTATTGTATTCAACGTTGTTTTATGGATTAAGGATTCATAACACAACAAACTCTTTCATGGAAAAATGATCTTACCCACACAAAATAATAATAATAAATTGTTTTGTTCATAATCTAAACAAATTGTTTTGTTCATAATCTAAAATCAAAATAGTATATAAGGATTGAACCACAAATAACTCATGATATCATCAAACAAGAAATAAAAAATGAAACAAAAAATACACAAAGAAAATCACAAGGCCTACCTCTCTAGGTTGAAGAAAATATGCTTCGGAAACCATAACTGCAACCAAACACTAGATGTATGATGATGTTAATGCAACTGGAGGTAGTCAAGTGGTGTGATTCGAGCTTCAATTAACCAAGGAGGGGCACCATCATTGGGTGGATTCCATGGAAAGCTTCCTATATCGTGACGAGTTCAAAAATGGTTAGGGATTTTAATTGGATCGGGGCACTTTTAGCAACGCTTATAAATAATAATTAATAAAGGTAGATATTTATCATTGCTAAAAAAACACTGATAAAATCCATATTTATCATTGCTAAAGTTTTAGCACTGATAAACATTCATTTAATCTGTACTTTTTTTAGCACTAATAAAGGATTTATAATTATAATTATAATTAATTTTATAAAATATATATATATATATACTTAATAAATATATATATATATAGTAAATATATTCATTTTAAAATATATTAATTATAATTTTATAATTATTTCTTTATAATTATAGAATTATTTTTGTAAAATAATATTTATATACAACTTCAAGTGCATGCAAGAATATATGTTAAAAATTAGTAAAAATAAATAAATAAAAATAAGTACACTTTAACAATACTGAAAAAATGGATAAGTTTTGTGTGTGTGAATTGTAAATAAAAATGAATTAATTATTTACATGTGAAATCAATAACACACATTTTATATTTGTTAAATTGAAAAATAAAATGACACATTCAATTATATGTCCATTACACTATAGTCAGTATATTTAATTCATATTAATTTTTAATTATAAACCATTATTCACTAGATATATGACTATTTAATTTAAAGCGCATAAATATTTTTTAATATATAAATCATATTTATATACATTATTATATATATTTAATATATTTAATATATAAAATTTATTTACATTAATTATCTTAATTATCTTATTAATTAAATATTTAATATTTAATAAAGTATAATCAATTTATTCATTTTTAATAATAATTATTTAATTAATAAAATTTGTAATACTTTTTTAAAAAAATTAATTTTTGATTTTTTTTATTTATTTAATTATTTAACTTTATTTATTTAGATGTTTATCAATTCTAAAAAATTGTTGATAAATTGTATCTTTATTAGCACTGATAAAGGGTACCCTTTATCACTACTAAAAATAAATTTCTGATAAGGGTTCCATTTATCAATGCTAAAAAAACATTGATAAACTGTTAAATTTATCAGTGCATTCATTAGTGCTGATAAAGATTCCATTTATCAGCACTTTTTTGTTGCGCCAATAAATATGAGTACTGTTAAATTTCGGTATTGTAGTAGTGATCTATAGATGAGGATAGCACAAAAAAATCAGCACAAATATACCTAGGAATAAGTAGAACAAGTAATTCCTGGCTTATTAGAATGTGAAAGGGGAATTGGTAAGCCCAAAAGGAATTACCAAAAATTCATAATTCCCATTATAAGTTAGAAATGTCATCTTCTCAATATCCCCCACCAGTATTCGGATTTAATGATACCCAGAATTTAAGCCTAACTTAAATAAATATTTTACACTGGCTAGTACAGCTTGAAATTATTCAACGATTGGTATAGGAAATTTATGAAAAATGGTAACCCTAATGAGAGACCTATTGTCCAAACACAATATCCATGACCCATATTTTTTTAACCAACAAAACTAAACTTGAAAAGGCACTGGTACTGGGTTAAATTATCCCTGATTTCAACAATGCACCCACTTTATTTTAAAAATCATTTTTTTTTTTAAAATGAGGATATGGATAAGGGAGAACAACCATTAGGACCTATAATTGTTCTAACTGAACTCTGTACTCTCATTTTCAGGCTGGTGGTAATTTATGAGGTTCCCTAAAAACTTTTTTGAACTCCTAAAATAAATTCTACATGGCCTACTATTATAGTACAGTTAAAGTTGATTTTTAATACTTATCCTTGTGTTTGAGAAATGATCTTTGATGGGCCATTTGTCTAGGTTGGGTGAGGTGTTTGTCCGAAAAAAAAATCCATAAGAAAACAAAATGTTGCTTTTTAGAGGGTATATTATTTATTGGAAAACTGAAACCGCATTACCATGGCCCCCTAATTAGTCATCACATTTCTAAGAGTACACAACCAAGAAACCCCCAAAAATGAAATCCAGTCAACCCAAATTTATAATGTGAACATCCACAACATAAGATAAGTCCAAAATAATTATTGTTAACTATCAACATATCCCCTGAGTTTGATCTCAATGTACACCCCCAATATTTAATCCCATCAGCATTTTTGTGTGAACAAAAAATGATCTTCCTACTATTGGGATTATAGAAACTGGGTCCCTCATCCCCTAGAGGTAAAGTCTTTATCAGTCCAGCTTTCACTCCATTAGCCATCTCCCTCTATTGAGGGAGACAAGACTAGACCCCACCTTAAAATCTCTTTCATGTTTTGATGTGTGAATGTTTTCAGTGATCCCCTCACCTTGGCTAGTATATATTTGAGTTACCATTGGGTTAAATTCCAAACTTCCCCCTTTGGAAACTGCAAGTTCTACATGCCTCTCCATACCCATCGCCTACAATCTCATCTCTGAATTATGAATGAGTAACCAACTATGAATTTCATCCTTCAAGAAATGAAAAAAATACCCAATGTATTGTATATATAGTTATCATGGAACTAAAGATGAAAGGTACTTAGAGTGTTCAATATAGTTAGTGAAAGTGGTGTGTTGATGTAAGGTATCCAGTTCCTTATATAGATTTTTAATTTTGATTCTGCTGAATCATGCCATAAAATCAGCCTTGAAAATTTCCCATGTCACATTTTGTTGCACCTCCTCCAACACAATAAACTAGTAGGTAGCAATACCATCCATGAAAACTTGAGTGAGGGTCACTTTCAGAGTTTATAGAGATAGATGAATTCATAAGTATAACTCAATGAGAGTTATCCATTTTTATAAATCAAAATCATTGAACACTGATATCTCCACAAATCAGGAAAATAATGAAAGATTGAGGCTTGTCATTTCTAATGCATTAGGTTGATTAGGGTGCAAAGAATATAGCATAATAAGATTTTTATTAATGTCCAATACACTGGTTAAAGGATGGTGCATTTCTTCTGGCATAGTGATATTTTTTAATAGAGCTCCAGACAATTATTTTTCTCCTAAAAATGTTAATTCATCATGAAAATATTGTTTCTATATGTGGTGAACCATATAATGAAAAAAATCATCTCTATCAGAGAGTTCCTTCTCCCAACAATATCAAACTAGATCTGACTTCTGTTTCTTCTCTGAAACTTGTTCAATGTGTTTCTGAATGAATAAGGCATTTTTACATGCCTTTTAATCAACATTTTTCCCATATTTCTATGACTATAGTAAAATGAAGTTCCCCCATCCAAAATAAATATGGTAGGTCATAGAAAAATGTTAATCTATATAAGTTCAAACACTAGTCTAGACATGTATTTTATTATTATAAGTAATCATTACAACAAAATATAAATTCGGATAAAGAAAAGGATTATAAATAGAGATATCCTTGGGAGAAAAATATCTTTCCTACCCAAGTCCATTGGCTACACTAATAGAATAATATTCTACACTCTTTTCTCTCTCCCATAATCCCCACTTATAGTTGGTTTTATAATATACTTCCCTACTATATCAACCTCCTCAAACTTACTAGTATACACTTTCCATGGTCCCATCTTAGCACCATAATTATTTAGTAATTAATTTACTCCATTAAGAATATATTCTTTATCCTAAAATTCTCTAAGAAATAGAAAGTAATACTTGTTTTTTATCACCTAGAGAGAGAATATGGTTAGTGGTGGATACTAACCATGAATATAAACCCCAAGCAGGACATTGAATCTATGGAATGGTATGGATTAAAGAATATATTTTTCAATAAATATTTTCCCCACACTCCCCGTATTAAAATGGAGAGGAAAATTGGACTTAAAAAAGAAGTAAAAATCCATTGGTTCATATAAATAAAACTTCAAAAAACATGCATGACACACCTATGACTTTTTCATCTACCCGAAGTATGAATTTGATTACTTCTTTAGTGGGTTAAAGATGATCTTAAAAATATTTGTTGATTCAATATTTTGATAGTTATGAAGAAATTTTACAATGTTCCCTAAAATTTGAATTGAATATTGGTGATTCTTAGTGATCCTATGAAACTAAAGATAATAAGAAATGGATGAAGTTTAACTCTAGAGTATCATCTGATAATTCCCATGGTGTAAAGAGAATCCAATATAACATGTGTCATAAGTGTGGGAGAAGAATCCTAGAAACTACCTCAAGGGAATAAGGATGTGTTTCAAGTATAGAAGGGGAAGAGCATCAAGAAAATAAATACTGGAAAGAGATGAAGAAGCCCACTAAAGTGATGGAATAAAATAAAGTTCTGGTTAATCCCCAACTCATTGTCCAATTTTTTAATTGAAAGGAATATGAACACTATTCAAAGAAATTCCCTAAACCAAGGGCTGTCAAAGATAACTGAGAAAAACAACCTCCAAAGCTAGAGAGGAAGGATAAACATATGCTATCACAACTACTGAGCTAGATCCTAATAATGAAGTGGTGTCCAAAACACAATTTATTCATTGAAGAATAAAAAATTAACTATTTGATTATGTTTCTATGCATTATTTCATATCCCACATGTCTAGAAAAACTAGTAAAACACCACCTCAAAAAATGGGAGTTGAGTTATCAGTGAAAATAGAGTATAGGGAAATTATCTCATCCCATTCATATAACCCCTTCAAAGTCAATATTTATGGGATAAAGTTTTAATGTAACCTTATGATTACCCCCTTTAGCATAATTTTATTCCATTCTAGTCAAGGATTGAAAATTATTGAATAGAGCAAACTTAAATTTTCAGGATAAGGAAACCATTTCCTAAATTGACCTCTGCTCCTATTCAAGTGTAGGAAAATAGATAAGTATCCTTTGAAATCCTCATATCAGTCATGGATATTATTAATGCAATGACACGTAATTCTATCAATGAAATTTCCCGTCGTATAGTTATATGTTTTAAATCATATGAAATCACTTAGAGAACACAATAAAAACTGTATAAATTAAGATTGAATGAAATAAGAGGTATTTCTAGAAGTTAAGGAACCTATACTGATGAAATAGTATCTTGAACTTAGGAATAGTAATACGAACCTTATGAACAGTAAACCAACCAAATGAATAGTCACTTCACCCATGAAAGTATAAATAAAGTTTGGGCATCTTATAAATGGAAGTATGATATAATTATATCTTATTATAAGTTGATGAATCTTATTAAAATTATTAATTAAGTGCTGGTATTTTTATAAGTCATAAATATTCAATTACAATTTTATAATTAATAAACTGAATTAAAATAAAATTTACTTTCATAAAATGTATTCATAATTTAATATTTTTCTATCTTGTGATTTTAGGATAATTTTATGTGACCTTAGTTAATTTTTTAGAGTGTTATATAATCAATTATAAATTTAAAATTTATATTTTTCATGTAAAAGAATATATATTTTTTAAAAAAAACTCCTATTTAATTTTTTTTCATAATATGGATTTCATTTTTTAATTATACATGTCAAAAAATGGTTAGGGTTAGTTTTGGGGATTTTTCTAAAATAGCTGAATTTTTTGTGAGTAGTGAAATATGGTAATTTACAATATTTAAATTATAATACAAATACATGAATTAAAAACATAATTCATGCTATAAGAACCATAAATATTGAACTATCCTTCATTATTTAAATATATTTAGTGATAATGATCAAACTATTCACAGTCTTTTTCCAAAAAAAATAAACAAATGAATAAAATATTCAAAAACACCCTTCTCCTTTACTATAAATACCACCCTCACCACCCCTTCTCCTCACACCTTCCAAGCTTTGAGCCTTGTCAAATTTCTTCCCAATAATCTTCCCAATACTCTTCCCCACATCCATGAGCCATTTTTTTTATCAAAAGATCAAAACAGATCCCATTATGGTGGTTCTCAAGGAGGAGTATTCAAGAGGTAAAAATCCTCTTTCTTTTATTTTATTTTCTTTTCAATTTATTTTATATTCTTACCCTTCCCTCAACTCCCATGTACAAAAAGAAATTATGACTCCATTATAATTTATAAACTTTAGTTATATCATGTTAATGTATGATCTGTCATCAAACTCTTTTCTCCCTCTCCTTTATTCTATAAATGAAAACATCACTCGTGATGTGTCAATTTAATGACATCATGGATGACGCATTTTCTTTTTCTTTACACCTTAAAGGTTGGTAATAAAACCATAATTATGGTAAAAAAATATTTTATTAAACTTATTATAAGTTATTTAGTTTTCTAAAATCACTATACATACATGATATTAATTAATAAGATGAAAATATTTTGTGACAATCGAAGAACCACCAACATGATCTAAACGATTATCAGTAAAGTTATATCTAATGAATCATCCTCATATCTGGAAGAAAATAATACATAATACCATTAAATATTTTTCATTTTCATTAATAACATATAATTACCTTTATCAAGAATTTACCCATTTTATATGAACTTCATTACTTATGAAAAAGTGAATTGATCATGAAAACCAAGAAAATGAATGATCTTGAACAATGAAATTAAACACTATAACTCATCAAAATGGACATAAATGAAATAAATAAATATATAATGAATAAAATAAATTTATAAAATTTTCTAAATTAATTAATTAATAGATTTAATTTTATTTTATAGGACATTAAGGTCATGTTCAGAACACATTCAGGCATAATGTTAGGGTTTCTTCCCGAACCTCCATTTTCACTGGATTTTTTATTTCTCCCTCTATAAACCTACACGATTCTTCATTTATTTTATATAATTATTCAAAATTCTAATTATATATTAAAAAATATTTTATTCTAATCATTTCAACTTTTTTGTGGTAAAATACATGTTTTACAAGGCTCCCTTCTCAATTCATCCCGATAAGCAAGCCCGATTTAAGGGAACTTCCCAGTTCATTACCCATTTTCAAGTACCATCCATAATATATTTTAAGAGACAATTATTTTTATAAAATAACTAGTTTTTTCATGAAAAACTATAGTTTTTCATTTCTTTTTTAATACAAAAAAAATATGACAGATACAAATGTTTTCCAAAATAACTCTTCTTTGCAATGTAGAAAAAGATTATTTCTCTCAAGAATTCCTTGATGATTTTATTAGAGTGTTTTCATGTATTTCAACACCTCTATTGAGTTTTATGATATTTTATATTGATATATTATTATTATCATATACCATTTTTTATTAAATGGTTTACGATCATTTGGACTATGGATGTGTTATCTTGATACCATTCACCATACTACTCAGAATGTTTAGTGATTATGTTTACAGATTTGGGAAAGTTATTTACATTTAAAATGTATATGATGTTTATTATTAACCCCATTCCTATGAGGAATGCATTTGACATAAAATTTGATAGGTGGGGCCAACTATAGCCCCTCGATACATCGGTAGGTCTCATGAGGCAAAACATAAATGGATTTCGGTCGAGGCATTAAGCATTTATTTTTAGATGTCTTAGACGAGGCTTTGATGGTTTTTTTCAGATGTTCATAATTATTAATTAGCTAATTATTAAATTGGTAATTGATAAATCATGAGATTATTTTACTAGTAGAATATCCATGGTTAAAATTCATGTGATTATTTTTATGGAATTATTTATTCTACGTTAATTCTTTCCATATTATGCTCAAGTTTGTATTCCAATGGAATGTGTTTTTAGTCATTCAACCTGACTTATTATTTACATTATCTTACACCATATTACTTACACTTAATGATCATCTGAGATCACCCCTTTCTTAGTTTTTATTTTTCCTCAAGATGAAAAGACGTATATTATGAATGACATGTAGGAATAATCTATGAGTTTAAGGGTGTTTCCAATGGAGTTTTTATGTTGCATTTCTTTTCAAGTTGTAATGAAATGTTCATGTATAAAATCAAGAATCCAAAATTGATAAACTGATCAGTCCTTTGAGATTTAAATATTTTATCTATGCCAATGTAATAAAATACGGCACCGTTACTGGGATACAGTGGTTGGGGTCTTTGGTATTTGATAAAGTTTAGTAGAAACCTTAGAAACTAGATTTAGAAAACATAGATTAAGGAACATAACCCTAAGATAGAATTTGAAAATAATAATAGAAGAACATTCTAGAATTTTGGTACGGTATAGATTATGTGGGTCTTCCTAGAAATAAATCCCTATTTGGATAATACAAGTATACGTCATTTTGGCATAGATGTACCTAGGGGTAACAACTCTAACAAGATGTCCTGGTCCTAAATCTGGGTAACGTGGTACATGACAATAGGCCTTACTGTGCATCTAGTTTGACACTCCTGGGAGATATTATTAGATTAATTCACATTTTCTTTACTAACCATTATGAAGGATTTTAAAGTAATTTTGTCCCTAAAGAAACCATGTTTATGATTATAAGATTACCTATGCATAAAATTTCAATTTATGTTAAGTGTTTTTCTAGTTAAAGATTATGAATTATGATTCATAATCTAATTTATTGTATGAATTTATTTAAAAATAGTGCATGTTGGAAGGAATTTAAATCATATCAATGCGTGTATCCCATGTAGGGAATTACATCCTATGAAAGATAATGATGTGGGTACTGGAGAAGAAACTAGATTTGAAGAACTTATAACTATTGTGACAACTAACTCAAGTTATGAATAATAACCTTAATCGTATGGAGAATCCTGGTCCGTAATATGGAGGAATGATGTTATACCACTTTATGAAATAAAAATCTCCACCATTCAATGGGAATACGAACTCATTTGTAGCGGAGTAGGGGATAAGTTCCTTAGAGAAGATATTTCTCTATTTAGGAAGTAAAGAAAGGGATAAGGTTATCATGTAATTTTATCATCTCTCAAGATATACAGATCAATGGTGTCCAATGAGTCAAAATAGAAAGGATGAGGAATAAATTGAAAATATGGAATGAAAATATTTTAAGGGAATTTTCCTTGAAAAATATTTTCCTCATGAACAGTGAGCAGATATGGAGAGACAATTCTTGTGTTTGAAATAGAGAGAGGATGAAAATGTTGTGAAATATGAAGAAAACTTTACAGGTTTAGAAAGGCATGATGCATACTACATACATAATCCAAGGAGAATGATTGATCAATTCTTTGATGGTTTAAAACCATTCCTCCAAAGGGAATAAGTCTCCTAAAATTTCTTATCCTACAAAGATATAGTCTCGTGTGCTATCAAGATAGAGAATTAATTCTATAAGTCTTATGAATTTAAGGGAAAAAAAGACAAGAAGAGGGTGATGAAGGAAATAATGGATTAAGGGAAGAATAAAAAAGTTAGTATTCCATTCTACTATAATTATAGGAAGAAACACACTAGTACTTGCTTGAAGGGTATGAGAGTTTGTCACAAGTGTGGAGAAAAAGGTCACCAATCCCATGATTTACAGGGAAATAAATAATCTACCAAATTTCAATGATGCAGTTGTAAATATGTGGGACATTATTCAAATAATTTTCCTAAGCGTCAAGGAAACTTTACCTAGAAAAGTCTAAGGGAGTTGGGCCAAGCTTATGAGATCAAAACTACTGAGGTTAAAGTTCCTAATGATGTGGTGGTAGGTACATTAATACTTTCCTCAAACTTACCTAATTATTTATTTGATTCTAGATCATTGAATTATTTTATATATTCCTATTTTTCCAAGAAAATTATACATTTACCTTTTGATTTAATAAATGAGTTTTCAGTCAAAACTCTTAAGGGGGTATCATTGCAACAAAGACGTGTTGGTCGTTCCCCTTTATGAAACATGACCATGAATTAGATAAAAACCTTATCATCATACATATGGTTGATTTTGATATAATTCTTGGTATGGAATTACTTTCAAAACATGATGTAAAAATCTATTGTAAGAATAAGGAAGTTACAATTTGTGAGTAAAATGTAGAGTCTCGTGTCATTAGAGTAGAAACATCATCATCTAGTCCTTATCCAAATTCACCTTCAACATCTCTTATAAATAAAATTCTTTGGGAGGAATATAAATCATAAACTATGAATCTTTAAATTAAATATTTCACTATTTTGGTAAAATACATTGATGTATTTCCAAAGGATTTATGTGGACATCCTCTAGAGCAGGAAGTTGAGTTCTCTATTGATTTAATTCCTGGTAAAAGACCTATAAAAAAGACTCACTATAGAATGCACACTGTGGAATTAGTGCATCTAATTAAACAACTAAAGGAATTGAGTGATAAGGGATTTATTCTCCCTAGTGTTTCTCCATGAGGATACCCCTTTATCTTTGTTAAGAAGAAATATGGATCCATGAGGCTGTTTATTGACTATAGAGAAATCAATGCTATTAAAATAAAGAACAAATAACTCCTACCTCACATTGATGATTTATTTGATCAACTTCATAGAGATCTATATTTTTTGAAGATTGACCTTCGATATTGATATCATAAATTGTGTGTGATGAAGGAATATATTACAACGACAACATTTCAAACCAAGAATGGACGTTATGATTTTAGAGTAATAATATTTGGACTAAGGCGCCATATGTTTTCATGGATCTAATGAATAGAGTTTTGAAGTAAAATATTGATGATTTTTTTGTGGTATTTTTTAATGATATCTTGATATATTCCAAAATATATGAGGATAATTAAAACAACTTGAGGTTTGTTTTGGAGACTCTTAGAAGAAAAGGGTTATATAAAAAGTTTAAAAAGTGTGAATTCTACCTTTAAATAGTTTTTTCTTGACCATGTTGTCTATAAGGATGGAATATCAGTTGATCCTACGAAGATAAAGGTGGTTCAAGAATGGCATATACCAAAAAACATAACTAAGGTACAGATTTTTATTGGTTTAGCAGGTTATTATCAGTTTTTCAATCATAAATTTTCCTAATTAGCTAACCCATTAAACAAGCTTACTCATAAAGGGGTTATGTTTGTATGGAAAAAATAATTTGAATAATGATTGGAATAATTGAAGATGATATTAGTGAATGCACTAATATTGACTCTACTATCAAGAAATTGTGGATTTGGGATTTATAGTGATGAATCAGAGAAAGGAATTGGTTGTGTCCTTATACATAATGATATATTTTTTACCTATTCATCATGGAAGTTAAAAAATCATGAACAAAACTATCTAAATCATGATATCTAGTTAACAAATATAATATTTCCTCTGAAAATATGGAGACACAATCTCTATGGAGAAATATGTGAGATATATACAGACCACAAGAGCTTGAAATATATATTCTCCCAAAAAATAACTCAATATGAGGCAAAGGATATGGCTAGAGCTACATAAAGATTATGATTTTTCAATAAACTGTCACTCAGGGAAGGTAAATAATGTACCTGATGCATTGAGTAGGAAGGATCATAGAGTTCTAAACAAAATGTTGATTGAAAGGGATTTTGTGTACATGGATTTAGCAAAGATAGATATGGGAATTATCAAGGAAGTTGAAACATTGTTACTTTTTCAATTGGTTGAATAACTATCTTTATTAGAAAAGATTAAAATATATCAATATGATGATGAGAATCTTCAAAAGAAAATTAAAGAGGTGAATGATGGGAAGTTGGTGGACTTTGTGTATGAATATGGAATTCAGAAATTTGGGAGTAGTTTATGTGTTCCCTCTATACCTGATCTAAAGAGGGTGTTATTGGATGATGCCCATAGCTTGAATTTATTTATACACCCTGGTATAACTAAGATGTATATAGATTTTAAGGAACATTTTTTAGGGGATAATATGAAGCAAGAAATTGCTGATTATGTATCAATATGTTTAGTCTATCAATAGGTGAAAGTTGAAATAAAACATCCTAAAGGAGTCATGTAACCTCTCCCTATTCCTACATGGAAATAGGATGAAATTACTATGTATTTATTCACTGGATTACCATGGAATCTAAGGAGTAATGATACAATTTGGGTAATTATTGATCTAATTACCAAATTTGCACATTTTCTCGCTATAAGTGAGGATTTTCCACTAGAACACCTTGAACGACTCTATATTAATTAATTTGTACAACTTTATGGAAAACATATTTCAATTGTATTTGAACATGATCCATGATTTACATTTCCTGAATGGCCCGAAGGCCTTCATTTTTATTGATTTTTAATAACCCCACTTTCAAGGGATGAGGGAAAACTCTTACAAGGACCATATGCTTAGTGATTACATGGCCTATATGCTTAAGAGACATTACATGACCCAAAGGTCTTAGGTAATTCAACCAGACTATAACTAAAAAGAACTTTCCCTCTCCAGAATATACATTGAGATGGTATCTCTCCATCTTTTCATGATTTACATTTAAATTATGGAAATTTCTTCAAAATTTGTTGGATATTGAGATTCATTTGAGTATTTCTTATCACCTTCAAACCGATGTTTAGTCAGAAAGGACGATCCCAACTTTAGAATACATGCTGAGATCATTCTCACATGACTTTCAAGGCATTTTTTATTAGTATTTACCTTTGGTATAGTTTTCCTGCAAAAATATTTTCCATTCTAGTATTCAAACAGCACCATATGAAGCACTGTATGGAAAAAGATTTCATACACCAACTTATTGGGATGGAGTTAGTGAAAGTAAGCTTGTAGTCCTAGAGCTTGTGGAGGAAACAATAGAAAAGTTAAATACTATTCAAACCCATATCAAATCTAATTAAAGTAAGAAGAAGATATTTGCTGATAACTGAAGGAAGGATTTGTAATTTCAAGTGGGAGATGATGTTTTCTTGATAGTATCTCTATAGAAGGGTGTTATAAGATTTGGGAAGAAAGGGAAACTGAGCCCCAAGTACATTGGACCTTTTGAAATCCTAGAGATATTTGGATCTAGGGAATATCATTTGGTGATGTCTCTTGGCCTTTCTAAAGTACTCAATGTGTTCCAAATCTCTTTGTTAAGGAAGTACATGCTAGACCCAATGCATATCCTCACTTCTGAAAGAATTAAATTGGAACCTAATTTATCTTAATATGAAGATCCTATCAAGATTATAGAAACTAGAGAGAATTTATTGAGGAATTATATAACTCCATTGGTAAAGGTACTTTGGAAAAATCATAAAATTGAAGAGGTGAGGTGGGAGCCTGAGGAACTTATGATGAAAAACTACCCAAATTTTTTTATGAGTGCAATCTACAAATTTTGAGGATGAAATTTTTATAGGAGGGGGGAATGTAATGACCCATAATTTTATTAATGAAATATCCCTTATTATATTTATATAATGTAAATCATATAAAATAACTTAGAGAACACTATAAAAACTTTATAAATTAAAAAATGAATGAAATAAGGGGTATTTCTAGAAGTTAAGTAACCTAGATGAAATAGTAACTTGACCTTAGGAATAGTAATATGACCCTTATGAATAGTAAACCATCCAAATGAATAGTATCATCACACCTGAAAGTATAAATAAAATTTATGCATCTTATAAATGTAATTATGATATAATTATGTCATAGTATAAGTAAATGAATATTTTAAAAATTATTAATTAAGTGTTTATATTTTTATAATTCATAAATATTTAATTAAAATTTTATAATTAATAAAATAATTTAAAAGAAAATTTAGTTTCATAAAATGTATTCATAAATGAATATTTTTGTGTCTTATGATGTAAGGGAAATTTTATGAGGCTACAATTAATTTTTTAGAGTGTTATAAAATCAGTTATAAATTTAAAATATGTATTTTTTGAGTAAGTGAAGAATTAAATTAAAAATTAAATTGATCATATTTATAAAATTAATTTCATAAAATGTGGTTCATTTTTTAATTCTACATGTCAAAAATTGTTAGGGTGAATTTTTAATATTTTTTTAAAATAGTTGAATTTTTGGTGAATAGTGAAATACGACAATTTAGGGTATTTAAATTATAATCCAAAGACATGAATTAAAAACATAATGAATCATGCATGATGTAAGAACCAAAATATCGAAATATTTTTCATTGTTTTAATATCTTTATTTATAATGCTCAAACTATTCATAGTCTTGATCCAAAATAATAAAAAAATGAATAAAATATTCAAAAAACACCCCTCTCCTCCACTATAAATATTACCCCTTCTCCTCACACCTTCCAAGATTTGAGGTTTGTAAAGTTTTTGCAAAATTATTTTCCAAAGACTCTTTCCCATGTCCAAGAGCCTTTGGTCTTAAAAAAAGACCAAAACCAATCCTCTTAATGAGGTTCTCAAGGAGGAGTATTCAATAGGTAAAAATCTTATTTATTTTATTTTATTTTATTTTCAATTTATTTTATTTTCTTATCCTTACCTCACCTTCCCTGTCCAAAGATACATAAAAACTACATTATCATTTATATACTGGAATTCTCTCATGTTAATGTAATATCCATCATCTAACTCCTTTCTCCCTCTCTTTTATTCTATAAATGAAAACATCACCTGTGATGTGTCAATTTACCGACATCATGGACGATGCATTTTCATTTTCCATTAGAAAATTCAAGGTTGTTCATAAAAAACTATGGTTAAAACATATTGTAATATATGTATATAATAAGTTATTTATTATTCTGAAAATAGTATATATACATGATATTAATTAATAATACAAAACTATTTCATAACGATCGAAAAAACCGCCAAAATGATTTAAACAATTAAAGTTCTATCTAATGAATCATCCTCATATCTGAAAAAAAAAATGCAATTTAATCTTATATATGTTCATTAATAACATATAATTCAATTATACATAATTATACCCATTTTAAATGAACTTCATTACTTATAAACAAGAAAATCAATCACGAAAACTAAGAAAATGAATGTTCCCGAATGATGAAATTAAACTCTATAACTCATTAATAAGACTAAAAATGATCTTAATAAAGATATAATAAATAAAATACATATATAAAACGTTATTAAAAATTAATTAATAAATGTATTTAAATTGATTATCCAGGACATTAAGGTCAAATGCAGAACACATTCAAACATAAGGTAAGGGTTTCATCCAAAACATCTATTTTCATTCAGGTTTTTATTTCCCCCTCTATACACCAATTTTATTATTCATTTCGGTAAGAACTCGGATCTTCATTTAGGTATGGATCTATTTTCATGTTGCTTTTGAGGAAAAATGGAAGAAGGAAATTTTTAGGAGTACACGTCGTGTACTTTCTTGTACATGTCGTGTACTCTAGCATCGAGTCCGGGCTGTGTTTGGTCATGTCATGGCCGCATACAAGACCATGTGATAATGTGGTAGGGCCACTTAAATCGAGACCCAAAAAAGGCATATACACGTCGTGTATCTTTAAAGAACACTCAGTGTATTTTTATTTTTATTTGATAAATCAGACTGTGGTCGCGTCTCAGTCAGAAAAAACACTTCTTCTAACACCATATTGTCCCGGAGCAACCAAAGATTGTGATTATTCTCCGAGCCCTTGATTGACCATTTTTTCTCTAAATCGAACATCGTTGATTGTGTTGGAATTGCATCAGTGAGTTATTCCTTCTTCTAGAAACTCTAATCTTGATTCCTTCTCTTTCATTAGATATCCATGGTTGAATGTTTTAGATGTTTTTGTAGATCTACGACATTCAAGTTCGATTCAAAGGCTGAGGTTCAACTATATTGATCGTATAATTTCAAGGTAGGTGGTTTGTGCCTTTCTAAAGTTGTCTTTGAATTATATGTGAAAAAAGTGCCCAATGCCCTAGTTTAGGGTATTGCGTGTTTAGGAAATCTGACCATATTAATGACTGCTATGCTTTGTTGCTTCAGTAGTGGTGTTTGATTATTAATAGGGTTTATTACCAAGCTATGGATGTGTTTTCCCATGTTTTTTTGATATTGGATGTTGGGTCTAGAATTGCATGTTTGGTTGTTTTTCTTCTCATTCCAAGTGCTGTTAGGATGGAGTTGATATTATCTGACATGATCCTAATATGCATTGTAGTTATTTATCCAAGTAGTATTTTGAGATTTACTTTGGATGATGGATATAATTTGTGAACGATTGCTTATACAAGGTTGTGGGAACCTATTGTGGTTAGACTGTAGGGGGAATGGATGTCGAGTGCTTCCCCAGAGTGTATGTTATACATTTCACATTGTGATACCATAAGTGGGGTGGACATAAGTGCTCCCTTAGAGTGTCTGTAGTTTCATGTTTTTAGAACACAAGGGGAATTGGATTTTGAGTGCTTCCTTATAGAGTTTTTAGTTACCATTACAAGACCACAAGGGGGAATTTATGGTGAGTGCTTCCTCATAGAGTCTTTGTCTAAGCTGAAATAGAGGGGTTATACTATGAGTACTTCCTAGAGGGTTGCTTGTGTCTTTTTGGTTGTTTATTTGTAAATTTAAATGAATGTATCTTGAAATGTAGGATTGTTTACTTTTGAATAATTCCTTGTTTATTACTTCATTTTTCATATTGCCTACTATATATGTTCACAGATAGTTAGGCACCGATATTTGGGTAGTTTCCTACTGGGATTCATCTAACACCCTATGTGAGTCATGCTTTTGGGCCCAAAAAAATTAT
This sequence comes from Viscum album, assembly GCA_963277665.1. Classification (NCBI taxonomy): domain Eukaryota; kingdom Viridiplantae; phylum Streptophyta; class Magnoliopsida; order Santalales; family Viscaceae; genus Viscum; species Viscum album. Next base: position 1,423,274,498 of record OY728143.1, read on the forward strand.
ATTGTTGTGGTTATAGATAAGGTCAAGTTCCCTTCTACTTCAGGTAGTTAATTGCTTTAGAGCTGGAGAGCATGGGACTAATCTGATCTTTGCGAGGTTCTTGGAGTTGTTTACTTGTTTTTTCCTTGTACTTTTTTTTAGTACTGTATTCCATCATTGTGACTTGTTTGGATAATTTCCTAGATAATTGTGAAATTCATCATTATATGTGTGTGTGTGTGTTGTATTTGTTTAATTACTTTTAGTATTCTGTTGTTTACTCATTGTATGGTATTACTTCTTCCGCTATTATTAACTGATTTTCATTCTATTGTGTTACTCAACCAATGAGGGAATAGTTTCCCCACTATCACACTCAAGGCCCTCAATGTTAGTCGATGGCCTTTGGAATTTAGGGAAATTCATTTTAGTCCATGTGACCAACTGGGTACGGGGCACCTTTGGGTGGCACTCAGAACTGGGACATTACAAAGTGGTATCAAAGGAATTATTTCCTCTTGACTTTCTATTTGGATCATATAGATAGGGATATAAAGGAATAGGTAGTTGGTAATAAGTTGTGCCTGAGATTAGCTAACCTGTGTATAGGGAAAAGACAATATTCCTCTATTATTGCAATTTTTCTGGTTTTTTCAATTATCACAGTTTATTTGATTTCACCATTGGGTGATTCACATGTTTTGTGATATTAACATTAATATTATTGATGTTCTATTTCTGTTTCAACATGATGAGATGAGGTTATGTCATCTCATGAATCATATGGGCACTTTCTAGAGATCACATGTCATGAATTCCTGTCATTCCATTTTGGGGGCATTACCGATTGCATGTTGTTGTGATAGATGTTGTGCTAGGTATGCATGTTTCTATGATATATTCCATGATAGAATACCTAATTTTTTATAGGGTATTTTATTGTGAAAGTTTTCATTTGAATGAGTGCCAAACTTTGGTCCCTGAGGTGTTATGGGCCCTCATGGATTGGTATTTGGTGGATCATTTTGAACTTTAATAGTTATACTTTGTGATATTACATGAATAAGATTCCAAGCTTTGATACGCGGGGAGTATGGGCCCCAACGGATCGGAATTTGACACTTTAATGTTTTTTTCAGTGTTTTTATGGGATTCCAGAGTAGATTCTGAGGCTTACTATTCGGAAAAAACCCATAATACATGGGGTGTAATGATGTATAAACTCCATGTATCCTTCTGTATGAGAAGGAAAAGTTTTCTTAAGTACACGCCGTGTACTATATGTAAACGCCGTGTAATCCTTGACTGTGTGACTAACTATGTGGGCAGAGACATGGGGTTGGGAAATGTTTGGTGACACACACCATGTACTTAGAGTACACACCATGTTATAAGATCCATGTATCCACCCAAGTGACCAATGACACGAATGGATGAATATCATGTAGTACACATCGTTTCCATCTTGAACACGCCGTGTTGAGTCAACCGTGTAACCAGCCGCATGACTAACGACATGGGTCGGTGAAATACTTTTATTACATGCCATGTCTGGCATGAAACACACTGTGTAGAGTCAACTGTGTCTCTAACTATGTTACTAATGACACGGGAGGTTTCAAACTAAGCGGTACACACCGTGTCTGGTACAAACACGTTGTGTAGTTTTGTTCTAGGAGAACCGAGTGGTTTAGCCGTGTAGGGGAACTCGGGAAGGGGGGAAAGATTCAAGTACATGTCTTGTCCTTGGGGGGAACACACTATGTGTTGGGGTATTACACAACCAGTTTTGGTAGATGTACACGCCCATGTAAAGACTTGAGGGAATACATTGTGTAGTGGTCATACATGTCATGTATCCATGTTTTATAAAATTTTAATGTTTTCCTTCTCTTGTCCCTTTCCTATACATATAAGTTTTAGTCCTTGATAATATTAATTTAAGGTGTGTGATTAAACTTTTAGAGTCATTCCATCGAGACGCCCTCTGGTTGTTTTCCAGATACAGGGCTGTGATCAGATACCAGACATGGATGATCAGAGACTACTAGTAGATCCTCTAGTTGTGCATGTATTGGCACAAGACATCATCCCAGATATAGGTGACGATTCACAATTCCGACAAGGCTTCATGATGTTTATGCTGACCTTTAGGGGAGCACCACATCCTACCTTGTGTGTGGAAGATTTGATGCATGTCTTTCAGAAGTAGCATCCTCCCACCTTCTCAGGGGAAGGAGGACCTCAGGCTGCAGAGTCATGGTTAGAATCCATTCTTTATATATTCGAGCATCTGGAGATTCCTCTAGAGATGAGGGTGAATCTCACTGCATACATGATTTGGGATTCTTCCAAGAGATGGTGGGATGTGATTTAACAGGCAGGGTGATAGTAGGGTATGGCTTGGGATGAGTTCTAGCATGCCTTCTATGATTACTTCTACCCAGAGACTTTGAGTGTCAACCGAGACTAAGAGTTAATGATTTTGGAGCAGGGTACTCTATCAGTCATGGAGTATTCTTCTTGCTTCACAGAACAGAAGTTCTTTACACCCATTCTAGGGGGTGATGATTTATTCCTAGTGAGGAAGTTTGAGGATGGTCTCAGGGATGAAATTTCATCTTAGGTGAACATCTTATGGTTGACTTCCATCAACTATATACTCAAACATGAATTGATCACATAGAAAAATCTGAGGGATTCAGGGGCTATGAGCCAGGGTAGCTCAGTATCCAGAGTTGGTATACCTCCGAATGACAGCAGGAAGTGCCATAGGGAGTCTACGCATGGAGATCTGATGAGGTGGGATACTTCTTCGGGTATCCCGGTGGTGTACTACTAGTGCAGGAAGAGTGGTAATATGAGGCCAAATTTCCTTAGAGACCCAGTGTAGTCCCAATCTTGTGGAAATATGGGTCATATTCAGTGTTCACTACTAGAAATAGAGGATTTCACAACGGTTTAGAACCGTTGGGAAAGGCTGCAGAACCGTTGGTGTATGTTATACCAACGGTTCAGCAAACCGTATGGAAGTAAGCTGTTGGGAAAGATTTTCCCAACAGTTTACAGTGAACCGTTGGGATAGGGTGGAGAAAAATTACCCTATCCCAATAGTTCTGGAAAACAGTTGGGAAAGCTTTTTCCCAACGGTTTACAACCGTTGGGATAATGTGCTGAAAATTACTAGGTTTTTCACAACGGTTTGGCCAAACCGTTGGGAAAAACCCAAGATCCCCTCTTTCCCAATGGTCTCTAAACCGTTGGGAAAAGTGTTTTACTAGTGGTTCCATGAACTGTTGGTAAAACAGAACACAGAATGCTATGCCAACGGTTTAAAACCGTTGGTATAGCCTATACTGAGCAAATTACACAGAATCTCTACAATTTTCCCAGCAGCTCTCCAATTTTCCCACCAGGTATCATTTTGTGGGTTCCCCCTCATTTTCAATCCAATTATTATACCTGCAATAAACTAACATACATATACAATTATTGTACCTGCAATAACCAACTAACACATACATATAGAGAACAAATTCATACACATTTAACATATAATGCTGGAACTATACACATCCATAATTAAATTAGAATTCATAACGTAATTATAAACATACATAATTCATTTAGAATTCAATTTAAAATTTAGATGACAATTATATGTGGAATCTGGAAGTCAATTCGTAATTTGATCGGTTTTTTGTATACCATATATTTTTACCTGAAATGATGTCCATTTTAAACAAAATACATACACTTGGAGTGCTATCGGCCACACCACACCTCATATTGAGGCGGTGTTGACTCGTACACGTCCCATATTACCCATGGATCGTTCTCCTAAAGTTTCAATGGAAACTGAATGCGTTTGGTCAGTTTTCTGTATGTCAGTTCATGTTTTTCAATTAAAATAACGTCCTTTTGAAACAAAATGCAGACACTTTAATTGATTCCAGCCACACCGCTTCTCAGATTGAGGTGGGGTTGATTCGTACATGTCACATATGACCCATTAATCGTTATCCTAAAGTTTCAACGGAAACCGAATGTGTTTGGTCGGTTTTCCGTATGTACTTAAAATGTTGTCCATTTTAAAAAAAAAAGAGCCACTTGGAGTGATTCCGGTCACACCGTGCCTCCGATTAAGATGGGGTTGACTCGTACACATCACATTTGACCCATGGATCGTTTTTCTAAATTATAAACACAATCTGAATGTGTTTGGTCGCTTTTCCGTATGCCAGTTGATGTTTTTCAATTAAAATGACGTCCTTTTGAAACAAAAGGCAGACACTTTGATTGGTGGCAGCCACACCACGCATCGGATTGAGGCGGGGTTGACTCGTACACGTCACATATGACCCATGGATCTTTGTGCTAAAGTATCGACACAATCTGAATGCATTTGGTCAGTTTTATGTATGCCAGTTGATGTTTTTCAATTAAAATGACGTCCTTTTGAAACAAAAGGCAGACACTTTGAGTGGTTCCGTCCACACCGCGCCTCGGATTAAGCCGGGGTTGATTCGTACATGTCACATATGACCCATGGATCGTTCTCCTAAAGTTTCAATGGAAACCGAATGCGTTTGGTCGGTTTTCCGTATGTACTTAAAATGTTGTCCATTTTAAACAAAAGAGAGCCACTTAGAGTGAATCTGGCCACACTGTGCCTCCGATTAAGGTGGGGTTGACTCATACACGTCACATATGACCCATGTATCATTGTTCTAAAGTATCGACACAATCCAAATGCATTTGGTCAGTTTTCAATATTCCAGTTGATGTTTTTCACTTAAAATGACGTCCTTTTGAAAGAAAAGACAGACACTTTGAGTGGTGGTGGCCACACCATGCCTTAGATTGAGGTGGGATTGACTCGTACACGTCACATATGACCCATGGATCATTGTGCTAAAGTATCGACACAATCCGAATGCGTTTGTCGGTTTTCCGTATGCCAGATGATGTTTTTCAATTAAAATTGCGTCCTTTTGAAACAAAAGGCAGACACTTTGAGTGGTGGAGGCCACAAAGCGCCTCATATTGAAGAGGGGTTGACTCGTACACGTCACATATGACCCATGGATCGTTTTTCTAAAGTATCGACACAATCTGAATGCGTTTCGTCACTTTTCTGTATTCCAGTTGATGTTTTTCAATTAAAATGACGTCCTTTTGAAACAAAAGGCAGACACTTTGAGTGGTTCCGGGCACACCACGCCTTGGATTGAGGCAGAGTTGATTTTTACACATCACATATGACCCATGGATCATTCTCCTAAAGTTTCAATGGAAACCGAATGCGTTTGGTCGGTTTTCCGTATGTACTTAAAATGTTTTCCATTTTAAACAAAAGAGAGACACTTAGAGTGATTCCGGCCACACCGTGCCTCCAATTAAGACGGAGTTTACTCGTACGCATCACATTTGACCCATGGATTGTTATTCTAAAGTATCGACACGATCTGAATGTGTTTGGTCACATTTCCATATGCCTGTTAATGTTTTTCAATTAAAATGACGTCCTTTTGAAACAAAAGGCAGACACTTTGAGTGGTGGCGGACACACCGCGCCTCAGATTGAGGCAAGGTTGACTCGTACACGTTACATATGACCCATGGGTCGTTGTGCTAAAGTATCGACACAATATGAATGCGTTTGGTCGGTTTTCCATATGCCAATTGATGTTTTTCAATTAAAATGACGTCCTTTTAAAACAAAAGGTAGAAACTTTGAGTGGTTCCGGCCACACCGTTCCTCTGATTGAGACGGGGTTGATTCGTACACATCACATATGACCCATGGATCGTTCTCCTAAAGTTTCAACAGAAACCAAATGCGTTTGGTCAGTTTTTTGTATGTACTTAAAATGTTGTCCATTTTAAACAAAAGGGAGCCACTTAGAGTGATTCTGATCACACCGTGCCTCCGATTAAGACGAGTTTGACTCGTATGCATCACATTTGACCCATGTATTGTTATGATAATGTATAGATACAATCCTAATGCATTTGGTCACCTTTCCGTATGCCAATTGATGTTTTTCAATTAAAATGACGTCCTTTTGAAACAAAAGGCAGACACTTTGAGTGGTGGCGGACACACCATGTCTTGGATTGAGGTGGGGTTGACTCATTCATGTCACATATGACCCATGGATCGTTTTTCTAAAGTATCGACACAATCTGAATGCGTTTGGTCGGTTTTCTGTATGCTAGTTGATGTTTTTCAATTAAAATGACGTCCTTTTGAAACAAAAGGCAGACACTTTGAGTGGTGCCGGCCACACCGTGCCTCGGATTGAGGCGGGGTTGACTTTTACACGTCACATATGACCCATGGATCGTTTTGATAAAGTATCGACACAATCTGAATGGGTTTGGTCGCTTTTCCGTATGCCAGTTGATGTTTTTCAATTAAAATGACGTCCTTTTGAAACAAAAGGCAGACACTTTGAGTGGTGACGGCCACACCGCGCCTCGGATTGAGGAAGGGTTGACTCGTACACATCACATATGACCCATGGAACGTTTTTCTAAAGTATTGACACAATCCAAATGTGTTTGGTCGCTTTTCCGTATGCCAGTTGATGTTTTTCAATTAAAATGACGTCCTTTTGAAACAAAAGGCAGACACTTTGAGTGGTGACGGCCACACCGCACCTCGGATTGAGGAGGGGTTGACTCGTACATGTCACATATGACCCATGGATCGTTCTCCTAAAGTTTTAATGGAAACCGAATGAGTTGGTCGGTTTTCCGTATGTACTTAAAATGTTTTCCATTTAAAAAAAAAGAGAGTCACTTAGAGTGATTTCGGCCACATCGTGCCTCCGATTAAGACGGGGTTGACTCGTACACATCACATTTGACCCATGGATTGTTTTTCTAAATTATCGACACAATACAAATGTGTTTGGTTACTTTTTCATATGATAGTTGATATTTTTCACTTAAAATGACGTCCTTTTGAAATAAAAGACAGACACTTTGAGTGATGGCGGCCACACCGCACCTCGGATTGAGGTGGGGTTGACTCGTACATGTCACATATGACCCATGGATCATTGTGCTAAAGTATAAACACAATCCGAATGTGTTTTTCAGTTTTCCATATGCCATTTGTTGTTTTTCAATTAAAATGACGTCATTTTGAAACAAAAGGCAGACACTTTGAGTGGTGGCGGCCACACTGCACCTCGGATTGAGGCGGGGTTGACTCGTAAACGTCACATATGACCCATGGATCATTGTACTAAAGTATCGACACAATCCGAATGCGTTAGGTCAGTTTTTTGTATGCTAGTTGATGTTTTTCAATTAAAATGACGTCCTTTTGAAACAAAAGGCAGACACTTTGAGTGGTGCCGGCCACACCGCACCTCGGATTGAGGCGGGGTTGATTTGTATACGTCACATATGACCCATAGATCGTTCTCCTAATGTTTCAACGGAAACCCAATGTGTTTGAGTGGTGTCGGCCACACTGCACCTCGGATTCATGCCCAATGAACACATCTCTTTTATAACATACCAAGAATCTATGATATTCATTATATGTGTAAATTTGATTTACATTGATTATCATGATGAAAATAAAATAAAATATATATTATATATTTTCTAGTATTAAATGAAATCAAGGAGGGTGGGGGGGCTGTCCGGCGGGGCTGTCCGGGGGGCTGTCCGGTGGGTGTCTGGGGGGCTGTCCGGGGACCAAGGAGGAGGGTGGGGGGACTGTGCGGGAGGTTGTCCGGGGTCCAAGGAAGAGGGTGGGGGGGCTGTCCGGGGGGCTGTCTGGGGGGTTGTCTCGGGTCCAGGGAGGAGGGTGGGGGGGTTGTGTGGGGGGCTGTTCGGGGGGTGTTTGGGGGGTTGTCCGGGGTCCAAGGAGGAGGGTGGGGGGGCTATCTGGGGGGCTGTCCGGGGGGGCTATCTGGGGTCCAGGGAGGAGGGTGGGGGGGCTATCTGGGGGCTGTCCGGGGGCTGTACGGGGGTGTTCGGGGGGTTGTCCGGGGTCCAAGGAAGAGGGTGGGGGCTGTCTGGGGGGCTGTCTGGGGGATGTCCGGGGGGTTGTCTAGGGTCCAGGGAGGAGGGTGGGGGGGTTGTCCAGGGGGCTATTTGGGGGGTTATCCGGGGGCTGTCTGGGGGTGTTCGGGGGGTGTCCGGGGTCCAAGGAAGAGGGTGGGGGTCTGTCCGGGGGGCTGTCTGGGGGGCTGTCCGAGGGGGCTGTCCGGGGTCTAGGGAGGAGGGTGGGGGGCTGTTTGGGAGGCTGTACGGGGGCTCTCTGGGGGTGTTCGGGGGGTTGTCCGAGGTCCAAGGAAGAGGGTGGGGGGCTGTCCGGGGGGCTGTCCGGCGGGGCTGTCCGGGGTCCAGGGAGGAGGGTGTGGGGTTGTACAGGGTCTAGGAAGGAGGGGGGTTCTCAAAAACACAACCTCTAAAAGACAACAACGTCCATAAAAATAGATAATATATATAAATAACTCAACTCCAATACTATACTATGAGTCTAGATAAAACCAACAACTAGAATAGATTAAATATCAAATCTTAGTAATATCAGTCAAAAATGTAATGGATTAACTTGTCCTACATCACCATCACCATCATCACCATCATCATCACCCTCGTCCTTGTCCCCATCATCGTCCTCTCCCTCCTCTACCTTGCCCTCCTCCTCTTCCTCACCCTCCCCCTCGCCCTCGCCACCCGCCTCGCCCTCCTCCTCTCCCTCCTCTTTCGCATCAGACTCCTCGCCATCATCATCGTCAAGCTGGACACCGTCCTGACCACCACTAGAACTGTCACCTGGTGCACCGTATATAGAACGTATCGACGACATATACTCATCAAAAGTTGGGTTGGCCTCTGCTGGAAGTGTAGGACGTAGAACTTCAATAAATTTCATAAACGCACTGTTTTCCCTAGCAGACTGTTCTGCCATCTCTGTGGCCCTTTTCTCAGCCTGTGCTGCCTATGCCCTAACTTGCTACAGCTAGGTGGCACTACAGCTTGTACCTAAGGATGGCCAATACCTCGCCGGGGCTATCCTAGGTCGGCAGCGTACTCTTCCAGAATGCTCCTCTCCCAAGACCTGATGTAAGTGATCTGTTGGCCCAAAATTGTCTGGTTCTTGGGCATCGAGGGCCTCTAAAGTAGCCTTTTACAAATATAAATATATCATTAAGTTAAAAAATAGATATTAAAATATAAATTCAACAGATTAAAACTTACAATCTGCTGCTGAGTCGCTTCATTGACGGCACTTCCATCCTTTTTCCATCTACTCGAGCAAAACAGTTTTTCTCGAGGCACACGTCCTTCAATATTTTGTATTTTCCTCTACAATGACATTGAAAACTAAATTTATATGAAAAATTTAGAAAACTATTAAATAATTGAGGAAAAAAATAAAGTCTAAGGCGTAAAGAAAACTTATAAACAATTGTCATACTTGTTTCCTCTCATGATCAGGCATCATAGTACGTCCCAGTGTGTGGAGGTATTTTTTTGCATCAATGTTCTTTTTATTTTTTCCAGATGATTCCTAAATAAAATTCAAAAATGCAACAGATAGTATTAATGAAAAACATGAAAGTTATTATTTAAATACCTCAAATGTTATTAATACCTTAAACTGGGTACTCGTCCAATGAGTAATCATCTGACGATACTGCTCTATAGGACAATCATCCACCATTGGTACTGCCTCTAACTCAGTGCCAACTCTAGAAACCCATCCAATATACAACTCATGCTTTTAGGCTCTCCAAAGCTCACCTAAATCCTTTAGACATTCCGGTCGTGCACCCTCACCATCGGGAAAATTAAATCGAAGCTGAAATAAAAATATTAATTCATATAAATACAAAAATAATTCATGGAATTAAATAGAACTGATTTTTTTACCCATATCTCTGCCCAAGATCTATCCCTTGACCTCATGTGGCAAATGTCTCCATGATAGCGGGCTGACGAGAATGATGTCAGAGTATTTGGCAAGCGTCGCCAAAAAACTCCGACATTGCTGCCCTGTTTTCTCAAACATTTGGTTGTCTTCATTATAATCCACCATAACCTGTGTGTGGAGGTTCCACACTGAATGCATGCGTGTACGCCCCCGCCCCATTCCCCCTGTCAAGTAGATGTATCTGTCATGAAATAAAAACAAATATTTTATCAAAACATGTTATAATGAAAAATAAATATTGCTATAAAATTTTTTTTAGGGTTCTATAAATATACCTGTGTCGGTCTCATCGCTGAGCGCCGCTGGATCCATAGAAACTGATGGAACACCCTGTGGTGGAACAGGAGTTGAAGACGATTGAATATAGAAGCTCGAGAGAGACAGAAGTAGAAGGAAAATAAGACGGGATAGCTGTCTGACCGGATGCTGACTGGGGAGTGGGAATCATCATGGGATGTGAAAATGATGGGCCAGAAGATGCAGAAGGTAGCGAAAACATGGGAGGGCCTAAATATACCGTGTGTCCCCAACGACACACCGGGATCAGAATGTGGGAAGGATGACATGTCAGTGGGAGGGGCAGGGTCTAGTCGGGTACACACAGCTGCTCGTCCACCTCTGGTACGAACCCTCCTCGTACCACCGGCCTGAGTACTAGGACTAGTACTAGGCTCCTCGTCGAATACCTGTCAACGTATAGGTGGATCCTACAAAAATGTTTACAAAAAAAATAATCACATGACATTATTTATTCTTTAAATATATCAATATGAAATAAATTACTCACTACAGGCACTAATGATGTAACTCCCAACTCCGTCATTCGACAATTGTTCTCCATCATTTTTTTCCTTCGTCTCTCTTCAATTGGCTTCATTTCCTGCTTTTGAAAACAAATATGTAATTAATTAGAAAAAGAAAACTAATGTGTAACTAAAAAACTAATTATATGAGGGAATAGGGGGATTCATTGGTAATTTATCTATCAATTGTTTTAGAAGATCTTGAATGGATTTAATAAATCATACAATTTGTATTGTTCACCGAGTTAGAAATATTGTTTGACTATGTTTGAATACAGTTCAATTCCAAATTAGAAAATGCAATTCAAATAAAACTGAAATTAATAAACATTGAAAAATTCACATAATGTCAAGTCAGCTTTCAACTGTTTGAGAATAGCTTGAATGGATTTAATTAATCATACAAGTTGTAATGTTAACCAAGTTAGAAATATTATTTAACTATGTTTGAATACAGTTCAATTCCAAATTATAATATGCAATTCAAATAAAACTATAACCAATAAACATTGAAAATTCACATAACGGTCAAGTCAGCTAAAACATATTTGTGATCAATACTAAATCAATTTGAATATTACCAACCTTAACAACCCAAATCGAGGTAAACAAAAAGAATTGAGAACATGGATGAATGATTATATATATTTTCAACCACAACTTTAGGTTCACAATCAACTCTGACAATTGAGATATTTGAGTTATCAAAAGAAATAAATGGATTGGTTCCAATGGCACTAGGGATAGTGTCAATTCCATCATCACCATCATCAAAAATATTTCTTGGAATTACTTCAACTATGACACCAAATTTAGGTCGAAGTTGGTCTTTGACATAAAAAACTTGTTTATCCATTGATGCCAACACATATGGTTCTTCGGTAGCAAGAGTGCGAGTCATATTAATTACTCAAAATCCACAATCATCAATAAATGTGCCATTTCTAGTCATCAAATCAAACCAATGGCATTTCATCATTGTGACTCGTCCATGAGAGTAATAATCCAATATTATTATTTTCTCAACAACTCCATAATAACCCACATTTTCAAATCGTGGTCTACTATCTGATGCACTGGCATAACAATATGTTGTGGCAGTAACCATAACACCATCATGTTGTGTTATCGTGTTCTTTGCTCGTTCAGTGACAATAAATTTGTACCCATTGATAACAATTGATTTACAGTCAGGAACCACGGTATTAGGACCAAAAGCCAAAGATCTTATTTCCTCAGAGACAGAGTCAGAAAAAAACTCAATACCTGCAATATAAATGACTATTAAACTTAATTAAATATTGATATAATTATTTTAAACATTAATTTTTTTATACCTTCAATTTTAACCAAGCAGAAAACTCTTTGTTTTGAAAAGTCTCTCTCCTTCTCAAAGATAAAGAACGATGCTTCCAATTTATCATTGTTTTATGTTCCTTGTAGATAAAAAATATGAATATTTTAACAGATATATATGTAAGATATACATAATCAATTTAGTTACCTAATATAGTCATCGAACAAATCACAGTTGAACAAAACTGTGTGATGTGCCATCTCCCGCTCTTCATGGATTAATTTCTTCAATGTATATGATCCAGAAATTTCTCCTATTTGAAGAAGTGGTGGAAAACTGGGTTCCATATTCTCATACTATTCTTCTTAATTTCTCATTGGTCTTTTCAATCTTGTAGTAAGATCAGACAAATACATCGAGCATAAATCCATACATTCTTGAGCCAAGTAACCGTTCACGATAGAACCTTCGGGATGATTTCTGTTTCTGACATAAGACATTAATGTGAACATATTTATTTCAGTTGGATACATCCAACAAAAAGAAATAGGTCCTCCGAGAAGTATTTTAGTAGGAATATGGATAGTCAGATGCAGCATGCATGTGAAAAATGATGGAGGAAATATTTTCTCCAACTCACACAAAATTAATGGGGAATCTGTCAACATTTTTTTCAAGAAAGACTTGGGCAACTTCTTAGCAAAAATATCTCTAAACAAATGGCACAACCGAATAACATCCACCCTTACATTATTGGACAAAAGATGACGGATTGATATTGGAAGCAACTCATGCAGTAGAACGTGATAATCATGAGTCTTAAAAAAATTTAGCTTCAACTCTCTTCTGTTGACCCGTTTAGATATGTTGCTTGAATAGCCATCAGGAACTCTAATAGTCTCTAATAATTCCAGAAATTGTTTTTTTTTTCTGTAGGTGTCATCACATAAGAAGCACATGGAAGTTTCCATTTATTTTCACTGATACGCACAGGATGTAATTCTGGTCTGATGCCCTAATCCACCAAGTCACGCTGAGATCGTAAATCATCTTTTGTCTTCCCATTGACATTTAGAAGAACAGAAAGCAACATTTTGCATATATTCTTTTCAATATTCATTACGTATAAGCAATGAAGTAACAAATTGGTTGACCAATAAGGCATATCAGAAAAGATACTCCTCTTCCTCTAATTGTAACAGGTTTCAGTGGAAACATTCTTTCTCTTTACAAATTTCATTTGACCTTTCCCGAACGAAAAACTGAAATCTTTCAATTCATTAAGCATGTCAGTTCCAGACATATGCTGAGGTGGATCATCAGTCTCTATGGTATTATAAAATATTTGACGATTCATTCTATATGGATGATCCTTTGGCAAGAATCGCCAATGTTCCATAAAACTGAAACTACAGCAATGTTTCAGTCTTTTGGATCATGTATTCTTCATACAAACTAGGCATAACAATTTTCCCTTCGTGCTCCATTCAGACATCATTGCATAAGCTGGAAAATCATTGATCGTCCACATAAGCGCAGCACGCATCTAAAATATGTCTTTCGAACATGCATTGTATGTGCGCACACCCACATCCCAAAGAAGTTTCAACTCTTTTATTAAAGGTTTCATGTAGACATCAATATCAATGTCGGGATCAGAAGGACCAGATATGAGTATACTCATGAAAGTGAAAGGTTTTTTCATACACAACCATGGGGGAATATTATAAATGTGTATAAAAACTGGCCATGTGCTGTGCGAAGTAAGCATCTGCCCAAATGGATTAAAACCATCGAATGAAAGACCCAGCCTCACATTACGCACGTCAGCTGCAAAATCAGTATGTCGAGCATTAAATCTCTGCCATGAAAATCCATCTGCAGGATGAACCAACTCATCATTAGTCTTCTTTCACTCGGTATCATGCCATCTCATTTTTATTGATATTTCATCAGACATAAAAAGATTCGGTAGTATGGGGATCAATGGAAAGTGCCACATTACTTTATATGGAATGTGGGATGGTTTTCCATCAGATTTTGACTTCCAGCGGGATGTGCCACATTTAATACAATCATTTTGTTCAGCAGTTTCCTCCCAGAATAAACTGTAATCTTTCGGGCAAGCATGAATTTTGTTTCTTGAAAATTCAAGTTCCTCAACTAACTTTCATGCCATATAGTGGTTTGAGGGAATATCTGCATTATCTGGAAGTAAATCCTTCAAGAGGGTAAGAATGTAATCGATTCCTGTATTAGAAATCCCATACATAGTTTTCCCATGAAACAATCGGATTAAAAATTCCATCTTTTTTATTTTATCACATTTTCGATATACTGGAGGCATGGCAGCATCATTAAATTTTTTCACCCTATCAATATCATCATTTTCACTAGATGCATTAGCTGTGCTCATATCGAAGTCTTCTTGAGTCGAAATCCTTTCTTTTTCATGATGACGAATAAACAGAAACTGATCATCTAACAAATTCTCCATTCCAGTCTTTTCATTTCGATCATCACCAATTTGAGATTTCATTTTCTCTCCATTGTGATACCACACAAAGTAGTTTTCTTGAAAACCATTTTTGGTTATGTGGTAGCTGACTTCTTCACGACTCAACCAAGGTCTACCAACAAAATTAGAACATGGGCAGTGTATGCGACCACTATCTGAAGCATTGTGAAATGAAAAATCTATAAATCTCTCCAAATTGTTTTGAAAATTGCTTGAGATCCGATCGGTTTCATACATCCAACTTCTGTCCATTCTGTAAAAATAATTTATATAAGTCATTTTTTCATAAACAATTCAATATGATTGAACATTAATAGAAAATACATTTAAGTAAACGATAAAGGAAGAAGTTTCTAGTCGATGTAGTGAAAAGCACCCCACCCTCATAAAAGTGAGTATTGGCCAAGAAGGATACATAATATACATCGTACAATGAGAACCATATTTAGTTTACCCTAAAGTTATATTAGTACAGTCATCTTGGGGGAAATGGAATATATGATCCTAGTTAACTGATGAATTCAAAAGCTCGTATTCCATATGTTGGACACTATCTAAGGTAAGAAATCATGTGAGGATGGGTTTACATCATTCAATTTCTTACATGCTAGTGAGAATGAAGACTTAAATTAATGACTTGAGTTCACTGATACCATGTCAACCGTTATACACACCATGTGAACCCTTATACACACCATATGAACCCTTATACCATATCTTCATTATTACAACCATTAATAACAACTTATTAAATAACATCAATTATTAAAGATAATAAAATTGAACATAAATCAAAAATAATATTGGATATATCAATTAAAATGAAGTCATACTATCTTACATCATAAATGGCCACCCACAACCATGATTAATGACCACAAAGCTCCCCTTTTGGCCAAATCAAAAGTGAAAACAAAAACACCGAGTTGTAGAAAAAAACTTCATTTGTGTGAAGAATAATAATCTCATGGTCCTCAGGATATTTGAACCACATAGTCATGATTTTCGAGATGAACTTGTATCCATGAAACCATATGAGAAACACGATTCAATACATGCATTTTTCTGATTTTCCCAAGCATTTTGAGGAACCCCAAATCAGTGAAAATGGTCATTGTGTTTTAAAAAGGTGACTGAATAACACATGTACGATGTCGAAGGCAGAATGATTAATAGTTATATTAGAAAAACTAATATTCACTAATATTTCAAATTTGACATTCTGTGAATTAGTTTCATGAAGAAGGAAGAAGTACTAATTAGGGACCACATACTATTTGGAAAAGTTCAAGAAGATACTCCATATGTTCTATTGTGCAAAGGATAAGTGAACAGTGTGTCATTATATATATATATATATATTTTTTGATAGAATCATGATACATACTTTTTATGTAATACACATAGTGTACAAAAATTAAGATGAACAAGATCTTCATGTTTGGCATGATCTTAATGAAAGAGTGATTTTCATGAAATAATATCGATAAATATTACAAACAATTTCTTATTAGTTCCTATACATGAACCTATAATATTTGAACCAGATTAAAAAAACTATGAATCTTAAAAATTAGAACACAATAAAGAGACACCATGCCCTTATAAATGTAAATGTGTAATGAAAACATTAATTGGACATACACCGATATAGGTATTTGAGTACACAATTCGTGGAACAATCATAAAATTTTACAAAAACCCTAAAAATTGGGAATAAAAAAATCATTGAGAATAGAAGGATATTCTTTATAAGAGGTGGAACTATATCCTTGATAAAATATTGAAGGATTCTAACCCGGTAGCTGCTGATCCGATGGAAGATGTGGGGATTAGTAAGTGCTTCTGCCAAGGAATCGCGTCTGGAGACGAGCGGAAGGCTTCTGGAATCGTGGGGAGGCCGCTTCCTACATTTGGGTATTTGGGGATTTTTTTCCCAACAGTTCTTAAAAACCATTGGGAAAACCCAATCTTTCCCAATGGTTTCATAAAACCGTTGGGAAAACTAAGTTTTTTCCCGCTTTTCCCAACAGTTTCATAAAACCATTGGGAAAACTAAGTTTTCCCCCACTTTTCCCAACGGTTTCATAAAACTGTTGGGAAAAGTCAGTTCTACAAGGTCTTTACCAACGGTTTATATAAATTGTTGGGAAAGACAACATATACCAACCTTTATTTGAACCATTGGTATACAAGTGTTGGGAAAACTCCCCTTTCTAGTAGTGGTTTCTATCATTTTTTCTCACCAGTAGCTGGTGATAGTGGTTCTTCTATGACTCTTCATTCAGGAGCAAGACTTCCAATTTCTCATCAATCTGGGAACTGAAGTTTATCTGGCCATTTAGGCCA
Organism: Viscum album; assembly: GCA_963277665.1. Classification (NCBI taxonomy): domain Eukaryota; kingdom Viridiplantae; phylum Streptophyta; class Magnoliopsida; order Santalales; family Viscaceae; genus Viscum; species Viscum album. The sequence continues at coordinate 1,423,291,414 of OY728143.1, forward strand.
AGGTGGAGGTCATGGTTGTGGTTTCCAATATCTATGATTTCAGTGAAAAAAGGTTAGATCATCTAAGGGTTTTCAGGCTGGGTCACAGGGCCGCAATACATGTTAGACTTTTGCAGTGGATCATAAACAGTAGTAGTAGGATCCCAGACCCTCAAAAATTAGAGGTACGATTCTAGTTTCCTTAGCTGTAGCTTCTACACTTTTTGATACAGGGGCTTCCTACAGTTTCATATATTTTTCTATTGTGGAGAGCCTTGGGCTCTATATCTTTACTTATGCTGATATATTGATGTTAGACACTTCATTAGGGACTAGAAACAGAAAGTGTATGTCAGTGCAAGGAGTTCCCTCTTGAGGTTGGTGGGTGTCACATCTTATGGGACCATTTATGTCTTAGAGATGATGGTCTATGACGCCATTCATAGAATGGGCTAGTTAGTTCCCTTCTAGACAGTTGTCGATTTCTATCTCCGTAGGGTGAGTTTCACATCACTAGAGGGAAGATCGTTTCAACATAAGGGAGAATGGGATATCCAGGAGACCAGAGTATGACCGGAGAAACATGGGTTGAGAGTATTTATAGTCCATATTTCTATTATGAATCTGGATAACTATGGGGCTTCACATATGAACTTTCCTCCAGTGTTCGATCACTTTAGGGATGTCTTTCCAAATGACTTTTTAGGTTTTCCACCAGATCGAGAGGTAGAATTTTCTATTGAGCTTATGCAAGGAGTGGAATCGGTGTCTATGACTCCTTATAGGATGTCTAAACCAGAGTTACAAGAGCTCAAGAAGTAGGTAGAGGAGTTACAAACAAAGGGTTTCATCCAACCTAGTACTTCTCCTTGGGTTTTGTCTATCCTATTTGCGAAGAAGACAGCTGATACCTTCATATTTCGTGTGGATTATCAGAAGCTAAACATGTTGACGATCAAGAACCAATATCCATTACCGAGGATTGAGGATCTCTTTGATCAGCTTAGAGGATCCTCATTTTTCTCAAAGACTGAATTGAGATTAGGTTATCATCAGTTGTGCGTTAGACTATCTGATATACCTCATATAGCCTTTCGGAGTTGGTATGGTCTATACGAGTATGTGTTTATGTCGTTCGGTCTCACGAATGCGCCTGTAGTTTTTAGGGCACTGATGAACTAAGTGGTCCATCCATACTTGGATTATTTCATGGCAGTCTTCATGGATGATATCTTGGTGTACTCTCACACTCAACACGACCACACCACACATCTTGAGATCATTTTGAGTACATTGAGAGAGCATCAGTTATATGATAAGATCTCAAAATTCCACTTTTGGATGGACCAGATTCACTTCTAGGGTCTTATTATCTCAGAGGCAGGAGTATAAGTAGACCTAGATAAAGTGAAAGTAGTAGTTTCCTGGGAGTATCCAAAGAATTACTTTGAGGTACGGAGTTTTCTCAGGTTGGATGGTTACTACATACGTTTCATATAGGACTTTTCATGGTTAACAGCACCACTAATGAGCCTGACTAAGAAGGGTGTGAAGTATCTGTAGAAAAATTGCTATGACTCATCCTTTCAGGAGATAAATCGTAGGTTGACTTCATCACTGATACTAGTTTTACCATAGTCGAGCAAGATTTTTACTATTTTCTGTGATGCATCAGGTATCGGGCTAGGATCAGTGCTTATGCAAGGGGAATGAGTCATTGTGTATGGGTCTCAGTAGTTGATGACACATGAGAGGAATTGCCCAATGCATGATCTTTAGTTGGTTGTTGCTGTTCATTCTTTACACTATTGGAGAAATTATCTTTTGAGAGATCATTTTGTGGTTTTCAGCGACCACAAAAGTCTCAAGTACATCTTCACTTAGCATGATCTGAATTTGAGAAAGTGAAGGTGAGTTGAGTACCTTTAGTCCTTTGACCTTGAGGTTTCCTACACACTTGGGAAAGGAAACACAGTGGCTAATTCATTGAGTAGGAAGATTTAGATGTATGTAGTTCAGGAGTCCAGTAATGAGAGGCAGCTTATGGCTCTATTCTCTAAGATACATTTGGAGGTTCACGAAAGACAGGGGAAGACCTTTCTTTCTTCTATAGCTATTGAATCTTCTCTACTTGATTGAGTGTGAATGAGGTATTTATCAGATTCTAAAGTCCTAGTTATATGGGAGTGTGTGTCAGGAGAGGTCCTCATTCTTGGATAGACTGTAGGCGAGGTTTAGATCTTGAATTTTCATGGGCACATATGGGTGTCAGCAGATATACACGAGTAGTGATGTGATTTTTTCTATCTTTAGTTTGGGTAGTTCATCCTGGTGTCACCAAGATGTATTTATATCTTCACTATCAATATTTTTGGTCTAGTATGAAGAAAGATATTGCTAGTTTTGGGATGATTTGTTCCACCTATGAGCAGGTGAAGGCGGAGCATCAGCGACCAGCAAGGCTTTTGCCGCAGTTACCACTTCCTGAGTGGAAGTGGAATGATGTCACGATGGACTTTGTGATAGATTTACCAAGGTAACATCATGGGAATGATGTAGTTTGGTTTGTCATTGATAAAATCATGAAGGTTGCACACTTCTTACCAATCAAGGATACCTTTAGGGTAGATGAGCTGGGAAGGTTGTACGTTCGTGAGATTGTACACCTACATGGGGTTACGCACTCCATCATTTCATATAGGGATACTCGCTTTACTTCACGGGTCTGGTAGGGACTATAGAGGGCTTTGGGTACTAGGTACTTCTGAGTACAACTTACCATCCCCAGATAGATGGCCAGTCCAAGTGTACGATTTAGGTACTGGAGGTCATGCTTTGAGCATGCATCTTAGATTTTGGAGGTTCTTGGTAGAAGCACAAACCTCTGGTGGAGTTCTCCTACAATGATATTTTTTAAGAAACTATTAAGATGGCATAGTATGAGGCTTTTTATGGTAGGTCATTACAATCACCCCTATGTTGGATAGAGGAAGGAGAGGCAGCTATGTCGGGACCTCATTTTTCCAGGAGACCACAGAGCAGATAGAGTTGATTTGTAAAAGGATGGCTACTGCACAGTCACAATAGATGTCTTACGATAATAAATAGAGTTGACCTCTGGAGTTTGAGGTTGGAGATCAGCTTTTCCTATGTGTCACATCGAGGTTGGAACACATGAGTATTAGGAGACATAGTAAGCTTTTGTCGAGATACGTCGGGCCGTTTGAGGTTTTGGAGAGAGTTGGTTCGGTTGCCTATCAGTTGCAGTTACCTCAAAGGTACCAGGATATGCACAACTTATTCCACGTTTCTCAGTTACGATGTTACTTCTCAGACTCATATCATGTTTTTTAAAACGAGGAGGTTGAGTTGAAGGTGAATGAATCATTCAACGAGCATCCTATCTGGATTGTTGATCTTAGTGCAAATGTTCTCCTTGGACAGTCTATCCCTCTCGTACAGGTGTTATGGCAGCATGGGCGAGTACAGGATGAGACTTGGGAGAGGGAGGCTGATGTACGATCGTAGTGGTCGGAGTTGTTTGAGTGTTCTTATTTATCACCACCTATTTAGAAAAATTCAGGGATTAATTTCATTAGGGGGTCAAGTTTGTAAGAACTTATATCTTTGTTTAGGTATGGATCTGTTTTCTTATTACTTTTGAGGAAAAGGGGAAGAAGGAAAATTTTAGGAGTACACACCATATACTTTCTTGTAAATGTCATGTAATTTGGAACTGAGTATAGGCTATGTTAGGTCATGTCACGGCCGCATACACGACCATGTGATGACGTGGAAGGTCCGCTTAAAGTGGGACCTGGAAAAGGAATATACACACCATGTATCTTTAAAGAACACACTGTGTATTTTTATTTTCATTTGATAAATCAGACCGGGGTCACATCTTGTTCACAGAAAACACTCCTTCTAATGTTGTCTCATCCATGAGCGACTTAAGATCTCAATTATACTCTGATCCCCCAATCAACCATTTGTGCTCTGAATCAAACACTTTCAATTATGTTGGAATCACATTGGTGATTCATTCCTTCTTCTAGAACCTCTACTATTGATTCCTCATCTTTCATGAGATATCCATGGTCGAAATTTTGAGATGTTTTTGTAGATCTATGGTGTTCTAAATCTATTCAAAGGTTGAGGTTAAACTATATCAATAGTACAATGTCATGTTAGGTGGTTTGTGCCTTTCTGTAGTTTTCTTAGAATTATATGTGCAAAAGGTGACCAATACCCTTGTTTAGGGTATTCCTTGTTTAGGGAATTTTACCATATTAATGCTTGCTATGATTTTTTTCTTGAGTAGGGGTGTTTTATTACGAATAGGGTTTATAACCTTGATATGGATTTGTTTTCCCATATTTGTTCGATATTGGCCTTTGGGTCTAGAATCTCCTATTAGGATATTTTTCTTCTCATGACTAGTTCTTTTAGGATGGAGTTTATATTATCTGACATGTTCATCATATGCATTTTAGTTTTTTATCCAAGTAGTATTTTGAGATATACTTTTGTTTCTGGATATCGTTTGGGCACAATTTCTTACACAGGGTTGTGGGAACCTAGTGTAATTAGACCATAGAGGGAATTGACGTTGAGGGCTTCCCCAGAGTGTATGTTATACTTTTCACGTTGCGAGACCATAGGGGGTATGGACATAAGTGCTCCCTCAGAGTGTCTATAGTTCCACGTTGCAAGACCATATGGGGAATTGTACATTGAGTGCTTTCTTAGAGAGTATGTAGTTATCGTTACAAGACCACAGGGGGAATTAACGGAGAGTGCTTCCTCATAGAGTATTTGTCTAAGATGAACCAGAGAGGTTAGACTATGAGTACTTACCAGAGGGTTTCTTGTGGATGTTTGGTTATTTATTTATCAATGTAAATGAAAGTAGCTTGAACTGTAGGATTGTTTACTTTTGAGTACTTCCTTGTTTATTACTTCATTTTTCATATTGCCTGCAATATATATTTACTGACAGTTAGGCATAGATCTTTGGGTGGTTTCCTACTGGTATTTTTCTCACACCGTGTTTGGTTCATGATTTTGGGCCCAAACAGATTATATTTATATTGGTATAGATAAGGAAAATCTCCCTTCTACTTCATGTACTTGATTTTTATAGATCTGGAGAGCATGGGACCAAGCTGAGGCTTGCGATGTTGTTGGAGTTTTTTACTTGTTTTCCCCTTGTACTTTGGTTTAGTGCCATATTCCAGCATTGTGGCTTGTTTGGATGCTTTCCTAGATACTTGTTACATGAATCATTATATATATATATATCTGTGTGTGTGTGTGTGTGTGTTTTAGTTGTTTATTTACTTTCAGTCTTCTTTTGTTTACTCATTGTATGGTATTACTGATTCTGCTATTGTTATCTGATTTCTATTCCACTGTGTTACTCTTCAAATGAGGGCATAGTTTCTCACTATCACACTCAAGGCCCTCACTACTAGTTGGTAGCCTATGGAATTTTTGGAAATGCACTTGAGGCCATGTGACCAACTGGGTACGGGGCACCTTTGGGTGGCACCTGGAATTTAGACGTTACAATTTCTTTTAAAAAATTTTTATTAATTATTATTATATGTTCCAAAATCTTTTAATCTGATCATTTTATTTTTTTTGTGGTAAAATACATGTTTTATAAGGATACCTTCTCAATTCTTCCCGATAAGAAAACCCGATTTAAGGGAACTTCCCAGTTTCTTACCCTTTTTCAAGTACCATCCATAATCTATTTTAAGAGACCATTATTTTTATAAAATAACTACATTTTTCATAAAACAAATTGGTTTAATACAAACAAAAATGAAAAATACAAATGATTTTTCTAAAAAACTCTTTTTTCAAAGAAAAAAAAAGTATTTCACTCAAGAATTCCTCGATGATTTTATTAGTGTATTTTCATCTATTTCAATGCCTCTATTGAATTTTATCTTTTTTTAGATTGATATATTATAATTATCATTTACCATATTTTATTAAATTCTTTATGATCAGTTTGACTATGGATGTGCAATCTTGATAACATTCACCACACTACTCGGAGTGGTTAATGATTATGTTTATAGATTGGGGAAAGTTATTTAAATTTCATATGTATATGATGTTTATGATTGACCCCATTAATCTAAGGAATTCATTGGACTTAAAAAGTGATGGGTGGGTCCCTCTATAGCCCCTCGATGCATTAGTAGGTTTCATAAGATAAAACAAAAATGGATTTTGGCTAAGGCCTTAACCATTTATTTTCAGATATCTTGTTTGAGGCCTTGATGATAAGTTTTCAGATGTTTGAAATTATGTATTACCTAATTATGATATTGGTAATTAATAAATCCTAATATTATTCAAATAATATAATATCCATTCTTAATATTCATGTGATTATTTATATGGAATTATTAATTCAACTTTTATTTTTTCCATATTATTCTCAAGTTTGTATTCTAATGGCATGTGTTTTTTGGGGATTCACCATGCATAATTATTTATATTAGCTTCAAATATATTACATAGAATTACAAGAATGTTTTATCACCCCTTTGTTATGTTTTATTTTTCCCCAAGATGCAAAGATGTATATTTTGAATGACTTGAAGGAATAATCTAGGAGTTTATTGGTGTTTCCAATTGAGTTTCGATGTTATATTTCTTTTCAAGTTGTAATTAAATGTTCATGTATGAAATATTGCTTCCAAAATTTCTAAACTAATTAGTCCTTTGGGATTTGAGTATTTTATCTATGCCAATGTAATAAAATAAGGCACCGGGTCCATGTTACTGGGGTTTGGGTCTTTACAGTTGGTATTATAGTAAGTTTAGTAGAAACCATGGAAAGTGGATTCAGAAAACATAGATTAGGGAACATAACCATAAGATAGAATTTTCAGATAATCATAGATGAAACCCCTAGAATTTTTGTAAGTTAGGGATTATGTGGGTCTTCCTAGCATTACATCCCTATCTGGATACTTCAAGTAGATTTAGTTCAAGCACAGATGTACCTAGGGGTAACAACTACAAAAAGGTGTCCTAGGCCTGACTCAGGGTAACCTGGTAGACAATAGTGGACCTTACTGGCCTCCTAGTTTGACACTCTATGGGGATATTTTTAGTTTAATACACATTTTCTCTAAAAACCATTATAAATGATTTAAAAGTAAATGTTTCCCCAAATAAACCGTGTTTATTATTATAAGATTAGTTATGCATAAAATTTCAATTTATGCTAAGTTTTTTTCAAGTTCAAGATTTTTCATTATGATTCATAATATAATTTTGTGTATGTCATTATTTATAAATTATTCCTAGTAGAAGGAATGGAAATCATATCAATTTGTGTATCCCATGTAGGGAATTCCCTCATATACAGGATAATGATGTGGTTACTAGATAAGTGACTGATGCTAAGAAACTTATAACTATACTGAGGTAGGTGACTCAGGTAATGAACAATAAACTTACCCATATGGATCATCCTGATCCACAAGGTGGAGGAGTGATGTTATAATTATTTATGTGACAAAAATCACCATCATTAAATGAGACTACAACCCCATTTGTAGTGGAGCAAAGGATATGTTCCTTAGAGAAGATATTTCTAGCTTTGGAAAGTAATGAAAGGGACAAGGTTATCGTGGAAGCATATCAACTCTCAGGATATATTGATCAATGGTGGTCATTTATTCAAAATACAAAGGAAGAGGAATAAATTGAAAATATGGAATAGAAATATTTTAAGGAGATTTTCTTAGAAAAATATTTCACTCATTAACAGTGAGTGGATATAGAGAGGAAATTATATGGTTTGAAACAAAAATAGGATAAAAACATTGTGAAATATGAATACAACTTTACAAGTTGAGAGAGTCATGTCGTATACTTTATACATAATCCAATGAGAAATATTGATCAATTCTTTGATGGTTTAAAACCATTCATCTGAAGGGAATTTGTCTCCCAAAATTTTTCATCATACAAATATAGTCTCATATGGTATCAAAATAGAGAAATAATTCACTATACTTATGAATTCAAGGGAAAATTAAAGAAGAATTGGGTGATGGAGGAAATAATGGATAAGGGGAAGAATAAAAAAGTTAGTTTTCTATTTTATGATAATTGTGGGAAGAAGCATCTCAATATTATATTAAAGGGTATGGGAGTTTGTCCAAGTGTGGAGAAAAAGGTCACCAATCCCATGATTAAAAGGGAAAAAAATAAGCTACCAAAGTTCAATTCTATAATTATAAAGATATGGGACATTATACAAATTATTTTCCTAAGCGTCAAGGAAACTTTCCCCAAAAAAGGTTAAGGGAGCTCGGCCAAGTTTATGCGATCAAAACTACTAAGGTTGAAGTTCCTAATGATGTGGTAGTGGGAACTTTAATCATTTACTAAAACTTATCCAATGCTTTATTTTATTCTATATCATCCAATTTTTTATATCTTCTCCTCTTTCCAAGAAAGTTTTACATTTCCCTTTTGATTTAGTAAAGTATTTTTCAGTAAAAACTCCTAAGGGAATTATCATGGAAATAAAGTCGTGATAGTCAATCCCCTTTATGAAACATAAAATTTCCTTAATTGTAAACCTTATCATAATACCTGTGGTTAATTTTTATATAATTCTTGGTATGGACTGGAATTAGAAATATGATTTGAAAATATATTTCAATAATAAGAATGTTACAATTTGTGAGGAAAATATTGAATCCTTTATCTTTATAGAAAAAACATCATTATCTGGTTCTTATCTAGATCCACCTTTAATAGCTCTTCTAAATGAAATTATTTGGGAGCAAGAGAAAGCATCATCTATGGATATTCAAATTAAATAAGTAACTATTGTGGAATAATACATTGATGTATTTATAAATGATTTACAAGGACATCCTCTAGAGCAAGAAGTTGAGTTCTCTATTGATTTAATTACCAGTGAAAGACCTATATCAAAGACTCTCTATAGAATGGACACTATATAATTAGTGGATCTAAAGAAAAAAACTAGACGAATTGAGTGATAAGGGATTTATTCACCCAAGTGTTTCTCCAGAGTGATCCCCCATTCTCTTTGTTAAGAAGAAATATAGATCCATGAGGTTATGTATTGACTATAGATAAATAAATTCTATTATAATAAATAAAAAGTGTCCCCTACCTCACATTGATGATTTATTTGATCAAATTCATAGATCTCAATATTTTTCAAAGATTGAGCTTCGAACTATATATCATCAATTTAGTTTGAGGAAGGAAGATATTATAAGGAAAAAATTTATAACTAGGAATAGACATTACGAGTTTACAGTAATTCCATTTGGACTCACTGATGAGTCCTATGTTTTTATGGAACTAATAAATAGAGTTTTCATGGAATATCTTGAGGATTTTATTTGGTATTTATTGATGATATCTTGATATATTCCAAAACATACAAGGATCATAAAAAATATTGGTGGGTTGTTCTAGAGAATCTTAGAAGAAAATAGTTATATGGAAAGTTTAGTAAGTGTGAAATATGGTTTCAAACAGTTTCTTTTCTTGTCCATATTATCTCTAAGGATGGAATATAAGTTTTTCCTATGAACAAAAAGGCAATTACGAAATGGTTTATACCAACGAAGATAACTAAGGTACTTAGTTTTATTGGTTTAGCAGGTTATTATAAATTTTTCAATCATAAATTTTCCTGATTAGCTAACTCGCTAACCAATCTTACTCATAAAGTGGTTAAGTTTGTATGGACAAAATAATGTGAATAATTTTTTAAAGAATTGAAGAGTATATTATTTAATTCACCAATATTGACTCTACCATAAATAAAGAGTGTATTTTTAATTTATATTGATTCATCATAGAAAGGAATTGGTTGTGTACTTATGCATAATGATAGAGTTATTGACTATGCATCAAGGTAGTTAAAAAATCATCAACCAAACTGTACAAATCATGATATTGAGTTATTAGCTATAATCTTTTCTCTGAAAATATAGAGAAACTATCACTATGAAGAAAGACGTGAGATATATATAGATCATGGGAGGTTGAAATATATCTTCACATAGAAATAAATCAACATGGGGAAAAGTTGAATTCTTGATCTGGTCAAGGATTATGATTGTTCAATACAATATCACCCAGGGAGGGAAAATAAGGTAGTTAATGCATTGAGTAGGAAGGATCATAGAGTTCTAAACAAAATGAGGATTGAAATGGATCATGTGTACATGGATCTAGAAAATATGGATATGAGAATTATCAAAGAAGTTGAAATATCATTACTTTTTCAATTGGTTTCCCAACCATATTTATTAGAAATGATTAATATTTATCAATCTGATGATGAGAATCTTCAAAAGAAAATTAAAGAAGTGAATGATGGAAAGTTAGAGGAATTTGACTATGGAGATGAAATTCTAAAATTTAGGAGGAGGTTATGGGTTCCCTCTATACCTGTTCGAAATTGGGAGTTATTGGATGATTCCAAAAGAATGAATTTATCTATACACATTGGTATCACTAATTTGTATAGATATTTTAAGGGACATTTTTTGTGGGATAATATGAAGTGAGAAATTGATGATTATGTATCATGATGTTTAGTCGGTCAATAGGTGAAGGCTGAAAGAAAACATCCTAGAGGATTCATGCAACTTATCCCTATTTATACATGTAAATAGGATGACATTACTATTTATTTTGTCACTATATTACCAAGAACTCCAAGAAGGAATGATACAACATGGGTAATTATTGATAGACTTACCAAATATACACATTTCTTCTCTATAAGAGATGATTTTCTTCTAGAGTGCCTTGAAAAATTCTATATTAAAGAAGTTTCATGAATTCATGGATCTCCTATTTCAATTTTCTCTAATCATGATCCTGATTTACATTGAAATTATAGAAAATTCATCATAAATATTTGGATACTGAGCTTTATTTGAGTACTTCTTATCACCCTAAAATTGACAATAATTCATAAAGGATGATCCAAACTTTAGAATACATATTGAGATCATTCTCACATGACTTTCAAGGCATGTGGGGTTAGTATTTACCTTTGGTAGAGTTTTCCTACCATAATAGTTTCCATTCTAGTATTCAAATGGCATTATATGAAGCATTATATAGAAAGAGTGGTCATACACCAACTTGTTGGAATGAAGTTGGTGAAAGGAATCTTTTAGTCCCAAGGATTTTGGAGGAAACAATAGTGAAAGTAAAGGCTATTCAAACCCATATCAAACCATATCAAATTAATAAAAATAGATATGTCGATAATTGAAGGAATTATTTGGAATTTAAAGTGGTAGATCATGTTTTCTTTAATTCATCTCCATGGAATGGTGTTATAATATTTGGAATGAAAGGGAAACTAAGACCCAGGTACATTGGACATTTTGAAATCCTAGAGAAATTTGGAGCTGTGACATATCATCTGGTGATTCCACCTGGCCTTTCTAAAGTATACAGTGTGTTCCACATCTCTTTGTTAAGGAATTACATTCCAGGCCCAACACATGTCCTCACTTCTTAAGGAATAGAATTGGAACATGATTTATCTTACTGTGAAGAGCCTATTTGGATTCTGGACACTAGAGAGAAGGTGTTGAGGAATTAGATGACTTGACTGGAAAAATTACTTTGAAAAAATCATAAAATTGAAGAGGTAGAATGGGTTCCTGAGGAACTTATGATACAGAACTACCCAATTTTTTTATGAGGTGACAATCTGGAAATTTCGAGGATAAAATTTTTATATGAGGGGAGAATTTAACAACCCATAATTCTATTAATGAAATTTCCCTTCTTAAGTAATATAATGAAATTCATGTAAAAATCACCTAGAGAATACAATAAAAACTTTATAAATGAAAAATGAATGAAATAAGAGGCATTTCATGAAGTTAAGGAACCCAAATGAAATATTAACTTGACCTTAGGAATAGTAATATGAACCCTATGAATAGTAACCTGATCAAATGAATAGTAACCACACTCATGAAATTATGAAAAAAAATTAGGCATATTATAAATATAATCATGATAAAATTATATCATACTATAAGTAAATAATTATTTTAAAAATTATTAATTAAGTGTTTGTATTTTTATAAGTCATAAATATTTAATTGCAATTTTATAATTAATAAAATTATTTAAAAGAAAATTTATTTTCATAAAATTTATTCATAAATGAATATTTTTTCTGTCTTATGATTTTAGCATAATTTTATGAGACCATAGTTAATTTTTAAGAGTGTTATAAAATCAGTTATAAATTTAAAATATTTATTTTTCGAGTAAATGATGATTTTAATTAAAAATTAAATTTATCATTTTTAGAAAATTATTTTCATAAAATGGAGTTCATTTTTTAATTATAAATGTCAAAAAAAAGTTAGGGTGATTTTTTTTATTTTTCTAAAATAGTTGAATTTTTGTGAATAGTGAAATACTGTAATTTACGGTATTTGAATTATAATCATAATACATGAATTAAAAACATATTGCAGGATGTAGGCACCAAAATCTAGATCTATCATTCATTATTTAAATATATTTAGTGATAATTCTCAAACTATTCATTATCATGAGCCAAAATAATAAACAAATGAATAAAATATTCAAAACACACCCCTCTCCTCCACTATAAATACCACCCCTCACCACCCCTTCTCCTCAACTTCTTCCAAGATTTGATCCATGTAAAATTTCAAAAAAATAATCTTCTCAATCCTCTTCCCCAAATCCAAGATCCTTTGGTCTTAACAAAATACCAAAACCAATCCCCTTAAGGAGGTTCTCAAGGAGGAGTATTCAAGAGGTAAAAATCCTCTTTCTTTTCTTTTATTTTCTTTTCAGTTTATTGTATTTTCTTATCCTTACCTCATATAACCTATCCAATGAGATATTAAAACTATAGTACGGTTTATATATTGTAATTATATGATTTTAATGGAAGATCCATCATCAAAATCCTTTCTCCCTCTCTTTTATTCTATAAATGAAAACATCGCTCGTGATGTGTCAATTTACCAGTATCATGGATGATGCATTTTCATTTTCCATTAACACGTTAAAGATTTTTCATAAAACCATAATTATGGTTAAAATATATTTTATTATACATATTATAAGTTATTTTATATTATTAAAACAGTATATATATATATGTGTGAAATTAATTAAAAAGACAAAACAATTTCATGACGATCGAAAAACCACAAAAATGATCTAAATGATTATCATTAAAGTTATATCTAATGAATCATCCTCATATCTGGAAATAGATAAATATATAAGAAAATTAAATATTATTTATGTTAATTAATAACATATAAATCAATTATATAGAATTATACCTATTTTACATGAACTTCATTACTTATAAACAAGCAAACTGGTCATGAAAACCAAGAAAACGAATGCTCCCTAATGATGAAATTAAACTTTATAACTCATAAATAAGACCATAAATGAACTTAATAAATATATAATGAATCAAATAAATTAATAAAATGTTTTTAATTAATTAATTAATGGATTTAATTTTATTATATAGGACATTAAGTTCAAATGAAGAACACATTTAGACATAAGGTAAGGGTTTCTTTCTGAACCTCAATTTTCATTCGATTTTTTATTTATCACTCTATAAACCAATGTTATTATTCATTTATTTTATATAATTATTATAAATTATTATTATATATTCCAAAATATTTTATTTTGATCAGTTCATCTTTCATTTTTGGGGAAATACAAGTTTGACAAGGCTCCCTTCTCAATTATTCCCGATAAGCAAGCCCGATTTAAGGGAACTTCCTAGTTTCTTACCCATTTTCATGTACCATCCATAATATAGTTTAAGAGAAAAATATTTTTATAAGATCACTAATTTTTTCTTGAAAATCTATATTTGTTTATTTTTGGTTTAATACAAACAAATATGACAAATACAATTGATTTTTCTAAAAGAACTCTTCTTTAAAAAGTAAAAAGAGTATTTCACTCAAGAATTCCTAAATGATTTTTTTAGAGTATTTTCATCTATTTAAACAAATATATTAAATTTTTTACTTTTTTGAGATTTATATAATATTATTATCATCTAAAATATTTAATAAAATGGTTTATGATCAGTTTGACTGTGGTTGTTCTATCTTGATACCATTCACCATACTACTCAGAATGGTTAGTGATTATGTTTACAGATTGGGGAAATTTATTTACATTTCATATGTATATGATGTTTATGTTTAACCCAATTCATATGAGGGATTAATTAGACTTAAAAATTAATGTTTGGGGCTCTATATATCCCCTAGATGCCTCAGTAGGGCTCATGAGACAAAAGAAAAATTGATTTTGGTCGACGCCTTAACCATTTATTTTCATATGTCTTGTTTGAGGCCATGAAAATATGTTTCAGATGTCCAGAATTATGTATTCCCTCATTATGATATTGTTAATTGATAAATCATGTTATTATTCAACTAGTAGAATATCAATTATTAAAATTCATGTCATTATTTATATAGAATTATTCATTTATCTTTTATTCCTTCCATATTATGCTCAAGTTTGTTTTCTAATGGAATGTATTTTTAGTCATTCACCATTCCTTATTGTTTATGTTAGATTACACTATATTAATTACCATTACTAGGCATATGAGATCACCCCTTTATTTTATTTTTGTATCCATAGGATGTGAAGGCTTATATTATAAATGACCTTTAGAAATAATCTTGGAGTTTATGGGTGTTTGTAATGGAGTTTCTATGAGGTATTTCTTTTCAAGTTGTAATGAAATGTTCATGTATGAAATATATATTCCAAAAATAAAAAACTGATCAGTCCTTTTTAATTCGATTCTTGTGTCTCTACCAATGTAAAAAAAATAAGGCATTGGATCCAGGCTACTAGGGTAGGGGTATTTACAGTTGGTATCAAAGAAGTTTAGTATAAACCTTAGAAACTAAATTTAGAAAACATAGATTAGGGAACATAAACTTAAGATAGAATTTTTGGATAAGAAGAGAATAACATCATATAATTTTGGTAAGGTATAGATTATATGGGTCTTCCTAGAAATATATCCCTTTCTGAATACTAAAAGTGGATGTGGTTATGGCACAAATGTACCTAAGGGTAAAACCTCCGACAAGGTGTCCCAAGCCTGACTCAGGATAACCTGGTACACAAAAAAATCTTACTGGGTACCTATTTTGATACTCCTAGGGGATATTCTTAGTGTAATTTACATTTTCTTTACAAACCCTTATGAAGGATTCAAAATTAAAAGTGCCCCTAAAGAATCAATGTTTATTATTATGATATTATCTATGCATAAAATTTCTGTAAGAAACTAGTTTTTGCTGTAAAAGACTTTGGAATATTCTTGATGATATTCCAGAGCAGCTCCTTCAGACGGCGTTCGATTCCGATCCCCGGAGTGGCTGGAATTAAATTTTCAGTGCGTTCACACTGGAAATGCTAAATAAATGAGATAACTCCTAAACGGAGTTCCGGATCAGGGATCCGAGTGTACTGATGGGTCCGGAATGGGGTGTTTACCCTAGGAACAACATAAAACTTGTCGGCACGGGACGTTTGGACCCCTCGCCCGCTTATGGAACGTTAAACGGATTAATTAATTAATTAATTTTCTCGAGTAATGTTGAAACGCAGGTATCTTTTAAACGGTGGCTCGTATTGGAAAACCGAGGGAACCGTTGAGTTCGGAGCGTGCCGTTTACCCTAGGAGGGGTATAAGTTTTGCGGGCGCGGGCCGTCTGTGAAAAATGGCCCCAGGGGCGTCTTCGTAATTTGGCGACCTCAGGCGCTAAGTTTAATAACTTTTGAAAGGGGTCTCGGTTTAAAATTCTGAGACCTCTGTTGCGCTCTAAGCGTCGTGTTTACCCCCGGGACGCCCTCCTTTTTGTCTGCTTCGGGAGCGGAGTCGGGGGCGTGTCGGGCGGGGTGTTTAAGTGTTTTTATTTAAACACGCCCCCCCCCCCCCCCCCTTCTTCCTCTTCTTCTTCTTCCTCACAACCCCTCCCCTCCCTTCTTCCTTTCCGGTGAGATCCGGTGAGCTCCGGCGAGGCGACTCAGGCGAGGTGGCTCCAGCGAGATGATGGTGCACGGCGGATCACGCGGGAAGCGCCGGGCGAAGCCCAATGAGGTAGGCGGATTTGAGTTTCCCTCCCCTTTCCCTTTTTTTAATCCTCATTTATGCTCAATCGCACCATTTTATCCTCGAACAAATCCCGTGGTTGCATAGATCCCGTCCCAAGCTTTCCGGAAAGCTATCCGGATCGAAATTTCGACCACCGGATCGTTCCCGGTGGTCCTTGGAAAATTTTCCGGCCACGGCCGGTTTCCGGCGAGGGTCGAAGGCGAC
This sequence comes from Viscum album, assembly GCA_963277665.1. Taxonomy (NCBI): domain Eukaryota; kingdom Viridiplantae; phylum Streptophyta; class Magnoliopsida; order Santalales; family Viscaceae; genus Viscum; species Viscum album. The sequence goes on from OY728143.1 coordinate 1,423,307,840, forward strand.
GGACGGCGGCGGCGCAGGGCGGTGCGGGGCAGAGCAGGGCCTCCGGCAGTCAGCCGGGGCTTCAGCAGGTGGTGGCGGCGCTTCCGGGAGGTGGCGGCGGCTGTCAGAAGCCGGCCACGGCGCCGGCAGCGGGCGCCGGCAAGCGGAGGAGAGGGGGGCCGCGAAGCGTGCGACCCCCCATGCAACGACTGCGACCCGCAAAACGCAGGTCGCTGTGGGGCGTCAACCGACCGCGAGGCGGCTGGTCGGCAGAAGCAAGCCGCGGCCAGCTGGCCGTGGTGGGGTGAACCGGACCCGCGGCTGAGCCGCGGTCCGGCCCAAGGGGCTTTGCCCCTCAGTCTTCGGACGCCCGTATTTCGGGTTACGGGCGTCCGTTTTGCGCGCCGTCTGCGGCAGCAAGGATCTTGCGTCAAGGAGAAGTTTTTGAGATGGTTTCGGGAATTTTTAATTCCCGAAACAAGGGGCCTCGGTGGTGCGACACGTACGACGAGGGGTTTGCCGTTTTCTCAGGGAACCTTGTTTTGGACGGCGCGGACGCATCCGACGTCCGTTTTGAGCGTCGTCAGTTGCGTTGGGACCCTGGCATCGAGGCGGAGGTTTCCAGGGTGGTTCCGAGTGTTGAAGCCGGAGTTGAGGCACGGGCCCCACGGCCGTCTTTTGAGCTGCGGGCAGCGTTTCACGACTTTTTCACCGGACGTCCGTTCGGGGCGTGCGAGCAGTTGTTTTTGGATGTTTTTTCGGGGGGGATTGCAGTGGTGCAATCCACCCGCCCTAATTCGGCACGATGGTGCGGGGCCCACGAGGGTCGTTTGGGCGTCGACGGTGATTTTCCATCTTTATCACTGGGTGACCGTTTTGGACAAGTGAGTAGTCCATCTTGTGTGCTTTTTCGAGAGGATCGCAATGGTGCGATCTGTTCGTTGAGTTTCGGGACCGGGATGCGGGTCCCACGTGGCCCCGCTCATGTGCGGTGCGTCAGGATGCACCTTTTTCTCCGGATATCCGTTGCACTCAAATGAGTAGTGATTTTGACGTGTTTTCCCGAGGGGATCGCAATGGTACGATGCGCCCGACTGTTTTCGGGGCCGAGGCTCGGGATCACGGGACCCCGTTTGGGCGTGAGGCGGTGTTAGTGACTTTTCCGTCGGATATTCTTTGGAGGCGAGTAAGTAGTCGATCTCGCGTGTTTTTCTGCGATGATTACAACGGTGCGATCCGTTTGGTTGTGCAGAGCCTCTTGCGCGATATTGTTAAATGTGGAAGCACGGGAGGTGCTCCAGTTGTGGTTCGCCCTACCTTGTTTATGGAAGACCCTTGGCTTATGATCGCGCACTCTTGGGAGAGTGATGTAATTGGTCCACGAGATGTAGTTGTCCGTGCCTGGGCCTTTGAGGTGGCAGGTTGGAGTTGTTACGTCACGCCTTCGCGTTGACGTTGGGTGCTGTGTGCACGATAGACTATGGGCTGGAATGAGGTATACTCCGGAGTATACGAGAATGCTTGGAGGCACATGTGGTTGTTCGTACCTAAGAACGTTGATACTTTTAGTTGGGGTTGAGATGGGGCCACACGTTGTGTGGTCCCCATGTGCGTGTCGGGTTCTGCTTGCATACTTTGACCTCTCGCGACGTAGAGGGTCCCTCTGTGTGTTTGTTTGACCAGCAGGGTGGAGTTTTTCCCCTGACTCGGTGCTTGTTTGTTGACCAGCAGGGTTGAGTGGTCCCCCTAGTTTCACTCTCGATGGATTGGCCGGTAGCGGTGCTAGTGACACCCAGTGATGGAGCAGATGTTTCACCTCCTTTGGGTGAGTTGTGTTGGAGTTGGGTGGTTGCGCGATACCCACTCCGTGTTTGGTTGGCCAGTGTTGTACCCTTCAGTGGATATGGCCAGAGCAGTTTTGAGTTTACCCTCCAGCGGGGCTGGGCAGTGGGTTACTCATCGGCTTATAGGGTCTACCCTCCAGCGGAGACTGGGAAGTGGGTCACCTGATTCTCTTAGGGTCTACCCTCCAGCAGAGACTGGGTAGTGGGTCACCCGACGACCTCTTAGGGTCTACCCTCCAGCGGGGCCGGGTAGTGGGTTGCCCATCGTCTAGTTCCAGGTCTACCCTCCAGCACGGCTGGGCAGTGGGTCGCTAGTCGACCTATTCCAGGTCTACCCTCCAGCGGGGCTGGGTAGTGGGTCGCCTGATGATGTGTTATGGTCTACCCTCCAGCGGGGCTGGGCAGTGGGTCGCCTGATGATGTGTTATGGTCTACCCTCCAGCGGGGCTGGGCAGTGGGTCGCCTGACGATGTATTAGGGTTTACCCTCCAGCAGGGCTGGGAAATGGGTCACCTGATATATGATTATGGTTTACCCTCCAGCGGGGCTGGGCAGTGGGTCGCCTGATGATGTATTAGGGTTTACCCTCCAGCAGGGCTGGGAAGTGGTTCACCCGATATTTGGTTATGAATTACCCTCCAGTAGGGCTGGGAAGTGGGACACCCGTTGACATTCCAGACTTAGTCCTTCCGACTAAGCTAGTCTGTGGCTTTCCTCCGTGATTACCGGAGCGGGACCCTTGGTTATACGGGTCAGTGTTGTGACGGCTTGACTTTGAGGAGACCTCTCAACTGCAGGGCAGTGACGAGGTGTGGGTTGACTTTCCCTAGAACTCTCAAGTTCGAGGGGCACTTTCCCCACCGAGACGCGTTCTTGCGACGCGATCTAAAACCGTGCGGGTGAGTCAGTGTCTCCCAAAGCAGATAGTATCAAGGTGCGGTGACTGAGCTCCTTGGCTTGCGGTTCAGGGCAGACGTGCGGGATGCTGGGCATGAGTGATGGGGTTACACTGGGACTGTTGGATACTCTTTTCGTGGGATGAGCTACGGGACGGAGATCCCCTTACGACGTTGTTCGGGCTTCTTGATTGAGCATAAGGATATGTATATACCTAGTTCTATTACCCACTTCTTGGGTTTGGTTACTCTTTTTCCAGGGAAGGCGAAGACGCGTGGGGTATTACACGTGATTTCCGTGTCTAGCTTCTCGTGGGTGGATGAGTCTACTCTCCTACTATAGGTAGCGAAGACTCGACGAGAAGTCCATATTCTCACCGTTTCTAGCTCCTTGTGTTTGGACGAGTCTTATACCTTTCTCTTGTTGGGTTGAGCTGGACTCTCTGCTGGTAGTCTACTTCACTTTCAGTTGTACTCCTCTACTTTTCCTGTTCGCTCTACTGCTCACCCTTCGATACCTTCTTTGTTGCTCCCTCGAGCCTTCGGGGTATCCTACTGATTATTTTCATACTCACCCCTGCTTGGGATTCACCCGCACTTGGTGTGCCCTTGCAGATGACGGACAGGTGGAGCGTGACTTCAGTGGAGCGTAGGAGCTTGGGAGCTTGGACCACGTGCGGTGGTCGTGGCCGAGTTCCAGGTGGCTGACCCGTCAGCTGTTTCTTTCCGTTTACCTGTTGCCAGGTTGTGGCACTTTTTGGTTGGGCACGTGTTTTGTCCCTTTTCTTTTCAGCTTGTACCTTGTACTGTTTAGAGGTCGATGCAATCTGTGGTTTATATATAGCATTTTCCCTTTTTACTCTGCTTGTTGTTCTTTTTTTTACTCTGCACTTTTGCATTGAGTGTGCTGCGTGTGGGTGTGAACAGGTACTTAGGCAAAGGCCTCCCTGAGTTGTTGTGCCTTCGGCGCTGGTCGCCAGCCCCTGGCCTATGGAGGTGGGCTTGGGGTAGTTGCGGCTCGAGCCCGGCTAGGGTCGGGTCGTGACAAAGTGGTATCAGAGGTGGTCCGTTCCTTAGGACATTGTGTGGACGTCCCTAAAAGAGTAATTGGTTGGGATATAGGGCAACAGTGTTAACGTGTATTGAGAGCGGATCTCAGGCCAGGGAGTCCAGTGATGGTGTGGCGGCCGACATATCCATTCACCAGGACCTTGATAACCCGCTTGTCGACTCGGCATGCTGAGAAACTTGTTGCAGGAAAATTTGTTTGTGCATCACATAGGACTGAGTCTTTGACTATCCTTCTTAAGTCAGCTCCCCATCGTTGCTATTGGTATATAAATATATGCTCATCTGACCACGGCACTCCTTGATAATATTCAGGATGTCTCCGCAAGGACAGCCAGCCAGGATACCATCTTTGGTTCGTGACGACGACCCTATGAGCTACGAGACCACATTCTAGGACCCATCATGTGAGCCCCTTTCTCTGGGTGGGCCGGTAGCAGCACCCCCACCTGTTGAGCAGCAGGCAGTTTCAGTAGAGCAGGCTAAGCTTGAGTGTAGGTTGAGCGTGCTCCGTGAGTTCCAGCGGCAGAGACCACTGAGGTTCAGTGGTTAGCCAGACCCTCAGGCAGCATAGGTTTGGCTAGAGATAGTGGTTTGCCTTTTCAGGCTTGTGCAGATGCCGGCAGATCAGAGAGTGGCTTTGGTAGTCGCCCTTTTTCATGGATAAGCTTGGCGTTGGTGGAGTCTGGTGACTCATATTCTTTACAAGTCGTCGGTTTCGTGGGGCGACTTCCAGTTGTTGTTTCGTGATGAGTTTTTCCCCTCCTGCTTGCGCTCCGTTTGGATTCAGGAGCTCCTGCAGTTTCAGCAGGGAGGGATGACGGTGGCCGAGTACGCGGCTAGTTTTGCAGACCGTGCACGCTTTTACCCGGACTTGGTCCATGATGACAACCTCCGAGCACGGAAGTTTGAGCAGGGTCTCCGCCGAGAGATTCGTGCTGTCATAGTACCCTTGGGCATTTCCACATATGCCGGGGTGCTAGAGCAGGCACTGGTGATAGAGGGCTTCCTGTCATGTTTTGCGGTTGGTAGTGGCAGTGGGCGCGATGGAGCCGGGACGTCTGCCGTAGCTAGCAGGTGCCGGAGGATAGGACCTCGATGCAGGTGGCCTTCCCACTTCCGGTTCCGGAGACGTGGTCGTATACCACTGTGGCGAAAAGGCGCAGGGCCTCAGCCGAGGATGGCCTTCCGTTAGTGGATCCCGGGCCGTGGTTGTACACCACAGTGGCGCTGGAGGGCACCAGGGCATCCCAGAGAGCGCCAGTGCTATGTTTTTTATGGGCGAGATCACTTGGCACGAGAGTTCCCGACCCGAGTTGCTGAGAGTTTCGGGCAGACAGCAGGCGCACCACCACGGCAGAGGCAGCGCCGTGATCGGAGTAGTACCCAGGGAGGTGGTGCTAGCAGAGGAGCGGGAGGAGATGGAGGTGGGGGATGATGTTACGAGATCTCCCCACTACTACTAGGCGGTCCATGTCAGGCTCCGGGAGCTCACGGTTGGGACCACGGATAGCTGCGAGCTTTGGATGTCTACGATCCTGCAGAGCATGGGATGGTGAGAGGTACCCCTTGTGACTCTTCTACTTTTTGCAGTAGAATTGTTAGGCTCTGCGTGTGAAAGGCTTTGCTCCATGATCCTTGTTTGAAGTGTTACTAGGGTGACGCAGGGCGTCAGGTGTAACCCTGTGTTGGTAAGGGAAAAAGGTGTGAGACCCTTTCCTTTAGTCGATGGTGTTGACTCCTTCGTCTTTTGAGCGTGTAAGAGAGCATAGACTATGGAATCTTGCGTGACCAGATATCCTTGGGTGTTCCACCATATGGATATTCTGAAGGAGGGAATCATCGGGCCTTGTTTCAGGTGCGGGCAGTGATTCCAGTCGCGGCGTGTGACGCAGAGGTTTGACCGGGGAGGTGAGCTACCCTCGAGAGCCTTTGGGCCGTTTGAGACCGTGCAAAGGGATGGAAAGGTTCCCTACCACCTTTCCCTAACCCCAAAGTCTGGGGTGGGTGCACGATGTTGGCAAATACTGACCTCGCATGAAAGGATCAATCCTTTGGTCCGTGTGCAGTGACGCAGAGTTGTGTGTGGGTTCTTCTGGGTATGGGAAGCCAGGTGTGGGCTTCGTACCCTGTGTTGCTCCCTAGTTTTTCTTTTTGAGGATGAAAATCTTGAAGGAGGGAATGATGTAAGAACAAAGTTTTTTCTGTAAAAGACTGTGGAATATTCTTGATGATATTCCAGAGCAGCGCCTTTAGACGGCGTTCAATTCCAATCCCCGGAGTGGCCGGGATTAAATTTTCAGTGCGTTCACACTGGAAATGCTAAATAAATGAGATAACTCCTAAACGGAGTTCTGTATCAGGGATACGAGTGTACGGATGGGTCCAAAACGGGGTTTTTACCCTAGGAACGACATAAAACTTGTCGGCGCGGGACGTTTGGACCCCCCGCCTGCTTCTGGAACGTTAAACGGATTAATTAATTAATTAATTTGGTCGTTTAATGTTGAAACGCGGGTATCTTTTAAACGGTGTATTGGATTGAAAAACTGAGGGAACCGTTGATTTCGGAGTGTGTCTTTTACCCTAGGAGGGGTATAAGTTTTGCGGGCGCGGACCGTCTGTGAAAAATGGCCCCAGGGGCGTTTTCGTAATTTGGCGGCCTCGGGTGCTAAGTTTAATAACTTTTCAAAAGGGTCTCGGATTAAAATTCCGAGACCACTGTTGCGCTCGGAGCATTGTGTTTACCCCAGGGACACCCTCCTTTTTGTCTGCTTTGGGAGCGGAGTCGGGGGCGTGCCGGGCGGGGTGTTTAGGTGTTTTTATTTAAACACGCACCCCCCCCCCTTATTCCTCTTCTTTTTCTTCCTCACAACCCCTCCCCTCCCTTCTTCCTTTCTGGAGAGCTCCGGTGAGCTCCGGTGAGGTGACTCAGGCGAGGTGGCTTCGGTGAGACGATGGCACGCGACGGATCACGCGGGAAGCGCCGGGCGAAGCCCAACGAGGTAGGCGGATTTGAGTTTTCCTCCCCTTTCCCTTTTTTTAATCCTCATTTATGCTCAATCGCACAATTGGATCCTAGAACAAATCTCGTGGTTGTGTAGATCCCATCCCGAGCTTTCCGGAAAGCTATCCGGATCGAAATTTCGACCACCGGATCGTTCCCAGTGGTCCATGGAAAATTTTCTGGCCACGGCCGATTTCCGGCGAGGGTCGAAGGCGACGGACGGCGGCGGCGCGGGGCGGAGCAGGGCCTCCGGCGGTCGGTCGGGGCTTCAGCAGGCGGCGGCGGTGCTTCCGGGAGGCGGCGGCGGCCTTCGGCGGCGGCTGTCGGAAGCCGAACGCGGCTCTGGCCGCGGGCGCCGGCAAGAGGAGGAGAGGGGGGCCGCGAAGCGCGCGACCCCCCGTGCAACGACCGCGACCCGCAAAACGCGGGTCGCTGTGGGGCGTCAACCGGCCGCGAGGCGGCCGGTCGGCAGAAGCAAGCCGCGGCCAGCTGGCCGCAGCGGGGTGAACCGGACCCGCGGCTGAGCCGCGGGCCGGCTGTGCGGACCGGGCCGGCCGGCGCGGGTCGGCGCAAGCAGGGCGAACCGGCCGGACCGGGCCGGTCCGGCCCAACGGGCTTTGCCCCTCAGTCTTGGGACGCCCGTATTTCGGGCTACGGGCGTCCGTTTTGTGCGCCGTCTGCGGCAGCAATAAGCTTGCGTCAAGGCGGAGTTTTTGAGATTGTTTTGGGAATTTTTAATTCCCTAAACGAGGGGCCTCGGTGGTGCGACACGTACGACGAGGGGTTTACTGTTTTCTCCGGGAACCTTGTTTTGGACGTCGCGGACGCATCCGATGTCTGTTTTGAGCGCCGTCAGTTGCGTTGGGACCCTGGCATCGAGGGGGACGTTTCCAGGGTGGTTCCGGGCATTGATGTCGGAGTTGAGGCTCGGGCCCCACGGCCGTCTTTTGAGCTGCGGGCAGCATTTCACGACTTTTTCACCGGACGTCCGTTCGGGGCGTGCGAGCAGTCGTTTTTGGATGTTTTTCCTGGGGGGATTACAGTGGTGCAATCCGCCCGCCCTAATTCGGCATGATGGTGCGGGGCCCACGAGGGTCGTTTGGGCGTCGACGGTGATTTTCCATCTTTATCACCAGGCGACCGTTTTGGACAAGTGAGTAGTCCATCTTGTGTGCTATTTCGAGAGGATCGCAACAATGTGATCCGTTCATTGAGTTTTGGGACCGGGATGGGGGTCCCACGTGGCCCCGCTCGTGTGCGGTGCGTCGGGATGCACTTTTTTTTCCGGATATCCGTTGCACTCAAATGAGTAGTGCTTTTGACATGTTTTCCCGAGGGGATCGCAATGGTGCGATGCGCCCGACTGTTTTCGAGGCCGAGGCTCGGGATCACGGGACGTCGTTCGGGCGTGAGGCGGTGTTGGTGACTTTTCCGTCGGATATCTGTTGGAGGCGAGTAAGTAGTCGATCTCGCGTGTTTTTTCGCAAGGATTACAACGGTGCGATCCGTTTGGTTGTACGGAGCCTCTTGCACGATATTGTTAAATGTGGAAGCACGAGAGGTGCTCCAGTGGTGGTTCGCCCTACCTTGTTTATGGAGGACCCTTGGCGTGTGATCGCGCACTCTTGGGAGAGTGATGTAATTGGTCCACGAGGCGTGGTTGGTCGTGCCTGGGCCTTTTAGGTGGCAGGTTGGAGTTGTTACGTCAAGCCTTCGTGTTGACGTTGGGTGCCATGTGCACGATAGCCTATGGGCTGGAATGAGGTATACTCCGGGAGTATACGAGAATGCTTGGAGGCACATGTGGTTGTTCGTACCTAAGAACGTTGGTGCGTTTAGTTGGGGTTGAGATGGGGCCACACGTTGTGTGGTCCCCATGTGCGTGCCGAGTTCTGCTTGCGTACTTTGACCTCTCACGACGTAGAGGGTCCCTCTGTGCGTTTGTTTGACCAGTAGGGTGGATTTTTTCCCCTGACTCGGTGCTCGTTTGTTGACCAGCAGGGTTGAGTGGTCCCCCCTAGTTTCTCTCTCGATGGATTGGCCGGTAGCGGTGCTAGTGACACCCAGTGATGGAGCAGACGCTGCACCTCCTTTGGGTGAGTTGTGATGAAGTTGGGTGGTTGCGCGATACCCACTTCGTGTTTGGTTGGCCAGTGTTGTACCCTTCAGTGGATATGGCCATAGCAGTTCTGAGTTTACCCTCCAGCGGGGCTGGGTAGTGGGTTACTCATCGGCTTCTAAGGTCTACCCTCCAGCGGAGACTAGGCAGTGGGTCACCCGATGCTCTTAGGGTCTACCCTCCAGCAGAGACTGGGCAGTGGGTCACCCAACGACCTCTTAGGTTCTACCCTCCAGCGGGGCTGGGTAGTGGGTCTCCTGATGATTTGTTATGGTCTACCCTCCAGCGGGGCTGGGTAGTGGTTCACCTGATGATGTGTTATGGTCTACCCTCCAGCGGGGCTGGGCAGTGGGTCACCTAATGATGTATTAGGGTTTACCCTCCAGCAGGGATGGGCAGTGGGTCACTCGATATCTGATTATGGTTTACCCACCAGCGGGGCTGGGCAGTGGGTCGTCTGACGATGTATTAGGGTTTACCCTCCAGCAGGGCTGGGTAGTGGGTCACCTGATATTTGGTTATGAATTACCCTCCAGCAGGGCTGGGTAGTGGGACACCCGTTGACATTCCAGACTCAGTCCTTCCGACTAGGCTAGTCTGTGGATTTCCTCCGTGATTACCGGAGCGGGACCCTTGGTTATACGGGTCAGTGTTGTGACAGCTTGACTTTGAGGAGACCTCTCGACTGCAGGGCAGTGACGAGGTGTGGGTTGACTTTCCCTAGAACTCTCAAGTTCGAGGGGCACTTTCCCCACCGAGACGCGTTCTTGCAATGCGATCTAAAACTGTGCGGGCGAGTCAGTGCCGCCAAAAGCGGATAGTATCAAGGTGTGGTGACTGAGCCCCTTGGCTTGGGGTTCAGGGAAGACGTGCAGGATTCTGGGCATGATTGATGGGGTTACACTGGGACTGTTGGCTACTCTTTTCGTGGGCTGAGCTACGGGACAGAGATCCCCTTAAGACGTTGTTCGGGCTTCTTGATTGAGCATAAGGATATGTATATACCTAGTTCTAGTACCCACTTCTTGGGTTTTGGTTACTCTCCTTCCAGGGAAGGCGAAGACGCGCGGGGTATGCCACGTGATTTCCGTGTCTAGCTTCTCATGGTTGGATGAGTCTACTCTTCTACAATAGGTAGCGAAGACTCGATGAGAAGTCCATCTTCTCACCGTTTCTAGCTCCTTGTGTTTGGACGAGCCTTCTACCTTTCTCTTGTTGGGTTGAGCTGGACTCTCTGCTGGTATTCTACTTCACTTTCAGTTGTACTCCTCTACTTTTCTTGTTCTCTCTACTGCTCACCCTTCGATACCTTCTTTGTTGCTCCCTCGAGCCTTCGGGGTATCCTACTAAGTATTTTCATACTCACCCCTGCTTGGGCTTTGCCCGCACTTGGTGTGTCCTTGCAGACGACGGACAGGTGGAGCGTGACTTCAGTGGATCGTAGGAGCTTGGGAGCTTGGACCGCGTGCGGTGGTCGTGTCCGGGTTTCAGGTGGCAGACCCATCAGCTGTTTCTTTCCATTTACCTGTTACTGGGTTGTGGCACTTTTTGGTTGGGCGTGTGTTTTTCCCCTTTTCTTTTCAGCTTGTACCTTGTACTGTTTAGAGGTCGATGCACTCTATGGTTTATATAGTAGTTGCCCTTTTTACTCTGCTTGTTGTTCTTTTTTTACTCTGCACTTTTTCATTGAGTGTGCTGCGTGTGGGTGTGAACAGGTACTTAGGCAAAGGCCTCCCCGAGTTTTTGTGCCTTCGGCGCTGGTCGCCAGCCCCTGGCCTATGGAGGCGGGCTTGGGGTAGTTGCGGCTCGAGCTCAGGTAGGGTCGGGTCATGAAAATTTCAATTTATGTTAAGTGTTTTTCTAGTTTGAGATTATGAATTATGATTCATAATCTAATTTAGTTAATGAAATTATTTAGAAATGGAACCTAGTGGAAGGAATGGAAACTGTATCAATGCGCGTATCCCATGTAGGGAATTCCCTCTTATATAATATAATGATGTGGGTATTGGAGCAATGATTGGTGCTGAGAAACTTATTAATATACTAGGGAATTTGACTCAAGTTATGAATAATAACCATACCCATATGGATCATCCAGGTACACAATATGAAAGAGAAATTTTAGACTACTTTATTTTATAATAACCTTCATCATTCAATGGGACTATATACCCATTTGTAGTAGAGCAGTGGATAAGTTCCTTAAAGAAGATATTTCTCACTTTGGGAAGTAATGAAAGGGATGAGGTTATCATGGAAGTTTATCATTTCTCAAGAAATTTTTATCAATGGTGGTGGTTAATTCAAAACACAAATGAGGAGGAAGAAATTGAAAATATGGAATGAAATGGTTTTAAAGAAATTTTCTGAGAAAATTATTTTCCTCATCAACAACTAATAGATATGAAGAGGTAATTCTTGATTCTGAAAGAAAAAGAGAATAAAAACATTGTGAAATATGAAATCAACTTTTCAAGTTTAAAAAGGCCTGTTTCAGACTACATATGTAATACAAGGAGAAATATTGATCGATTATTTGATTGTTTAGAACCATTCCTCTAAAGGGTGCTGGTCTACCAAAAATTCTCATCAAATGAAGATATAGTATAATTTTCTCTCAAGAAAAATAAATAATTATCTACGTCTTATGAATTTAAGGGAAAAAATATAATAATAGGGTGGTAGAGGAGATAATGGATAAAGTAAATAATAAAAAAATGAGTTTTCCATCCTATGATAATTTTGGAAAGAAACACCTCGGTACTTTTTTGAATGGTATGTGAGTTTGTTACAAGTGTAGAGAAAAAGGTCACCAAGCCCATGATTTCAAGGAAAATAAAGAATCTACCAAAGTTATATGATAAAATTTTAAATATATGGGACATTATGAAAATTATTTTACTAAGCTTTAGGGAAATTTCCCTAGAAAATGACAAGGGAGAAGAGCTAAGATTATTTGATCATAACTGCTGAAGTTGATGTTCCTAATGATGTGGTGGTTGGTACTTTAATCATTTCCTCAAACTTATCCAATGATTTATTTTATTATATATCATTTCATTATTTTATATCTTCATAGTTTTCCAAGAAAATGAGACATTTACCTTTTAATTTAAAAAAGGATTTGTCAGTTAAAACTCATAAGGTAAGTATCATTGCAATAAAGACGTGTAGGTTAAACACATTTATGACACATAAACGTGCTTTAGTTATAAGCCTTATCATCATATCTATAGTTTATTTTTATATAATACTTGGTATGGACTGGCTTTCAAAATATGATGAAAAAATCTATTTCAAGAAGAAGTAAGTCAAAATTTGTAGGGGAAATATAGAATCCCTTATCTTTAAAGAAGAAACATCATCCCATAGTTCTTATCCAGATCCACCTTCAGTAGCTCTTCTAAATTAAATTCTTGGGGAGGAAGAGAAAGAATTATCTATGGATCTTCAAATTAAATATTTACCTATTATGGAAGAATAAATTAATGTATTTCCAGAGGATTTTCCTCTAAACCCTCCAGTGCAAGAAGTTGAGTTCTCTATTGATTTAATTCCTTGTGCAAGACCTATGTCAAAGTCTCCCTATAGAATTTCCAATGTGGAATTAGTAGAGCTAAAGAAACAACTAGAGGAATTGGGTGATAATATATTTATTCAACTTAGTGTTTCTCTATAGGGATCCCCTATTCTCTATCAAAAAAAATATGGATCCATGAGGTTGTGCATTGAATATAGATAAATCAATGCTATTACAATAAAGAACAAGTATCTCCTACCACACATTGAAGATTTATTTAATAAAAATCATAGAGCTCAATATTTTTTAAAGATTTACATTCAATCTAGATATCATAAATTTCGTGTGAGGAAGGAATATATTCTAAGACAATAATTTTAACTAGGTATGGACATTATGATTTTATAGTAATTCCATTTGGAATCAATAATGAACCCTTTGTTTTGAAGGATCTAATGAAGAGTGTTTTCAAGTAACATATTGATGATTTTGTTTGTGGTATTTATTGATGATATCTTGATATATTCTAAAATATATGAGGACCATGAGAACCACTTGTGGGTTTTTCTAGAGAGTCATAGAAAAAAAGAGTTATATAGGAATTTTAGCAAGTGTGATTCTAGATTCAAACAACTTCTTTTCTTAGAAATATTATCTCTAAGTATGGAATATCAGTTGATCATGCGAAGATGAAGGTGGTTCAGTAATTGCATATATTAACAAACATAACTAATGTATGTAGTTTTATTAGTTTAGAAAGTTATTACTGGCATTTCATTCATAACTTTTCCCTATTAGATAAGTTTTTTTTTTAAAAGGGGGGGGGGGCTAGGCCCCAAAATATTATATTAAAATAAAATCAAAGGAGAACACCAAAGTCAACATAAAGGATAATACATCAAGTTCCCTGTCCCGGTGAACCAATCTTTTTCCTTATCTTGTCACCAATTAATCTTTCTTTCTCTCTCCATTCGTTCCATGTTTTGGCACTGATATGCCTTCGACCTCTTCCTCTCGTGAAGTGGCTTTCAAGCTCTTTGGCTTACTGTAGCAATGATTCAACATCTTCATCCGAGCTGTCAGCTTGCACCTCCTCCTTCATCTTCAAGGCCTCCTTTCCTACCCTTTTTTGACTTCTGGTTCTGACTTGTTTCCAAGTACCTTCATCATCTCCATCTTTTTGGTGACCTTTTCTTGGTTTATCTGTTTGATGTTCTGTCTCCTGCACATCAAGTGTAGAGAAAAGAGATGATTCTTTCAAGGTGTTACTCACCTTCCCCGCTGGAGTGACCGAGATTTTATCCACCACTTCATTAGTCGGATCTTCAACGGCCACTACAGAAGGTTCAGAGATTGATGGAGCCATAGAAAGAGTAGCAGAGTCAGCCTTTTCAGAAAGTCCAGGTGAAGCAGTAGCTTCACAGGTTTTAAAAGACCCACTCAAGTCAGAAGGTGAGTGCTCCAGCACATAATCATGATTCAATATTTCATCCTCAACTTGAGGCTCAGATTGTTCATGTACCTGCAAATCAGTGTCACATTCAATAGCATTGAAAGATGTCGGAATAGAAGCATTTCCAGAATCAGCCTGAGTTGCAGCCGTAGATTCATTGCTTTGAACCAAAGCAGGTTGAGCATAAACATTTAAATGCTTATGCTGATCTGAACAAATCATATCATTAGGTTGCTGTAGTGTATGTCTAATTTCAGAATCAGCATGAAAAGAAATCAGAGATCCATTTCCTTTCACAGAAACAAATTTAGGAGCAGCATCAGCATTAGCCAGGGGGCCCTGGCATGAGTCAGGCTTATCAGGGTCTGCACTTGAGCTAGGTGGAAACTCTTGTCCCTCCTTCACTATATCAGACCAGGATTTTTTAGCTTGAGCATTAGGCACCCTGCCATTACTTTCTGTAGAGACACTTTGTGCCCTTAGAGTCTTCTCTGTTAGAATAGTCACTTGGCCATGTTCTTGCTTTTCTTTTTCAGATTTATGGCATGATTTAGTATCATGCCCTCGACGAGAACAGTTCTTGCATATCAATTGTCTCCTGCAGTTTGAATTATCATGGCCTATGGCCTTACAGTCCAAGCAAAATTTTGGGAAACTTTCATATTCAATTCTCAATTCCAACTCTTCATCATCAGTTGATAAGCAGACTTTATCAATTAAAGAGATACATAAATCAACTTCTACAAGACATCTGGCATAATGTCCATATCTGGCCATTTCAGTTTCCCTATCCATTCTAATTGGGACCCCAATAGCAAGAGCTATATCATATAAAATCCTAGGATGCCACAAAATCCAATTTAAACCAAAAATTTTTATCCAAACCTGTGCTGTAGAATTACCAATCTCTGTTGGATTGAAGCTGCGATCCCACTCTCTGGTGTACAGAGCTCCAGGTTTGAAAGAAATTGATCCAAAACCCCATGCTCTTAGTTTTAGCTCCTCCGAAGGAAAACCATATGGTAGAACCCTTTCCCCAGGGATATGCATTTCCAGGAATTAAAACCCCATATCTCCGAGAGTCTTTGGTTTAGATATTCCATCTTCCAGGGTTTAGATCCCTTAGGAAGAATAAGCCTCGCTATAATGGAGTGAGCTCCTAACTCTAGCCTCTCAGCAATCGCAGACGAGTCTGCTTTGACATGAGCAATCGAACCTTTTCTCCTAATGCTTGCATACGAACCTTTAAAAAGGGAAAACAAAGGCTTACCTTCCCCGCCCCCGGGCGTCTTTCCTTTAGTATTATCGGTTTCTCTTGATTCTAATCCATCCGCGCCTCCACTAACATTCTTATGCGAGTTGAATCTCTCGGGATTCAGAAAAGAGTCCGCCATTGCCACCTGATTCAAGGATACCGAGAAAACCCTAGAGTCGCCTGAGTCGAGAGCGCCGCATCGTAGTTCTCCCCGCTCTATCCCTATTAGATAAGTTATTAACCAAGATTACTCATAAATGGTTTAAGTTTGTATGGAAAAAATAAGGTGAAAAATGTTTTGAATAATTGAATATGAGATTAGTGAATTCACCAATATTTACTCTACCATCAAGAAATGGTGTATTTGAGATTTATAGTGTTTCATCAGAAAAAGTACTTGGTTGTGTCCTTATGCAGAATCATAGAGTTATTACCTATGAATCAAGGAAGTTAAAAAATCATGAACAAAACTATCCAACTCATGATCTAGAGTTAGCGACTATAATATTTTCTATGAAAATATGGAGATTCTATATCTATGGTGAAATATGTGAGATATATAAAAATAACAAGAGATTGAAATATATATTCTCCTAGAAATAACTCAACATGAGGCAAATGTGATATCTCTATCTACTCAAGGATTATGATTGTTCAATACACTATCACCCAGGGAATCCAAATAAGATAGTTGAGGCATTGAGCAGGAAGGATCATGGATTTCTAAAAAAAGAAGATTGAAAGGGATCTTGTGCACACGGATACAGTAAAGATGGATATGGAAATTTTCAAGGAATATGAAACATCATTACTTTTTAAATTGGTTTCCCAACCATCTTTATTGGAAAGGACTAAACTTTATTAGTCTTATGATGAGAATCTTCAAAATAAAATTAAAGCAGTGAATGATGAGAAGTTGGTAGACAATGTCTATTAAGATGTAATTATAAAATTTGGGAGAAGTTTATGTGTTCCCTATATACCTAAGCTAAATAGGGAGTTATTGGATGATTATCATAGCTATAATTTCTCTATACACCATGGTATCACTAAGATGTATATATATTTGAAGCAAAATTTTCTGGTGGGATAATATGAAGTGAGAAATTGTTGATTATATATCAAGATATTTAGTCTTTCAATAGGTGAAGGCTAAAACACAACATCCTAGAAGATTCATGAAACCTATACCAATTCCTATAAGAAATTCTGATGACATTACTATGTATTTTCTCACTATATTACCAAGGAATCCAAGAAGGAATGGTGCAATATGGGTAATTATTTATTGAATTGAAAAATCTACACATTTCGTTGTTATAAGGGAGGATTTTACACTATAACTCCTTACAAAAATCTATATTAATGAAGTTTTATGAATTCATGGAGAACTTATTTTGATTGTGTTTGATTTTGATCCACAATTTATATCACAATTATAGAAAATTATTCAAAAATATTTGGATACTGAGCTTCATTTGAGTACTGCTTATCACCCTGAAACTAACAGGCAGTCAGAAAGGATGATGAAAACTTTAGAAGACATCTTGTTATCATTCTCACCTAACTTTCATTGCATGTGGGATCAATATTTACCTTTTGTATAGTTTTCCTAAAATAATAGTTTCTATTCTGTTATTCAAATGGCACCATATGATGCATTGTATGGAAAGAGATTTCGTACACAAACTTTTTGGGATGAAGTTGGTGAATGTAAGCTTTTAGGCCCAGAGATTGTGGAGGAAACAATAGAGAAGTTAAAGAATATAAAAACCCATATCAAAGCATCTCAAATTAGGAAAAATATATATTCTAGTAATCAAAGGAAGGATTTGTAATTTCATGTGTGGGATCATGTTTTCTTGAAAGTATCTCCTCAGAAGGGTGTTATAATATTTAAGAATAAAGGGAAACTGATCCCCAAGTACATTGGACCTTTTGAAATCCTGGTGAGAGTTGGAGCTCTGTAATATCATTTAGCAATGATACCTAGCCTTTTTAAGTACATAATGTCTTTCACATATCTTTATTAAGGAAGTACATGCCAGACCCAACGCATGTCATCACTTCTGAAGGAATAGAATGGGAACATGATTTATCTTACTGTGAAGATCCTATCTGGATTCTGAACACTAGAGAGAAGGTGTTGAGGAATCATACGACTCATCTGGTAAAGTTAATTTGTAAAAACTCATAAAATTTAAGAGGTGGCATGGGATCCCGAGGAACTTATGATAAAGAACTACCCAAATCTTTTTATGAGGTGACAATCTAGAAAATTTTAAGGATGAAATTTTTGTAGTAGGGAAGAATGTAACGACCCATAATTCTATTAATGAAATTTCCCTTATTATAATTATATAATTTAAATCTTATAAAATCACTTAGATAACACAATAAAAACTTTATAAATGAAGAATGAATGAAATAAGTGGTATTTCTAGAAGTTAAGGAACCTATATCGATTAAATATTAACTTGACCTTAAGAATAATAATATGTCCCTTATGAATAGTAAACCATCCAAATGAATACTAACCTCACCCATGAAAGTATAAATATTATTTATGTATTTTATAAATGTATTTATGATATAATTATATCATAGTATAAGTAAATGAATATTTTAAAAATTATTAATTAAGTGTTGGTATTTTTCTAATCCGTAAATATGTAATAAAAAATTTATAATTAATAAAATGATTTAAGAGAAAACTTATTTACATAAAATGAATTCATAAATTAATATTTTTTTGTCTCATAATTTTATGATAATTTTATGAGACCTTAGTTAATTTTTCAGAGTGTTATAAAATCAGTTATAAATTTAAAATCTTTATTTTTCGAGTAAATAAGGATTTTAATTAAAAATTAAATTTCTCATGTTTATTAAATTATTTTCATAAAATGGAGTTAATTTTTAAAATCTAATTTTATAAAGAAATTAGGGTGAATTTTTCTTAGTTTTCTAAAATAGTTGATTTTTTTGTGAATAGTGGAATACAGTAATTTATAGTATTTAAATTATAATCCAAATACATGAATTAAAAACATCATGCATAATTTAAGAACCAAAATCATGAACTATCCTTCATTATTTTAATATATTTAGTTATAATTCTCAAACTATCCATATTCTTGATCGAAAAATAATAAACAAATGAATAAAATATTAAAAAAACACCCCTCACATCCACTATAAATACCACCCCTCACCACCTCTTCTCCTCACACCTTCAAAGATTTAAACCTTGTCAAATTTCTACCCAATCCTATTCCCAAGTCTATTCCCCATGACTAGGATCCTTGTTTCTTAAAAAAATACCAAAACCAAACCTCTTAAGGAGGTTCTCAAGGAGAAGTATTCAAGAGGTAAAAACGTCTTTGTTTTATTTTATTTTATTTTTCTTCCCTCACCTACCCTTTCCAAAGAGACATGAAAACTCCAATATAATTTATATATTTTAATGATATCATGTTAATGTAATATCCATAATCAAACTCCTTTATCCCTCTCTTTTATTCTATAAAGGAAAACATCACCGTTAATGTGTCAATTTACCGACATCATGGATGATGCATTTTCATTTTCCATTAACGCCTTAAAAGTTGGTCATAAACCCATAATTATGGTTAAACCATATTTAATTATAAATATTATAAGTTATTTTGTATTCTAAAACCAGTATATATCAATTATATTAATTAATAAGGAAAAACTAATTCATGACGATCTAAAAACCGCCAAAATGATCTAAATGATAATCATTAAAGTTCTATCTAATGAATCATCCTCATATATGAAAAAAATAGACCATTAAATATTTTATATTTTAATTAATTAAATATAATTCCAATTCTGGATAATTATACCCATTTTTCATGAATTTCATTACTTATAAATAGGAAAACCGATCATGAAAACTAAGAAAGAAAATACTCCCAAAGGATAAAATTAAACACTATAACTCATCAATAAGACCATAAATGAAATTAATAAAGATATAATTAATCCAATTAATATAGAAAAGGTTCTGAATTAATTAATTAATGGATTTAATTTTATTATCCTGGACATTAAGGTCAAGTGCAGAACACATTCGGACATAAGGTATGGGTTTCTTTATGAACCTCCATTTTCATTCGGGTTTTTATTTCCCACTCTATACGCCAATGCGATTCTTAATTTATTTTATATAATTCTTATAAATTATTATTATATGTTCCAAACTCTTTTATTCTGATTATTTCATCTTTTGTTTGTGGAAAAATAAATGTTTTATAATGCTCCCTTCTCAATTCTTTCTGATAAGCAAGCCCAGTTTAAGGGAACATCTCCCAATTTTTACACATTTTTGAGTACCATCCATAATATGTTTTAAGAGACCATTATTTTTATAAAATCAGTAATTTTTTCATGAAAAACTATATTTTTTCATTTCTGTTTTAATACAAAAAAATATGACAAATAAAAATGATTTTTCCAAAAGAACTCTTCTTTGCAAAGTTAAACAAGTATTTCTCTCAAAAATTCCTCAATGATTTTATTAAAGTATTTTCATATATTTTAACACCTATGTTTAATTTTATGATTTTTTGAGGTTGATATCTTATGATTATTATATACTATATTTTATTAAATGGTTTATGATCAGTTTGACTATGGATGTGCTATCTTGATACCATTAACCATACTACTCAGAATGGTTAGTGATTATGTTTATAGATTGGGGGAAGTAATTTACATTTCATATGTATATAATTTTTATGTTTAACCCTATTCATATTAGGAATTCATTGGAATTAAAAATTGATTGGTGTGGCCCGCTATACCCCCTCGATGCATTGGTTGGTCTCATGAGACAAAATAGATATGGATTTTGGACAAGGCCTTGGCCATTTATTTTCATATGTCTTAGCCAAGGGATCAACGATATCTTTTAGATGTTCAATATTATGAATTCCCTCATTATTATATTGGTAATTGATAAATCATGAGATTATTTGACTAGTAGAATATTCATGGTTAATATTCATGTGATTATTTATATTGAATTATTTATTCAGCTTTTATCATTTCCATATTAATCTCAAGATGGTATTCTAGTGGAATGTTTTTTAGTCATTCACCATGAATTATTTTTTGTATTATCTTCCACTATATTAAATACCCTTACTGACCATCTAATCTCTCGCCTTTCTTATTTTTTTTCTATAGGATGTGATGATGTATATTATGAATGACTTACATGAATAATATATGAGTTTATGGGTGTTTCCAATGGAGTTTTTATGTTTTACTTCTTTACAAGATGTAATGAAATGTTCATGTATGAAATATATATTCTTAAACTACTAAACTAATCGGTCCTTTCAGATTTTATTCTTCTTTCTAGGCCAATGTAACAAAATACGGCACCGGATTTGGTCTACTGGGGTTGGGGTCTTTATAATTTTCCTATGAGTAAGTGTATCTAGTATAAATGATTGAGACCAAGGAAATGATAATCCTTGATGACATGATAATTATAATTGGGTATGTTAATGTTCTACCTAAATAGTTTCCCAGTATTCCTCCGAACCAAGAGGTTGAATTCTCAATCCAACTTATACCAAGGTCCCTGAAAATATCCAGGAATCCATATATAATGGCCCCTATTGAAATTAAAGAGCTAAAAAATAAACTAAAAGAGAATTTGGGGAAAAGGTTTATATACCCAAGTGTTTCACCATGGGATGCATCAGTTCTATTCATCAATAAAAAGTATAGTTCAATTCATATCTATATAAACTATCATGAAATCAACACTATCATGATAAATAACAAGTATCCCCTACCATAGATTTATGAATTTATCGATCAGTTACATCAATCCCAATACTTCTATAAGATAGATCTCTTGTTGGGATATTATCAAGTAAATTTGAATAAGGAGGAAATTCCCAAGACTACTTTTCATACAAAGTAATAGTACTATAAGTTTATAATGATTCCATTCGAACTCACCAATGCACCGACAATATTCATAGATTTGATTTATAGAGTCTTTGGAGATTACCTTGATAAATTTGTGTTAGTATTTATAGAATATATTATCAAATACTCCAAAATAAAGGAAAAAATCAAGGAGTATTTTAATACTATGTGGAAGTATTTTTGAATAATAAGTTATATGTGAAGTAAAATAAATATGAGTTTTGGATGGAGAAAGTAAAATTCTTGGGGCATGCTATCATCAAAAAATGGGATATATGTGGATCCTTCAAAGATAGAGGCGATTTCTGAATGACCTAGACCAACATCAATAATAGATATCCATAGATTCATTGTATTAACATGGAACTATATTATAATTTTGTGAAACTTCTCATGATTTTCAAACTCACAAACCAAGAGAACTTAGAAGGGAGTGAAGTTTTTTTGGACCGATGAATGGGAAGAAAACTTCAAAGAGATAAAGAATAATATAATAACTATACCAGTACTCACACTACCCACTAGTGAGGAATAATTTGGGATATATAATGATTCTTCATATAAGGTATTGGGTTGTGTTGTCATGAAAAATTATAAAGTGATAGATTATACCTCTCAATAGTTGATGGTTCATGAACAAAATTATCCTACAGTTGGATGCAATGATATTCACATTAAAGATTTAGTGAAATTACATCTATAGGGAGAAGTGTGAAAAATAAATAGATCATAATATCCTAATTTATATATTCACACAAAGAGAGCATAACATGTGCCAACATAGATGGTTAGAGATGATCAAAGATTATGACTATTTAATACATTACCATCCTAAGAAGGAAAATAAAGTGGCACATGCTTTGCATATAAATGGTCCTAAACCCCTATCCATGATGAGGATCGAGAGAGATCCAATATTCTTGGGAATAAAAATGATGGATATGAGAATAGTAAAAGGAACTTTATCTTACCTTGAACAAATAAATTCTTAACTATCCATTCTTAATAAGATCAAGGAGGCCTAAAAAGATGATGTGGAGCTACAGAGAAAGTTAGTGAATATTATGGATTTCAACTTCTCTAAATATGGAGTTATAAGGTTTGGAACTCTGATATAAGTCCCAAAAAACTATAACTAAATAGGTAAATTGTTGATTATGTGTATAGATCATCCTTCTCTATTCATCTAAGGAGTACTAAGATGTATAGAGATATGAAGCAAATATTCTGGTGGGATAACATGAAGATGGGGATTACAGAATTTTTATCTCATTTCTTGGTATAACAACATGTCAAGGATGAATGATAAAATTATAAGGGTATGATGAAACCATTTACTATACCCATATATAAATGGGAAATCATAACCATGGATTTTTTATAGGAATCTCCCAGACATTCAATGGTCATAACACCATTTGGGTGATAGTAGATCACCTTAATAAGTCAACACATTTCATTTTTATCAAGGGATATTTATCTCTTGATCAACTCACCATGATATACATAAGATAAGTGGCAAGAATTCATGTAGTACCACTATCTATTTTATCTAATCAAATCCAAGGTTAATCTCATGGTTTTGGTGAGGAGTATTCAGCCAGCATTGGATACAGAGCTGAGTTTCAGCACTACTTATCACCCCTAAATGGATGGTCAGTCTTAATAAACCATTCAAACTCTAGAGGATATACTGAGATCTTGTTCAAAGGATTTATAAGTATGTTGGGATCAACACCTTCCTTTGGTAGAGTTCTCATATAACAACAGTTTTCATTCTAATATTAAAATGACACCTTATAATGCTCTATATGGGAAGAGGTATATGAATCCAATATACTGTGATTAATTTGGAGAAAAGAAGATGATAAGACTTTATCTTGTTCAAAATATGACATAAAAGGATCTAACCATTCAACATATTATTAAATCTGTGAAAAGTAAGAAGAAAATCTATATAGACAATCATCGACGGGACATAGTGTTTATGGTTAGAGATAAGGCATCCTTTCATATATCACCATGGAATAAAGTCATGAGGTTTTAGAAGAAGGGAAAGATATGTCCTAGATATATCAGGCTATTTGAGATTCTTTATCACATCATAGCTGTGGACTATTGAATAACACACCCACCTTACCCATATCATGTAAATGATGTGTTCCACATGTCTCTATTACGGAAATACATACTATAATCCTCACATAAACTAAATCTAGAGGTGGTACTATTGGAGAATGATATTTCTTACAAGGAGCATCCAATGAATATCTTAGATCATATATACAAGTACCTATAAAAAAATACAACTCACCTACTCAATGTTCGGTGGCAGAACCACATGTTTGATGAGGCACCATGAGAACCAAAAGAAGCGATGAAATAGAAGTACTCTCATTTGTTTTAAGGAATGAAATGAAATTTTGAGGGTGAAATTCCTTAAGTGGGAAGATTGTAACAACCCATAATTTTATAAATGAAATTTCCTTTCGAATGGATATATTTCTTTTTTAAGTATTGTAGTTATATAAACATTATACATTATATTTTAGTATTATTTTTAATGATTATAAAAAATTTCCATAATATGAATGTTGGACATAAAAACTGTTAAGTATCATGATCATTTGTAATATATCCATTATATAGTTGCCATTAATATTAGTATATATTATGTTTTATAAGGAAATATAATTTATATAGAAGGAAGAATTGATGGCCTCAACCAGTAGGATCATACCTTTTGAGGCTTAATTATCAGAGGTTATGAGGGAGATGATATCATCGGGCTTCACCCTTGACCAAGAACAATATGATATTCAATAACCGAAACTTGATTGGAATTGTTTATTGGAGAAGTTCAAGCTTATATAGGTCACCTACCAAACTATGATCATCTAACCACCCCAAGAAAGTACTATTATTTCACACCTTACCCTTAAGGCGCATGCTAGTGTATAAGGGGTTTCATATCTAGACATTAATAGCATGTAAAATTTTCTTTAAATGAAATACCATTTTCCCCAATTTCATTTCCTTCTTTTCAACCTGATATATATAATAAAATACACTTGGGTAGAGGATTGAAATTATATAACGGATATTTGATATATAGAAATAGAAATTTTATTTTTGAAGAAATTCATATGTTTAGTTTTTAATAAAATTTATTTTTATGACAAATTTTGAAATTTGAAATAAATTTTCTATATGCATAAAAATGTTTTAAAATTTAGTATTTAATCATTAATAAATAATAAAATGGTTTTATAATATCATGAATGGTTATTATAGATATTAGAACATCAATCATGTAATAAAATTAGTACTTTTTAATAAATAAGAATTTTATTTTAAAAATTAAAATTTTAAATTTATAAAATTATTTTTATAAAATAAATTTCATTTTTGAATTCAACAAGTCAAAATTAGACAATAGTGATTTTCTCATAACTTTCTAAGGTAGTCATATTTTTAGGTAAAAATTAAATACAATATAAAATATATGGTACATATTATGACATCAAAATGATCCAAAAGTGATGTAATAAATTCTATAAAGGATTTTCTTGACCAAAAATAATGTTTTAAATTAAAATAATGTGACATTATTATTTTTACAAACCTATATAGAACCTCCCAAAAGATAAAGTTTATTTATGGATTTCAAAAACAATATTTTATGAACATGAATCACTTTTACATCATCAGTGATACTATTTAAATAAATTTGGATCAAGACCCATTAAAATACTTAAAAACACACCCATTTACCAAATATTGTGGGTTAAAACCATGAGAGAGGATATAATTTTGAATATTTTATAACATATAGTTCAAAACCTAGGTTTAGAAATTAATATGGAACCCATATCTCATTTGTTATAAATACCCACCCATTATCCCAATCCTCTTCACATTAAATACTTTAAGCACAAAATTTATTTCATTTTACCTCTCTAAATTACTTCCAAGGAGTTCTCGAGTCCTTAAGGTAATCCTCCCAAGCTTTAGAACAAACCTCTCAAGGTAAGGGTTCCTCTCTCTCTCTTTTCAAGGACTTTTATTCTTCTAAGCATTTTGATTCCCAATTAGTGATGATGAATTGTGTTTATTTGAAACCATTTAATTTCGATATGATTAAAAAATAATGAGAGGCCACACTTCTCAATTATTATTCTCTTCCATTTACTTTCATGTACACCCACTATACTGTCAAAATTATCTTGTGATTTTCCATGTCAAACTTTTGTGTTATGAATACCCAAAAATATTTTGTTTTAAGGGAATTCACCTAGATATAATAATCCATCATTGAATGGGGACTCTTAGGTATAAAACCATTATTCCTTAATCAAGGGATTGAAATGATGAAATATGTTCTTATTTTACATGATCAATATGTCACACATAATGTTATCAATATCAAGGGTGCACCCTAATAACACTCCAATGCATTGGGTAATGTTTTTATCTCATGAGATACTATATATGGTTCATGGGAGGTTAGACTAATAACACTATGTTATGATGTCCTGGTGATTAGACTTGACTTATGTTATGATGTCACTTTTTTATATTTTCACCATATTCTTATAATACCATGATTTAAGGATGTCATTTTCTCATTCCAAGCCTAAATGTGAGTGTATGATTATTATGAATTGTCTCTTAACTCACATGTATTATCATCATGGTGCATTTTGACTATTCCTTTATTGTAATTTATAGCTCACCCCTTCCTTTTGTATTTCCCCTGGGTATTCGGTGCAATATTAAGTTTAAAAGAAATTAGGAGCACATTATGGTGTTTAAAATAATGATTTTAAATTTTATTTTATGTTTATGGTTGATGTATGTAATTTCCCATAAACACTAGGACTATCAGTTAATGAGATTGTATTATATGGATATTTATGTTAAAAATAATGAAATATAGTATATTAGAAATATGTTTTGTTAAATAGACCGCTTAAATATAGCTCATCTAATCCTGTTATAGTCATTGGAAAATAAAATGAATTATTTCACACTTAGAGTTCTGACTTGATTGATGAAAAAACATACATTAGTGTGAACCAAATTTTTTAGATTTGATTATTGCTTCTTCTTTGGATGATATTTGTTTCTCACCGTGTTTTTCTTTAAGAATTCATCACATGTTTTTTCTTTGTTCCTCTTTAGACAACTAATATCATCAACAACTTTCAACATTGATAAATTCTACATAATCTACTGATGAATGTGTCTAAGACTATGATTCTATAGGCTATTCTCTTCTATAGTAAAGAGACATGTATTCTCCTTTCTACCCGCCTGATAAAAATTTCCATTTATTTCATAATAGAATTTAAAACCTTTTAATATAATATCCTTTTAGGTTGAATGTGAATTCCAATCCCAAGTCACATAACGGACTCCCTCTCAAAAAATTGTGCGGAATACCATTAATGTAGAGAAATTTGGTATTTTTTTAATTTATATATAAATAAATGAGTTTTACCACTTTTATATTTAGATATTCATTTCCAAATGAAAATATTCCATAAACCATCACTTTAAAAAAATTTAGAAGATTTATGTTTCCTATCATGTGGTATAAACATCCACTATCAATGACCCACTTACTACTATTCATCTTAGCTTCTGAGGATGTCTTGGAAAGAATAACTTTATCACTTATATTTACCTTTTTCTCTATCCATGATATTACAAAATTAGTTGAGAAATATATTGGTTTCTTCTCATTTTCTTCAGTTGAAGAATTTAATTCATATTATTCTTTTTCTTCTAGATAAAATCTATTTCCCAAAAGAATTTTATTGGATTGAATTGCATCCATTATTCATTATCTTACAAATAAATAACTTCCACTCATTTTCATACAATCAACAATTTTATGTATAAAATTATATTAATTGAGACAATATTTATAGAATTAATTTATATTCCAAGATAAAGGATATGTTTCTATTATCCTTACTGGCTTCAAATAGCTTTTAATTTTAAGTAAACCTATGCTTCATTGTAATAATACATCATATATTCTATATAGCCAGAAAATTTTATTTCATAAAAGGTAATATTTGATTGCTACCATCTCTTCACATATACCCTATTTTTGAATAAATCCTTGATTATTGATAATTTCATGATATTTGAGAAATTTATCTTTTATTTTGATTCCCTTGTCTCTTCACATCTAATATATTTGTATTAATATTTAAACATAAAATCAATGATCACTTTTCCCATTAAATTGGTTCCTTGATCACTCAATACTTCCTCAAAATATTGTGCCTCATTTTTTCCTCTTATTTAATACTTCATATGAGAACTTCCCAAACTTTAGTTTCTTCTTTGAGCCGTATGATTTTATTTCATTATCAAGATTTTTCTCAATGATAAAACTTATTATGTGACCGTTTAAATATTATTATCTTTCCCTTTAATGGATATATTAATATTAAACATTATTTATAATCTTTATCACATAGTTCAAAACTTCTTTAGTTTTTACGTGATCATTAGTATGTTCGTCCACAACATTCTCCAAGGGACCAATTTATATTTCAAGATCATTAACATAACTTTATGATTCGTTCAACAATACTATAATATTTCTATTATGATTTATTTTAAATAAACGTTTAGATCAACAAATCACCCCAGTTGATCACCCCCTTCTTCATTTATTTATTTCTTTACAATAGAAAACATAGCATCTTTAATGTTTGAGATAAACTTAGTTTCAACACCTTATAAAATATATTACTTAGGATTATATTCATCTTTAATTATAAGAACATTTATCTAAAAAATTTTTCCACTTTCATTTCTTTAATTTAATTTCCTTTAAGGGAAAAATTACTTTCTCGGTTTTTGAGTAAATCCAATCTCACCATCCTCTCCATCAAATATTTTTGGAGAAATAGAAGCGATGAACCTGACCTTTCTATAATTAAATCATGATAAAGTCATCTTACCATAAAATATTTATTTTTCTCTCTTAAGTTTCCATACCATAAGAGAAAATAAATCATCACTTGGGAATCATTCATTTTTAGTCTTTCAAATATCATTTTTCTCTACAAAATTGAATTCAATTACATTAAACCAATGTTTTTAAGACCTTCCAGATTCTAATCACATTTCATATGCAGCCATGTTGTTTATTATATCACCAATAGATCATTTACCACTTGAATTTGGATTGTAAATTGATGGTAATATCTATATTATCTTCTTCAATATATCATTATCCTTAATATTATGCCAATTCCATGAATAGAACTGAAAAAATGATAATAATATTAAACAAACTATTATATTTTTTTCTTGAACTCATCTTTAAATCATGAAATCTTTTATGAAAAACCTATGGATTATCCTCTTTCACTTTTTTTCTTCCTTCAAAAAATATTAGAAAGTGTGTTCCAAAAACATTTAACTATGGTTAAACTCATCACTTTCATGTATATCTAATTTTAAAATGTTGTAGATAAAGAATTATGAGCCATTTCATAATCATTTATTAATTTTCTATCTCCTTCCATTTTTTAAATTTTCATATAATCGCTTACATGATTTACTTGAAGTGCTGCTGAGTAAACATCAAGAACAAGAGATTGTAAATTAGATGTCATTATATTCTTCAAAACATGATAATTATAACCATTAAATAAGTGTACTCCCTTTGTATTCACTAAATTATCCTTGAAAAAAATTCATTGATAGAATCATCAAGATTTAACCGGTGGCTTTGATACCACTTGTAGCAACATGTGGCCCCACAATACACCTTGGAGTGGGGGGGCATGAGCTAGGTTGATTTGAAATTTATTATTGTATATAAATCTAATGGATCTTGTCTTTAGGTTTGGAAAGATACTCAGTACTTGTTAGGTTGATTTAATACCCAAAATATAAAAAATACAACAATAGAGATGCACAAACATTGAGATTTTTACATGGTTCCATTGGGATTTTTGACCACCGATCAACTAGAAGTTATCCTTTTGAAGCTTTAACACAATATAAAAAAAACTAACCTAACTTCCCTAATGGGAAGGACCCTAAGAACTTTATGTGACGTAACTTAGGAAGCCTTCACACCTTAAATTAGAAAACCAAGTTGACCTGCCCACACACTTAAGAAAACTCACAACACTCAAAACACACAATATAAATGAAGAATGAGAAGAGGATGCACAATATCACACATGGTTCAGACATTTTTTCAACATCCATAAGAGAACAGTGTTCCACTTTTCATTTATCAAAAGTTATAAGGATTTATAATCATAATCTATAATTACCACTGATATTATATTACCCTCTCAATCCAAGTTACAGTGCAATTGAAAAACCTATAAAAGTGATCTCACCTCACATTTATAGTGGGTCCCAACTAGTCAACTAGTTCCACTACCTTCTGAATATCTTAGGGGACCCACTATTTTCTTTGGTTACCTCTAATTTCCTGTACAATTCACTATCTTGAGCACCGAATTTCATTAGTTGAAGCTTGTTACCTAAACGTATTGTAACACCCTGTATTTTATACCAAGTTGGAATTTCCAAAGAAAATCGAATTCTAAATTTAGTGAATGGGATGGATTTTAAATTGAGTTATATATGTAAAAATGAACATTTTAACTCGTAAAAATTGTTGTTTTTGGATTTTTTTAAGGCTTGAGAGGTATATATGGTGTTCTGTTAAGTTTTAGGAGCATTGGGTTTTGAAAGCCCGGTTTTTGGAAAGCCAAACAGAGGCACATAGTTAGCACATGGTTAGTGTTAACCATGAACCTAAGCCAAAAATTCCTGAAGGAGGTGGCACACAGATTGAAAAAAATGAGTACCCAAGGCCGAAAAACCTTACAAAACGTCTGTAAGAAATTATATATGTGACCAAATAGATTTCACATGTTTAGTTTAATCATGATCCTAACTATACAAGGGGAGGTAACACATGGACAGTATCCCCGCATAGGATGCACATGGTTTTTCTAACCATGTGTATAGCCATGCAAGGCCAAGTCTCTTTGAATAGTAGGTGAAAATGGTTTGATCATGGTTATCCAAACCATTCACTTAATTAAAGGGGTGAAATTCCAATCCCCCCTACCTTCTTTTTTCTTTCCTCCCTCCTTTATTCTCCTCAATTGTGAAAAACATCCTCCCTACATATGGATCTCTCCTTCATATACTCCTAAAAATGGTGAGATCTCCTCTATATGAGATTAGAATCACTTGTCATCTATAATGTTGGAATCCCTTTGGTGAGTCTAGGATTTATCCTTCCTCCTTTACCAGTTTCTTTAGCCATATTGAATTCCATTTCAATGTGATATATTTTTCCCTATTTTAGTTTGTTTGTATATTCTTCCAACTTCACTCAATCTGGATCAAATCAAAGTTAAATAATGGATGTGTGAAGTGTTATAAACTTAAGGTAGGTGGTCTATTTTCTTTCCCCTAAATTACTTCTTGTTTATAAAATATGTCCTTATGACGCATGCTAGACTTCTTGTGTGTTGATCCTAAATTATTAAATAAGTTAATGGAATTTTTTACCCCATGTCCTTGATTCCTTAGACACCCCTTAAAAGGTTAGTGGTCAATGACCTTCTTTAAATTCCTTGGATTTTTTATAAATTCTTTGATGAATTAATGATTTAGATAAACCTATTAGACTTTGATAGTTTACTTTATGACTGAAATTGTGAATCATTAAATATTTTTAATTAAATTGAATTGGAATGGATAATTGAATAGTTAAATTTATAATGATATAGATTACATCCCTTTCCTATTTTATAATAACACTACCTTTGAGGTGCACTTTTTTATCCAATGAAAATTATATAATTATTTAGAGATAATTGAATTATGGTATGGAATGGGTGCTTCCCATGACCATATTTTTTTTTTGTAAATGAATTGGTCTAATTTTATAGTTATAATTGATAATGATATTATTTAATACTCAAGGACTATTTTTTTAATTAAAAAATATAACATATAAATGAAGGTACACTATGCCTAGAGTGATGTTGGGTTTCTCTTTATGGAATTCCTAAGATAAGGTCTCGTAGGTAAAATGGTATTACCTTATGTTATATTATTATAGATGGACATCTTTCAGGGTTGTGGATATGGAGATTCAAACCTTCTTGGTCGAGGATATTGGATATGGTGTTTCACATCCCTTGGGTTGTTATAGATGACATTTGATGCCCCCTCGATTCAGATTTTGGGCATGGATCTTCTCCATATTATACATGATAATCAACACGGTGTCCTACATTACTTATGATACTTAGTTGTGACATACCTTATTACTCTTATGATATTATTATGATTATTCTAGAATGATTGAGTTATGCCTCAGGTCCTAGCTAGTACTACATATCTAAATATATGGCTATATATATTACTAAATATATAGTGAATATATAAACATAAATCTATATATATGTGATGAAACATCATCAGTGTTATTCCGGATTATTCTGAATTAGGTATTTTCAGATGGGTGTCCTTTAAGGAACCCAATTTTGATTTGTTTATATTAATTTATTAACTTTTTTATTTGTTAATCCCGCACACTACTCTATTTTATATTCGAATACTAGATATCATTAGAAGCTATTGTTTGTGTCCAATTGAGTATATCTGACCCCTATTTGGTACTCCATTACATTGGGGCACGTGAACAGACCTCATGGTTAAAGGATCATGTTTTGGATTTGGCTTGCTCTCTGCTTTTATTTTCATGTTGTTGTTCTTAGATATGGGATCTTAGGAGAACATGACTGATTCATAGTTCTGTATTCTTATAGAGATAGGATTTAGGATTTAGTTATTTTCTTTTTTGAATTGTTTATTTATTTCTTATTGTATGTCTTCTTCTTGTATATTGTTGCATCACATGGACATGTATGGTTGTATCATTTGGCATTTCTAGTTTATCTAATTTGTTTTACACTTACTTTCATTTACACTTCTTATACTATTGATTTATTTATTATGATTATGATATGTTTAGTACTACTAAATAGGGTATAGTCTCCCCATTATACCATCATTGAACCCTCACTACTAGTAGAAAGCCTCTGGTATATTGGGATGCACTGTTGAGGTAATGTGACCAACTGGATCAGGGCACTATTTTAGTGGCTCCCATGTAGGGATGTTACATGTATCACACTGATGAAAATCATGTTTCACCATTTGATTCAAAACTTCCATATAAAGAACTTTTGGTATAATCATTTACCTCAATGTAAACTATAACTTCTGATCAACCATATTATAGAAAATGAACCATGTGTACATCCTGGAATTGGAAGATTCTATCTTCCTATCAACTTTCCACTATTGTAATTTACCACTACCGCTAGTGTGAACATTACACTAAAGCTAAATTCTAGAGCTTCTCCTTACAGTTATTTGAATAGGAAATTGAAATTCGACTTCACATTCCTAATTGGTTCACCCTCACTAGTCAATATCTAAGGAGAACATATAAATAATTTGTTGTTATAATGAATAATCACTACATCACTAATTGGTGATTACAATCTTTAGTACAAGCTAAATATGTATACAAGGTCCATGTCCTTTTCATCTCTTCTTCTAAATGATTTACAAGATTGTTACACAAGATATATTATTGAAACATAAGTTAAAATAAAAAGAATATTGATAGATTAAATAAATAAAAAAATGATGAGTTTTCTCCATGATGCTCTAATCTTCACTGCCTGGTCATTACAAGTATGTGGAACAACTATTCACTTCCAAACTTGAACTTTAAAAAAATTAATCCAACCACTTATCATTATTCATTTCTAAATGGTCAATGAAATCTACAACCAAATTTATTTTCTTTTATTATTCCTTGATTTAAATTATCTCTTATAATCATTATCTTGTCCAGAACATTTCTCCTATTTTTTTTCTAGCCATCTTTCTCCAATTTTAGTCAAAACATTTGAAATTAAAATTTTAGAAATTAACTAATTTTAACTTCTTCTTCTACAAACTCATAAACTGGAAGAAATTCAAGTATTTCTCTACTATTAACTCCACTTCGTCTTATGAAGTTTGTTCCATGACTGTCAAATAGTTAAAAAGTCAAAACATCAATTTTGGGCATAACCTAAACTCTTTAAAATTCCTTTATATTACCTCTACTCCAAAATCCAATTTTGGGCTCCATGTCATAAAAACCATGATGTGGTGCTCTAAATACCATGAAACTATGCTTATCCTAACACAACCCCCTTCAAAATGGATTACTCTATGCTCAACATCTTATTTCCTCTTTAACTCTAGAAACTTACTACTCAAAATACCTTGCTCCATGGAATGGTAACTCTCTAGTTTACCATTTTAATTAATATTACATGGGTCTTATACTATTTTTATTAATATTACATATAGTCTAACATGACCTTTAAAACACCTGTTTTGGGTCTCCCTATTTTTTCTAGGGAGTTTTCAATCACAAAATTCCATGTTTCACTGCGTGGTGTGAATCATATTCCCATTTCAGTTAATCCTTTGGACACCATGATCACAAAAACGCCTAGTAAAATGGATTTCATGATGTTTTAACATCTCCAGGTCTATCATGATTTAATTAAAACACCAAACTTATTAGTTACATCTTCATACTTCCCATTCTAACTCCTCTAAAATTCCTTTGACTGCGACATTAAATACTTTTCCACTTCCAATTGAAATGTTCACATATAGAAATGCCTTCCATAACACCTACTAACTTCTCCGTACTTTTTGTTTCCTAATCCACCACAACATAGACATCCTCAACATGGTGTGGTGAGTTCATCCTATAATAAATGTCTCTAACACCCCATAAAATTAATTACCAACTCTAATTGACTTTTATTGAAAAAAATCCCCTCATTACAACATTTTAGTTAAATTAATTGGTAATGAAAAATAATATAACTTTTACATTAGGTTATTATTCTACCAATTTTATATCCCAAATTCTTATCAAGTACCTATATTATTTTTTTAGTGACATTTACTTTAGATTAATATGGTATCTCAAAAATTAATATTTATGTTTTGTTTATTTATTTATTTATTTATTTATTTATTTATTTTTAAATTATCTTAGCTCAATTTTAACTCTCACTAGCCTCTTAGAAAATATGTTTATAAAATAAATTCCATGAAAAAAATATTTGTGTACCAAAATTGTATCTCATATGATTTCCATTATGGTATTTTCAACAAAAATATTAAATAAATTATCTCATATGACTTACATCACATGTTATTTTTATTTTGAGTAACAATTTGAAAGAAGTTTTTAAAATGAAATATTTTCATATTTTATCACTTGAATAAGGTATTTTATTTTAGTCTCATCATGATTATACTTTTATATCGAATATCTTTCATTTCAAATTATATTATAGATTGGATGATATAAACCTTATGTTTCCATCCAAAATTTTATTTCTTTTAATAAAAAATTTGATTTCAATAACATCAAATGCACTTGTGACACAAGAAAAAATGGAATACTATAAAAACTAGAAATATATTTAAAATTTTAATATAAACACTTTATATAAAAATTAAAAATCAAATAATATGTAAATTTTAAAGTATTTAATAATAATACTTCATATTAAAATATTTATTTTATTGAATATGTCATAAATAATTAATAAATAATGATGAATAATTCATAATTTTATAATTAATTTATCAAACCTTCATAAATTAAATAAATATTTTAAATTCCTTTTATAAATAATTTATAAATCATATAATCATTTCATAAATTGAAATAAAATAAAATATTTAAAATATTTAATATCATGAATAATGATATAAAATATATCATTATGTATGATATAGAAAAATATCTATCATATTAATATTTTGAACTATGATGTCCTATATCTCAAACCTTCCTTCGCTTCGTATTATAGATGGAGATATCACATATCTCTCACTATTGTACAATGAATGATTATTATCGTATGAAAATGACAAGCCTACCACTAACCATGTTATGAATCACATAAGGTGAAATATATATATGTAATCTCTCATTTCATAGAGAACATGAATTTTGAACCATACTATGGAATTCAATATCTTATGTTGCAACTGTGATATGACACTCTATTTTTAACATGTGTGAATAAGGATGATCACATATAACTATATCACATATCACATATTGTGATATGATGATCAATGACCATAATTATGCCACCTATGACTTTTTCTTATCATGGAAACTGATATAGACATATTTTTGTCTATGATATCTATGTTCTTCATAAAATTTTCCAAAATAATTAAACTCTGAAAATTCTAAATTTCATGAAAGTGACTCTAATACACATAAAGGGGTTTTATTAATAATTCCTTCACCAAAAAACAAAGTAATTACTTTAAAAACCCCAATATAATGTGATATAAATATATGTAGAATAATAAAATAAAACATGAAGAATATACCTTTTGTATTTACAAATAATCACTTATAGAGGCTGAAGAAGACCCATTAGTGAAAAATAATGAATTCTAATCAGCAAAGGTATACTCTAGTTGTGTGATTTCTAATAAATATTCTTGTCAGTATTTATCTCACTTCATGACTTGCTAGAACCTTAATGTTACAAGAAATTGAGAAAATAGAGATCTTTGGCCTAGTTTTCTTGAGTTTGTATTGATATTCAATCCCCAATGTTTTATCTTCCTTTATTCATATTTTCTTTGGATGCTCTAATGGGTCGAGTAAATACCCAAATTTTTTAAAAAATTATCCTAAAATTATAACACTTGTAACATATGGCATTAACTCAATTAAAATCATATATGATTTTTTAATGCTTAAACATTCATTATGATGCATTAGTGTAACATTTCAAACACTTTAGGTATATTATTCCTTGTTTTAGGTCATTATCTAAGTGTTTTTGAGTTATTATTTTCTTGGGTGAATTATTGGGTAACTTCTTGATGGGTTGGGAAGGTTTTAGTGGCCTTTAAGGGGGTGCATGGTTTGAGCATGACTTAGGAAAGTTGTGTGGTTCTCCTCAGGAAACTGTGAGGATTGTTGGGAGGAATAATAGATGGTGCAAAATTAGATATAAATATGCAACATGCTCTAGGATACTATGTAATATGGTATATATTCAAAATCATGGTTTGATCACGGTTCACTAAACTCTTCAGCCAAACCAAGTGGGTTCCCTGAAGATATAGTAAGCCAGAAATGGTTGGTAAACAGTTTGGTAAACCGTGCAACCAAATAGTGTGATTAGTTTTAATAAATATAAAATTATTATTTTTAATCCAAAACCTTTTGGAAATCACCATTATTCCTCTTAAACCTAGGTATCTATAACCTAGGTACTCTGATGGTGGTTCTTGGTGATTTCTCTCACTCTGACCTCTGATTCCATTAGATTCTGAGACATCGATCCTAGTGATTTCAAGGTATGTAATTTATTTCCCTCTATTATTCATGTTCTTATGATTTACACTCTATTTCTCCAAGAAAAAATTATTGATCTGTGATTTCAAGGTTAGATGCATGGAT
The DNA here is from genome assembly GCA_963277665.1 of Viscum album. Taxonomy (NCBI): domain Eukaryota; kingdom Viridiplantae; phylum Streptophyta; class Magnoliopsida; order Santalales; family Viscaceae; genus Viscum; species Viscum album. The sequence continues at coordinate 1,423,344,570 of OY728143.1, forward strand.
TCTATTGTGATATAATAGAGAAATAACATTTTTTTATGGATGGATGTTGGATTTATAAAAATGTCATCCTTTCCTAAAATATATCTAGATCTACTATTGATGACATATCTCATTGTGTAAGTTTATTTTATTAAAATTTTTCATCATCATAGAATTATTTATTCTTATTCTATAATCACTTTTGTGATCAATTGGGATTAGTTCTTAGGATCCTTTTTGTGCGATCTTGATTCGGTAGTGCGTGGGTATGGTTTGAGTATCGGCTCCGGAAAAAATTCAAATTAGGAATCAAAACACTTGAGGTAGGAAGTTCCTTATAATATAAATCCCTTTTATTGAGATTTTTTTTGATATTGATCGCATGTGTGTGTTGTGTATCATGTGAGACCCATGTTTGATTTTGATCACATGTGTGTATGTGAGTATCCTATGAGACCCATGTTGATATTGATCACATTTGTGGGTGTGTGTGTGTCTATTGATACTCATGATTGATATGCTATTATTTTCCCAATACATGTTGTGCCTTTTTGTGTGTGAATGTATGCACTGTGGAGGTCTTTCTTGTGATAGAAAGTGATAGGTGGACTGTTGTGGCTTGGTTAGATTTTAGAGGGGGAGCATGTGCAACATGTGAGGATGAAAATGATGGATGGAGATAGTTCTTGGTGTTCAAAGGTGGTACTAGGACATGATCCAAAGTTATTTCATAGTATATTTCTTCATTTTTATATTTATTACTTATACATTGGTTTGAATTTCCATATTGGGGTTCCTTCATTTATTAAACTATATGAATTTAGATACCTAACATGTTATTTGATATAGAACTTATTATTATTTAGTTTCACTGTGTTATTCTGAGATATTTATTTATTCTTGTTTATGTTTATGGTGTATGGATATTGATACTCAGGTAATAGCATTCTAACTACATTTTTTAGACCCTTTCTACTATTCGACAACCTCTTGCATACGAGGAGGAATGTATAAGGTTGGATGGAACTCTGAATTATACTCAATGATCCAAGTCGGGGTGATACAAAGTGGTATAAAAGTGAGGTTTTCCTTTTATTTTCTTCTTGAATATGTTTGGGGTAAGGTAGAAAGGGGTTAGACTATGTATAAAGATTTTATAGGATTCATGTAAGTACCTGACCATATCTTATGTAATGGACCATTGAGTTACCGGTGACCCGACTGTTGTTAGAGTTATGGCTTTATAGTTTCACAAAGATTCTGAGTATCTTGTTCCATTTCAATTTATGGGATTTTTGTTCCATCATGCATCATAACTAGGCATATAGGATCAAATTTCAAATTTTCCCATTTTTTATATGCATGGTGTTTTGTATAATTAAATGTATTATTCTATACTTCGTGATTCTATGATCTACCATGATGAAATTTGGATTATTTGAATTTGAGCATGTGTTAGAAACTAAGTAAGTCCTAGGGGAATAAAAAGGGTAAAATTATCTTTGTTAAGGGAGTCTGTTTAGGGGGGATCTAGGTCCACCTATAAGAAAAATAGGTGGTGGAGTAGTTATAAGTGGGGGAAGCGGGGAGAGAGTAGGGGTGGGAAGGAATTCTATTGAGATATTCAATCACTTTTCTTAGGTGGGATATTACTTAGAAATTTCTCTAGAATCTTCTTATTCTCCTTATTCTCTTGAATCCTACACTTATAAACCTATTTCTACTTGATTTTATAAAAATTCATAATTATTTAAGCTTTATATTTGGTGTGGAACCTATCAGCAAGCTTGTTTTTATGTATATATCAATGTGACTAATGTGCATGTATGGAGGGTGAGGCATAGGAATTGGGTATTAAAAGGAGGGTTGCACATTATTTTTATAGATAAAACCATAGTATAGGTATTCTTATATAAATACATTATGTAAAAATATTAACCAATTGAGATGATATTTTAATTAAACTACTATAGGCATTATAATAGTACATTTGACATTGAAAATTATTCCACCCAAAATATGTCTAATGGGACCACCAACAGAAGTATGTCAAAATGATCCCACTAGGTAGGACACTACTCTTCCACTACTAGATAGATAGGAGGTTTCTCTAGTGTTTTTTGGTGGTAGAATGGTTATAACAAGGAGTCTTTTGTTTAGTTCCCATGAAAGGGGGAGGAGTTTTTAGGGCTATAGTTTATTACAACTAGGAATTACAACTTTATCATCCCTATCCTTTTAGGGAACTAGAGGCCCATAGGTTTTTGATTATTGGATTGATGTCATCAAGGGGATATTCAAATTGGTCAAGAAACTAGAGGATCAATGGATGAAGTTGGTCTCTTTCATGCTTCAAGAACCCTCTAGAAGATGGTGGGATGTCATGCAATAGGTCGGTAGGCATCATGGTCTTTATTGGATGATCTGCAAGGAACTATTATTTGGGGATTTATTATTGGGTATGCTAAATCTGGATCAAGCATAAGAGTTTATGGAGCTTCAGTAGGTACTGATGTCAATATCTTCTTATTCTTGTCATTTCATAGAATTTATTTTCTTTTCTTATATTTTGGTTGTGAATGAGGTGAAAATGGTTTGAAAGTTTTAGATGAACTTTGAATAGAATTGAGTTTCTGGGTAACAAATTTTTACCTAAAAAAATTTTCATAGGTTCTTCACAAGGCCTTGATGATCTCTAAGGTGGGAATTTTTGTTGAACTGAAGAAGTTATAGGCTATTATGTCTTGGGAATGACCAAGAAATGTTTCCAAAATCAAGATTTTACTTATTTTAAATGGGTATTACAGATTTTTTATACATGTATTATCCCATTTAGTAATTCCTATGATAGTTCTTACCACGAAGGGGTGAAATTTGAGTAGACAGAATAGTTCTAAGAGGACTACTTAGAGCTGAAGAGAAGATTTAAGACATCTCTGATATTAACATTACAAGAACCTAGGATTGGATATATAGTTTACTATGATGCCTCAAGTGTCAGTTTAGGAGATGTTCTAATATAGAGGAATAAATTATCAGTTTATAGTACATTCCATCTATGCCCCCATGAGCGGAACTACCCTACACAAGACTTTGAGTTGGAATATGTGGTCCATGATTTGAAGTATCAACACCCATATATATTTAGTGAGAGATTTTTCATATATACATACAAAAATAGCCTGAGATACATATTATCTTAGATGTATGAGAATATTTGTTAGATGTGTTGCGTTGAATATATATATATATTTGATTTTGATATGGCTTATGTTCTTGGAAATGGTGGTGTCTTACAGATGCTCTCAGTTGGAAAATGCAGGAGCTACGAGAGAGTCCTTCAGAGGTTGAATAACAGTTGATGAGAATGTTAAATGAATTGTTGGTGGAATAATATGAGTATCAATGGGTGATGATAATTTCTACCTTGTTCATAACATCAATGTTGGTGTATTGGGTAAATATTATTTAGGATTCAAAACCTGAAAGTGATCTAGGAATGGTTGGATGGAAGTTACCTATTTCCAAGATGGTTGATGTACAGTGATCACATGGTCTATGTTCATGGGATATTTTTGGTTCCTACATCCATGAGGGAAGATCTGAGGAGGGAATCTCATTACTCTCAGTGGGAAACACACCTAGGTTCAATGAATATTTATTGAGATATCATGAGACACTTTTGGCGGTCGGAAATGAAGAGTGATGTTTCAGGCTTTGTCTCTCATTGTCTAACCCATCAATGACAAGGAAGATTGGTTCATCCACTTCTCATGCCCATGTGGAATTGGGATGAGGTTTAATTGGAATTTTTTATGAGGTTTCTTAGGACCTTAAGAAGTTGATATTCTATTTGGATGATATTTTATCATCTAAATAAGTTGAAACATTTCTTGACGATCCGAGAGACTCACATTAATGATGAGTTTGAAAAAATTTATGTTTGAATTGTTGTACAACTACATAGAGTGACCTCCAGTATTATATTAGATATATTAATGAATTTTACAACATATTTTTGGTGAGTATTGTAGAAGGATTTGGGGACTCAATTAAATATGAGTATGGTTTATCATCTATAGACTGATGGGAAGTTTGAGAGAAAGATCCATATTTTGGAGGATATGATTTGGGAATGTATCTTGGATTTATATGGAGCATGGCATGTCAACTTTCCTTGGTGGAGTCCACATACAATAATAGTTTGTAGTCATAGATCCAGATGGATCCTTTTGAGACTCTTTATGGTTAGTTGTGCTACTCACCACTGTGATGGCATGAGGCGGGTGAGGAAACTATCATTGGGTTGAGTATGGTGTAGGATACCTTCAAGAGGGTTCAGTTGAAAAAGAAATGGTTGGTTACGAATCATAGTAGACAATTATCATATGTTTATTATAGGATAAGAACATTGAAGTTTGTTATGGTTGATCAGGTATTCTTGTGGGTATCACCTCAATTGGGGTATTTTCTTTTATGGAGGCAAGGTAAGCTGGTGTCATGGTTTATAGGCCCATTTGAGATCATCGGATTTATTAGCTTAGTGGATTTATAATTGGGTATTCCTCCATGATATTGGGGTATGAATAATTTGTCCCATGTCATATTCTGTGGTAATAACCCTATCATGTGCATGTGGTCGATAACGAGGATGTTGAGTTAGAGCATGTTAAATCATTTTTGGAGCATCTGGTTTGAACCAGGGACCGAAGTGATAATTTATTAAGGGAAAATATGGTACCACCTATTTAGGTTTTGTTGAAGCATGGGTGAATCCAATAGGAGACTTGGGAGTGAGAGACATATATTATAGTTAACCATGCAACATTCTCCAAGAAACCATTTAACATGAGATAAAGGAAAAAATCATGGTTGGCACATGATTTACCAAATAGTGTGGCCAAGCCATGCAAGTTCCCTGAAGAGGTAATTATCCTAGCATGGTTGGTACATGGTTTGAAAAAAAAACGTGATAAAACCATGTAATTTATTTTAATCATATAAAAAATTGGTTTTTCAGTCTTAAACCTTCCCAAAACTCCTCATTCTTCCTACTATGAATAAGGAACTCAAAAATTGGGACTCCGGTGGTGGTTCTTGGTGATTTATCTCCTTATAAACTCTGATTTTGTTGGATTTGGAGATTCTGATCCTTTAGATTTCATGGTATGTGATCACTTACCCTCTATTCTTCATTTTTTTCCATGATATTCTCCATTTATCTAGGAATGAGTCATAGATCCATGTTTTCATGCCCAAATATATTGATTCTAATGAGATCTATAGATATTTATTAGTTGTTTGATGGATAAAGGTTGAATCTGGAGAATTTTCATCCATAAATGGATCTAGATCTACCATTGATGACAGATGTAATTGGGTAAATTGATTTGATTATAAGCCTATTTCACCATCTCATTCTTGAATCCTGTTCTAGAATCCTTTTTTGACGAATTGTGGTTGAATCTAGGGATCCTTGGTGTGTGATCTTAATCTGGTTGTGCACAGACATGTTTTGAGTATCGGATCTTAAAAATACTTATGTTTAACATCCACACACTTGAGGTAGGAAGTTACTTACCTTATGCATCCCCTGTATTGATATTTTTGGATTGATATTGATCACATTTGTTTGATCATGTATCCTTTGAGACCCATGTTTTATTCTGATCACATGTGTGTGCATGTGTATCCCATTATACCCATGTTGATATTGATAAAATGTGTGGGTGTATGTGGCTACTAAGACTCATTCTTGATATATTATACTTGTCCCTATATTTTTTCTCCCTATTTTGTGAGAATTTATAGCCTATGGAGGTTTTTATTCTCGTATAAAGTGATAGGTGGACAATCATGGATTGGTTAGCCTTTAGAAGGGGAGCATGTGAGACACGAGATGATGACAACAATGGACCAAGACATAGGGTGGGGGTGCGACAACCATGGTGTCAGACCCATGGTAGTGGTGGGATACAGTGTCTTAGTAGCCTGATGTGAGGAAGTGACGGGGGATGAGGGCCTTGAAGCCTGACCTGTGATAGTAAAGGGACTTGACAACCTTGTGGCCTGACCTATGACACTTAGGCTTTGTGGTAACCTAGTGGTTGACCAATGATCATGAATTCTATTAAGGTTGTTCTTATAAAATGACCAAAAAGTAGGTATGACTAAGGCACATGATAGTTTGGTTAGATCATGGTCTCTTGACACGTGATTGATTGTTTCTTGATAGTGAACTTTTTTATTTCCATGAAATACACCATTTATTCATGTGAACATATATTAAAGATGCAGTGGTGGTGTCATACTGGGTTTATACTCACACCCCGCAAAGACATATCGATGCACATATAGACTTCATGATCTGGGATTTGGGAAAAGGAAACATCCTAGAAACATGGACCTAAGGAGACGGATCTTGCTATTCAGCGGCGGTATCGAGATGGAATCCAAATTTATATCATAGTGTCTATATTTTTTTTCCTATTTCTTTATTATACTTTGGTTTGACCTTCCACATTGGGGGTCCTTCATTTATTACATTGTATGAATCTATGATAACTAAAATTTCATTTGATATAACACTTATTATTGTTTAGTTTTTCCATGTTATTATATGATATTTATTTATTTTTGTTTATGATCATGGTTTATGGCTATTGATAATGAAGGTATAGTCTCCCCACTGCACCGTTTAAAACCTCACCACTAGTCAGCAACCTCTTGTGTGTGGGGAGGCGTGCATGAGGTCATGTAGCACACTGGCTCAGACCCAATTATCTAGGTTTGAGAGTTACAATTATAAATACCATAACCATCATATAATGATGTTTAGATGAATTTATGATAGATTTTTATGGAATAATAGAGAATACAATGTGTGATGTCCAATATTGTGTACATGTCGCACCATGAAATATGCCTATTTTTCTATTAGTTATAGATAACTCACAACCATATCTATCCTAAGTAATATAATTATATCACATAAATCAACACTATATTTTGATAACACTATATTACATCTCATGATACAGTCTTTTAGTGCATACACTATCTTTTTGTTTTGAATATCTGTCTGATTTTTTTATTTTGAATATGTTTCATGGATAACTTGACGGATAACCTTACCTTATTCACTACCTCTGTTGGTATTACCTTTGGATTGTATCTAAATTTCTCTAAGTTTTAATAAGTTTATTTTGTGATTCTATTATTCCACCCCCACCTGAAAAATAAAGTAATCATTCATCTAATTTTTTACCTTTTATAGAATTGATTTGATTTGATCACATGATATAGAAAATTTTGGATCAATTATGATTATTTTGAAATTCTGAATATTGGGTTGATATAATTGATTTAGAGTCATAAGATAAATAAGAATATGTTATCATCTAGGATGAGGTCTATAAATCCTCTTTGACAAGTACTAAATGTGTAATATTTTTTTATAATGGTCTATTTGATCTATTACCATATGATATTTGGTAATGCTTTATCTACTAAGAGAATGTTTGATATTGACATTGGGGTCTTGGAAGAAATAAGGGTTGGATTCTCCAGGCCACAAAATAGGAACTATAAATTGTCATCAATTTTTTTATTTACTAGTTATTGGATTGTATATATTTTTTTATAGGAGAAAAAAATGTTAGTTTGTGTGAGGGATTTATGTGAACAAGAGAAGGGTAGGCTCGTCATCTAAATAAAACATATTCATGATGAGGATGGCTCTCATTTTAATAATTTTCGGATTCTTAACTGTCATCATGATCTTGTGAATATTCTTAGTAAAGAAGGATTCAACGGGGTTTAAAAGGCTAGTGATGATCTCATAAAATGCAATATTTTAACCAATTTTCTGAATATGTATTTTGGAATAAATTTAATTATAGTTTTCATGATAGTATTTTGACTTGATTGAACCTAGATATACAAACAATATTATCATGACCCCCTTCCCCCAAAGAGTTCCCCTCCTAGGCCAGTAATGATAGGAGGATAGTTACAACCCATGTTCTGCCTCCAGTACGCTCCAGGTTGGTGATTAGAACTGATGGTATATCATAAAAATTAGATTCATTACCCTCTAAGAGAACATTTAGAAGAGTAAGATAAGACAAATAGATTAATAAAATCCTTCTTAGATAGATAGAAGATCTCTTAAGTACATACATGTGATTTCATATAGAACAAAAACAACTAAAAGGAACAATAAGTATCAAAAAGGTAAAGATGACACCAACCAAAAATCACATAAAACTCCTACAAAACCATGAGCTAGTAATTTTCATCCAAATCTCCAACCCTCTCCTATTGATATGAATATAATTTTATATATACATTTAGTGAGAATAATAGTATACTCAATTGGATTCTCCCTAGATCATCTCATTCAAAATATAAATAAATCATACTAAAGCCCAGTGAACAATAAGTAAAACTAACACATCTCCTAAAAAATTATAATAAGTTACCAACCTCACCATGGATATCTCCCTTCAAGTATCACATACAATAGATCTTATAATATAATATCAAGAAAGGGTACCCCACTACTGCTTCCCCACTGTTTTTTTACTCTTTCCCAAAATCACACGTTCTATGTTGAAAGACACTCCAATACTACTAGAGAAAAAGGATAAAACTATAATGGTTCAGATATTCTAAGTTCATGTATACCTTAATAAAATACATTATGATTTGAATCCTAGAAATTTATTATTTTATGAACATGATGTTGTAAATGCAACTGATTTTGGCCTCAGTATGATAGTGTAGGATGATGTTGGATAGAAGGGCATGGAATTGAAATCTTAAGGAGATTGAACTTAACAATGATGATGAAACTAATTATTTATAAATATAGAAATGATATATAATACTAGAGATAGATATAAAATACCAATTTTAATATAGAGGGAAAATGGGGCCAGATAGGCCGAATTCCTAATTTTTTAAATACTGTAACTCTAAGATTATGAGGAATAAAGACCATTGTACCTTTTTAAAACATTTAAGAAAAATTATTTAAAATAATAATAAATTAAATTAATTTGTTTATTTTTTTAAAAAAATTATTTTTTTAAAATATTTCAGTAACAATATTATTATTTCTATAAGTTTCCTTCAATTTATGATGCATCAAACACAATTCGTTTTGTTCCATTACATTTCATTTCTTTCTAGATGATTTTTAGAATGGAAAGGTCCTTAATCCACCTATTTGATTTTGTAACTGATAGGAATCATTGGAGCTAGAGAGAAGTAAAGATTGATTTCTATTGATAAAAAATACTCAGAAAGAAATAGTAGAAGTGTATAAACTAAGAGAAAATAAATAAAAAACTGGAGAAGGATTAGCAAGAAGGAGACGAACTCTTAGGGATGTTTCACCCTTAGGTCAAGGTGGAAGCCTTAGAATAGCCTTATCTGAAACCCAAATAATATCCCTATTGTCCCACACCTACTCAACCATAAATTATTTATTATTCTCTACTAACTCTAATATCCCCAACAACCTAATAGAGGAAAGGGAAATATTACCATTAATAATATCACCAATATCATGGTTGAAGAGTAGAAAAAACCCTATTCCCTTTCATTCCCATATTCTTGAAAAAAATACAATGTCCCCAAGGTGAGACTAAGTTATAGGATAAATTGTATTAGTCCTCTTATAATCTAATGTTTGTATCCTGTGTGGGCTCTTGTCTCTTGATACAACAGAAGGATGCACCTCCAATTTTCTTCAAAATAGTAAAGATATTCATTTTCTTCAAAAAAATCCATAATGATTCCAAACATAGAATAATCGTGAGATATAAATGAGTGTATAATTGTAAAAAAATTATAAATCAAATAATTTCATGGATATCCAGTATATTTCTAGAATAAAATTGCTAAATAAATTATGAATTGATCCATTATGTTTATCATAGTAATCCCTAACACCATTTTATTTCCTTTTTCTACCCTTATAATCTTGTTTGACAAATTAGTGAAAGTTATAAAGGATACTTAACCAATATCATTTCCTACATAAATAATTATGTGCTCTTATATCAAAACAACGACATCAGATAAGAGAAGGAATTCTATAAAAACATTACTCACAAATTTTTCAAACACAGATGAAAAGAAAATACCTTGTGTCCTCATTGTACCCCTTAGAAATCTAGAATTCCCACTAATAAACAAGATAAATTTCTTATAGATGAGGTTTTCTAAATTTATCAATGAAACTATGGAGCCTCTTTAGATAATGAAGATAACAACACCATAATCAACATTTGTATTATTCTTAAATCTAGATACACCAAGACACTCATTTTAATCTCAAGATTTTTTCAAAACATCATAAATGGAAGGATTCAAACACCAAGAATTAGTATAAAACAACAAGTCTTGATGAAGTCTTCCATTACAGGCTTTAATAACCACATAAGATTTAAAATCAATAATATCCATTATAGGAGAACTTGTTTCATGAGAAATATTAGGAACCAAAAACACTAGATAATAGTAAGAAATAAAAATAGATAAGAAGTTTCAACATGTATCACCAGTTGACATCATAAAAATTGAAAGAATCCAAGAAACTCTAGTTTTTCTACTAGAAGTAGGGTACAATTCACCAAGAAGAAAAAAATTAACCACGAGAAGTGGTTTTGTAGGAATTAAGAACACTGCTTCTCCATGTTCACATATTGCATAATTGAATAATATATCATTTTCAAAATGCAGTTCACCCCAAGGATTCCCATAAATCCATTCTAAATAAGAATTTCACTACAACGCCCTACTGTTCCTTTCCTATATGAACCTCTAAACATTTAAGATCACCTCTTAAATTTTCATACTATGACTATCAAAACTAATTTTTTTCCTTTACTCTAGAACTGACCGACATACTTTCAAGATAATGAATTTCTCTATTTCCAAATTGTGGTGTTTCCTTGGACAATTCATATCATGTAAAGAACATGGAATTCGAGTAGGAAGAGTGGATGTGAGCACCTGAGATGAGGGTGTGGATTCTTCTGTTGTGATTCACTGATCACGAAGAGAGATAATGGAGGGAGAAAATAGGAATAAAATCAGCTTTATTTCACAATGAACAAAGCTTCCAAAACTTATCTCTACACCTCTCTATCTCTCTCATGGAGATCTCAAGTATCTCTTTACTGGATGCAATAATCTCTTCTTGGATCAGATTAATGATGAAGGAAGATCCCTAAGGATTTCTTATATATCCATGGTGGGTGGTGTCAAGTTTTACAAAACTCACACCAATCCCCCACCTACCAAGGACTTATCCCATGGCTGCCACCTACCATGGACATCTCCCATGGGTTCCACCTACTATGCTATTAGGTGGAGTTGTGCACCAACCACCTTTGATAGTAATGGTGGGAAATAGATGGATATTTCCATCAATTATCCCCCTCCAACTGCAATCCATTAGAGCATATACAAAGTTTTAGATTATCTTAAGAAACCACCTTTTTCAACATATCCATCGGGATCTTCTTTGTTTGGATCTTCACAAGTCACAGTAGCTATTGATCCATCACTTCACATATCTAATGATAGAGAATGTTGATGTTATTATTCTGGGAATGGTACATGGAGTCCTTTCTCAAGTATAAATCACTTTGACTATCACAATGAACCATTTTCTCCTTATGGATGAATCCAAGATCCTAGAGAAAATTATTTATCCACAACATATCATTTCCAGCTTCTGAAGCAGTAATGTACTCTACTTCCATTATAGATAAAGCGACGCACTTCAACAACCTTGACAACCATGATACAACTCCTCCTACAAAAGTATATATGTATCCTGATGTAGACTTCTTGTTATCAGGATTTATGGTCATATATGAATCCATATATCCTTCTAAGAGAGTTTTATCTCCCCCATAGCACAAACATATCATTGAATTACCTTTAAGATACCTCAAAATCCACTTGACTACATTCCAGTCCTACTTCCCAGGATTGGAACGAAATCAGATCACGATATCCACTACATGAGAAATGTATGGACTTATACTCACTATATCATACATCAATCTTCAAACTTCTATGGAGTATGGTACCATCTTCATAGCCTCAATTTATTTCTTATATTATGGTAATGAACTCTTGCTCAACTTAAAATAGACAGGAAGAGGAATGCTCACTGGTTTGGATTTGTCCATGTTGAAACATTTCAAAACATGTTCAGAATACTTCTCTTGAGATAACCATAACAACCTCCTCTTTCTATCACAAATGATCTGCATTCCCAAAATCTATTAAGCTACACCCAAGTCTTTCATATCAAAAGATTTAGATAACTCCTTATTCAACTGGCTAATATTTTATGCATCCTTCCTAAGGATCAATATGTCATCAACATAAAGTAGAAGAGAAATAAAGATACCATCTGGAAATATCTGGATGTAAACACATTGGTCTCCCTATGTCCGCCTATAGACATGAATCACCACGAATGAGTCAAACTTATTATACCACTTTCTGGGAGCTTGTTTCAGTCTGTACAAGCTCTTCTTCAATTTTCATATTATTTTTTCATGTCCAAAAACCTAAAAACCTTTTGGATTCTTCATATAGATCTCCTCCAAGAGCTCACTATGAATAAAATTATTCTTCACATCCATCTATTCAAGATCCATGTATAATCTATCCACCAATCCAAAAATATCTTGGATTGAATCCATCTTCAAAATGGGTGAAAAGATAGCATCAAAGTCAACTCCTTTCTTCTGAAGTAATCCCTTGACAACTAACCAGGATTTGTGCTTGAACACTTTTTTTCTACCATCCTTCTTCAGTCTAAACACCCATTTGTTCGTTAGTGCCTTCTTACCATTGGTTAGTTCCACCAAATCATATGTCTATTTCTTCATCAAAGAATCCATCTCATCCTCTATTGTATGCATCCACTTGAGTTTTTCAGGATAAGACACTGCTTCCCGGTATCCTTTTGGATCCCCCTCATATGATAGAAACAGGTACTTTGACTCCTAATATTTTGTTGATGGAATCCTTCCTCATGAAGATCTTCAAACCTTGTGAAATGTTAGGTCTGTGAGACACAACATCACCTAGATCCTCTGACGGTTCTATAACTTCTTGTGGAGAGGATTGAGTCTCCACATGCTCAATATATTTTTCCACTACGTCATGGTCCACTACCAATGAGGCTTCTTGAGCCTCATCCTCTTTATTGATAGGTGGTTCTAATATAGGTATTGAATCATTAATTGATTCCTTGACACTTTCCCTTTGAGACATTCTAGGATTTTGAATGTCCTCAATCATCTGGTCCTCTTGGAATACAACATCTCTAGTTTTGATCATCATCTTCTCCTTTGGGTCCCAAATATTGTATCCAAACTCCTCATCTCTATAGTTGATGAAGATTCATGGAGTAGATCTCCAGTGTAACTTCTACATGAGCTCCTTGGATACACGTAAAAATTACAAACATCCAAATACTCATAAATGAGAGTAAAAGGGATGTTTATCGAACCATATCTTTTGCGGTATCTCAAAATTCAGCGAGACCGATGGTGATCTGTTGATGAGGCAGGAAGCAACCTGAATAGATTCTCCCTAGAATGGATTAGGGAGATTATCCAAACTCATCATGATTATAATATTCTCCATGATGGTTATGTTTATCCTTTCTGAAAATTCATTGTGTTGTGGGGTTTGTGGTATTGTCCTCTCATGTCGGATGCCCTGACTCCTACAATAGGCATCAAATTTTATGGATGCGTACTCTCCTCCATTGTTTAAATGAAGACACTTCATCTTCCTTACAATTTCACACTCCACCATGGAATGTAACTTCTTGAAGTATTTTAGTAATTTTTCCTCCTTCCACAAGAATAACACCCACACCCTTCGGGATGCATCATCATTAAAGGATAGAAAATATTTTTTACCTCCCAGTGAATCCACCTACATGGGTCTGCATACATCAAAGTGCACCAGATCCAACAACTCTGATTTCCTTGATGAAGTAGTATTGACTGAGACTCTATGCTACTTCTCATAAAAGAAATATTTGTAAGGATCAAGTGATTCATCCTTATTAATATTTATATACTTCTTCTTTTTCATGGTAGATAACCCTCCTTCGCTCATGTGGCTGAGTCTCCTATACCATATATTGGATGGCGTATCTCCTTCCACCATGTTGAGGATTTCTTCACATATCTTCACATGATTTTTGTAAAAATTATCACATATGTGTCCTCAGGTGATGATGACGGCTCCTTTTTTCATCCTCCATGCTCTATTACTGAAGATGTTTTCATAGACTTGTCGATCAAAGGCTATACCTGATAACGTGTTGATTTGAAGGCTTAGAACATGTAGAACATCCTTCAGGGTGATTATTTATCCAATGTTTATCTTGACTTGGATATCACCCATGCCAAAAATCTCTACTAAACTAGTATTCCCTATCTTAACTGCACCAAAGTCACCAGTTTGATAAGTTATGAAATACTCATTATGTGGAGTGATGTGGTACAATTCTACAGTATCAACCACCCATTATGTGTCTTGTAAATATGTGTGAAATAATTTATATTATTCTTCTTTTGAGAAAAGAACAACTTCTCTGGTGACTCTCACATGCATGTCTCCGTTTATTATTTGTTGGTTGCTACTTTGACCCTTTTTTATAGTAACTTTAAATGGTTCTTCTTTATGTGTCTCTTCATGACCCAAGGGTATAATTTTTTATGTTGGCCTCCTTCCATATATGTATCTTCCTATGTTCTTACTTCAACCTCTGGTTATCACCCCTCTACTTATTTCTTCTTATCTCACTGTCTTCTCCAGAATGAAAGATTGCATATGGTTGTAATTTTCATCCTTCCTTTGGGCCTCCTCATTGAACAATGCATCCTTTACAATTTCAATGGTAATTTTTCTTCTAGGCACCGAGTTTCTAAGTTAGATGAAAATAATATCCTGGTTATTCGGGAGTGTACATAGTAAGTGATTCACTTGACCTTTATCATTTAGAGTCTTACTTACAACCAAAAATTGGTTAACTGGGCTTTAGACCTTGTTGGTTTGTTTAGATATAGAGCTTTCACTCTATAGTCAAAGATTCATCAACTGATTCAATAAGACGATCTTATTTTGAGTGGTATTTGATAGGTATGTATTTTCCAACTTCATTCAAAGTTCATACGTGCTAGTCTTTTGAGAAAAATGGTGGTAAATGTTGTGATTGATCCATTGGTGTATTTGACCGATCATTTTCTTATTCATTTTTTTCTACTCTACTTCTTTAATGGAATCAGTGTTGACTCCCTTGTTCTCAATGGGGTTAAAAATATCTTTATCATTGATGAGATCTTCTAGTAGAGACTTCCAAATGGAGTAGTTCGAAGAAGTAAACATGATCATCCCTTCCTTGGATGGTCCCTCCATTGAATTTTAATTTTTTAAAAATTCGGTATAGAATTTGGAAAAATAAAGCTCATTTTTGCATCTAGAATGGTCGAAAATGGTGGAATAAACTCTGGTATTATCAAAATTAGACACTGATTCATCAAGGTATGACCAAAATAGTGTCAACGATTGAGATCAACTGATGATGTGGTAATGACATGGCGCTAATTTGGCATGATGGATCAGATGCTAGAAACTCACTAGAAAAGTCACTGGTGCTGGAACAATACCTTCTTCTTTAGCAAGGGGGTACTATAGCACTTGAGATTTGACCTAACTTTGACTAAACCTAGGAAGCTCGTTTTAGCTCTTTTTTTACACTGTTTGTGTCGTTGGAATCGAATCACCTTTAAAACACAATTCTGGGAAACTTAAATTTTCCGATCATCAGAAAACTCCACTATTTACTGCCATTTCACCGAACCTGCCATCTGATACCACTATTTTGATTCTCCGATCACGAAGATAGATAATAGAGGAAGAAAAATGGGAAGAAAATGGGATTTATTGCATAATGAAAAAAGCTTACAAAACATATCTCTACACCTCTCTATCTCCCACATGGAGCTCTCAAGGCTCTCTTTACTATATGCAATAATATTTTCTTGGATCAGATTGATGATGAAGAAAGATCCCCAAGGCTTCCTTATATATCCATGGTGGGGGGTGTCAAGTTTGACACAACTCCCACCAATCCCCCACCTACCAAGTACTTATCCCACGACTTCAACCTACCATGGACATCTCCTATAGCTTCCACCTACTATGCTATTAGGTAGAGTTAGTTCACCAGCCACCTTCTACAGCAATGGTGGGAAGAAGATGGATATTTCCATGAGCTTCAAAGTTCATTGCATCCATATCCTTCTTTCTCTATTCACTCATTGTCATAATTTTGTGCATCCCAAGGATTCACATCAATCTGTGATTAATAAAAATTTCACCGCACCACTCTTTTGTTTTTTTCCAATCTAAAATTGTAGACTTTTAAGTTGAACTCATAAATTTTTAAATTCTCATAGTTAAAACCAATTTTCTTCCAATTATCTAGAACTAACAGACATATTTTTTATACAATGACATTCTCCATTTCCAACTTACACTTTTTCCTGGAAAATTTATCTCAGGTAAATAACTTAGAAATCAGTAGGAAGAGCGGATGTGAGAACCTAAGATGAGGGTGTAGATACCGCCAGCTTCATTACATTCATTGCATTCTTCCTCTCTTCACTCATCAAATATTTCATTGGATGGATTTTTTCGATCAAAAAATTTTATGATTCAAGCATGTTCCACATTCCTCATGATGAGCTTTCGATGGTAACCAAATAGGTAAGACAATACTATTATTTCCACTATTTTATACACTCTTATTACTCTATTTATTACATATTTCCCGGTCTTTCTTAATGTACTGAGAAGTCAGTAGAAAACCCAAAAGTATGTAGACAAATAGAAAATCCAGGACCGATCACAGTTGACTGAAATTCCAAATTTCCTCCACATGTGTTGTGGGAATCATTCCATATACTCAAATTTAATATAAAAACTTCTTTAATAAACTTCACCTTACTATGAACACCTTTAAGTTAAATATTTTTCACTCTCCATGCATCTTCTTATTGTTCTGAGGTAGAGAAAAGTTTCTTAACCTTAGTTATTGAAGAATAGATGTGCATATAAAATGGTAAATCTTACATATATATGGACTAAAGATTCTTATTACTGCCAACATGCAATTATTCTGGAAGTTTTCTCAAAGTAAATATATGTGGTATAATCTATGAAAAAATGAATCTCCAAAAACTGAAGTATTTTTTCCTTAAAACATCATGTGACCACTCAATTCACATTTGATATTATAAGAATCTTCTCCATCTAGAATTCCCTCATATGGATGACCTAATTTGGAAACTAGATACTCCTTGTGGAAATAGATTAGACCAGTCTGGAAAACCATCAATCGCATTACAACATCCTCTTATTACTTAATATACACCAAAAATTCCTAAAAATTTGTAGTTTTGGACTAGATACTTCATGTTTGGGATTAAAGAATATAGGATAAGATTGTTGAACAAAAATATCAACAAAATATCATGTTCAAACCTTCTTGGTACATTGTGTATCATGTGATTTCTCCCTAAATTCCACAAGTTCTTAAGAGAGGATTCCTTTGGACATTTTAGTAGGTGAGATGAGTTTTATCACTCCTCTACAATCCCATGTAGCTTGTAGAAGTCACAGATAAGGTTTGTCTATAACTTGTGGACTGGAAGAATGGTCTAACATAGATGATTATAGAAGACGTTGCACCACAAATTGGTCCTCGTTTTTATTTATATCTTTCATGGACTTGAAAAACTTTTGATTAATATCATAAACCTTACAACATATCTCTTCTTCATCCACATGATTCATCCAATCCAACTTAACCTCTTTCATAGGTTTTGAAAGACGATAGAGAAAACATTGAACAAGGTACTCATCTAGTGGTCATGTTTGTGTCTACACATTGCACCACTTCTAGAACTATTTTATGGAGGATCTCACGATGGAAAACATGGGTGTATATCACTAGAAGTGGTCACAATAAATTCATAGTAAATATAGTAGCAGCAGGAACACGGGTTTATTTCTTCTCTCTTTGATTAAAATACAACAAACCCAACATACATATTTATAGCAATAAAACCACACACCAAACCAAAAAAAATAGATATAAGTAAAAATCTATAGGGTAGGTTCCACCAAAACCACCATCATCAAACACATCATTCATCCTTCATTTGAGAACTCCAAGCCTCTATATCTATAGTTGATAATTAGTCTCGTCCAGAGAAAAACAAGCTTATTTATCCAACATCCCCCCTTAAACTTTTTTTCTTATAACCCATGAATTTTAATAATATCCATGTAGATGACCAATGGGTGAAATGACTTCACCATAGTCAAATATTTCATTTTCCTTGTAGACTTTAGTTCCATAGATGAAATAGATTTTCTTATCAATCACTTTCTTCTGC
This sequence comes from Viscum album, assembly GCA_963277665.1. Lineage (NCBI taxonomy): Eukaryota > Viridiplantae > Streptophyta > Magnoliopsida > Santalales > Viscaceae > Viscum > Viscum album. Next base: position 1,423,363,073 of record OY728143.1, read on the forward strand.
ATTACATTGGTTTTAGATTCCTCAAAGCTAAATAGATTGTAAATCATTTAGAGATAATAAAAATTTACATACTCCTCCATTGGTTTTGACCTCTCATATATATCTGCAAGTATTCGAACATTATTGAGTATGTATATGAGAAATTTCTTGTTCAATGTATTCAGATGTAGGAGTATGTGGTAACGGAATCAGTGGTTCTTTAATTTCTTCAATTACTCATTCCCCCATTGGTAATTCTTAAATGATCTTTTCATCTTCTAGAATGATTCATACCTATCAAGAATCATCATCTTGATTACACTTCTATGTCTCATTTTCATCAAATATGACACCTCTACTAAATATAATCTTCTTGGTGATGAAATTATACAATCGATATCCCATTTCAAAGTCTCTATATCCCATAAGGACCCACTTCACTCCTTTTTCCTTGAGCTTTGTTCATTTTTCCTCTGGGATCCTGACATAGGAAATAGAAAAAAAAACTCTATAATGAATCACACTTGGTCTATGAGTACTCCTGAAAAGCATGATAGGTGTACTCCCCACCTTAACTAGATCAAAATGTTTTTATATGATTCTTCCTTTGATTTCCCACCAGTGCCTTGAATTCTTTAAAGATGATAAATTCTTATAACTTCATCTTGAGAAAATATATCCATGTTTTCTTACTATAATCATCGATAAATTTCATAAAATACCTTCTTTATCCATTTGATTTTGGATTCAATGGACCACACACATCAGTGTGAACAAGCTTGAGTGGTGCTGAAGCTTTCTAGTTGGCCTTCATCGCAAATTTGTTTCTATATTGTGCTTACCGACCTGGATATAATGAAAAATAATGGGTCATAAGGAATATGAGTTTAAAGGGGTATTTTGTATCATAAACTCATATTCCATGGATGTTTCAAAAAATACACTATAGTAATGGTGGGTTGAATAATTCAAACTTGATTAAGGTGTTTGGATTATAATGCTTGGGTATCACCAACCACACCATATTTGTAGACTTGTATTTCCTCTCTTTTTATTATTAATTTTTTTATTGTAACCCTATAAATAGGGAGTATTTTGTGTGTTGTAATATGAATTCTAGGTGAATAAATAAATATCAATTTGTTTCATTGCGTTTATGTTGTTATGATCACCTCTAATGATATGTGCCTATGATGTTGGGTTTTCTGCTACAAGATCCTCCATCAGTGGTATTAGAGGGGCATTGAATCCTCTGATTACAAGAACCACCTTCAATGGGATCTTATATTTGAAGGTAATCTTCACTGATATAGATCTGTGAGAGTTGTTTTAGATCTGTTGTAGATGTGTGAAGAAGAAGATGAATTGTATTCATAACTATTCAAAAACTATAAGAATCCGATTTTCATTTTAATTTTTCAAAATTTTCTTTGCTTTTACAATTTTATATTCCATTTTTTGGCATTATTCAAATTAGTTATTATCTCACACATATATTCCCCTCCCTCCTCTCATAGCCTCTATGCCACTTTTTTTGACTTTTTTCAAAATTTAGCCACTCTCCACAATTTTTTGTTCCCTCCGTGTCTATCATCTTAAATTCACAAAAGAAATACCCCTTTTCATTTTCCATCCTCCATGCTCATATATCTAAAAAAACTTATCCATTATTTTGTATTCTGAAAAGAAATTGGAATCCTTCAATTCAACAAAAAACTATTGTAGTCCATAATCCAAAAAAAATATTCTCCATTCCTATTTTGAATATATATATATATATATATATATATATATTTGAGTGATCCAAAAAATTGTTTCAATATGGAATTCCAAAAAAATCACTATCTGAAAAAAAAAATCCTAGATATTGAATTCAATTTCATCGATGATCCCTTCAAGTTATTTCCAGACATCGATGACGATGATGGACACTCGCACCTTCGTCTTTTCTCCTAAATCTAAATCAATCATTTTCTCCTGAAGCTACTGAAGAAATGGAGTTTTTTTCCATCGCATACACTTCCCCAAAATGCAATAAATAACTGAAGTTACTATCCAATGAAGAATCCTTCCTGAGATTCAAAACCTTGGTCGATGTTGTATTTGGAGAACCATATGCCAATTCAAGATTCTTAATGCATAGAAGCCCCATGTTGGCTCCCTTGGTAAAGAAAACTGACTCCTCCTTCCAGTGTTTCCGAGCCTTGGTGAAGTCCGGCAGTAAGGGGTGACATTTCAATGAATATGAGATAGATGATTCCATGACATAGAATATGATCCTAGTCGATTAGTACAAGCTGGAAGAATTATAAATTGAATCAATAGAATCTACTTTGCTTCTTGGTGCTATTATTTTATTCCTACGATCACCTCTAGTGATTTTCTTATCTGTTTCCTCATGTGATTCTGAATTTACTAAATCTAATGACTATGGTGAAGTCATTATACCTATTGGTTACCCACCTGGATATAATGAAAAATCCTAGGTTGTGAGGAATATGAGTTTAAGGGGGTGTTGGATAATAAACTCATATTCCATGTATGGTTCCAAACATCAATTGTAGTGATAGAGGTTTGAATAATTCAACACTGCATAACGTGTTTTCCTTGCAATGCTTGGGCGGCACCTACCACGCCAGATTTGTAGACTTGTATTTTCTCTATTTTTATTGTTGGTTTTTTTGTGTGATTAGAACTCTATAAATAGGGAGTATGTGGTGTGTTATAATATGAAATCTAGGTGATTAAATAAATATAATTTTTTTTCCTTGCATTTGTGTTGTTGCAATCACCTCTAGTGATTTGTGCCCATTATATTTTGTTTTCTCCTACAAAAGATCATGCATAACTATTTCTGTTCGGTCTCTTCTAGATGTACTATAATTTGTCGAGAAAAAAATTCAGTTGATGTGTTCTTATGTCGAAAAAAATTTATTTGTTCCAACTATACTAGTGGAAGATCAAACTGCTCCCCACGTCATACTTGGAATAAAAACATCAGAGCATGATATTGAACCAGGAACTCTATATGTATCCTTTCATAAGTGTCTATCTCTACTTCTTGAATTTTCAACTTCATCCTAGATAGATTTTCACCAACATTCCACAATCTCAATCCATGATCTCAATGGAAGCACCAATTTGATAGGAATTTTTGGATTTAGAGAGAATTAAAGAGAGATTTATATTTATAAACTATACTTGTACAGTAGCATTATCAGTTTACAAACCAAGAGAAAATAAAGAATAAGAAACTGGAGAAGAAGCCGGAAGAAAAAGAGGATGAACTCCTAGGGTTGTTGCACCCTTAAACCATGGTGTAAACCTTTGAACAACCTTATATAAACCCAAAATAATATCCCATTAATCCCCCACCTACTTAGACCTACCTTATTTATTATTCCCCACCAACTCTAATAGCCCCAACAACCTAATTGATGAAAGTATAATATTACCCTTACTTAATATACCCAATCCTATCACTTCATAGAAGACAACCCCACATTCCTTATCTGTAACCATATATGGATTTTTAATGTATGTTTCTATAGTTCCACCATTCCACCCTTTAACCCTCCCTTCATTCCTTAATATCTTAATGTGTATTATAGTGGAATGATTTAATGTACAAGTATTAACCTCCTATGTGTTTTAAGCTTTTCAAGACACCCCTCATTTCATCAAAGGTATAGGTTATACAATTGATTTACTTATTCTTTAGTAAAATTATTACTATAGTTTTCATTTTTAATAAAGGGGTGTTTGTTTTATTTTAAAAAAAAATAATCAGAATAAAATCTTTTTTCATAGTAGATCTCTGTGAGTTCTAACATAGAAGTATTATATTGGCGAATCAATTTATTTATGGTTATCTAGTATTCAAATGTCCCCTCAAGTATAACGAGAGTCAAGATCACATGTTTTATGAACACATGATCATCAAAGGAATATAGGGTGAAATTTCCTTTGATAAATTTTGTCTCAAATGAGGTTAAAGTTTTTACAATTGTTATTTTTTCTTGACACTTTTCCCATTTGAAATAACATACTTACACTTGTTTGCAAATGGTTCATCTTCAAATAGATAAGTAATAAATGAGTTAATGTTGGGTGTAGTGTATGATTTTATTCAGTGATTTATTACGTACAAACAATCCAAGAGACCAAAGGTGTTGAGCATTACACATGATCCATACTTATCCTACTCAAAGAAACGATTATAGGGTCCATGATTTTTATAACAATAATGAATCATGACATGGAATACATGAAAATTTTGTATACGTATACATTCTTTTCATTTATTTTTATTTTCAATAACCTCAAATTTGTGTCTTCACTTCCTCTTCACAATGTTATGAAGTTGAAAAGTTCAATAAAAATTTTCACTAGAACAATCCATTGTTATTACTCTCTTGTATTTCTAAGTAAATTGTACATAATTTTTTATTTAAAAATACATGATAATGATTTTATTATCATAGATCTATTGAAAAAAGTTAATTTATTATTAATAAAATATATAATGATATAAAAAATTAATGAAAATTTATAGAATAATATCATTTTGTAAATAAAGAATATTAAATTAAGTTTTTAAATATTTTTCTATTAATAAGATATGTAAAGATGAAAAAATTTACCATTATTTTTCTTTGATTTTTTAAAATTTTATTTTCTACCAGACTCCCAATTCCTATCATTTCCAAACCTAAAATTGCACATTTTCTTCAAGGTGGATATATGGGAACTGGGCCTTTAATAATGAAACACCCTTCCATGTTACTAAATTAGTAGTATTTCCATGAAATCTTGTTAACCGCATAAGAGGTTTCCCCAACATCTTCTCATCCAAAATGTCCTCTAGGTAAATCAAGTCTTCAATGAATTCTCTCAAAAAATCTAGTTCGACTGGACATCTTCCAACTACCTTCTTGAGTTAGGATACATGGAACATTTGATGTACCCTACTAACATCAAATATCACATAGTATCCAATAGCCATATTTCAGTTAATATTAGTTACTGATTCTCACATATTAAACCTTATCTTGACCCAAACTAGATCTCACTATTTGTTAGATACTTCATGATGATGTTGGTTAGCGTACTATTCCATCATTTTTTGTGCATTTTGAAGATTCCCCTAAAGTTTCTTAAGAGCCTCATCTCTATAAACTAATTCACAAGCCATAACTTCAACAGAAACTTCACCATTCATATAATGCAATATTTGTAGAGGTTTGTGTTCATATACCACCTCAAATAGAGTTTTTCTAGTAGAGTTATGGTATGAAGTATTGTAACTGAATTCTTCCTATGCCAACCACATCACCCAATGTTGGGGATGTTTCGAAGAAAAAAATCTTAAATATACTTCCAATCACCTGTTAACAACCTATGTTTTTATATAAATTTTCTAGTAGTAGGAAGAACTCATATTTAAAGTATTATACTATAGTTTAAAGATTTATTTCCAAAATAGAATTTTGAAAAGTTAGTCCCTATCACTGAATATAGCGCTACAAATATTGTGTAATCTCATGATCTCTTTCATAAACATTTATGTAACTGCTTTTTGTGCATATGGATACTTAAGTGGAATAGAGTATAATCTATCAATCTATCTACCACCAGTAGTAAAAATTCAAAGCCTTTTGGTTTAGTAACTCTGGTTACAAAGTTTATAGACTTATTTTCAAACAATTTCTGAAATTGGTAGTGGATGAATGATCCCAACTGGGCTCAATTCCTCATATTTATTCTTTTGAAATACTTCACACTCTCTAACATACCTTTTCACTGATCATGTTATATCAATCCATTAAACCCTATTTATAAGGAATTTATAGGTCTTAAGGTACCATAAATTCCCTCTATCTGATGAAGAATGGAAGTATTGTAACAACTTGGGTATAATGATTGATTTCTATGGTAATAACAGTCAGTTAAATTTAAATAATAGGCTATTATGAAACAAATACCCAAGGTTTGTTGTTTTTTCCTATAATAAGCCTTCTTTCACTACAAGTAAATGGATATAATGTTGTTTCTCATCCTTTACCACTCAAAACTCTTTGAAGATAATCCTTTATATTTTTATGTGCATGTAAAAAATTTCCTAGGGTGCCTTTGAAAATGAATCTTCTACATTGTTCAATCTCCCAAGTTTATTAATAACCTCAAAATCATATCTAAAATTTTTTTCCTAACAATATTGTTGATCCATAAATATGAAACTTTGACTCAATAAGTGTTTGAGGCTTTGGTAATTAGTATAAACCTCAAATCATCTCCCATAAAATATTGCTTCCAATACTGGATAGAGAGGACTAATGCCATGATTTCTTTTTTATATATTGACTTCATCAAGTTAGATTCAGACAAAGACTAGTTGTAATAAGTAAGATACATTCCATGTAGCATAAAAAAACTCTAGTACCTAAACCTAATGAACCAAATTCCACTGTAAAGTTCCTTATAACATCCAACATATATAATAAAGGTGCAAAATTCAAAACAACCTTCAAGATATCAAACGATTTCTGGTCCTCCATCATCCACTTCAACTTGTATTTATTGGTTGAAACTGACAATACTCCTAGGAGTGAGAATGAGGAAGATATCCTTCCCAGGATAACACACATTTCCTCCTTTCAAAACAACTAACTAAATACCCCCCACCACAAAACTCTCCTCAAATATGTTTCCTGACTACTAACTTAATAAATCCATATTTACAATACTTCCCCTGACAATCAAGAGTTCTTACCCCTCCTTTGGTAAGTAATGTTTATGGAAGTTCAACTCCCCATAGGACCGGCAATGGATCCAATGAGACCAGAATCCCCATTATTATCACCCCCTTGAAATTACACCTTGTCCACAAGGTGAATATATGGTAATTGATCCCTTAATGATGCAACATCCTTTCATGTCACCTCATTAGTAGTATTTTAATTCCATATTGTTAAACACACAAGATTTCACCCCTCCATCTTCTTGGATAAAATATTTTCTAGTTAAACCAGGTCTTTAATCAATTCTATCAGAAAATATAGTTCCACTAAATGGATACCAACTGCTATATGGATTTGACATACATGGAACACTTAATGTACCCTGTTATTTTCATGTATTTTTAGTTTATAATAAACTGGTCTAATATTCCCACTAACCACAAAGGGACCATAATACAAAACAACCATATTTTAGTTAATATTTATTATTGCTTCTCGTCTATTCACCCTAATATTAACCTAGATCAGATCTCCCTCTTTGAAAGATACTTTCCGATGATGCTAGTTAGTGTACTTTTCCATTATTTTATATACACACTGAAGATGCCCCTAATTTTTTTTAATAGCATCATCTCTATCAAAAAAATTTCTTTCCACAACTTTAAATGATGCTTTACCATTTTTATAATGAAATATTTATGAAGTTTTTCATCCATATATCACCTAATATAGATATTCCTAGAAGAGGTATGGTATGAAGTATTGTAATTTAATTCCACCCATGCCAACCACGTCACCCAGTGTTTCGGATGTTCTAAAGGAAAAAAATCTTAAATATACTTCCAAGTACCTATTAAAAACCTCTGTTTTTTCACCACTCTTTGGTTGGTAGGAAGAATTCATCTTCAAAGTAGTACCCTATAGTTTAAAGAGTTCTCACCAAAAACATAACTATGAAAATTTGGTCCCTATTACTGACTATGGCACTAGAAATCCCATGTAATTTCACAATCTCATTTATAAATATTTCAATAGTTGTTTCCACTATGTATATATGCTTAAGTGGAGTAAAGTGGTCATAATTTCTCAATATATCTACCACCACTATCACAACTTTTAATCCTTGTGATTTAGGCATCTTGATCATGAAGTCCATAGAGTCTTATTCACAAACAATTTTCAGAATTGGATGTAACAGATTGAAAATTCATTAATTTATTAAAAAAATACTTTTTCCATAATTAATATTTTATTATATTTCACAACATAAGTACATAAAAAGACTATTAAAAATTAATATTACATTTCAAGTAATAATACCAATTACTATAGCTAAGACTACTACAAGGATATAAAAACCAAAGAATATAGACCATGAAATGATATACTCCATAGGATAAAACTTAATCAGGATGATTAAACATACCATGAAACTTATTTAAAGAATAATAAACATTATTAATATAACAGAAATTATCAAATAAATTGTAAAAACATTTGCTAATTAAGTATTAAATATTTATGTTTGGTGGTATACATATAGGATGTAATCAGAACATTGACTATTAGGATATGACCATAACATTATTATTACATGAATTTTGGTTAATATAACCATTTTTTAATATGACTATTGAATATTATGGTCATTGGTAATAATTTTACCATTATAATTAGTGATTATAAAGGGTAATGACAAAATATAATTGATGTAGAAGGGGTAAATGATGGACTAAATTAGTAGGATCATGCATTTTGAATCCCATTTACCAAAACTTGGGAGGGAGGCAGAATCATTGGGTTTCACCCATGACCAATCCTAATTATAGGTTCAAAAAGTAAGGCTTGAGTGGAATCGACTATAGGATAAGTTCAAGTTAGTATATATTACCACTAGGTCAATGTTAGAAGATACACCCCATGAAACTACCACCATCACACACCTTACCCTTAGGGTGTACGCTAGTGTAATAAGGGGATACGTTTCCAGAATGTAATATCATAAAAGTATAATTTCGTTTTTATAAATTAAATATCTATTTTTTAAATCCATTTTTCATTATTATTTTATATAATAAAATATACAGGAAAATAAGATGAATTTGATAAATAGATTTTATGGATACAAATAAAACAAAATTGTATTTTTAGAAAATATATACACTTTTATAATATATTAAAGAATGATAAATCAAATATATTTTCAAAAAATAGTCTTATAAAATACAATTTATTTCAATGTAAATTATACTTTAATTTTATAACGCCCTGGGAAATTTTTCTAAGTTTTAGAAAGTTGACTATGTCGTAAAGACTTATTTTTTAATAAATAATGTTTTTTAATTTAAAAGTTAAGATTTTTATATTTAGAATATTATTTTGATAAAATAAACATTAAATTTGAAATCAACGCATCAAAATTAGGTTAGGGTGAAATTTTGATAATTTTAAAAATACTTTATTTTTCAGTGAATAGTAAAAATATAATTTTGTGTTTTCAGTAACTTTTATTACTTCATAAATATGTAATAATGATATAATAATTGAAAAAACAAAATCCCTGAAAAAAATATTATTTTATTAATATTATGTATTTTAATGGATTTAAATTAATTTAAAAACCTATAAATGACTTTCCAAAGTCTAAAATGGAAATTAATATTTTTAAAACTATTTATTATGGAATATTTAGTTTTCCAAAAAAAGTAAAATTAAAAAAAAAGGTTCTAATGAATTAAAATGTTATAAAACATGACTTAAATATCTAAAATCATGAACAAAAAACATGTGCAAAACAATGTTTTTTTATTTTTCACAAACTAGAATTAAAATACCTATTTTCATAAATTATTAAACAATTTATCCTCTTTTACTATAAATACTCATCCATCCACACATTCCTCTCTAGTAAAAATACCTTAATCCTGAAAGTATTATTATTTACCCTCTATAAATTTTATATAAGGTAACTCTAATGTACTATGGTTCCCCTCTCCAAGATTTATAAAGTTACATCCCAAGGTAAGGGAACTCTCCTCCTCTTATGTCCCATTCAATTACATCTTTTATGGTATGTATTCAAATTATTTAATTACATTATTTTCATTCACTTTTTACAATCCCATTACTTCAAAAATAGTGTTTTATAAATGGGAGAACTTTTTTCCCTTTTATTATGACCATTATTTAATCCACTTGTTATACCCGTCATGATACTAAAATATTTCATGAATTTATCTCCTTTACATGAAATATTTATATTGTGAATACCAAAAACTATTCCTTTTCCATGGTTATTTACCTAGATGTAAACATTATTTATATATTATAGATTTCCATGTATGAAAATAAATTCCTTTTCATTGATAAAGAATGATGTATTGATCAAGTACATAAGAATTTATGAATTTAATGACCTTTACATGAATCCTATTCATTATTTCCCATGAGTTATTAATGAAGTTTTTTCTTGTGATCTATGTGGAACACATGAATTAAGAAAAATTAAGGATGCACTATGATAGTACTCTAATTCATTAGGTAAATAATTAATCTCTAGATATGACATATTTATGATATCTTGGTGAATAACCTTGGTAATTATGTTTTATAAAACCATGGTGATAAACCTTAGTTATATGATTATGAATATCTTATCTTTATATTACATCCACATTACCATGTGACGATTCATGTTCATTTTATTATTATATAACTCATGCTATTATGGTCATGCCTTATTTTTATGCCTCATGGTCACATGATAAATATCTCCTTCATTTATTTCCTTACTAGGCTTTATGATCAACCCTTTCTTTAGATGTATGTCCCTAGGATATGATATGTAGAAAAAGTAACCTAGGATGAATCTATAAAGAAGTATTCCATGTGAATTTGAAGAAATTTTATGTTTTTTCATGTGTTATATTCCTAATTTCTAAGAGAAAAACCTCAAAAGATCATATGTGTTATTTTATGTTTTACCATGTAATGAATGTTTTATGTATTAAAAAGGAAGGATTTCATATTAGAAGTGGATAAATGAGCCTAGATGGGTTCAATTATTCATATTTATTCTTTTAAAATCCTTCATGATCTCAAAAATACCTTTACATTGATTATTTCATACTAATCTAGGATACCCCATTTGTAAGGAATTTATAGGTCTTAAGGTACCGTAAATACCATCCTTCTGATGAAGAATGGTAGTGTTGTAATAACTTGGGTATCAAGAATGATTTATTTGGTAATTCTAGTCAGTTCAATTTATTCAACATGAAATTATGAAACAAATACTTAGGTTTCATTGTGTTTTCCCACAATAATACTTTACTTCCAACAAATTATTGTCACATTGTATCTCATCCTTTACCACTCAAAGAACTTCCCAACCAGACCTTGATATTTCCATACGTATGCAAAAAATTTCCTAGGGTGCCCTTGAAAATGCATATACTACATTATTCAGTCTACCTAGTTTATAAATAACCTCAAAATCATATCCTAGTAATTTTTCCTACCATCATTTTTGATCCATCGATTTGACCCTTTGAATCAATAGGTGTTTGAGGCTTCAATGATCAGTATAAACCTTAAACTGTATCCATATCAAATATTGCTTCCAATACTGAATCAAGAGGACTAATTCCATGAGTTATTTTTTATATACTAACTTCGTCAAGTAAGAGTTATAAAATGATGTATTGTAATAAGTAATAGGTATTATTTGTTGCATCAACACACCACCAAGACATGAACCAAAATCATCACATTACACTATAAAAGTCCTTGTGAAATCCAATATGTATAATACCAATGTAGAATTCACATCACCCTTCAATATTCCAAATGCTTTTATTCCTATAGAATCCAATTGAACCTGTATTTCTTGGTTAAATATATCAGAGTTATTTCTATTATTCTATAGTCTCCTATGAACTTTTGGTAATATCCAATAAGTCTTAGGAACCCTCATACTTCCTTTAAATTTCATGGTGTTAACCAAATTTTTAGATCCACTAGTTTCTTTAGGTCCATAGATTCCCCTTATAAAGAAATAATATGTCCCAAATATTCTACTGACCTACTTCTAGAGAAACACTTTTTTTCAACATAGAGTGAATTTTATATTTTCATTTTCAACACAAGATATAGCTTCTCTGGGTGTTCATCCCACCTATTGTTATATACCAATATATCATCAAAGAATACCATAACATATTTCCTCAACATGGGATGAAAAATGGAATTCATAGTAGTCGGGAAAGTGGAAATATAATTCATCAATCCAAATGACATTATTAAATATTCATAATGCCCCTCATGAGTTCTAAAATAAATTTTACAACATATTTTTAATTCATACCTGGTGAAAACCCGACATGAAATCTATTTTAGTGAAGTAATATGTCTCATGTATCTCATCCATAAAATCTTCTATAATAGGGGTTAGGTTTCTATCAGGTACTATTTACTAATTTAAAGTGTGGTAATCTATGAACATCCTCCAAATTACATCCCTATTTTTCACCAAAATAATTTGTCTAGAATATAGCCTAGTTATATATTGAATAAATCCTTGTCATAATATCTTATGCACCTATTCTCCTGTCTGATTATTTGTAATGTTTGAATGTTATAGGGTTTGATATTTATTGGTTTATACCCTTATCTAAGAATAATGGTATGGTTAATCTCTTACATTAGTTGTAATTTACTATGCACTATAGACAGTTTCTTATTCTATTGTTACACCTCCTAAAATTTCCCCCATTGAAACATAATAAACCCCAAATCAGAGCCATATTTTTTATCTTTTATTTCCCATCATATTCCCTATACCTATATCCCACTTCCTCTAAGATAATAATAGATATTAGGATAGGTAGGTAACTCCTTTATGTATTACACAACACCAATTATTAAAAATATTATAGGAAGGAGAAAAACATAATAAAATAGAGATAAAACTTCGGGAGAGACTCCCTCCCAATCCATAGTGTCTGAATTACCAAGACCTAAGGCTACCCAACTAATTAGATAAAAATCCCCCTAAAATATCTCCACCTCATAATATTTATTATCCTTCCCCCATCCTAGGTTTTGTAAGAGCAATGGGCCATACCCCCATAATATTCTCCCAGGTGGTTAGGGGAGACTAGTTGTACTAGTATATTCCAACATATTTCACCCACCATATTCTAGCATATTCCCCCTAGGCCCCCCGTTCAATTATATATTCTCCCTCCCATGAATTCCCATTCATATATATCATTTGCACCACTTGAAAATTCACCTTGTCCTTAAGGTGGATAATGTGATCAGGATTTGAATGTATCCTTAACATATCATGAAGGTTAGTGAACATGCCTAGTCTATTTCCAAGATCCTTATATTTTGAATCACCCATGTTTAATCCTCCAATACCAATCTTGATATTAGGGGGATATATTGACAAAATCCATACAACATGTGAGGATGATGCATCAAATCCCACCTATTCTACTATAATATCTACTAAAATGTTACTAACATCAAACCAAGAAGTGATTGGGAAGCCACCAAATCTTCTAATGAAAATTTGACTTACACCACACCAAAGAAAAATTTCACGGGTATAAAAGAGATATTATGTATTGTGTCCTTTGTTTTCTTCTTATTGAACTTTGAATCCAATTGATTCACCAAGAATCTCTCCTCACTCAGAATAAACTCTTTCTTCAATAGTAACAATGAATTTTCCATCTCTAGGTGAAACCACGACATGCTCGCTCCTTCCCAAGGCATGATCAAGTAATAAATTAAACATAAAAATCTAAGAAACTTTACACTTGTTGCTTGTTTTGTACACTAATCCTACAGGTAAGCTGTATAACCTTGGTAACCCAGTTTCTTTTGTTCCAATACCATAATAAATATCCTCCATCTTAACTGTCCTAGATAGTTAATCATAATAAAATTGAACTACATGAACTATCCAAAGAAAAAAAATTCATTCTTGGATCTAGTGAAGGGGGGAGAATTCTTCTAACCAATCCATTAACAAGACCAATAACTATTGAATCACCTGGATTGGCTTCTTCACCTGATTTGAAGACCAGTGGTGGGATCAATATTCTTATTTATTGAGAAATTAGAGGTTTCATCAAGCCACTTTCCCCCAGTATCCCATCAGGTCCCCAGTGGTTTCTCTTGGACACATCAGGTGTAGAAGGATTGGCTTGAATAGTTGACGACAGACCATACAAGTGGCTAGTTTAATCAATGGCCACTATCAAATCATCGGATTATGTAGCTAATTCCCTATGTATCATGTCCATTTGAAGATGTGGGTTTACCTATTCTATTATAACTAGAAGCCTGGATAAAGGATTCAGATTTTGATCCTCCGGTATCAAAATATTTTCCTCCCATAGTAGCAGACCACTCCCCTTGAACATGGGAAGGTACACCCATTGAGTTTCTACTATGAGGGATGAGCATGTCTCCTCTTATGGAAGAAGTTTTTTAAGATATCCACCCAAATAGATGATCCTACGGAACCCGTCCTTCTCTCGTGTACATGAATTCACCATCGATGTTAGAGTGGACATAACTTCTTCAAGGCTGTCTAGGCATTGGTCCATGGAAGCAAGTCGAGGATGACGATAGGCCTACATGATAAGTGCACTCCTCTAATCATGAACCATCTAGGTTAATCCCCACCAAATAAGACCTAACAATGTGTTCCTTCTATTGGGAACCACCTTCGAGTGATGAACCAAAAGGGAATTCCTCCTCAGGTTGAGAGGAATCTGACAAAAGATGGTGATGGAGAATGGTAGGCCACTTTTTCAGACCGATGAGGAAATAATCCAGTAGGCTAGATCAATAGAAAATATTAGGATATGGAGGGAATTAATTTATGTATTACACAACAACAATGATTAAAAACAAAGTGGGAAGAAGGTGAATAAAATAAAATAGAGAAAACACTTTGGGAGATAATCCCACCCAAGACGTAGTGGATGAATTCCCAAGACTTATGGATACCCAGCTAACATGATAAAAATACCCCTCTACTCACTCCATCCCCACTATTTAACATCCTTCCCTCTCTTGAGTTTTGTAACAGACATTGGACCCACCCCCATAATATTCTCCCAGGTGGTTATGGGAGACCAGCTATCCCGGAATATTCTATCATATTCCACCCGTCATATTCTAATATTTTTTCCCTGGTTCCCCCATGAAAATATAGATTTCCCCTCCTAAAAATTCCCACAAATCCCTATCAGATACTCTTGTAAAGTGATTGTTGCATACTTGTTCTACCTTACTCCTTTTAAGGTTATGTTTCTTTCTTTCTACTCAAAATTCATTATTATATTCCTCCAGTGGGTGGTAACATATCCCAATGTCTCCAACCATGTTATTTCTAACACAAAATTTAGATCAATACTATTGAATACATAGGTATACACTGTAAAATCCACTTATCCCAAAGTAATATTTATATATTTACATACTCCCCTTTATAACAAACAATGAACATCTTATAGATTGATATAAAATAACCTCATCCTTGTTAATTATGTTAAAAAATAAAACAATATTCGCTTGGAAATGAAATTTTGGACCACACCACTATCCACCAATATTACCATTGGAACCCAATCAATTCTACCTTCTATCAGTAATGAATTACTTATTTCCACACATTAATCCTCCTAAACACTTATGGACATTCCCTGCATCTCTATTTCCCAAAATTTTTATTTCTATATATATTTATCTATTTCTTCTTATGGTTCTTTTTCTTCCACATTACATTTCTCGATACACTCCTATACCATTAAATTGAAACCTTTCTGGGGACACTTATTCCTAGTTCAAAACCTCTATCCAAAAGTATAGCACAAGCCTTTTATATTCCATTCCTAACTGCCTCTCTATAAAAATTTCATACCCATCTCCATCAGGGTACATAATCTCCTTTCTTATCTTCTTCATTCCCTTCAATTGATAGAATCAATTTCACTATACCAATTGTTCCACATATCCCATGGATACCAAAATCATTATTACTTTTCACAGACCTCATTTTTTGATAATTACCTTTACCAATGGATATCTTTTGACTCTTCAGGTAAAGTTTAATATCCATGCTTTGTTCTGTGGCTCATGAATCATCACCGCACTTACTATATCTGGTTTCATCCCTCCAACAAAGACTCGTGTACCATTACTCTGATATTTTTGGTATTCACAATTTTATCCACCAAAACTCATCAATATATTCATGTAGCACCCTAATATTTTATGAAATATTTTTTTAATAAATTTAATTTCTTTGATAGATTGTGTTACACACAACGCCATGTTTTAAAAAATCATGATATACTATTAATATTATTATTTAAACATGACTCTAATAACCTAGCCATTAAACTTGATCATATGAATATGAATAAACACATTTTAAATTTTAATTATAATGGTTTTATATAAATAAAAGATATTGATGAAAAAATTAATTAAATTTTAATAAAGTATTTATATTTTTTGAAAATACTATTTTTTCAAAAAATAGTTTTATTTACAAATAATAAATGTAATTTTTCCACTTTTAGAAAAATTATTTGGAAAAATAAAAATCATTTTTTAAATCAACATGTTAAAATTATATTTGAGTGGATTTTTGATAATTTTTTGAAGAGATTTATTTTTCATTTTTGAGACTCCCCTGCCTTCTCTTCATTTTCCCCATCTAAGATATCTGTGAAAATGGGGCTACCATATGTTCACCCTTTTTACATTAAAGGAAAATAAATTTTGGTAGAGGTGAATACTATGAAACTTATTATAACGCTATAGTAGTGTTGAGTCAAGAATATTTTCCAGATGTGTGTTCTTATCTTAAAGTAGGGATATCTGAAATTTCAATGTGAGAGAGAATATTATAGATAATAATTCTTATTGGAAATTATAGGAGATCACTAGGTTAATGAATATGGATCCAATTTCCACACCGATGAAGGTGTAGTCTTTTATTTTGGTTTATGGAGATTAATGTGTTCATTTGGATGATTAGTGATTTATTTTAAGTGAAGAGAGAAATGGGTTCCCATCAACATTAAAATTTTTATTGCAAGAAGGTCGAGGCCCAAGACAAAACAAAATCATGGTGGTATGAAATAGTGATTACCAAGGGAATCTTCTCTAAAGGACTACCAAACATGTGAGGAAGGGATACCAAACTAGTAAATAATAAAAATTGGTTGTCTTGGGTGGTGCAAGAAGCAAGGAAATCCACAACCATGTTCCCCTCCCACCAAGTGTGACTCATGGCCACCCGAGAATCCATATGATCATTTCATTTGTTGATAAGGTAAATGATTGACCATGGGGTCATAATCTTATTCTACAATGTGCCATGTAAAATCGCAGAATCAGTTTCCACCACCTCCAAGTTGATGTGGTGATAATGGAATACTTCAATACCTTTCAACATGGTGCAATCCTTAGTCATGAGAGAATTCCCAGGACCATAGACTTCACTATAATCAAGGACCATTGATCCTTGATAGTCAGGGACAACACCATCCCCCACATGAAATTGGCTATACAAGATCTATCCATGTTAAAATTATATCGTCTAACATGGGGTTTCCGTCTCACCCATCTACCCTTCCCATAGAGATCATGTGAGTGGTAGGTTGAACATTTTTTGTCCATGAGTTTTCTCATGGAGGGTGAGAAATACCAGGGTTTAAAAAGTGGAACTAGATTAGCCATCATAATTCTAATTTTAATCAGAATACCCATTATAGAATTTAGATTACCAACATGATGATTTTGATTCCTTGTTCTCTAGATGATTCAGTAACCAGCTTCTAAAAGGATTTCCCTTGCTTTTCATTCATATGAATTATTGTCCGTCTCCAAAAACCATGTGTGTAAAAAATGGGCATGAATGATGGTTGTGTCTTCTTACCTGATAAACACGGCTAAGCCACCCCAGATAACATTTTCCCAATCACTTTCAAATAACATATAGCCAAAATTTTCTTATTTTGGATCCTTGAAGCATGAACACATAGAGGCTAGTATAATCCATTTTCTCTTAATCTCCTTATCTATGGTGATGGAATGGTTATGAAGACATGAAACTAGAAAAATGAACTTTTTTGGGATTTCATTACACCAAGGGTTTCTTCCCCACTCCTCATGTTCAGCCATCACATGACTCATTTTGTGTTAATCTCACTAAGAACACTCCTGACACTACACCCGTAAAGACAATTTTATCCAATTATAAATTTAGAATAATTTTTTTTAGATATTAAACTTCTAGT
Organism: Viscum album; assembly: GCA_963277665.1. NCBI lineage: Eukaryota > Viridiplantae > Streptophyta > Magnoliopsida > Santalales > Viscaceae > Viscum > Viscum album. Next base: position 1,423,381,128 of record OY728143.1, read on the forward strand.
TATTGAGTATGGAAGGGATGAAATAATCTTACCTGATCTCTTAGGAAAAGGAGATTTCTGGAACTGGGAAACCTAGAAATCCTAGACCAAGATAGCCCAATTATCACTCAAGAAATTTATCTGGCCACACCCAATGATCTATTTTGAGTTATTTTATAGATCAATTAGATGGTGAGATATTTAGGTCCAAAGTAGGGAGAATCTCCCCTTGTAGAGTCTGTGTTGATACCATATTCATGATATATGAATTTGGACAATAGGAATTTACCCTCCAAGTAGTCCCATGATAGTTTTTCTTGTAAACTCTAAATATTATCCTTGACACTCCTTATATTTATGCCACCCTTTCCCACTACCCTATACATCCTATCACAATATACCCAATAACAACTTCCTTCCACATGAAAATCCCAGATGAATCCTGCCATAAAATTTTTAATGTTTATTAGAACTAACTTTGGGATGTTGAGAACTGACATCACATGAGTAGAGATGGAAGATAAGACACAATTTAAAAGAGTAATGAAGCCCCTGAAATACAGAATTTTTTTTTTCTAGTTTGTGATGTGAGTCGTGATTTTATCCACCACCCCAATGAAATAATGAATGGGATTTTTGTTTGGAGAGACTAGTGCCCCTAGGTATTCTATGGGGAATTATTTTTTTTGCATGCCTAGGACCTCTTTAATTATTTTTCCCCACCCATATGAGAACCTTTTAGAGATAAAAACATTAATTGTGTCCCTACTAATAGATTTTATACTCCATATGAAATATTTACCAATGATCTGGTTGAATTTAGGGATATTTATGATACTACCATTAATGTATAATACCACTTAATCCATGAGAAATATATGATAAGTGAAAATGGTATTATATCTAAAACGGAAAATCCAAATGATTCCATTGGAGATTTTTTATCCATGTGTTCGCTGAGAGTGTCCTAGTCCATGCTGAAGTGGCTAGGAGAGAGGGGATCTCCCTATCTGAGGCCACGAGTCGATTTGAAGAATATGTATTTTTTCCCCATGAAGGAAACTGAGATCCTAGATGAGATAAAATCTCTAAAAAGGTGTTCAACTCCCCAACTAGAGAATACCATACTTTTCAAAACACTGTTGATAAATCCCCCCTCCATCTTTTCATATGCTTTGTGTATATCAATATTCACCACAATTTTAGAACCAGGAGATTTATTATTGATGTCTATAAACATTTCATGGAACATGTCGAGGGATGCCTATGTGGATATTATCTTTATGAATCCCTACTGGTTCTTCGATATCCAATGAGGAAGGTGGAGGGAAAGGCTTTTATACAAGATATTTTCCAGAACATTGTATGGGAAATTACACATATTGATTAGCTGGAAATGATTAAGAGATGAAAGGTCCATTATCTTGGGAATGAGAATCAAGGTGGATGCACAGGCCACCCGAGAAAAGATCCCTCCTCTGAAGAATTTTGGAATGTACTCGGTTAAATCATTCTTCACCAGATCCCATAAAGCAGTGTAGAAAGAACCTGGGAAAATGTCAATAACCAGAGAGCTCTCTAAATTCAGAGACCAAACCTCTTCTTAGATATCTTACTCCGTTGTAATGGTCATAAAAAATCTATTAATATTACTGGAGACAGCCTAAGGAATATCATCAAAAAGGTCTATTTTATCACTAAAGTATCCTCACTGCACACTGGGATTAGTATTAGATAAAAGATACTAGAAGTAATCAGTGGAGACACATCCCATGATATCCTCATCTTGCGCGAAAGACCTATCCTCCAGAAGAATATTAGGATTTTTCCTTGATACAAGCTAGGAAGAAGGCCATATTCTTATCACCTTCCCTGAGCCACGTCACTCTGGAGTTCTCCCAAGCAATCCTTTTTGGTTCCAAAATGAGTTCTGCTAACTGGTTTTTCTTTTAAATTAAAGTACCAAAACTCTAATCATCCCAACTCAATTCTAGATTTCTTTAAATGGAATAAATATCCACCATTATTCCATCTATATTGATAGAAATCATTGTCCTGTTATTAGACCAGACCTATAAATATCTTTTGAGATAATGTATCCTATTGTGTAAACCCTTCCACCTACCTCCTCGAATGGGTTTCATCCAGGATGTGCAAACCATATTATGAAAATTAGGCTTAGAAACCCATCAATTAGAATAGAATAAATGGTTGATTCTCTTGGATCCATGATCCACATAGATGAGTATAGGTGTATGATAAGATAAAGACTTCATAATATTCTCAACCTTATTATTAGAATAGGTGGAAATGGCCTAAATATTATAAAATCAGCGATATAATCTACACTAGGTATGTTGATTACCCATTGGATTGTTACACCGTGTGAATTTTTCTCTTGTAAAACCCTAGTCCAAAAGACCACTTTGATAGGTAAAGGAAGAAAAATATTTGTGATCCCCTATTGGGTAGATTCAACCACCTTTATTCTCTGATGAATTGTAACACCCTGACCCCAGAATCCCAGAGTTAGTGCATTATTACATATCATTGGCATGATCACAAAAGATCAAGTCTTGAAATACTGATTTGTTTATTAGCCTTGGAAGTACTAGATACATTCATAAGGTTTACATTACATAATAAAATGGAAAAATAAAATAACATTGTTTCCATAGACAACAATAGGATCCCATAGTCTATCCCTACAGGTCAGTCATAATATACTTCCTCACATCTTGGGAAAAATAAAACTAGAAAGGGGTGAGCTCAGATGCTTAGTAAGGATAACAATATAGCAGAAACTTGCATAAATAAGAATAAACATTTAAGGAAATGTATAAAACCAAAACAAAATCCTTTTAAACTTGAACTTGAGCATAATATAGAAAAGATAAATTTAAAATAATGCCATTTACTTACTCACATGGATATTCTACTAGTATAATAATCACATGCAATATCAATAGCCACTTTCATAATGATGGAATGCATAATGCCAGACTTTCATAACAACATAGTCAAGGCTTTATGCCAAGTCTACAAATAAGATTTTGTCAAGGCCTTATGCCAAGACACTAGTTTGTCTCATGATACCTACTGATGCATCAAGGAGCTATAGCGGGCTCCACCCGTCACATACTTAGTCCAAATCATTCCTCATATGAAAAGGTTTAAACATAACATAAACATTCATATTAAAACTATCATATGAAATGTCAATACATTATCCATAAACCATGAATGGTATGAAATAACACATCCACAGTCAAACATATCACAAAACCTTCAATACAATATGGAAGTTTTGTATCATAATAAATAAACTTCAAACAAACTTAAAATCCATCGAAGGATGTTGACATAGATGAAATCATAACCTTTTTAGAGAAATATCTCTTTCTATTTTGAAATAATTTAAAAGTCACGTAATTATAAAATAAAACATTTATATTTGAAAATATTCTTATAAGCTTTTAAGGGAAGCTTAGGTGAAGTTATAATAGCGTAATATAGCCGCACCCGCCGTATATGTTAAAAAAATACATTCTTACCTTAATTTTGTCGAAAAGGTTATAAAGGACCTTGTTTGGAAAATGACGGAAAGATTCCTTTATAAATAGATTATAAAAGTCAAAAAAGGGTATAAATGACTTTAAATCATAGTATATAAAATAGTAATAATGTTTTGAAATACATTTTTAAGAACCATGGATGTGGATGATAAAGTGGTCCCAATAGATAATTGCATATAAACAACCTCAGATAATGAAGAGATTGTAAAATTAACCCTTACCTTGTACTTTTCCTTGGTCGAGGGTAAGTTAAACTCCTATATAATAGTGAAATAACTGTTATTAAATTATACAATAATCATATACATTAATATGATATCATATATGATCTTTTAATATTGCTTTGTTAATAATATCTTAGTATTATCGTCATTTCGGGTGTTAACTGATTCGTTTTCCTTTATATGCTTTGTTACGTAAGTAATGTTTGTTATGGATAGTATGTTTCTTATTCATATACAGAATGATATAAAGTCTTTAAACATTATTTTTAATCATCTAATGAAAATTGGTCTTGAATGGATACGATGGGGAATGAATCTCATCGCGTTCGTGGAGACGGTAATCCGTACGTACACACGAGTGACAATATCATTCTTAAAATAATATATAATTGGATGGTATATCATATATACAGAATCATTATCATTTTATATTTATTATTTACATCAATTAAACATCATTATTAAACCCATCCAAATAATAATGTATTGAATAACAATTACACCACGACGTGTAGACGGTAATCCGTACGTACGCACGTACGGTGAAATGTCATTCAAAGGATTGATAGAATAATGAATATGGTTGTACCATATTCATAATAACATCACATTTTATATAATATACTTGATTTATTATTTTATAATGGAAAAAACAAAGAAATAGGAAGTGGAAGAAGAAAGGAACTTGAAAGAGGTGATGAAATATTTACCTCTTCTTCGGGTTCTTCCTTTTGATTTGACCAAAAGGGCTCCTTAGGTTGTCTTTATGAATAAATTAGGGAATCTAGGATGAATTAAGGATAGTTGATAGGGTATTTTGGTAGGGTTTGGAAGAGCCAAATGGCTTTGATAGTGTGAATTAGAGATAAGGGGAAGTGCCCTTTTATAAGAGGGGTGAGGGGAACCTTAGGAAAAGCTATAAATATTATTTTATAATAAAATAATTTTCGGTTTATAAAGGCTCAAAAAAGGATTATATAAAGGATAAGGTGGATATGGGTTGAAAACCACTCAACCAATATGTTTTATATAGGTTTGGGTCACTATATTAACTTTATCTTTTAGATTTAACTCTTGGTTAAATATTTTGACATTTACCATGTCTCTTTGTATTTTTATATTATATGGTTAATAAACATACTATATACTTCCAAGAGAACCTAAATGGGTTCGTTAATGATACACCTATCATTATATAAGTCTTTTTTCCGAACCTTAGATTTTTAGGAATAGAATATCAATTAATAATATAATATTTGTTTTAAAAACTCTTTTGTGTCAATTTTGACACTATTTAGTATTTTGTTTTTTCTAAATTCGTAACAGCATTATTACTTCAAAAATAATTCATCTAAAAAACCCTAATATGTCATATTATCCTATAAAATTAGTTTAATTCATAAAAATTCTCAAATTACATTTCTTTGGATATTTATAATATCAATTATTTTAATATTTCACTAATTAGGTAATTACTACATCATCATTGTGTCATAAATAAATTAAATTATTTAATATCTAAAAAATATAAATAAACTACCATTATGTAGGAAATCTTTTTATCTTTATAATGAATATTTATAGTTTAATTTATCTTATGTTTAACCCTATATTAGAAATGTTTTATTTATTAAACTTTGATTTTTAACTCTTTTAACTCTTCTTTGAATTAAATAATAATAAATGTCCTAATTTAATCCAAGTGGACAAAAGAGGTTCATATTTTATTCCTAAGGTTGTTTTTGGTCGAATTATACTTATCCAATAGAATTAGGACATGTGTTAGGGTAATAATAACATCATTTTTACCCTTAATTACCCTATTAACTTTTAACTGTGGTAAATAAAAGTAAAAAGTTACTATTCACCAAGGACAATTTTCATCTTATTGAACCACATTTTACTTACTGATATCAACCGTTTCTCTCGGATTTTTTAAATTCCACTCACAGAAGCGGTAAAATTAGGTTTTATGTGAATTTTCAAATTCTCCTAGGAGGTGGGTAAAAGACGGGGAAAAGTTCTATAAAATTTTTAAATATCAAAAATTATTATAAATTGACTCCAATGAATTACATTGAACTTATATAGGTATTATGTATCTATTTTGACCTAAAATAAATTTAAATAAAATAAATAATTATTTAAATAAAAATTCAGTTTTAAACTATAACTCAGTGTTTTTCAATATTCATCAAAAATTGAAAGTTTTCAGAAAAATACCCAAAATTCACCCTAGGATAATTTTGATATTCTGAATACAAAAAAGAAGTCCATTTTGAAATATAAAATTTATAAAATTTCAAAAATTGGGTATTACTATTCATAATGGCTAGTTTGATTGGTTTTGGTGTGTTAGAACTCTAAGTTGCATACAACACACGCTACTCTATTATTCAAAGAGAAGCATACTGTGGAAGATTGGGGTGTTAAATGAATCAAGAATAATATTAAATTCACCCCCTAAAACCCATGTTGAGTCCCTCAGATAAAAATGTTCTAGATTATTTCATAACATTTATCTTTATCTAGCCTCAGATTTGGTGTAGACAAAGGAGAAGAAATAGTTCAACCTATCATCACTGATCTTCACAGAAAGATACTAGTTAGATGCTTCCAGAAAAACCATCATGATGTTGATCTTCCAAAATACATAGATGTTCTTGTTAATAGGGTCTCCATGAAAATAACCATGAATTCCAAGCCTCAAGGAAAAGCTAGAAATCTTAGAGAAATTCTATTTAGGTCTGATTATCACCACCAAAGAAGAAGTACAACATCTTATCTCAAACCGAAGAAAGTTCATATTCACCCAAGTTCCTAGGATTTGGGAATTCTAAATAATAATGGAGTTAATTGGAAATTTGAACACCTAGTTTTGGTCGTAGGAATCGAAGAGATTATAGTCTGTGGATAGGGAGATACTTGAAAAATATTCACATGGGATCTTTTACAAACACCAATAGTAGACGGGGAGGATGTGCCAGCCTCCAAAGATGATTTATTTGCATCATGTAGTAAAGCACCAAAGAAATTGGATAGTCTGAGCTCTAAGTAATAGAATAGATCATGGGCCATCTGAGGACCAATCAGTTCAGGGCTTGGAATCTGAAGTACCCTTTTCCATGACATGACTTAGAAGGGTCCATTGTCATCACTAGTAGTGAAAACAAAGGTTATTATACTTTATTCTTCTTCAAAGACTTGAACCTGACTATGAAAGATAAAATAGCCAAAGAATCACGCAGTCATGTAGAAGATCCACAATAAAAAAGGAACAACAGACATGTCATTCACTTTAAAACAAGTATTTTTTCCCCTGAAAACTTCCCTTATCGTATAACACTAAGATGGGTCGGCCGAACTTATGATAATAAAATGTTACAAGGATAAGGAAGAGGAATCCCTAATTTGATACAGAATTGATCCTTTGGAGGGGAATAGGAAAACCCAGCATCAACATGTCTGAAAGGGACAAGATCCATGAATGGAGGTCCCACGGTGAAGGTTTGGGAAGCAAACAAGGAGGTTGAGGAGGATGCATGTTGCATGGAAGAAGGCATAAGGGATACAGAATCCTACAGACAAGATTTATCACCTGAACATCCTAGTGAAGGAGCTTGGGGAGTCAGCGGATATTAGACTTCATCATGACACATAATATGTGGCTGATAGATCTCAGGGAAAAGTTGATGACTCATACGGTAGAGGGGAAATGAGTTACCTTGGAGGTGAGAACCAACGTAAAATTTGGATGATAAAGGATAAAGTAGTGATTGAGACCATTATTCCATACCCTCAACATGGAGCAGCATACTTGATGGGAGAGGGAGGTAGAGATAGACATCAATGTATATCCAATTCACCACTATTTCTTCAAGCCGAAGAGTCCTTCTGTCGGCATAGAGAAACAACCCTAAGGAGTCTCTGATTATGTACAGGAAGGCTAGGTTTTGAAATTGTAGAGGAAGGCCTCGTAGTAATATCCACACTGCCTCCCTAGCAGAATCCCTTTTGAGATGAACCTCCATCGACCAATGGAACAGGTGGAACCTCTATCTTCTAATGGATCTAGGAGAAAACACAAGTAGTGATTATACTCTAAATTTTTAAACATAAGTAGTGAACTTATAATAAATTTTGGTGTATTGACATATTACTGAGTGTATGATTATTATAAATAGCTTGATGGTGGTGAACTGAGTAATATCGCTTTTGTATTTTTATGCTTTATCACTTTATATATTAGACAAGTAAAATAGTTAAGTTTCAACTAATCAAAAAAGAAGACAATTGGGAAGTGATATTTTAATTTATCACACCCTATTTTACACCCCATCATGGTATATTTCCATGTATGGGACCAATTTATTCTTCATGAATTTCATTTGATTCATCTATATCTTCTCATTCAATTTTGGATTTTTTTTTGGTTTTATATTACATTATGTGTATGGTATTTTTAAAAAATTATTATAACCAATCTTAAAATAATAAAGAATTTTCCAATTTATGATTTTTCAATGTGATTGAGTGAACCTTTTATGTATTAAAATAAAAAATACATGAAATTTATTTAATATAACATAGCTCTTTTATGAATTCAAAAGTTAAAGATTAATTATTTCTTCATGGTACATTCACCATAACTACCTAATAAGCATGGATCATTGTGAAAAAATAGATGTCATATTAAAGACTCAAAACATAACTTAGGAAAACTATCATGTTTTAACAAGATACCATTAATGGAAAACCAAATTTAAGATGATAAGTGATATTTTTATCTAATAAAGTATTGATTTCTTATCAAAAAGGTAAATTGAAGTGAATGATGTTCATATTTTTAAAAAAAAATTGAGTTTGAAACCACTTTTTATTATTAAAAATGAACTTTTTTATTTCTTGGAAGAGGGTAACCCATTTCATATCTCATAGGACCAATAATAGTAGGCCCAAATACAACATCTGAAGGACCCATGACCACGTTCGCCCGCTGTAGCACTGCCTGCGCCTGATCCTACCACCCGAGGTCACCCTCCCAACCCTCCATGATGGAACAAAGACCTAATGTAATGAAGTAAAAAACTTTTGGTCCAAAATATCATTTTGGATGAATAATAATTCTTATATTCTACCTTGATACATTTCTTACATTGCTACAATGCTATGATATTTCTACAATACCTGTGAAACTTTCTTCCCACCTAGATTTAAAAATAGGTCTGATTCATGATTATGGGGAGTCTTTAACACTCAGGTAATCCCCCCCACCCCAACTAAAAAATGTGTGTATGGGTTACACTCAACTCCAAGAGGGGCCCAATCAATCCTATATTTCACCGCATGTTCTTTATCTAGGTAATGAATTTGAATTTCCATGTGCATGATACAAACAGTGTCTGAGTATGGTAAGACTTGAGCCTATGCCAATTCATATAGAGAGCGAGGGGTAGAACCATTAGGTATAACTTGACTAACACCCCATAGGAATTCATATTTATGTTTTTAATCACTTGTTATAATTATGTAATATTTTATTTCTTTTTGATAGACATTTTACATGCCTGATATGGTTTTAGATTTTTTTAATTAAAGTTAAACATGTTACCCTAACAATTTTACATATATAATTTTAATTTATTTTATATATAATATTAAATATCCATCATGTTAATCCACTATAAAAAATACTTAATAACAAATAATGGTATGGAAAACTTCAGTGGGATACAATACAAGAAAAAAGTTTACATTTGTGCTTTCGTTCACACATATGATAATTATAACAAAATTAATAGTGATTTCACTACCATTTCATGTTATAGAATTATTCATGAGTTAAGTGATAGATTTTATAACAAAAATAATCAATAAAAACTAAAAAATTATTTGAAAAACCTATAGTGAAATTTCATTTTAACTTATGTCATGTTCAAAAATAATATTGACAGGTTTTTTTAAAACCCAATTACTTGGTCATGGGATATATACCCAAAGGCCTTATATATTTTAATTAATTTTATGTTTCAAAACATATATTATATAATAATTAGTTTTTTTATATGAAGCTTTAATTTCAATCTCAAGTTAACTTTTTTGAGGTGTTGATTTTTAGTCTAAACCAAAAATATAAACTTTTCGAGATATTATACCTCTAAATTATGAAAAAAATAAGTTACTTTATGGAAATAATAAATTTACAATAGAGTATTTGAAAACATAAATGAGAGTAAAAAATCGACATTTAATTATTGAAATAAATAATTCAATCTATTTATGAACTTTATAGAATTTTCTCATAAAATAATTTGAATTTTGAAAAAATATATGTTACTAATGATAAGTTGGTGTAATTTATCGACTTGTGAAAAAAAATTCAAGTATCATTCCTTCATAAAATAGTATCCATTAATAAAATATAAAGTCAATGGAAATAAAAAAATATATAATTATTTAAATGAAATCAAAGATTAAATATTTTAGGATAGTACACACATTAAAGGAAATAATTTTTGCTGCGGAAGAAGGGAAAATTACACAAAAAATTGTAGGAGTGAATTATCTATTATTTTAGGAGAATAGACTGAAAACTAAAATAAAAAATAGGAATAAAATATAAACTCGTAATTTGGTATATTAATTTTCTCACCAAATTAATTGGAAGTATTAGAAAATTAACTATTAAAATGGATTTTGGATCTTAAAATATTTATTCCCTTTAATTGACTTGAATTATTTTTATCATTTTATTAATAATATTAATTATTTTTTATTTTTTTAATATATAATTTAACTTTGTACGGGTATCTGGGACTGATTCTTCTACCAAGAATCAAATAATTTATAAAACCCCCTTTCTTACTTAAAGTATGTATCGCCCTATGATTTATATCTCAGACAACTGGCATTGGACGAAGTAGGTTTAGGTTGGCCTAGGTGTCAATTCAAGACCCATGATCTAAGAGGTTAATAAATACCTATTTATTTTAAAATTTTCTTCAATTTATTACCTTTTATACTATTCCATTGTACAAATGTGTACGCTATTTATTAGACCGGGTGTTTGTTTAGAAATCATTGGTAGTAGACTACTAAGGTGTACTCACACCCTTATTGAGACATAATTGGTACCCAAGAAGACTTTTAGGTTATTTATTTATTTTTTTTATGATTATTGTTTATTAATATTGATATTGAGGGTAGATTCTCCCCACTACACCATTCATACCATCACTATTAGTCATCAATCTCTTGTGTATGGTGAGGCGGGCATGAGGTCTTGTGTCACTCTAGCTCATACTTGGTAATCTAGGTTGGGGTGTTACAATTAGAAATTACATAACCATAATCCAATGATATATAGTTAAATGTATGAAATATTAATGTGGAAGAATTGAGAAGACAATGAGAGATGTCTAATATCACATGCATATCGCACCATGTAATATGCCTATATCGATATTACTTATAGAAACCTCACAACTGTATCACTACAAGTGATATAATAATACCACATTCATCATCACTATATCTTTATAAGACTATATTAAATCATGTTATTCACTTATTTAGTGTATACACTATCATTCACTTTTGAATATCTATGTGATTTTTTATTTGGAATATGTTTTTTAGATTACTTGACTGGTACCCTTACCCTATTCACTAAAATTATTGGTATTCTATTTAGATTGTATCTATATTTTTTCAATGTTTTAATAAGATTATTTTGGGATTATATTATTCTACCCTACCTTAAAAATGCATCTAACATTCATTTGAATGGGAATGGTTTTATAGGAAATATTTGGGTTTTATACAGTTTTATTTGGAAAGGAACCAAGGTTACATAAAAAGATGAAATGTATAGTTTGGAAGTATCATGTTTTGAGATATTTTTATTAAATGGGTGATTTCACAGTTATCATAGTTTCCACAAAAGATTCAGTTCCCTAGGACCATCTACTTTGTAACTTATATTACCTATATATTCATGTTTTTGAATATTAATAAATATCTTATCACATAATGATTATTCTTCTATATGACATCGAGTGTAACAATGTCCTTATAGTATTTTTCGCATCTAAAGGAAATAATAATTCATCGCTATGATGAGATACTTGAGGTTCAATTATATTATTCTTAAATCCATCTTCTATGGCCAAGTTATATCATCTGATGGGACACATATGATTTAAGATATCAGGGTTACGAGACTAATAAGATATTGAGAATTTTTATGAAGTCCTCCCTTGGAAATCTTTAAGAGAGTAGGTTCTGAGAATATACTTGTTAATTTAAATTTCATATGTTATATGTGTCCTTGAATATTCATATCCACGAGTGTGTGTATTGGTCCTTAAACTTGAGATTATAATTAAGGGGTATCATGAGTTTCATACTTTGATGCATTATTGAAAACTATGATGTTGTATGTTTGTGGTGAATTAGGATATGTTGGGTGCATCATAATTGATATGAAATTAATGAATAAGTTAATAAAGGACTTGTATCTTGCAAGTTTAATGAAATTTTATATCTTGGTCCTTTGATGATGATGAAAATACATGATTAAGTCCAAGACTATGAAATTTTTATTGGTGATTTCATTTTATAAAAGTCAAAGAATAATATATTTAGTATATAGGTTAAGGACACAAGTAATTCAAAATTCTTAATGAGATATCAGGACGGAGGAATTATATTACACAGTGAGAATTTTTATTATGTTATTGTTATTATTATGACTTTAACTCCTTTCTCTATGAGTTTTCTAATGTGTTTCTAGATGCTAATCTTGGTCATTATGAAATTTTTCTCTAATATCCTTGAGAAAGGGGGATATAGGGTCACACACTAAGTATATCCAGAACCTTAGTTAAATTTTCTATGAATTTGATATTAAAATAGATATTATTCTCAAGTTATTAGAAAAAGATATTATTTGGGTTATGTTAATCACATAAAATATTTATATGTGAGTTATGAATGCATCAAGGAAATAATAATAATAATAATAATAATAATAATCAAAGTGGGGTTCTCTAAGGATTGATAGAATAGTAAAGGACTTATGTGCAATTATTTATTCTCTAATATAGTTTAATAAATCTGGTTATATCATTTTCTAGTAAGAATCCATCAATGATCACAATGGATCAAATTAGAGTATTATCACAACCCTAGAGATGGAATTATCAATAATGCTCTCAAAAATAGAGATCTTTGATTATCCTCCTCTCTCTAAGGTTTTGAAGAGAAATAGATGAATCCTTTAAGTCTCAATGTAGTTCCTAGTATGATCAACGAAGAACAATGCAAGTGGTAAGAATATTTCATTCTAACACTCAACAATCCTATAGTGATGTTCTATGGCTCATGGAGCACGTGTTGGACTACTAATGTTTTTTTAACATAACCCATGTACTTTAGGTGTTGATGATCTCAAATAACTTTCATATGTTACTATTTGTTTTAAGTGTGTTAATTAGGTTCTATCATTATTTTAGTTCAATATTTTAAAATATACAAGTTCTATAAGTTTGATGAAAATTTTCATAAGTATGTAAATTTGGATACATGAGGAATTCAGATATATGGAGAAATGGATACATCGAGCAATCAACTATGTCAATCGGTTGCATAAAGGAATTTCTTATGTGAATCGGCTATGTCGTTAAATAGTCTATTTATAAATCTCCAATGTGAATGAATCACTTATGTGAGAAATATCCTACATTGATAAAATGAATATATGAATTGGTTATGTGGATTAATCAGCTATGTTATTTGGATATGTGTTGAAAATGGATAAATGATTCCAAATCACCTATGTGATTCTTTTAGCTACATGGGTAAGAAGGCTACATGAATTCAAATTTCTATAATTTGGATATGTGATGATATTCAATATACTACATCGTTATTTTACCTTCTATTTATTTCCATTGGAGTAATCTTAGTGGAAATTAGTGTTTTTATACATGCATTAAGTGTTAGATTACCCCTTTTTGGTGAAAATGATTATAAAAATATACAATTACTAAGATAAAAAATAATTATAATTATAATTTAATGGTAAGTACTATTATTGAGGGTTTTTCAAGAATAGTACATGTGGTTTTTTGAAAATTCTAATCCCAAATTTTATGGACCTGGTGGTGTGCAACTAAAATAGAATTTATGCATTATTTTTTGAGTTTGGTAAAAAATCGAATAGAAAAAAATAATTGCTTTCACTATGATATATAAACTCTTTTGAATATCTACATGCCACTTTGTTTTATTCAAGAAGAAGAAGAAGATTAAAATTATCTAAAAATATGCTTTAAAGATCATTTTATTGTTTTAGAAAAATATCCTTGATATTTTTTTTATTATTATCATCTATCCTATATATTTATTCTATTTTTTCAGTTTTATATTACAATTATGAGACTTATCTATAAAATATAAGTTTATTATATTGTTTGTTGTGAAATTTCATGGTAAAATAACCTTCAAAGATAGTGTTTTTAAAGACTTGTTGGATCCCGGTTAAAAGTTTTTTGTTATTATACCATGTGTTGACTACTATAACTCACTTGTGAAATCCCTGGGAAAAGGACAGTAAGTCCCCTATGAAAGTACCGGTCTAGTGAAAATCACCAAGCTCTTGGAGTTGAGCATTTATGGAGTAGACTATGGGATTTTTTTTCCCTAAACCACTATAAATCTCTAGTGTCTGATCTTTTTTCTTTGGGATTTCATTTTCAATACTTAATTTTTATAATAAGAAAAGATCAAAATTTAATAAAACTTAAATATAGTGGTTTTATAATATAAGAAACTTTCAAGAACTAAATTTACCCCCCTCTTGAGTATTTGTGTAGGTAGTCTCCAAACAATAATTGGTATCAAAGGTAGTGAATTTTGTGTTATTTTATTTTAAAGATTGGAGTCTTAATATCATCATTAAAATGGTTTCAATGACTAACAATAAATAGGTATGTCAATGGTAAGATCTCTCTACTTTAATAGTGAGAATTATAGTTACTAAAAGGCATGAATGATAATTTATTTGAAAAAATTGGTCTTAAGGTTTATCTAAAAGGTGTGAAACTATATGAAATTCTAAATACAAAACCTAAAACATGGTATGTTGATATTGAAGCTATATATTATTTAAATTATAAGGAAATTAATGAAATAATATATGGACAAGGTCTAAATTTGATTAATCAGTTTTCATATTGTGAATTTTCTCATGAGATGTGGACTATAAGAGTAGTAGCCTGTGAAGGTACTAATAATGTTACACAAGTAATATATAACACTTATAAGTAGAAGTTAAAAACATTTATAATAGTTAATGGTGAAACCATAAATCAAATGAATATATGGTTAACATATATTGCAAATAATGTTGCTTCTCTTGAAGCACCAATTACTGAACTGGGTCAATCTATGAAAGTTATTACAGTTTTTCCATCTAAGTGGAGTGGAATTTAAACTACCATTAGTCAACCACTAAAGTAAAATATATAAATATCAAAACTCTTATTGTAACTCTTATGATTTATGAGGATGAAATTGAATAAGCTAGTGAATATAAAATTATTAATAAGGATAATGTTGCATTGATGATATCTACCTCTAAAGATGATAGTAGGAGTAAATAAAGACAAATTGATGAGTCTTATGAGGAAGACACCATAAATAGTTCTTATTCATATAGTAAACTTTCTCATTTTACAAGGAAGATTAAAAAAAATTACAATAATGTAAGAGGTTTTTGAAAACCCTTAAATAAGTACTATAAGCATGAGAGAAATTTTGAAGAGGTTAGATACTACGAATGAAAAAAATCTTGGACACATCAAACCAAATTTTCCACATCGACAATATAAAAAAAATTAGAAGAAGTATTTTAAGAAGGTTGGATATAATAAGAAATCCAATAAATCTATGAAAGCTACATGGAGTGCCTTTAAAAATACTACTGATATAACATATTTATAATCAGAAGTTGAAAATTCTAATCAAAAGGCCAACACGTTTTCTATGGAACACTTTGATGAGGTAAATTATTATATATTCTTTTAAGAATTAATCTTAATTATAAAATGAAAACTTCTCTTAAAAACAATTAAATGAATATTGTACAACGATTGAAATAAAGCATGAAATCTTGAAAAAGAAAATTGAAACTCTCAAAAAGTCCTATGGTGTTGTTGTAAATGAAAAGGATGACTTAAAAACAATAAAATTTTATATTTTAAACCCAAGAAGGAAAAAAAATTTCCTCCTATACTAAATATGGAATAAAAATTGAGATCTTATAAAAATAAGTTCAAGACTTTAAAGATGATACAAGTGTTTTCAAAAAAGTATAAAATTACATGAATCAAATTCTTATCAAGAATAAAGTTAAGAAAAATAATTTTGTAATAGGAATCTAATAAGAAAAACCAAATAATTATGAAATTTATTTTGTTACTATTTCAAATAATAATAAAAATCAAAGTTACTTTCTTTTACTATTGATAATTGGGGAAATATTCTAAAACAATTGTTTGAGAAATCCTCAATTTTTTAGATTCAAACATGATATTATTTTAAAAAGTTTTTTAAAATTTATTTATGGGTGTTCAATATCGAATAAAAAAATTTATATTCCCAAATCATTAGTTGATAATATTGCTAAACCCAAGATAATATGGGTACCAAAACAATTTCTTGTTTTAATTATCTTAATAAAGAATAGGTCTAACAGAATCAATGAAATATGGTATATAGACTAAAGATTATAAAGACATATGAGTGGATATTTTTTAATTCCCACTCCTTATAAATAATTGATGGATGTTATGTCACAATTGATGACAACATTGAACAAAAAAATATAGGAGTTGGATCAGTTGGTAATCCTATATCAGTCCTCATTAACAAAGTTATATATGTATAAGGATGTTAGCATAATATGACAAGTATTTTGTAACTTTATGATGAAGGTTATTTTGTTGATTTTTATAATAATTCTTGTTTTTTTTAAGATAAAATTCATAAAATTAAGGCACTAATAATAGATAATGTTTATACCTTATATCTTAAATCTCTTAGTAAGAAAAGTGAACTACTTAAATGTGGAAACAAATGAAACATTTATTCGAAAAAGAATATTTGGAAATTATAATGTATAATATTTTAGAATATTTTAAAAAATGAATTTAGTTTTATATTTAACATATATTAAAGAGACAATGTGATTTATATCAAATGGGAAATAAAATAAAAGTCATATTTTAAAAAATTAAAGAGCTTTATACTTCTAAACCCCTGGAACTCATTTATATGTATTTTTTTAGGCCATCTAGAATTTCCATCCTAAAAGGAAAATCGTTTGTTTATGTGTTAGTTGATAATTTTTCTATATTTAAATGGGTTTTATTTTTTATTGTTAAAAGTGAATATTATTTGGTTTTTATAATTTTTTTGTAAATTGGTTCAAAAATATAAAGATACCAAAATTATTACTTTAAGAAGTGACCATGGAGGAGAATTTGAGAACCATGAGTTTAATTATTATTGTTCAAAACATGGTATCAAACACACTTTTTATTCACCTAAGTAACCTTAACATAATAGTGTTTTTGAAAGGAGTAATAGGAATTTGCAAGAAATTTATAGAACAATGTTATCTGAATATAACTTTCCTACTCATTTTTTGGGAAGAAGTTGTAAATACAGAATTTTATGTCATAAATAGAGTTCTAATTAGATATATTTTGAATAAACCACTATATGAACTATGTAATAATAAAAAAATACAAAATTTTGGTACTTTAAAGTATTTAGATTCAAGGTTTATATTCAAAACACCAAGGATAATCTTGGTAAATTTGATCCAAAGATTTATGAAGGAATATTTCTGGGTTATTCTAACACATACCAGGCTTATAGAGTTTTCAAAAAAAGTTGAATATTATTAAAGTTTTAAATCATGTGAAATTTTAATAAAGTGATCCTTTTGATCACAAAATGACATAAGTTGATGACCTAACAAATTATTTTGAAAATATGAGACCTGAACCTATCTTTGAAAATAAAAAGGATTCTGATTTAGAAATTGATTTTGGTTAATTGAATCCTTAAAGGATGGATACTAGTGAACCATAAATTTTTCTTCCTAAACAACCCATAACCCTTAAAAACCATACTTTAGAAACTATTATAGGAAGCTTAGATGAAGTTATTATTACTTGAAAGAGTGTAGGAAATATTGTATAATTTTTTTCCTTTTTATCTCAACTAAAACCAAAAACTATAAAAGTGGTGTTAGTATATGAGATATGGGTTTTAGAAATCTAGGAAGAATTAAACTATTTCAAGAGGGACAAGGTATGAGAATTATTTGATAGACCCCCTAACTATCCAGTTATAGGAAAAAAATGGGTTTTTAGAAATAAAATGTATTATCTTGATGTAATTACTAGGAATAAGGCTAGATTAGTGGATAAAGGGTATAATCTAGAGTAAGTTATAGAATATGAATAGACATATGAACCTATAGCTATATTCAAATCCATTAGGATTATCCTAGCCTAAGAATCCCACATAAATTTAAAATTATATTAGATAAATGCAAAAACTAATTTCTGAAATAGTTTTCTCTAAGAGGAAGTCTATATCGAACAACCTATAGGTTTGAAAATCCCCATTTTCCATATTAAATTTTCAAACTTACAAATTCTCTTTAAGTCCTTAAACAAGCATCAAGAGCCTAGTATGAATTCTTAAGTTCTTTTCTATTATAAAAAGGATATTTAGTTGGAGTATAATATCATACACTTTTCAAGAAAACATCATTTTAAGATATTTTTTTAGTTTAGATAAATGTTGATGATGTGATTTTTGGTTCTACTAGCAAAAAATTATGTAATGAATTTTCAAAACTCATGAAAAAATTATTTTAAATGAGAATTATGAGAGAGTTAAATTATTTTATAGGATTTCATATTTATCGTAAAAACATTGGGAATGTGATAAATCAATGTAAGTACATACTTGACTTACTTATATGGTTTGGACTTGAAAATAGTAAAGTACATGAAACTCTTATGAGTTCTAATGAAAATCTTGACTTTGATGAAACTGTAAAACTTGTTAAAAATAATCTATATAGAGGAAAAATTGTAAGTCTATTGTATTTTACAACTAGTGGATCATAAATTATGTTTTCAGTATGCTTGTATAATATATTATAAGAAAATCCTAAGTAATATCATTTAAAAGTTTTCAAAATAATTTTATGGTATTTGAAAGGAATAATTTCTCTTTCCTTATTCTAAAAAATAATGAATTTAATTGCACTTCTTATTTAAATGTTGAATTTGGTGGTTTTAGACTATATAGGAAGAGTACATCAAGAACCCATCATTTTCTAGGTAAATCCCTAGTATCCATAAATCATGATCAATTGTTTCCTATCAACCTTTCAAAGTTCCAGTGCTCTTTTAATGTGTATAGTGAAACTTGGGTTGAATCCTGGGTGATGATAAATCTCGGTCTAATAATAAATAAAACTCAGTTGCATTATCTACTACTGAAGTAGATTATATAGTTTTTGGTAATTATTTTTCATAAGTGTTTTGGATTAAACACGCTTTAATAGATTTTAGATTCAATTATAACCAGGTTTTAATCAAATGTGGCCAAACTTATTCTATAAATATTTCAAAGAATCTAATTATCATTCTAGAATAAATCATATAGAACCCAAAAGGAGATATTATGCCTATTTATAGAATAAAGTATCATTTCTTGAGAGATCACACTCAAAAAGGTGATATTTATCTTGAATTCATCTTTAATGAGAACCAGTTGGAAGATATCTTTATTATGCCCATTTACAGTGATCATTTTAATTTTATTAAGTGAGAATCGAGGTTATTTTAATTTAAATGAATTAATTATATTTTATTTTATTTCTTTTAGTTTTAATTATTGTCTTAATTTATTAATGATTTATTTTTATTGAATTATAAAATTTGAGTGAATTTATTTTTTTTTTTAAAACCTGTATTAAATATAAATTTCTTAAGTATTTTAATGCATTATTGAAATTAAATAAAATTTATTTTATTTTATTATTCAATCAAGTGTGTTATGTTTTTCAAAAATAAATTTCATTATTTAAGTTTTTTTATATTATTTTTATTTTAAGTCAAAATCAACCCTGAAATTCTAAATCAGGTATATAAGACTTCTGATAATTGGGTCGGTGGCCTAAATTTCACTCAGCCCTCAACATTTTCTCTTCTCACCTGCGTTTATTCTCTCATAATCAGAACCATCACTCTTTTCCTTCTTCATCTATCTCAGTTCCCTTTCAAAATTCTACCAACCTTATGTAATGGGAAATTATAATCATGGAGATGATGGTGGCTCTTATTCTTACCAGAAAGCTAAACCAATTGGTATTCCATGCATAGTACTAGAGGAAAAGCCTATGATTTTTGTTAGTTGAAGACTACTGGGATGTTTCTAAAAAGGGTTATTTATTTTAAAGGTTAGGAAATTGTTTTTGATGAAAATAATTTAGGATCTATTTTTGAGGAATAATTAAATGAGTTTATAAGAAACATTAAGTTCTAATTTGGTGAAACATAGGATGTTATTTATTTAATTTTCAATTGGAAAGTTGTGTTTCTTGACATTATAAATGGCTAAATTTCTTCATTGACCCCGTGAGGGGGAGTTCAAATTTAGCTGATGCTTGTTGGTATGAATTTAGTGGGACCAATTGAAGTGTTCAAGTTTCGATTTGGAACCTCTACCTTGGAAAAGAATCCTATAGCTAATTTAAAAGATGTATATAATATCCATTGTAAGTTCATTCATATTGGGATTTCCCAATGAGCTAAAGAAATAGAGAAGGTATTGTTTTCAGAAAAGTACCTATTATATATCTTGATTAAAAATATTAATTTGAATCTTATAAGGTAAATGATTTGGTTTATACATTACTATTGTAAAGGGAAAGGTAAGCTGAATTATTATCCCTATGGTAGGATTATCTCCTTCGTTCTAAAGAAGAAAGAGGTGGATATGAATGGAGGATAGGTTGTGAAGTGCCACAAAATTAATACTCTTTTTGTCATGATATTGAAGATAATTGGTTACTCTGAGGAAAATACTTAAACTCTTTAAGAACTATTGGATATAAAAGTGTTTTTGAAGGAGAGACATCTAAAAACACACCATATAGGGAAGTAGAACCTATAAATATGGTTCCTATAGAGTGTTGTGGGGGTCAAGAATTGTATGATCATAGCATTTAGTGCTAGAAATCTATCCTATTGCGGTTAATATAGATAAAAGAAAAGGAACTAGAGTTGTTGTAGTTCATGAATCTATTCAGAATGATGAACCAGTTGTTGAGATAGTTGTTGTGAATAATCAAGAGAGGTCGTTTAAGATTGTTCCTAGTGTGTCATCTGCTGAGAAAAGATTATAAATATAAGTTGAGGATTATATAGTTCGTCCAATTCATTTCAGATCACATGCTGCAATAGATAGTTCTAGAGATATAGTTTTAGAATAAGCTAGAGCTCTTTCTCATACTCTATAGTTTGTTCCATCACCTCCTCATGTTCATGTAGATTCACCTTCTGGGAGTATAATTTCTGAAAGATCATATGTGGAAAAGCAAATGAAATCTTTTTCCTCCAATATCATGATTGAGTTTTAAAATTTTATAGGTGACTATAATGAATTGAAAAAGAAGATAATATCATCTAATTATGAGATAAGATAGTTCTAGGAAAGTTCAATATCAAGAGATGATTTTTAAAAATCGGTTGGGGTGATGGAAACCCAAACAGATTTGATCAATAATCTTTAGATAGTATCTTCTATGAAATAAATTTTTCCTAAAGTGAAAAATATCTTGAGGAAATGAAATAATAGGTGAGTGGTATAAAAAAATTTTGTGATACGAAGTCAGAAATGAATGAACTTGGTGTTTGAATTTTATCACAGAGATACATGTTTCCAAATATTCCTATAGTTCAATATAATATGTCTTAGAATATAGTGGATGAGATTCAAATTTTTAATTCAAAAATAAAGGAGATCTTACACACTTTACAAATTGTAGTGATAAGATAATTTTATTTTTTTTAAGAGATTTCATCCCTCTACCATAATCATCATGGAACCTTCTATGGATCAAAATCTCAAAGATCAGTTTGATTAGATTTCATCTAACTTGAATTATGTGTCCATTCAGCTTCAATCTATTTAGTATGATATGTTCAAACCTATGCTAATGTAAGATTTCAAGAGATGTATTTTGGGTGAGTTCCAAGACACCAAATAAAATTTTAGGACACTTGTTGTTAGAATAGATATGTCACTAAATGAAATGTTTGTTTATCTTGAGGAATCAATTGGTCCTAATCTTAAATAAATCTTGTAAGTTTCCAAGAATGTGCAAAGTATGATTTATAATACAATTGGTCTAGTAACTAGGAATCATCAGTGAATTACAGACTTGTGGCTAAAGTTTTATAAGGAAGTTTAATGAATTTACTCTAAATCTTCGGAATAGGATTCTATTTCCTCATAGTATAAGGAAACACCACCTATTTCAGTTTCTTATATAGGAAGATATCTCATTAAATATAAACCTTCTGAGATTTCTCCTTCAATGTAGCCAACTAATGTTGTTCTGGTATCACCAGTTTCTATTGTAACTGTTGCTACTACTAGTGATATAGTGTCTCAAGATCCTACTAGTGTTTTTCAGAAGGTTTATCAAGTATTATTAGAGAAACTAGATAATGTGTACAAGTATAAAAAATCAATTAATGTAAGACTGGTAAATTTTCAAGGATTTTTTGACCAGGATCTATATAATTTGGTTTCATATTTTTTCGCTACTTTATCCAATTCTCATGTTATTCTTTTTTTTAGTGGTCCTAAAATTTTTACATCTAGTCAGTTTGAATATTTTAAAGGAATAATTAATGATTTCTTATAAATAGTTTCTCAAATGCATAGATAGGAATCTAATACTATTTTTGAGTTCTATAAGTTAGATACAGTTATGAGGATTGACGTGTGTGCAGATGCTCAATTTTATCATAGAGTAAGAATAAATCTTGGAATTGATCCTGAAGATAACTTTTGAGGTACTATATTGAAATTTAATTTTGTTTATGATCCAACATACATCTATCAGAAATAACATTCCAAGGTGGATGGTTCATTAACTACTAAAAGATCTATCCAAGGAGATGCCTCTTTGGAACCTCCAAATAAATTTTATTTTTTCTGCTAGATCCTATGATTTTAGTATAGCTTCATAGACTCTTGAAGGATTTCTCAACACACCTACTCAGAGGTCACAAGATAGATCAGTTGTTGGAAGTGAATAGAGTGATTCTATACAGTTTGGGAGTGTTGTGACACCTCTAGTGATAGACCCTCCAACTACCTCCAGATTATATTCTATATTTAAGAATCCACCACCCAAACCACCTTCTCAGTTTGACCCTATTTATAAACCCAAGTCTTATAGATAATGAAGTTCCCAATCAGTATCTAAGTATCATTGAGAGGGGGAGGGTGTGAATCAGTGATGTCTTTTTCTTTTTTATGTTTCCTTCTTTTTGAAACAACCTTCACCTCATATTAAATATTTTCTTCTCTGTTGAACACACACAACCACAAGAACACAAGATTTACAAGGTTCACTACTCAACAAGAGTATCTGCGTCCTTGGTATGGTACAAAAATAATCCAGTACCACACAATCCACTAGAAAACAATTCTTTGATGTGGAATACAATGAGTTAGATATACCCTTACACTCAGGTATCACTTGGAAAACAATCCGCAAGTGTGTGTGCACCCTCTTAACACAAATAGGGAATTAAATTATTTCAGTGCTTCTTTACAATTGAACATATGTATTCTCTGAAGTAAAAATCTTCAATTTCTTACCCAAAAGCCAGTAAAAACTATATTAAACATAATAGAATACGTGAAAATAACATAACTTTTTCACACAACCATTAGGGTAACTTGCGCACAATTCAAATGTCTTGCAAGTAAAAATTACCTTTTGTAATGGAAAACCTTTTCCACACAACTTCCTTTTTCAAGAAACTTTCCACTTTTCACGCAACTTCCCACTTTTTTTCACACCTTTCCTCTTTTCATGCAAACCTCTTTCTTTACGTGCAACTCAATTAGCATATAATTTTACGCACTTCAGAGCTCCACATTTCTCTAATTGTAGATCCATAAAAAAGAGAGGGGGTTACCTTGTATTTATAGTCCTTTTTAACCCTGTGTGAAAAACATTAATCCGCGCATAAAACCCTCTTCATGTGCATAAAAACTCTTTCACACAACATCATATTTCGTGAAATGCTCCAATTTTTCATGCACCTCATGATTTTTTCAGTTTTCGATCTTCTGATCTTGAAAAACCTCTTGTGCGAAAAATTTCATTCCTCTATTTCATGCACCATGCCAATATTTCGTGCATCCTTTATTTTTGGCTCACTCTGCCCAATTTTCCGCACACTTCATTCCTCTGTTATTTTGTGTCACCTTCAGATTTTCCATTCCTTTTTCATTTCTCTCTCCACTACTTCCAATATCCATTATTTAGCGTTCATCACGAACTCCACTATCGTGATATATATCCTTTTAAATACCTAATTTAGCATCGTCATAGTTACAATGGAAAGTACTGAAACTTCCCTATCTTCCAAGAACATCATTCCTTCCAATCAAAACTATATATTACTGGCATCATCATTTCTCCATCTTTCCTTCATAAGGATTGTATCACAAGTTCTTCTAACTTATGATATTTTTGAAATACATATCATCAAAGCATCGTCTGGTTTTCAAGTCCTTTACAAAGTGAATTGATTTATCTTCTTTGACAACAAAAAAACAACACTCTGTAATAGAAAACTCTTCTTACTTCCTTATCCATCTAACTTGGTCCCAATAGATAGTGTATTGAATATTTAATTTTTGTGTATATTGAATTATTTTATTTTTTATCAATGTTAATTATTGATATAATTTTTTTATTCACTAATTCTTTATTTTCTTAGCGGTTAATTTCATTTAATTTTTTATATTATTTTACTATCTTTAACTATTTCTTTTAATACCATAATTGTCATTCAATATCAACATGATACTTAAACATTTAATTATTCCAAGTGAAAAATTAAAAGTGTTTTTCCTCTCCATTACCCTTCCTTTTTAATTAAACAAAATAGGGAGAAATTTAACCACAAGGGATAATTTTCATAAAAGGGATATATTCTCCAAAAGGAGAGGAGTTTCTAATTAAGGGGGAGAATAAAATTAAATATACAAAAAAATTAAAAAGAAATATATATACATAATTTATTTTTCTACTAAATATTTTGAAACCTTTTAAACACTTCATGTTTAATATCATATGGGTTTTGTGATCATCAAAAAGGAGGATATTGTTGGAATAATGATGTTGTTTCAACATACCCCATATATTTTAGGTTTTTATGATCTCAAATACCCTTGATATGCTACTAGTTTTTTTAGTGTGTTCATTAGGTTCTATCATTGTTTTAGTTCAATATATTAAAATCTAAAAGTTCTATAATTTTTAATAAAATATTCTTTAAGTATGGAAATTTGGCTCCATGAGGAATTAGGCTACATGGAGAATCGGATACTTCATACTATCAGCTACGTCAATCATCTACATGAAGGAATCACATACATGAATCATATTTGTCACTAAATTGTCTATGTAAAAATCACCTATGTGAATGAATCACCTACATGAGAAATCTCTTATGTAGATCAAACAAAAATATATGAATTGGTTTGATAGAGTAACCTACTGTATGATTTGGATACATGGTGAAAATATATATATGGTTCCAAATATCCTGTCTGATTCTTTCAGCCACATTATATTCAACTATGTGAGTAATAAGGTTGCATAAATAAATTCATCTATGTGAAATCACCTATGTGAAATTTGGATAAATGGATTAAATCAACTACATGAATTAAAATTTCTAGAATTCAACTATGTGATGATCTCTAATCTACTACGTCATTATTATACCTACAATTTATTTTCCTTGGTGTAATATTAGTGGAAATTAATGGTTTTGTGAATGAATTAAGTCTTGTATTACCTCTTTATAGAAAAAAATTACTATAAAAAACTATAGGTACCAAGATAAAAAATAAGTACAAGGATAATTTAATGGTCAGTACTATTTCTGAGGCATTTCTAAGAAAAGGACGTTTGGTTTTTTGAAAATTTCAATCCTAGATTTTATAGATCTTATAAGGCCCCAGGCTTAAACCTTACTTAATCTTGAGTTATTACAAGATTACACATTGAGGATCTTTTCAGGTTTAGAGTTTTAGAGAAGTAGATCATGAAACTTGCATTACATTCCACATTTAAACAAAGTGGTTACATAAAAGATAGTATCCATTCTTCCCATCAACGGAAATATATTTAAAATAAAACATGGATTCTTTCTTGACACATCCTTGACACTATCATAACATCATGTACCCTTCCATTGACCTATGAAAAACATTTCAAAAACATGGGATGAGCATAAAAAGCTCAGTAAGGGATATAAAAATATAGAAAGGAAACATGTATACATGTATACATAAGAATGAAATCATAATTTACCCATAAAACATAAGCACTTTAACCTACCTCATAAAATCATGAATAAATCATAGAAATCATAAGACATAAAAGGTAACTTGAGGCATTCATAACATTCTTACGTAGGAAGTAACCCTCTTGGTTATGTTTGGAATACCCATCACAGTATATTCCCTAAATCTCTTAGGAGAAACCTTAAAGTTTAACCCCTTCGCGTTACCCAATGCATTGGAGAGCTATATCGGGCTCACCCGCCCTTAGTTTATCACGGAAACACCTGTCTTCATAACAATGCCCAAGAACCATAACATAATCTTATCACATAAAACATGCATAAAGGAAACATAACATTTCCAACTTTCAATAACAATATAACAATACAACACATTGACATAAATACATTATGAAAACCATTTTCAATACCAAAATAAAAGAAAAGTAAAACATGGTATTTATTTTTCTTTTAAAAAGATGGTATGGCTTGTAGAGGAAGCTGAAACTCAAATAATGGTCACGGAGGCGGAGAAGTCGTTGTCGCCGCATACGTACGACAAAAACATTCTCTTTTGTCGTTTAATAAACACTTCATATAAAAAATATTCCTTTTGAATAAACGTAAAAGTCAAAGGGGTTTATACACTGTATAAAAGATGGTTGTGTATAAAACAGAATATGCCTCAATGAAAGGAGATTGAGACGAAGTCCCTTACAAAGACGGTATCCTTGGTTTAAGGATAAATCAACTACATAATTATGTGTGAAAAACAAATACACAAAATATAAGTGGATATTAAGTTTAAAATAATCAAAGGTCATTCACACATATTCAAAGGATGACATATTTAATAACTACATGTTGAACCCAAAGAAATCGAAATTGGGTTAAGAAGTTCCCTTGACAGCCTAACGGCGTCACATCAAAAAAAGGGTATCTCATCACTTGGAAATAAAATTTACATCAATAAGGATATATGAGAACATATCCCAACATAACAATATGTAAATTAAAAGACCCAACAAAAGAAGTCTTTTAAAAATAGGAGGGTGAAAGGTTCCCTTACCGACATGGGTATCTTTCGAAACATACGCCCCGTGAAAGAAGGAAAATACAACATTGATGTAAATACTCATAAATGAAAGAATATTACATAATGAGTAAAATAATGGTCAGTACATACACCACTCAAAGGAAATTGTGGCAAATGTAGCATAAATCTCACAGGAATAAAAGTGATATGAAAAATACCTTACGAAAACTCGGCAGCCTAATGGCGCCACTTAAAACTTCCAAAAATGGATTGATGAGATCAAATAGGGTATCTCATCACACTAAAATAAAATTTACAGCAAGAGTAATATAAAATAACATCCCCCATCATAAAAAAGATTATCTTAAAATAAGTGACATAAAGGAGAGTACTTAAAGAAAAAGAGAGAGGTTATATTTCTTACGAAAATTCGGCAGCCTAACGGCGCCACTCAAAACATCCAAAATGGATTGATGAGAGGAAATAGGGTCTCTCATAATATGAACATAATAAGTACAGAAGGATTAATATAAAATAACATCCCAGTCATAAGAAATATGAGCTTAAAAGGAATGACATAAAAGAGTGTACTTAAAAAGAAAGAGAGGTGTAGGATCCCTTACCTCGAGTCCGACTTGACTCGATCGTTCTTTAATCTCCCGAATAATAAACTTGAGTTAATTTATACATGATTAAGAACCTTTTTAAAGCTTATTATTCCTTTTATATAACTTATTTCCATGTTATAAACATTATGTAATCATTAAGTTAATAATGTTTGTTTTGTCGATATTTGGTTCTTAAGTCGAAAGTGGACTTCTTACAATTACTTGTTGTTCGTGGGGTCAAAGGTTCTTTATATCCAGAATGACATTCCTGATTTGGATATCATATATATCATATATATCCAGCATATACATGTATTTATAATATCACATAATCATTTAGAGGAAAGAAATGAAATGCACCGTTCATGGAGACGGTAAGCCGTACGTACGCATGAACGCTACTTTCATTTCTATCTCATAATTTAATGTAAAAAAATAATAATGATATAAAGGTATATTATAATTCCAGTATAAAATCATATATAATAACTTTAAATCCATCCTTTATATGTCCCACATATGGAATTAACGAATCACATCACTTTGAGGGGGCGGTAGTCCGCACTTCCTTAAATGAAGATATCGCGTTTACCCATAATGGAAACCATAAAGGTATGCCATAAATGAAAAATACATAAGCTTAAGTAAAACATAAACATATTATATATCATATATAAGTATATTTTCATCATAATGGCCACCTTTGAAGGTGTTAAAATAATGTTGAACAATCATCGTTTCGGGAGGCAGAAATCCGCCATACACGGAAACAGTATGTTCTTTAACTATTAGATGTAGGTGTGTGTAAGTGTAGATCGAATACTTCTTGTAAAAACATCCTAGTAAATTTAAGATACTGGATTTGTTACAAAAGAAATGAATAAAAAGAGTTTAGGGGGTTGGAGAAGCAAAATAAAACAAAAGGACTCAAGTGAAGACATTACCTTAAAATCGGGTAACTCTCTTAAATTTGAGCTCAAAGGCTTCCTTGGGAAGACTTATGCCAAAAGTGAGGCTTCAATGAGTAATATAGGTATGTGGAGAGACAAAATGGTCAGGGGTTGGCCGAGCCAAAGGCTTATGAAGTGTGGGTAAGGAGGTAGAGGTGGGGGCCTTTTATAAGAGGAGAGGAGGGGCACTCTTGTAAAGTTACAAAATGTTACTTTATTTTCAAAAGAGTTTCGGATTTTAAAGGTCCCAAATTGATTTATTTCGAGTATAAGGTGATAAGGATTCGAAATCCACACATCCAATAGGTTTTGTACATTTTTAGGTCTTAGATATTACATTATCTTTCCATTTTATTTAAATCATTAAATAATGAGGTCATCGCTGCATCATCATGATGTCATAAATAATTTAATTTATTTAATGTCTAAAAATTATAAAAAAATACTATGATGTAGGAAATCATTGTATATTTCCAATGACTATTTATAGTCAAAAATATGACTTGTATAACCCCATGTAAAAATTGTTTTAGTAAAACATCTCATGTTTGTGTCATTTTTACTTTAACTTTAAATAAAAAGATATTTATGTCATTTCCCAACCAAAGTGGCTCCATGGGGTCCCCAAGTTTACCCATGGATTTTCTTGGTCGGCCATGACACATCCAATGAGGATAGGACATGTTTCTAGGTCATTTCATTTTATTAAAACATTATTCTTACCATAAACTACACTAATTACCTCTAATCGCGATTAAAAACTTAATAAGTTACTATTCACCAAAAAATTATTTTTATCCCATTGAAACACATTTTACTTCTTAATGACAACCATTTATGTCAGATTTTTTAAATTCAAAACACAATGATGACAAAATTTCATTTAAACGGAAAAATCAGTTTTTATAAGTACCACTTAGTGGTTTCACTATTCATCAAAAATTGAAGTTTTTCAGAAAAATACCAAAAATTCACCCTAAGCTATATTTGATATTCCAAATTAAAAAATGAAGTCTATTTTAAAAAATTCAAAACATATAAGTCACATTAATTAATTTAATAATTAATTCCCGCTGTCAGAGCAAATAGCGTGTTTTTATGAAACAATAAGTATCAAAAGATTGACACTAGTTTAAGTCTGATTTCAAAGTGAAATTAATTCCAAAGAACACTATTGGATTTAATGGTAAAAATATATTCTAATTTCACTTTAAAACCAATTAAAAAGATAATCTAATCATATAAATAAATTATATTAAAAAGAGGTTTTGAATTAAAATACAACATTTTACATTATTCATTAAAAATGAACTTTATCGGAAAGATACCAAAAATTTATACAAAGTAAATTTTGATGTCACAATTATTAATAAGGGTTTTATTTGGTCCAATAGAATGTATAAGAGTGAACAAAACTATATTTAATGACAGGTCGCCATCAAAAGGTGATAAGTGAACCTTTAGTGAAAACTAGGGAATATACGCCTAAAATTGAATTCTTTCCGTATTTTAAGCCTTTATCTTTTATTGGATAAATTTAAAAACATTTAAAAACATATATAATCATATTTTATTTATTTCTATCCATTCCCGCCAATACAATGACTACATGTTAACTACCATTTAAAATAATATTATTTTATTATTAGAGTGCAACGTAAGATTCCCAAGAAACTCGTTGTTCCGTGTTGGGTACGCCATCGAGCATAGAATCCCCTTTAAAGTCATATTAATATTTTATTCACAAATATGGATAAATATGAAAATGTCATATTCTTTATTTACCTGAGGTGTTACATCCTTCCCCCCTTTTGGGAATTGCGTCCTCGCAATTTTTAAAATTGAGCTAGGAAACATCCTTGAAAGTCCCACATCGGAACAAGTGTCGGTAAAACAATCACTTTAAAATAAAGGAATATAAGTATAGAGGTCACCCGAGTTAACCAATACTAGGATTCCATGTAGAAAAACATGGACATGGAAGAAAAAGAAAAGGGTCATGTTCTTGAGGGAGAGTGATAGTAAACATGTCTAGGAGAAAGTTAACCATAAGAAAATCACAAACTTGTGATGGGTTAAACGGTATTCGATTCCCCAGTAGGAAAAGTTAATAGACAACATTTTTGTTTTAAGTTACTTTTTATTGAGGAATTTATTTATAAGGAAACATAATCACTTATCATGTTGACTTTCACCTTTTACTAGATTCCTTAATCAAACTCATATTTTTTTTCAAAAGACGAGTATTTAGGGAGACTTGTTCGCATTAAGAGTACTATAATCAACTTCTAGAGAGTCACCTAATCCACAAAAGAGAAATATATACTTCCCATGTCTTTAGACTTTAACCAAAACCAAAACCAAAAATGTTAGTACAAGATCAGATAATCCAGAAAAGGATAACCCTTTATAAAAAGAAAATCTATTCTTAATCTACAAAATTTGTCCAACAAAACCAAAAGTTCAACGAGGACCCTTCTATAATCAATTTGTCCATAAAATTATTCAAAGTAAACCAAACTAATATTGAAACCCAAATATTTGACGGATTTAGTCACATAGTCTTCCAAGTTAAATCGTAACATTTATCTCCAAACAACATCAGTTGCTCCTAAAGTCTTGTATTGAAAAATAATTAACCTAATCACATATCCTCCATGATAGGTTAATCATTTTCATAAATAACCCAAAATCAACTTACTCTTAATTCATAAAATCATATAACTAAAATGAATCAGTCAAACTAACTAGGGACTTCACGTAGTCCAGTGGTAGGCGATAAATACCAGTCGCACTTTGGTTGTGGGTTCGATTCCCGCAGCTTTATCCGACGCGACGGGTTGTCACACGGTTTGCATGTTGTCCTTTTTCCAAAACTTTATATTTCTCAAAAAATTCCCCAAAACGAGATAAAATCTTCAAAAATAATCATAACATATTTTAACCTCAAGTTTATCTCATACCTTTCATTTTCCATCATAACATATAATAACCCATAATTACCTCAAAATTAAGGATCATATAAACCCTA
Source organism: Viscum album (assembly GCA_963277665.1). NCBI lineage: Eukaryota > Viridiplantae > Streptophyta > Magnoliopsida > Santalales > Viscaceae > Viscum > Viscum album. The sequence goes on from OY728143.1 coordinate 1,423,413,234, forward strand.
ATGGTTACCTTTATAATTATTACCTGGACTTCCACATCGATTGGTCATCTCGTACATGATGAATTACAGAACATACCAAAGTTCAAGTGGTTGATAATGACTCCTTGATAGTTGGTTTAGGATAAACACAAGGGTTCTCATTGCATCTCCCATATCATTCAGTTGCTTGCTCAAAAAACTGTCACGGTTTCCTTCACATCCATTGTTACTTTGGTGCCTGCTAGATCCAGCCATTTACTAAAACCAAAAAGGTCGGTGTGAGTATATCAACAAAACCATCATTTACTAATGAGGAAGATAAACACTAAGATATACTTACTCATTCACTTTAGCTAAAACTAGTACTCTTTCTGAATTCCTAACCATTATGGTAATGTCACTTATTCTTAAAGAATACCCTAACCTCTAAAGTTATCTAAACTAACCTTTGATACCAACTATAAGGCCACAGGCTTAAACCTTACTTAATCTTGAGTTATTACAAGATTACACATTGAGGATCTTTTCAGGTTTAGAGTTTTAGAGAATTAGATCATGAAACTTGCATTACATTCCACATTTAAACAAAGTGGTTACATAAAAGACAGTATTCATTCTTCCCATAAACGGAAACATATTTAAAATAAAATATGGATTCTTTCTTGAAACATCCTTGACACTATCATCACATGATGTACCCTTCCCTTGACCTGTGAAAAACATTTCAAAAACATGGGATGAGCATAAAAAGCTCAGTAAGGGATATAAAAATATGGAAAGGAAACATGAGTACATGTATACATAAGAATGAAATCATACTTTACCCATAAAACATAAGCACTTTAACATACCTCATAAAATCATGAATAAATCATAGAAATCATAATACATAAAAGGTAACTTGAGGCATTCATAACATTCTTACATAGGAAGTAACCCTCTTGGTTACGTTTGGAATACCCATCACAGTATATTCCCTAAATCTCTTCGGTGAAACCTTAACGTTTAACCCCTTCGCGTTACCCAATGAATTGGAGAGCTATATCGGGCTCACCCGCCCTTAGTTTATCACGGAACCACCCGTCTTCATAACAATGCCCAAGAACCATAACATAATCTTATCACATAAAACATGCATAAAGGAAACATAACATTTCCACCTTTCAATAACAATATAACAATACAACACATTGACATAAATACATTATGAAAACCATTTTCAATACCAAAATAAAAGAAAAGTAAAACATGGTATTTATTTTTCTTTTAAAAAGATGGTATGGCTTGTAGAGGAAGTCGAAACTCAAATAATGGTCACGGCGGCGGAGAAGTCGTTGTCGCCGCATACATACGAAAAAAACATTCCCTTTTGTAGTTTAATAAACACTTCGTATAAAAAATATTCCTTTTGAATAAACGTAAAAGTCAAAGGGGTTTATACACCGTATAAAAGAAGGTTGTGTATAAAACAGAATATGCCTCAATGAAAGGAGATTGAGACGAAGTCCCTTACAAAGACGGTATCCTTGGTTTAAGGATAAATCAATTACATAATTATGTGTGACAAACGAATAAACCAAATATAAGTGGATATTAATTGTAAAATAATCAAAGGTCATTCATACATATTCAAAGGATGACATATTCAATAAATACATGTTGAACCCAAAGAAATCGAAATTGGGTAAAGAAGTTCCCTTGACAGCCTAACGGCGTCACATCAAAAAAGGGTATCTCATCACTTGGACATAAAATTTACATAAATAAGGATATATGAGAACATATCCCAACATAACAATATGTAAATTAAAAGACCCAACAAAAGAAGTCTTTTAAAAAGAGGAGGGTGAAAGGTTCCCTTACCGACATGGGTATCTTTTGAAACATACGCCCCGTGAAAGAAGGACAATACAACATTGATGTAAATACTCATAAATGAAATAATATTAAACAATGAGTAAAATAATGTTCAGTACATACACCAATCAAAGGAAATTGTGGCAAATGTAGCATAAATCTCACAGGAATAAAAGTGAGATGAAAAATCCCTTACGAAAACTCGGCAGCCTAACGGCGCCGCTTAAAACTTCCAAAAATGGATTGATGAGATCAAATAGGGTATCTCATCACATTGAAATAAAATGTACATAAATAGGAATATAAAATAACATACCCCATAATAAAAAATAGGATCTTAAAATAAGTGACATAAAGGAGAGTACTTAAAGAGAAAGAGAGAGGTTAGATCTCTTACGAAAATTCGGCAGCCTAACGGCGCCACTCAAAACTTCCAAAATGGATTGATGAGAGGAAATAGGGTATCTCATAATATGAACATAATAAGTACAGTAGGAGTAATATAAAACAACATCCCAATAATAAGAAATATGAGCTTAAAAGGAATGACATAAAAGAGTGTACTTAAAAAGAAAGAGAGGTGTAGGATCCCTTACCTTGGGTCCGACTTGACTTGATCGTTCTTTAATCTCCTGAATAATAAACTTGAGTTAATTTATACTTTATTAATAAAATTTTTCAAGCTTATTATTCCTTTTATATAACTTATTTCCATGTTATAAACATTATGTAATCATTAAGTTAATAATGTTTGTTTTGTCGATATTTGGTTCTTAAGTCGAAAGTGGACTTCTTACAATTACATGTTGTTCGTGGGGTCAAAGGTTCTTTATATCCAGAATGACATTCCTGATTTTTATATCATATATATCATATATATTCAGCATATACATGTATTTATAATATCACATAATCATTTAGAAGAAAGAAATGAAATGCACCGTTCATGGAGACGGTAAGCCGTACGTACGCATTAACGCTACGTTCATTTCTATCTCATACTTTAATGGAAATAAAATAATAATGATATAAAGGTATATTATAATTACAGTATAACATCATATATAATAACTTTAAATACATCCTTTATATGTCCCACATATGGCATTAACGAATCACATCACTTTGAGGGGGCGGTAGTCCGCACTTCCTTAAATGAAGATATCGCGTTTACCCATAATGGAAACCATAAAGGTATGCCATAAATGATAAATACAGAAGCTTAAGTAAAACATAAACATATTATATATCATATATAAGTATAGTTTCATCTTAATGGACACCTTTTAAGGTGTTAAAAGAATGTTGAACAATCATCGTTTCGGGAGGCAGAAATTCGTCCTCCACGGAAACAGTGTGTTCTTTAACCATTAGATGTAGGTGTGTGTAAGTGTAGCTAGAATCCTTCTTATAAAAATATCCTAGTATATTGAATATACTAGAGTTGTTACAAAATAAATGAATAAAAAGATTTTAGGGGGTTGGAGAAGCAAAATAAAACAAAAGGACTCAAGTGAAGACATTACCTTAAAATCGGGTAACTCTCTTAAATTTGAGCTCAAAGGCTTCCTTGGGAAGACTTCTGACCAAAGTGAGGCTTCAAGGAGTAAGAGATGGATTTTTATAGACAAAATGGGCAGGGGTTGGCTGAGCCAAAGGCTTATGAAGTGTGGGTAAGGAGGTAGAGGTGGGGGCCTTTTATAAGAGGAGAGGAGGGGCACTCTTGTAAAGTTACAAAATGTTACTTTATTTTCAAAAGAGTTTCGGATTTTAAAGGTCCCACATTGATTTATTTTGAGTATAAGGTGATAAGGGTTCGAAATCCACTCATCCAATAGGTTTTGGACATTTTTAGGTCTTAGATATTACATTATCTTTCCATTTTATTTAAATCGTTAAATAATGAGGTCATCGCTACATCATCATGATGTCATAAATAATTTAATTTATTTAATGTCTAAAAATTATAAAACAAATACTATGATGTAGGAAATATTTTTAGCTTTACAATGACTATTTATAGTCAAAAATATGACTTGTATGACCCCATGTAAAAATTGTTTTAGTAAAACATCTCATGTTTGTGTCATTTTTTACTTTAACTTTAAATAAAAAGATATTTATGTCATTTCCCAAACAAAGTGGCTCCATGGGGTCCCTAAGTTTACCCATGGATTTTCATGGTCGTCCATGACACATAAAATGAGGATAGGATATGTTTCTAGGTCATTTAATTTTATTAAAACATTATTCTTCCCATAAACTACACTAATTACCTCTAATCGCGATTAAAAACTTAATAAGTTACTATTCACCAAAAAATTATTTTTATCCCATTGAACCACATTTTACTTCTTAATTACAACCATGTATGTCGGATTTTTGAAATTCAAAACACAAATATGGAAAAATTTCATTTAAACGGAAAAATCAGTTTTTATAAGTACCACTTAGTGGTTTCACTATTCATCAAAAATTGCAGTTTTTCAGAAAAATCCCAAAAATTCAACCTAAGCTAAATTTGATATTCAGAATTCAAAAATGAATTATATTTTACAAAATTCAAAACATATAAGTCACATTAATTAATTTAATAATTAATTCCCGCTGTCAGAGCAAATAGCGTGTTTTTATGAAACAATAAGTATCAAAAGATTGACACTAGTTTAAGTCTGATTTCAAAGTGAAATTAATTCCAACGACCACTATTGGATTTAATGGTAAAAATATATTATAATTTCACTTTTAAACCAACTCAAAAGATAATATAATCATATAAATAAATTATATTAAAAAGAGGTTTTGAATTAAAATACAACATTTTACACTATTCATTAAAAAATGAACTTTATCGGAAAGATACCAAAAATTTACACAAAGTAAATTTCGTTGTCCCAATTCTTAAGAAGAGTTTTATTTGGTTCAATAGAATGTATAAGAGTGAACAAAACTATATTTAATGACGGTTCGCCATCAAAAGGCGATAAGTGAACCTTTAGTGAAAACTAGGGCATATACGCCTAAAATTGAACTCTTTCCGTATTTTAATCCTTTATCTTTTATTGGATAAATGTAAAAACATTTAAAAACATATATAATCATATTTTAGTTATTTCTATCCATTCCCACCAATACAAAGGCTACATGTTAACTACCATTTAAAATAATATTATTTTATTATTAGAGTGCAACGTAAGATTCTCAAGAAACTCGTTGTTCCGTGTTGGGTACACCATCGAGCATAGCATCCCCTTTAAAGTAATATTAATATTTTATTCACAAATATGGATAAATATGAAATTGTCGTATTCTTTATTTACCTGGGGTGTTACAGATCTGGTGGTGTGGAATTAAAAGAGAAGGTATGCATTATTTTTTTATTATGTTTAAGAAGATGATACAAAAAATGATAGAAACACTTACACTATAATTTATCAACTCTTTTGAAACTTTATGTGTTGGTCTATTCTATTCAAGAAGAAAAAGATTCAAATAATCTACAGTTATGATTTAAAGATAATATTTTTGTTTCAGAAGACTCTGCTTGATATTATTTTTATTCTTATCCTTAGTCTTAGATATTTATTCTCCTATGTTAGTTGTATATTATTTGTGTGAGCCTCATATGTGAAATCTTTTTTTTATTCCATCATTTATTTTAAATATTCCTGGTAAAATAACATTGAATACTTGAGTTTTAAATATTTGTTGGATCCTGGTTAAAAATTCATAATATTGTACCAAGTTCCGACTACTTGAAATCAGTTTTCTAGTCCCTAGGAAAAGTACTGGTAGTCCCTTGTAAAAGGACTAGTCTGATGAAAAACACCAATCTCTTGGACTTGAGCATTGGTGGAGTAGAGTTGGGTATTTTTGTTCCCCAAACCACTATAAATATCTTATGTATGATCGTTTTTCTTTATTTTTATTTTTTATTTCTTTCTTAATATAAGAAGAAAAGATCAAAAGTTAACATAACTTAAATAGGATGGTTTTTTAAGCCAATAAAATTTCAAAAACTCAATTCACCCCTGTCTTGAGTCTTTGTGAAGTTTGTCTCTGACTAACAGCATGTGTGGATCACTAATAAATGGATTTTATTTTAGATCCTATAATGAAATGACAATGTGAAAATAATGGGCATCAAATTCAACAACAAAGAAATAAATCAGGCTAAATGTTATTATTTTTACATAAATTAATTATAAATTATATGTTAATGATCCTTTTTTCTTGGTTATGACATTCCTTCATTAATTTTATTTAGGTTTATTCATAATACTTGATAATTTTTCATTATGTCCTTACAGATTATTTGTTGAATCTGATGAAAATCCATCATTGGGAATGATTTAGAATGGTTCATTATGTCCATAACTTTTAGTTTCATTATGTGATTATTTTATGTGTTGTTGAATATATTTTTCAGAACTTACTTTATTAATTTTTTATAATTCCTTATATGATTAATTTAAGTTATCAATGCTATGAAAATTGATTATTGAAGAGTTTCACATGGGAACCTTGAGTATGTTTCTAGGTAATTTAGATGTGTACTACACTAGTTTAGATTAACGCACTGGATAGTGCCATTAGTTGATATTATTGCACTAGTTAGGGTATTGTCACCTAGTGAGGCCAAGAGGGTAAGTCGGGTTTGAGTTTCTATCTAGTTCACATAGAACAACCAAGTGTTCTATGAGTGTGGTCCATGATTACCCATTTTTTAAATGTCACAAAGGTTAGATCCCATGTGATGTATTTTTAAGATATTTCCTCACTCATATTGATTATTTATGTTTATATTATTTTTTTCATGGTTATGATTTACACTTTCCATATTATCGATCATTTCTAAAATTTGGTTTGTCTTATTAGAACCAAAGAGATATAAAATGGATTTACAAATTCATGTTTTAGGAAACAAAACGGTGTTTTCCTAGAAATGGTGTTTTCAAAATATTATTATCAAACTAGTGATAACATTTTTCAATTATGAAAGATATTATATAGATTTAGGATGGTGTTCTATTGGGATTTTTCCTCGCACTGTATATACATCCATTGTTTGTATATAGACTTTATTTTTTTCAAATCGGATAAATGGAAAGGAACCACATCATGTGGTGGTTCTTATTGATTTATTTTTCATTCTTGGTGATGTGGTGATTGGGGGTGACCATCGGTCACGAGAGTTGGATCATTGTACATACTTTTGGGGATCGCTTAGTGGTGCTTTGGGATGTCGATGTTTCGGCCACTCCGATCTTCTCTTTATATATATATATTTATATATATATATATATATATATATATATATATATATTTTGATGGTAGTTTATCACTATATATTTGGTTTATAAATTGATGTTGGGATTTTTAGTTATTTCATTATGTTATACTCTTTTGATTATTTATATTTTGATGTTACTTATTTATGTGTATGGACGCCCAATGTATGAATATATCTTGTCGGATTTTCATGTGGATTAAATATTTTAGTTTATGAGACTTTTAGGGTGTAATAATTCCCAATGGTTTTATTTGATACCATTTATGCTTATTTCCATCCTTTGGTGATGGAGAATGTGCTTCGGGCCTTGTGGATGATTAGGTCAGGTGACATGATAGGTTGACCCATGCTGGTTCATTATACTGGGTTAACTTCAAATATTTTTCTTCTTGTTTGAATCATGGATTATATTTTATACCATTGGTTCTTGTTGCTAGAATGTGCAAATTGAGAACATTATTCGATCCTTGTGGCAGGTCAAGTTAGGTGACATGGTAGGTTGACTCGGCCCAGTTCATTATGTGGGGTCAACTTTAACTATTTTTCTTCTTGTTTGAGTCACAGATTGACTTGATTCAGCACCATGAATCTTGGGTACATTTAATTTCGAGCCCCAACCATCACGTAATAAGTCAAATTAATTAATTATATAAATAAACAATATAAATTAATTTTAATATTGTCAATTTAAAAATGTTCTTAAATCCCTCTTTTAAATATAATTGATAAGTCCTTTGAATGAAAATTAAATAATATTTAACTTAATTTTTATACTTACACATGGTATTGGGTCCAAATAAGGGTAAGTGCTTCCTAAATTTACATATGGTGGTTTTTTAGGAGTTTTGTAATGATAAATCCTTATTTCCATGGGTTATGTAAGGGTAGACATGCACTTTGTAAGGGTGGGATGATAATTTTATACACTACATAAGGGTAAATGGTTTTTCTATGGGATACGCAAGGGTAAATCCCTATGTATATGAATTTTGTAAGGTTAGGTCCCTATATATATTAATTTTTAAGGTTAAATCCCTATTTAAATGTGTTTCATAAGGGTATCCTCAGGTTTTCAATGGCAATGTAATGTTAAATACTGAGTTGCGTAAGGGTCAAATGATGGATTCTCTTGATGCATAAGGGTAGATCTACGTTTCTAGAGACCACACAAGTGCAACCCGGGGTGTGTAAGGGTAAACCCTAGGATTAAAAGGTTTTATAAGGTTTAAACCAAGTTACCCTTACACAATTCTCACTTTGTGAATAAAATAATTAAAAACCTTGTTTTCTCATTTTTCTTCTTCATAGCTCTAACCTATAACCCTTTTGAAGAACCTAAAATCCAAAAATCCTACGAATTAAATACTTTAAATCATTGATGATTATAAATTCCATTTTAAAATATTTAAAACATTTTCATTCAAAAATTATTTCAAAGACCAAATTAAATAGTGAATTTAATTTGGGAGTGTCTGTGTTATGGGGCACTCTCAACCTTTTCTCAAAAATATACCTAAACTTTCTCTTGCCTTGGTTTTTGATTAACCTTCAAGTGCCAAAAGTCCATAAATTACTTTACAAGAGATTTGTGAAGTCTTATTCAATTATATTCATTCTTTTTAAGGTTTACAGGAATGATAAAACCTTCTCAATACTCTATTATTAGGTGTAGCCTTTAAGAAGAATAATTCCAGGTTGATCTTTGTACTATTCTCCTCTCCTTGTTTCATGAAAATTTTATGAGTTTAGATTTCTGAATATTTCTAGATAAATGGTAAATAATTATTATATGATAATAATATAGAATTATCAAGAATAATATTGAGAATTATGAAGTTTTATTAAAATTATCTAGGAGATAGAAAGTGTTATCACATGTGGTGTTTTATTTCTTTTGGAAATAAAATAGTTGGAATCAGTCCTAGGAATCCTTAGAAAGTAGTTTGAGATGAAAGATACATGTATGTGATTCAAGTGATGATTCCATGATGAATATTGAATAATCTTCATCAATGAATTTGAGTTAGTAAGTTACTTACCTTATAGGGATCTATTATACACTTGTTTTCCTTGGTATAGGTCTTGTGTTGACATACCTTGATGGCCATGCATGATTATGATTGCATGTAGGTGTGTGTGCTTCCCATGAGACTTTTTCATGATGCTTTATTCCAAGATTATTGTTTATATGATTTTTTCATGTTTTATAATGATCATATGTATATATGTTCCAACATTATTATTCTGATGTTATGATTTCCCTGTATGCCCTACCTTGTTACGTATGTTACCTTATCTACAGAGGTATTATTATAGCTGCTCAGAACATGTGGACCATAGTGGCATGATTATACCTTATAGGGGGAGTGTTAATTACTTATAATGATGGATATGATGGACCATAACACATAGTGGAGATACTATGGTTCCATGGAACACTATATTGAGGATGAAATTGATGTATGGATACCAAGTATCAGGTTGCTCGATGCCAAGTGATTTTTAAGTAACACTAAATGACTAGTTATTTGTTAATAGAATGTCATAATTTATCCTTGTTTAATTTTATTCACATGTACACATGATTCCATGAGGTTTTTAAGAAATACATTTAAAATCCATATGGTTAGTTTTGGTTTCTTTCAGCATAGAACCAAAGTAGGTACAACTGGGGGTTTTTGGTAGCTTGGTCAGCACATGATTTCTTATTAAATGATCGTAAATTTGATATTCTTGTTTAAGAAATTATTATTATCATAGAATACATCTATTATACATGTGCACATTTGTTAAGGATGCATTAGTGGTGTCTTACTCGGTTTTATTACTCACACCCTACACAGGCATCTCGATGCATATAAAAAATTCATGTATATGGATCCAAGTAAGGTAAAGGGACCCATGGCTAATGGATAATAAGATGATCTTGGAGTTATTTTTAAACTAGTAAAAACCCTAGGTGACTTCTTTTTTTTATTTATTTACCTACTTGCATTATAATCAAGTTTTTTATACCAATTTGAGAGCATGTTTACTTCTTATATGACTGGTATTTCATTTGAACAGTCTCTACATGCTTAACCAAATTGTTCAATTATTTATATTATTTTTATATTATTATTTTTCCTATATCAGGATATTGAGGGAATATTCTCTCCACTGATGAACTTAGAACATCACTTCTATTCTATGGCCTCTTGCATATGGGGAAGCGTGCATGAGGTCATATGGCACTCTGGTTTGGACCTGGTGGTTTGGGTTGGGGTGTTACAAAATGGTATCATAGGATAGTTTTCTATTTTCCATTTTGGACTTAAATGGGAAATGGTAAAAAGTAAATAGTTGTGTGGGTCTCAATTAAGAGATTCTCCATGTGTCTGGCCAACACATGTGTAATGGACCTCTGAGTTACCATGGAAAGTATTGTTGTTACTATTTTTAGGATATTTTGGATGTGTTCATGCATTATGATTAGACATGTATATTCACATGACATGTATATGTGTGTTGTGTTTTATATTAGTTCATTAATTAAATTCTTTGAATAGTGCAATATGTTCGAGATAGATTCTCTATTGTTTGATATATCTATGTTTCCATGTTATTATGATATATCTGCAAGCATTAATTAATTGAACTAAGCGTGTTGTTATGTTGTGTTTATATATATATGACTATGACTAATGTATAAGGACAAATACTATGGTTAGTGTGGGGATGTTTATACCTTGGGTTGTGGGTAGAACCCTAAGAGAACCTACATATAATTCCATATAATCATTAGGGTTTTTTCTAATGACTATGGTTTTTCAGAACTTTTCCTATGCATTACAGAAGTTGTCTCCTCAACATAGTCTTATGGGACTACTTTTGGAGTGGATATGGAATGATTTTTCAAGATAGGATGTTACTTCTCTACCGCTGTATGTGTACAAGTATGAACCAAAGAATTATCATACACATGATCTGTGGTTTAAGGAGAAGGTTTGTTTCAGCCAAAATTCTTTTACTTAGTGCTCTTCCTAGGCATAAAAGTTCAGAACTATGGTAAAATATGTCATGAATTTTAACTCCAACATTATTAAACCTTGTAGGGAATTGTAGGCCCTTAGAATTATAAGGAATGTTTTATAATCATTGTTTGAATATCTAACCTAGTAGAGACTCTGAAGGATTAATAGTTTAAGCCTGAAACTTTCTTGTTATGGGTACTACCCATTCTTTAATACCTATACAAGTAGTTAAGGGACATGACTTAGTTGTAAAGTTATACTTTGAGTTAGTTTCCCTTCATACACTATTGGTCATGAAATTTTACCCTCTTCAGTGATGCCTAGACTATCCTATAGTCATCACTGGTTATGGACATCTATGAGACTTCAAAATTTTGGCGGTGATGAGTTTTGATGTGATTATTATAATAGACTTGTTGAACATCTTCTAAGATAACATTTATTTATATCAGATATGTGTTTCATTCACTTTAATAAAGGGAGATATGTTCGTGATGGATAGAGAGTTGGAACTGGGAGTGGGTAGAGTCGGTACAGACCTAATTCAACTTGAGATGATCACGACACATATGGAAAGCTTATCTCTTTCATCTAGATCAATGTCAGCCCCCTTAACTTTTCCTCAGATCATAGATCTCTATGAGGATGTCTTTATAGATGACTTCATAGGTTTTCCTATAGATAGAAGAGTTGAATTTGAGATAGATCTCATTCAAGGTGTGTATCCCATTTTGATACACCCTTATCACATGGCTCCATTCAAGCTGAAGGAGATCAAGGTGAAGCTTGAAAACTTAGAGTAGAAGTTCTTTATCAGGATAAGTAATTTACTATAGGGTGAACCTATCTTGTTATCTAAGAAGTAATATGGTAGTATTCAACTCTATATTTATTACCATAAGTTGAACTAGGTGACGGTGAAGAAAAAATATCATTTTCTCGTGATTTATTATCTTTTTTATCAGTTACGGGGAGCCTAGTGGTTCTCTAAGATTAATCTTCGATCAGACTTCCACCAGTTCAAGGTTAAACAGGAGGGCATCATAAATATAGTTTTTTATAGTTGGTATAGGTTTTATGACTATACAATGATGTCATTTTGTTTGAATAATATGTTAGTAGTGTTCATCGTACTCATGAATAAGATCTTTTATCTATACCTAAACTTGTTAATCATGGTGATCATTGATGATATCCTCATCTACCCTTCGATTCCAGATCATCATTTCAAACATCTTGAGATAGTCCCAAGTATACTTAGATCACACCAAATTTACACCAAGATATCGAAGTGTAACTTTTGGATTCCAGATGTAAAGTTATTAGGGTATGTAGTTTCTAAGGTAGGTATATTTGGGAACCCAAAGAAAGTAGATGAAATGATGTCCAAGATGTATCTTTGGAATGTGTTTGAGATCAAGAACCTTTTGAGATTGGTAGGATATTATCGACATTTTATCCAAGACTTATACTGATTATCAGCACCTATGGTTGCATTGATGAAGAAGGGAGTAATGTTCTAGTGGTTAGACTAATATGAATAAGTGTTTCTTGAGATTAATAGGAGGTTGAATACAACTTCAGTTCTACTACTTCCCAATCCAGAGATCATATATTCCATGTAATAAAATGAATCAGGCATTGGTTTGGGAGCAACATTGATGTAGAGGGAGAAAGTATTAGCGTATGGTTCATGTCATATATAACCCCATGAGAAAAAATGACCTACTCATGACTTGGAGATAATAGTCTTCGTTCATACTCTTAAGTTTTGGTGACACTACCTATTCAATAATAGATTTGTTGTCTCCACTGACCACGACACCCTCTGTTACATCTTCATAGAGTAGGACTTGAACTTGAGGTAGAGGCACTGGGTGGAGTATCTATATATGTTTGAATTTTAGATGTAATTTGTAATTAGGTAAGGTAATTTCATAGCAGATTCTCTTATCCAAAAGCCACAGGTGACTCATGAGCTAGGTGGGAGGATTTTAGAGGAGTAGTGACACTTAATGAGCTTATTAGCTGACTGGAGGATGGATGCTTCTGTAGATCAGGGGACAATGAATTGCTCTCCCTTGGTGGTCATATATTCTCTGTTAAATCAGGTAATGTAAGGACATGAGGTAGACCTAGATTGTGTTATGATGTGGAAACTATAATGACCCGAGTTTTTTTTTTTAAAAATTATGTTCGATAGACTATGCAATACGCAACACTGAACCTAAAAAACAATGATTATTTAAATATGACCAATTTAACCTTTACATTAAATTTTAGGATATTTTTAGTATTATATAATTTATGAAATTTATATTTCATAAATATATTAATAAATTATTATTGATTATTTAATAAAATTTTGGTGATGTCTTTTTATTTTTCAAAATATGTTTTCATTAAAAATAATTTTTATTTATTTTTTATAATTATTTTATAGAATATATATAAAATTTATTTGATAAATAAACTCAATTTTTTTTCTCATCATATCAAAATTAACATAGGTTAATAATTTGGAATTTTTCGAAAAATATTGATTTTTTATAGATAGTGAAAATATAGTTTTTACGTAAAATTGTCATTTCAATTGATAAATGAAATAATTTGATTTCAATGTATTTTAATTATTATTTAATTATATTTAATTCAATTAATTACATGTAAATAATATTTATACTACATTTTATTATAATTTTATTTTTAGGATTAAAAATGCATTTTTTTCTGAAAACTGGTTTAAAATGCATAATGTATCTTCAATTTTAATTAATTAAAATAACCCCTAATTATAAATGAACTGAATGAAATATTTATATTATATATATATCCTTATTAATTAAAAATAATAAAATTAATATTAGTAGTTGTATAGTTGAATTGAACTCATATTTTCCTTAAAAATGTATTTTTTTTAAAATCGATTTCCATAATACCTGCGGATTTTATATTAAATTAAATAGATGTTGAGAAAATTTATTACATATTTTGAATCCTCATAATTAATATTATCTAATAATTTCAACATAATTTTTGAATAATATTATTAGTAATTGTAGTAAATATTAATAATCACGATAAAAGTAAAATAAGATAATTAACGGTAAAAAATAATAATTTGAAAGAAAAATAAAGAATCAAATTTACTCTAATAGTATGAATATTTATATTTACTTTTCATTTAAATTATTAATATATTTATTTATTATTATTTTTACTTTACAATTTTTTAATTAATCAATTTAAATAAATTATATTTTGATACGGTAAAGCACAAATAGTATTTTTGGTTAATATTCAAATTCAATTAAGAAAAATATTTTTAATGAATTAATGGATTTTTTAAATAAATAATATTATTATAAAATATTATTATTAAATTAATTTTATTAAATAAAAATTATTATCTAATTTTTATGAAGTCAAAAGTAATTTTTATTAATGTTTAAAAACTATTTTTCTCAAAACCTATCAATTTTCAATAAATGTCAGTTCTCATTTTAAAAGTTAAAATTCACATATTTAGGAAATTATTTAGATAAAATGAATAATTTTTTTAGAATCAGGGCACCGAAATTATCCAATGATGAATTTTTCATAATTTTTTGAGATAGTTGAATTTTTAGATAAAAATTAAATAATATATAAATATATAGTATGTTTTATGACACAATGATGACTCCAAAATGATGTAATAAATAATATAATGGGTATTATAGGCCAAATATATGTTTTCCCATTAAAATAATTTGATTTTATATTTTTTTACTTATTTTATAATTCCTTAGTGAATCCTCCAAAATGTATAATATATTTTATGATTTTAAATTCATTTCTTTAATAATGTGGCTCACCTCCACATAAAGAAGGATAATATTTTAATATTTTATGCCATTTTGCTTATAAAATAATGTTTTGCACTTCACTTTGGAAAAAATAATGGGAAAATATTATGGGTTGGTTTGTCGTTTTGAATATTTTAGTGTGCAGTGTCCAAAACCTAAATAATAAAGAATTCCCCCTCCTTTCCTATATAAACGTACCCAATATCCAATTACTATTAACTAAAATCCCTTTAATAACTTCCTCACTCTCCTATACACTCCCTATATTCCTCCCAAGGTGCCCCAAGCTCCCAATAATCCTCTCTCAAGACTCTCCCAAGCCTTTAGGATCACACATCCAAGTAAGGGATTCCTTCCTTTCTTATTTTTATCCAAGTTTCTTTATGTATTTATACCCTTTTATTTTCAATTAAAAATGTTGGGTGTGATTTTTCACCTCACCCATACTTACCTCCCTATGTTTTAATGATTATACACCCATTTCTCTCTCATTAATTCCTTCCTTGTACACCCATTACCATGCTGAAATTTCGTAAGGGATTTCTCTCTTCTTATTTACATTCAAGAATTTCTTTTATATTTTGTATCTAAATTCCATTACATGTGTTTTTATATAATGTTACATGAACACCTTACTATATATTTTATTTATAAATTATTATATACCTCTTTATCTCTCATCAACCCAATTTATTAATTTCCATATGACGTCGTTATGCTGCCAAAATTGCACCGTGGTTTTCTAAGCCAAAATCATCATGTACTGAATATCATACCCATTTCTCTATCAAGGGTATTCACCTTTATACATGTACAATTATTGAATGGTACTTAAATTTATGTATTACACATTCTTTTACCGTGATATAAATTATGATGTTGAATGAATCCATGTTATATGATCTATGTGGCACACTTAAGAATGAGATTGAAATGATTATGAATGGTGATCCCTAATAGTGCTTCAATGCATTAGGTAATGTTTAGTATAATGATACGTCATGTTGGGATATGGATTTACCTGATTCCTTTTTGGAAATTTTTTCACCATGTTTGGACAGTGGTTTACCTGATTCCTTTATGTTAATGATGTAGTGTTTTAAGTTGTTGCCACATTACCATGTTAAGATAATCATGTTATATCATGAATTTATGTTCATGTTTCGCTTATGATCTGTTGATATGCTTATTGCCTAAAATGTATTGTATTATTTATATTATGCCTTGATTAATCCCTTACTGGTATTTATAGCTTACTCTTTTCTTATGTATGTTTTCAGGTTATCCCATGCAATGCTAAGTAAGAAGTAATGATGTGGTCGTGTAAAAGAATTTTTTAATAAATATATTGTATTTTATGTCTTAAGTTGTCATGTAATGTTCCTAATCCCCAAAGACACTAGACCTGTCGATCTTCTGGGTTGTATTAAGTTCAAGTTTATGTAATAAATCATGATTAAATTTGTAATAAATATCAAGGTTGTTATAGTTGGTATCAGAGGGAGGTTTAGTTATTTTTGGGATTATGATTAGAAAACCCTAGTGAAGGCCTTAGGGATAAGACTAAGTATAAGAAAAGAATACCTAAATTTTGGTGACTATAGAGTTAGTGGTTTATCAAGAAAATAAATCCATTTCTGGATACGAACAAGTAGAGGTGGCTCTGGTACATATGTTTCAAGGGGTAAAACTCAAAAACACTGCTTTGAGCTAGACTCGAACGAGTATCGGTGCACGACAATAGGCCTTGATGCACTCTTGGTTTGACACTCGCAGGGGATATGATTTGTTAAATTCATAAGCTTATTTAAAAGCATTATTAAGTGAACAAAAAAAATTCATAAGAATATACGTTAGGAAGTAGATCATGGATAACTTAAAACGAAGAATAAAAATTCATAAGTTAAGGAGATAAATGTAATTTATAAGTTATCTCCTTTATGTCATTAGATTCTCTTTTTTAAGTGTTTAATAGGTTAAAAATAATCATCCTTAATTTTTCCAATTATTATATACTATATATGGAAATATGAAGGATGAAGTTAATTTTTAAATTGCAAGGATGCAATTTATTAAAGGGGGAAAGAATGTAACAACCTGAATTTTTTTAAAAAAATATTATGTTCGATAGCCAATGCAATACACAACACTGAACCTAAAAAAACAATGATTATTTAAATATGAAAAATTTAACCTTTAAATTAAATTTTAATATATTATTAGTATTATCTAATTTATGAAATGTATATTTCATAAATATATTAATAAATTATTATTTATTATTCAATCAAATTTTAGTGATGTATTTTTATTTTCCAAAATATGTTTTCATTAAAAATGATTTTTTATTTATTTATTATAATTATTTTCTATAATATATATATAATTTATTTTATAAATAAACTCAATTTTTTGTCTCATCATATCAAAATTAACTTAGGGCAATAAATAGGTATTTTTTAGAAAATATAGATTTTTAATGAAGAGTGAAAATAAAGTTTTTACGTAAAATTGTCATTTATTTTGATAAATGAATTAATTTTATTTCAAGGTATTATAATTATTATTTAATTATAATTAATTAAATTAATTACATGTAAATAATATATATTATATTTTATTATAAGTTTATTTTTAGGATTAAAAATGCATTTTTTCTGAATACTCGTTTAAAATGCATAATGTATCTACAATTTTAATTAATTAAAATAACCCCTAATGATAAATTAAATAAATGAAATATTTATATTATATATCTATACTTATGAATTTAAAATAATAAAATTAATATTTGTAGTTTTAGAGTTGAAGTGAACCTATATTTTCCTTAAAAATGTATTTCTCGGAAAATTGTTTTCCATAATACATGCGGATTTTATATTAAATTAAATTGATGTTGAAAAAATTTATTCCATATTTTGAATAATTATAATTAATATTAAATAATAATGTCTACATAATTTTTGAATAATATTTTTCATAACTATAGTAAATATTAATAATCATAATAAAAATAAAATAGGATAATTAACGGTAAAAATAATAATATGATTAGTAACTGTAGTAAATATTAAGGTTTAAAAACTGTTTTTTTCAAACCCCATTTATTTTAAATAAAAGTAGGTTCTAATTTTAAAAGTAAAAATTCAAATATTTAGAAAATTATTTAGATAAAATCAATGTCTATTTTGGAATCAAGATGTCGAAATTATCCAACTGTGATTTTTTCATAATTTTCTGAGACAGCCAAATTTTTGGGTAACAATTAAATAATAAATAAATATATAGTATGTTTTATGACATAATAATGACCCCAAAATGATGTAATAAATACTATAATGGGTATTATCAGCCTAATATATGTTTTCCTATTAAAATAATGTGATTTTAGATTTGTTTTACTTATTTTATAAAGCCTTAGTGAATCCTTCAAAATGTATAATATATTTTATGATTTTAAATTCATTTCTATAATAATCTAACTCAACTCCACATAATCAAGGCTAATGTTTTCATGTTTTCTACCATTTTCCTTATAAAATAAAATTTTACTTTCTTATTTGGAAAAAATCATGGGAAAATACCATGGTTTGGTTTGTGTTATTGAATATTTTAGTGTGTAGTGTCCAAAACCTAAATAATAAGAAATTCACCATCCTTTCCTATATAAAACCACACAATCTCAAATTTATATTCACTCAAATACCTTTAATAATGTCCTCACTCTCATATCCACTCCCTATAGTCCTCTCAAGGTGCCCTAAGCCCCCAAGAAGCCTCTCTCAAGCCTCTCCCAAGCCTTTGGGATCACACATCCACGTAAGTGATTCCTTCCTTTATAGTTTTTATCCAAGTTTCTTTATGTTGTTATACCCTTTTATTTTCAATTAAAAATGTTGGGGTATGATTTTTCACCTCCCCCATACTTCCCTACTTATTTTTTAATTATTATAGACCCCTTTTCTCTCATTAATTCCTTCTGTGTACACCCGTTACCATGCCAAAATTCCGTAAGGGGTTTCTCTCTTCTTATTTCAATTCAAGCATTTATTCAATATTATGTATCTAAATTTCATTTCATGTGTTGGGATATTATGTTACATGAACACAATAATGTATATTTCATGTATAAATGATGAGAGACCCCTTTCTCTCTCATCAACCTAATTTATGAATTTTCATTTGACGTCGTTATGCTGCAAAAATTGCACTGCAATTTTCCAAGAAAAAATCATCGTGTAGTGAATACCATACCCATTTATCTATCAAGGGTATTCACACTTATTCACATATAATTATTTAATTTCACTTATGTGTATTTATTCCACATTGTTTGATCATGTAATAAATTATGGTGTTGAATGAATCCATGTTATATGATCTATGTGGCACACTTAAGTTTGATATTGAAATGATTATGAAGGGTGTGCCCTAATAGATCTCCAATGCATTGGGTAATGTTTAGTGTCATGATACATCATGTTGGGATAGATTTTTACCTGATTTCTTTTAGGAAATTTTTCCACCATGTTGGGATAGGGGTTTACCTGATTCCTTTATGTTAATGATGTAGTGTTTTAAGTTGTTTCCACATTACCATGTTATAATAATCATGTTATATCATGCTTTTACGTTCATGTTTCTCTTGTGCTCCATTGATATTCCTATTTCCCAACATGTATTGTATTCTTCAGGTTATTCTTTTTTTACTCACTTAATTGGATTTATATCTCACCCTTTTCTTATGTATGTCCTCAAGTTATCCCATACAATGCTAAGTATGAAGGAATGTTGTGATCATGTAAAAGAATTTTTCAATAAAAATGTTGTATTTTATGTCTTAAGTTGTCATGTAATGCTCCTAATCCCCAAATAAACAAGATATCTTGATATTTTGGGTTGTATTAAGTTCAAGTTTATGTAATAAAGCATTATTAAATGTGTAATAAAGACCAGGGTTGTTATAGGGACAACTAGATATAGGTGACCCGATACCCAAGTGGTCATTGGGAAATGATGATCTGATCATTGTACAAGTGAGTTGTTGTCTCTATTTGTAGTAGAAAGGAACTGATGAGATATTATCATACCTCTATATATATGGTATATCCTAGTGTGATAAAGGTGTACCATTTCTTTATACGATAATTTTGGTGACCTGGGATGAATATGGACATTGTTGGTTTTATTTCTCATTACCTTACCAGCTGTGGGTAAAATCCAAGCACCAGCATCCTAGTGGTCTACTCTATCCACTTCCAGTGCCCATTTGGAAGTGGGAGGACATCACATTGTACTTTCTGATGGGGTTTCCCAAAACCTAGATGATGTGTGATGTTTTTTGGGTGATTTTCAATTGGATAACAGAGGTTTCCCACTTCTTATTGATCCATGAGACTCACTCAGTATACATGTTGAGAAAGATTTATGTTTTTGAGATCATACACTTAGATGGAGTTTCATTAATCATTGTATCTAATAGAGATGCATGTTCCACATATCACTTTTTGGCATGGATTATATAATTCCTTATGGACTTAGTTAAGGTTGGGCATAATGTACCATCCTCAAACAAACAAATAGTTGGAGTGAATGATTCACATACTATAGGATATTATTTGATATTTTATTCTATAATTTAGTGGATATTTAGATGAGAATATATATATGGTTTAGTTATCTTACAATAGATCCTTCTAGGATTCTATATAGATGACACCTTTTTAGGATCTCTCTAGACGTTCATACCACTCACTGCTTTGTTGGCATGAGGTGGGTGAGGAAATAGTTTTTGAGCCTAGTATAGTGTAGGAGACCTTATAGATGGTGCAATTGATTAGGAAGTGGTTGGTGACTATCAGAGTGGGCATTGATTGTATTAATACTAGGGTAGATGGAATTTGAGTTCACTTTTGGAAACCAGGATTTCTTATGAGTGTTACCTTGATTAGGGAATCATCGTTTGTGGCAGTAGGGGGTGTTGAAACTATGGTTTTTTATACCCTTTGAGATCAATAACCACATTAAAACAGTGTTTTACTGTCTAGATATTCCTTCTTGATATTGAGGTATACACGATGTATTTCATGTGTCATGGATCTAGAGGTACATTCCTAATCATATACATGCTATAGATGAAAAGGTCATCGATTTATAGATAGATTCATCTTACAAGGATCGTTTGGTGTGAATTATAGACTGGAGGGAGAAGTTATTGTGGGGTAAGACAATGCTATTTTTCAAGATCCTTTGGTGGCATGGACAGATCCAAGAGGATATGTTAGAGCCATAGTCTGATGTTCGAGCTCAGGGACCTAATTTTTTTGAGAAATACCTCTAGTGATACTTCTTAAGGATGATAAGTCGTCAGAGGGGAAGAATTATAAAATTCATAGTTTAAAAAATTTCTTAAATCCCTATTTTGAATATAATTTATGAATATTCCCACATCGGGTTGATATAATCACTAGGAGGGGGAGGGGTAAATCAGTGATATCATTTTCTTTTATGTTATCTTTCTTATGAAACAACCTTTTCCTATTGTTAAATATTTATAACTCACTAAAAATTTACTATTTATTCTAAAAATGAGGGAAACCAGAGAGTCAGGGTGGCCTCTAATGATGGATACCTAGAGAATCACCACTGACAATAAGATTACAATCAGGGGTAAGGGCACTCATGTTATGATAAATAATAAAATTTTTATGATGGGTTTCTTTTATAGCCAAGTTATTGGCTATAAAGTAATCTAATATCACATTATCCACTAGAAAACAATACTTTTGTGTGGTTATAGAAATTTTTAAATACCATTACACTTATATAGAACTATAATAAAATAACAATTCATGTTCTTCTTATAGCATAAAATATGGAAATATTATTTTGTAATAAGTTTATAAACCTTCACCGATAGGTTCACAACTTTGTCACTATGCTGCTTCAATAAACTTTACTTTTTTAATTTTCAAGAACAAATCTTCACTTTCTTACCCAGTTATAGATAAGAACTTATTCTCTAAACTTCATACAAAATTTATTTTGATCACTATTTCTAATTCCCTTGTTTGATTCCTACTATCTGATATGCCTATCTGTTTCCCACTGTCTGATTCTTCACAAAACTCTTCATCAGAAAACATATTCAGTAAACCTTTATAAAATTTATTTTTCTGAACCCTCTTTCTACTCAGTTGAGTCTGGTCTTTTATATCTAGAAATATGAGTTTGATAATAAACTTGAAATATTATGAATTTTAGTAACTTATTTACCCATACACATTTCTGTTTTCCACTTCAAATACCATTTTCAACACACTCTCTGAAAAACTGAGTTTTTAATTTTGATTGTCTCACTTTTAAGATTGAAAATAAATTAAATCTCTCATCTCTCACCAACCGTCCTCAATTGAAAATAGTATTTTTTTACCCAAAAACTTTCATAAACATAAAATTTCTACAAAATATTTGTCTAAAGGCTTTGTTCGATTTTAAATTTATCAAACCCATTCTTCAGTAACTTCCAAGATTTAGCAATTTTCTCAATTTTTTCAACTTATAAACCTTAAATACTTGAAAAACTTTGTAAACTACATTCCTTATCCAATAATTTCTCCAATCTTGTGTTTGAATATATTTCTCACCACTTCTAGGATAATCATTTTTAAGCTCAAACAAATTCCTCATCTTCTTAAAAAACACTTAGATCATGAGTTTTTAATAGACTCATGATGTTTATAACTTAATAGTAGAAAAGAATCATCAAATTTTGTTATATGGTCTCTATCTAAACCCTGTGTCTGTATTTTTTTGTCCAGAACTCAGTGTCCATAATTCTATGTTCAGAACCCTGTGTCCAGATTTTTATGTCTATAATTTTTTGTTTGAAACATTGTTTCTAGATTATGTTTTGAATAGATTCAAATCTTTTTTAACAAATGATTTTGTCACAAGGTTTTTCATGATGCTAAGAACATTAATATCTGCAAATCATCATCTGATTTTTTGATGAACTCTATTTTGATTTTCTGTTCTCAGTACTCCTTCCTGGTCCATCTAAAAATATTTATTCCAAGAAATAAGTTTAAAAACAAGAACACCTAGAAAACAAAATTTTGAACCAAAAACTACAATTGATGTACTTTCATAAGAAAATTGTGTCTGATCATCTATATATGTCACTCCTTCGTCTGATCACCATAATTTACAAAGATGTTTTTTTTGTAAAGATAAAAAAACAAAACCTTCACCAAACTTCAAACAACTAGCATCTGAAAGAACACTTCATCCAACTTTGTCCCAACAATCTACCCATTTATATTTTTTTCAACCAATCATATATCACTAAAACAATCTAACTCAACATATGGATCACTAAAAAACAATTCTAAGCCTACATGAGTGAACTTAGTGTAGGAAATAAGAATAAATTAAATAGAAAAACCATTTTTTACATAATAATTGACTTAGGAATCAACTTCTTGAACTTAAAACGTTTCATCTCTTAACAACTTATCACCTATAAAATTTCATATATTCAAAACTTATCAAATTTCCTATAAAAAAAGTGTATCCTATAAGAACTTCCACAAAATATTCAAATATTTCACACATTTACATGATGAGATCATAATTTTCCCCTTTTAAGAACTTCACCTAAATACATTCTTTACATAAAAGTTTTATCACATACAAATGGATAGATTTATGAAACATTATTTTTCTCCGACTTTCATAAACCATTAAAATATGAGATGAGAGAGGGGATAAAAATAAAAACCACAATATTGGAGAGAAAGTGGTTGGATTCCCATGTTCAAACTAAATTTTTAAAAAAATATTCCCATAGAAAAAAAAATTAATATTTCAGAAACTTGTTCCATTGTGGGAATATATTCCATTTTGAGTTCATTATTATCCATAATCTCTTTGATGTAGTGATATTTGATATCAATATGATTTGAACTAGAATATTTCACTGTATTTTTAGTGAGATTTATAGCACTTTGATTATCACAACCGTAGAGAAGGGGTAACTTTACTTCAACTAGAAAGTATTCCAACTAAGTTTTCATCCACAAAATTTGTGTTTATTCTTGAGTGGTGGAAACATATCCAGCTTCAACCATGCTAAGAGTTAAAAAATTTAGATTTTTAGTATTCCAACTCAAACAACTTTCTCATAAAAAGAAAACTCCACCATAATTAGATCTTAT
Source organism: Viscum album (assembly GCA_963277665.1). Lineage (NCBI taxonomy): Eukaryota > Viridiplantae > Streptophyta > Magnoliopsida > Santalales > Viscaceae > Viscum > Viscum album. The sequence continues at coordinate 1,423,437,442 of OY728143.1, forward strand.
GTCATCCACACTTACTACCAAGTCAGCATTTTTATAACCAAACAAGTCAATATTTCTTGAGCTGTCATATTTTATACAAAAATATATTTTCACTACTATAAATTAGAGCTATACCAATAAACCTATACCAATGGTTTTGAACACCATTAGTATAGGTACCTTATAACAACTATTTATACAAAACCATTAGTATAGGTACTTTAGAGAGAACTTGTACCAAGGATTTTGGAAAAACCATTAGTATAAGTATCATAGAGAGACCCTATATCAATGGATTTGGAAAAACTATTGGTATAGGTCACCAAAACCAGGATACCTATACCAATAGTTCTAAAAAACATTAGTATAGGTACCAATTTTTTAATGTATTCTTTTGTCAAATAATATTAAATACAAAAAAAATTACTTTTAAATATACATATATATATATATGTCAAATTATGTTCAAAAAAATAATCTAATCTTAAAATACACGTACCTACATGGTGCATTTTCTTAATCTAACCATAATCAGTATCAATCATTGTAAGTTTCCTCCCATAGATAGCACCAATCCTGTCAAAATAGTAATGAAACTAAGGAGATGTGCGTGAAAAATCAATCCAAGATATTAGTGCAATGAATAAACATTAAATGAAAATGTGTAATTTATTTGAATCATTCATTTTTTCACAAAGTAAATTACCAAAATGAAATTTTACGACTCCTGATCAAAATTCCAGGAACACTCAGCCGATGCAACCTCTTCCTCACCTCCCCCACTGAAGATGTTGGGGGTGTCTTTTCACCATAGGATCCCCACCACCCCCAACCTCAGGTTTTTATATTTGCTCTGTATAGACGTGCATTACCCATTCACTATTGTTATTTGTTTAAGTTATGGAATAACAGAGAAATAAGTTTGAGTGCAAAAAATAGGTTAGAAAATTGAAATCAAATGCAGATTGAAGAGACGTAAAGAAATATACCTTAAAATTTGACGCCTTCTATTTTATCTTTGTGCGAACCCACTAAGCGTTGTTTCAGGTATTATGTGATATGCTTCTCGGCAATCATTTTTCGATATTTATTTGCATAAAAAATAAAAAGTCCTAGAAGATATTGTTGTTCATTCAAGGGAGACAATTTTTAGTGTTTGTGAATGTTATTTCGCTATACGAATCTCTATGTTCATGATCCAAGTACCACCCTACAGATCTGTCACTGTACAGACAAATGATTTTAAGAAATAACAATGAAAAGAAATATAATAACTAATTCTGAATTAAAATACACGTACCTGAAATATACGACATGCTTATTGTTGGTTATTGTTGAAGGATTCATTTGATTATTAGTAGATTCAATAAAATAGTTTTTGCAGAGGCACTTGAGAAAACTCAGTAAAGCAGAATTAAAATACACGTACCTGAAATATATGACATGCTCATTGTTTGTTATTGTTGAAGCATTCATTTGATTATTAGTAGGTTCAAACACCTAATATATCATAAGAGTTAGTTTTTTAAACCCATATATATTATTATTTATAAATATTAGTATACATACCTCAAATCTTAATCAGACTTAACAAATAGTCTGCAAAAGTAGATTGAATATGAATCATATCAGATTGAGAATATGACTGTGAATCATTGAATACCTACAATAATATTGAATGATATGAAATTAATAAATAGAAGAAAGTGGATGAAAATATATAAAAAAGTTAATACAACTAACCTTATGAAAATCAGTAGTTTCCCCAGTTGTGATTATCTCGTACATAAATCGTAGAATATAATAACCACATTCAACGCTTCCATTTTGACGATGACACTGCAGTTATAAAACATTTAACTAATAATGAAACCCAATATATAACAAAAATATAAAAACTAATTACATGTACTTCCACATATTTGATTTTCGTTGGTTTCTTTTCATTTGTAAAATGTTTCCATGAACTGCATTTTTTTATATAAGAACTAATAAAACTTTTGTAAACAATTAAAATTAAACATAACGAACTTCTAAAAATAAAAAAACAACTTACCTGTTTAATAAGTTGGAAAACGGTTTACGCACTTTTCCTAATAAAGAGCAAAACCAATATAAGGTGCATTCATTTGGGCAAAATACACCTAACATCCAATGCCCCCTATAATACAAAAAGTTCATAATTAATGACATTATAATGATCATGAGTTCAAAATTATGTTGATATTCTTACTTATCAAGAAATGGCAAAAACCAGCACTGAATCTCTGTTTGTGATAATCTCTCGGATATATATTGAACTCTTTCATCATTTTTCACATGTTTGACTTCCAAGGAAATGTACTCTGGATCAATAAAGCTATAAATGCTTGTAGTTTCATTTTGTAAAAGAATCCTGTATAGATACCTAATTTAAAAAGAAAATATAGTTAGTCAATGACATAACAATATTTTATTAAAGAAATAGCAATTCAAACGTCAATTTACTTACATGGAAAACAACTGCACCACATTCAGCCCGATCTCTTCAAAATTAACTAAATTCATGATATCTTCTTTCAATATTCTCAATTTATAATTTCTTCCACATATATCGGACGTCATCTGAAACTCATAGATAAAATTCAAGGAAGAAGAGCACTGAGATAATCTTTTCAACCCAGAAGAAATATCAGAAGTATCTACAGCCGACTGTTTCTGAACATTTTGCTGCATTTGTACAGTTTCTTTTGCTTTCAGATATTCCTATATAAGTTAAATGTCAGAAAACATTATAAGTAATTTGGAATCATTTCTAATTACTAGTTAAAAAAACTCATACCTCATGTGAAATATAACGAAGAAGTGCAGTTGGCCAAAGTAAAAAATGGCCCATGCATTCCCCAACACTGGTGATCTCCGCAGTAGGAAATGGTAGTAGAGCAGTAGGATCTATAATAACAAGTACTGATACTCTAACCTGACCCATCTGCATAGGCTGATGATGTACCGAGTCCCCCAAAAAATACACTTGTCATAACGCAACAATATGTACATGAGGATCTCCCGCAAACAACTCACAATATAAGGTTCGATCCGATGGAGGAGGTGGAGGCTCAAAGTTAGCAGGTGGGGCAGGGTAGTCAGGGTGAGCAGGCTGAGAATTCAGAAAAATGAAAAGGGTATATTAGTGTTTAAAATTTATAACATAGAAAAATTGATTAAAAATTAAATAAAATAATATACCTCAAATGGTTGCGCAGACGGGGCAGGGTAAGCAGATGAGGCAGGGTAGTCCGGGTGAGTTGGCTGAGAATGTTGAAAAATGAAAGAGTTATATCAGTGTTTATAATTTATAAAATAGAAAAATTGATGACATTAAATAATATACCTCGGAAGGCTGCCCAGACGGTGTTGGGTAAGCATATGAGGCATGATAGTCTGAGTGAGTAGGCTGAGAATGTTGAAAAATGAAAAAGTTATATCAGTGTTTATAATTTATAGAAAAGAAAAATTGTTAACAGTAAATAATATACCTCGGAAGGATGAGCAGACTGTGACTGTCTTGCCAAGTGTTCTAATAAAGCCTTCTGTACCGCTGCTTGAATTTGATCACCCATAGACCGTTTCATATCCTGCAGCTCTTCTTTTAAGGATTCGATTTCCGGGTCTCTTGGTTGCTTACTCTTACCAAAAACCTTCCGAATACTAACACCCGCCTGATATCCTTTAACACGGCCGGGGTGTTCAGTCTTTCCCAAAGCAGTGGCTAGGATATCCATCCTACCCTCGGGGATAAAAGAGCCTTGTGTCTCTTTCTCCTGAAGTTCATCCTGAAATGAAAAATAAAAAATTTATATTAGTGTTTATAAATTATAAAAAAGGAAAATTGTTAACAAAGAATTAATATTTACTTACAATTCTATCAGCCACTTGATGAGCTTCGTCTGTAAGATATTGTTCATTTTTTATTCTTCTTTCTCGTTTCCATTTCTCATGGCGAGTGGGAGGAGATGGAGGACCATACTGGACCTCTTCTGAACCACTACTTGATCGAGCTCTTAATGCTTCAAATTTTTCTTCAATAATTTTCTGCTCCAAATACGAGTATCCTCCACATGATAAAGTATGAGGGTATACGTTTTTCAACTGGATCTCCTGATGAGATCTTCTGGAGGCCTGTTACATAAAAATAAACACATAAGTAATAAGGAAAATATAGCATAAATTTTAAAATATAAAACAATTACAATACCTGAAATTTCTCTTCCTGACGACTGTCAACAAATCGCTTCCATGTTTCTTCATCTATATATGGATACTTAAGACATGGGCTTTCAAACCTTCTCTTTCCAAAAACATAATCTTTCGTCAGTTTGTTTTTAAAATCTCTCCATCGAACCGCCGCTAAAGAGAGATGTCTTTTCCTAATTTCTTTGGTTTCCTCAAAATTGAATGTCATCTGTAATTGAAAAAATTAAATATGTCATTTAAACTATATAATATTAAAAAAATGAGATAAAATAAATAAATAAAGATATTTTACCGTCACGGCCTCCCAAAGCTGTTGCTTCGCCGTCCTGTCCACTGACTTCCAATCAGGATATAAAATACTAATCCTGCAACGACTCTGCATCGCTATATAACTGAAAAACTGAACTGCATTTGGGCCAACTGCATTATTATTATCATCAAAACGGATGTGTAATTTGTTATCATCACGAGCGAGTGATAGTTTTGGTAAACGTGTAATACCACGTTTACCAACTAGAGAACTTGATTTTTCAGTAGTAACTGGAGAAGTCTCCTCCGCCGAGGACACATCAGTAGTCCTGCAATTTTTTTTAATAAATTAACAGTTTTATTTCATTAAATATGTATATTACTGAATATTTAATAATATGTCAAAATAGATATACCTCGGTAACTGCTCATCTCTATCTGTATTTGACATTGCTACTAGAAAGTGTAATGAAATTTTGGGTACCTGCATATCATTAGAAAACTGAATAATTAGAAACAAGGAAATGAAAAATAAATATGTAAAAATAGAGGCATGCATTTGTAAGTTTTAAAAATAGACACAAAATATAAATATTTACCAGAAAAATTAGGAGACTAATTTAGTGTTTTCCCACGTCCCTTCATCATGATCGGTACGTACTGCATGCACTATGTCTGTCTTATATTCATTGTAATCATCTGAAAATTGCATAATAGATGAATAACGCTCATGTAAATCACTAGCATCATTAGAATCATCATCATCACCCAAATGATATCTTTTCCCTTGTAAAACAACTGACCACTGATCATTCGACGGATCAATGACATAAAATACTTGTTTTGCATGTGTCGCCAAGATAAATGGTTCCTCATTGTGATTAAATCTTTTCAAATCAACCAGTTTAAACCCATATTCATCATGTTTCACACCACTATTACTATCAACCCAATTGCACTTAAAAATAGTGACTCGAAATTTAATATAATCAATTTCCCATATGTCTTCAATAACTCCAAAATATGATGTTGATGCAGAAATTGGGTTTTTATCTTTGGCACTCGAAAAATGCACTGCTTCAGCGAATACCATCACACCACTATTCTGAACGGTACTCTTGTCATCCAGGTTTTTTGTGTAAAATGTGTAGCCATTGATATCAAAACCAGACCAAGTGATCACATTAAAAGATGGTCCCCCTGATAACCACTTCAATGTTTCTGATACAGATATATCTGAGGTGACTTTCTCTTTAAACCATGAAACAAATGTCTTCTTATGCTCAATCATCAACCACTTTTCATTTCTTTTCTGATATCGTAACTTTAATTCAGCAATATGTGAGGATATATATGGTTGAACCTCATCTGTGTTGTTCAAAATGTATAAATGTGCTTGCATCACTTCATCACGTGGAATGAACTTTACCTTTAAGCCTCGAACCCCTCTACCTTCTCTGTCAACTGTCATATGTCGAGATAGAGGGAGACCAATATGCTCCACCTCATTCAAATAATCAGTACAGAACTCAATCACCTCTTCTGATACAGATTTTTGAACAATAGAGGCCTCTGGTCGATAAGGATTTTTAACATATCCTTTCAAAATTTTCATATATCTTTCAAAAGGATACATCCATCTTAAATAAACAGGCCCACACATTCTTATCTCACGCACCAAATGAACCAATAGATGAACCATTATATCAAAAAATGTGGGTGGGAAATACATTTCTAGTTGACAAAGAATAAGAGTTGCTTCATTCTCCAACAAATCTAACAAATTTGGATCAACGACTTTGCTACAAATGGATTTAAAGAAATTACATAACCTGATGATTGTCTTCCTGACAGCTTTCGGTAATATACCACGCACTGCTACTGGTAGAATTTGTTGCATTAACACATGACAATCATGTGATTTCATACCTATTAATTTACAATCCTTCAATGACACAAAATTATTCACATTTGAAGAAAAACCGCTGGGTACTTTAATACCATTAAGACACTGACAAAAATTCATCTTTTCAATCTTGCTTAATGTGTGACAAGCCGGAGGTAAATATGTTCTTTTTCCTTTCACAGCGGGAGCTAACTCCAAACGAATTCGCATTAATATCAAGTCCAATCTAGCATGTAATCCATCTTTTGTCTTTCCTTTTATGTCTAACAAAGTTCCAATCAAACTATCACATATGTTTTTCTCAACATGCATAACATCAATGTTATGTTTTATCTCTAAAAATCTCCAATAAGGTAGTTCGAAAAAAATAGACTGCTTCTTCCAGATATGTTTTTGTAAACCAGAATTTTTTCTCTTTCCAAATGTTGAATCAATATCTTTCACTCTGTCATAATATTCTTCAGCTGACAATGGTTGAGGGGGGAGGTTGTATTCTTGTAAACCGTTAAATGCTTTTCTCAATCTACGATAAGGATGATCAATTCGCAAAAATCTTCGATGTCCCATGTACACTGTCTTTCTTCCATTCTACAATTGATAATATGAAGTTTGTTCTTCACAAATTGGACATGCTTTATGTCCCTTAACACTATATCCAGATAAGTTTCCATACGCAGGAAAGTCGTTTATAGTGAACATTATCATAGCACGCAAAAGAAAATACTCTTTCTTGTATGCATCGAAAACTGTAACACCTTTCTCCCATAGCAGTTTTAAATCCTCAATCAATGGTGTAAGATACACATCAATATCATTTCCCGGTTGTTTTGGTCCAGAAATCATCAAGCTCATCATAACATATTTTTTCTTCATACATAGATGTGGGGACATGTTGTAAAGTACCAGCAAAACAGGCCATGAACTATGTTGGCTACTGAGGCTCCGATATGGATTCATTCCATCAGTACACAATCCCATTCTGAGATTTCTAACTTCACTTCCAAAATCATGAAATTTTTTATCAAAACTCTTCCACTGTGGTGAATCGGCAGGGTGACGTAAGTTACCATCAGAAATGCGCTCATCTGAATGCCATCTTAACCTTTTTGCATCATTTGAATTTTCAAATAGACGCTTCAAACGAGGAATAATTGGAAGGTACCAAAATGCTTTAGATGGAGTTTTGATTTTGGTACCTAAAAATAAATCAGAATTCAATTATCAGAATTGTTTGAAAAAAATATTGGATGATATCATTGGAAAGTAAAAAAATTGTTTTTTCATAACGTTACATGACATCACCTGAAAATGAATCTGAGTTGACTTTCTCATCCATCTTATAGCGCGATGTTCCACATGTAGGACAACTTGATAAATGTTCATTTTCTTTCCTATACAGTACACAATCATTGGGGAAAGCATGTATCTTTTTATACCCCAATCCCATTGGGCATAATATTTTCTTCGCCTCATAATTGGAATCTGGAAGCCCATTGCCTTCTGGAAGAAGCTCTTTTAAAAGCTCAAGTAAACTGGAGAAACTTTTATCACTCCACCCATTTTTTGCTTTTAAGTTAACTAATCTCAAAACTGCTGATAACACTGTATATTTACTGCAACCTGGGAATAATGGTTTCTCAGAATCTCCATACAATCGTTCAACAGTTGGTGTTTTTTCGATGGTTTCAACACCTAAATCATGAATTAATTCTTCAATACGATCCTCTGCCTCATTATGAATATCGTCATCAACATTGGATGTTGAATTTTCAGTTCTTTCACCATGCAAGATCCAACGTGTATAATTAAGGCTAAAACCATAACAAATGAGATGATCTTTGATTTCTCTGAAGTTTAACTTTCTCATATTTACACACTTCACACATGGACAGAAAATCAAATCAATATTTTGATTATGCCGTTTAGCAAATTCCAAAAAATTGTCAACTCCTCTTTCATATTCACTAGTAGTTCTTCGTAGATAAATCCAATTATGATCCATTAATACCTGATATCACAATATAATTGATGAATATATTAAAACATAAAAACATTTAAATATCTATCAGATAAATTGTAAACAAAAACATATTCCATAAAAACTATTGATAATCAGATAAAAGACATCAGATATGAAACACGTTTACAAATACAGTAAACAGTTAATTTTAATATTATATACATGTGTGTTATATTGAAATACAAGGACAAAATGGTTAAATCAAAGGTTTCATTTTTTGAAAATAAAGTTTCATGATATAAATATTATATGAATGACATACAAGATAATATGATTTCTCACTATGACTACTATTGATCACACTATATTTATTTTTTTATTCATTTGATGTAACATGAATGAATCATTGAAAAATTAATATGAAAAATAGTGCAATAACTATCCTTATTTAAGACAATGTGTATTAAGAGACATGATACAATTTTTGGTGACTATGATAACTCAACTCCCTCAATCCATGAGTTTTATAATAGGGAACTATGAACATATAAATTCATTATGGAGGGATAAAAATTCCATTGCATATTGTAGGTGACAACTTACACCCCCATCCATGGGTCTATTGCAGCAAAACATGTCAAGGAATGGATCAACATGAAGAGAAATATATTATCCATCCATGAAAGATTAGATCATGAGAATGTTTTATTTGCAGCCTATGACTTAGAGGGGGAAGTAAATCATTTCATGACTATTATTTAGAGGGAGAGAAAGATGAATACATATAATCAATGGAATGAGATTAGTTTAAGAGGACATTTATTAAAAATGCATGAATCTAACCCCACATATAAAAGTGGAAAGGTATTTTTGAACATTAATAGAGGGATAATGATTATATTATTATCTACGAATAAATAATTACAATACATTATGATTCTAGTCGTATTATGGACATTGCAAGAAAAATTATTTATTATATAATGGCATGAAAATAATTATTCAAATTTTTTTAACATAATAGATAGTGGTAATTATTCATATCTTAGTTAAATGATGAGACCCAAAAAGAATTGAGGAATTTGGCATGGTAAATCTCGAGAAGGAATGAAATAACAACAAACTACATGCAAAAATGTGAGTGAATTCATTTAACACAATAAAATTATTTTTTTGAAGAAGAATTTATTAAAATGGAAATGGAATTAAAAATATAGTACTTCATAATGTAATGAAAGATCATTTTAAACAGGAATAATGATAATACAAACAAAAAATTTGAAGTTCAACCCGAATGGAGATGTTAAATCGAAACTGCGACCGGTATAATTACTTCCAAAAACAAACAATATCAAATCTACACCAACAATGATAATACAAACAAAAAATAATGATAAATTACAACTAAAATCTAACCAATAATCAAAATCATGCAAAATAGGGTTATTGATAAAGAAATAAACAATGGGATATGAAACAAGAGATAAATAGGAAGAACACATACCCAAAATCGTGCAGACGACAAAAAACCTTCAACAATGGCCGTCCAAGATCGCAAATCAAGTTCGAAGGTCGTCGGGAGTCCGAAGCGCCACAGCGGAACTCGATTTCGACGAACGAACAAAATGAGGGTTTCTGACCGTGAATATTTTTAAAAGACTTTTCGCGTCGGTTTTAAGAAAAACCGACGCGGAAAATAAATTTTTAAAATTTTCAGCGTCGTTTTTCATGAAAACCGACGCTGAAACATTTTAAAAATTTATTTTCCGCGTCGGTTCTCAGGAAAACCGACGCGGAATATATTTTTTTTTTTTGAGTTTCGGCGTCGGTTTTCATGAAAACCGACGCCGAAACATTTTAAAAATTTATTTTCCGCATCGGTTCTCAGGAAAACCGACGCGGAAAATATGTATACTAATATTTTCCGCGTCGGTTTTCTTAAAAACCGACGCGAAAAATCAACGCATAATATTTTTCGCGTCGGTTTTTAGGAAAACCGACGCGGATAATATGTATACTAATATTTTCCGCGTCGGTTTTCCTAAAAACCGACGCGAAAAATCAACGCATAATATTATTCGCGTCGGTTCTTAGGAAAACCGACGCGGATAATATGTATTCTAATATTTTCCGCGTCGGTTTTCCTAAAAACCGACGCGAAAAATCAACGCATAATATTATTCGCGTCGGTTCTTAGGAAAACCGACGCGGATAATATGTATCCTAATATTTTCCGCGTCGGTTTTCTTCAAAACTGACGCAAAATATCAACGCATAATTATATTTGGCGTCGGTTTTTTGTAAAACCGACGCCAAAATTTCCCCGCACATACTATTCGCGTCGGTTTTTAAAAAACCGACGTTATTACGACGACGTTAAAGCCCGTATTTCCACTAGTGTTAGTGGTTAGGTAATTGCAATATAAATTTAAGGTACTATGATAAAAACCTAGATGTATTTTATTTTTTCATTACCTATACCAATAGTTTTTCAAAAATATTGGTATAGGTTTTTTATATGACTTATACCAACACTAGAACATCCAAATCCCATCCAAACCATTAGTATAGGCGTTTTCTAGTAGTTTGTGCCTTTGATATATTTAATAATTTGTTTTCCTGATGAGAGATGAGATTATTTTGGAGAATTTTGGAATATTGTACATAAGGTAATAGCATAAACAATATTTTTCCTTAAAGAAGTTAGATATTAAAAAATTCCAATCAATTTACAAAATTCCTTAGGATCCACTTCCCTTCATTCTCCATCATTAAACAACTTGGTTCCCACTAAAATTTGTGTAGAAACTAGTTTTGAATATTCCATTCCAAATTTCTTGAGAAGTTACTTATCATACTTTTCTTGATATAGAAAAATATATTTCTTCTTTTGTGAGGTTTGTAAGATAAGAAAATATTTCATTTCACCAAGAATGGAAATTTCAAACAATGTCTTCATCTCTTCAGAAAACTTTCCACAAGTTCCTTTATCATTCCCAATAAATATAATATCATCAAAATAAAAAATTATAGTGAGATGGATCTTATGATTTCATTTGATGTAGATATTACTATAAACTCTTCCTTTATTAAAGTTCAACTTCCCTTATAAGGTATATAATTTGGAATACCAAGATCTTAGATCTTGATTTAACCCATGGAAATATTTCTACAATTTTCACACACATCTTTCATCTATTCAAATTATAAATCCACATGGTTTTTCAATATAAATTTCTTCATCAAGTTATCCATTAAGAAAATTTGACTTTACATCCATCTGGAAAATTTTATAACCACATTTTGTAGAAATACCAAGAAATATTATGATTGTTTATAACCTTGCCACAGGAGAAAATTCTCATCAAAATCAATACCTTCAATTTGTGAGTAACCTTTGAAAACCAACTGTGCTTTGTTACTTAACTATTCACCATCTTCAGTTAAATTTTTTAGAAATAACCACTTTATAGCAATAACACTTTTATCATTTGGTTTGGGAAAAGTTCCCAAGTATCATTCTACTCAATCTAATCCAACTCTTCATTCATAGCATGAATCCACTCCTGATGTACAAAAGCTTCATCAAAATATTTTGGCTCAACTTTTGAATACAAGGAAGTGTGTGAAACAAAATTTTATGTTCTTATCATTTTTATTACTTTTTTTTAATCATAAATGATGTTTTGTGCTTTCACCTATTTCTTCAGCCTAGTATGAGATGTATGAAGTTATTCCTCATTTCTAGAAGTAGCTAAATATGAAACTTCTATTTGTGTGGCATCGTTATTGTTATAATTCCTTTTATGTTTCTCGATAAAAAATATTTCATCTTCCCCATATTCCTTATAAACATATGTTTGTAAAACATTTTCTCTAGCTCTTTCAAGAACTTTTACATCAGTAAACATGTATACCCTATACCATTAGGGGATAAAGAAGAAAAAATTCATCAACACCTCTTTGATCAAATTTTAAATGATTTCAACATTTTATTTTTATGATATAGGGACTCCCAAAAACCCTTAAGTGTTTCAAACATGGAATTTAAATATAGAACATTTCATAAGGATTCATATTATAAATTATTCTTTAGAAATACAAACTCTGAATATAAACTATTATACTCATTGCCTGCCTCCAAAAATAGTGAGAAATTCCATGTTCGATCAATATTGTACATCCTATCTTCACAAAAACTTCTATTATTTCATTCAGAAACACCATTTAATTGTGGCGTTTAAGGTGTACTAAAATCATGAAAAATACAATGTCTTTCAAGATAATTCTTTAATTCTTAATTTTTTTATTCACCACTATTAACAATTTGTAACTTCTTCAAAGAATATCAAAATTTCATTTTTTCTATTCTCCTATAAATCTTAGAAATTTTTAGAGATTTTGATCTATGTTTCAAATACATAATACATGTAATGTGAGTAAAATAATCAATGAAATAAATAAAATATTAATTTATAAAAGTTTTTTTTCTCATTGGAAAAAAATATCAGAATGAATAAACTCAAGGGAATGAGTTGAATGAATTTCAACTTTCTTATGCACTAAGTTTATAATTTTACCTTTATGAAAAATGGAACAACACTAATATATTTTTCTTATCATATCAGAAAGATCACAAACATTGTCTTTCTTTATCAACTTTCTCATATTATTCTAACACATATGTCCCAAAATTTTATTCCATGGTTTTTTTTCTTCCACCATTCTTAGATAAAATGAATTTTAAACATCCCCAACTTGAACCAAGTTCCCCTTTATATGTTGAACTCTCATAAAAAATTTTCCATATTATAATATTTTCATAGAAAAACCCACTTTTCTAAAAAACAACTTTATTTTCCTTATCAAAATGTTTTGAAACACTTAAAAAGTTTTCTTTCAACCCATTAACAAACAAGGCATTTTGTATCTCACTTTTTCTTCCCCAATAACAAAAGATATTATGCCTTTGACTCTGAGAGATTCATTATTTCCAAAAGTCATTATTCCTTCATTAAAATATTTTATATTCTTTAAAATCTTAAAATCTATTTTCATATATAAAGAGAACCCATTATCCAAAATCCAGGGTTTTTCTCCTTTTGTATATTTAAGAGCAGTTTCTACAATAAGATATTTTTATTTTCCTTTATCTTTCTTAATATTCATATTTAGATAATTTTTATAAAAAAAGTGTGGCAGTAACAAAACAAGATATCTTTTTGAAAATGTTCAGGTTGTTCACATCTATCATAAATAGTTCCCAAAGGTTGGAATCTATTTTCAATCTTCATACAAACATTCTCAGGATTCATTATGTGGGTGGATTACTCCCCCCACAAAATTTTATTCCAGTTACTCATGGGATTATTACAGTGTTGTTGATTGAACCATCACATATTTTTTGTATGGCCAAATCCACAACAATATTGGCAGTATCCACAGAAAGAATATTTTTATTTATAATTTTCATACTTCCTAGAGTCGTAAACATGTTTTTCTACAACTTTCTTACATTCCACATTAGGAATTTGTTTAGTATTAGAATTTATGCTATCTTTAGAAATTTTCTTCTTCGACTTGGATTTCTTCCCATCATTAATAGAATCACTAGTAGTAGCAACATTTTATTTAGAATTTGAAATTTTTGAAATATCTCAATTTTCAACTTTTTGGGTTTTGGATACATACATGATTTTCTCAAATTTATTAATCTTGTGAACATATCATTTTTCTTTTCAACCATTGAAGATAATTTTTTTTATATTTATCAAGTTTATACTTTTCATTGATTTCTCCAATTTTAGAAGTAGGGTTTTTGAAACTTGTAAATCCCCTAAAATTTTTATAGAAATTTTGTTTAACAAGTTCTAATTATTATTCCTTTACTTCTATATTTACTTAAAGTTGTTCATTTATATTATTTTATTTTTATATATATTTATTAAAATGATCAGTCTATTCAAGAAACTTATATTTCTCTTCAAGAAAATATTATTGACTATTTATTATAGAGATTTCCTTTTTCAAGTTCTTGATCTCTCTTTAAAGTATTATAATATTTATAAGATATTTTTTAAACTCTAATTTTAGAGAATATTTTAACTAAGTAACTTATTCATGATTAATTCTTCTATAACCCATAAACTCTTCATTGTTTACTTTTTTAATAAATGTGTCTTCTATAACAACTTCGGTGAATTTTTCAGTTTCAACTTCACCATCTTCATCTTCTTCATCCTTAGACAAAAAACATCTCCTTTTGGATTTGGAGAACCTTTTATCCTTTCCTGTAGAAAAATATTTATATTTTTTATCATGTTTCTTAAATTATATTCTTGACTTTATATCATCTTCATAATTTTTTTCATCCTTTCTTTGAGGGAAATTTGCAGTAAAATTCCCAATAGATCCATAGCCTAATAATTTTCGTGATAGAATCCATTTTTTACTTTATTATGCCTCTTTTAAAATTTTTATAAAATAAGGAAAAAAAACTGTGAAGATTGTTACTAACCTTATCTTTAGTGTTTGAGTCGTCAACTTCTTCATCTTCAATAATCTTCTTATATTTTCTTTGCTTGATGGATTTGAAGGAAATTTATCGATCAACTTTTTCTTTTCTTTTAATAACTTTCTCTCTTATCATTTCATATATAATGAGATAGATATATAATTCATCCAAAGATATAGTTTTAGGATCTTTATCTTCCAAAGATGAAATATTTTCATCAAACTTGTCAGGACGAATTCCTAACATCTTCTCAACAATAGTTAAAATCTTCCATCTTTTCACCAGGACATATTATGGTGCTTAAAATATCATTCACTCATGTGAAAAAAGTCTCCAATGGATTAATAGTCACCAATTTTTAGATCTTCATACTCCAGTCTATAAATTTTTAACTTTTTATTATTTACTTTTTTATTAACACAGGTGTGTAGAGCATCGACTTTGGAAATCATCTAATAGTAAAAATTCATATTGAATATTCCTCAAACACGCATTATATAATCATTTCCATAATTATTTCACTAAATAATGTATTTATATCTATTTGATTCGTCAACAACACAACTGTAATATTGTTCAATGAGATATTATTTGAGTACATTCTTTATCACTTTGTTGCTTTCAAATTTCATAACAATGTTCCAAACATCATTATCATATCATTGGGTATCACCAATAATTCCTAGAAATTATGTAGTGGGATGATGACAGAGCAATAAAATTCTAGAATGTGTGAAATTCCTAAATAAGAATATGACACCAATGGATCTAGATGATTCAACCCACGGTGTGACTTTAGATTTGATGTTTCTAACTATTCTTCCTCATCATCGTCTTCATCAGCATCATCACCTTTTATAACATCATATAAATATTTATTATCCATATAATAATATTCCATAATATATTAAATAGGTCAATGAATTTATATAATAGATGAAATTCCTCTTGAAAGTGATGTAGTTTGAAGAAAAAATGTTGTACTTGTAACAGACCAACCAGGTTCAACCCATAATATCAATTGAATTGGCCCACCATAAGTTCCAAAGCACATTCTCAATCACCACAAGTTGGGGATAAGTACTAGGGTATCATGAAAATAAATTTGGGAATGATTTCACCCTCCAATAGAAATGTGATAATATTAAAACAAATAGAGTATCAAAATAGATAACTATAATAAATCATATATCAAAAAAACAACCCATAGAGGCTACATCAAACATCTGGATAACAAGGTGTCAGTGGAAAAAATACTATAAAAATGGAACCAAGAGAAACCCATGGGCCTATATCCTCATGACCATAAGGCACCACCATCCCAAACCACCATAAAGGCAACATGATTTAGGAGATTTGTCCTTTAGATGACTCTTTTCCCATTACATGTATCCTGTAAAACCAAGGATCTAAACTACCAAAGGAAAAAAGTATGGTGTGATATCTAAATCTTGGTCAGATACCAATAGAGAATCTATATAATATTTATCCACATGAATCCATTAATTCTTGTTTAAAAAAATTCTAAATTACCTCAAAAGAAATCATTTTTTCATATAAAAACATCATTTAGCTTTCTTTTCAAAAAAATTTCATTCCTTTCAAAATCATTCCATATTCAAATAAATAAAGAAATATGACATATCATATATCCATCGGAATAAAAAGATAAATAAAAAAATTCAATCATCAATATCCATATCATAATCAAGTGGGAAAATAAGCATACCAAATATCCATAAAAGAAATGCAGTATCAAATAATACAAAGAGGGAAAATGATGATGCAACGATGTACACAACTAAGACAGTAACACACACAAAGTAAAACTAGCTAACATATGTGAATCCTAAATACCAGGAACCTTAATCCCTTAGAAAGGATGCCCTTAGCTATCATGGAATCAATTAAACCTCCCCTAGTAATAGAATACTACACTAGGGCTCATCCATTTTTAGTTTTTCCCATAACCCAAGGTCGACAAATGTGATTTATATCATTATTATATTCAAGAAACTAAATTAATGTTTAAAAAATTCTAAGGAAAATACATTTCATTTTTATACCCATATTTTTTATAAAACATGTTCTCTAGCAATACCACACTTCTCCCATGTTTGAAAAATCATTTCCATTTCAAAACCATCTTTGAGACATTTTTTCAAATACATAGAGTGCATAAAATACAATTTTCGAAGAAAGCCCATTTTGAAAACCCCTTTCCATTGACATGAAAGATTAAAACCAATTTGAATATTCAAAACCAAAGTGAATCATCATAATAACATAAGTAATGCCAAGGGATAGAAAATAGGATATAGACACCTACCTCAATAATGAAAAAAATAGTGTTTCATCCTAAGCTGGTGACGATAGGGAAAGAGATTGGGTTCTAGAGAACCTAGATCTGAAGAAAAAAATTTCAATTATCCATTTTTATGCTATATCTAGTGATCTAGTCTCAATCAAAATCAAATTCATAGAGAATAAGAGGAAGAAATAGGTTGTAAAGGATCCACTTATCGTATTTCACCTAATGGAGAACTAAACTTACAACTGATGCTAAGATTCTCTAACGGGGAGAGGAAGAGAGCCAAGAATGTCACTAATGAGCCTATAAACCAAGAAAATTTGAATTAGGGTTAAGGAGTTCAGATTAAGGGTGATAAATTCTTATTTTAGGAAAAATGACATATTAACCCATTATTAAATCGAACACCCAACAGCATCATCGAATAACCATTGGGCCTCACCAACTGGCTAGTGGGTGCAAGCAAAAAGTATGCAACTCTAGGCCCTCCATTAGCTATCCAGTGGAAGCTATACACCTTCAAGTGTTCTACTAGCCATCACTGGCTATCTGGTTCCCTCCATCATCTAGATGGTGTACTCTTGCATCCACCAACTTCCCAAAAACAAACTCCCGAGCTATGAACGACCCAAAATTCAAATTTACAAAAAAACATAAAAAAGATACATACCTAATTCAACATACCAAGGTGTGGATATTCTCCCCACCATAAAACATTTCTATCCCCATAAGGCTCAAGATCATGAACCTGAGAAGAGATAAGTCCATTCATATACCATCAAGTCCTCACACTCCCATGTCACATGGTTGTACCTATCACACTGCCATCTTAATCAAACCAATGAGATCATGTTGCTTGGTAGAATTGTATCTTATCAATCCACTATATAAAAAGTTTATTCAACTACTAAAGTGTTGGGTTCAATCTCAATATCATCCCACTCAATCACATGAGATTGACCTGGTTGATACTTCTCTAGTTTGGATCTGTGTAACATGTTATTGATAAAAGTTAAAAAATTATGTAAGTCTAATTAATAATCCACCTTTTCGAGTCGCTGAAAAATCTGAAATGGTTCAACATAATGTGGTGATAACTTACCCTACCTTCCCAAAAATCTATGTCCCAATCAAGGTGAAACTCTGAGAAAAACCTGATCACCTACCTCAAAGTCCAACAAATAAAAATGTCGATTGACATAAGATTTATGGTGACTATGGGCTATCACCAACCTCTTCCTGATCATTTTCATGATATCCATAATCTTCTAAATGATTCTCATTCCAACAAAGAGGTGATCTGTAAGGCCTTTTATACAATTACTCAAATGGTTCCATCCAAATAAAATCCTGATAATTATTATTAGAGTAAAATTACACTGAGGGAATATGTTTATCCCATGAAACATTAAATTCAAGCATGAATTCCTATATCATGTCTTCAAGAATCTGGATGGATTACTCAGTCTTTCCATTCATCTATAAGTGATAAATCGTACTCAACTTCAACTCATAACCCATCATTTTATACAATCCACTAAAAAATCTAGATGTAAAGAGAGGGTATATATCATATATGAAAATCAATGGAACACCATGGTGTTTAACAACCTCCCACACATATAGGTTCTCAAGGTCATCTAACTTTATCAACTCCTTGATGGGTAGGAAATGCACTGATTTCATTATTCAATCAATAATAACCCTTATCGCATCCTTTCCACTAGGATTTTTAGGTAGAATAATCACAAATTACATAACTATCTCATCCAATTTCTATATTGGAATGGGTAAAGGTTGAAAAAAAACCCCGCAAGTCTTTTATTTTCTTCCATAATTCTATGACATGTGAGGAACTGAGATACAAAACCCTCAATTTATTATCTCATTCCCGACCACTAGTAATGACATATCAAGTCATAGTATATCTTGGTAGATTTTGGATTTATATACCAACTCGATTTGTGTCCATTACCATAAACTCTTACCTTATGTTTATCAGCACAAACAACCCACCTCATAAGCATAAAACATCATTAGGAGACTGAGACCACTCTCCTGGGGTCTCCCCACCATAAAGAATCTTGTAAAAGCATAGACACTCATCATCATTATACTATCCAAGTCAAATCTGATCATCTATAAATAATCCATCCAGATTATAATATAGGAAAACATATCTATCAACTATCTCTTCATATAAGAGCTTCTATGTGAACAATCTCATCAAACACCATTATTTTACTTATTCATTTACTATATGAGTCATTAATTTTCTACTCAAAGTGTATGTGACCACATTTACTTTTCTGGGGGTGTAAGCAATATCAAAATTAATGTTCTGAATGTATTCTACCCAACATCTTTATCTTTAATTTCATATTTCTACAAGTTAAGATGTATTATAGACTCTTATGGTTTGAATACAATACAAACCACTACTCAAAAAGGTAGTGACACCAAGTCTTAAGAGCATAGATCACATCCACCAACTCAAAATCATGAATGGGATAATTATTCTCATGAGGGAAAAACTGATGACAGTCAAAAGCTACTACCTATCTCTCCTGCCTCAGAACGCAACCCAAACCCATACCTGGTATGGAATCTAGGAGCATGTATGGGTATTATGAGTATCTAGTTATGTCGTTTTCCCTTACTAATTCTCACGTGATGTTCATGGATTTAATGGATCAAACATTCCATTGATTCTTGGATTCTTTCATGGTTATATTGGTGGATGATATTCTTATCTATTCTATATCAGAATAGGATCATGATGAGCTTATGAATATCATCCTTAGAATCTTGAAAGATAATGATTTGTATGGGGAGTTATCCAAATGTCAATTTTAGATCTAAGAAGTAAAATTCCTGGTCCATGTGATTTCTGATAGGGGTGTCTCAATGGATCATGAAAATATTTAGTCATTGATGTATTGGCAGCAACCTAGAAATGTGTTTGATATCCAAAGTTTCTATGGGTTAGCTGGTTATTATAGGTCATATGATAAGATAGAAATAAACAAAGTATCACAATAGATACCTGGAATATATCATATATAAAAACAACATCCCATAAAGGTCACATCCAACATTTGGATAGCAGGGTATCAATAAACAATATAAAGACCATAAACATGGAACTTGAAGAAAACCGTGGTTCCATCTCCTTGTGGCCATAATTCACCACCATCCCAACCCACTTCAAAGGAAACATGATCTAGGAGATTTATACTCTACAATATTCTCTTACCTTTACCTATATCATGCAAAACCAAGGCTATAAATACCAAAAGGAAAAAGTAGGGTGTGAAAACTAAAGCTCAGTGGGATACTACTGGAGAATATATAAAATTTATATCTATATATATCCATTAGTTCTTGTTTAAAATTTATTTCTAAAATATACAAACCATGACTATGGGTTTTACTTGGGTCTATGTAAATAATTTCAAAGATCACTTGCCTTAGAAGACTCCCTCTAAGAAAAAAATGCATTTTTTGGCATCCAAATGATGAATAGGTCAATATGATTGGATGTGGTGAGTGAAATAAAGAGACAAACAAAAACCATTTTTTCTACTGGGAAGAAACTATCAAAGTAATTAATATCATATATCTATTAATACCCCTCTGCAAAAATTTTGGTTTTAATTTGATTGAATGAACCATATTCATTTACACATACAATATCATAGTTATCAATGATGCATTGCACACAATAGAAATAAATTACCTAGGCAAAAAATCACATTGTTTTATTCACAATGCATTGAAATATTGATTGATGGTGAAAAAATGATATGTAAGGATAACAATATTTCCAAATAATAACATAGATAATACATATTATGTAAATATAAATAATCATGTCAATAGTATATACTTTATATAACAAAAAAAATATTCAACAATATAACTTATAAAATACCAATGAAAACAAAGATTAGAACATGAGACATCAAAGGGCTGGGTATTCTCTCATTTTGAATCGTAAAATTGTCAAGATAGACTCCATTTCATAATCATCATTATCATAAAAAAATAAAAATATGTGACATCTAACAGCCAACCATAAATCTAAAAAACACAATCATTATGATAATTGGATATAAAAATAGTCATAAAAATCCCAAAAAATAAAAAATGCAGTAGGGGGTCAATGAAAATTTCAAGAAAAATTGGAAAATAAAAGTCTTAGGGTTGTTGGAATTGCTTTGTTGATTCTCAATACAGAAAGAAAATAAAATAGGTTGACATGAACAAAATCACTTGAGGATCCACAAAGAACTAATTTGGAAAGAACCAAATTGTTGATAAGTGGAGGGAAATTTTCACTTACATGATTTTAAGAAAGAAAAAGGTCCCAATACACATGTTCCTAGATTTTTTAGTTCCCATGTTGTTGGGAATGAGGTTTTCTCTTAGTGGGTAGACATGTTGGGTTTAGGTTTTATTAAAAAAAGATTAAATTTGTTAAAGTTGGAAAAGTTAAAAATACTTCCAATTAGGAAGAAAAAAAGGAATATTTTGATGGAACTATGACACACACAACACAAAATTATGTCATGGAACAACATTGCACACGCCATGTTAAGAAATATCTAAATGGTTATTATGCATCCATGGAATGGTGCGGTGAAGACTGGCGCTATGGTGTGGGCTATAACATTCCATTAATATCCCTATACAATATATATCAATCTAGAAAATAATAATTTCCTACAAAAAGTAAAATAACCCAAATCCCAAGTGTGTTTATTCTTTATTGCATGAATCTCATCAAATACAAATTATAGTCATATTAGATGGGACTTGGACACTATAAAGGTACATGGAACAAATTTTGTATCCAATTTTCCAATAAATACAGTTTTGTGCACCTATAATCCATAGTAAGAGTGCATGAAAATATGATATTTTTTTCAAGTACATATAACTTCAAAAAAACAATATGGAGATCATTAGTGTTAGATGGTAGGACGATAAACAAATCATGAGTAAAGGTATCTACAAGTACTATAAGATGCCCATCGTGCATTTGATTAGTATGATCGTGACTGAAATGGGGCTCACCTATATCATTAGAAGATGGAGGGAGAGGTATGACTAGAGGTGAATTACCAAAGTGAAGACTAGTAGGCTCAAGAGGCGAGATTGGAGTGATAAACATGGTATCAGATAACGAAATAAATCCTTTAATATCAAGGGTAGGGGTATTATATCAAACCAAAATCCCATTTTTCTCCATTATTTTATTTATTTGATTTTTTAGTTTTTTCCTTTGAATTAAGGCTAATACAACTAAGAATATTATAAATTTTGGAACTCTTATACGAGAACACGATTTCTGCATGATAAGTAGAAATCATACATAGACTATGAAAATGTATCTGCCTTTTGACAGAGCTAAATTCATGGTTAGCACACAGTCTCCCTAATCATACTCCTTTCCCATGCTTTGTGTTCAGTAAATCCAAGGATATGTGTACATTTGGAACATAATTTTTTCAACCATGCACCCAAACAATGAACAATGTTGAGACTGAATAAAAAAATGAATTCCCTCTTTTCCCCTCTTTTTTTCTTTTCCTAAAATCATGTCAGACTCACCGCACACCCCCTCCCCATTTTTTTTATGTTTGATAGTGTCCCCTCCCCATTTTGATTGACATCCCCCCCCACCATTTTTTAACTTTTTATATAGGCCCATGGTTTCTATACGGTAAGTATAAATTGTATGCAGAACAAGTGAATGCATTTGTCTTTTAATAGATCTAAACACACAGTTAGTGCAGTCTCCCAAACCATGTGCCTTTCCTATAAATTGTTCCCAGTCCTTCTAAGGAGAGGTATAAATTTTAAAACAGTTGGTCTAATCATACATACAAAACATGCATGACACCGAATCTAAAAAAATAAATTAATTTCCTCTTTTTCCCACCTTTTTACTTTTCCTAAAATCAATCTAGGACCACCCCCTTCCCATTTCCTTTGAAATTAGATGACACCCTCTATCCATTTTATTTGATGTTCCACCCCACCCTACATTTTTTTGACACCCCCCACCCATAATTTGTTCCCGGGCCTTTTATGGAGAGGTTCATAATTTGGGTACAGTTCATCCAACTGTATGGGCAAACCATTTATGACACTATGACTAAAAAACAAATGAATTTCCTCTTTTGAATTACTTTTTTATTTATCCAAAATCTAGATAGGCCCACCCCTAAACATTTTTTGAAGCCCCCCACCACACCCCCTCACCCCCCCCCCCCCACGGATTAGCATCATCTCTATTTACCACCTGAATTTATGGGTTAATTTATATCCTATGATTGTGACACATGTGTTCCAGAAATGTGGCATCAGATCAGGTGATTCAATAGAATTGGGTTTTTTTAATACAATCCTAAATATTTTAGAGGAATAATTAGAGGGAGTGAAAAATAAAATGGTAGATGTTATATTTCCCGCTTCATGGTTTATTGAAATTTCTATCAGGCCAAAATAAAAAATGAGACCAATACATAAAATCTAGTGAAGTTACTGAGGGAGATGATGGAGGTATGTGGGTGATAGAGGTCACTCAATGTAGTGGGATATTATATGGTTTGGGATTATAGGTCTATGAGGTGAAAAACAAAGCTCTGTTTTATAGGATTATACCATGATTTTGTCCATTGATGAAGTTTATAACCCAAATACTAAAGCGGAAGAGGTTTTTTTATTATTTATATTTTATTTTATTTCATTATATTTAATATGTGTCAATTTTATTTATATTGACACAATTATGAATGTATATTTAATGTTGAATTTTAGTTGCATGTATTGTTTAAATGTGTTAATGATGAGGTGGATAGTGTTTGGTGTTTCTGTAATAGGGAACCTAAAGTAGAAATGAATTTCAATGAAATTGGTAATGCCCAAGAATTTTATCTTGGTTATGAAAATAGGATTGGTTTTAGTGTGTCTATCAAATATTCAAATAAGATAAAGAAGGAAAAAACAAGATTTACATAAGTTATTTATACTTTTAATAATTAAGGGAACAAAAAGGATGATAAGCAGATGTATTTGTGAAAAATGTTCATGCAGAGACAAGGATGAGTTGTGATACTCATATTTATGTTATTATTCTTTCCCCAAAGGAATATTCATGTAACTTATTTGTAGATGATCAGAATCATCCATTGTATTCTACTGATTCTTATAATTTTATGAGGTCCTAGAGAAAGGTGGATAAATTTTAGGCTAAAGAGTTGGAAGTTAATTCTTTTGTAGGAATTAGGGTAGTTTATTATTTCTCTTTGGAGGTGATAATTTCTAGTGGTCAAGATGTTTTAGGTTATACCCAAGTTGATCAAATGAATTTTATTCAACTAAAATGTCAAAGATATTTTATTGTGGTGGATGGTGTTTTCATGTTAGAGTATTTGGAATGACAATGTCAATACAATCCATCATTTTTATACACCATTCAATTTAAGGTGAATGAGAGTATTAAAAATATGTTTTGGGATGACCTGAAAATGAGGCTTAATTATGAACAATTTAGAGATGTTTTTTACTCTATATGATATTAGTAAACATAAGGAATTCATACCTCTATCTATTTTTCAAGCTTAATAATTTTAGGAAAACTATAATTTTTTATGAAGCATTTTTGTAAGATGAAATGAAAAAATCTTTTTCATGGTTATTTTATAAATTTGTTGTGTTTCATAATATAAAAATACCATCGACTCTATTTACTGATCAAGATGCGGATATTGAAAAATCAATATTCACAATACTTCCTGATACTCTTCATAGGCCTATGTACATGTAATTTAATGAAAAATAGCATAAAACACCTAATAATCCAAATAAAAGATGGTTCAAGTTTCCTTCATTCTTTGAGGAAGTGCATTTTTTAGTACCATAATGTGGTTGATTTTGAGGAGGAGTGTAGGTCTCTCCAAAATAAATTTTGTGAAGGTAAATCATCTTGGTTGGAGGATGTATATACCTTGAGGGGAAAATGGGGTCATTTATTTATGAAGAATATATTAACATTGGGGACACATAGCGTGTAATAAAGTGAAAGTTTTAATAGAACCCTAAAATATTTTGTTTATCATAGATTGAGCGTTGGTGATTTTTTCAAGCAATTTGTGAAATTTTTTATAAAGTGTAGATATCGAGATGTGAACTTTGAATTGGAAAGTAAGGAAAAACTTCCACAAATTGTGTTCCATTTATATCCATTGGTTAAATAATCTACGTATAGGTACACTCCAAAAAAATTATCTATTTCAGAATAAATATCAAATGGTTGGGTAAAGTTATCTTAAATATTCTCTTGAAATTGAAGTCACATACTCACATGTTTTTGTAATTCTATGGTATGGAATGTAGATTTTGATTTTATATGATAAGAGGGCTGGAATAGTGAAGTGTTTTTGGAAAAAAATGAATCAGTTGGAATATCATGTTTTTATATTTTAAATTTTTTTTGAGAGGCTTGATGTGAGATCTAGTCTAGAACATTACATTTTAAAGAGGTGGAAAAAAAGTGAAGCTAGTCTCTGTACAAATCAGTCTTGGATGTGTCATAATTTTTTCAACTTTTAGAGTCTTATATCATCAATCTTGGTTTGTGTTGATGAATTTGGTACATCCAAACTAGATGTTATTTTTTCAATCAAATAAAAAATAATAATTCCATAGTATAAACTTGTGGAAACCCATTGTGGAGTTTATTCAACTCATAGATCAATTAATATTTTATATTTCTTTATATTCTATTTTGAATTCCTAATCAACTCCTCCATGTATGATTTCTTAAAAATAGTAATAAGTATTTTAATTAGAACCCAATAGATCTTATATAGTTCTCTACCTAGAGAATTCTATAAAACTTAAATTATTATCACTGTATTGGCATCTTCTATATATCTTTCTCTGGCTCTCATACCTAAATTTGGTTTCATTGAATTGAATTATGAATATTGAATTTATTTTATATCCAAAATGAGTAATGTCCAATGCAATTTTGTTATATTTATAGGAAAGAATAAGAATTGAGTAGATTTCATATATTTTAGAATTTAGTTATCAAATAGGATTCTTGTTATTGATTCATTCTGACCTTTTATTATACTCTATAATGAAAAATGTTCACATTTGATAATTTTTTTATAATCGACTACATTTAAAGTCATAAAATTTTATACTTACGAGAGAAGCACTTGTAATGAATACTATATTCTGTGTAAAATTATTTACACCATCAGATTTATTAAATTTTTCATTAATGATCCCCCCATAGGCATAAATCACCTTGTGTGAAGATATTTTTATGAAAACTAATTTCAATAATTATTTAAAATAAGTTGTATAAGAATCATAGATCCAGATTTCATCCCCTTATTCATGAGTTCTAAAATGTCCTTTATAGATTCTTGTTGTTTTCTATCAGTTTAATCCCACACATATAACCTATATTTATCAGAATCTAGGTAAAAATATTTAATATAGATATTTCTTTCCATAATTACATAAACTAATGTAATCATAACTTACAAGTCAGGTTCCTTGTGAATTATTTTGAATAAACTAAAATGGGCCTCTAATGTAAAGTTTGGGTTTTCCCTCAACCATTGAGGAATGGTAAAAGTAGTGGATGAAATTTGAAGAGTGGATATTAGATGTGATGAGGTTGGATATTGTCTCTTTCTAGGTCAAAGGTTGTAGACATTTTTCAGGTCCAGTTGTTTTTTCTTTCATGACCTGGACTTCATAATATTAATCATCAAACATGTTTGTCTTAAATTTGAATTGTTCGAGGTTAACATCACTAATTCATCTGGGGAATTCAAGGTTTTTTTCATCTTTCCTATTTGACGATGATTCTAATCTAATGAGGGAGATGGCCCTATGTTTTTCTTCATATTTACTTGTTGTTTCATCATCCATTTTCTCTTTTTTTGGTATATTCCTATTAGATTTATCAAACTATTCAGTAAGACAATATTCTTGTTTTTGTGTATTTTATTCAAAAGTTTTTTTACTACCTTGGTCATCTTTACTATTTCCATCTATAGCTCTTCGACTCTATTACCTTCTTTAGTAGTTTATTCTTTTATTTCTTCTTTTTTCTGTGAAACTTCCACTATCTTGAAAGAAATTTCAATTACATGTATGTACTACATGTTTTGTGTGGAGTTCAATTCACTAAGGTTCCACTTTGTAAAGGTGTATTTTTAGACACTACCCTTTGGTTGTATGATTTCAGTGACCTCACAAAACTAATATTATATATTTAATGGGGTTGGAACATGTACATGAATAAATAGTTTGAAGTTTTTATAAGTAAAATATACTTGAAACTTACCAAAAAATGATACAACTGATCCATATATATTCCCATGATTTTTTTATGATGACTGTATATATTTCATAAGATATTGATTAATAGCTTTCCACCATGGTAACCATTTTATGTCATGATAGTTGTCTATGAAATGTATAAAACCCCATCCAAGATAGTTACCACTATGAGGTAAAAACATGGTTGCACTGTGTAAAGTCATAATAATTTTGTTGTGTCGTTATAGTCTATAGTATCATTTCTATGTACCGCTTGTGTAATAGAAAACCTAATTGAATTCTGATTTAGAATCTTTCCATAGTTACTAAATATTCTCAAAATTATCCATGAGTTTTTTGGTTTCTAAGTATAAGATTCACTTAATGGGATATATCTATCATTGATTCCATATATTCGATGAATATCTTATTCAAAAAATAATACATCTTGTCCTCCAATGTTTAACTTGTTTTTTTAGACATTATACCATCACAATATGTGTATCAAAACACTGTCAAACCTCTTGGTGTCTGAATAGGATACCTTTCCCTTCAAAATCAGATTGAATAAATTCCAAAACGGGGTTTCCTTTAATATTGGCTTGTGGTTTTTTCCGGAGGGGTGAATTTACTTTAATAAGTTTTGAAGAGTTGTCATGTTTTAATGATAATATCATGTTCCTCATATGGACATTGTTTCCACATATATTACATATAATGAATACTAAAGTTATACATCCTAGTGGTAATTATTGATATACAAAATTTTCAACTTCATAGATCACTATCATCCAATGTAAGTGGTTCTTGAAAGGGAAGCAACTAAATTATAATCCTAGAGTAGAGATTTATAATTACAATCCTAGAAATCCCCTGTAGGGGATTTGTAACATCATTTCATTTTGTTGGATTATAAAGAAAAAATATTAATAAACAAATTAGTACATCATGTGGGGCATTTTACTATACCAGATTTTAAACTTAATAGTTAATTACAATGCACTATCACTGGTTCTTCAAAGGGAAGTGCATACACTAGAATCCCAAGGTGGAGATTTGAAATTTCAATCCTACAAATCCCCTAAATGGTATTTTCAACATCATTACATTTTATTGGGTTACAAGGAAAAAAAACTTAACAAGATAATTAGTAAATCAAGTGAGGCATTCTTCTACACTATAGTTCAAACTAAATAGATAATTTTCATGCACTATCATAAGTTATTCAAAGGTAAGAATCTACAATATGATATTTGAGTGGATATTTCTAGTTCTAATCCTGTAAATCCCCTATATGGGATTTGAAACATCATTACATTTTGTTATATTAAAAGGAAAAAAACTTAACAAAAAAAATATTACATCATGTGGGGCCTTCTACTACACCTTATTTCAAACTACATAGATAATTATCATGCATCGTCACTAGTTCTTCAAAGGGAAGAGGCTACACTAGAATCCCCAGGTGGATATATCTAGTTCCAATCCTCTAAATCCCATGTAGGGGATTTACAACATCATTACATTTTGTGTCATTATAAGTAAAAAAACCTTAAAAAATTAGTTTATCATATGGGGCCTTATACTGCACCGTCTTTCAAACTACATTGATAATTACCATGAACTGTCACTAGTTCTCCAAAGGTAAGCAACTATAATAGAATACCTATATTTATATTTCTAGTTCCAATCCTCCAACTCCCCTATAGGGGATTTGTAACATCATTAAATTTTTTTGGATTATAAGGACAATAACCTTAATAAAAAAAATTACATCATGTAAGTTATTTTACTATACCATAGTTTGAACGTAATAGAAAAGTGTCATGTGTTAACATGAGTTCATCAAAGGGAATAGGCTATAATAAAATCCTTAGGTGGAGATTTTAAGTTTTGATCCTATAAATTCCCTACAGGGGATTTGAAGGATCATTAAATTTTGTTGTATTATAAGGAAAAAAAATTAACAAACATATTAGTACATCTGGTGGGAACTTTTACTACACTAGAGTTCAAACTACATAGATAATTACAATGCATTATCACTAGTTCTTTATAGGGAAGTGGATACACTAGAATCCTCAAGTGCAGATTTCCAATTCCAATCCTCTAAATCCCTTGAAGTATATTTTCATCATCATTAAATTTTGTAGGATTATAAGTAAAAAACCTTAAAAAAAAAGTTTTTACATCATTTAGGGACTTTTACTATACTTGAATTTGAAATTCATAGAAACATACCCTATAATATCACAAGTTCTTCAAAGAGAATAGGCTACTCTATAATCCCTTGGTGGAGATTTTTAGTTCCGATCTTCCAAATCCCCTATAGGGGATTTGCAGCACCATTACATTTTGTTGGATTATAAGGAAAAAATTTTAAAAACAAATTAGTACATCATGTGGGTCCATATACTATACCATAGTTCAAACTACATAGATAATTATTGTGCACTATTACTAGTTCTTCAAAGGGAAACGACTACACTTGAATCCCTGAGTGGAGGTTTCCAGTTCCGATATTGAAAATCCCTTGTAAGGGATTCGCAACATAATTAATTTTTTGGATTATAAGGAAACAAATCTTAACAAAAAAAATATACACCATGTGGGGAATTTTACTATACCATACTTCAAACTTCATAGAAAAGTACCTTGCATTGTCACTAGTTCTTCAAAGAGAAGCAGTTATACTAGAATCCCCATATGAATATTTCTAGTTCTGATCCTCCAAATCCCCATTTGGGGGATTTACAAAATCATTACATTTTGTTGGATTGTAAGGAAAAGAGCCTTAAAAAACAAATTAGTTCACCATGTGAGGAATCTTACTATACCAGAGTTCAAAATTCATAGAAAATTACCATTCATTATCACTGGTTCTTAAAAGGGAAGCATCTACAATAGAATCCATGGGTGGATATTTCTAGTTCTAATCCTACAAATCCCTTGTAGGGTATTTTCAGCATCATAAAATTTCATTGGATTATAAGGAAATAAACCTTAAATAACAAGTTTTCGCATCATGTGGAGCCTTTTAATATACTATACATTGAACTTTATAGAAAAGTACATTAAACTATCACTGGTTCTTCAAAGGGAAGAGGCTACATTAGAATCCCTATCTAGATATTTCCAACCTCGATCCTAAAAATTTCTTATAGGGGATTTGCATCATATTTAGATTTGGAAGGATTATATAATGGGAATCATTTATAGTATAATTACCTAATTAATATTTCACAAACAATTCAGAAAATATATTGTAGGGGATTTGCAGGATCAATTGCCTTCTAGAATTCAATCCTGTTAACACATCTCAAAAAAATTGAATTAAAAAAGGATACATATACTTAATAGTTTAAAATTGTAAAAAATCCATACAAGAATAGATTTATACATTATACATTAATACCTCTAACAATTACAAGATTTTAATTAAAATAACATCCAGAAGTATAAGTAGAATGATGACGGTTATAAAAAACTTCTAATATCTTCATATTCATCCCATAAACTTGAAACTTGATCTCTATAACTTTATATTTCATGTTTTCAATAACATTCCTCTAGTGTTCAATTTGTGACTGAAATTGGACAGCAATTACATCATATTTTTTTCATGCTCGACTTCCAAATACATGGGGTGGTTCTAACCACTTGAAAAAACTACATTTGTTTTTGGTATTAAATATTCTACTTGGATTTCTCTTAGACTTTGATATATTTATGGATTCCTACTTTATACAGCATCAGTTCTCACACTATGCTCTAATCACAGCACTTGCAGAACTCTATGAAACTACATAGTCTAAAGAGAAATTTTAGAAACAAATCTATTTTTTATTTATATAGGATTTCAAGTAATCGTGTTGTTTAATTTGTAACAATTCACATTTTGAATAAGAATATTTATTCTCTATAGTTGGGTAACAAAAATGAACACCAAGTATTTCTGGAAAACATATACACTCTAAACTATAACTGGAGAATTTACTTGTTGAAAATATCACTAAATAAATATAAGTAATAGTTTATAGGGTAAATAACAGAAGAATTAATTTTGTGTTATTGAATAGTATGTCTTCATTGGTTTTAGGAAGATATCAATCATATTAGTGATACAAGACGACTAAAATAATAATTTTTTTTTGTGGAAATCATGAACAATGCTCGCTGGAGAAAGAGCAGAAATATCACCGCTCCATCATTCCATAAGTTAACCAAAACCCTAATTCTATCATGTATTTTTTGTTAATGAAGAATAAAATATGATCTATGAAGAATGACTTTAAATTTGTAGCAGGTGAGACAAAATCCAGAGCGATATTTGGTCCTAATTTATTAGGATAATGGACTCCTGATTCTCAAGGGCTGTAAAACCAAAAAAAAAATATAAGAATAGGGTCATTTAATTGAATGGATGCAATGAAATAGGGACACATGTCACAATCACAAGCTATAAATTAACCCACCATTTTAGGTGGTAAATGGACATGATAACCCACCCCCCAGCCCCAGCTTCCCCTTTTTTCATATTTAGAGTGTGTTAAGACTAGGTAAGGTCATTCAATACTAAAAAACACACCTTTAACAGCACTAGAATTGTCCTTTATCAGTGTTAGAAAGGCATTGACTGACTTAGTGCAGTTAAAAGTACATGAATTTCATCAGTGCTAAAAAAGTACTGATAAAGGGTATATTTATCAGTGATTTTATTTGTGCTGATAAAATTATGATTTATTAGAGATTTTTAATGCACTGATAAAGATAAACTTTATATGTACAATTGGTAGCACTAATAAAGGTGAAAACTATTTTGTGATGCTGCAGCACACTACATCACCAGAAACAGGTATGGTGTACTGCAACAACACACTACATCAGCAGAAAAAGCAACAAAAATTACCAAAATAAGATAAAAATATTTAATTTAAATGAAATAAAATATCTAACACAAATACAAGAAAAAATAGACACTATTATAGAGTATTTCAATTGTTTTTTTACTAAAATTAATGTAAATTTTGAATAAAAAGGCGCAGTTGGAGTCATACCAGTCACACTATGAGTTTAATTGAGGTGTGAATGATTCTTACACATCATAAATGACTTATATAGAATTTTCTTAAAGTACCAAAATAATTGGAATTAATTTTCATGGTTTTGAGTATGTTAGTTGTTTTTTATTAAAATTAATGTTAGTTTTGAATAAAAAGACACACATGGAGTCATACCGATCACATCACGCATCGGATTGAGGGGCGTCTTATCCCTACACATCAAAAATGATGTATAGATCATTTTCCTAAATTACCAAACAAATATAAATCCATTTTCTTAGTTTTGAGTATGTTAGTTGTTTTTTCACTAAAATTTATGTCAATTTTGAAAAAAAAGATGCACTTGAGTCATACTGGTCACATCGTGCATCAGATTAAGGTGTGGTAAAATTATACACATCCCTAATTACTCATGGATTATTTTACTAATGTATAAAAACAATCAGAATGTGTTTCTTTGGTTTTGAGTATGCCACATGTGTTTTTTACTAAAATGTCATTTTAAACTGGAAACACGTACTTTGAGTCACACAGGTGTCATCGTGTGTGGGTTTGATATGAGACTGATTCATACACATAAAAAAGGAATTATGAATCATTGCCCTAAATTATCAAGACAATCTGAAAAAAAAAATCTCAGTTTTCAGTGAGTGACACTTTTTTTATTAAAATGTCAATTTTAAACTGATAACAGATATTTGGAGTCATACCAGTCACACCATGCATTGTATTGAGGTTTGAATGATCCCTATACATCAAAAATGACATATGTACCATTTTTCTAAAGTAACAAAACAATATGAATTCTTTTTCTTGGTTTTGAGTATGTCGGTTGTTTTTTTCACTAAAATTAATGTCAATTTTGAATAAAAATGATACACTTCGAGTCATATCGGTCACACCGTAAATCAGATTGAGTCACTGCTTAATTCTACATGTCCCAAATGACTCATGGGTTATTTTCCTAAAGTATAAAAACAATTAGAATGTGTTTACTTGGTTTTGAGTACATCGTGTGTGTTTTTTACTAAAATATCATTTTAAACTGTAAACATGAACTTTGATCCATACAGGTGGCATCATGTGTGGGTTTGACATGAGACTAATTCATACGAATCAAAATAAATTATGAATCATTTTCCCAAATTATCAAGAAAATTTGAGTATGTTTTCTCATTTTTGAGTGAGTGGAACCTTTTTGTATTAAAATGTCAATTTTAAACTGATAACAGACACTTGGAGTTATATCAGTCACATTGTGAATTAGATTGAGGTTTGGGTAATCCCTACACATCACAAATGATGTATGGATCATTTTCCTCAAGTACCAAAAATATATAATTGTGTTTTCTTGTTTTTGAGTATGATAGTTTTTTTTACTAAAAATAATTTGAATTTTGAATAAAAAAGATGAACTTTTAGTTATACCGATCACACCATACGACGGATTGTGGCACGACTGAATGATACACATCCTAAATGACTCGTGGATAATTTTACTAAAGTATCAAAACAATCGGAATGTGTTTCTTTAGTTTTTAGTATTCCACATATGTATATTACTAAAATTTTATTTTAAATTGAAAACACGCACTTTGGGTCATATAGGCGGAATCATGTGTGGGTTTGACATCATACTAATTCATAAACATCACAAATGAATTATGAATCATTGTCCCAAATTATAAAGACAATCTGAGCACATTTTCTTAGTTTTCAGTAAGTGAGACATTTTTGTATTAAAATGTCAATTTTAAATTGATAATGGACATTTAGAGTCATACTAGTCACACCGTGCATCAAATTGAGGTGTGGGTGATCCCTACACATCATAAATGACATATGGATAATTTTCATAAAGTACTAAAACAATATGAATGTGTTTTCTCAATTTTGAGTTTTCCACATGTGTTTTTTACTAAAATATCATTTTAAACTGGAAAGACGTACAATGGATCTTATCTTAAGTGACAAGAGTTGTGTGAACTTTTAAACAATTTTTCTCAAACACAATCATGGTATGATATTTATTCTACTTCATTGCCCAACAATTTTATAGTTTTCAAGATAGCACTTCTTATCATCCTCTGCCTTGGTCTCCACCTCAGTCTTCTCCTCTACCTCCTCCTCCACATCGGTCTTTGACTCCGACTCTGCCTCCGCCTTCGCCTCTAACTCTGCCTCTACCTTCGCCTCCAACTCCACCTCCACCTCTATGATTTATAAACAATTTTATTTTCTGTAGGTCAATTCTTCTAAACAAATTTAATTCATCCATTACTCTTCTCCATGAGAAAGAGATAAAAAATAATATATAAGAATTATGACACTAATTCTTCACACCCAAAATATCTTTCGAAGGTCATAACTCATAAAAGATCACAACCAGTAGTAAATTGCCTAAATGTTTTGTCAGCATACATTCTGAAAAAAAGTTTGATGCCCACTCATCTCTGAACAATTTGACTTCTTATTATGAGCAACTCTATTAATAGAAATCTTGATAATACTAAGAAAATAAAGACAAAAAATTTATTATGAAATATATTTAATGAAATTTTAATTAAATTTGGAAATTACTTATTGGGGGATGTTGATCTTTTCATGATTTATAAATTCTATCATAAATTTTCAAACATAGTATCTACAATCGATTACATTATCTTATTTCGTACACTACAGAAACATTGACCAAAATAAGTAAATTTTTTTGAAATGTTTTGATAGTTAAATATTTCTATATATACCTTAATTTTTCCATTTGTATTAATTCACAGGATTTAGATTTTGAGACACCAACTTCATACTATAATCTAGCCTGTATTTAGTGATTTCCCTATCATAACAAAATTCTCATTAAAACACAAACCAAACATATAATTCTAAGTTTATCTATAAAATGTTGATTAAAGTGTATTAGATATTCACAATACATGCCATTTGTGGTTGGTTGGTTATAAATGTGTGCAATGAATCCAAAAAATAAATATTCAGGGCATCTATGTTGACTACTATCACCATCCAGTACTTCCTAAAAAACAAAAACAATTAATTAATGAAAAAATTAAAAAGATATTTTACGTGATGAGATCGTAGAGTTTTACCCTTGCATTGTAGGGATCAAAAAGAGTTTATCATCTGATTATTTTTTATTAAATTATTTGAGTAACTCATCCTTTTTCTTCTTAATTTCTTCCTCATTCAGAGTAATTTCTATCATAGAAATGATATAGGGATTAATGAATCTAAACCATGCTTCGCATGATATTCCCTTTACAAAGTTTTAATATAAATGCCTGTACAAAATATGAATATTTAATAACTTTAATAAATATATTTATCTCACTATTTGGATATATGTAATATGAAAATTTACCTTTTGTATGTATTCACAACTAAGATGCCCAACCATTCATGCTTGAGAATCTCATTTAGAGTTCTGAGACCAATTCATTCTGTTAAGTAATATCCATATATTTATTCTTCATATTCAATTTAAGACATAGTTTTATCTTTAAATGTGGTCTCTATATGAAGTTTTGATGATAATAAATATTGTTCTCAAACTGGCGGGGAAAAGGTACTCTCATAAGTTTGTTTTGTTTTCTTGGTTGAATCACTAGATTTTCTTGATTATTTCGTTCATTTCTCCACCGCTTTATCCATCTATAATATCATACCTAACTTAAGACCATTTATCATAAACTGTTAAATTTTTTTCATATGAAAAAATTTGTTAAATACATACCTCATATATCTTTATAATATTAGACAACCATTCTATGAAATCTTTAATAGCATCTTTGACTGTTGTAATATTTAGACCATCAAGTGTAACATGCAACTCGATAGTCAGCTCATAATTTACCTCAATCCCCCACTCTCATGTGATTTTTTATAAGGGGTTGATTATGTAGATGGTATCCCTGGATATTGTACACTGTAATCATTTCAATATGGCGGTACATGGGTATTGACAGATAAAAATCACATACAATTGTACCCTACATAATTTTAGTAATATAAAGTTATCTAAAGTTGTTTGATTCACATTTTGGAGAAAGAGTAATGAAAAAATTGATTACCTAGGGTAGGTTATGTGGTTGGGGGTAATGACTAGCCTCAAAGATAGTGGGATCATTTGGATCATGTGCAGATCTTTGTTCCACTGCCATTTCTCTTTGATTCTTTCTTATACATTGGTTTTCCAAACCAGACTGCAAAATAATATCTTGCATTGAGTCTATTTGTGTCTGCATTTGTATCATTCTATTATATATATCTTCATGTGGTTTTAACTTCTCGAAATATGTTCCAGGAGAGACTCCAAAACTTAATCCTCTAATGCAACCATGTTGTTCAGGCTTCTTTAAAGCTATTGAAATTCACTTTTCTTCCAGTATGTTCATTGTCGATTCTTGTGTATAAAACATATAAAAAATATGAACATGTTTATTTTTATATAATATTGTTATAAATTATAACAAATTAAAATTATGTCATACTTACACATGATTCTCATACTACTTTTTTGGTTTCATCAACTAATATACCATCCTTATTTACACGAGCCTTCTTTCATAGCTCATTACATGAGATAGAAGTGGTTTCATATTTTTATTCATGAATCTATATATAAAAAAAGGAAAATATGTTATTTCATATCACATAATTAAACTTTTATTATTGATTTAAAATACATACCAATTTATTCTCTAATAAAGTGTACCCCCATCTTTCCTTTATGATAGGGGTATGTTGGTTTTTATGCACATTCTTTATTTTCATTAAACTTTTGTTGTTTCATAAATTAAAAATTTTGAATCTAGTTGTATAAAATAAATAATGTCAAATAATAAATTATTTACTAAAATTCACCTAAAATGATTTCTCATTGAGATAATTACTGAAAGAAGTCCATTTTTTCTTCTTTATAATGTGTCCATAACTAAGTGGTGGGTGGGGCTTTATTTTCCCCTCAGCATCCCTAAGATGTAACATCATTATAAGAGTCCAGAAGCCTCTATGGGATTTTCCAACTGCTATTAAGACAAATTTCTTATGGAAATATTCTAGAATAAATGAAATCTGCAAGTAATAATGAAAACTAAAACAACATTTTATTATTTAATTTTTTTAGTAAAATAGATAAAGTATATTGTAACATTACCATAATATATTTCTAAAGTATTTCTTTCATTATAGGTTGGATGTGGTGCCATGATTCAATATCAATTAGCACATTTATCCTCATTGTGACCCCAAGATAACTAATTAATATGGACTTTTGGGGGTCAAAACTTTGGCCACACTGATTCCAACCAACTTCAAATTTTATACACTGACTTCTTGCCTTGATAATTTTATTCAAAACTGTGATGTTGCATCATTATTTTTTTCATTTTTTCATAAACATGTTGTTGATCCCCTAATAATTATGCAATTTCATAATCAAAAGTCTGTTTCTGCTCAGGATTTTTAACATCATTATGTTCAGAATACATTGTCTATATGAGTAGTCAAACATTTAATTTGTCTTGAATAGCAACAATGTAATACACTCTATGCATAAAATTCCAAAATTTCTGCATCTTACATGAAAATTTTTACTATCTTGAAAAGAGAAATAATACATAAATACTAAATTAAAACTAACATTCACTACCTTTATTTAATCCATCCTTAGACACTTGATTGTATTCTATATATTGATGATGGATTTGAGGCTACTCATTTCCTATTTCAAACTAGCCTTCCCTCTATCACTGTTTAGGGGGTATGTCATCAATGAACTTTGGAACCACAATGATGGGAGGAAGGAAATTTTGAAAGAGGTAGTCCAATCCATCATCAAGAGAGGGAAGACAATCAAGTGTCTAAGGATTAAAGTGTCCTAGGAACCTACACTAATGGAATCACTAAAACAGTCTCCTCAATTTAAGAGGAATTGGAATACCTCTACTCCAAAGGTCTTTAAGAAATAAATCTCACCCCACCTATATTGGACATCACATATATCTACTCAAGGATTCCTCACCTTCCAATTTTGTATATTTGTTTAATCCACCATAAGATCCCTCTAATAACATATATCCTTTTAAAGGGAAATTTTTTAACTTATGATCAGTATTGATCTAGAATTTTATTTACTCTCATAAATTAAATGAATTTATTCAATGAAATACTAAATTTATTATTATTATATAACACCATAAAATCTTAGAGGATCCGTAGATACTTCCCGTCATTAAAAATTATACCACATAGCTTGAAGTAGATCTACAATTACCTTTAGGAATGTCCTACTTTACTATAGATAATGATATTTTCGGTTGTAAAATATAATATTGGAGATAGGTATCCCTCTAACAAATTATTATATCCTTTGAGAATATTACACTAGCCTTTAATCACATAAATATTCTTGAGGACCCTCGATCACCAAAGGAGTGTTAACACCTTAAACTAGTGATAAAAAGTGATCAAAGAAGAATATATGTTTGGCTATGGGGTGTAATAAAGTGTTAATTAAAATAGGGGATCATATCCATTAATAGTGACTCTAAATTTAATAAATAGTGCCTTGAGCATTGACTACCATCTCATGGAAACTGATAATTTCATCATGTCGGAGTACTTCTTTCATTGAGTATTTCAATAAATATTTCAAGACATCTATGATACTCCTTATGATTTATAATTAATGATAACCCATTTGGGAGAAGTATCCAAATTCTTTCATACAATATCATGTATTTAATTCCCCACCAAAATCTACATTGGTCATATGTTGTAGCCTCTGATATAAGTATATATAAGCTTAAATTGTCATTTATGATTCAATGATATCAGAAAATATTATATCTCTGTTTTTTTTGAATTTTGAACATGGATAACAAATTCCATGACTTATAGGATATAAATATCTAAACCATAAAAAGTATATTTTAATAAATTTTTGTTCACTATATGGTTATTCACCATGTTAGATGACTTTACAAATTATTTTTTTATCCTATTAATTAATTATGTCTCTATTTTGATGAGAAAAATATATTAATAAATCACATCTCATAGTTTTCTTGATCTACTATCCAACCATGGATAACTCACTTACTTTTAGAAAATGTTCTCTTTATATATTGTTGTGTGTTTATAAGTCCATTTAAACAATGATTTCTCAACTCTTTCCAATCTAGGATATTTTAAAAAAATTATTGAGAATACTTTTCTCACCAAATAAATTCCCCATCACTCTTTGTAACCCATGGTTAAAGTTTAATAATAAATTTTAATTAATTAAAAAACTCTCACAACATGAATCACTAAAATAATTTTTGGAAAATGACTAATTAATTCAATATTTTTTTGAATTAAATAAAAAATTATTCAACAAAATCATAAATCTAAATAACTCATTTCATGGTTTAACAATTTACATGAATAAATAAAATCCAAAAAACATGTTTTAATTATTTTTACACTTACCTTGGTCCCTATATGTTCATCACCCATAAATGAGAGCCACAACTTGGTATCCCCTAATCCTTAAAAACCCCCATAATTAAGCCTTTAGAATCTATAATCTAGTATATAAGATGAATTCAATTTGAGAAACTACCTAGATTTTTGAACCCTATATTATTCAAATGAAGAGAAAATTGAGGGGGATGAGAGGTCTCTTTGTTAATGTCAAAAGGAGAGTAAACAATCTATGTGTTTCCCTAGCGGAAAATGGTTTGGACAATTAAATACATATGAAAAGAGAAAAATGATAAAGTAGAACCACACTCATTGTATTTTAGTAGTGATGAGAATAGATGTAGGGTTTGTCAAGTTTAA
Organism: Viscum album; assembly: GCA_963277665.1. Taxonomy (NCBI): domain Eukaryota; kingdom Viridiplantae; phylum Streptophyta; class Magnoliopsida; order Santalales; family Viscaceae; genus Viscum; species Viscum album. The sequence continues at coordinate 1,423,477,858 of OY728143.1, forward strand.
GAACAACGCAAAAATGCAAAGCGTGGAACCCAAAACATTAAACAATGATAGAGGAAGAGTGGAAAATAACATACATTTGATTCTATACTTGATTAATCTAAGGGAATGTAGAGGTGTCGTGCCAATATGAGAGGAGTTCTGCGAAATCCTTCCAATCTCAGGTGACAGAGTCGTGGTAAGGGATTTTTAAATAGATCTGGGGCACTTTTAATAGTGCTTTCAAAAAAGCACTGACAAAGATCCCTTTTATCAGTGCTAAATTTATAAGTTCTAATAAAATGAATATTTATCAGTGCTTTTTTAGCACTAATAAATCTCAAGCTTTATCAGTGCTAAAAATGTGATGATAAAAGACATATTTATCACAGCTAATGTTTTAGCGCTAATAAATATACCTTTTAATGGCACTTTTTAAGCGTTGATAAAAATTGATCATTATCAGTGCTAAAAAAACACAGATAAAAGTTTTATAATTATAATTATTTAAATAATATTATTATAAATTTATCATTATTTAAATAAATTTATTATAATTTTATAATTATTTAAATATATATAACTACTTATTTATAATTATATAAACACTTATTTAAAAAATAATACTTATTTATTTATAATAATTATAAATATAGTAAATATACATTAATAGATATATTTATTTATAAATTTTTATTTATAAATATTTATTTACAAATATATTTTTAATATTATTAATGAATATATAATCTTAAATACATAAAATTTAAAAATGAGTGAAATTGACTAATTCAAAATGAGTACACATTAAAAATATTGAAAAAATGGATAGGTTTTATTAATTAAATATAAGTTATTAAAAATATGGATATATATATATATATATATATATATTGAATTTGATGAATACATATTGAAAATACTAAAACATAGTAAATAAATATATATAAATAAATAATAGAAAATGATCAAATTTAAAAATAAAATAAAAAATAAAAAACCTTAAAAATGAATACCCTAACTGTAGTATTAAAAATAATTTACTGATTAAAAATATAATATATATTAAATGTATAATGTTATAATGAAATTCTAAAATATACTAAAATTTTAATAAATTACATAAATAGTAGGTGTATGTGTTTCTATATATTGTGTAAATATATTTGTGTGTGCATTTGTGTATGAAAATGCATTAACACACACACACACACACACACACACACACACACACACACACACATATATATATATATATAAATGAAATAAATGAAACACATGACGTTTTATATAGGTTAAACTGAAAAATCAAACAACGTTAAAAATGAATAGGGCATTAATATGTTTTTAATTTACATTTTATATATATTATACTTATTCATTTTATATATCTATATTTAATATATATTATTTATTAATATTTATAATCTATATATATGTATATTAAATTTATTCATTTTAATTAATAATTATTTAATTGATAAAATGTTTCATATTTTTCTTAAATTACTCATTTTATTTTGTTTTTTTTATTTTGGACCATTATCAGCGCTAAAAAATCATTGATAAAGGGAAAATTGTATCGGTGCTGAAAATGCACTGATAAAGGTCACCTTTTATCAGTGCTAAAAATAAAAGTGCTAATAAAGGTTTCCTTTATCAGTGCTAAAATAAATCACTGATAAAGGTTACCTTTTATCAATGCTAAAAAAAGTGTTGATAGAGGGTACCCTTTATCAATGTTTTTTTAGCACTGATAAAGGGATTCTTTAGCAACACTTATTTTAGTGATGATAATGATGGACTTTATCAGCAAATTTTTCTAGTATAAATTCCAGCGCTGTTATTGGTTTTTTTAGTAGTGATTCTTTCCTCTCCCCCTCCCCCTTCCTCTTACCCTTCTTATTATTATTCCCTCCCTCCCCTTGTTGTGGATCATGGTAGGTCAAACCCTAGGTGGGGTTTTCAATTTGATTTTATTTTTTGGGTTTTATTTTCATGGGAGTTCTTTTGGTTCAGGGTTCCTCTTGCCCCTTCGGAGTTCTTAAAGCATTATTGTAGTGATTTTAGGCATCATTTGTCGAAATCAACAAGTAATAGGTTAGTTTCCCCTTATATTTGGATTTAAATATTACAGCCCATAATTTCTTATTATTTTAATTTATGCCTTCATGCTATATGAATTTATTTTATGTGATTTCAAGCCTCTTTAAAGAGGGAAACTATGTTCTACTTGGTTTCCCTAAAGTATGAAGGAATTTTCTTTTAAAAGTGCCCAATTTTAAATTGTTTATACACTAGCTAGAATTCCAAGTGCTTGATAAATTCATGAATGAACTTTATTAGTTTTTTATTATGTTTTCAAGAGGTGTTCTAATTTTAAAGTAAATTCTCATTTAGCCCTCAAAAATTCCTTTGAATTTCAGTTAATTACTTGAAATTCCAAGTATTAGTTTGGTATTGAAAAAGTTGTTTTTAATAAAAATGTGAGGTATGTAAATTCCCATTTTTTTAACTTAGTGGTTATACATATATGTGTGTGTGTGTTTGTGTGTTTACACACACACACACACATGTATATAAATACCAATTCACATGAGAATATGTGAATTGGTGCAATGACATAAATATATCTGTGTGTGTGTGTGGAATTTTATATGGGTATTATGAGAAGGAACTTTAAACTACGTAATTAGGATCTTAAATTGTCTTTGTATTTTGAGGTGTCTTGAAATGAAACCTTTCTAAATAGATTTATTTGGCCTGTTTATCACTTTTAGGGGAATTATAAATGGTTTGAATTGTATTTTTATTTTAAATTGGATTCTTTGAAAAGGAATTAAAAAGTCATTGTTGGTATAACCCCCCATTTTTTTGTTTGTTATATTTTAAAATGGTTGTTTTAATTTATTTGAGAAATGAAATGACGGACTTAATGATTTATTATAAATATTTATGCTTATTTGGGTGTTTAAAATACTTTCTCCTTGATTTTAAAGATATAAAATGGTTTTTAAAATTCATATGGTACTTGATGAATGAAGAGCCTTATGATGGGGTGTTTAAAGTTCCTTTATTTCAAAATGTAATGTAATGTTCTCTAAAATGGTAAAGCACATGTGAAGCCAGTTATCCAAGAGATAAGGTTGGTTTAATTATCTTCTTTGGATTATGTAACTTTAATAACTAAACGAAACTTGGATAATGGTTTTGGTGGTGTTTAAGGGCGACTCCACGCCATTAGGACAAGGTATGTACTCCTTAGTAGATGTTTTATGTGGTATCATGGTCAAGTGGTGTTACCCTACTAGGCCAAAGGAATGTTCTCCTTAGCAGTTAGCATGTGCATTGGATATTGACCTATTTGGATCACGAGTTTGATACTATGAACTATAGGTCCCAACTAACCTTAGATGACCAAGGGATTTCCCTATGGTGCTTATTATGATATGGATATTTTTATGGTACTTTCACTCTTATAAATTGATAAATCATGCCTTCTGCCTTTTTTTATAAAGTTGTTAATATATAGAACTTTTTTTCTATATAATTTTGTATAGCATATCATTGGATTTCTTTTAATAAATTTTTTAATCTTGATTCTTGTATCCATTTCTTCTCTAAAATCTTTAAAAAAATTTTGAATAAGGATGATTATAAAATGGCTTTTGAAAGTGTCTTTTCATGTTTTTTTTAAATGACCATGGTGCACGTATGGGAAGGTTTTATAAGTGACTGTTTTTGTTTAAAATAAAATAATAAATGTCTATAAATGATCAATGATCCATATGTTTTATTTTATGTAAATGAAATAAAAAACCCTATTTTTAATTATTGTATCTCAAAATTACATTTAATGGATCGTTTATTTAAAGACTATGCTTGGGGTATGGTTTACTTGGCATGAATATTGTTTTTGTTAGATCATTCCTATTCTATCCTTCTAGCTTTCAAGTTCTAGATTATATATTACCACCCATGGGTCATTGAGATGTTAGTTCTATATGGTGACTCATATGGTCACATGGAGGTATTTTTTTGTTTGTTTTATTTATTTTAGTTTCTATTTTACATCAACCATGTAGTCCTTTTTACTTATTTATATGAATAGAGGGTATCTATATCTACTGGTGGCTGAAGTAAAGGCATCTGGAGAAGGTTTTTAATTTTTTTCATATGCAAGGGAGGGAGATCGAGGGTGAGTAGAGGGATTAATATAGATGTTTTTCTATTCCTTTTTTTTACTCTGATTTCTAGGAAAAACATTTCCCATTGTTTATATTTGATTCCCATGGTGTTTTTCGCCAACCCAGGGCAATTTGGAACATTCCCCAGGCATGTCACAAGATGACTCAGGGGTTTAACAGAGGGACAAATCAGGTTGGTTTGTGACATATTACATATATCTAGAGGTTATACAAATGGTGATGTCTTGAATAAATTCACATCATTTAAATATATATTTTTTCCCATGCTCGATGAGTAGCAATGATAGCCCTTCTATGTGTGAAAGTAACCATTAAAGATGTATCTGAGGGAAAGAACATAAAAAATGATTTGAAGACATGTGTCCCATGTCTGATTGTTCTTTTTTATGACTTTTAGAGATTGTAATTTACAATTTAGAGACTTGGGTGCATTATCTTCCAAGTTACAAATATTGTTCATGGGGTTCATTACGGAGATTTTTCTTTGGTGCATAAAGTTCCAATGGAGTTACTTCTAGTGGTCTAATCAGAATCTAAGCATAGATCCAACATCAGAGTCAATATATTGAAGATAATTTCTATAACCATGAAAGAGGTGAAGATCTACCACATGAGCAATAAATGATGTACATGCAATGGGGTTGAGAACATATCATTAATTTCTCCTGAAATGAAATATTTTTCGGCGATAATATAAAAGATCATTAGAAATCATGAATAAAATTAATAATAAGTAACAAATTGAATGGTCTATGAAGAACATATTTCATAGAATAAAGTGTCCTAAAATTTAAAAAATAAGTAACAAACCCCGTAATTGAGATGGAGGAGCCATAGAACAAGGTAATTTCACCACCATTTGAAGTCAGGTGGGAAGATTAGAGATTTCTTGTGGTACTGGTAATGTTATTAGAAGAATTGGAGTGAATTATTCATGTTTTAGAAAATTGGGATAAAAAAAATATGAATGTTAATTAGGTCCACATGAGTACTAGAAGAGGTATTCTTGGTGCGTCAAGCTTGCATATGACAGTACTGTTAGTAATTGGGAAGATGGTTAGAATACTATTACTAGGCCCCTGATATTACATACATATCAAAGAAGGAAAAAATGGGAAATTTGATGGATCTAGATGGATAGATAATTGGGGAGTGTCTGACTATATATTAGATAAATTAGGTCTTTTACTCACTATCTTGGTCATTTGGTTTGAAAGGGAGAACTATGGGAATTGGTTTCATAGGAGAGGTTTCATCTCTCCAAAGTCTTCTAACAATAGAAAGGAAAGGGGTGAAAGGAGTTGGCCTCTCCCTTTTTCATATTTCTATAACACATTTTCTCTTTTTCTCAGTTATTCCTAGAGTAAATAGAAACCTTTAATAGGAATATACAGATTTTTTTCCATAAATTATCTCTTTCACTCATTATTCTAACAAGAACACATTGTCTAGAGCTCCATTGTGTGATGATTTTGTGAATTATGGTCTGGAAAGTTAGAAACTACTCCCTGATAAGTTAGAAAATGGAGGATACTCAAGGTGACCAAAAATCTTCTAATAAATAATAATCGTGTGATCAAGCCTATCATAGTGAGCACACCATAGATGTGGATGACCATGACCTCTATCTCCAGATCAACCTCCAATATGGATGCCACCATGACTAGTACCAAAAGAGTCAAGGATGCTACTATATGATAAGATAGTGAAAGTATTGTGGATAATTGAATTATTTACTTGAATAATATGACTATATACCAATGATAGCTAGAAAAATGGTACTAGTGGACATTCTAGTCATAGTAGTGACAAATATCATATTTAGACCTTATATAAGTGAAAATAGGAAAAGTTGTTCCTGCTAGCTTCACATCTTATCAGATATTTTATGGATGTTCCAAAATCCTTGGATCTTGTCTATTATTTCCTTTGAGTCATTTTAATATGGTAAAATCAGATGTGGAGCTTGTAAAAAAAGAGAAAACCCATTGAAAAAGTCCTGACACAAGAGTATAATTATTAGTCTTGGATAACATGATAATCAAAGATTTTTAGAGCTCTTTAATAGTAGTTTAATTATTGGATACATTCAAAATGATTTATTTAATTGCATAGAAGTGAAAAATCTTGTTATCTCTTAATAAGTGAATGAGAAATTCTTTGGATTTAATGGAGGACTAACAATTTGGGAATAAAGACTCATAACTTTCATGAAGATGACCCATATCTTCAATCATATGTTTATTTTTTTGGAATCAATGTGATCATCATCAAGTCAGGTAGATGTTGTGATCATTTTAGGTAGTGTTGCAGGTGTTTTTTTTTTGGCATAAAAGATGGAGCAGTGGTCATATTGGTAGGGGAGATCTTAACAGAAGACATAATACTTGATATATTGATCATTTAAGAGCATACCAAACAACATAGGTGTCCATTGGGAAGACCAATATGTGGAATAGAAAAATGGGTATGTCAAAGTTGGGCTTCCTAGTGCAAGATAAGTACTTGGGAAGGTTATGGGACTTGAATAGTTTTTCCAACCAGGACTGGGTGGTTCTCCTTGCCTGGGCCTTGTGCCTAGAATTGGTGGGGTTGATTGATTAGGAGTTTTGGAAAGGGTATATTGGTTTCTTGATGATAATGTAAAAAATATAGAGTGTATTGAGGGAGATAAAAAGCGATCATGAATACCCTTTATTGTTTCCTATGCTCCAATACCTTATGGAAATTAGGATACCAAAATTTAATGCCACTTAACTGAGGTAAAGAATCTATTTATAGGGAAAAATAATGATATAAAAGATTGAAAATAGGTGGAATATATAATTTTCAAAATTACAAGATAAGGATATATGATAGATCTTTTCAAACATAATGAATCTAGATTCACCTGCATAATATATACTTGACTATTCTAACACTTATTTAAAAGTAGTCATTGTGTAATCCTGAAACTCAACGCTGACAACCTCCAATATTTAAGGAACACTTGATCTACCACAGTTACTGATTCCTTCACCTATATCGGAAAAAATTTCTCTATGGTTACAAGTACATTGTTGCATGAGTCCCATGCAAGGTTTGGGGTGAATAAAATTACCTGATATGGTCATGAAAAATATGAGGGTATATCCATATGGAATATACAACTAAATAAAAAATTTAATGAAATGATATGTGTGTAATGATAAGAGTTCATAAGGGGTCACACCATTACACATCTTATTCTAACACTTTATTCCTCTTAAGGTAGCCTAACGGATCGTTTCATTCAAACACTCACCAAATTACAGATTTGACAGTGCCATCTCATACCCATATGAAAATGGGGTTCAAACCTAACCATACCTAGTCGATAGGATTGTCTTCACCATTGTAAATGTGTCATCCACAACTAAATCATCCTACGAATTTTCACTAGTTGAATTTTGACACAAGTAGATCAATTCAACAAGGATTTATATTGCCTCAGTCTTCATATCTTATGGATCTTGACAAAGGTGGGTCTTGTTGCATTCCCTTCATGTCACCTTAAAATTCCTACTTTTTGAATCTTGGTTTAGATATGTACAATTTATCTTGGAACCTCCATTACTACACTTACTTAGGGGTTTGGGGTCTATAAATCTCTAATTGATCCCAAATTTTCCATGAATACTCATCCTTGAGGGTTACACCACGCATTGTGTGTGTGTGGTGGTCAAATTATAGTGAGCATAAATAATATTTTTTTAGTAGCTTAGTTATCAAAACAAAAAAATTCATAATCACTTGTCTAGTTAACATATCCCAGTCTTGAAATTATCCCATTGATAGATGTAACATCCTAGCCTAGGAACCATTAAACCAGCTTCCCAACCTGATTCACCACATGACCTCAAACATGCCTCCCCATATGCCAAAGGCTTCCGACTAGAAGAAAGGGTTTAATGAAGAACATGGAGAGAATATACTCTCTTTATCATAGTATAAAAACAAAATAAATAATTTCAAATAGATACAACAACCATTATAATCGATAAATGAAACAACACACGACAAGTTCCAACAATAGGCCAGGTAAAACATGTGATAACAATAAAATGAATACACTACATATTATGAAATCCAACAAAAAACCAAAAATACCAAAACAAGGAAAAATCACAAACACAGTCTCAAGTCTAGGCCTGATCTTAATATCCCATGCTCCATCCTATCAAACCCAACAGAAACCAAGAGTCAGGTCCATGCTCTGAACCTGTACTTGAAACCAAGTAGCATCTAATCGGGTACCCAAGTTCAATGGTGGCCCGAGTAGGTACAACTTAGTAGGCCACCTCAAATGGTATCTAAATAAATAACAAGTGTGTGTAAATAACCATATGAAATAACAGATAGGACATAAAAATAAATATGTTTTAAAATAACCATTTATTAATTAACATGTTGTCCCTCAGGTTCTAAAGTGACACCCGGACCAACCAAAATGGCCTCTGAAAATGAAGATAATATAATCTATAAACAAAATGGGGTTATTTAATTCAATAAATAGAAAAATGTGGATTCATAACCTATTTAAAACTAGGTATCAATGATAATTACTCTAATTACCTACACCATGTCAAAAATCATTAGTTCCCGGAGCATCAATTCAGCATCCAAACCTTGTATAACATCAATGGTGACTATAGAATTAGTATAAAACAATACAAATATGAGGATCCTCGTTCCAAAATCCCAAATCATACATAACATCTACGTTGGCCAGAGAAATACTTTGTCTCGACCTAAAGATGATTATCCTCAATCCAACATCCTAACCCATACCATTATTCACAATTTTCAAAGTTCATCATCATTGACCTTTTAACACACTACAATAACAAAGGTGTTCAATTTTCATCATCATTGACCTTTTGACACACTACAATAACAAATCTGTTCCATTTTCAACATTAATTATTTACCATGGTCTATTATACTCATCACATTTAACCTTATTTCACATTATTCACAATTTCCAAATTTCATCATCATTGACCTTTTAACACACTACAACAGTAAAGGTGTTCCATTTTCAAAATTAATTATTTTACATGGTATATTATAATCATCATGTTTAACCTCATTTTACATTTAAACCATTTCCCCATTTATTAATATAGAAAAACTATTAAATTTTATTCAAAAAAATTAACTTAAATGTGCCCCTTTAACCATTTACCATTACTTATTTTAAAACCATTTATCAACTTAACTATTCCCTTTTAAATAACTTTGAGTTAAAAACCTCATTTTAAAGAAATTTACACTTTAAAATATAATTTTATCTCATTGAAAATTGAAATTGGATCAACATCCAACACACATTATTAAAACTATTTCAAAAATAATCATAGACCTTTCATAAAAGATCAGAATATAAAAAAAAATTCATTTCCTCCCCTTAACATTCCATAAAAAATTTATTCCCAAATTAAACTGAGTATCCATTTGTCCATGCTATCAAACTAACAAATGATCCCACACGGATTAAAATAGAATCCACCAATTGCACCATTTTGAACTCCACTTTACCATTTTTAAGAAATTTTTCATGCCCCATGGGTGGTCATAGGTTCGGTATCATAATCACCGACGAACCTATCATAGAAGGTATAAGGAATACATTTGAAGACTAAAAATATTTTCCTAACCCGATGATACAAACACACAACACATTAGTTCTCTATAACATACTACATACACTTGGAAATTATCAAGACTATGAATAATAGCTCTTAGACCACTAACCTCATTGGACGCTTTCACACTACTCCAAGGCTCAGAAACTCTCCAAGGATTTACAAAACTCGTTTTGAAAACCAGGTGATTATCTCAAGCCACACCAACTCAAAAATTTAATTATAAATATCAATTATAATTAATTTAATAAACCTTAATTATTCATACGTGAATAAAACCTACCAAAATCCCTTCCCACATTAGAAACAAGGCCAACTACCTACCAAATTCTCAATGCATACCCTCGACTACATTACAGGCCAAAGACCTAAGAGGAGACACTATTTTAGTGGTCAATTAAAAAGAAAATAGAATAAAACCCTATGAAAAATCCACTATGTTCTCATACCTAAAATAAATTCCATGCAATGACGTGTGGAAGTTGTCTTAGGATATTCTCTATGCAAGCCAACTAAAAGCCCCATGAGAAATGGGTGATTCCATAATGATTTGGTGGAAGTGCCTACAAAACCTAAACCAGAGAACCCTAAAATCATATATAAAGAGGAAGCGGAAAAAATCCATCAGAGTAAGAAGACTGACCTTAAAAATAGAAGAAAAAAATCTATAACCATGCCAAAATTTAAGAGGGGGAGGGGAAAGAGGGGAGGAGACCCTCTTGACCTGCATGTGCATAAGTAAGTGGGAGGGAAGTGGATAAAAACCCAAGGGTTTATTTTAGTCATTTCATAATTTTAATAAAGTTCTAGGAAACCGTATGGTTTGGCCACATGGTTTTCCAAACCATACACCAGCTGTGCACCCAACACTATCTAGGAACAACCACCATGCATGGTCACGGTGCATGGTTTCATAGATTATGTGCCAACTATGTGATGTCAGTTTCCTAATGAAAACATCTTCATGGCCACATGGTTTTAAAAATCATACACCTATATAATTTCATCCACATGGTTTGGGTGCATGGTTAACACTAATTGTGCGCCCCATATGGAAACTCCAAAAACTCAAAATCCATGCCACAAACCCTCAAAACACTCCCAAAACCTATGAACCCTACCGAAAACTTCATTATAAGTCTCAAAGGGGTCATTTGAGAGGTCCCATCCCTTTTTATTTTTGTTTTAATTCTTGTTTTAAGAATCGACTAGTCCACCATTTTGAGAATTCAAACTTTTCACAAATTATTGAGCGCCTGTACAGATGAGGGGTTTTACAATAAAAATCTTAGTTCTTGATGATTCACCCTAGATTCCCTGAGCCTCTAAATTTATATGTTATCTAGATAAGTGGTCTCGATCCATATGGGTCACCTGATGATAAAGTGAAATCCCAACAGTCCAATTATCACAACTAGGGCCATAATTTTGCAAGAAATACTTAAGGACTAGTATTACTTGATCACTTGTTCGACTTGAACAACTCGATTTAGTTGATTAATCTCAAAGATGGTTTTGACCCATCCCTATTTAGACCACAATATTTCGGATTCTCTTTGATTTAACTATGTTATATATCATTTCTTATGTTAGTTAAGGGTACCTTAATCTGATGGTTGTTTTCTTGCTTCGTCCATGTGAATTTTAGTTGTTGTTTGCAATTAAATTGGAGTTTTTAAGTCCTTTATAGGCCACCTAAGTCCAAAATTAAGTTTCTACCATCATCTAGTTAGAACCATAATGTGTAAAACAATATTATTATTTTTAAGATAGGAGAATTATGGTTCCAAACCTTGACACATCATGATTTTAGTTTCATACAATAACATATGCATGACATTACAAGATGACATTTTGTGTCACTAAGATGTGCCACACCTAGAATTATATGACCAATATATCCTTTCTGAGAAGTAACCTACCAACATGCCGCACCATTCCAACCTCAGGAATTTCATACTCGAGAGACCAAAAATGGATGTAGGGTTGATATGATGAAACATACCGTATTGTTAGGCCATGATATCTCCAAGAAGCCATAAACCAAAAAGTTTTCTCTCAAAATATAATTTCCTCATTTACATTTTGAAACCCCACACTCCCACTAATTACTGTGATCTACTCCATGGAATGACTATATTGTTCATATTTTTGTAAATAATCATGTGAACAATCATAAGAACACGATGAACATCGTGTCATGTCAACCATTGCATGAACATGTCATCCATTCCTCAATGAACAACCCTAGTGAACATAATGAGTGACACATCATTTTGTCTCTAACATTACATGTTTCTCCCATAACGAAAACAATATTCTATCTCATATATCATGAAAGTGATGGCATGCATCAAGTAGTCATGTCTATATTCTGCTGATCATTTCTTGTTCCTTTTATGTTGATCCTTGATTCCCTACCATTTGCAAGATTTATGGTGATGCATATTGATGTTTCAAGATTTTCAATATTATATTTATTATTGGTTTGGACTTAGATAAACCCATAGATGGTATCTATGGATTTTTCTCACAAAAACTTTTATTTGGTACCTCATATGCAACAAGGATCTAATTGTGCATAAATTTGTGTCCATTATTAAAAAAAATTAAAATCAAGAAAGTGAAAATTTTCAAGGTGAATTTTCCATAATTAATAGTTTTTATATTAACTTTTCTCCATCTCTAACAATTTTCAAAACATGATTGATGTGGGTTGGAGGTTAACAATGACACTTATACCAAATTTTTGATACCTTTACCCAATGACTAAAAACCCTAAAACATGTAATTTATCCCCCATTCAATGTCCCTTAAATTGATTTTCAAGGTCATATTTTTTTTTTGAATAACCATTAAAGAGATATATGTGTTTTAATAGGGTTCTCAGTCCTGGAACCTTAAATAAAAAATTCTCTCCCTCAAAAACAATTTTTACATGTATTAAGTATGATTTGTTATATTTAAGATTATAATATCCACACATGGTAATAAGTTTATTAGTTTTTTCATTCTTAGTTATAAGGGACTTGGTTCATGGGTAGATTACTATGATTGTTTTCTAGTGTTGCTATATGTTGAGAGCTTCTAAAATCTAATAAATTGTATTTATATTTTTTAATTAAATAAGTTTGGAACAAATTACATTATATGTATTTATAGAATTATATTTATGGTTTATGGGATAAATAATTTAACCAAAGACTTATATATTGATTTTTAGAGCTGGATGATATGAAAAAAATGATTTCCCAAGTGATCAAGTTATTTTCAAGAATTTCATTGGATGGTCCCAAGAACTTGTGAAGTTAATTTAGTGATTATATTAAGGACACCACATTTAAAAATAATGATTTTAATATTATTTGTTTTGTGATACCTATCTACCAACCCAAAATATAATATCATGATAGAAAGAATAAATTTTGAACATACAGTTGTTAGTTTGTTGTAATGTTTCTACATTGACTAAATTTGGTTATTAAGGGTGCAGTAAAGATAAGGTTTTTTTTCTGGATTTTTGGTTGGATGCAAAGTGAAAAAATAATATTTTATTTATTGGTATTTTTTCTAAAGTTGAAAGACAAGAGGCTATGTTTAATGTTATAGGATTCTCTTAGACTTGGAAATGTTGGTCTGATAAGATACTCCCATTATTTCCTCAGTACCTACTTTATTTTCTAGATTGTATGACCTGGATTGGTGCCCAGTTGGTCATAAAGAGTTTCATATTAAAAATATATTTATAAATAAGTGGAGTAACAAATTTTATGGTTTTATTTTAAGGTTGAGTTTGTAGATTGTGAAGTTATATGAAAAATAGATCATTTTTTATAATATGGTCAATAATATCCACCTCCCAATCTCTACAGTTTGTATATTGAATCCCTTGTAAAAAAATTAATTTAATGTGCATGTTGACCAAAAATTATATTATACACTGTTTAATAATGGAATATTATGTACACTCTATACACAAACTTTCACGATTGGTGACTAATCCTCACTTTTTTCACCTATGTTCAATGTGAAGTATCATGTTGATGAATGATAACTTCATTTGAAATTTTTTAACATGTTTGTAGTTTTTTTCATGCATCAGTATTTCAGAAGTGACAAAACATAGTGACCTCTTTATTTGATTTTTATTCACCTCAGTTTGATGTCTAAATTATAAATTTTGAATATTCGCACTAGAATTGAATTTAAAGTGTTGTGGATTGTGGGGCCTTTCTATATGTAGATTGCTGAATAATGGCATTTTATGTGCACCACATGCACACACCTACGCATTTTTTCTTAATAATCATTATTTTACACTTATATATTTAATTTAAAGAATCATTCATTATATTGGTAAATTTATAGGTTATTATATGTAGTGTCAGTGCTTTATATCTATCGATGAACAATAACTTCATTTGAAAAAAAATTAGCATTTTTTTGTTTTTTTATACATTAGTATTTGAGAAGTGTCAAAACTAATATTTATTTCTTGATTGATTTTTTTACCTTAGTTTGATTTTTAAATGATAAATATTAAATATTCACACTAAAATTGAATTTTAAAGTGTTTTGGGTTGTGGGATCTTTCTGTTTGTTGTATTTCTATAGAAAGGGTGGAAATATCAGGATTTATAAAATATTTTGAGGCCTAGTTGGAAAATATGGTGGTTTAAGAAATATAGCATGATTAATTTTTTCATTGAGTGTTATATATGATTTTCCATCATTGAGTTTGTATTCAGTAGTCAGATTCTAAAATTTTATGAATACTTTTATTCTATTTTCATACTGATATTTCTTCATATATTGCATATGAATTAACATTGAGCTTCATTTAGATGTCAAAAAAGTTTTTTTAAGAATATTCATTTTCTCAAATAGATCTTTCAAATTTATTTCATTTATAATTTGTCTAGAGGGCCTCTATGTCATTAAAATTAGTTCTATATACAAGGTTTTTTCCTAATATTTTTTTTATCATAGTTTAAATGTTCATACACTTGGAACCTCTCAAGAGTGTTCTTGTTAATTGGGATCCAATTGATGTGTGACTGGGTGTCACATGAACCATGTGTGGAATAAAAAGTTAAAATTCATTTGGGAATGTTTAATGTGTAAATTTTACATATTTCTTTCTTAGAATTGTGAATGTTTAATTTTTTTATTCTTATTTTATTTCATTATTTTTTAAATGTTATTGACATTATAAATCATTTACTTAGGATAAGATATTTAATTTTTTAATTATAATACTCTTGAGTGGTATGATTTCATCATATATCATTTTTGTTTTTCCTTTCCTCATTTTCTCCACAATTTCCTAAATGGGACATTGGTTTTCATATTGAGGTATTTACTTATTTTGTTATCAGTTAGAAACTCTTATTTGTTTTAAGGGTTAAAATTTTTTATATTTTAAATCTATTTTCCCTTCATTTATTCATCACTAGAGACTTTTCAATTCTTTTTACATTATTGTATTTGGAAGTTCTTTAAAAAGTAGAGGCCTTTATTTGGACAGTATTACTAGATCAATTTAGTATGTGATTGGAATGGAGAAATAACTTGATATTTATATGTCTACCATGATTTTTATGAGTGATGAAATCAACCTACATATGTTTATTCATAGTTGTTCCATTTCTTGTGTTTTTTGGCATTGGACTTGTTGCTTTATTTTAATATTGGTTGTGTTCAGGTTTAGTGTCAATTTTTTTCTAAATTTTATCTATTAGCTTTGGTTAAAGGAAAATTCTATGGAATGAGACTTTTTATTTCTTTTATCCCAATTATGATTGGAAATTAATGATCACATATTCAAGGATAAGATAGTTGAGGTAGATTAAAATGGATTTCTTATCTTCTTTAACACTAAAGATTACTGGAAATTTCATTTATGTAATTTTTATAGGCCCCCTATCACCCCTTTAATTTATTCATTTTATTTCTGATTTTCATATTTGTTCTTCTGAAAATCCCTATTATACTTGTATTTCTATTCAATCTTGTTTTATAATACACTTCATGATTTGTCTCATTCAGTATTTTTTTCCCATGTAAATATAACCTAATTTAACTACAATGGTTATTTTTATTTTGAATCCCAATGATGGAACTGTTATTTCATAAGGTTGGGAGGATGGTCATGCCATGAAAGATGTATTGGATTGTTATATCCTTTTATATAGATGTACTTATATTGTGAGTTGAAAATTGAAATGATGTTTTCATAGAAGGGGTGTGGGGTAGTTGTTGGGGAATTTTCAAGGTATTTAATAAATTATAAAGGGTAAAATTATAATATGATACTATTATTGTATGGAGGTATTAATTAGAGGGAAGATGTAGGGTGGAGGGGATTGTTCATTTGGTATTAGCATACAACGGCTATCAGGGAGACCTTGAGCTTATATCCAAGGGTTCTCCCAAAGATTTCTCTTTCTTTTTTCAATATACTCATTGTATTCTTTTGTTAACCTAAAATTTAAAATACTTATGGAATACGATAAATCAATAGAGGCCTATTTTTACTTCTCTTATTCCTATGGTATTAACAATTGGGTCTCTCGTTGATAGCACACCACTTGAGGAGTCAATTTGAGATCATATATGAAATGTTTCTCCATCCTAGATGACATTCACTTATGACCTTAAAGTGACTCCACAAGTGGTGTACTATTAATGTGTTAAGACTATACACATAAGAGAGATGTAAAAAATAGGTTTCTATTGATTTAATTTATTCCAATAGCAATGTAAATTTCATATTTATAGAATAAGTAGAACTAAGAGTAGGAAGATAACTCTCTTGGGGAACCCCTGTATCCAAGTCCTTAGTCTCCCTAACAAATGTTGTACATCGATCCCAAATGACCAGACTCCTCTACCCTACATTTTTTTCTAATTAATACCCCCACCCACTACTAGGATCATATTACAATTCTTATCCTAATGATTTATTAAGTCCTTTAATGCCCTAATATCTACCTCACCTCCCTATAAATGACTGTATAATTTCAATTTTTAACTCATGGTTTATTTAAATTTAGAAGAAGTATCATCTCACGACAAAAATCCATAAATACCCTATCCATAATACATAATTAAGGATATAAAAAATGATATTACATATTTATCTTGAAACTTGATTTATTTAGGAAATTCCACATGAAAATCAGTCACAACTTGTGCATCAAGTTTCAAATTGAAACTTGATTTCTTATTCAAGGATGGGAGGATCACTTTGAATTTCTTCTTCTATAAACTCAGCCAAATATTATTCTAATTCATCATGATCTTTTTGAATGTCACCTAGAAATTATTCTTATTTAACCTCCTCCAAAAATGGTATAGACATGTTAGATACTATTTATTCCATAATTTCATCTTCATAAGGTTATTTATCTAAAAATTCAGAAAAAACTAGATTTGCTTCTTCCATTTCTTTAGACTCATTCTCAGATTTAAATACCTTCATAGATGTTGAAAGAATTTGTTCCCTCACCTAAATGATTTTTCCATTTCTATCCTCTTTAATCCTTAATGATAACTCTAAGATAGACTCATCCAAATTGTTAATAATAGGATAATTATAAGAATAATCACTATGGTACTCTATTTTGTCCATAACAATTCAATAAAAATTATATGTAATGAAAATATTTTTTTTAATTTTATGATTTTTGGTGTATTTTTTATGAAAATTAGTGTTTCAATAATGAACCTACATGAAAAGATGTAAAATTGAATAAAGAGTGTTGTTGCGGATTCTCATTCAATAAATTATTATTTTACTAAGCATGTTATATAGTGTACACCTAGGGTTAATCTCTCGAGGATGTCACTCACACACATTTATCTTTCTATTGTCACAATTTATAAACTAACTGATATAAAACTAAATGATAAAATAATATAATGGAGGTTTTAAAATTTGTAGGATGTTAATATATATAAAATAAAAACACAACAAAAACAAAACAATAAGAAGTTATTGAAGAAGAAATAAATCATTGCACTTAGGAGTTTATGATGATGTTATTATTGTTTAAAATATCAATTATAAATATTTTATTTAGTATTAAGATCAACTATATCTGTAAACACCCTATCATTTAAATTATTATTACCCAAAACCAACCCTCTGCATGATAGATAATCTCCCTCACATTATCACCATAGTGTCACACTGATCCTCTACTTGCAATATTATGATAATAAAGGAGATGAATAATGACAAATGTAAAGATCACAATAATAGAGAAATCATGGTGAACCTTTTAGAAAAAATTATTTTAATAATGTTTAAATTCTCATATTAAAATAAATAAAATATATTAAATTTTAATAAACTAAAATCATCCCAGACCCCCTTGGAATAACAAAAAGATTCAACTCTCCATTATCATAGAGATTAGATGGAGCGCGATGGGGGAAAACAAAATAGAATGGAGAAAGTAAAATAAAACTAAACTAATATATATATTTATAACATATATAAAAACATAATTACACCCTCAAAATATTCTAAAATTTCTAATAAAAATATTTACTCGCTTTTAAGGGAAGTGGAGGTCTCAATTTATAGGCATGAGGGGTTAAAATTTTGACTTCAATTTTTTCCTTTAAAAATTCATGTGTGGTTGACTCATTAAATGGTATAATCTTAAAAAGTTGTCTTATGTGATCTTCACCCTATGTTTTCCACATTCACCCTCAAAATTTTATCTTTATTAGTCACATGTAACAAGAGTTAGGACTCAATTATTAAAGAAAATATTTTTGGGCTGACATATTTATTGAATTCCAAATGTCCACGCATTTTTTTGAATTGAAGATGGTAAAATATTGAGCAATCACAGTTAAATAAATTGATCCTCAACATCTTTATAATCTCATTTTAAAATTCTAGTTCATTTGGATCAATTTATAATATATGGTCCCATTATTAAAATTCTTTCAAACAGTCTACATATTTCTAACTCAAGGTGTGATCTGTCGAATCCATCTCAATAATAAATTTATGGTCATATTTCTCCCATCAAACTTCAGATCCAACTAGGATGGTCTAAATGAAAAATGTAAATAATTTAGTGTAGATGATTTTTGTAACATTTCATGTTAAAATTAAAATAAAAAAAATATAATAGAATAATTTGAGTAAACTTAAAAGGGTAAAATATAATTTTCATTGAATTTCCAAATTCAATCTAAAATCACAAATTTCCATTAAAACATCAAACAATGCTCAATGTGGGGAAATTATATTAATTATAATAAAAAATATTCAATAAAACATGGTTTTTAATCATTCCCTCTACTCAAAGAGGCTATTTTGAGCTCCACATCAAACTAACCTTGATGTAGTACTCCAATTTCCATGACATTGTGTTTCTCTAGGAAAACTACCTTTCCAAGAAGATTTGTCTACACTTATCATCCTAATTCCTCTTCACCTATAGAAACCTGATACTCAAAATTCCTTTCTTCATGGCATGGTAACTCTCTAGATTCTCATTTCAATTAAAATTATGTGATACTTCCACCATTTTGATTAATCTTATGTGAGTCTTCCACCATTTTGATTAATCTAACATACAGTCTAACATAACCTTCAAAATGACCATTTTGGGTCTCTTTATTTTGCATAGATATTTTTCTATTATAAAACTCCATGTTCCATGATGTGGCATCAATCAACTCTCCATTTCAGTTAATACTTCAACCACCAGTTTCACTCCTCTGAAATGTATTAGACCATGGATAGCCATTCAAACCACTAACCATTGTGTGGTGAGTATTTTCTACACTAAATGGCTTTAACATTCCACAACTTTAAACACTAAACTAGAATTTAATTTTATTGAAAATAATTGGAAAAAATCCATTCTTACAACCTTTGGTTGCAACATTCCCCCTCCCCTTGTTTTTTTTCAATCCATCCGTGTTTAATCCATGTCAAGTTATTCATGATACTTGATCCATTTATGCTCTACCTGTAGTATTAATCCCTCGAAGCATCCATTTTCCCCCTTTGATAATAAAATTCAAAGGGTTCTTCTTTTTCTTGATTTGATCATTTCTAAACATTCAAAAAACTCATCTATTTTGTCAAAAACTAAGTAAAGATACATTAAAAATTATCCATGACTACGTGAGTCAAAACTAATTATAAGAAACAAGAGAAATTTTCAATTTTTAACAATGTTGTCTATATTTTCCAGATCAAACCTTCTTTCTCCTTTTAATTTCCCATGGATTGTTTCTATCACTATATTCTTACACATAGAAAAATATGAACACTTATGAAAACACACAATATTATATACAAAATTATGTAAAATGGGGAGAGAGTTTTTAAAACCTCCTTAGTTTGAGGAAATTGGTTGAACTTGGAGGTTTAACTGATAATTCTTGAATACATTTGTTGATAATGGTTTTGTATATATATCTATCACTTGATGTTGAGTTCCAAAAAACTATAATTTCATAATGTTTTTCTTCACCTTCACCATTATAAAGTGGTAATAGATCTTGATATGTTTCATGTGAGATTTTTTTATTAGGTTATTTGTTAAATGATGACACTCTTGTTTTCATAGTGAATCGATATTGATCATCATACCACTTATCTAAGATCTTATGATCACTGCTTCATACATATCAATTTATTATAGTCCTTGGTAACTGAAATGTATTTTCCATCTATTGTGCTCAAATATGTACTCTATTACTTCTTAGTTATCCATCCAACATAATTTATTTCTAATAAGAATGATTCATCATAATTGGATTTTCAATCCAAAACTCCTCTATCCCAATCCACATAAAATAAGCCACTAAATCTTGATCTTCTTAATCTTTAAAAATTTATCCATAGTTCAATGTTACAGGAATATACCTCATTATCCTCTTTATCAATGAATTATGTTCTTACTTTGGAAAACTATGAAATAATGCTTCCAAGCACATAACATAAAAGATATTTGGATTTATTTTTATGGGATATAGTATACTCCTAATAATTATTCAGTATAATGTTGAGCCTACTATTTTTTTATACTCTTACTTTACAAGTTTCATTTCAATGGTTATCATAGTTGAAACTGGTTTGAAATCTTCCATTTTGAACTCCTTTAACAACTCTCTTACATATTTCACCTATAAGATGACTATGTAATCCACCCTTTGATGAACTTTAACCAAAGAAATTAGGTTAATTCTCAAATAATAAAAATCTCAAATTATGAACATAAAATATTTTCAAACCTATCAACAAAGTTCTCGTTTCTACCAAAGATTATATGATACATATATACCATCACCATGAAATACTATTCATATGATATTTTCATGTAGAGGTTATGATAAACCCCTCCTATCTTGAATTCCAACTTTATGAGATATGTATCCAGTCATTTATACCAATAATGTGGTTCTTAATTCAATCCATATAAATCCTTTTCAACCTACAAACCTTTAAATCATCATCTCTAATAAGAAAGCCTATTGGTTGTTCGATGTGGGCTCTTCTTTCAAAACTCTATTCTGAAATTTCATCTTCATATCCATTTGATGGACTCTAAATTTATTTTTAACAACTATTTCTAGAAAATTTATGATTGATCCCATCCTTATCACCGATGTAAAATTTTCCTCGACTTCAACTCCTTCCATTTTAGCATTCCCTTTACAAACTAGTTTTACCTTATTCTGAACCACTCGTCCATGTACATCGTACTTATTTTTTAATTCACGTTTGGTACAAATCACATTATGATGTATAGGTCTATCCATAAGCTCACTCATTCGATTATTGTTAATTTTATCAAACTCTTCATTCATGGATTTCTCCCATGATTCATACCTTACTTATTATTCAAATAAAACTGGTTCTACCTATTATAATAGAGTATCATGCTCTATTATTCTTATTCACTAATTCTATATTGGTGTAATTTTTCTCTAATAATATTTCCTAGATGTGACATCCCAAGGTCACTAGTATGTATTTATTTTGATTATTTTTTTTACATAATTTATTTTTGATAGTATTGGGAGTTGAAGGTGCAAAAACATGAAAATGGGGAAGTGGGATAGAGCACACTGTTAATACACATTTGGTGTTAATAGTGCACCCAAACCATGCATGGGGGTTGGGGATTATCTTGTAAAGTGTACATAGTTGATGTGTGATTCTATAAATCATGCAACCAAACCATGTAATTTAACTTTACATAATAATTTTACATTATGATGGGGAATACGATTGCTACACAATTAGTACTTAGATTAGGAGTAAATGTGTGGAGTTACCATTACATATAGTTTTTCATTTATGGTGAGACACACAGTTAGAGAAAACCAAGTGGATAACCTTACATATGGATCCCCTTTATAGTGATAACGTTATGGTTGGAACATGGTTTCCCAAACCATGTGACTTGCCCAAAATTTGAATTTTTGAAATTACTCTTTTACCCCTATCAAATTATAACCCCTTTCTTATACTATCTTCTCATTTAAATAATCTAAATGCCACTTCTAGTTGTGGGTTTTTTATCCTCAGATTCCTAGGTGATCTTCCATTTATTCAAGTGATATCCTTCAAGGTAAATCTTTATTCCTCTTCATTTTCTCCCCCCCCCCCCTCTTCCTCTACTTTCTTCTTCTTCCATGGTTCACTCATCATCTTGCTCAATTTGGAAATGGTGGAGAAACTCGTGGCTAGGGATGAGTTTAAAAGTGAATTTCTTGATGATTTGGGTTTATGAGGACCCTTATCTCTCAACTATAGTGACTTTTTGAATAATAAAATGAAGTTATATTAACTTTAAAGAGGGTGTATTTACATAATGAATCTTTTCCAGGGCCCACCTTTAGTACTTGAATTTTCTATGGTTTTTACTAATATATTATTATTCAAATGAATTATTGAGGACTAATTTATATTTTTTCCTTGTATTTCTTGGTTATATGTGGGATAAAGTGAGGGTATTTCATGGATTTCACTTGTTGTTTATTGTAAAACAATTTTTACACTTGTAAGGTGTTTGATTAAATGATTTAAAGAGTCATTGATTTAAAAATAGATTTTAAAAGGATGTTTTAAAAGGTAATTTTATTATAAATGATGATCTTGGTTAGTGAGCCTTGGTTTCATGAAAAATAACTTGTTTTTGTTCGAGTTGGTGCCCTAAACCCAATTAATCTTTACTTTGTATTACTTCTATATTAATTTTTTGAATATTAATAAATACCATATTATATAATTATTATTCTTTTTTATGAAATTGGGTTCGATAATGTCCTTAGAGTACTTTTCACATCGAAAGGACATAATAGTTCCCTACTATGATGATATCCTTAAAGTTTTATGATAATATTCTTAAATACATGTTCTATGGACAAATGATATCATCTGGAAAAACATAGATAATATAGACTATCTGGGATAGGTGGCTCATAATACATTGAGACTTCTTATTATAAATGTTTTCCTTGGTACTCTCTAAAAAGAGGTTTATTATAACAGAACCATCCATAAGAATTCTACATGTTATATGTATTATTGAATATCCTTATCTATGAGGGAATTTATTGGTCGTTATACTTGAGATTATTATTAATGTATATCATGGGCCACGTACTTTGAAGTACTATTGAAAATCAGGATTCCATATGTTCGAGGTGAAGTATGATACGTTGGGTGCATCATGATTGATATGACATTAATAAATAAGTCAATAAAAGATTTGTCCCTTTTGAGTTTAATGGAATTTGATATCACATCCCTTTGATGAGAATGAAATTGCTTGATTAAGTCCATGACCATGGCAGTTTTATCAATGAGTTAATTTATATAAATTCAAAAAAATAAATATCAAGCATATAGTTTTATGAGACAAGTAATTCAGTATTCTTGATTATCTATCAAGAAAAATAGATTATATTACATGGTGAGAGCTCATAGGAGATTTTTTTCATTGCGACATTAACTCCATTCTTTATGGGTTTCTTGACGTGTTTCTAGATGATAATCTTATACTTTAGACAAGTTTTCTCTAATGTCATTATGAAAGGTTCTTATAGGGTTAAATATTGACTATATCCATAACCTCAATAAAATTTTATATGAATTTAATATTAGACTGGAAATTATTCTCAAGTTCCAATAAATAATATTATTCAAGTTATGTTGATCACATAAATTATTTATAGATGAATAATGTGGTGATGTTTATTTATTTAAATAAATAGTAATTTTTTAAGGTTTGATAAATATCGAGGAGTGTTAATGGATTTAGTTAAGATTCTGGGTGGAAATGATATTGTTATAGGATGTGAGTCATCTTTATTATTCATTATAAATAAACATCAAGGCCTCCCTTAAGAGGTATCTTGAGTATTGGGTTATGAGATCATCCATTTTAACATGGAATCAAAGCATTTTCCCCAACACTATCCCTCCATCCATTATCTCTTTTCTCTCCATCAAGGTTTCCCCTATGATTTTTCCCCACAAAAGGATGGCAGGCCCAAGACCCTTGGCAGTCACCCCCCCCCCCATCGGTGTCTCTAGAAAAAATCCACCCCTTTCCTTTTGTGATGCCCTCCCCTTACAAATGTGACTTCCTAATACTTCCACATATCTCTCCCATATTGAATATTCAAGCTAAATGACCTAAAAATCTTCTCCATTCTCACTGTTTTCAATGGTGTTTTCAATGATTCCATCTATCAATTGAAGGTGGTAACTAAGGATTGCATGATGATGATCCCTCTAATCTATGTATCACTTCTCTAAATCAATGTTATTGGTCAGATTGACATCTTTCTCCATGAGCTTCATCTTCATCTTCATCTATAATCTTTTCCCACACTAGATCATCCCCAAAAACTTCTAACCATCATAGGCACTTCATTCCATTTGCTCAGGTACTATGAGCCCAGGTGACCCCCTCTTCCTCTATGTGATACCCTCCTAGTAGTGTCTCTATTCACTCCATCTAATGAGTTTATACCCACTATCGTACACCCACCCACCCCCCACCCCCTCTAGGATTTTTTGCTGACTATTTGACCACTATTAATCCTCCTACTAAATTCCACACCTCTCAATAGTCTCACCCTTGATGCACAGGTTTCATCATCTAATCTAGGTGTATTAACCCTCCTCCACCCATCTTGTATCACCCCTATGATCATCTCACTACACCAATTCATGCCTTTCCTTCATTCCTTGATGTGGTATGGATATTTCTATCGTACAACTAATAAGTGAACCATCGTGTGTTATTCTTTCACTTCAATATGCTCTTGATTTGGATATTCCTACTGAGGCATGAATCAATTATTCCTGTCAATATATTCTTTTTCCTATTATACATGTCATTTCTATGAGAGGGGAAGTAATGTCACACCTTGAAGTTTTGATTTATTTTTATTTTGTTATTTCAGGGATTTGGTTAACCTCGTTGAGGTGAGAGTTGAGCGCAGGTCAAAAATTGCTGACGTTTAATGTTTTTAGTGGGTTTTAGACCCGTGTGTGGTCACCGCACGGTTGGTGGTAGCCACACAGCTGGCTTAGGTTTCGTGTAATTACTCATTATTTTATTACTATTATTGTGATTTTTTTAAAGAAAAATGATTAAAATTATTATTAAAATTATTATTATTGTATTAAAGGTATTATAATTATTTTCTTATCATCATTGTTATTTTTATTATTATTGAAATAATTATTTTTTTATTATTATTAATTTTAATTATTATTATCTTTATCAATGTTGTTTTTATTAATTTTATTTTGGGTTTTATTATTATTATTATTATTATTATTATTATTATTATGATAAAATGAAAAAAAATACCCAAACCCTAATCTAACCCCCCCCCCTTCCATGTTTTGCGTCGCAGGCCGCACCCCCCTTCCCTGATTACACTGTGCGAGCCCCACTGCCTTCTCCACTCAGCACACCCTGGTCGGCCTCCCAATAACACCCTGTCTCCGCTATCTCGGCCTCTATACCACCATACCAGCCTCCGCACCACTTCCCCAGCCTCCTGCTTGCACTCCGGCCACCCGCGGACTGCCACCCCAGCCTCCTGCTCGTGCTCCGGCCACCTGCGGACTGTCGCTTCGGCCTCTGACCACCCACGGACCACCGTTGTGGCCTCCATCCACCCATGTCCCATTGCCCTAGCTCCATCCAGACACCGCTCCATCCAGCTGCTTCCTTGATGGAGCTTCTTCCTCTCCGCGCCCACACCCTGCCACACCTGTGCTCTGGCCACCGACTCCTTTTCCAACCAGCAGCAACAAACCTGAACCCCTACATGCACTATTTTCCAGCGACCTGCCACTCTTCCCCATCAAACAACCTTACCTTCGGTAAATTCCTTAGTTTTTAGGGTTTCTATTAATTTATTGAAACCTTATAGCCATGTTCAGTAACTGGTGTGTTTTTCTAGTTGTTTTGGGTGTACAGATTGGTCTTCGAGGGATTGTTTTACCCTTCGTCAAAGTCCAGTCACGCCCGCGCTCAACCTTGAGGTAGGATAATCCACTTTTTTCCTTTCTGATTAATCTCATTTAATTCTTGAGTGTTTTAATTAAATCTTTAAGGTGATTTTCACAATCTCAATATGTTTAGTTATTCTGTTATAGTATTCCCAAGCTATTTGATTCTGTAAAAAAAAGTTTTGAAGTATTTCCCCGGATTATATTTTTATGTTTTTGTGTAAATTGTGTTCTTTTGATGTCAAAAGTTGTATTAGTAGTGTATCAAACATGACACGCACCTTTGTGATACTCTTCAATACATCGTCATGGTGTTTTTTTTTGGTTTGTGCAATTTGTTTGAGCTGTTTATGAAATTTATTATAAACTATTTTACTGGATTATAAAATTGCTAATAAATTGGTCGGGTTTATTATATAAGTTTTTATAAGTTTTTTTTCTATTTATATAATTTTTTATGAGTTTTTTGGTATGTTTCACTGGTTTCTTATTTTCTGGAAATAGGGGAATTTGGAGATATTTTGGTCAAATGTACTTTTGGCTTGGTGTTTTTGGTTTGGCAACGTTGTATCTTGGAAATTGTGCTAAAAAAAATTAAAAAAGGGTTTATGGATTTAAGGGGGATTGTTTTGTGTTCTCATGATGTTAGAAATTGTTGGTTTTGATTTCAAGGAAAATTGACTCCTTGTGGAAATGGTTTAGAAATGTCACTTTGGTTGTTCTTGAGCCATTGGATGTTGGCACATCCATGGTCACACTAGGTGCACACATGGATGTTCCCTCAAATGAAGATGAAACCTTTAAAATAATGTTTTCTTAAAACTTTGTTTTTCTAAATAGATTTTGTTTACTAAATAAATTTTGGTTCTTTATATGGATTTTATGAAAGGGTTGAAATGTAGTATCAAAGGGTGTGCCTGTTCAGCCTTTAGTGTGTGTTTCGATGAATGTTATATGAAAGGGGTTGTTTGGCCATTTCAAAAGATTGTGCGTTTTTTATTTAGAGTCTGAAATGTTTTACAAAAAATGTATTAGAGATTTTGGACTTAAAGGCTCATTTGGATCTTCCAACTTATGGGTGAAGTTGTGTTAACTATTAGAATGGTTTGTGTTTGGAAACTGTGTGTGAATGGTTGGAATTTTAAATGTTTTTAGAAAAATTATTTCGACATGGATGTGACATGACGGCCCATTTGGAACTTTCAGCTTTAGTTTAATGTTTATGTTGATTTTTTGAAATGGTGACGTTTTGATTACTGTATGCCCATTTAACAACTTCAGTATTTTGAAAAAGGTTTCAAATGGTTTTAATGATTTTCATGGCATGAAGGCCCGATTGGCACTTTGTTAATGTGAGATGATTGTATGTGTATATGAGGCACTCCTGTCTAGTGTAACCCTTTATGGGTGAACATATAGGAAGAATTCGTGTTTGGGGAAGGCAAGTGCGGTGAGATGAGTCACGCATGCAAGGGTATTTCTACCTACATAGTATTATTGTAACCATCATTGGTTCATGGGTTTCTTTTAGATTATTGAGTGACGATTGCTGACCAACCCTGATTAGACAGGTTGGTACCCCCTAGATTTGTTGTTAGGCCAGGCAGGCTTTGCCACTATATTGGTCAGTTTAGGGAAGCCAGTTGGTTATAGACTTAGGAACTTCACTATACATCGGCAGATGGTTCCAAAATCTAGTACATTCAAGGGTCTTCTAGGGATGTTTAAGATCTCCCATGGTTACTAGATTATTTACATTTCTTTTTTACTTTCCATTTCACTAGTTGATTTTCAGTTAGCACTTTTTACTTGTTTACTCTAGCCCAACTTTGGTATATTCTGTTTTGGATTTTTATTTATAAAATGACAAATGATTTTGGAAATTGTATGTAGCGTGTGTTGGGTTTTTAAGTGTAAAAAACATGTTGCTTATTTTTTTTAAATGTGAAAACCCTACTTTTATATTTGTATTTAAAACTTGTGTTATTGGACTATTTTGGGAAAGGGAATACTTAGATTCTGTGGTTATATTCGGCATCCCTACTGAGAATATCAGTGCTCATGCCTATCATATTCTTTAAATTGTAGGTTTAGTTCTTGTTCAGGTTCCTAGTTCAGCTGCTCAGTGTTGGAGCAGGCTTGATTCTGAGTTGGGTGGTGACCTAGAAGGTCACGAGGAGGTATGTTCGGTTTTTTTTTATTTTCCACTACTAGAGTTCAGTTTTATTGTTCTGCTTATTCTTGTTTATTTATTTATCTTTATGGGACAAATCATTCCCAGTGATTAAATTTTGATGCACGACACTGGTTTCCAGCCCGTGGGGATTTGGAACGCCCTTCGGGCCATGCCGCGGACTAGCTCAGGTGACCAGTCTAGGGTCGACCTGGGTTGGTTCGTGACAATTATCCCTTGGTTGACACATCTTTTTCAGCATTATCATTCATCCAATTCATCTTGAAGGGATTCTCCCATGTAGTTTGATCTTTTCTTATGTTTTCCTTTGTTTTTTAATATATCTTTCTTGGGGGAGTGTTACAAAATGTGAGTCATGCATCAAATATTAAGTGTTTTTTATCTTTATTATTTATTATAAATAAACACCAAGGCCTCCCTTATGAGTTATTTTGGGCATCAGGTTATGGGATATTTCAATTTGAAAAATATATTGATTTCCATTTTAATAAATAAATATTTATTTATTTATTTAATAAATGGTATTTATTTACTTGTGAGTTATGCACGCATCAAGAAAATAATTATATTATTATAATTATTATTTGATGCAGGGTATGTTAAGGATTAAGAGGAAAGTAAAGAGCCTGTGTGCAATTATTTATTCTTAAACTAGATTTATAAACCTATTTATATAATTTTATAGTAAGATACAATCATTGTGTATAATGGATAAACTTAGATAATTCTCTCAACCCTTTAGAGAACATTTTCAATAACTCTCTCAAGAATAGAGAACTTTGTTCATCCTCTCCCTCCCAAGTTCTTGATAGAATCGTAAGAATATTTTAAGTCTCAAAGGAGTTACTGATGTGATCAAAGATGAATGACACAAGCAATGTGAATCATATATACTAACACCTAGTGATTCTTTGACGATATTTAAAGGTTTTTAGAGCATGTAAAAATCACTACTAGAGGGATTATAGTTTAGATCCTATAACACAGTGACGACATGACAACAATGTTCAACCAATTTTGACAATGAATAAATAAATCAAGCTAGTGGGTAATTATTTTTATATAAATTAATTATAAATTACATGTGAATGGACCTATATTCTTGGTTTGGGGATTCCTTTATTAGGTTCTTTAGGTTTATTTGTAAGGAATTATGATTTTTCATTATGTTCTTAATGATTATACATTGAATTGGATGAAATTTTATCATTGGTAATGAGCCTAATCGGATTTCATTATGCCTAGAACTATTAAGTGGTATTAAAGTGGTCACATGTTAATTTATAATTATTTACTAATCATTGATCAAAATATTTATTTGTTGTTAGTTTTCATTTCCATTTTATTAATTCTTTAATCCAAAAGTCATTTGTTGTCTTCATTCACCTTCATATGAAAAAATCAAGAACATATGAAGAATTTTTGAAGATAACATCCAATGGAACTATAGATTCTAGTTTCCTAACACATATACATGTGTAACTCAAAAGTACATGTTGTGTAGTCCATTAAACCACACAAGGATGTACTGTATAAATCATAGCATGTCGTGTGGGTGTTATAAAATGTCATATATTAATTACATGATATGTGATATATGAAAAATGACACACTATTTGATGGGGTTACACATCATGTAGCAGTGTACATGTTGTGTAGTCCTACATGGTTCACCCATGAATTTCATGAAAATTGTAGGTTGAAAGTACACAATGTGTATTTATTACATGTCGTATAGGGGATATCAAACTTTGTAACATGATCCAATGTAATTACATGGCGTGTAGCTCACATACATATTGGGTAATGCATTAATTTATATGTGAAATACATTCCATGTATAGAGACCCTAGACTTTTACACATATCATTACATGATTTTAAGAATAAACGTCAAATTACAATCCAAGGATCATAAATTCTAGTGTCTTAGAAGTTTAGGTACATAATTACACATCATAAAAACAACTTTTATTTAATATCCATAATGAGCACCTAACTTCTATTGTGCTCATACATCTACCAAGGATAACCAAGGCATAATATGAAAAAAGGGATGATCTAAAAAACCTAGTAAGGGAATAAACATTAAAATAAATCTTAGCACATGGGTTAGAAAAAATAACATAATGATATAAAAAGGCATGTAACATGATTAAACATATGCAATCATAACTTATAGAACATGGGATCATATAATTATGGAATCATAGTAATGTGGTATAAAAATAAAACATGAATTTAGAATGATTCAGAGATCGTTTCACATAGAGGATCATAAGTCAATACTAACCACCAAGATCGTTTCACATGGATCATGAGTCAAGGATAACCACCAAGACCGTTGCACATAACATATCATGAGAATAAACTTTACCCAATGCATTATAGCACTATCTGGTCACACCCATCATAACATGTTCATAATTATGTGTGCCACATAAATAATCACACATAATGAATCAATCATAAAAATAAAGGTTACCCATGGAAAGAGACGGGTATCATAATCATGTCAAAAATCAATATGAATGGGTGTAACATAAAAGTGTCCATAAAAGAAAGTAATTAAATCATTCTTGGAAAATAATAAGGTATAATAGGAATATATAATTATAATTTATTTCAAATTGAAGTGATAACATGTGAAAATAGTATTTAAGAAATTTTAGAATTAAAACATTTTAGTGTGGTTTAAAGAAATTATCAAAGATCATTTAAAATAGAAAAGAGCATAATCATTTATATAAAAACAGAAGTAAACCAAGAATGTTTTCATAATAAAATTAGTGGTTTTATAAAAAATAATTATGTCTTAAAATAGATTATGGAACTCACTTGATAATGTGTAAGAATTCAGAAAGTTCCCTTAAATCGGGCTTGCTTATCGGGAATAATTGAGAAGGGAATCATTTAAAAAAATGAATATCCCAGAAAATGAAGGATGAAAGGATCTTAAAACAAGAGTTTGGAACACATAAATAGAATTTATAAGATGTAAATAAAAATAATAGAGAATTTAATTTGGGTAAAGATAGAGTAATAATAACCCAAAGGAACAGTGGAGGCTCGGGTAGAATCCCTTACCTTAAGTCTGAAGGTGTTCTTCACATGATCTTAATGTCCTGGATAATCAAATTAGATTCATAAATTAATAATTTTAGAACCATTTAGACATGTAATTGATTTATTATCATTTTATTAAGTTCTTTTGTTCCCTTTTTATGAGTTATATTTTTCAATTTTATCATTCGTGAGTGCTCATTTTCTTAGTTTTCATGATCATTTCTCTTGAATCCATCCATCCAATGGCCCAAAGGCCTTTATTTTTTATTAATTTTTGATAATCCACCTTTCAAGGGGTGAGTTGGAACCCTTACAATACCCGTAGGTGTAAGTATTACATGGACCTGTAGGCCTTAGAGGAATTCATTTCCCGTATGCTTCAAACATTACATACAACCTACACTAACTACTTGGAACTGCTCCTCCCAGCATCTTCATTGTGAAATCAGCTCTCCACCTTCGCCTGGTTGTTCGGCTAGGCTATCCCATGCATGCACAGGCTTGTCCCAATGGAAGTTCATGTAAAATAAGAATTGTTTTATAGAAGTGTAATTATATTATATTAATGAACTTATTTAAGATAAAATGGTTATACAATTCATGTTATTATATGGGATGAGAATGAATCATTAGATAAAATTTTAAAGATAATTGCTTCGATTAATTTGGAGGTTTTTTCGATCACAACAAACTCATTTTGTTTTATAAATTAATATCATGTGTACAAAATGATTCCAAAACATTAAATAAGATATAATATATATATTATAATCTGGTTCAATCATAAAAATTATTTCATGACCAACCTTGAATATGATAATAGAAATTGAAAACTCGTCGTCCTTGAATGTGATAAATTAACACAGCTCGAATGGTGTTTTTATTTTTAGTATAAACAGAGGGGGAAAGAGAGATGATGAGAAATTATTGCATTAGCATAATAAAATTATAGTATATATAAGGTAATGGAGTTATCGTACCATTTGGATGATGGGAGGTTAGTAGAGAAAATTAAAAAGAAATATCTTGAAACAAAATAAAAGAAATAGAAAGAGGAATTTACCTTTTGAATTTATCCTCCTTGTGAGCCTCCTTACAGAAGAGGTTTTGGTATTTTAATGATACCAAGAGATCATGGACATGGGGGAGGGTATTAAGAAGATATTTGAGCATAATTTTTACAAGTCACAAGTCTTGATAGGTGTGACGAGAATAGGTGGTGAGGGGTGGTATTTATAGTGGATGAGAGGGGTGTTTTCTCAATATTTAATTCATTAGTTTATTATTTTTCTCAAGAAAAGAAATAGTGATGATTCTTGGAACTAAATACAATAATTAGATCATATGAGTTATAATCAATGTTTCTTAAATCATCTATGACTCAATGAATAGTGTATTTAAATTATAATGTATATATACCGTAAATTACTGTATTTTACTATTCACCAAAAATTCAAGTATTTCAGAAAAATACAAAAAATTACCATTAAACATTTTTCAATGTGTATATTTAAAAATTGAACTCCATTTTATGAAAATAATTTTCTAAATATGATAAATTTAATTTTTAATTAAAATCACAATTTACTCGAAAAATGCCTATTTTAAAATTATAACTAATTTTATAACACTTTGAAAAATTAACAAACACTCATAAAATTATCTTATAATCATAAGACATAAAAATATTAATTTATTAATATATTTTATGAAAATAAATTTTCTTTTAAATTATTAAATTAATCAAAAAATTGTAATTAAATATTTATGACTTACAAAAATACCAACACTTAATTAATAATTTTAAAATATTTACTTACTTATACTATGATATAATTATATCATATTTTCACTTATAATATTGATGAATTTTATTTATAATTTCATTAGTGAGGTTACTATTACATTGGTCAGTTTACTATTCATGAGGGTCGTGTTACTATTCCAAAGGTCAAGTTACTATTCCTTTGGTGGATGTTTCTTAACTTCTAGAAATGCCTTTTATTTAATTAATTATTCTTTTATAGAGTTTTTATTATGTTCTTAATGTGATATTATGTGACATAATTATAAAAAGGGAATTCCATTTATAAAACTTTGGGTCATTACATTCTTCCTCCCTTATGAAATTTTTCCCTCGAAATTTTATTTTACATTATAATTTGAAAACAGGAATGGGTACTTTTCCTTCATCACTTCCTTTAGTTCCCATGTTTTATATTCTTACTTATGGTTCTTCCATAGTACTTGGACCAAGTGAGTAGTCTTTTGTGTAGAAATTTATCTCTATGATCCAAGATCTTCACTAGATTCTCCTCGTAGGAAATATCATTCTCCAACTGTAACACCTTTGAAGTCAGTACATGTGAAGGATCTGGTATGTACTTCCTCAAGAGGGATACATGGAATAAATTTTGTACTTTAGTCATGGTATGTGGAAGTGTTAGTTGATATTCCATAGCTCTGACATTATCAAGAATCTTGAAGGGGTCGATGTACCTAGGACTTAGCTTTCCTTTCTTCCCAAATCTCATTACCTTATTCCAGGGAGATATGCAGAGGAATACCATGTCTCTAACTTTGAACTCAATGTCTCATCAATGATTATACGCATAACTCTTTTTTCGACTTTGGGATGCCATGATGTGTTTCTGAATGGTTTTCACCTTTTCCACCATTTCATCGGCCATTTCAGTTCCTAGCAACTTCACTCACCGACTTCATCCCAACATGTTGGTGTTCTGCACCTTTTCCCATAAAGGGCTTCATATGGATCTATTCGGATGTTGGAGTGAAAACTATTGTTGTAAGAGAACTCATCCTGAGGAAGATGTTGGTCTTATCCTCCTTTTAAGTCCATAGAATATTCTCTCAACATGTCTTCCAGTATTTGAATGGTTCACTCATATTGACCATTAGTTTAAGGATGATAGGTCGTACTGAAGTTCATCTCAGTGCTTAGATCATGTTGGAGACTTTTCTAGAACTTCAAGGTTAATCTTAGATCTCAATTGGATATAATATATAGTGGTACTCCATGCAGCCTTACCACATATTTGATATATATCCATGCAATTTGATCCAATTATAAGTCCTCTCGAATTGTAATAAAGTGTGTTGTCTTTGTAAGATTTTCCACAATAACCCATATAGCATTGTTTCTTCTAAATTTCTTTATAATTTCAGTGACAAATTTCATGGTTATATTTTCCCATTTTCATGTTGGTATGGGTAATTGTTGCATCATCCCTTTAGAATTTTTTCTTTCATCCTTCACTTGTTGACATACCAGTCACTTTGATGTATACTCGGTGATCTGCTTTTTCATATTGTCCCACCAATAGTTCTCCCAGAGATCTAAATACATCTTTGTACTCCCTCGGTGAATAGATAATTTTGGGTTATGTGAATCATTTATAATAACCTTCTTTATATTTGGATCATATGGTACAAATATTCATGACCCAAATCTTATTACTCCATCCTCTTCAATATTGAACTCAAAGGATTTCCCATTTCTTATAGATTTCACTCTTTTCTAAATTCCACATCATTTCTATGAGCATCCTTTATTTTATCCATGAGGAATGGTTGAGAAATAATTTGAGAAAGGATTTATTATGTTCTTCCCTTAATGATTCCCATGTATATCCTTTGCAAGTCAAAGAAGATTGGATCCTTCTCTATTCTCATCATTGATAAAGATGTCGGATCCTTCCTGCTTAGAGTGTCTGCTACATTATTTACTGTATCAGGATGGTAATGGATTGAGTAGTCATAATCCTTGATGAGATCTAACCATCTTCTCCGGTGCATATTAAGTTCCCTCTGTATGAATTTATATTTTAGACTCTTATGGTCATTATATATCTCACACTTCTCTCTATAAAGATGATGTCTTGATATTTTCAATGTAAATATCACAACTGCTAACTCTAGATCATGCATAGGATAGTTTTTCTCATGAATTTTCAACTACCTTGAGGAATAGGTTATCACTTTATCATTTTTCATTAGTACACAGCCTAAGACTTT
Organism: Viscum album; assembly: GCA_963277665.1. NCBI lineage: Eukaryota > Viridiplantae > Streptophyta > Magnoliopsida > Santalales > Viscaceae > Viscum > Viscum album. Next base: position 1,423,513,530 of record OY728143.1, read on the forward strand.
CATTTTATTTTCATTTTATACCAAAAAGAGGTCTCCACTTGTTGGGAGTGTGAGTATTGGCACTGTAATAAGACTCTTTATGATCTCCTTAAATATTTCCTAAAATTCTTGATTCCAAAAAAACTTCCCTCCCTTCCTTGTTAGTTTGGTCATTGTGTTTGAAAATCGTGAGAAGTTCTTCATAAATCATTCATAATACCCAGTTATTCCAAGGAAACTATAGATCTCCGTTACAGATATTATCCCGGGCCACTCTTCAATTACCTTTATCTTGGAAGGGTCTATAGATATTCCTTTGTTGGTGATAACATTACCCAATGATGATACTTCCTCCATACAGAACTCACATTTACTATACTTTTCATAATATTTCTCCCTTCATAAAGTCTTCAGCACAGTATTCAAATGATTCTCGTGTTCCTCCTTTATCTTGGAGTATATCATAATATCATCGATAAAGACTACCACAAATTTATCGAGGTAATATATAGAGACTATATTCATTAAATCCATGAAAATTATTGGAACATTAGTGAGTAATAAGGGCATCACTATGAACTCATAGTGTCCATAACTCATTCAAAATTCAATCTTAGGAATATCTTCCTTCTTCACCTTTAATTGATGATATCCCGAATGAAGGTCCGCCTTAAAGAAATAACTGGTCCCACATAGCTGATTGAATAATTCATATATCTTTGGTAGGGGATACTTGTTCTTTATCATGATTTTATTGAGCTTAAGATAATCAATGAAGAGGCACATTGTTCCATCCTTCTTCTTCATGAAGAGGACTGGTGGCACCCCATGGTGAAGTACTCAGGCATATAAAACCCTTATCCCGATTTTCTTATAAATGCTTCTTCAATTATTCCAACTCAAAAGTGTCCATTATTAAGGTGTCTTTGATATAGGTAGAGATCTAGGAATAAGTTCAATTGATAACTTAACCCCTTGGTTAGATGGAAGACCGAGAAATTATTCAGGAAATACATTAGTGTAATCCCTCATGATGGGCATGTCTTTGAGCATGATTATCTCCTTTATCTTAACCATTTTAGTAAGATTTTCTTTCTCATAAGGAAATAATATCCAAACTTGAGATAATGATTCTGAAAGAGATTCATTCTCCTCCTTACACTTGTATATAATTGTAGTATTCTTCAGGATGTAAAGAGTGATCTCCCTTTACTGATAGTTGATGTTGGATTTGTATAAAGATAGTCAATCCATGACCAATATAGCATCAAACTCCACCAAAGGAAGTATGATAAGATTTTTTGGGAGGTTCAGTCCACAAACATTAACCAGAGAGGAGTTATACACTTTGGATGTAATAATTTCCCCATTTTCTGTTCTTATAGATAACTCAACCACCATATTTCTAGGTGGTTCTTGAATAGTTCTATTAAACTTACAATACATGAGAGAATGTGTAGAATAAGAATCAAATAGTACGTTTGTTATTCTTGAATTAATAATTAGTGTACATGTCACCACATCATTTTTCGGCTCCACCTCAGTAGTAGTAATAGCATAAGCCCTTAATTATTTCCTTGGTGGTTATTATTTATTTCCTCTAACAACCCTTGTATTTCATCAATGTTTCACAAAATTCTCATGTACCTTACAGTTATAACACTACACTATAGGCTGAGTGTTGGTCTGAACCTTCCTTTATTCTTCTATGTTAGTGTAATTCCTCATATCCCTTTGGTAGTTCTTAGCCAGATGTCTCATTCTTCCACATTTTAAGTAATTCTTGGTTCCCTTTATGCAGTTCCCATGATTATTTTTCCCACAATTTTGACACATGGGATGTTTGGTCTTCTTTCCATCATGGGATTTATTTGGTGAACCACCCATATTAGGCTTCATTTTCCTCTTATTTTCACTGGTCCAACGATACCACTGAGAGTCTTAGATCTCCATTTCAACCTTGAGGGCACAATGAACAATATTCTCATAACTATCAAAGTCTTAAATCACCAATGCTTTTCATAGAGTTGGATTTATTCTGCTAAAGAAGTGACCCACATTTCTTTCAGTTTTCATGACAAAGCATGAGGTGTATCTTGAAAACCTTGTAAAGTTTGTTTTATACTCCCCAATAGACTCATATCCCTTATTCTTAAGTTTGAGGAACTCTCTTTCCATCTTGAGATGGATGGTTTGCAGAAAATATTTATTGGAAAACATTTTCTTGAATTCCTCCCAATTCATGGAATCAATTTCCTCCTTGTACTTTGCATTCTTGATCAGTGCCCACCAATTATCAGCTTCCCCATGAAAACGATAGACCGCCAGTACAACTTACTCTTCTTCTGAGCATTGGAGGATATAGAATATCTTTTCAATGGAGATAATCCACTAAAATGTTAGGTGGTGATCAGAAGATCCACTAAACATGGGAGGCCTTTTTCACATGAAGGATTTGATGGAAACTTTCTCTTTCCTTGGAGAAGTAGGAAATTCCACATGGTTCAAGTTATTATTCATAACTTGAGCCAACTGAGCCAGTACTATCATAAAGTTTTGAGAACCCATTCCCATAATATTTGGCATATAATAAGGTCAATCATCACATTTCCTATCACATTTATTGTTGACAAGTGTTCTTATATTTCCTTCTATTAACTAAGAAAAATAAAATGCAATTAGGGGGATTGAATACTTTTCTAATAAGAATAAAAAATTAAACTTTATACATAAAAGGATAAACTCTTAAAGGAAAATTATATACTAACTTGTGATTCCCTTGGTTTTAATCTAGGTTATCCATGATCTATTTCCTAACATATATTCTTATGGGATTTTTTTATCCCCTTAATAATGGTTCATAATGAGCTTATGAATTTACCAAATCATATCCCCCCGGAGTGTCAAACTAGGTGTGCAGTAAGGCCCATTATCATATACCAGGTTACCCTATGTTAGGCTCAGAACACCTTGTCGGAGTTTTTACTCTTAGGTACATCTATACTGAAACCACATCTACATGTAGTATCCATACATGGATGTATTTTCTTGATAAACCACTTACTCTATACTTACCAAAATTTAGGTATGTTTTCTTATACTTAATCTTATCCATAAAGTTATTACTAAAGTGTTATATTCCTAATCTATAGAAAATAACTAGACCTTTCCTCTGATACAAACTATAGAGACTCTAGCCTTTTACATATATCATTACATTATTTTAATTATAAACATAAAATTACAAGCCAAGGTTCATAAATTCTAATGTCTTGGAAGATTAGGTACATTATAAAACATCATAAAAACATCTTTTATTTAATATATATAATGAGATCATAACTTCCATTGTGATCATACAACTACATAGGATAATATAGGGATAACATGAACAAAGGTATGAGATAAAAATCTTAGTAAGGGAATAAACATTAGAATAAAGCTTAGAACATGGGTTAGAAAACATATCATAATGATATAAAGAGGTATGGAGCATGATTAAACATATGGAATAATAATATATAGAACATGGTATCATATAATCATAGAATCATAGTAAAGTGAAGGAAATATAAAAAATGAATTTACCATGATTCAGATATCATTGCACATATAGGATCATGAGTTAAGGCTGACCACCAAGACCATTGCACGTAGAGCATGAGTCAAGGATAACCACCAAGACTGTTGCACATAACATCTCATGAGACTAAACTTCACCCAATGAATTAGAGATCTATCTAGGTTCAACCATAATAACATGTTCATGAATATGTGCTCTGTATAAATAATTATATGTAAAGAATCAATCATAAACATAACGGTTACCTGTAGAAAGAGACAGGTATCATAATCATGTCAAAAGTAATATGAATGGGTGCAAAATAAAAGTGTCCATGAAAGAAAGAAATTAAATCATAAATGGAAAATAAAAAGTTATAATAGGTATATATCATGATAAGTGATGTCAAATTTAAGTGATAACATGTGAAAAGAGTATTTAAGAAACTTTAGAATTAAAACATTTTAATGGGGTTTAAGGAAATTATCAAAGATCGTTTAAAAAGAAAAAGATCATAATATTTTATATAAAACCATAAGTGAAAAAATAAGGTTTTAATAATAAAATTAGTGGTTTTATAAAAATAATGGTAGCTTAAAATGGATTATATAATGCAGGTGAAAATGGGTAAGAATTTGGGAAGTACCTTTAAATCAGGCTTGCTTATTAGGAATAATTGAGAAGGGCGTCATTTAAAAACATGTATATCCCAAAAAAAGAAGGATGAAAGGATATTAAAACATGATTTTTAAAAATATAAATATAATTTAGAATATTTAAATAAAAATAATAGATAATTTAATTTGGATAAATAGAAAGTAAGAATAACTCGATGGAACAATGGAGGTTCGGGTAGAATCCCTTACCTTAAGTCTGAAGGTGTTCTTCACTTGATCTTAATGTCTTGAATAATCAAATTAGATTCATTAGTTAATAATTCTGGAACCTTTTATACATTTAATTTATTTAGTACCATTTTATTAAGTTCTTTTTTTCCATTTTGATGAGTTATAGTGTTCAATTTTATCATTCATGAGTGATCATTTTCTTAGTTTTCATGATCGGTTCACTTGAATAAGAGTATGGAAGTTCATATAAAATGGGAATGGTTTTACAGAAGTGTAATTATATTATATAAATTAACTTTTATAATATAAAATGGTTATACAATTCATTTTATTATATGGGATTAGGGTGAATCACTGGATAAAATTTTAATGATAATCACTTGGATTAATTTGGCAGTTTTTTCGATCACAATGAATTCATTTTATTTTATAAATTAATATAATTTATACAAAATTATTATAGAACATTACATAAGATATAATAAATATATCATAATATGTTTCAACCATAAAAATTATTTCATTACCATCCTTGAGGATGATAATAGAAATTGAAAACCCTTCGTCCTTGAATGTGATAAATTAACACATCTCAGACGGTGTTTTCATTTTTAGTATAAAAGTAAGGGGAAATAGAGATGATGATAATTATTCCATTAGAATAAAAAAATTATATTATATTTAAGTTATTGGATTTATCATATAATTTGGATTATGGGAGGTGAGGAGAGAAAAATAAAATAAATATCTTGAAATAAAATAAAAGAAACTGAAAGAGTAATTTACCTCTTGAATTTATCTTCCTTGAGAGCCTCCTTAGGGAAGAGGTTTTGGTATTTTAATGATACCAATATATCTTATATGTAGGGGAAGGGATTAATAAGATATTTTACTAGAATTTTGATAAGTCACAAGGCTTGAGAGGTGTTAGGAGAATAGGTGGTGAGGGGTGGTATTTTAGTGGAGCAAAGGGGTGTTTTCTCAATATTTAATTCATTAGTTTATTATTTTTCTCAAGACAAGTAATAGTGCTGATTCTTGAGACTAAATATAGTAATTAGATCATTTTATTTTGAACCAATGGTTATTACATCATCCATGACTCAATTAATAGTGTATTTAACATATAATGTATATATACCGTAAATTACCATATTTTTCTATTCACCAAAAATTCAAGTATTTTAAAAAATTACCAAAAAATCACCCTAAATTTTTTTTGACATGTAGAGTTTAAAAATGAACTCCATTTTATGAAAATAATTTTCTAAATATGAGAAATTTAATTTTTAATTAAAATTATAATTTACTAGAAAAATACATATTTTAAAATTATAACTAATTTTATAAAACTTTGAAAATTTAGAAAAGATCTCATAAAATTATATTATAATAATAAGACATAAAAATATTAATTTATGAACACATTTTATGAAAATAAAATTTCGTTTAAATTATTAAATTAATCATAAAATTTTAATTAAATATTTATGGCTTACAAAAATACCAACACTTAATTATAATTTGACAAATATTTACTTACTTATACTATGATATAATTATATCATATTGTCACTTATAAGACTAATAAATTTCATTTATAATTTCATTTCTGAGGTTACTATTACATTGGTCAGTTTACTATTCATAAGGTTCGTGTTATTATTCCAAAGGTCAAGTTACTATTCCTTTTGTATATGTTTATTAGCTTATATAAATGAATTTTATTTCATTAATTATTAATTTATATAGTTTTTATTGTCTTCTTAATGTGACATTATCTGAAATAATTATAAGAAGGGAATTCTTTTGATAAAACTTTGGTTCGTTGCACCATGTTCCCTAGGCATGTGATGCGGGATTGGATTGAAAGAATTACACGTTGTGTAATTCATGCTAGATCATGCAAGACATGGTTTTAGAACCATGTCGTGCGAGTCAAATACACAAAAGGAAAAATTAATTTCACCATTAAACCAAACTACATGATGTGTAACTAGATTATACATTTTTTGATAGGGTTTTAATCACACATCGATTACACTCAAGTTCAAGATGGTCGTGTGTGAAATAAATGATGAATTAATCATTTTCTCTGTGGAATTCCATTAATAACCATGTTTAGTAGTCGTACACATCATGTACTTTACAGACATAGATAGCAGTACACACCACATACATCAAAGCATGTCGTGTAGTCGAACACGTTATGAAGACTACATGGTTTTGACTCATAGAACTACATGCCATGTAAGTACATAACACATTGTGTATGCTTAAATTTCATGTAAAGTATATGGAATACGACCATTAGTATACACATGGTGAAACATGTTAGTAATGTCAAGAATTTTCTCTTGTTTCAATAGAAGTTCTTTGGATTTGCAACATTTCTGGAAGTTCAAGTTGGGAAAATGTTCATTCAGCGGCCAAAAATCTTTAGAGCTTGGTGGGTTTGGTCAGAAGGTGTTCCTTTAATGAGTCCTAACTGGTTTTGTTCATCATAATTTTAGGTGTGTTGAAGGACTTTTTTTGTATATTAATGATGTGAATAGTGTTCTAAAAGTTGATGATCAAGTCAAAGTTAGGTAAAGAATAATATAAATGGTTACTGTTGGAAATGAAAGGATACCTAATAAAGTTAAAGGTTTGTGAAACTAGATGATTGGTTGAGACCCCTATATAAGTGGGATTGGGACCACCTACTAATTTTTCTGGAGATTACTTGTTTATAGTGATCCATGTGGTTGTTAAGTTGTGAATAGTAATTTGTGTACTTCTTGCAAAATAATATTGTAGTGTTATTCTGTGGAGATAGGATGAAAATATGAACCATATAAAAAATCTGTGTTTTCTCATTTGTTTCCTTTATGATTTTTATACTTGTATGAATGTATGTTTTTTAGCATGTTGACTTGGTGTGGTGATTTGGGGTGTGTATGAATTCCTAAGTTCTGATTCACTTTACTCAATAGGAAGGTGTTATTTTGTTGTAAAAACATCTAGAGTCCATGCATCCAGTTGACAAATATATTTTTTCTTTCTTCTAGAGAAGTGAAATTTTAGGGATTTCACTATTTTTTCAATCCCACCATTAAGTAGTATTTGAGTACAAATCAAATATAAAAACTTTCACAAAAAACTCAAGTATGTTCTCTTTAACTATCTTGATAGTTTTTTTATTCAATGTAAGTTACTATGTTAGGAGGATGTCATCAAAAGAAGGTAAGGTATGGTTGTTTAGGTTTGATAGAACAAATTTTTACTTCTGGAGGATGCAGATGGAATATTATCTAATCCAAAGGGACCTTGAAGTTTTGTTGATCAAAACCAATCCAAAGAAGATGTATAAGTCCAAATGGGAATGGTTGGATAGGAAATATTTGGGTTTGACATAGATTTATTTGGAAATTAACTAAGGTCACATCAACAGATGAAATATATACTTTAGAAGTATCACCTTTTGATATATTTTTCTCAAAGGGGTGAGGTCACTGTTAGTAGAGTTTTCATAGAAGATTTTATTCCTTAGAACCAACTAATTTGTACTTTTAATTACCTATATATTCATGGTTTTGAATATTAATAAATATCTTATCACATCATGATTTTTCTTGTACGTGATATTGATTGTGATAATTTCCTTAGATTACACATCGCATCAAAAGGAAATAACCATTAGTAAAAAACATATTTTAACATCGTTTTTTTTTTCAACATCAATTTTTTACCTATTTTGAGGTAGGATACTTTAAAAATAATAGTTTTGATGTTAGTTTTTTTTTAAACAATGTCAAAATATAAAATAAAAAGTGAATCTAAGTGATATTTCAGTATCTTTTTTTAAAAAAAACTAACATTGAATATTAGTTTCCACATCGGTTTAATGATTTAACCAATGTTTAAATATTTAAAAAAACTACCTTTCCACATTGGATTCCCAAAAAACAAATGTGAAAAAATTACAAAAAAATTAAACAATTTTCCACATTGGTTTTATGGTAAAATTAATGTGAAAAAAGGATTTCGACATCGTTTTTTACCCAAAAATGACATTGAAAGGTTTAAAAACTAGTTTTCTATGTCAATTTTATGGAAAATCTATGTGGAAAAATTATGAAAAAATTAAATAATTGTACATGTCAATTTTACCATAAAACTGACGTGGAATGGGGCTTTAATGTCGGTTTTTAGCCAAAACCAATATTTAAAGACTTGTCTTTAAGATTCCATTTCAGTTTACAAAAAAACATATGTGTAAAGTTATAATTTAGAAAAATATAATATAATAAACCATCTAAGAGCATTTTAAAATTTTTCTTGGTCCAAAAAATAGAAAAAAAACATAAACCATAAAATAATTGTCTAAATACAAATTTGTAAACATTAATTAAAAGTGGCATACGTGATACTCAATTTTCAAATTAACCGTACCTAAAAAATAATTTTAAAAAAATGAATGTGGGTAAGGAACTCATCCTTATATTAAGTTACATCATTAAAAATATACAATGACAATGAATGTTATAATATTAAAAAAATTGATATAAAACCTAAAATATTTAATATAGATAACCTTATTAAATTCAGTCGTCAGCCCGATTGTGATGATCCTGAATATGAATCTCTAAACATAATAACTACATTCCACATTGCATTTTTTTATTATGACACAATGGTAATGAAACGTTAAATAAAAACCAACATATATATAAAAAAATTATCTAATATAAAATTTATTTACCATTATTTTCATGAATTTAATTTTGTTTGACCCCTCTATCGATAAGTGATCATTGTTAAACTTTCCATGCGGTCTATATTTTCATATATCAACTAAAAAAATATGTATAACAAGAATAATTAATATTAAAGAACTTATAAAAAAATAAAACTTGATTTTTTAACAATTTTCTAAAAGTTTTATGAACTCCACCTAATAAAGAGAACAACCAATATAATGTGCATTCATTTGGGAATAATACACCTAATATTTAATTACAAATATAATATAAAAATTTAACAATTAATTACATTATAATAAATATTATTTCAAAATTATTTCATCCATCTTACCCATCAATAAATGGAAAAAACACACCCAATATTCTTGTTGGTCGGAGTAGAGTACTCAAGAGGGGGTGAATAGTGTATCTATAAAAATTTATGTTTAAAATTTATTCTTAAAAAGGAGTTCCCCGTTAAAGTTAAATATATCCCAATTAATCAAGGTGATACGGTTAAGAAAGTTTGACTATTTAAATAACTTCTTAGAAGATTGATTAATTCTCAGTAATCTTAATATCATTTATTAACATTACTTTTGAAGCTATTCTAATAAAGAAAAACAATTATAACTTCTTTCCAAGATTAACTATTAAAGTAAATTTAGTGATTTCTAAATTAAACAGTAAAATAGAGATAACTAAAGTAAGCATCACAGTGGATATAAAATAAGTGGTTTAGTCTCAAGCTGAGACCTAATCCACTCCACTTGGTGATCACCTGCCACTAAGTAGTTTATATAAATAAACTTGATCCACACCCTAGATCAGGGTTAACAACAGTACACAAGAATTTCGAGGTATCGCGACCTCTTCCACAGTTCTTCATGGGTATGAACTAACAGGTCACACGGGGACCTCTTCCACATTTATCTATGGGAATACACAAGTGTAAAAATATGTAAGATAAAGGATATCATGTATCCTTCAATTTGATACAGGAGAGAGTGCGTGTTTAATACAGACACACACACTACTCAAAAGATAAGAAAAATAATACACAACAGAGCATAGATGATGATATAATATTAGAAGTGCTCTGAGTGTCAGTCTATGCAAATCTAGACTTTTGGGATAAAGAAAATGTAGAAATTGAGTCCTATCGTGGAAAATAGAGTATTGTAAATCAGCTATATCTGGATCGTGTTCTTCATGGAGTTGATAATGTGGAAATATTATCGACTCTAGGATTCAAGTATTCTTTGTGTGTTCCTATGTAGTGTTGGGTTGCATGAAAGCTTGTGCTTCTTCATTATCACACATACAATTGTTTGTTTTTCTATTGCACTATTGTCACTATGGTCACCATGATCACTCTTTTTTTCTTCTAGCCATGTTGTTATTTTTATTCTTGGAATGCATGTTTTGGAGTTTATAGGATGCATGTATTCTGCACCTCATACCTCGTACTGTCAGGTGACATTTCTATAAATAAACACTAATTATGTTAGTGCATTTAAAAGTTTCAAATATGACAATTAAAAAAACGACAAAACAGATTAAAAAATGATGTCACGGTTTTTCTGTAAATAGTGTCTCCATGAAATGGTGTCTCCTTGAAATGGTTTCTCTTCAATGTCTTTGAGCGGTGAGACAGTTATGATGGAATAGTTATATATAGATCAGGAACTGGTAGCACAGATGCGGTGTTAGGATCACAGTGTCTGGTCACGGTGTCTGGATGGTCATGGTGTCTGGATGGTCACGGTGTCTGGATGGTGACGGAGTCTAGATAGTCACGTTGTCTGGATGGTCATAGTGTTTGGATGGTCATGGTATCTGGATGGTCACAGTGTCTGGATGGTCACGGTGTCTGGATGGTGATGGTGTCTAGATGGTTACGGTGTCTGGATGGTCATGGTGTCTAGATGGTCACGGCGTTTAGATGGTTACGGTGTCTGGATGGTGACGGTGTCTGGATGGTTACGGTGTCTGCATGGTCACGGTGTCTAGATAGTTATGGTGTCTGGATGGTTATGGTGTCTAGATGGTCACGGTGTCTAGATCCTTTTCCAGAAAAAAACAACCGATGGAAGACTCACGGCTTCTCAGACTTAGTCAAATCTCTCTACACAGACTTAAATAGTGATATTCATAGAATGAATTAAACTTAATAATTCATAAGATAATTTCATTAGAAACAAAATTGTTTATAATAATTATTTAAGGCATAAAGAAACTAATCATCTGTACATATGATTCTAGGTAGATTAAATAGGATTAACTATATTTATAGAATGTATATGATTTGTGATCATTAAAACATGATTAATACATGAGGAGTCCAACAATCTCCCCCTCTTTATGATTAAAAATCATGTGAGTGAGAGATTTATTATTAGGTAATGTGTCTCTTCTTTAATGTGCATTAGTTCATATAGAATACATATTTCTCCCCCCTTTTGTAATTATCAAAAAGTGTAAATAAGAAGTAGACAATAAAAGTGCACAACGCATTAGATGGATAAAAAGTGTCAGTACAAGTAGTAAGGAATAAGACAACATAAAACATCCCCATCAAAATATAGTAAACACTATTATTCATCACTGTCTTTTCTTCTCTTTTCCCTTGGTAGCCGCATTAGAAGAAGAATCCATAGAAGCAGAGGTAGAAGTGGAATAAGGGAGTAAACCAGTGGACAGAGACGGTAAAGGGAGTCCTTAAAAAATAGAAGGGGACAAGGTAAGTGGAGTAAAAGAGTGAGGAAACTATTGATAAAGGATTACATGCCTGATCTTACTCATATCCTGAGAGACATACATGGATGTGGAGGCTAGGTCAGAGGATGAGAAGGTAGGAAAACTAGATCTTAGGGGTGCAGCTGTAGGAGCGACAATGGCAGTACTCTGAACATGAAGATAAGGCTGCAAAAGTTTGATGAATTAAGTAATGATTTCACCACCATACTTCATAACTTTCTCAAATTCATCCTTGTTCTCCACAAACTTATCCAAAAAAGGAGTAAAATCTTTGAGCTTTTGGACTTGAGTTTTGAAAGCTTGAGTTACAGGAGGGATCCTCAGATTCTCCACAAGGTACTTGAAGTGGTTTGTCATGTCATTATTAGAGAAGATCTGATTGAAGTAGAAGTCCACCTTCTTAGCAATTTCTTGCTGAGCATCATTGGAAATGTTGGGATTAATTATCACCAAATCAATAACTTTATCACTGTTCTTAATAACTTCATATAGAGATTCCTTGGAAAATCCACTAAGAATAGATTAATGTTCTTATTTGACAAATGTTTAAAGTAGATCATTATCTAAAGAAGGTTGAGATGATTTTCTAGAAGTACGAGAAGATGTTACAGCCTAGGTAAGGTATTTGAGTTGATTTAGAACTTTTTGGAGACAACCCTTATACTCATCAGTTAACTTGTTAAGACCAATAACAAGCTCACGCATCTCTTGAACAATCTTCTTTTTTTTCTTTCAGCTACCTTTTCAGCTAAGGAAGTTATATGAGGTTGAATCAGTGAGGATACTTCCTGTGGGTTCTGACTAACAATATCCTTAATAGGATAAGAAACATGTTTTCTTCATGAAGTTACCACTCTCTTCATTTCTTCAACCATACCTCTTAGAGTTTTTACTTCATCATTAAGCAGTTTATTCTCAACTCTAACTTCTTGAATATCATGAATAATCTTGGGTTGAATGTTCCATATAACCTTTTCCAACAATATTGAAGAATATTTTTCACTCATATTGGTTATAGGAGCCAGTTGGTTATTCATGAGTTTCTCAACTCCAGCCAATAGGGTTGCTCCAAATGCTTTCAGATCATCCTTATTCACCAAGTTTGGAGATTCTTGTGAGGGTTCAGGAATATAATCTGAGATAGGCTCAAGTTCCTTGGTAGAGATAGCTTTAGGTTTAGATGCTAGTTTCAAATGAAACATAGTAGACATATCAATTCCTTTAACTGAGACTTCCTGGGAATTAGTCACACCAAAATAACTAGGGAATTTATAACATGTATCCACTGAGCTTGGATCAATAGGATTAGGGACTTTAACAGATTCTAGATTGGGGGTTTCTCCCCTCAATAGGTGCATCTTTCTTAGTATTAATAGATTTATATCCTTGATCTATTACAATGAATTCATCCCTTATTTCCTTATCCATTTCCATTATAGCCAACTGAAAGGCTTGCTCCATTCTCTCTTCAGCAGAAGAAATAACTTCAGGAACAGCTTGTTCCAATGGGGGTTCATTAAGGGCAGATTCTTACACAACAGGAATATTTTCTACTATATGCTCTTCTACAACATTATTTTCACTTACCTTAGCAAAAAATTCTTCTTTTGAAGTAATTTTTTCTTCCAGATCAACAAATTTTTCAGGAACAGGCACTTCCTTTTCAAATAATACTTGAGGAGAAGATTCATAATATTCCTCAACCAGAAATGTTTCTCTCGGAGGTACAATAGCCTCTTCTTCTTCTTACTCATCAGAATATTCAACAAGTTCATCTGGATCCAAACCAGGATCAGAAATATCCTTAGGTCTTGAAGGGTGTTCCAGTGGATTTAACTTTTCATAAACTCTATCATTATATTCTACCCATGATTTCCTCCATGGATTCCAATTGATTTTCATTCTCTTTACTGTAACTTTCAAAAGATAGAAATCATAATCCTTAATGGATTCTTCATCCGGTCCAATCAATCCTTTTGCATGAAACATAGTTGAGATAAGTCTTGAATACAATAGGGAGGTTGTTTTGATCAACTCACACATATAGTGTATAACATATTTTAAAAGGTTGATCTTATGTCCATTTTTTATGATATGTATCAAAAATACATCCTGATACTTGAGTACAGCAAAACCATCTTTTTTGGGGCCATTCAAATTCTGAAAAAACTTAAACAAGAGTCTAGATTCACCATATAGCTCGGAATCTATGGCACTCCTCTTGGTTTCATTTCCAATTAAAATTCTCAAAGATTCTTCCAAAATAAAGAACTCACTTGGTGGTGGAGGACCTCTCTGGTAGTCCTTAAAAATTCCCTTATGAGGTATCCTAAGGCATGCACCCATAACCTCATAGAAAAGGTACAAATCTGACCATTTATCTAACTTCTCACAACATAACCATCTTCTGAATCAAAAGAGAATTGAACATAATGGTAAAATTGGGCAACTATCTTTTGATAAATAGGAATATCCTCCTTAGTAAACCAATCTATACAGCCCTACTTTGTTATCACTTTCAACACCAAATAATTACTTGATAGAATCAACTTAGGGCATATCTCCTTTTCAGGTACCACTACTTTGTTCACTAGGTTCAGATTCAGAGGGACTTCGGGTGCTAACTTCAGTGTGATTTTCAACTTCTTATTTTAACTGCACTTATCAGGAGTTTTCGATGAAGGGTGTTTCATCCTAGGTATTCACTGAAGGTTCGAGAGAGAGAAGGGATGAAAGAGGGGTTACGGTTTGAGAGAAGAGATCTCAAGTGAAGAATGAGTGAAACTTATTCTATTTTATCATTTAGGGATATCAATAATTGTGGGATAAAAAGAACAGGAAAGTAAAAAAAATGAATTACCGCAATACAGGTTATAATTTACAAATAAAACAATAAATCATCTTTACGGTGAGACCGTAACAAGTCTTCATAGTGAGACCATAAAAAGCGTTCATAGTGAGACCATAATAGTGTGATTTCTAAATTGTGCAATCGTATTGTTTGAGACAGTAAGTGCCAGACAATAACCAAGAAATAGTAACTATGAGACTGTAAACATGAAATAGAAAGTCTTAAGATAGTAAAATTATAGAACTATTACAATTAAACAGTAATCTCAAGACAGTGACTTGTGAAACAATATACTTACTAATTAAGATTTATCATTCCCAATTCATGTATAATGTAATCTATTCTTTCAAAATTTAGTGGTTTGGTGAATATATCAGCAAGATGATATTTAGTTCTAATGATTTCCAAAGTTATTTCACCTTTATTATAATGATTTCTCAAAAATTGATGTCTTACATCAATATGTTTTGTCCTAGAGTGTGAAACATGATTTTTTGAGATGTTAATAGCACTTGTATTGTCACAATTTATAGGTACATTCCTGAATTGATATATATAATCTAGTAATGTGTGTTTCATCTACAAAATTTGTGCACAACAAATGCCAGCATCTATGTATTCAACTTCTACAGTAAATAATGCAAAAGAGTTTTGTTTCTTATTGCACCATGATACTAGTGACTTGCCTAAAAAGTGACATGTTCCAGAGGTGCTTCTTCTATCTAACTTACAACCACCGAAGTCAGCATCAGAATAAATCACTAACTCAAATGATTTTCCTCTGGGATAGACCAATCCTATATTGGGTGTATGTTTGAGGTATTTGAAAATTCTATTAACATCATTTAAATGATATTCCTTAGGATTTTCTTAAAACCGAGCACACATACACGCACTAAACATAATGTCGGGTTATCTAGCAGTTAAGTAGAGTAAGCTTCCAATCATTCCTCTATAAGTGGTTTGATTAACAGATTTTAAATCTTCATCAGGATCCAACTTACAAGTAGTACTCATTGGAGTCTCACTAATTTTAGTGTTATCCAATCCAAAACGTTTTAGAATATCTCTAGTATATTTTCTTTGATTTAAAATAATAACTTCATTATTTTGAAAGATTTTAAATCCAAGAAATAAGTTGGGTTCACCCATTAAACTCATTTCAAATTCATTTTGCATCATTTTAGAAAATTTATTACATAAAGAATTTTTTGAAGATCCAAAGATGATGTCATCTACATAGATTTGAACTACTAAAACATTATTGGAAATTCATTTTATAAAAAGGGTAGGATCAGTTATTCCTTTTGTAAAACCTTTGAAAATAATAAAAGTGCTTAATTTATCATATCAATCTCTTGGAGCTTATTTTCAATCGTATAAATCTTTTGATAATTTAAAAATATAGTTTGGAAAATGAGGGTTTGTAAAACCCAGGGGTTTCTCAACAAATACATCCTCAGCTATATACCCATTTAGAAATGCACTTTTGACAACCATTTGATATAGTTTGAAATTCAGATGTGCAGCATAAGCAAGCAGAATTATAATGGCTTAAATTCTAGCTACTGGTGTGAAGGTCTCTTTATAGTCAATTCTTTCTTCTTGAATGTAGCCTTATGCAACCAATATAGCCTTGTTTCTAACTATATTACCGGCTTTATCTAACTTATTTCTAAACACCCATTTAGTGCCTATGGTGAATGTGTCTTTGGGTCTTTCAACAAGTTTCCAAACTTTGTTCCTTTCAAACTGATTAAGTTCTTCTTGTATAGACATCACAAAAAAATCATCATTTATAGCATCATTAATGTTTTTAGGTTCAAGTTATGAAAAGAAGACTTGATGTTCAACCTGATTTCTAAGAGAAGCTCTAGTTTGAGTTCCTTTATCTAAGTCTCCTATAACAACATCTAAAGGATTTTTCTTAAGAGTTCTAAAATCTCTAGAAAAAGAAGGATTGGGGATTTTAGGTTCTTCAACAGGATCTAGTTCATTGTGACCAGAATCTAAAGAATTTCTAGAACTAGGTTTTCATAGATTACTTTACAGGATGGTTAGGGGATTTTGAATTAATGTCCAGATTTGAGGCATCATCCTCTAGGTTCTCTAGAGTGGTCTTAGGCTCATGTGGATTTGTTTCATCAAATTTGACTTGGACAGATTCTTCCACACATTTAGTTCTTTAATTAAACACTCTATAGGATTTACTAGAAATTGAATATCCTAAGAAGAATCCTTTATCACTCTTGGATGTAAATTCTTCAAGTTTTTCCGTAGTATTAAGGATATAGACTTTACAACCAAATACTTTGAAGTATTTAACTTTGGGTTTTCTATTGTTCCACAACTCATATGGAGTTCTTTTAAGGATAGGTCGAATCAATAATCTATTGATTATGTAGCATACTATATTTACAGCTTCAGCCCGAAAGTAAATAGTTAAGTCATAATCACTAAGCATAGTTCTAGAAATCTCTTGTAGGGTTCTATTTCCTCTTTCTACAACTCCATCCTGTTGAGGTGTTATAGGGGCAGAGAAATTATGACTGTAGCCATTTTGGGAGAAAAAGAATTCAAACTCTTGATTTTAAAACTCATGTACATGATCACTTCTTAAGGATTTAATTTTATGTCCACTAATATTTTCTAAAGTTTTGGCATATTTGGTGAAATGAGAGCAGGCTTCACTTTTGTGAGCCAAAAAGAAAGTCCAGGTATATCTAGAAAATTCATCTACAAGAACATAAACATAGTGCTTCCCATTTAAACTAAAAACTCTATATGGTCCAAACAAATCCATGTGAAATAATTCGAGAGGTTGATAAGCTGACACTTCTTTCTTTGGTTTGAATGAAATTTTATGTTGCTTTCCTTTTTGACAAGGATTACACACTTTATCATTTGGAAACTCAAGTTTGGGTAGGTCTTTGACTAAGATTTTTCTAGTTAACTTTATCAGGGAGTGAGTGTTACAGTTTCCTAGTCTCCTATGACACAACCAAGACTCTTTTTGAAACACACTTACACAGGAAGCATTTTAAGAAGCTAAAGAATGTAAGTTAACAGAATATACATTTTCATTTCTTAATGAAGAAAACACTAATTCATTTTTAAAATTAAAAAAATTGAAGGAATCATTTTCAAATTTGACATGAAATCCATCATCACATAATTGGGAAATACTAAGCAAATTATATTTCAATCCATCAACAAAAAATTACTTTGGAAATCAAAAATGTGTTAGAGTTACCAATTTGGCCAATGCCAATAATCTTTCCTTTGGCATTGTCACCGAAGGTGACATGTCCTCTATCAATTTGTATTAAGTTCTTGAAGCATGAATAGTCTCTTGTCATGTGTCTCGAACACCCATTGTCCAAGTACCATATGCTTTTACAGGAACTCTTTAAGAAATGTTCCTACAAAATAGTCAAATAAAAACAGATTTTGGTACCCACACTTGTTTGGGTCCAGTAATATTAGTGACTAGTACCTTAGGAACCCATATCTACCTCATAGGTTTTTTATAAGCATTGTGTAAAGTATTTTAAAAATAAACTATATTTGGTCCAGAAAATATTGAAACAGTAGAGAGTGTATCATAACTCGAACTAGCTGAATGTTTTCTAGAACTAGGAGTAAAGCTGTATGTCCTAGATTTAGAAACAAAATTAGTTCTCCAAAAATTTCTTTTACCAGGTTGATATCCAATGCCAGTAGTATATTTAGGAGAAATCTTTTTACCTAGAATTTGTACCAAGGTATCTTTACCATTAGTAAACTATTAAAGATAATTTTTCAATTTCTCATTATATAGTTTTAGTTCATTGTTCTCTTTGAGTAATTGAGCATTTTTATCTCCTTCTACAGTGAGTTCAATTTTAACCATTGAGATAATAGAATGTTGTTTCTTTAAATACTTGTATTTATCTTTTAGTTCATTGCATGTCTCTTTAAGAATATTACAATACTCAAACATTTCTTTATTAGACATATTTTTAGATTCACTCTCATATCCAGAATAATAGGAATTGTGTACAGGAGATTCTAGTGTTACCTCAAATGTGTTTGTCATAAAACACATATTAGCTTTGTTATCCTGTTCGTCATGTGAAGATTCTAAGTCACTTGAACTATCCTAAAAATCACTCCATGTTTATTTCATTGCCTTTTTATACTTTCTATATTTTTCATCATGTTTCTTTTTATACTTGATCTTGGGACATACATCCTTGATATGTCCCTTTCACTTACATTAATAGCAGACAATCTCATCAGATTTGTCACTTCTTTTCCAATCTTTCTTCAAACTTCCTTTTTGATCATATCTTCCCTTGAAGTTAGGCTTTCTGAAAAAGTAGTTCTTCTTGTAAAATATCATAAACCTTCTGGATAATTGAGCCATCTTCTCATCACTGTCAGGTGATGATTTTTCACTACTAGAAATTTCTACAGAAACTTCCAATTTCCCTTTCTCTTTGTGTTTAGAATTGGTGGTCTTGAATGAAACAGATTTTCTTTGGGGTTCATCCTCCTCTTCCTTGCTGAATTTTAGCTCCTCTTCATACATCATCAGTTTTCCAATGAGTTCTTTTACAAGTAGCTTGCTGATGTCGCATGAATCTCTAATAGAGATAGGGGTTCCTCTCCATCTATTAGGTAGACATCTGAGAATCCTCATGATCTGTTCTTTAAAAGTGACTTCTATCCAAAGATAAATCATTGTGTTGAAAATTTCATTGAACCTGAGATACGTGTCAGAAATAGGATCATTAGGTTTCATTTTAAAGTTATCATATTTAATAGTATAAGTATTAAGTCACATTTCGTTCACACTTGATGTTTCTTCATGTGATATAGACAAGGTATCCCAAATTTCATGGGCAGTTTTACATGAAAAGATTCTATTAAATTCCTCATCTCCTAAATATAAGTATAAAACATTCATAGATTTGCAATTGTTATTGTAGGAAGTTTTATTAGGTTCATCCCAAGTGATTCTATCTGTAATAGGAATCTTATATTCATCTAGAATTGAAGACCATATTTCAAGGTTCATAATTTATAAATGAATTTTCATTTTAATTTTCCATTAAGAATAATTGGTTCCATTAAAGAATATTGGTCTATTTATTGAATCACCTTCCAATCTATTATCCATAATATAGAAATACTTTAAAAGAGCTAGAAATTAAGAATTAACAAAAAGTTACTGATCTTTAAAGTACAACTACAATCACAGTTTAATAGGTCTAAAAATAGAGTCTTAATAACCAATACTATGATACCAAATGTTGGTCATAGTAGAGAACTAAAGAGGGGGTTAATTGAGTATCTATAAAAAAAATTGTTTCAAAAGTATTCTTAAAATGGAGTTCCCCAAAAAAGTTAAATACATCCCAATTAATCAAGTTTATACAGTTATGAAAGTTTGAATATTTAAATAACTTCTTATAAGATTGATTAATTCTTAGTAATCTTAATATCAGTTATTAACATTACTTTTGAAGATATTCTAATAAGGAAAAGAAATTATAAATTCTTTCTAAGATTAACTATCAAAGTAAATTTAGTGATTTCTGAATTAAATAGTAAAACATAGAAAACTAAATTAAGAAGCAAAGTGGATATAAAACAAGTGGTTTAGTCTCAAGCCAAGACCTAATACACTCCACTTGTTGATCACCTGCCACCAAGCAGTTTATATAAATAAACTTGATCCACACCCGGGATCGGGGTTAACAACAATACACAAGACTGTCCAGTTCTCGCGACCTCTTCCACAGTTCTTCATGGGTACGAACTAACAGGTCACACAGGGACCTGTTCTACACTTATCCGTGGAAATACACAAGTGTAAAAATATGTAAGAGAAAGGATATCATGTATCCTTCAGTTTTATGAAGGAGACAGTGCGTGTTTAATACAGACACACACACTTCTCAAAATATAAGAAAAATAATACACAACATAGCAGAGATGATAAGATAAGATTATAAGTGCTCTAAGTTTTAGTTTATGCAGCTCTGGACTTCTAGGATGAAGTATATGCAGAAATAGAGTCCTCTCACAGAAAACAGAGTATCATAAGTCCGCTAGATCGGGTTCATGTTCTTCGTGGAGTTGATAATGTGGAAATATCCTCAACTCTTGGATTAGAGTATGCTTCGTGTGTTCCTCAGCATTGTCAGGTTGCATGAAATATTGTGCTTCTTCATTATCGCGCATACACCTGTTTTTGTTTTTCTATTGCACTGTTGTTACTACAGCCACCACGATCACTCTTTTTTACTTCTGGCCACGTTGTTCTTTTTATTCTTGTAATGCATGTGTTGGAGCTGATAGGATGAATGTATTCTTCACCTCGTATCTTGTACTATCCTATGACATGTCTATAAAGAAACATTAATTATGTTAGTGCATTTAAATGTTTCAAATATGACCATTAAAAAATGAAAAAATATATTAAAAAACAGTGTCACGGTTTTTCTGTAAATGGAGTTTCCATGAAATGGTATCTCCTTGAAATGGTGTCTCCTTTTTCTTTGAGTGGTGAGACAGCTATGATGGCATGTTTGTATAGAGATCAGGAATCGATAGCACAGATGTAGTGTTAGGATCACGGTGTCTGGTCATGGTGTTTGGATGGTCACGGTGTATGGATGGTGATGGTTTCTGGATGGTTATAGTTTCTGTATGGTTATGGTTTTTGGATGGTCACGGTGTCTAGATGTTCATTCTGTCTCGATGGTCACGGTGTCTGGATGGTTATGGTGTCTGGATGGTCACGGTGTCTAGATGGTCATGGTGTCTGGATGGTTACCGTGTCTGGATGGTGATGGTGTCTGGATGGTGACAGTGTCTGGATGGTTACTGTGTCTGGATGGTCACAGTGTCTAGATGGTTATGGTGGTTATGGTGTCTGGATGGTCACGGTGTCTAGATCCTTTTCCAGAAAAACACAACCGGTGGCAGACTCATGGTTTCTCAGACTTAGTCAAATCTCTGTACACAGACTTAGACAGTGATATTCATAGAATTAATTAAACTTAATCATTCATAATAGAATTTCATTAAAAATAAAATATTTTACAATAATTATTTAAGGCATAAAGAAACTAATCATCTGTACATAGGATTCTAGGTAGATTAAATAGGATTAACAGGCTTTATAGAATGTATATGATTTTTTATCATTAAAACATGATTAATACATGAGAAGTCCAACAATTTGTATTTTCTAATCTATCACATATATATGTAACTATAACATCATCATTCAGATATTGCGCAACTACTGAAATGTATTTTGGATCTATAAATCCATAAATGATAGTGGTTTCATTTTGAATGAAAATCTTCTATAAATACCTAATTAAATAAGTAGTAAATTAATTCACTTAAATTTGTATTTATTTAAAGAAATATAAATTGAAATATAAATTTACTTACATTGAATAAAATTTGAAACATAGGTACGGTGATCTATTCAAAAATAAAAAGATACAAGATGTATTTTTTGATTATACTCGATGCATAGTGTCTTCCACATAAATTAATCATCATCAAAAACTCATAAATATTATCCAAGAAATAAGAAATATTGGATAACATTTTTAGCCCATTATAAATCTCATATGTATCTAAAGTTTTTGGTTTCTGAACCTTTTGTTTCTTTTGTACTAATTATTTAAATTTTAGATACTCCTATATAAATTAAATTTAAGAAAAAATTATAAGTAATTTTCAATAAAAAGTAAATTATATTCTAAAAACACTGCATACATCATATGTTAGGTGATGAAGAAGACTAGTCAACCATATTAAAAAATGACCCACATAATCTACAATTCTGGTAACCTACTCTATAAGTAATAGAATGGGAGCATTTGGATCAATAATAACATGTACAGATACTCTTACTTAACCCAACTACACAGTTTGGTGATGTATTGAATCCCCCAAAATATGTATGCCTCTGTACACTACAATATGAAAATGAATATCTCTAACACATAACTCATAGTATAAGGTCGGGTCCAAATGAGGAGGTCAAGGATCTGAGTAGTCAGGTTGTGATTATATCACCATTTGTTCAAATGTAGTCTACACAAATAATTTTATTTTTTTCACCCATAGACTATATTAGTTCTTCTATCTCTGCTTTTTAAGAATCTATTTATGCATCCCTTGATTTCTTACTTTGATGACCAAATAATTTCCTAATACTGACACCCGCCACATATCCTCTTATGTGACCAAAGTGTTTTGGATTTTCTAAAGAAGTTTCTAGAATTCCCATCCTAGCCTCAGAGATTAAATTTCCCTGTGTCTCTTTCTCTTGAAGGTCAACTTGAAATGATATATTAAAATGGTATATTATTACTATTAATTTAAAAAATAAAAACATTTAAAAATAATAATTAATTTTTTACAATTCTGTTAGCTAATTATTTAGATTTATCTATGAGAAACTTTTTATTTTTTCCCATTATTTCTCTTTTTCATTTTTCATAGTGAGTGGGGGAGATGGATGATCAAATTGGTCCTCTTCTGAACCACTACTAGAATTATATTTAATGAATTAAACTTTTTGAAATCATTTTCTCCTCCAGTAAATGATACCCTTCACATTATAAATCATGAGGGTATATATTTTGCAACTGTACCTCTTAATGAGATCTCATGGATACCCGTTATATAAAATAAATGAATAAGTAATCATGTAATATATAATAAATTTTATAATAAAAAATAATTATCATACCATAAATTCTTCATCATGTCGGTTGGTGAAAAATTTATTCTATGTCTCTACATCTAAATACTTATACTTAAGGCATGATTTTTCATTCTATAACTTCCCAAAAACATGTTTTTTTATCAATTTTTGTTTTAAAATCTCTCCAGTAACCACTGCTAAAGATAGACACCTTTTTTAAATTTCTTTCATTTCTTGAAAGTCAAATGTCATCTGTTATTGAAATCATTAAATATTAGTCATTTAAAATATAAAATATTTGAATAATGTGATAAAAATAAATTAATTGAGATATTTTACCATTATAGACTCTGAAAACTGCTATTTCTCCATCTTATTGATGGACTTAAAATTAGGATATAATCTTAATACAATAATGGTTCTACATGACAATATAACTCTTAAATTTTGTTATATTTGGGCTAATTGGATCATTATCATCATCAAAATTAATATGTATGTGAAAGTTTTGGTAAATGTGTAATCACACATCTACCAACTCTAGGAATCATGCTCTCTAAATAAAAAGAATAATACTCCACCGTATAAGGCTCATCAATAGTCCTTCAAATAATTTTTACAAATTAAATGTTTACTTTAATTAAATAATTTAATTATTGAATATTTAATTATATTAAGAAAAAAACATACATTCACCTCGATAAATGTCCCTCTATATCTAATTATATCATTTAAATAGATTAATGTAATGATATTTTGTGTGATTTTATATTATTAGAAAAGTGAATATCTAAAAACAATGAATACAAAAATATGTAAGTAAAAAATAGCATCACACGTGTGTGAGTTTCAAAAAAAATAATGATACCATGATTCTTAACCAAAAAATATGTAACTTAAACTAATAAGTATAAACATTAAATAAAATATGATAAAAATGATTAAAATTTATAAATTTAAATATCATAGTTATAAAAAACTATTTTTATATATGAAAATTTAACAAAAACATAATAATGTACGTTGGGTTTTTCAATCATAAAATATTCAATCAAAATAGTTGAATAAAAAATTTAACACAAAATTCATATAAATAATTAATATATATATATATAAACATATCAATAAAAAATATAGTTTTTACATGTGTAAATTTCAAAAAAAAATACCTAAATTATTAGGAGAGTAACTTAGTGTTTTCCCATATCCCTTCAACATGATCATTTCATACAACATAGTTTATTTCTACATTATAGTCATTGTAATCATCTAGAAATTGCATAATAGATGAAGAAATATCACATAAATCCATTACATAATCATTATCCTCATCACCCAAATAAATTATTTTCCCTTGAAAAATAACGGACCACTGATCATTCGATGGGTTAGTAACATAAAATATTTACTTTGCATGTGTCCCCATGATAAATAATTCCTCTTTGAAACTAAATATTTTAAATCAATGAGTCTAAATCCATAATCATCATGTTTCACGCCATTTTTACTATCAATTTAGTTACACTTAAATGGTGTTACTCAAAATTAGTATAATAAATTTTCCATATATCATCAACAACTCCAAAATATGTTGTTGATGCAGAAATTAGGTTTTTATCATTTACACTAAAAAAATGAAATTTTTTAGCAATGACCATTGCTCCACTATTTTGAACAACAATCTTGTCATCCTAATTTTTTGTGTACAATGTGTAACTATTAATATCAAAACCATACCATGTTATCACATTAATATATGTTCCCCTAACCAACCATTTCAATTTTTCTGATGCAGATAAATTTGTGTTGACTTTCTATTTAAACCATGAAATAAATGTCTTTTTATACTCAATCATCAACCATTTTCATTTCTTTTTGGATATTGTACCTTCAATATAGTAATATATGATGATATATATGGTTGAACCTCATCTTTGTTATTAAAAATGTATAAATGTGACTACATTTCTTCATCACATGGAATAAACTTTACCTTTAATCCATGAATCCATCTACATTCACTATTAACATTAAAATATTGAGATATGGTAAGACTAATGTGCTCCACTTCATACAGATAATTAGTATATAACTCAATAACCTCTTCTGATGTATATTTTTTAACAATAGAAGCCTCTAGTCGATTATGATTTTTAACACATCCCTTTAAAATTTCCTTATATATTTTAAAATGATACATCCAACATAAACTAACAGGTGCATATATTCTTATATCTTGCACCAAATAAATCACCAGATGAACCGTTACATTAAAAAACATTCATGGGGAAAATATTTCTAGTTCAAAAAGTATGAGGGTATCTTTATTCTTCAATAGATCTAACAAATTTGGATCAATAAATTTTCTACAAATGGATTTGAAAAAATAACATAACTTGATGATTGTCTTTCTGAAAAGTATCAGCAATATACTACGACTAGTAGCAGTTGTTGTGTTAATACATGAAAATAATGATATTTCATACCTATTAATTTTAAATCCTTCAATGACACCATATTATTCATATTTTAATAAAATCCAATGGGTACTTCAATACTATGAATACATTGAAAAAAATTCAAATTCTCACTCTTGCTTAATGTGTGACAATTTAGAGGTAAATATGTTTTGTTTCCTTTAATAGTGGGAGCTAACTCTAAATGTATTCCCATGAATATAAAGTAAAATCTAACATTCAATCCATATTTTATCTTTCCTTTTATGTCTAAAAAAGTTCTAATCAATTTCTCACATATTTTTTTCTCAACATAAATAACATCAATGTTATGTTTTATCTATAAAAATATCTAACAAGGTAGCTCAAATAAGATATATTGTTTCTTCTAGATATTTTTTTGTTGACCAGAGCTTACTTTCTTTCTAAATATGAAATTGATATTTTTCACCTTATTATAATATTATTAATCTAATAATGGTTGTGGTGGGAGATTATATTAATGTATACTGTTAAATTACCTTTTCAATCTATGATAAGGATGATCTATTCACAAAAATCTATGATGTCCCATATAAACTATCTTTCTACCATTTTTCAATTGATAATATGAAGTCTCTTCTTTACAAATTAGACATAATTTATGTCCCTTAACACTGTATCTAGATAAGTTTCCATATGCATTAAATTCCTTTATAGTGAATATTATCATAGCACGCAAAAGAAAATATTCTTTCTTATATGCATCAAAAATTGTAACACTTATCTCCCATAGAAATTTAAAATCATCAATCAATGGTAAAAGATACACATCAACATCATTTACTGACTATTTTGGTCCATAAATCATCAATCTCATCATAAAATATTTTTTATTTTTACATATCTATGGGGAAAAGTTGTAAACTATCCAAAAAACTAGCCATGAACTATGTTGGATACTAAGACTCTGATATGGATTCATTCCATATATTCACAGTCTCATTCTGATATTTTTAGTTTCACTTCCAAAATTAAGAAAAAAAACTTCAAATATCTTCTGTTGTGTTGAAATATTAGGGTTATGTAAGTTTCCATCAGAGATGCACTAATTTTTATACCATCTAAACATTTTCACGTCATTTGAATTTGAAAATAGATGCTTCAAATGAGGAATTATTGGAAGATACCAAATTGATTTAGCAGTAGTTTCGGTGTCGGTACTAAAGAATGAATCAAAGTTGAATTTTCCACCCATCTTATATCATGATGTCCCACATTTAGTACATTTTGATAAAGATTCATATTCTTTACTATACAACAAAAAATCATTGGGAAAGGATGATTCTTTTTATACCCTAATCCCATTGTACATAATATTTTCTTTGTGCTATAATTGGAATCTGGAAGCCCATTGACTTCTAGAGGTAACTCTTTTAAAATTTCAAGCAATTCAGAGAAAATTTTATCACTTTACTCATTTCTTAGTTTAAATTTAACTAATCTCAGAACTGCTGATAATAAGGTAAATTTATTGCAACCTGAGAAGAGTGGTTTCTTATAATTTCCATATAATCATTCAATAATTACTATTTTTTCAATGGTTTCAATACCTACATCATGAATTAATTATTCAATGCGGTCCTTTGTCTCATGTTGAATATTTTCATCAACATTAGATATTGAATTTATTATTATTTCACCATGTCATATCAAATGTGTATAATTATGGTTAAAACCATATCAAATCCGATGATCTTTGATTTCTCTAGAATTTAACTTTCTCATATTCAAACACTTCACACACGGATAGAAAAAAATATTTATTTTAAATATTTCGTTTATAAAATTACAAGAAATCATCAAATTCTTTTTAATATTCATCAGTTGTCCTTTATAAATTTATCCCATTATGATCCATTAATTACCTAAGATCACAATATAAAAGGTGAATATATTAAAACATATAAACATTTAAAAATATATATTAATAGATAAATTTATAAATTAAAAACATATAATCAAAATAATAAATTTTAGTGATAATAATTTCATCAAAACAAACAATTATAAAAAATGATCAAAACATATCATTGAAAAATTTAAATACAAGTAATTAAAAGGAGGTTAAATAAAAAATCAAAAATACTAGATTAAATGACATATAATAACCATAATGTAATCGTGTTTATTTTAATTTATTCATTATGAATGGGTGTTTGTGTTTGTGATTTAATTACTAATATTATTAAATCAAAAAATATATTTTATTTTTTATTTTATTGAAAACAATTAATTTTTAATTTATTATGTTAAATAAAAATAAAAAAAATGTATAATGGAGTATATTCAAAATTATGCATTACATTTGAGAAGATCTAATATCAAAACATTCAACTCAGTCTTAAGATATTTATCATTGATCATCTAATTATCAATAAGGTTAACTATAAAAAAATTTAACAACAAAAAAATTATAATTATAAATAGTTATAAAAACAAACAATTCCAATTAAAAAGAAGTTGTGACACAATAAAAAACAATTTATAATCACATAGACATTTATACTCTAAACCTAATTATAACCACAATAATTTTTAATTGATAAATATGTATATATAAACAAATAAATAGATACAATATAAAACTAAAAAATAAAAAATAAATATTTAAAATAAAAAAATAAATATTCAACGTATAAAATATATATATTTAGACTGTAAATATATGATAGAGTGATCAAAAATGGAAATTGATGAACATCAGATTACAAATAATGAAGCAGGGTCGAGAGTCATGTGTTGTGGGTATTAAGGTTCCATATAATGGAGATTGGTGGGATAAATAAATAAAATGTCGAGCTGAGAGGATGCAATGGAGAAGAAAAGTGATGAAAATGAAGCAAAAAATTAGATCAAATGAGGAATATTTAGTGAGATGAAATGGGTAAGACCATCAAGAATCATGGGTATTATAGATTTTGTAAAAATAATGATGTAATAATGAGGGTAAACTCATGCTAGTATTTTTTTAAGCTTATAATATCAATTTTAATTAAAAACTAACATTAAAATTTTTTAAAAAACTTTCTACATCGGTTTTTATCAAAACTGATGCTGAAAGTTTAAAAAACAATGATGTCATTTTTTTAAACAACTCATGGAAAAAATTCTTTTTGAAAACCTTTTATCATAGGTTTTTAAAAATAATAATTCCAAAAGTAAATCTATAATAAATTTAAAATAATTTTTAAATAAACTGGCATTAAAAATATCTCCATGTCAGTTGTGATGTTGATTTTGGAAAATGATATTAAAATTCTGACATGAAATCATATTTTCTACTAGTGAATAGTTCCCTACTATGATGATATCCTTGAAGTGATATGATAGTATTCTTAAATTCATGTTCTATAGCTGAGTGATATTTTCTTATGATACACATATGATATAGGATATTAGGGGTATGATGATCATAATGAATTGATACTTTTTCTTATGATGTTTTTCATTGGTAATATTTAAGATAGGTGGTTATGAGAACATACTCGTTTTTTGGAATTTTACATGTTATATGTGTCATTGGATACTTCTATATGTGGGAATTTTATTGGTCCTTAAACTTGGTATTATTATTAATGCATATCATGAGTTATGTACTTTGATATATTGATGAAAATCATGATATCATATGTTCATGGTGAAGTAGGATACGTTGGGTGTGTCATGATTGATATGACATTAATGAATAAGTCAAAAAAGGATTTGTCTCTTCCAAGTTTAATGGAAGTTGATATTTTAGTCCTTTATGGGAATGAAATCACCTGATTAATTTTATAACCATGACAGTTTTATCAGTGAGTTCATTTCTAGAAATTCAAAGAAAGATATATCAATCATATTGGTTAATGACATAAGTAATGCAATCTGATTGACGAGATATTAAAACAATGAAATTATATTACACATTGAGCACTCATAGGAGATTGTTGTCATTTTTGTAACAGTGTCCCCTTTCTCTATGAGTGTCTTGATGTGTTGTTAAATGCTAATTTTAGACTTTAGAAAAGTTTGGTCTAATTTCACTGAGAAAGGGTCCTAGATGGTCACACGCTAAGTGTATCTATAACTTCGGTTAAATTTTATATGAATGTAATATTAAAATAGATATTATTCTCAAGTTATGAGAAATAATATTATTCGGGATATGTCGATTGCATAAATTATTTATCGATGAATAATGTAGTGATACTTATTTTTTTAAAATATATAGTCATTATTCAAGGTTTGATAAATATCGAGGAGGATTGACATACTTGGTTAAGGGTCCGGGTGAAAATGATACATTAAATATCATTTAAATAAATATTAATTAATTAATTTAAGATATGATATTTTTTTATTTTTAAGTTATGCGTGTGTCAAGGAAATATTATTATTATTATTATTTGATGTGGGGTTCACTAAGGATTAATAAAATAGTAAAGGACTTGTGTGGAATTATTTATTCTCTGGTCTAGTGTTATAAACCTGGTTATATCATTTTTTAGTAAGAGACCATCATTGTGAACAATATCATGACTTAAGAATTTTTTCAACCCTAGAGAGAACATTCTCAAGAATGCTAAATAAGGGAGAGCTTTGATCCTCCTCCCTCCCAAGTGCCTGAGAGACCAAAAGAATCCTTCAAGTCTCAAATTAGTTCCTGGTGTGAACAATGACGAATAATTAAAGCAATGAGAATCATCCATGCTAGCACCTGATGATTCTATAACAAAGTTATGATATTCATAGAGCATGTGTGGATCACTGCTAAAGGGATTCTAGTTTGGATACTACAATGAAATGATAATGCAACAAGTATGGGAAACTAATTTAATAATAAAGAAATAAATCTAGCTAAAGGTAATTATTATTATTTAAATTATTTATAAATTATATGTGAATAATCCTCTATTATTGGTTTTGAGATTCTTTCATCAATTTTCTTTTGGTTTATTTATAAGTCATGATAATTTTTTGTTATGTTCTTATTGATAATCCATTGAATCCGATGAAAAATCATCATTGTTCATGAGCCCGACCAGCTTCCATTGTGCCAAAAACCTTCAGTTTTGATATGTGATTATTTGACTTATTGTTGTATATATTGTTGATCACTTTCTTTAGTAAGTTTTCAGTATTCTTTAGATGATTACTTTATGTTGGTTGTGTTATGAAAATTTATTGTTTATGAGTTTCACGTGGGAATATTGGTTATGTGTTTGAGTAATTTGGATGAGTGTTGCACTAGTTTATATTATTGCACTATCTAGTGCCATTAGTTGAGATTATTTCACTATCTAGGGGATTTTCACCTAGTGAGTCTAGAAGGGTAAGTCAGGGTTGAGTTTCTATCATGTTTACATAGGCCAACCAAGTGTTCTTTGAGTGAGGTTAATTGTTACCCCCTTTTTATATTTATGTTTCCCAAAGGTTATAGCTCATGTGATGTATTGTTGAGATATTTCTTAACTCATATTGATTCTTAATGTTTATATTATGATGTTCTTGGTTATTTTTTGCACATTCCATGTTCTCATTCATTTCTAAAATTTGGTTTGTTTTATTCAAACCAAAAATATATGAAATGTATTTCCAAATTCATGTTTTAAGAAATAAAAAGTAATTTTCCTAGAAAGGGTGTTTTCAAAATCTTATTTTCAAACTAGTGTTAATAGTTTTCATTATGAAAGATATTATATATATTTATGGTGGTATTCTACTAGGATTTTTCCTCACAGCGTACGATGGAGATGGAATAATTCGGCTTCACCCTTGACCACACCCAAGCTGAGATTAAATAACTCAAACTTGAAAGGAACTATTTACAAGATAAGTTCAATATTATAGAGATCACCCCCAAATTATGTTCGTTGAACCACCCCAAGAAAGTATTAACATTGCAAACTTTACCCTTAGGGCATACGGTGTAATAAAACGTTATGTATCTAGACCTTAATAGATTGTAAAATTCATATTTAAATAAAATAGTGTTTTTCCTAATTTAGTTTCCTTATTATTAACCTTATATATATAATAAAATACACTTGAATAAAGTATGAAAATGATAGAATGGGTATTTGATACATAGAAACATAAATTATATTTTTGGATAATTGTAAATTTTAATTTTTATTAAAATGTATTTTTATGATAAATCAGTAATTTGAAATAAATTTTTATTTGCGTATAATTTTATAAAAAATATTATTTACTTATTTATAAATAATTAAATGATTTTATGCAATAATAATTGGTTTTCTTAAAGATTAGAAATATATTCATGTAATAAAATTAGTTCTTTTTAATAAATAAGAATTTTAAATTAAAATTATCGTATTTAGAAAATTATTTTGATAAAATAAATTTCATTTTTGAATTAAAAATGTCAAAATTAGCCAACAATGAATTTATCATAATTTTCTGAGATAATTTAATTTTTGGGTAAAAATTAAATGCAGTATAAATATACGATGTGTATTACGATGTCATAATGAACTAAAAGTGATGTAATAAATTATATCAAGGTTTGATTCAACCAAAAATAGTGTTTTTAATGAAAATAAGGTATTTTATTATAATGATATTATTTTTCTAAACCTATAGTGAACCTTCCAAAACCTAAAAGATATTTTAAGATTTTAAAAACAATTTTTTATGAACATGACTTACTTCCACATCACTGATGATATAATTTAAAGAAGTTAGGCCAATAACCCATTAAAATACTTAAAAACACTTCCCTTTAGAAAAAAAACATGGGTTAAAACCATTATAGAGGCAATGGTTTTGAATATTTTATAACATAGAGTCCAATACCTATGTTTAGATATTAATAAATAATCCCTCTCTCTTTTTGTATAAATACTCACCCATTATCCCACTCATTTTAACACAATGTAACATTCTAGGTATTTATAGAATAATACATTTTCATAATAATTAATATTTATGAATAAGGTATTCATTTTATGTTAAAGGGGATGATTTTTTCAAAAGCATACTCATCCCGCAACAATGGGTTTCTTCAAAATATTTTGTTGCACACAACATTATGTTATACTGAAAAATAATAAAATAATATTATTATTATTTTAAATGGTAGTTAATTTCTAGTTATTATATTAGAGAGAATGAATGGAATTAACAATATTATAAATTTACATATTTGTTAAATGTTTTTACACTTATCCAATGAATTTTAGAGACTTAAAATGATAATGAATCCAATTTTAAGCAAAAAATACTCTAATATTTTTAAAAGGTCACTTTACCATCTTTTGATGGCAAACCCTTTTTAAATATATTTTTTTCCACTTTTATATGTTCTATTTGAAAAATTAAACTTCTTATTTAGAATAGAGACATAAAAATTTACTTTGGTTGAAATTTTGGTGTTTTTCTGATAAAATCCATATTTTAATGAATAGTGAAAAATACTGCATTTTAATTGAAAACTGTGTTTTCATCTAATTTATTTATATAGATAGATTATCTTTTTAATCGGTTTTAAAGTTTAATTGGATTATTTTTTTATCATTTAATACTTTTTTTCATTGAAATTAATTTGACATTGAAATTGGATATAAACACGTGTCAATATTTTGATAGTTTTTACTTCTTAAAAACCTGTTTTCTTGTTTTGACAACGGGAATTAATTTTAAATTAATTTTAAATTAATTTATGCCTATTTTGTGTTTTGAATATGGAAAAATGGATTCCATATTTGAAAAAATGGATTACATATTTGGAATCATAAGTCCCGAATTATGTAAATAGGTCCCCTTTATTTTTTGACATTATGAATAGTAACTTCAGTAATTATTTCTTTTTACCATGGTTAAAGGGTAAATCAGGTAAATAAGGATAAAAAATAATATTATAATAATATAAAAATACTCTAACATGTTTTTGAATCCTATTTTATGGGTCATGGGAGACCAAAACAATCCTTAGGATGAAATTTTGTCATTTGAGAACCACTTGGGTGTGAAAATGACAAGTTATAATAATTAATTTAAAGTAAAGGGAAATATAACACAAATATGTTTCTTTTTACTAAAAAAATTAAGGTGGGTTATATAATTGATATATTTGAATATAAATAGTCATTATAAATCTAAAAAAAATCATACATCAATGTATTTTATTTATAATTTTTAGACATTGAATAAATAAAAAAATTGATGACATAATGATGATGCACTGATTACCTTATTAATGAAAAATTCAAATAAATGATATTATAAATATTAAAATAAATGTAATTTGAACATTTTGATGTCATACACAATTTTTTTTGATGAAATAAATATTTTAGGGATGATTTAATTCCTTTTTTTAGAAGAAATAAATTTTTTATAACTTTAACAAAAAACAATTACTAAATAGTGTCAAAATTGACATAAATGAGTTTCTAAAACAAATACTATTTTATTAAATTTTATAATAGTAATAAATATATTAGATTCATCTAAATGGATTATATAATGTTAAAATTTTCATTTATTATCCACTTTTGGTTCTCTTGGAATTTTATAGTAACTATAGTAACCATATATTATGAAAATACAAGAAGACATGGTAAGAGTTAATGTTTTTAACTAAGGGTTAAAGCTAAAAGATAAGGTTAATTTTTTTATCTAAACGTATCTAAAACCTATTGGTTGAGAATATTTCTACCCATAATCATATTATACTATAATTATATCACCTTGGATATATTATAATTATAAAATTAATTTATAATAAAATAATATTTCAAGACTTTCCTAAAGTTCCCCTCCTCCCTCTTATAAAAGGCCACCATCTCTACCCACTTACTCACACCTATCAATCCCTTTTTTTCATTCAACTTCTGCTCAAATAATCTCCCAACATCCCTCCTTTCCTAATATAATCCTTACCTTGGGTAGAAGGAAACTCAAAGAATCCTTTTGGCTCAAATCAAAAGGAGTTACCTGATTTAGAGGTAACGTCTTCTCTCAAGCTTCTTTCATTTATTTTCATTCTCAAAACCCTAAAATCTCTTTATTTTATTATTTTATAAAAAAAATATATAATAAATATACTATTATGTTTTATTCTAATATTTAAACATACAATTACGCACACCTCTATCTAATGGATTTAGAACATATTGTTTCTGTGTACGGTAAACTACTGCCTCATGAAATGATGATTGTTCAATTTTCTCCTACCACCTATCATAGTGTCCATTATGATGGAACTGTATTTATGTATGATATATATGATATTTATATTATATCTATTCTTCTATAATTTTCATTTAGAGTACACCTTTATGCTTTTCATGTTGAATAAATACGATAATTTCATTTGAGGAAATGTGGACTACCGCCCCCTAAAAGTGATATGGCTCGTTCATGATATACATGGAATGTATAAAGGATGTATTTAATGAACCTATGTAAAATAAATTACATATATATTATACTGTAATTATAATATACATATTTATCAATTAGTTTTCATTATTTTAATATGACAAAGAAATGAAAGTAGTATTTATGCATACGTATGGCCTACCATCTCTATGAATGGTACATTTCATTTATTATCTCCAAATATTATGGATTTTTATAAATAAACATATACATATATGATATTTATATTTTATTTAAATCATGATCATCATTATGTATATTATGAACTTATGGCCATATGGACAATTTGTAATCATAACAAGTTCATTTTTAACTCAAGTACCGAATATCGACAAAACCTCTGATATGAACTTAAATCATTAATTAATTGTTATAACATGGTACTAAGTGATATAAAAGGAATAAAAAACATGAAAATGGTTCTTAAACAAGTATAAATTACCATAAGTTTATTATTCAGTAAGATAAAGAATGAATGAGACAAGTCAGACTCAAGGTAAGGGACTTCGTCTCAATCTCCTTTCTTTGGGGAATATCTTGATGTGATGCACCTTTATTTTCCTATAATATGTATATAAAACCATTTGAATCATTATATAATGAATTATTATATTATCAGGATATTTAAATTTTAGTATAATGTAATTCTGTAATGATATGTATTGAAGTGCTTCTTATGTGGTAAGGGAATTTTCCACTTCTCTTTTCCTTTCAAGTTCTCTTTTATGTGGTATGTCTTTCAAATTTACATACCATGTTATTGTTTCAATTTTATTATATTCATATAATTTATTATGAATCATTTATGGATGGTATACCCTTTTACCCTCTCTTTTTAATGTTTTCTAAAACAATGTTTCATAGTCATTATGCAGTATAATTTTCGTCTCAAAATCTATCTCTTTTTATCAAGAAATTATTTTATTTTCTCTATATGAATACCCAAAACTCTTTAATTTATAGGGGTATTCATAATTAAATAAAAATTATTTATCTTATTCCTGAATTGACATACATAAAACCATAATTCCCTTTTTTTGGGTTATAAATTACATAATTATCATGTTTTTAAACACTTTTTAAGACGCCTTGATTTTAATATGAAACCTAGTTCTTTTCTTCTCTATGGGTTATTTATGAAATTTTTTATTATTATATATGCAGATCACGTGAAAATAAAGACATATTAAGGGTTATCCTTGATAGTTCTCTAATGCATTGGGTAAAGAAATTAATCTCTAGAGATGATAAGTTTTACGATACCTTTGTGAATAACCTTGGTAATTTGTATGAAACCTTGGGGATAAAACTTGGTGATATGAAACCTTGGTGATAGACCTTGGTGATATGAAACCTTGGGTATGTACCTTTTTTATATTATTATTAATCTATAAATTAAATGTTTTATCCATATTTTCATTTTATGATATAAGTTATTATTGTTACGATATTCCCCTTTATCATGCCTTTATGAAAGTCCTTATGTTATTATTTATATCTCTCAAGATCACATGTAAATTTTTTACCTTGTTTTGTCTTAATGAGATTTTTTTTCTCATCAAAAGTTTTTAAATTTTTTTCACAGGTCTTAATATTGGTAAGAACAAATAATAGTCTATGATGAAATTATTTGAAGATTTTTCTTGAAAAGAAACCATGTTCGTTTTAATAGTTTTTGTTTTATGAAATAAAAAATAGATGGCATATAGTCTTATCTAATTTTTAATATTAAAATTTTATGTAATATTTTATACTAATTCTATAAAACTCTATAACTAAAAGATCTTTGGGAATGAATAAAAATAAATTCTAGTCAAAATTCACTAGAATAAGTTATGTTTAAGGTCGGGTCTTTATAGTTGGTATCAGAGTAGGGTTTAGAAAACTTTGGAGATTAGGATGTTCTCTTAAGATTTATGGATATAATAATGGGTTAAAATTTTAAGTTTGATCATAATTTTAGTGTCTTATAAACCCCTTTTAAGGCTTATTTTATGAAATTTCAAGGTAAATAATGGTATTTTTGGAGACATGTATTTTTGAGGTAGTTATGGGTTAGTAATTTTGGGGATGAAAAATGAAAGTAAAGAATAACCTTTGAGGATAAAACATGTTATTGTTATTTTTGATGATTTTATCTCATATTGTGAGTGTTATAATAATTATATAGTTTTAGAAAAATGACTACTCATAGAATGGGTAACAACTCGTCGCATTCGGCAAGGCTGTGGGAATCGAACCCACAACCAAAGGGCGATAAGGGTGCATTTCCTACCACTGGCCTATGTGAAGTCCCTTGTTATTATGACCTTTTATTTTTAGTTAAATGATATTATTGATTAAGAATAAGTTTATTTGGTAGATATATGTTTTATCAAATTTATATCCATAGTATAATAAAATGATTGGGTGATTAGGTGATAAATATTATTTTGGAAGATGTTCACACTTTAGGGAACATTATATGATTAAGGTAAATAGAACACTGTGGGATTTTAATAGATTACTAGTTGAATTTTATTTTGGAAGAATATATGTTTTCATTGTGGAGTTATAGTGATTGAAGACATTTATGGAAGTGATTAACCTATTTTGGAGAATATGTGATTATGGTAATTACTTTTTGGTATGAGGCTTTAAGAGTGGTCGATTTTATTTGGAGATACATATTAAAATTTATCTTGGAAGACTATGTGATCAAATATTTATGGATTTTGGGTTTCAGCCTTATTTTGGATTATTTTGATGAATTTTAAGGACTTTTTTTGAGTGGTCTATGTAAAACTTGGGTAAAACAATTGAATTTTAGAGATTAAAAGTAGTCTTTCTCCTTATAAAGGATTATTCTTTTGAGGGATTATCTGATATTTTACTACCCATTTTGGTTTTGGTTAATGTTTTAAGATATTATGAATAGATAGTTAATCTTTTGTGGTTTATTTGATTCTATGTAAGTTGATTATAGTGCTTCAGGTGTGACCAAGTCATCTTTAATACTCATTGTTTGGAGAAAAGATCAGTTTTTGGTAGAAATTTATTAAAGGATGAAACTCTACTTGAAAAGTAAGTATGTTTCCTTGTGTTCTTAGTCATGATCGTAAATAAATTCCTCAACTTTATGAAAAGTAACTTAAAAAAATTTCCATTTAGTTTTCCTACTGGGAAATCAAAGACCATTTAACCCATCACAAGTTTGTGGTTTTCTAATTGTTAACTTTCTCCTAATAAGGTTTTCTATCACTCTCCATCAGAACAAGAGGTTATTTTTTCTTCCATATCCATGTTTTCCTACAAGTAATACTAGTATGTTTTATCTTGGGTGACCTTTGAACTTCTCTTTAATTCTTTTAAAGTTGTCGTTTTTTTACTCTTTTTCTGATGTGGGATTTTCAATGAAGTTACCGAGCCCAATTTTAAAATTATGAGGACGCAATTTTCAAAAGGGGGGAAAGTTGTAACATCCCAGGTATTTGTAGAATAATAAATTTTAATATCTATTAATATTTATGAATAAAGTAATAATTTTATGTTAAAGGGGGTGCTTTTTCCAAAAGCATACTCGATACACAACAACGGGTTTCTTTGAAATCTTATGCTGCACACAACATTGAGTTATACCAAAATATAATACAACAGTAATATTATTATTTTAAATGGTAGTTAACGCCTAGACATTGTATGGTCATGAATGAATATAATTAACAATATTATGATTTTAAATGTTTTTTAAATTTTTTTACATTTATCTAATGAATTTTATAGACTTAAAAAAAGAATGAATCCAATTTTAAGCATTCTAATATTTTTAAAAGGTTGTTTTACCACCTTTTGATGTTGAACCATTTTTAAATCTAGTTTTTGTTAATTTTATATATTCTATTTGAAAAAAATAAACTTATTATTTAGAATCAGGATATCAAATTTTACTTTGGTTGAAATTTTTGTATTTTTCTGATAAAATCCATATTTTAATGAATAGTGAAAAATACTGCATTTTAATTCAAAACGGCATTTTCATCTAATTTATTTATATAGATAGATTTTTCTTTTAATTAGTTTTAAAGTTTAATTGGATTATGTTTTTATCATTTAATCTAATGTTTGTCATTATAAGTAATTTCACATTGAAATTGGACCTTAACACATGTTAATCTTTTGATAGTTTTTACTTCTTAAAAACCCGGTTTCTAGTTTTGACAACTGGAATTAATTTTAAATTAATTTATGCCAATTATTTGTTTTAAATTTGGAAAATGTATTCCATATTTGGAATCATAAGGCCCAAATTTTGTAAATAGGTACCTTTTAGTTTTGGACATAATGAATAGTAACTTCAGTAATTATTTCTTTTTGTCATGGTTAAAGGGTAAATCGGGTAAATAAGGGAAAATAATATTATAATAATCTAAAACTACCCTAACATGTATCCTAATCCTATTTTATGAGTCATGGGAGACCAAAAAAATCCTTAATCCGAAATTTTGTCATTTTAGAACCACTTGGGTGTGAAAATGACATGTTATAATAATTAATTTAAAGTAAAGGGAAATATAAGACAAACATGTATCTTTTTACTAAAAAAAATAATATGGGGTTATTTAATTGATATCTTTGACTATAAATAGTAATTATAAATCTAAAAATATTTTCTATATCATGGTATTTTATTTATAATTTTTAGTCATAAATAAATAAATTTATTTATGACATAATGATGATGTAGTGATTACCTTATTAATGGAATATTCAAATAAATGATATTATAAATATTAAAATAAATGTAATTTGAACATTTTTATGTGATCCATTAATTTTTTGGATGAAATTGACATGTTAGAGATTATTTAAGACCTTTTATTTGGAATAATCAAGTTTTTATGACTTTAAAAAAAATCAATTACTAAATAGTGTCAAAATTGACATAAATTGGTTTTTAAAACAAATACTATTTTATTAAATGATATAATAGTCCTAAAACTATAATACCTGGAAACCTGACTTATATAATGTTAAAATTTTTATTAATTATCCAATTTTTTTTCTTTTCATTTTATAGTAACTATAGTAACCATATATTATGAAAATACAAGAATACATGGAAAGAGTTAATCTTTTTAACTATGGGTTAAAGCTAAAATATAAGGTTAATTTTGTGACCTAAACTTGTCTAAAACCTATTTTTTGAGATTATTTCAAACCATACTAATATTATCCTATAAATATATCACATTTTAGCTATTATAATTCTAAAATTAATTTATAATAAAATAATATTTCAATACTTTCCTAAAGTGCCCCTCCTCCCTCCCACCACTACCCACTTACTCACACTTATCAATCACTTTTATTCATCCAAATTCTACTCAAATAATATCCTAACATTCCTCCCTTTCTTATATAAGCCTTACCTTGGGCATAAGTCAACTCAAAGAATCCTTTTGTCTCAAATCAAAAGGAGTTACCTGGTTTAGAGGTCACATCTTCTCTCAAGCTCCTTTCCTTTATTTTCCTTCTCCAACCCCTAAACTCTATTTATTCCATTATTTTATAAAAAAACTAGTATCCTAAATATAATAGTATGTTTTATTCTAATATTTAGACCTACACTTACAAACAACTCCATATAATGGATTTAGAACATATTGTTTCTGTGTACGGTGAACTACTCCCTCGTGAAATGATGATTGTTCAATTTTCTCCTAACTCCTCTCATGTTGTCCATTATGATGGAACTATATTTATGTATGATATATATTATATTTATATTATCTCTATGCTTCTTTAATTTTCATTTTTAACATACCTTTAAGATTTTCATGTCGTATAAATACGATAATTTCATTTGAGGAAGTGTGGACTACCGCTACCTCAAAGTGATATGACTCATTCAGGCTATACACAGAATGTATAAAGGATAGATTTAATAAAAATATGTAACATAAATTACATATATATTATACTTAAATTATAATATACATATTTATCAATTATTTTTCATTCTTTTAATATGACAAAGAAATGAAAGTAGCGTTCATGCGTACATATGGCCTACCGTCTCCATAAATGGTGCATTTCATTTCTTATCTCCAAATATTATGGATTATTCTAAATAAACACACACATACACACACACACATATATATATATATATTATGTTTATATTTTATTTAAATCATGATTATAATTCTATAGATTATGAACTTATGACCATATAGACAATTTGTAATCATAAAAAGTTCATTTTTTACTCAAGTACCAAATATTGACAAAACATTTGATATGAACTTAAATCATTAAGTAATTGTTATAAAATGGTAATAATTTATATAAAAGAAATAAAAACATTAAAAATGTTCTCAAACAAGTATAAATTAACATAAGTTTATTATTCAGGAAGATAAAGAATGAACGAGACAGGTCGGACTCAGGGTAAGGGACTTCGTCTCAATCTTTTTTCTTTGGAGTATATCATGATATTTTCACCTTTATTTTCCTATAAGGTGTATATACAACCCTTTGAGTCATTATATCATGAATTATTATATTATCATGATATTTAAAATTTTAATTTAATTATTTAATGATATGTATTCAAGTGTTTCTTATGTGGTAAGGGAATTCTACACTTCTCTTTTCCTTTCAAGTTCTCTTTTATGTGGTATGTCTTCCAAATTTCCATAAAATGTTCTTATTTACATTTTATTCTATCCCTATAATTTATTATGAGTCATTTATGGAATGTAGACCCTTTTCCCATCTCTTTTTAATGTTTTCTAAAACCATGTTTCATAGTCGTTATGCTGCATAATTTTTTGTCTCAAAATCTCTCTCTTTTTATCAAGAAATTATTTTATTTTATCTATATGAATACCCAAACCTATTTAATTTCTAGGGGTATTCATAATGAAATAAAAATTATTTATTTTATTCTGTAATTGTCATACATAAAACTCTCATTCCCTTTCTGTGGGTTATAAATGACATAATGATCATGTTTTTAAACATTTTTTAAAATTCATTAATTTGGATATGAAATCCATTTCTTTTCTTATATATGGTTTATTTATAAAATGTTTGATTATAATATATGTTGATCACATGAAAATAAATACATATTAATTTTTTCCCTTGAGAGCACTCCAATGCATTGGGTAAAGAAATTAATCTCTAGAGATGACAAGTTTTAAGATACCTTGGTGGATAACCTTGGTAATTTTTATGACACCTTGGGGATAGACCTTGGTGATATGACACTTTGGGGATGGACCTTGGTGATATGAAAACTTGGGTTTAGACCTTGGTGATATGGTTATTAATTTCTAAATTAAATTTTGTAGCCACATTTTTAAGTTATGATTCAAGTTCTTATTGTTATGTTATTCCCCTTTCTCATGCCTTTATGAAAGTCCTAATGTTCTTATTTATATATCTCAAGATCACATGTAAACTATTTACCTTGATTTTATTTACTTATAATTGTGTGATCATCCCAATTTTCTAAATGTTTTTCACAGGCCTTGAGATTGGTAAGGAAAAAGAAGATGCTATGATGAAAGTATTTGAAGATTTGTCTTGAAAAGAAACCATATTTCATTTTAATATTTTTTGTTTTATGAAAAAAAAAATGTATGGTGTGTATACTTATCTACTTTTTAATATTAAAATTTTATGTAAGATTTTTTCCTAATTCTCTAAAATGTTAGACCTAAAAGATCTTTGGGAATGAATGAAAATAAATTCTAGTCAAAAGTCACTAGAATAAGTTATGTTTAAGGTCAGGTCCTTATACACAAAATCATTAAAGTATGAATTTAATATCATTCAACCTCTATAAATTCCTCCCAAGTAGTTCCAAAGTTCATAAGGGGATCCTCCAAGATTTTATAATCAACCTCTCAAGGTAATATTTTCTCTCTACCTCTCTCTCTATTCAAGCACTTTTAGTCTTGTAAGCCTTTTGATTCCTAATTAGTGATGATTAATTGTGTTTATGATCATTATTTTACTTTCCATATGATTCTAAAATAATTATAAACCTCATTAATATCTTCCATGAACTTTTATGTATGGCCTATATACTACCAAAATTATCCTGTGATTTTTCATGCCATACTTTTGTGTTATGAACACCCAACTTTATTTTTCATTTGAGGGTATTCACCAAGATGTAACAATAATTTATTTAATGGGGGATATCATGTGTGAAACCAAAATTTCGTAATCATGATATTAAAATTATGAAATACATTCTTGTGTTATACAATCGATGTAACACATATAAAGTTAGACAATATGAAGGGTATACCTTGATAGTGCTCCAGTGCATTGGGTAATGTTTTTATCTCATGAGATACCATGTATGAAGCATGACTGGTTATCTTAATCATTATATTTTTTTTTACTAGTGGTTATCCATTAATTATGTTATAATTTTACATTTTATGTTGTCATTACATTCTTATGATACTGTGATTTTATGATATCGTTTTCTCATATCATGCCTCTATGTGAGTATGTATGATTCTTACGTGTAACAACCCCAAACATTATATTTCATAGATGATGGTTACTTTATTATATATATTTATTTAAAATATTTAATATATCATTATTACAAACCCATTATTAACATTTTTGAACATAAGAGATATTTCATTATAAAAGTTGTTTTTTGGTATATTATATGTTTTAATTTAAAAGTAAATTTATCTTATTGAGACATTTAATTATATTAAATGGTGTATAAATTTGGATTCATCACATTGAATTTTTTTTGGGAAGTTTCCTCTTATATTTTTTATAATAAATCAATTACCATGATTAATATTTAATTATGACTAATTAGTGTTTAAGAGAGTGATCTATTATGGCATTAATTTTCCTTAGTTTACATGACCTAGAGACCTTATACAAGTCATTTTATAGGTTGTAAATTCTTACCTAAATATCTTACAAACATTACCTCACCAACCTCACCAAATATTCATGTCATTACATTCTTTCTCCTTAACATTATTTTCTTGGAAAAGTTCCCTTTTCTTCACTTATAAACAAGACCACTTACACCTATTCTTTACACAATAATCCATTCGAGTTTTTTGGTGAAACTCTAAAAAAATTCATAATATAACCATATACCATGAACCATATCCTTTTAACACACTTAATTATTCCAATCCCTTCATTTACATGGATAATTACAAGGAAAATCAAAGTTTTCAATGTGAGTATTACTCTCTTATTAGTATTTATTTTTAATTTGTCTCTTCCTAATACTCCATAACTTTGTTAATATAATGTATTAATAATCATAAATATACTTAAATGAAATTATATTAATCAAATATTAATTATTCATTCATTTTGTATCATCCTCTAAGAAAAAAAACGCATTGATCATGTGTATATACGGACTACAACCTTCACAACATGATGCAGTTCATTTTTAATCATCGCCTCTTATGGTTGGTATAAAGGATGAT
The DNA here is from genome assembly GCA_963277665.1 of Viscum album. NCBI lineage: Eukaryota > Viridiplantae > Streptophyta > Magnoliopsida > Santalales > Viscaceae > Viscum > Viscum album. The sequence continues at coordinate 1,423,558,346 of OY728143.1, forward strand.
TTTCATGAATAATTATGTTTTTTATGTCACTTATACCATTCTAAAATTATTACCTTTTACATTTACCATCATAATATCCATTCGTTATGGAGTTATATTGTTAATCATGTATATGTGTGGACTACCGCCTCCATGAACAATGTATATTATTTCACTTAACCACCTAAAATAAATAGACCTAAAATTATAATTAGTAAACTAATATTAATTTTTTAACATTATTATAATTCTAAATTGATATGTTTTTATATATCATCATTATGCCTATTCATTAAGAAATGGGTTCGTTAATCGTGTGTACGTGTAGAGTACTGACTCTACGAACGATAAATTTCATTTTTCATCACCACCCATCATTAATGGTCATAATAGTGGATTTTATGAAGATATATTATATATATTACATTTATATTCTTATATAAATGTTATATTAACATTATGTAATATCACTTTCTTACTCATTCGATCATTATGATACACTTTTTTTAGTCGGTTTACTACCTACTTGAGAGATGTTGTAATTTTTATACAGTGAATGATTAAGTAATGTTATATATTATTCATTAAATTTAATAATAATTTATTAAATATTTTTTAAATCTTCATTATTTATAATATTAATATCTAAAAATGTTAATAATATATCATCTTTGTTCTTTAAAAATCATCGAAACAAGTTTTTCTTCGACTTCATCTTCATGGTTTGTAATTAAAACTTTCATTGGATGAAAGTGGAAAATTATAAATAATAATTCTATTTATATTAAAAAAATAATAGGTAATATAGGAATTATTAACTTGGTATTAAAGTAAATTGATCAATGTTAACATTACAAAGAATTTAAAAGACAATTAAAAGTGTCAACACCTGATGTTAAAAGTAAGTTATAACAAACCACTATATTAATAGTTAATAATTATAAATTAAGTATATAAAAGGGTAATATGGATGAATAATTTTATTAAATATATTATTAATATAGTTATGGTTGTTTCACAGGAAGTTATAGTGTGATCAACTAAGCAGGTAAATAAGGTAGGGGTTTTTTTATCTCAAGGTCCCTTTATTGAGATATATTTTACTTTATGCACCAATTTAATTTTATATAGTGAATATTATACCTTATTATTATTTTATAATGAATTATATTTTATTCATGATATTTTAAGTTCATTTTCAAGCTCTTTATCCTTCAATGGTTTTGATTAAAATGTTGCTCTAGTTGTAATTGTTTTCTCGACTCAAGTTTTTTTTCCTGTGAGTCGTGAAATCTATTCTTGATTTTGATATTCTACTTCTATTTTTCCTACTATTATCTTTTAAAATGGTATATTTACTTATTATAAAAAGATATTACTTTTCTTCATTAATATCATCACCTTTTATTAAATGCTTCTTCAAATAAAATCATTGTGTTAATAAGAATAACTCCTATACTTTTCAATGGATATTTTTCTTTCATGTCCATGTTTTACCTATAAAAAGTGTGATCTATAACATAAATATGTTTCATCTCAAGTTTCCTTAATGTTTCCATTCACCCATTTTCAAATAAAGTTTTATTATCTTTTTTATTATGTGGGTTTCCCAAAAAAAATTAAATGATTTTTAATGTTTTCCACATTGATAGTTTTCAAAAAAAAAGGTTTTTATTTCAAGTAATGTTATAAATGTTTTAATAAGTCTTTCATAAATATTGTTTTAAAGTTATTTTCAACTTCATTGACTTTCTATAAAAAAATCAAAAGAACTTTTTTTAACTTTTTTCACATGGGTTGTTTTCAATAGATAGAGTCTCTTTTACATGTTTCTGTGTGAATGTATCTTTATGACACCTTTATCATTTTCTAGAGACTTCCTCTCTATGCTTTATCATTTTCAAAAAATAAATTCTTATTCAAATTGTTTAATAAAATATTATTTTTTAAATTTTTCCAAAGTAAAATGGAAATTATTATTTTCAAATAAATTTTTGTAATTATTCTAAGAGTGTTCTTAATCTATGTCATATACTTGATCAAGTGTATTCTTAAAATTTTACCATCTACCTTCTTTATTTGGATGGATTATGAAATTATATTTTACATTTAGGGTATGATCCATCACTTATTTTGTCTTTTCTAATCATTTACTTGTATAGGCATGATTTACTTCCAATTCCTTTCCTCTGTGAATTCCCTATTTTCCATTACTTGATTAAAGGGTGTTCACATAGATTCCTAATACATAAATTGATTGGGGAAATTGTTGTCCAACCCATATATCCATTTTTTATATGGTGTAAATACCACATACATAATCATATTTTTTTAGTGTTATTTACCTAGAATGATTATTAAAGTCATTGGATACTCATTTATTTTCCATGGGTTTATCATGTCATGCTTATTAATGAAATCATGAATGATTCCCTAGGGATTCACTTGAAAAATATATAATACCCATTTTGTTTCCTTGAATTTTTATGATATATTGATTGAAACCATTTATCACACCTATGTATGATTTTCATAATGTGAAAGGTGGGACCAGAATTATATATCCCTCTAATTCATTGGGTAATGTTTCAATATCATGAGTTATCATGGTGTGTGGTTAGTAATCCTAGCCAAATATGGATTGTGGGAAGTTATCCTAGCTAACTATTTTTTGTTAAAAAGGTATGGATACTTGACTTATTCTTATGATTCCATATTTATGTTATTTCCACATTCCTATAATGTCATGCTCTTATGTTATGATCATTGTTTAATCCATGTTTTTATGATATCACGTATTTATTAAATTATCTCAATATTATGATCATTCTCATTATGATATCATGTTATGCCACACGTCTCTCATTTTATGCTTTATTATTCTATTTACCCCTACTGAGAATTTGATCTCACCCCTTCTTATGTTTTCCTTTACCCTGGTTATGAAAAATGGTATTATGTATGATAATCCTAGAAGAGTATATTGTATAGAGAATTTATAGGCAATATTGAAGAATCATTGTGGATTTATGAGTTTTTTATATAGTAGAAAAAAGTTTACTTTGGATGAGAAAGACATGGATTTTATTAGTTATTTATTTTTCTTAATTATCTAAAACTCTAAACTAAAATTTCCTTGGATTGTAAATGTGAGAGAGGTATTGTATGTGAATCAAATCTAGTGTTATAAGTTATGTGTTTTCATCATTGGATCGGGGAGTGCGGGTATGAGGGTGCTACATTTGGTATCAGAGTAGAGTTTAGATAACTTTAGAGCTTAGGTTGTTATCAATTGAGGATAAGTTAAGATCTATAAATGACATTAAGAGTTAATATGTTAATGATGAACTTTGTTTCAAAGATATAGATAAAACTTTAGGTTTTTAGTATTGAATATTTTATGTTGTTTGGGAATTAGGATAAGATAACATTAGTGGAAACCCTAGGTATAATTCTAAGTATAGGATAACCTCTAGAAATTTTGGTGAAGTAGAAATTTTGTGGTTTTCATAGCAATTGCATCTATTTCTGGATATTGGAAATTGGATGTGGTTTTGGTATAGATGCATCTAGGGGTAATAACCCTAAAAAGTAATGGTCATGTATATCTTGATCATCATTTGGTTGCATGGTGAATGAGTCCTAACTATGAACCTAGCCAGACACTTCTAGGGGATATGATTGGGTTAATTCACATTCTCTTTATAAACCATTATAAAGGATTTAAACATATGATTTTATGGAAGTTAACTAGATTAGAGAACCTAATAGTAAAATGATCATGGATAACCTAGATTGAAGCTAAAGACTCATAAATTAGGTTATGTACATCATTTATAAATTATTTCTTCTAATCTCACAACTTTCCATTTGTATATTTACTAATTTAATTATTCTCTTCCCTAAGCTTTCTTTTAAATTAATGGATGGATCAAGAAGGAACCAAGATAATAGTGGATGTAATAGAAAATAAGATGATTTTCACAGCCTGTAATCTATTGGGACAAGAACTTTCTTTATAAATCATGTTATTATTCAAATTAAACTATCATGAATTATGATTAATAAATTGAATATATTTTAATTACCTATCACATCAAATAAGATAAGGATGGGGACTTGTGAAAATTCGGGTGATGAATATGATGAAGGAAATAAGATATAATATCCTTTATGTCAAAAATATAAGAAGAAATACACTGGGGAATGCCTCAAATGAAATAAAAAACGTTTTATGTGTGGAAAAATGGGACATAAATCCTCTATTTTCCAAGGTAAATAAATAATTCAATTAATTAAATAGAGGAAGAATATTTTTCTTCTAGTTTTACTTAAGATATTAATGTTTACATTTCATTTGAAATTTAATATTATGTCATGTATATATTTTTTGACATACCTAATTAATTTTTTTGTAAAAAAAATCAATAATTCAATTTATTTAAGGATAGGAGAATGTAACGTCCTAAGATTTTAATATATATATTTTCCCTTTAAATAATAATGAGTTTGATATCTTTATTCACACGCACTAATACAAAGGTTGTCATATATTATTAAATTAAAATAATCATATTTAAATTATAATTATGATAACATATAATATATCTATATATGATATAAAATATTAAAATTCTTTAAATTATAAAATTGGTGTGAAATAATATTAGAAACACTTAATGTTTAAGAAGGTCTTTTTTAAATAAAATCAGTTTATTATTATTATTTTTCTATTAAAAGGTAAATATATCATTTTTAGAAATAAAATTAGATAAAATTAACTTTATTTTTGAATTTATAATACCAAAACCATCTTAGTAATAATTTTTGGGTTTTTTGAGATATTTAATTTTTAGGTGAATAGTGAGAATTATTGATCTTTGCTAATTTTATTGCTAATTATGATATTATCATAACATAAAAATTAAATAATTAATTATGAAACCCTTTTTATCAAAAATTATATATATATTTAATATATTTAATATATCATGATTACAAATCAATGATTAACATTTTTGAACATAAGCGGTATTTTATTATAAAAGTCATTTTTTGATATATTATATCCTTTAATTTAAAATTAAATTTTCTATTATTTAGAAATTCAATTAGATTAAATGGAGGATAAATTTGTATTTAGAAAATTTGATTTTGTTAGGAATTTTAATCTTATATTTTTAGTGATAAATTAATTACCATGATTAATATTTAATTAATGTTAATTAGTGTTTAGGAGGGTAATCTAATGGGGTATGAATTATCCTTCATTTACATGACCTATAAACCTTGTAGAAGTCATTTTTAGGTTGTAATGTCTTACCTACATATCTTACCAACCTTTACTCACCATCCTCTTCTAAATTGCATGTCATTCCATTCTTTCTCATTACTTAACATTATTTTCCATAGAAAGCTCCATTTTCTTTGCTTATAAAATGGACCACTTACACCCCTTATTTATAGACTCATCCATTCAAATTACTTGGTAAAAATATGTCCATTTTTTCATCCTAGAACCCTATCACAAAAACTATCCTTCAGACACCCTTAATTATACTAATCCCTTCATTTCAAAGGATAATTCCAAGTAAAATCAAAGTTCCCAACCTGAGTATTACTCTCCAAATAGTCTTTATTTTTAATTTTAATCTTATAAATATTCTCTAAATTTGTTAATATAATGAATTAAGTGTCATATATATACTAAAATTTAATTATATTAATTAAACATCAATTATTAATTCATTTTATAGCATCTTCTAATAAAAATAATTGCATCGATCGTGCATATGTGCAGACTACCGCCTCCATGACACGATGTCGTTTGTTTTTCATAACTACCTATTATGGATAGTATCAAGGATTATATTTATGAATAATTATTTTTTTTTATGTTACTTATACAATTCTTAAGTGATCACATTTTACATTTACCTTCATTCCATCTATTCGTTAAGGAATTAGATTGTTAATCATGTGTGTGTGCGGACTACCGCCTCCATGAATGGCGTATATTCACTTAACTAACTAACATGAATAGACCTAAAAGTTTAATTTTTAAACTTATTTTAATTTTATAACATTATTATAATTCTTAAGGGATAAATTTTCATATACCATCACTTCTTCCATTAATTGAGAAATGGGTCTGTTAATCATGTGTATGCGCGGACTATCACCTCCACGAACAAAAAAATTCCTTTAACATCACCACCCATCATTAACAGTTTTGATAATGGATTTAATGTTGATAAATGACATATATTACATGTCTATTATTATATAAATTTTATATTAACATTATTCAAAAACAATTTCTTACTCATTCGATCATTACGATGCACTTTTGTTTTGGTCGGTTTACCACATACTTGAGTGATGTTGTAATGTTTATATAGTGAATGATTAAGTAATGTTATATGCTATTAATAAATTGTAATAATAAGGTATTAAATATTTTTTAATTATTATTTAGTTATAATATTAATATTTAAACATGTTAATAATATGTTGTTTTCGTTCATTAAAAACTGCTGAAACAAGTTTTTCATCGATTTCATCATCACGGGTCGTAATTAAAACTATCATGGGATGAATAAAGGACATCATAAATAATAATGGGATATATATTACATAACTATATGTAATATATTAATGATTAAATTTATACAAAATATCAAGGATCAACATTAACATTACAAAGCATGTGCAAGACAATTAAAAGTGTTAACACCCAATGTTAAAAATAAGCTATAATAAACCATTATATTCATAGTAGATAATTATAAATAAAGTATATAAAAGGGTTATAGAGATGAATAAGGTTATAAAATAGATTATTAATATAGTTATGTTTGTTTTATAAGAAGTTATAGTGTGATCAAAAAAGAGAGGAAATAAGGTCGGTGTTTTTTTGTCTCAAACTCCCTTCGTTGTGACACGTTTTACTTTATGCACCAATTTACTTTTATATAGTGAATATTCTGCCTAATTGTTATATTATAATGAAATATATTTTATTAATGGTATTTTAAGTTCATTCTTAATCTCTTTATCCTTCAATGGATTTGACTAAAATGTTACTCAATTTGTAATTGTTTTCTCGACTCAAGTCTATTTTCCCATGAATCATGAAATATATTCTTGATTTTGATCTTTAAAGTCACATTTTCTTAATATTATCTTTTCAAATGGTAGATTTTCATTTTATATAGTGATTTTTATTCTCTTAATTAATATCCTCCCCTTTGATGAAACTTTTCCTCAAATGAAAGCATGATGTTGATAAGAATAATTCATATACTTTACAGTGAATATTTTTCTTCTATGTTCATGTTTTACCTATCAAAAGTGTGATCTATAAAAAAAAGTCATCTCAAGTGACCTTCAAGTTTCCCTTAACCTATTTTAAAATGAAATATTTATTCTATTTTTTATTATGTGGGTTTTATGAAAGGTTTTTAATGTATTTTTTACATTTTCCTCATGGATGGTTTTCAAAAAAATGTTTTCCTTTCAAGTAATATTATAAATGTTTTAAAAAGACTTCCATAATTATTATTTTAAATTTATATTCAACTACATTTACTTTATATATAAAAAATTCAATGAAAATATTTTTAACATTTACCACATGGTTTTTTTCAACGGAAGGAATCTCTTTTACACATTTTTGTCTGAATGTATCTTTTCATCACATTTGTCATTTTCTAGACACTTTCAAATTTTCAAAAAAAAATATTCTCATAGTTTAATAAAATCTTTCTTTTGAAATGTTTTAAAAGGACAATGGAAATTATTATTTTCAAGGCAATTTTCCTAATGATTTTAAGAGTGTTCTTCATCTATGTTGTATGTTTTTTCAAAGGTATTATTCAAATTATACCATCTATCTTCTTTATCTAGATGACTTGTGAAATTATCTTTTACATATATGGTATGATATATCACTTATTTTGTATTACCTAATCATTATCTTGTATTGGAATTATTTACTTCCAATTCCCTTCTTGTGTGAATTATCTATGTTACATTACTTAATTAAAGGGTGTTCACATAAATTTCCAATACATCGATTTATTGGGGAAATTTTTTTTCTAAACCATATATCCATTTACTATACAGTTTAAATACCATTTTTTTAATCATCATTTTTTAGTGATATTTACCTAGAATAATGTTTAAAGTCATTGGATACCCATTTATTTTCCATGGGTTTATCATGTCATATTTATTGATGAAATCATGAGTGATTTTTTAGGGAACCACCTGAAAAGAATATCAAACCAATTTTATTTACTTAGGTTTTTATGATATGTTGATTTAAACAATGTGGAACACATATGTATGATCTTCATTATATTATGGGTGGGACCAAAATTGTATTTCCCTCCAATAAAATGAGTAATGTTTTCATATCATGAGATATCATGGTGTGTGGGCAGTGAGCCTAGCCAACTATGGTGTGTGGGTAGTTAGCCTATCCAACCATGTTATGTTAATAAGGCATAGAGCCTTTACTCATGATTATGATGTCATGTTTATATTATTTTTACATTACTATGATGTCATGATCTTATGTTATGATCATTGTTTAATTAATGTTTTTATGATATCATATCTTTATTCCATGCTCTCAAGCTTATGACCATTCTCATTATGATATCATGTTATGCTTTATGTATATCATGTTATGATTTGTTATTATGTTTACCATTACTGAGAATTTTACCTAACCCCTTATTATTCTTCCCTTTCCTCAAGTTATGAAATAAAGTATTAAGTATGCTAATCCTGGAAGAATATCTTGTGTGGAGAATTTATGGGTGTCATTGAAGACACATTGTGAATTTATGAGCTTCTTATATAGCATAACAAAGTGCCATTTGGATGAGAAAGACGTGGATTTTATTATTTAGTAATTTATCTTAATTCTCTAAAAATCTAAACTAAAAGTTCCTTAGATTGTAAATGTGAGAAAGATATTGTAATCATAGATGTATATCAAATCCAATCACTACTAAAAAAGAGGCCTTTAACAGTACTATAATAGGCCTTTATCAGCACTAAAAAGGTACTGAATACTGAAGCATGGTTAAAATCCCTATGATTTTATTAGTTCTAGAAAATCACTGATAAATGGGTCATTTATCAATGCTAAAAAAAATCCAATAAATCACCCCTTTATCAGTTCTTTTTTTAGCGCATATAATTGACTCCTTTATCAGTGCCAAAAAAATGCTATTCAAGGGGGTTAAATTATATTTTATAAGAAATCTATGATTCCAACACCTTTATTAGTGCTTCCATGACCCCTTTAATAGCGCTCCACCCCCCCCCCCCCGATCAACACTTTTCACCCCACCACCCCTTTATCGGTTCTTTGTGAATTTTCAGCCTCTTGTGCCCGCTTGAATTCAAACCTCGCACCTCTCATTTGAAGATGTAATACATTTACCACTGCACCATGTTTTTTTATTATATGTTTAATAATGTTTATATATATATATATATTTATTTATTTATTTATTTATTTATATTTATTTAAAAATATATTTTTTAGTCATATATTTATATAATTATTTTTAAATACATTTATAAAATATATGTTCATGTGTGATATCTATATATATATACTTATATTTATTTAAATATAATATATATCATATTCATTTACAAATACTATAATATAATGTGTGTGTGTGTTTATTAATACACACATATATTTATATATAAACATTATATATATATATATATATTCTTCATTTATATATACGCCACTTTTGGTGGCAGGTCTACATGGGTACCCTCCCTACGATGAGCCTTATCGTTTACCGACATATGTCCAATGCTGCTTTCTACCAGTTTTTCCCGAACATCCTAGAGACCCCCTTGCATGCCATCATTCACTGCCCAACAGCTAAGGAAATCTGGAATAAATGGGACCTGACCCCAGATGCATCACTGGATACGGCTTCTGACCTCCCCGCTCTCCTGGTGCGATGGTGCTCCTCTCTCTCATCGGCTAATGCAGGTTCATTCTACACCCTGGCCTGGATCATCTGGGTCTGGTGTAACGATGTTGTTTTCCATCACATGCATAAACCTTTTGAATTCTAGACAGAACGGGACACCTCATGGATCGAGGGATGGAATCACCACAATGGACACTAAATGCCTGATGCTCCCCCCTCCTACCCCCCTCATTATAACCCCCCAATGGAAGGTAATCTTAAGATCAATGTGGATGCGTCTCTCCCCAAGGATGGACGTGTCTCCCTCGGTCTTCTGGCCTGAAATCATCTGGGGCAAATCATCACTGCAAAGTATGAATCACATCATGCCTTTTGGAAACCTACTTTGTTGAGGCTAATGCCATCCTGGTAGCTTTGATGTTGGATTTGGAATGTGGGTGGGTCGATATCAACATTGAATCTGACTGCCTCACCATAATCGATGCCATTAACCAAAACGACGGCGGACTCCAGTCATTTGGCCTCATCATCAGGAGAATTCTCTCGCTCTGCCAAGGATTTTCATTCTGCACCTTCTCCTTTACCAAAAGGTAAGGCAACAATACGGCCCACCAGTTGGCGACATCAGGCCCCTTGGAGGCCAACCAGCTCTGGATGGACATTTTTCCTTCATGGATTTGTATATGTACGTCTGCTGATATTCGTCATTAATGATATCTTTTTTTTCTCAAAAAAAAAATATGTATATATATCTATGTGTGTGCGTGTGTTTATTAATACACACATATATTTATATATAAACATTATATACATATATATTTTTTAATTATTTAAACACATGTTTATATATAAATATTAATTATATAGGTATATATATACATATGAATGCATTTTTATAAGGTAAATAAAATGAATAATTTTTTAATTTACAAATGAATAATAAATATTTATTTTATATATTTGAAAATACATTTATATGTAAATATGTTGATATATGTATTTATAAAAGTGATTTATTATAAGTAAATATAAGAAAATATGCATATATTTAATTATAAATAAAATTACATTTTGAAAATGATAAAAATTCAAAACCATAATATCAATATGAATATAAGATCTGGGAATAAATTAACTATACACTAAAAAAATACAATAATAACCCCCTTAAACAAGGCTCAAATTCCATTGAATGTTAAAAAATGAGGATACCCTGACTAAAAATGCAATTTTGGAGGCCTTTATGGACTATTTTGGACTTGAAAAAATAGTGACTTAGGTCACCTTGGGTTATCACAACATAGATATTTTCATAGGTTTCGATTTGATATGTGGTAGAGCCCAAACGGACACCTAAATCAAAAATTATGACCGTTAAAAGTTCGAGTTATGTTTTCAACTTATTTTATATATTTTTTTTTTATTTTTTATTTATTTTATCTTAGAATTTTTATTAAATGACTATTACTCAATAATAATTAAAAAATTATTTATTAAAATTATTTTTTAAATTGTTTTATAATTCATTTTCACTAAATATATTATATATTAAGTGTAAATGTATATTTAGTCTTATCTAAAACATATTTAAAATATCTATATATTATATTTATATCAATATAAATAGATTTATATATTAATATATTATTTTTAATGAAATATTTTTTTTGAAATATACCATTTATCAGCTCTAGTAAAAAAGCAATGATAAAGCCCCCCCTTTATTAGTACTTTTTTATTGGCGTTAGTGAAGGGACCCCTTTATTCGTGCTTTTTTACTAGCACTGTTAAAGTGAGGACCTTTATCAATGTTTTTTTACAGGCACTAATAAAGGGCCCCCTTTAATAGCACTTTTTTAGCATTGTTAAAGACCCCCTTTAACAGTGCTAAAAAATGCCCTCTTAAATACCCCCTTTAACAATGTTTTTTCTAGCACTGACAAAGGGGGTCTTTAACAGTGCTTTTAGCTAGCGCTGTTAAAGCCTTGGCACTAGATAAACCCAGTTTTATAGGAGTGATTGTTGTAAGTTATGTGTTTTCAGCACCAGATCTGGGAGCCCGGGTCTTGGGGTGTTACATGGGGCACCCACTCACAACACCCCCACTTACACTAGAGTCAATTGTTAATAATCTTCAACCCAACAACTCTCACCTAAGAATCATGATTCTTCTAAGATATGGCTTTAGTCGGGGTGGGTTTCCATGTTATCCTTCGTGGCTACTTTTTTTACTATGACTTTACCTCTCTTGGTAAAATCCTTTAAGATGTGAAACTTTTGAAGTATATGCTTTGTCCTCTAGTGTGACCCAGGCTCCTTGGTAAGCACCACTACTGTAGTATTATCACAATAAATTGGAACATGTTTTGCGCTATTAGGCACAACACCAATATCTAAGACATAGATGCATATTAAGACTTCCTAATTAGTTGCATCAAAAGTTGTTATATACTTGGATTATATTGTGGAATTAGTGACCATAGGTTTCTTTGAGTTTATCTAGCTCAACGCACCACTATTCAAGAAAAATACATAGTTTGACAATGATTTTAGATCATCATGATCTATCTAGAAACTAGAATCAGTGTATCCCTTCACTATGAGTTTCTCATCTCCTCCATACACCAGGAACATACCATTTGTATGTCTCAAGTACTTCAGGATAGTTTTTACAACTTCCCAATACAGCTCTTTTGGATTAGCTTGATATCTTCTCGACATTCTTAAACCAAAATTAACATCAAACATAGTACTTAAAATGACATATATGATAGATCCTACTGCTAAATCATAAGGGATTACACTCATTTTTTCAATCTCCTCCTATGTTTATGGATATGTTTTCTTGGAGAGATTGATACCATGTGACATTGGATACCTTGTATTGTTCCATATTATACCATTGAAGTACCTTGTCAATATATGTACTTTAACTTAGCCCAAGTAGCCTTTGAGATCTATCTGGGTAAATATTGATCTCTAGGATGTAGATTGTTTCACCTAAATATTTCATGGAAAAGAATTTATTTAACCAATTATTAACTGACTATACAATTTACACTTTTTTCCCATAATTAATATGTCATCAATATATAATGTGAGGAAAAATTAGCATTCTTAGTAACCTTCATATAGATACATGGCTCATTTTAGTTCTTGACAAAACCAAATTCTTTTATAGATTTATCAAAATGAACATTCCATGATTGTGATGCCTAATTAAACCCAAAAATAGATCTTTATAGATTTTATAATTTATTGGTACTCTTTGACTTTATTAACCCATTGGGTTTAGTTATATTGACGTCTTCAACCAACTTACCATTTATGAAATCTATTTTGGCATACACTTTCCAAATTTCATAATCCTGAAAATATGTTATTTAAAGTTATGTTATGATGGATTCCAGCATCATCACCAGTGATAAGGTTTCATCATAGTCCATACCCTGACATTTCCTAAAACTCTTCACAACCATTCATGATTTATATGTATTTAATTTATCATCCATGTTCAATTTTTTCTTGAATACTCATTTACTCCCAATGGATTTTACATCACCTAGAGGGTATACCAAAATACAAACTTGATTTTGATACATGGAATCCATCTTATAATTCAGGGAATATTTACATTTAGCAGCATCCTTTCCATTTACTTCTTCTTTGTAGGTTAGAGGTTCAATCACTATCTAGGTGTAATGTGTCACCTGACTCAGTGATAATAAAACCTTATCACTTTAGTTATCTGACCTCTTGAGTATACCTAGGTAGTACTTGTGTCTCAAGAATCATATCCCACTATCACTTGTGGATATTATTATTATACCAACTCTTATGTACCTAGATGATCAAATTCATCGAAGACAATCATTTTTCCACTATTTTCATTGAAAATGTGTTCCCTTTCTAGAAATATGGCATATCTTGTTACAATTACTTTTCTATTTGAAGGGTTATATAAGTAATATCTGTTGTTTTCTTTATTATAAAATATAAAGATACATTTCATGTTTTGTGATGCTAATGTGTCACTAGTTATAGTCTTGAAAAAAGCATTCCATCCCCACACACCTATGTGTGATAGACTGGGTTTCTTTCCATATTATACCTCATATGGAATACTATCCGCATTTTTAGTTGGTACTTATTGAAGGGTATATGTTGATTTGTACAAATCATATCCCCAAAAGGATAATAAAAGATTTTTCTAACTCTTTATTGATCTGACCATGTCCAGCAAGGTCTAACTCCTCCTTTCACTAACATCATTCCATTGAGGTGTATAAAGAGGAGTAAGTTGGGATTGTAACACCCCAGGATTTTGTAAAATATTTTTTTTCAAATTAATTTAATATTTTTGATGTTTTTCATTACACGCAACACTATGTTTATCTTGCATTATATACAACATTGATTTTGGCTTGTGTTACAAGAAATACTAAGTTTAGCTTGTGTTTCACACAACACTGAGTTTAAAAGAAACGTGACATACTATTAAAATATTATTATTTAATATGAAAGTTATCACCAAGACATTGTAATGAAGGGTATTAATAATATTAACTAAATTATGAAAATATATTATTTTCACATATATATAAAATGAATTATTTGGTGACCAATTAATTATAAATGAAAATAAGAACTATTTGAAAATAAAGGAAATCATTTTCTGAAAAACTATTTTTATCAATAAATTAAATGAATAACTTTTTGTGAATTATATTAATTAAATTTATATATTATATATTAAATCTATTATTTAACATTTATTTTATGTGTCTTCAAGGCATGAGATAAAATAAATCCAATTTTACGCTTAAAACTGTATTTTTCTAAAATAACAGTTTTTTCATATTTTGTGCACTTATTTTAAAATTATCTTTTGCCACATTTATAAAAAAAATTGAAAAAATTAAATTTATTTTTTAAATCATCATTTCAAAACTATCTTAGGGTAAAATTTTGAGAATTTTTTGTGAAGATAAATTTTTGGATTAATAGTGAAAAATACTGGGTTTTATTAAGAATTATAATTTATTTTAAAAAAATTAAAACATAAAAATTATTTTAAGACGGTTTTAAAAGTAAAATTAGTACAATTATATATATATTAATCCAGTTTATTTCATTTTAATCAATTTAATATTGAATTTTGATATTAAAACCTTTTAAACTTTTGGACATTTTCTCTTTGGAAAACTGCTTTCTCATTGCATCCATGGGATTAATTTTAAATTATATTTTGCTACTTCTATTAATAGAATTTAAATAAATGGATTCCATATTTTAAATAATCATAACATATAATTACTAATGAGTTCAACTTAATTTTTGACCGTAATGAATAGTAAAAATAATTATTATTATTTACCACGGTTAAGGTAAAAATGGGTTTACTGGGGGTTAAACTAAAAAGATAAGGGTTTAAAATGACTCAAAACTTGTTAAAAAACCATTTTATGGAAATATTTAGACCTTATATATTCTATTTTAGATAATGGATCGCTTTTTATCCTTTTTTCATGTGAAAAATGTTGTCACGCCATTTTCTTTTCAAAAATTACAAGTGTGTCACTCACCTCACTTATAAAAGGCCACCCCCTATCCTATCCTCTTAACACTTCCAAAACTCATTGGTTTCTATAATACCTACCCAATTAACTTCATTAATTCCATAATATAATTTTATAATCATTATTTTGGTTATAAATCTAACCTAATAATCCTTTTGGTGCAAACCAAAAGAAGTTGTCTAAAGAAGAGGTAATGTCCCTAAGTGAGAATTTTATTTTATTTCTTCCTCCACCTCTTTAAATTATTATTAAAACGTGATGATTTAATAACCACAATATATTCCATATAATTAAATGTTATTATGTTAATTTAATTACCTAAACAGATATCATTTTCCATCAAATGAGATACAAAATCATCATTTGTGTGTACAGCGGACTACCGCCTCGTGAACCGATGTTATTTGTTTTCCATCACCAATTCTCACAGATGAATATAATGATGGATTTAATTTTTATATATGGTATTTATTATATTATTATACCTATTTAATTATAATACAACATTTATCTTCTTACCTCCAAACCTTTTGGAAAATAATAACATCGCTCGTGTGTACGGCGAACTACCGCCTCGTAAATCGATGTGATATATTTTTCATTCATATTTTACTTGGATGGTAATTGGGGATAGATTAAATAAATATATATGATATTGGTAATATATTTATACTTATGTAATTATAATATCACATTTACCTCCTTACTTTCCATTCTGTGGGAATACAATAACGCCGCTCGTGTGTGCGATAGACTACTGTCTCACGAAGTGATGTGATTTATTCATGCTTTACATGGAAGGTAATAAGGATGGATTTAATGAAAATATGTTATATATATATATATTACATAAAAATTATTATTTAATGGTAATATATTATTTACCTTTCTTTATTTCTATCCGTTGAAAAAAATGTAAACAACGTTCATGCGTACGTACGGCCTATAGTCTCCATGAACAAGATATATTTCATTTTCTATCTCTAAATTTTTTATACTACTATAAATACATATATAATGAATATATATGATATTTATATCATGTTTAAAATTTTTTATATGATGTAACCATGATCAATGTAAGATCACAAAAAAGATTACAAATCAAAACATACAAAAAAACAAAGCAATTATTACCCAAAACGTGATTTTAACAAGGAATTGTTGATAAATGGGTAATAAAAGGTTATAATTAAATAATTTATGGTATGATAAATATGAGTATTATTATTTAATATATTTATAATAAACTTATATTTATCATATATGAGGTTCGAATGTGTACAAAGGAATTTGATACTTAAGGTAAGAGATTTATGTCTCACTTTTGTACAAATGAGATACATTCCATATTCATCACCTATTTATTTTATGTGGTGTATATACTAATGATGAATTTATTTTATAATTATTCTTCTGAAAATTATGGGGAGTTACATATCTATTTGAGTCTCTCTCTTTCATGGGGTTTGTGGTTCAAAATTTATCAAAGTGGTAAGGGATTTTTGTCTCACTTTTATATGTGTGAGATATATTCCATATTCACCACCTATTTATTTTATGTTGTGTATATAATAACCATGAATGTACTTTATAATTATTATCTTGAAAATTATGGGGAGTTACATATCCATTTTAGGATCTCTATTTCTTGGGGTTTATAGTTCAAAAGTTAAAAAAGTGGTAATGGATTTTTGTATCACTTTTATATCCATGAGATACATTCCATATTCACTACCTGTTTAATTTATGTAGTGTATATAATTCCCATGAATGTATTTTATTATTATTGTTATAAAAATTATGGGGATTTACATTTCCATTTTATGATCTATATTTCATGTGGTTTACAGTTCAAAATTTACCAAAGCGGTAAGATATTTTTGTCTCAAATTTCCTTCTTTGAGACATATGTTGTGTTATGTGCCTATATTATTTTATTCAGTGTATATACTTTCCATTTAATATGTTATATCATGAATATACTTCTATTCATAATATATATTATGTTTAATTTAATTTTATTCTTTTATGGGACTTAAAATTCAATGTTACTAAAGTCGTAATGGTTTTATAATACAATCTCATCGTTTATCGAGATTATTTATGTTTATGACTTTAATGATGAATTATTATGATTTTTCCCTCAATAAAATCAATACTTTTATTATCCTCTTGTTATGTCATAAAAATTCCTTATTTCTCTTCATTTTATTGTCACACCCTCCGTCTTTAAAAAAAATTATTAATTTTCTTGGTATCGGGTAGTTCGAGTTGAAGACCAACTTAAATTTTTGGGTTCTTATATAAAAACATACGGTTTGGCCTTGACTTCATCCAGCACATCGCGGTCGAAGCCATGCGAACTCGCCCGATTCACTGCACGGCATCGCCTGGGTCATCGTGGTTCACCGCACGCCCTGCTCGATGGTCAACTAATTAAATAAAAATGGGAAGTGTAATAAAATTTAAGGGACTATTTAATTATAATAATATTATTTAATAATATTACTATTATTAATAGTGTTAAGAATATAAAAAATAATAATTAATTCATTATTAGTATTGCAATGATAATAATTGTTTTTATTATTAAAATAAGTTAATGTATTTTATTTTATTTTATTTGGCTTTGAAATGTTCTGTCGAGATGTTGGCTGAGTCTTGGTTGAATTTTATGTTTTGTCAGAAAAGGATTTTTTTCGAGGAGTGACGGCATGCGATGCATGGGCGAAGCATAATTGTGAAGTCGTGCGGCTTTTCCAACACTGTCGTGTGACCCTCCCATTGTTCAATTAACTAAATAAAATGAATTAATAATAATAATAAAATTAAATTAAATGTTTGGAAGATTAAAAATAAATAAAACAAGAAAAAATGTGTGAATAATTTAATAAGTTGTGTTTTAATGTTAATAATAATATTATTGTTATGGTTTTAGTTTAAGAATATTTTTATTAATATTATTATTATTATTATTATTATTTGTTTTGTTTTAGTTTTTTTGAGGTTTCTTTTATTCTTTTCTTCTATTTTTTCTTCCCTCTCCCTTCCTTCCCCCTCTTCTCATCTGATCCCCCCCTTGCTTGTGCATGAAACCCTAGCGCACTCCTGCTTACACTGTACCTACGGGATCCTCCCTCTCCTGCGCGTTGAAGGTCGATGTTTGCCTTCCCCTTGAACACCACATCGTGATGCCTTGTTCCCCAGACACACCCCCTGTCGCAACGTTTACTTGCTCCCGGCCTGCACCACCATTGCGCGCCCCGCTCACCGGACCATCTGCACCCCACAGCTCCCCAGCCATCCTCCCCCTCGTACCGACACCCCGAACCCCAACTAGGTCATTGAATCATCACCCTGGAACCCCCTAGCCCACTCACCTAGATCCCTCCTACATAGCCTATCTGGCACACCCCCTCTCGGTCGGTGCCCTCATTTTTCCCTTTCAACCGGTTTTCCAATACGACACACCTCTGATGGCCTCCTCTAATCTCCGGCCAGCCTCCTACAGCCTCGCCACCGGTGCGTTCACCCTAATCTAGTTGTTTCTTCAATTTTGGGGTTTGTCAGGTTAGGTTTTTAGGTTGCTTCCGGTTTAATTTTGATGAAAAGGGTTTCATATTTTGTTTTTAGGACATACCCATGTTGTTTGATCTACTCTTGACGTGCAGTGGACTTTGCACACCAATTTTGTAGAGTTTCTACACACCAGTAGGTGGTTCCATGCCCTTTCATTTTTAGATAATTTAATTTGTTTGTTTAGTTAATTTTAACATGTTTTATGCTTTAATTGTATGATGCGAACTATGTTTTAGAATTTTTTTAGCATAATAGTTTGATGAAATTGGATTTCTTAAATAATATAATCTTATCGCATGTGTGTGTTATTGTATAAATGCTTGGAAGTGTTTAATGAATTGTTTGAGAGATGAAAAATATGTTTTCATGTGAACTTTATTTTAAAATGGTTTTTTTGCATGTAAAAATTTTTGTGTTTTTAAGTGAGACCTTGTGATAAATCTTGTTGGGACTTTTGGGTGTTTTATAAATTGTGTAAATGGTTTTTTTAACTAATTTTGTAATGTGAAACATGGTTAGAAAGGTTTCCGGGTTTGTTTTTTTGGTGCGAAATGTGTTTTCAAGGAACTTTAGGTGCGTGTGTATTTAAATGATATTTTTGATGGAAATGGATAGTTTTGATGTGTTTAGATTGTTGTGCACCATTGAAATTGTTTGGAAAATTTTTTAAGTGGTTTATTGAATTGTTAATGTGATGTGAACCCAGTTTGAAAGATGTAGTAATGTGAGTTTGGTCTTAAGGAGCTGATTTTGAGTGTGTTTTTGGTGTAAAGTCGTGTTGCGCTTCTTGGAACTATTTCAAAAATTGTGTATATGATTTATTAAGTTGCGTGAGTAATACGAAATACATTTTTGAAGGGTTTGGCGTGTTATATGTTTTATGTGTGGGGTGAGGGTGAGTTTTTGTGTGTGCAAATCCATGTGGGGTTTCTTGAAATTATTTTATAAATTTTCTTAGAGCCTTATTTAATGGTGAAAATGGTTGTTCAATTGCGCAAATGGTTTATTGAATTTTTAAGTGCTGCAAATGGTGTTTGAATAAAGCATTGGTGTGCATATTATTTCAAATTGGAAATTATGAGTGCAAATATAATTTTTAAGTACAATTGGTATTTTGTAACATATGGAACTTGTTTGAGCACAAGGGAAACCCTTGGTATCTAGGTGAGAGGACCGAAACTAGTACGCTAGTGAATGGAGGGGTTTTGACCATGGTTCACTTAGCAAGTTTAACATGACAA
The DNA here is from genome assembly GCA_963277665.1 of Viscum album. Taxonomy (NCBI): domain Eukaryota; kingdom Viridiplantae; phylum Streptophyta; class Magnoliopsida; order Santalales; family Viscaceae; genus Viscum; species Viscum album. The sequence goes on from OY728143.1 coordinate 1,423,578,704, forward strand.
CACTAACAAAACTATATTGGAGATGATTAGGGACCACTAGGTTATAGGTATGCTCCCTACTAGTGGCTCATGCACAAGAAAGGATATTTTTATGGTTACTTTTCACTAAGGTACGAGGTTCTAGGGACCCACATGAGAAATATGACCCTTAGGGGATTTACCCATGGTGCTCTTCTATTCATGACATAGTGCCTTCCGTCGGTATACGAAGAATCACTCGGGTGTGTGTGTGTGCTTTTTATAGATTTTATTTTCCGCTTTAAAATAGTATTTGTGAAATGGTTTTTCTTCAAGTGTTCATTTTTAAACTTTAGTTTGTAAATTTTTTCCTTAAAAGTGTTTAAAAAGTCTGAATCTGAACAAAAATGTTAAATTATCTTTTTATGTTGTGGCATGGAATCTCTTTGTATGGTGGTATACTATTGGTCCCTTGGATCACACCCTACATACACCTTTGAGTGTATATAGATTATGTTTCTTGTGTATCCCAGGTTGAGGCATTGTGCTCAGTGATGGTGGTTAGATTTGTTATTGGCCTTCTCATGTAGGTCCTTATCAGTAGCTTGTGGATGTTTCACCTCTCTTATTGTGTAGAGGTTTGTTATAGAGTTTTGTTACTACTTTTTTATAGTACTTTTTGGTTTTTTCTAATGTTGTAAATCATTAAATTTGAAAGTTGTTAAGGTCTTGTTTGACTGAATTTATCGGATCTGAATTTTTAGTTTTTGTTAGTTATTTTTATATTTCTAAATCAGGTAAACTATCACCTCATGTTTCATTTGATACCCAGGAACTTGTGCCAGCCCGTGGAGATTGAGAACGCTCCTCGGTTCATGTCGCGGACCGGGTGGGGCACCAGGTCGGATGGTGACCTGGCTTGGTTTGTGACAAGATGGTATCAGAGAAGGTTCTCTCTCTTAGGTCGTGTTTCTTTGGGATAGAGTTTGGGTAGACCAAGGTTAAGGGTATCATAACTTATCGTTCTAGCTACGAGCAAGGTGTCTGGCTAGCACACCTCATGGTGGGACTCGAGTTACCAGGGTAAGTTGAGGCTTGTCTAAGTTTTTGGTCCTTGTGGTTAATCTTGTTTAGGGGAAATGAAAAGGGAGTAGGTTAGTGGTCCCAGTGAGCTCGTAGGGTCTGGCAGGCAATGTGGAGTTGGGGATGATATCCTAGAATACTCTCTGTGGTAGTGGCCTGATTGGCATATGGCTACCAACCATATGTTCCAGTCACCCGCTGACACTAGTCTCCTATTGCATCATTCCTCATCCCTTTGTTTTGGATTCATGGAAATCTGCTTTTTAAGTAAAAATGATTTGGTGTTTTAAATAATTGGTGGTTTTGTGGTGTGTTGTGTTTGTTGGTGTTGTCTCGGTTGTGGTGTGGTTGCGTGCGACACCAAAGGGAGAAGCTCCATTCGGGAGTCTTCAATACCTGACTGCGAGATAGGAAATGCTTCAAACATCAGGGCTCTAACCATAGGCCTCAAATTGAAGCTAGCGCATAGTCAGAAATCCAGAGAGTGTATGGGACCCCGACATTATTTCAGTCATCGGAGTTAAAATTTAGAGCAGTTTAAATAATTTCCTGTAGTTGTTCCATTCTGAATGACCCATCTGGATGCGTGATGTTTCCTGTGGATATGATGAGGCATGGTCGTCTCGTTACCTTAAAGTCATGGGGTTATGTCCAACCAGATGAAACCACTTTTACCAGTCCTTATGGGGTTTGTTCGGGTGAATTGGTCTCAAATTTGAATGGTGCTCATCCAGGGATTTGGAGATGTTGGTTTGTATTCAGTAGTGGTTTTTACTCCCTGATAGTTGGGCCCTTTCCTCCCTGCCCTTTTGGTGGGGTGTTTGGTCACCGTTGAAATTTTTTCAAAGTTTTGTACCTTCTGTCAGTTCTAATAGTGGGGAGACCCACAATAGGTACAATTCCTCTCTATTAGGTCGATACTAGTCTATTTATATGGTGTGGAGTCTACTCGGGCCTCCCCATGCTGGTCGTCCCATGGCAGTTTCCTAGTCTCGTCTTGTTTTCCTCATTCTTGCTTTGGTTTGTAAAGTTGGTTTCTGTAGGTGCGAGAGTTCCCTCCCTTGATTAATCAACTGGAGGTGTTTTAGATCCTTGGGGTGGGTGAAACATAGTGAAAAGTATTTTATAGGTTTCTTGAGGTTTTATTTTAGGTCACCTTCTTTGATCATAGGGTGTTTGTCTCTTTTCCCTTGTTTTTCACAGGGGTCCTTTTTGAAACTTAAGAGGGTGTCACTTTCTTCTTTGGGGTTCAACCTTAGTTGTGGCTTTCCAGGGATGGAAATCATTATGGTGGGTATAATTGTCACACATGTCGTCTTTAAATATTTTTTTTATTAATTTTTTGGGTATCACCTAATCCGGGTTGAAGCCCAACTTAAATTTTTGGGTTCTTATTTAAAAACATGTGGTTTGGCCTTGATTACATCCAGTGCACCGTGGTTGAAGCCGTGCGACCACACCCGAGTCACTGCGCGGCCTCACCTAGGTCACCGCATAACCTCACGTGGTTCACTGCATTCTCTGCTCGATGGTCAACTAATTAAATAAAAATGAGAAGTGTAATAAAATTTAAGGGGCTATTTAATTATAATAATATTGTTTGAGAATATTATTATTATTATTATTGTTAAAAATATAAAAATAATAATTAATTCATTATTAGTATTTTAATGATAATAATTTTTGTTATTATTAAAATAAGTTATTGTCTTTTATTTTATTTTATTTGGCTTTCAAATGTTCTGTCGAGGTGTGGGCTGAGTCCTAGTTGAATTTAATGTTTTGTCGATAAACGAGTTTTTTCGAGGCGTGACGACATGCGGCGTATGGGCGAAGCATAATGTCAAAGCCGTGCAGCTTCACCATCACCGCCGTGTGACCTTCCCGTTGTTTAATTAACCAAATAAAATGAATTTATAATAATAATGAAATAAAATTAAATGTGTGGAAGAATAAAAATAAATAAAATGAGAAAAAATGTGTTAATAATTTAATAATTTGTGTTTTAATGTTAATAATAACATTATTATTATAGTTTTAGTTTAAGAATATTTTTATTAATAATATTTTTATTATTATTATTTGTTTTTTTAGTTTTTTTAAGTTTCATTTATTCTTTTTTTCTCTTTTTTTCTTCCCTCTCCCTTCCTTCACCATCTTCCAGTCGGATCCCCCCCTTTGCTTGTGCACGAAACCCTAGTGCACTCTTGGTTGCACCACACATGTGGGATCCTCCATGTCCTTCATGTTGAAGACCATTGTCTGCCTCCCCCTTGAACACCCCATCGTGCTGCCTTGTTCCTAGGACACACACATTGTCGCGCCGTTTCCTTACTCCCGGCTAGCACCGCCATCGCGTGCCCCGCTCGCTGGACTAGCCTTACCCCACAGCTCCCCAGCCGAATTCCCCCTCACACTGACACCCTGAACTCCAGCCAGTCCTTCGTGCTGTCTCCCTAGAACCCCCCAGCCCGCTCGCCCGGATCCCTCCTACCCAGCTTGTTCATCACGCCCCCTCTCGGCCGGTACCCTCATTTCTCCCTTCCAACCAGTTTTTCCAGCACAACACACCTCTGATAGCCTCCTCTAATCTCTGGTCAGCCTCCTGAAGCCTCTCCACTGGTGCATTCTCCCTCGTCTAGTTGTTTATTCAATTTTGGGGGTTTTCCGGTTAGGTTTTTAGGTTGCGGACGGTTTAATTTTTATAAAAAGGGTTTCATGTTTTGTTTTTAGGACATACCCCTGTTTTTTGATCTGCACTTGACGTGCAGTGGAATTTGCGCCCCAATTTTTTGGATTTTCTACACACAGGTAGGTGGTTCTATGCCCTTTCATCTTTAGATAATTTAATTTGTTTTTTTAGTTAATTTTAACATGTTTTATGCTTTAATTGTATGTTGTGAACTATGTCTTAGAATTTTTTTTGGCATTCTCGTTTGATGAAATTGGATTTCTTAAATAATATAGTCTTGTTGCATATGTGTGTTATTGTATAAATGTTTGTAAGTGTTTAATGAATTGTTTGAGAGATGAAAAATATGTTTTCATGTGAACTTTATTTTAAAATGGTTTTTTTCATGTAAAAATTGTTGTGTTTTTAAGTGAGACCATGTGATAAATCTCATTAGGCCTTTTGGGTGTTTTATAAATTATGTAAATGGTTTGTTTAACTAATTGTGTAATGTGAAACATGGTTGGAAAGGTTTTCGGGTTTTTTTGTTTGGTGTGAAATGTGTTTTCAAGGCACTTTAGGTGCGTGTGTATTTAAATGATATTTTTGATATAAAATGGATTGTTTTGATGTGTTTAGATTTTTGTGCACCATTGAAATTGTTTGGAAAATTGTTTAAGTGGTTTATTGAATTATGAATGTGATGCAAACCCATTTTGAAAGATGTTATAATGTGAGTTTGATCTTAAGGAAATTATTTTGAGTGTGTTTTTGGTGTAAAGTCATGTTCCGCTTCTTTCAAGTGTTTCAAAAATTGTGTATATGGTTTATTAAGTTGTGTAGGTAATGTGAAATACATTTTTGAAGGGTTTGGAATGTTATATGTTTTATGTGTGGGGTGCGGGTGAGTTTGTTGTGTGTGTGAAGCCATGTGGTATTTCTTGAAATTATTTTATAATTTTTCTGAGTGCCTTATTTAATGGTGAAATTGGTTGTTTAATTGTGCAAATGGTTTATTGAATTTTTAAGTGCTGTAAATGGTGTTTAAAGAAAGCATTGGGGTGCGTATTATTTCAAAGTGTAAATTATGAGTGAAAATATCATTTTTAAGTAAAATTGGTATTTTTTGACATATGAAACTTGTTTGAGAACAAGGGAAACCTTGGGTATCTAGGTGGGAGGACCGGAACTAGTACGCTAGTGAACGGAGGGGTTTTGACCATGGTTCACTTAGCAAGTTTGATGTGAGAACACTAAAAAAACTATATTGGAGTTGATTGGGGAACACTAGTTTATGGGAATGACCACTACTAGTGGATCGTGCATGAGAATGGATATTTTTTATGGTTACTTTTCACCGAGGTACGAGGTTCTAGGGACCCATACAAGCAAGATGACCCCTGAGGGATTTACCCATGGTGCTCTATTATTCATGACATGGTGCCTTCTGTTGGTATACGAAGGATCACTCGGGTGTGTGTGTGTGCTCTTTATAAATTTTCTTTTCCAATTTAAAATATTATTTGTGAAATGGTTTTTCTTCAAGTGTTCATTTTTAAACTTCAGTTTGTAAATGTTTTCCTTAAAAGTGTTTAAAAAGCATGAATCTGAAAAAACGTGTTAAATTATATTTTTGATATTGTGGCATGAATTATCTTTGTATGGTGGTATCCTATTGGGCCCTTGGCTCACACCCTACAGACACCTTTGTGTGTATGTAGATTCTATTTCTTGTGTATCCCAGGTTGAGGCATTGTGATCAGCAATGGTGGTTCGAGTCATTAGTTGCTTTCTCGTGCAGGTCCTTGTCGGTAGCTTGTGGATGTTGAACCTATCTTGTTGCATGGAGGTTTGTTATAGAGTTTTGTTACTCCTCTGTCGTAGTACTTTGTGGTTTTGTCTAACATTATAAATCATTAAATTTGAAAGTTGTTAAGGGTTTGTTTGACTGAATTTATTATATCTTAATTTTTAGTTTTTTTTGGTTATTTTTATATTTCTAAATTGGGTAAAACTTTCCCTCATGTTTCATTTGATACTCGGGCACTTCTGCCAACCCGTGGAGATTGGAAACGCTTCTCGGGTCATGTCACGGAATGGGTCGGGTGCCGGGTCGTATGGCGACCTGGCTTGATTCGTGACAAAATGGTATCAGAGCAGGTTCTCTCTCTTGGGTTGTGTTTATTTTGGATAGAGTTAGGGTAGAGCAAGGTTAAGGGTGTCAGAACTTGACGTTCTATCTGTGAGCAAGGTTCCTGGATAGCACACCTCGTGGAGGGACTCGAGTTACCAAGGTAAGCTGAGGCTTGTCTGAGTCTTTGGTCCTTGTGGTTAATCTTGTTTAGGGGAAATGAAAAGGGTGTAGTTTTAGTGGTCCTAGTGAGCTCGTTGGGTCTGGAAAGCCATGTGGAGTTGGGAAAGTTGTCCTAGAATACTCTCTATGGAGGAGGATTGATTGGTGTATGGCCGCCAACCATATGTTCCAGTCACACACTGACACTATTTTCCTCTTGCATCGTTCCTCGCCCCTTTGTTTTGGATTCATGGAAATATGTTTTTTAAGTAAAAATGATTTTGTGTTTTAAATAATCGGTGGTTGTGTGGTGTGTTGTGTTTGTTGGTGTTGTCTCGGTTGCAGTGTGGTTGCGTGAGACACCAAAGGAAGAAGCTCCGTTCGGGAGTCTTCAATACTTGACTGCGAGGCAGGAGATGCTTCAAACATCAGGGCTCCAGCCATAGGCCTCAAAGTGAAGTTGGCGCGTGGTTAGGAACCCAGAGAGTGTATGGGACCCCGACTTTATTTCATTCATCGGTGTTAAAATTTAGAGTAGTTTAAATCATTTCATGTAGTTTTTTCATTCCGAATGACCCATCTGGGTGCATGAGGTTTCATGTGGCTATGAGGAGGCATGGTCATCTCGTTACCTTAAAGTCCTGGGGTTTGCGTCCAAATGGATGAAACAGCTTTTAGAGGTCCTTATGGGGTCTGTTCGGGTGAATTGGTCTCAAATTTTAATGGTGCTTATCCAGGGATATGGAGATGTTGGTTTGTCTTTGGGAGTGGTTTTGATGCCCTGGTAGTTGGTTCCTTTCCTCCCTGCCCTTTTAGTGGTGTGTTTGGTCACCGTCAAAATTTTTTCAAAGTTTTGTACCTTCTGTCAATTATAATGGTGGGGAGACCCATGATGGGTACAATGTCTCTCAATTAGGTTGATGATAGTCTATTTCTATGGTGGGGAGTCTGCTCAGGACTCCCCGTGTCGATCTCCCCATGGCAGTTTCCCAGTCTCATCTCGTTTTCCTCAATCTTGCTTTGATTTGTGAAGTTGGTTTCTGTAGGTGCGAGATTTCCCTCCCTTGATTAATCAACTGGAGTTGTTTTAGCTCCTTAGGGTGGGGACACATAGTGAAAGTCTTTTACAAGTTTCTTGAGGTTGTCATTTAGGTCACCTTCTTTGAGAATGGGTCATTTGTCTCTTTTCCCTTGTTTTTCACAGGGGTCCTTTTTGAACCTTAAGGGTGTGTTTCTTTCTACTTTGGGGTTAAACCTTAGTTGTGGCTTTCCTGGGATGGAAAGCTTTATGGTGGGGAGAATTATCACCCCCGATGTATTTAAATATTTTTTTTATTAATTTTCTAGTTATTGGGTAGTCTGGGTTGAATCCCGATTTAAATTTTTGGGTTCTTATTTAAAAACGTGTGGTTTGGCCTTGACTACGTCCAGCGCACCGCAGTCGAAGCCGCGCGATCTTGCCTGAGTAACTATGCGGCCTTTCCTGGGTCGCCATGTGACCTCACCCAGTTCACTACACACCCTGCTCGATGGTCAACTAATTAAATAAAAATGATAAGTGTAATAAAATTTAAGGGACTATTTAATTATAATAATTTTGTTTGAGAATATTATTATTATTAATAGTGTTAAGAATATAAAAAAATAATTAATTCATTATTAGTATTTTAATGATAATAATTTTTGTTATTATTAAAATAAGTTAATGTATTTTATTTTATTTTATTTGGCTTTAAAATGTTCTGTCGAGATGTGGGCTGAGTCCTGGTTGAATTTAATGTTTTGTGAGAAAACGAGTTTTTTTAGGCGCGATGGCATACGACGCACGGGCGAAGTATAATTGTGAAGTCGTGTTGCTTCACCAGTGATTCCATGTGACCCGCCCGTTGCTCAATTAACCAAATAAAATTAATTCATAATAATAATGAAATAAAATTAAATGTGTGGAAGAATAAAAATAAATAAAATGAGAAAAAATGTGTTAATAATTTAATAAGTTGTGTTTTAATGTTAATGATAATATTATTTTTATGGTTTTAGTTTAAGAATATTTTTATTAATAATATTATTATTATTATTATTATTTGTTTCATTTTAGTTTTTTTTAGGTTTCTTTTTTTATTCTTTTATTTTTATTTTTTGTCTTTTTTTCTTCCCTCTCCCTTCCTTCCCCCTCTTTTTTCGGATCCCCCTCCCCTCTTTTCTTGTACTCGAAACCCTAGCGCACTCCAGCTTACGCCACACCTACGGGCTCCTCCCTGTCCTATGCGCTGATGGTTGCTGCCCGCCTCCCCCTTGAACACCCCGTCGTGCTACCTTGTTCCCCAGACACACCCCCTATCGCTCCATTTCCTTGCTCCCGGCCTGCACCACCATCACACACCCCGCTCTCTGGACCAGCCACACCCCACAGCTCCCTGGCTGGCCTCCCCCTCGCACTGACACCCCGAACCCCAGCTAGGTCGTCGCGCCATCACCCTAGAACCCCCTAGCCCGCTCGCCTGGATCCCTCCTACCCAGCCTGTTCGGCACGCCCCCTCTCGGCTGATGCCCTCATTTCTCCCTTCAAACCGGTTTTTCCAGCACGACACACCTCTGATGGCCTCCTCTAATCTTCGTCCAGCCTCCCGTTGCCTCGCCACTAGAGTGTTCACCCTCGTCTAGTTGTTTCTTCAATTTTGGGGGTTGTCGGGTTAGGTTTTTAGGTTGCGGCCAATTTAATTTTGATGCAAAGGGTTTCATATTTTTCTTTTAGGACATACCCATGTTGTTTGATCTGCGCTTGATATACAGGGGCCTTTGTGCACCAATTTCACTGAGTTGATACACACTGGTAGGTGGTTCCATGCCCTTGCATTTTTAGATAATTTAATTTGTTTGTTTAGTTAATTTTAACATGTTCGATGCTTTAATTGTATGATGCAAACTATGGTTTAGAATTTTTTTTGGCATACTCATTTGATGAAATTGGATTTCTTAAATAATATAGTCTTATCGCATATGTGTGTTATTATATAAATGCTTGGAAGTTTTTAATGAATTCTTTGAGAGATGGAAAATATTTTTTCATGTGCACTTTATTTTAAAATGGTTTTTTTCATGTAAAAATTGTTGTGTTTTTAAGTGAGACCTTGTGATAAATTTAGTTGGTCATTTTAGCTGTTTATAAATTGTGTAAATGGTTTGTTTAACTAATTGTGTAATGAAAAATATGGTTGGAAAGGTTTTCAGGTTTGTTTGTTTGGTGCGAAATGTGTTTTCAAGGCACTTTAGGTGTGTGTGTATTTAAATGATATTTTCGATGAAAATGGATTGTTTTGATGTGTTTAGATTTTTGTGCACCATTGAAATTGTTTAGACAATTGTTTAAGTGGTTTATTGAATTGTGAATGTGATGTGAACCCAATTTGAAAGATGTTGTAATGTGAGTTTGATCTTAAGGAGTTGATTTTGAGTGTTTTTTTAGTGTGAATTCATGTTACGCTTATTGAAAGTGCTTCAAAAATTGTGTATATGGTTTATTAAGTTGTGTGAGTAATGCGAAATACATTTTTGAAGGGTTTGGAATGTTACATGTTTTATGTGCGGGGTGTGGGTGAGTTTTTGTGTGTGAAAATCCATGTGGGATTTCTTGAAATTATTTTATAATTTTTCTTAGAGCCTTATTTAATGGTGAAAATGGTTGTTTAATTGCGCAAATGGTTTATTGAATTTTTAAGTGTTGTAAATGGTGTTTGAAGAACGTATTGGTGTGTGTATTATTTCGAAGTGGAAATTATGAGTGCAAATAGAATTTTTAATTAAAATTGGTATTTTTTGACATATGGAACTTTTTTAGCACAAGGGAAACCCTGGGTATCTAGGTGGGAGTACTGGAACTAGTATGCTAGTGAACGGAGGGGTTTTGACCATACTTCACTTAGCAAGTTTGACGTGACAACACAAACAAAACTATATTGGAGATGATTGGGGACCACTAGGTTATGATTATGCTCCCTACTAGTGGCTCGTGCACGAGAACGGATATTTGTTATGGTTACTTTTCACCGAGGTACAATGTTCAAGGGACCCACACGAGCAAGATAACCCTTAGGAGATTTACCCATGGTGCTCCACTATTCATGACATGGTGCCTTCCATCGGTATGCGGGGGATCACTCGGGTGTGTGTGTGTGATCTTTATAAATTTTATTTTCCACATTAAAATAGTATTTGTGAAATGGTTTTTCTTCAAGTGTTCATTTTTAAACTTCAGTTTGTAAATGTTTTCCTTAAAAGTTTTTAAAAGGCATGAATTTGAACAAACATGTTAAATTATCTTTTTGATGTTGTGGCATGGAATCTCTTTATATGGTGGTATCCTATTGGGCCCTTGTCTCACACCCTACATACACCTTTTGGTGTATGTAGATTTTGTTTCTTATGTATCCCAATTTGAGGCATCGTACTCAGTGATGGTGGTTCAAGTCGTTAGTGGCCTTCTCATGCAGGTCCTTGTCAGTAGCTTGTGGATGTTGCACCTCTCTTGTTGTGTGGAGGTTTGTTATAGAGCTTTGTTAATCCTCTATCGTAGTACTTTGTGGTTTTGTATAATGTTGTAAATTGTTAAATTTTAAAGTTGTTAAGGGCATGTTTGAATGAATTTATCAAATCTTAATTTTTAGTTTTTTTTGGTTATTTTTATATTTATAAATTGGGTAAATCATTCCCTTGTGTTTCATTTGATACTCGGTCACTTGTTCCAGCCCATGGAGATTGGTAACTCTCCTCGATTCACGTCACGAACCAGGTCAGGCACCCAGTCAGATGGCAACCCGTCTAGGTTGTACACAATAATTCAAAGAAATGTTTTTAAGAAAAATCTATTGTATTTCTATCTTCTGTCGAAACCCCGTTTCTCTTCTAAAACCATTTTTTCTAAAAAAAAATTCAAAAATGTTTTTAACATTATTCAAATGATTTATTAAATGAATTTTTACCCATGTTTTAATTTTTTACAAATTTTTTTAAAAGTAATCTTCATGTGATTTTCCAAACACTACCTCTTTGGATTTTACCAAAAATTTTAAAGGGATATTTGTTTTAAAGTGTACGAAATGAATAGTATTTTATGTCTTCATGACCACTCTTTATTTTAAATATTTCTTTATAATTTTACAAGTTTTTTTTCAAATAAAAGTATTTTTAAAATGTTTCATGTTTTAAATTTTTTTTTCCTAAGTGAAAAGGTTATTTTACTCAAGAAATGTTTTAAATGGTATTTTAATTCTTCATTTATAAGTTTCCAAATTTGTCTTCAAAGAAAAATGTTTTAAAAATGTTTTATGTTTTAAAATGTTTTTTTCAAAGTGGAAATTATTCTCTCCTCAAGAAAGGTTTAAAATTATTTTTAAATCTTTTTTTATAAGTTTCAAATTTTATTTTCAAAGGAAAGTATTTCCAAAATATTTTATGAATTTTTAGTTTTAAAAATTGATTTTCAAAGAAAAGTTATTTTCCTCAAGAAATGTTCCAAATGTATTTTCAAAATCATTTTCCTAATAAGATGAAATCATTTGATGTTTCTTTTTCTTTACTAGGTATATGATCCAAGGATATAATTATTATTAATTTTTTGAATGGTTTATGTTTATAATGACAAGAAGTTTATGAAAATCATTTATTTTCCATGGGTTATACCATGATAAAATGATTGTGGAACCCTCTTATTTTTTCATGGGTTATGCTATGATGAAATTATGAAATTTATATAAAACCTATTTCATCTCCATGGGTTATGCTATGATGTAATGCTTATGAAAAACATCTATTTTCATGGGTTCTGATATGATGGATGTTTTATGATATTATGGAACATATATGTATAATTTTCATTATGTGATGGTTGGAACCTATATCTCCTTCTAATTAATTGGGTAAAGATTAAAATCTCATGAGATAGATAAGACTGGAATGGGAAGTGAAACCAATTCAGTAAGGGACTTTTTTTACTATGATAGTTTTAGGAGTGAACCTTGACTACTATGATGGTTTAGGGAGTGAAATCATTACACTATGATATCCTTGGAAATGAGCCTTAACTAATAAGGAAATTATGTTTTTTTCTTATGTGTATTCCAAAAATCTATGTCTTATTCCAATTTTATGTTCCCATGGATCATGTTCTTTGATTTCTATATGATTCATGTCTTATGAACTACCAATATTTATGTCATTACTGAAGATTATAATATTTTATATGTAGGGTATGATTTTAAAATGTTATTATCACATTATCATTCCCTAGTACTCATGTAATGCTTATATATCTCCCTTTTTTACCCTTATTGGGTGTCTGATATCACCCTTTATTATGTTTCCTTTTCCTAGTTTAGGACAAAAGGTTTTAAGTAGGGTATGTATAAGAAGATTACTATGTGGGAAGATATTTATGGGATATATTGAAGATATTTCAAGAAATAAAAAGATTTTATGTCTAGTCTCCAAAGTCACTATACCTTTATGATCCTTTGGTGTGTGTTTATGTAATGTAATGAATATTCATATAAAAAGATGTAATATATATGGGAAGAGTGAGATGGTATGGTAACTGCCATCGGGACTAAGCACCGTGAAGATTTGTATGGGGAAATTCTAGTCGATCAGCAATGAAAGTGGGGAGCTAAAGGTGATCAATGATGCAGAAGATGGGGAGGGGAAGTTCTAGTGGTCTAGGCTTACGGTTCATGTATGGGCATGGTATGCCTCTAGGCCTTCAGGTCATGTATTATGGGTCATGTCGGGACTTGTTCCTTGGGCCTACAAGTCATGTACGGGTTCCCTTTCAACCCTTAAAATGGGTATTATCTATAAAAAAATAAAAAAAAGGACTTTGGGACATTCGGAGTATGTATGAGAAGTTTGGGTCTTTACAGTGATATTATCCCACACTCCTTTAAGTGATCAATGAGATCTTGGTTGATATAATCTCTACCTAAATCTAAGAGGAGTTCCTTAATCTTCTTACCAGGCTAGTTTTCTACTTCATTTTTTGTATTAAACATATGAAATGAATATAACTTATACAATATTAAGTATATATGGTCATACCTACTATAGTCATTTGTAAATGTAATGAACTAAGAAAACACACCCCTAGACTTAATTGTAAATAGACCACATGCATCATTATGATTCAATTTTATTAGTTTAGTATCCCTTACTCCTATCCTAGTGAAGATTACTTTAGTCATTTTCCCTTGTAAACAAGTGTGACATGCATCCAAGGTTTTTAACTTGATAGAGTCCAAATACCTTTCTTGGTGTAATTTATGTATACGTTTCTCATTTATATGACCACACCTGAATATCCTTGGGTGAGTGTTATGTGATTAATTTTCATTGGTTTTGTTAATGATTTCCATTAAAAGGTTTCTAAATTCAAGTATATACAATTCATTGTTAAGATGCACCATACCATAACATATGTTATCGTTATAAAAGATAAAACATTAATTTCCAAACTTGAAATAAAATACCACAATGTACAAACCCAACACATAGATTATGTTTTTGGTTACTAAAGGTATATAATAATAGTTTTTTAACACAATAACCACTAGGAAAAGTCATATGATAATCTCTCACTGCCAAGGCTGATAGTCTTGCACCATTTGTGACCCATAGATCCACCTCATCCTTTTTAATATTTTGGAATCTACTTGGTTCTTGTACATGGATAAAAATGTGTGAGCCACATATTATATCCAATACCCAACTTATAGATAAACACAAATTTCATTCAATTAAAAAAAATACTAGATCCATAAATGTAACATCCCTAGAAAAGTTCTTCTTTTAATAAAGGAACTCTTGCCTCTCAATAAATTTTTATTATGTTTCAAAATAGAAGCACATAAAAAGAATTTTACATTTTGTAAGAATATTAAAAATAATTCATAGATATGGACTAATAAAACTAGGAAAAGCAAAGTTATATACACATTTAAGAACAGTACATTCACTAAAACAAACTTCATAAGCTTGAATTCCCCCAAGAAGATTTCCCTTGTCATAATTATCATAAAAATGAATAAGAATTGTTAGGAGAACAATAGAAATTATCAAAGGATGTGTAATAACCTTTTTAATTGATTTAGTGAGAGATGAAGAGAGGACTATGGTGTATTTATAGGGAAATATGGTTGTTTAGCATGAGGAACACTGGTTAATACAGTCGATGGGCATTATGATCATTAATCAATAAGGCGGTTGGTCATTATTGTTATTATTGGGGAAATAAAGTTACAATTGGAATTATTTTATAATTTTTTTTTTTGAACTATATAAATATTTTAATTTATTTTAAAATTATGTTTATAGGTTTTAAAAAAATGTTATTTTCATGGAATTGTATTATAAAAAGTGAAAATACCATTTTTTACAAAATATTATAAATATTATTATATAATTAGGATATGATCAATATTTAAAATTTATTAATTCTTATTATTAATAAAAAATGATTTAAAGAGAAACATAGTTTATAATGTGTTACATTTAGAAACACATACTTATCATTTTGAAAATCATGATTTTATCCTTTCTAAAAAATAGTTTCTATGAGTTATATGTGTATCATTTTAGAATTGATTTTTAACACTTTTATAAATTAAATCAATTAAAATGGATTGAAGCCAATGATCTTATACTTGAGTGGTAGAGGATCATGGTTGGAATCCAATAGACCTAGGATCAAATTCAGGTGGGGATGAATTTCCACATTACTATAGCAGTATTGTAGCATTTATTATTCAGTATTATTGTAGTCGGCACTATTCATCTTATTTGGGCCTTCGGGCCACCAGTTTTGGACTATGGGTATCAGGGCCTTTGGTTCACCAAAGGCCTTCATGCCATAGGTCCTTCAGGTTGTAGGGACCTTTGGGTCACCAATGGCCTTCGAACCATGGGGATTTTGGGCCACAAAAAAGACCAAGAAGAAACTCAGGCAGACCACACAATAGTAGACCCAAATAAGGATTCAAAGAAAAAATAGAAAGCATTGGAGCAGATCTAACCATATTGGAAGAATTAGAGGGTATAGTAACTTCCATCAAGACCAGGCACTGTGCAGCTCTGTACAAGGAAATGTTATCCAATTAGCCATGTGAGGTGGGGAGCTAGGCACCTTTAAGATGCAGATACTAGGGATGGGTTGTTTCAAGTGTTTTAGGTCTTAGTCCTTTAAGTTCATGTATTGTGTAATGTATGGTCCTTGTTCCTTGGTCCTAAGGGTCATGTAAGAATTCCCCTTCAACCCTTAAAAGGGGGATTATCCAAAAATAAATAAAAAGAAGTCCTTCGGGCCATTCGGGTAAAATGGATTGAATATTTTTAATTATAAAGTCCAAATTAGGTAATAAGTTTAATTTCATTTTTTGACATAAAAAATTTACTATGATAAAAAAAGAGTTACCATAGTATAAGTAAAATAATATAGTGGGTTAAAGTTAATTGGTAAAATCATAAAATACCTAAAAACTGCAAAATTAAATTGGTGTTTGATGTATTGGATGACCTTAACCATCCTTGAATACGTTAATTTTCAACCAAAATTATTGTAATTAATGACACCCAATAGTGGTTAGCCTTAAATAAAAAATAATCATTATTTAATCACTTAAAACCACCCCTCCTCAAGTATAAATACCCACTTCCTGCCACCAATCTCCACTAAAAGTCCCTTATGCATGATGTTTTGGTCATTTCACCTCCCAAAGAGTCCATCCAAGGTTCCCTCAAGGTCTCAAGGTTCTACTCTTAAGTTTTAGGAAGAAAATATTCAAGTTAAGAGAATTCTCCTCTTCTTCCTTTTCATTCAAGTAACTCCATTTTTTTTAGTCTTATTAATGTCAAAGATTCTTTATTTTCATAGACTTTTGATATTCCTATTATTTAAAAAATGGGTTTTTATCAATGGGAGACCAAAATTATTTCTCATTATGACCTCCTTTTAATCCATGTTGTATATCATCATGTTGCCGAATTTATTTATAGAATTTATCTCTTTTACAAGAGAAATTACAATACTATGAATACCAAAACCACTTCCTTTTTAGTGGGTATTCACCTAGATGAAAATATAACTTATTGATTAGGGATTTACATGTATGAAACCCATATTCCCTTCTATTATGTTAAAAATTAAGTAATGTTCATGTTTTTAAGAACTTATGCACTCAATGATTTAATATGAAACTCATTCTTTATTCTCCTTAAGTTATTGTTAAAATGATTTATTGTGATAAATTTGGATCACATGAATTAATACATATAAATTTTGTTCCCTAATAGTGCTCTTATGTATTGGGTAAAGAATTAATCTCTATAGGTGACATGTTTTATGATAACTTAGTGAATAACCTTTGTAATTATGATTTATGATACCCTCATGATAAACCTTAATTTTATGTTTATGAATGTATCATTTTTTGTTGTAGCCACATTTTGATATTATGATTCATGTTCTTTAATTTATGATATTCCTCATGTCCATATGATCATTCCTTATTGATATACCTTATGGTCACAGGATAAATATCTCCTTTTTTTATTCCCATACTGAACTTTATGCTCACCACTTTCTTTGATGTATGTCACCAGGATATGAGATATAGTAAAAGTAACTTAGTATGAATCTATGAAGAAGTCTTCCAAGTGTATTGGAAGGATGTTTATGTTTTACATGTATTATGTTCCTAATTTCCAAGACATTGAACCTCAAAATATCCTTTGTATTATCAAATGTTATACCATACAATGAAATTTTTATTGAATAAAAAGGTGGGTCTCTATATGAATCATCACCTTGATTATTCTTACCAAACATGCAATTATTCTTCTAATCACATTTCTTGACACATTAAAAGTAGACAACATCATCCTCATTTCCCTCCTTTTTATATTTAACTTCTTGTAAGGATGATGCATTTGTGTATTTAGTTTGGGTTTAGCCTTAGACCCCTTATCCCTGCCCTTTATCATATTTTTCACTATAAGGACTGAAAAGTTTGTTTTATTCATATCCTTATTAGCTTGGAGAACTAAATAAAATAGGTCCATAAGAGACTTTTTCATGTTATTCATGTTATAATTAATAAAATTTGATAATTGAAGCATTAGAGAGGAAAGAATGAGATCAATCATTGGTTCTTGGTTCAGTTTGAACCCAAGGGATACAAGTCTCTCAATATACCCAATCATCTTGAATACATGAGGTCCTACTTGATTCCATTTTACTAAGATACACCTAATATAGTGCACTTGATATCTCATATATTTCTTGTCTTGCTCTCTCCCGATATAACTCTTGGAGATGATATAACATCTTGTAGGCATCTTCATCCTCGTACATTTTTTGCAGTTGACTAGAAATCCATAACAACATGATACATTGTACATCCAATGCATAATATTCATGCTTATTATATTTATATTTCTTATATTTATCTTTATCTATCTTGCTTGCACCATGAGGAGGTTCGGAAGGAAGTGTAGACTCTAGTATATAAATCTTTCTCTATTGGAATAATATTATTCCCAAGCACCTATACCACTCCTAGAAGTTATAGTCATTCTGGATATTCTCTTTATCTAGTATAGATCATAGTGATATTGAACTTATGGTAACATTTTCCATTTTATCTACAACAAATAAACTATATGAGTTAGTAATTTATCTTGATTACTGATTAGACATTATTGTTTAATTAAATAATTAAATATCTCATATTATTTTATCGAACATTAGTAAACCTCGCTACTAGATTCGTGATACCTACTCATATGAGTATGGTTATGACACTACTTAAAGAGTTTTAAGGTAGTATTTTGACTGACCAACTCCATTGACTCGTGCTTCTTGAACTATTAAGTAAAGTCCCAACTTCTACAAATCATAACCTTGATTTACTCGGCACTTCACCTATAAAGTGGAAACAAGAAAGATATCACTACTTATTTACTTTAACCTTTAATTAAGTCAACTCATCACTCTCATAAGAACTCGTCAGTAATAGAATACATCGTTAATTAGGGCTAACTGTCACCTCATACACCCAATTTTGTTCAAATTTAAGCGAATAAAATCATGGTGGATTAATATATCTTTGAGTGTTTTATTATTACTTGAAAAATTAATTCATTTTCTATTTAATATAATCATACTATGTAATCACACTAGTAACTGAACAATGTATTAAATAGAAAATATTCACTATGTATTTATTTGTTTTAATCTAGAATTTTAGTTTATTATTTTATGTGATCGCATAAACATGAATATCCAAAAAACAACAATAAATCATGTATAAATTAAATAAACAACATGACTGATCTTGATCATTTTCTATTGGTTGATTCATTGAGCATAAATGGATCAACTGCGACCATAGGTGTTGAATAATTGAGTCGTGTTAGACTAGTATCTCATCTCACACCCCTATCCAATATATCCACATCTCATCTATAGTATCGTCTCATATCATCATGGTTCACATCTTAAAATGTCCTCAACATTATATATATATACTTGATAATATGAAAAATACATGCAGAAAATAAACATGGATGTAGAGACCCTTATACATATAAATAGGGTAAAGAGGATGTAGAGGTTGTCCAAAATAAATTAATCATTATAATCACCACACATTATTAGAATAATAAATTTAAATAAATTATAAATCATACATACAGTGATCGGTCGATACTCAAAATTTTTTGGCAAGTATTAAACATGAGATATAAAATTAATTTTTTAATAAATTATACTTGAAGGATTTTAAATGAATTAAAATAATTTTCTCTAATTTTAATTAATAAATTTTTTATTACACAGTTCCAATAATGTTTTTAAAATATTCCAAAAAAATCTAATTTTTTGAAAAAAAAACAATTTTTTGGGTGCCAGGATGGCCTGAAAACCCATCAAAAGGGGGTTCTTGACCATTTCTGGGCCCAGAAAGGGCCAGGGAGGTGGATTAAGTCCAATCGTTGGGTTATCCATTAGCATCACCCTTGCACCCAGTACTGGAAAGGGGAGTGGTAGGTCAGCTCATCCACCCATTACATCTAAAAATAAATAAAAGAAAATATTTTGGTTTAACAATCTATCACCCACCTATGGTGGGAGACTTGGTGAAAATACCCCCCCCCCACACACACACACACATTTTGGGGTTCCATTCTGCTCATGTGGTGGCATAAACATCCCTCTATAAATTATTTTTTCCTTGATGTCAGCGTCACCCCCCCAATTTTTGAATTTTTTTTGTTTGTATGTTCATAATCATTGACCCCCTTGTTTTTTTTCTTTTTTTGATTTTCCTTTTGTAGGTTTTCAAGTTCCTATATCCATATGTGGTTGATTTTTTTTATATTCCACAAGTATGTAAAATATTTTACCCTGCCGGAACACACTATTTTGGCCACTGTAAAATGGTTGGATCACCGGTGACCTCTGAAATTGGTTGTCATGCACCATCTTGGGAAAAAAATATAACATATATAAATATATTTTCTCTATTTTTTAAATCACATAAAAATATAATTCAATCCAATTTAAAACTTTGGATTACCGTAACATGGTCATTCGAGAATAGATTGAAGAGTAGTTCATTATAATGGAACCGTTGTGATTCCCTCTACATGAATTTAATGAAAATTAATTTTTTTATTTTGCTTAAACGATCACGCACTCTCTCTGATACTAATTGTTGGTACAAAGGAACACAATGAAAGTAGATGGTTCAGACAATTAAAATTTTATCATCAGATCGATGTAACAATGTCGTCTCTAGTTATGCAGAACACGGTAAAAAAGTCAGGGATCTCATGTGAAAAAATTTAAGCATGAAAAATAAATCAAATAGATAACTCATTCAAATTTTTTACAAGATTGATAATTACTTATTTTCGGTGATTTTTGTTCAAATAAACCAATGTAGGATCCCTCTAGATCATCTACACACACTTTGAAAGTCTTTGGGAATGTTGATCGTCGATATTAGGGTGCTAGCGCTAAGATATGAAAAAGTATTCTATGTCTTTACGATCACCACAACACCGATCCTTCAATTCATGAAGGATAGCTTGGATAGAATGCTTGTATTAATTTTTTTTCTCTCTAGGATACAGGAGAGATGTGACAGGGGATCTCAAATTCGAGTGATTAATAGTATGCTGAATGAGAGTCCCCTCTTGCTTATATAGTGTTGTATAAAATACCTATAAATGGATCCCCAACCTCCAAATATTCATTACCCACTGAATAAGTCATAAATGTCTTGTAATGACCAACTAATTATGTCATAAATTCCATTTATAATTTTATCACTTATTTTTAATATAATAAATATATTACATGATAAATGCGAGTCATTAACTTGACTCTCTATTCTCTCAAATATTAAAAGAGCCTTGAATATTAAAATAATATTCACTCCTTAAATATTTTCTCATGTATTCACTTAAATAATAGTAAATACATTAAATAAATGAATTTAATTGAAATTATTCTATGCTTCAATAATAATGAATTTTTTTATTCTTTGGTGATTATTTATACTCGGATATCCCCTGAACCAAGTGGTGGGACCCACCATTTCCTATAATCCTATTCATTAGAATATTCCAAACTTTTGAATATGCTAAGTGTTTCAACCTCTAGAACCTTATCTCGATAGCAGTGAGTACTACTCACATGTGAGGCATGGAGTCTAGCAACTCACCAAGGCCCCTAAGGAGATAAGGTATAGTCACAGAAATGACAGCCTTTCTTACGAACACAGGCCGTGTAATATAATCTATTTGTCTCGCAATGTCTTGTAAAGTAGGATGTACACTTTTTGTCATAATCTTTTCTTGATTTATTATTTATTTACCTTACCAGGAAGACTTAACTTCTTCTACCATGACCATTAATTTAGTTAAGGTACTTCCATCTTGATCAACTGGACCCGAGATATCAATTCCTCTCAAAAGTGACAAACTCTATCTTGATCATTCAATCAATATCATACCTCTAATGGTGCACCCAAACCAAGCTACCTTTCCATGACATAAATGTCATGGTTTTTATTTTGTATCAAAGTACATGATCAAATGGTATACCTTGGTAATAATCTCAATCTAGGAAACCAATACACGTGTTCGCAGATATGAACTGTCAGTGAAACCTGAAACATGTGGTATTCCCATTGACAGGTAAGTCCTCATGATATCATTTACTTGAGATCTCAAAGTGTTAAATTCTTGATAATAAGTCTCAATGCTTATGATCCCCCAAAACCTAATAATCACATATTATCAGTTTCCTATTAGCATGATGTATTTGGACCATAGAACATAAGTTTAAGATTACTACCATGGTATCTCCATGTTCTCATTATAGTTTGGGAACTGATATAACCTTTCTGATATGACATGTAATCTAAGTACATTACCATATAAGAAGTAGATGAAAAAGTATTAATAATACCATGGTATGGTAAACACAAGTATCTATCAAACCGTAAACATGTAATGATAATAAGTGTACATTAAAGAGTTGGGTCTAGGATGCACACTCACAATAGGTAGTGCATTGGGGATTCTCATTGTATACTTTATGTGTATCCCCTTATGTTCATTTCAATTAGCGGCACAATTGACATCATTATTTTTTACTTCTACTATGATTCTTGATACAATGGTGCTCGTTGATCACATGCCTTTTTTCTTTATGATGTGATGAACTTTTTAAACATGTTTTTAAAAGTGGGTAGTTGAAAAAGGTTTTGAAATAATGGAAAATTATTTGGTTTTGTTTTCATAAGCTTTGAGGTCCACCCTTTAAATCTTTTAAATTATTTTCCTTTTTAAATGGTGGCCCCACCCCCTTGGTTAATAAAATGGTAATTTGACGGTGTATTTTAATGAATTTTTTTTTACTTTTATAAGCTTGAAATCATCATTTTAAAGGTAAGTGGTGCTTTATTTCCATATAGGGGTTTTACCATCATGGTTTGGGAAAGTTGTTACGCATGGCACTTTTTTGTATAATTTACATTTAAAAAACCTTATTTTATAAATTATATTCAAACCAACATTTTTGAAATGTTTTATAAAAGGAATTGAATAGACTCTTTAGTGAAATTATATTGGGCATGTTTAGCTCACACCCTGTATACACACCTGTGGGTGTGTGGCTCTCGTGTTTTTATACAAGTGATCAGGGTGTGATCTCATATTGGATGTCATTCGTATAGTTCATTGATGGATGTTTGAATGTGTTGAGTGACCATGGGTCATATGGATATGTCGTGTGGTATCTCAGGTTTCTGTTCCATGGTTTATTTAGGATGCATATGTATCATCCATTTCGACCCGTTGTAATTTACCTTTGGTCTAACCTATTTTGGTCATCATTGTGTATTTTAATTTTTACTTATTTTTTTTAAATTCCTGTTATGTATACAGTTGATGTTGTATTTATAAAAATGAGACTAGTCAATAGCATTGATTATATCTCATTTGGTTGATTAATTTTTCTTATGCTTTGTTTGGATTGTTTTGTTATTTAAAAATATTTATTTCACTTGTGCGTAGAAGTATGGTGTATGGACACACCATTCTAGGATCTTGGAAAAAGTTTTTGTTCCTTGTTTATTATTATCTAAGGGAAAAACCATTCCCACTTGATTCATTTTGATTCCCTTGTGCTTGTCATCAGCCCGTGGCGATCAGGAGTGCTCCGAGTGATGTGGCGGGTGGATCCAAGCGGGTTTGTTACATGATAGTTGTTCCAATTGTGGTTTATAGGTAGAAAATTCATATATGTTACTCATAGTTACCTATTTTTTTACTTTTAATGACTAGTGAAGGAGTTGATTGCATCTCCCATGGATACACCATGGATCAAAAGGTACATATGGATTGCAAAACATGTCGTGAAGTAAGAAGCACCAACATGAAAATGCATAGAAAACATAACACACATGGATTCATTTCTTTAGGCCATAACTTTTGTTATACATATTGGATTAAATTTTATATAGTTTCATTGAAAACATGACATCCATAACTTCAATTATTTTACTAAACACTATGTTCAATTCAACTTTATATGTGGTTGTGTTGGGGTTATAAAAAATGCATGATCAATTTATCTCAGTGGAAAACATACTGATGCATGCCAATGCATACACATGAAACCATGAAAACACATGTAAATGAAGTCAAAAGGTATGGGGCTATTTTGAGAAAGTTTTAATGAATACAATGCTAATTTTTTAATTTTATTGAAGGTTCTCCATGATCATGGTGGAAGTTTCATCCATAATGATTATGATGGAGGTTTTCATTCATAATGAATGTTTTGTTCATGATGATTTAAAATTAACCCTATAATGACAATATTATGGGAAGTTAACCGACACTAAAGAGGAATTCATTACTATATGTTTTGACCCATATTTTGATGAGGGGGATTTTTTATATATGAACAAGGGAGATTCCTTATATCTAGATAGTGGAAATTTTTTTATTTACAAAGGAACATTTATGGATGGGAAGAATTAAATTTATCACGAGATTTAACTTGCATATTAAATTGTGGAATTATGGGACACATGACGGTAGTTTTGAGAAAAGTTGGATTATCATTTTCCCTGAATATACAAAATGATCAAAATATTGAAATAGTGGGTGCCCTAGACCCAACTATGTAGTACTTTTGATTACCATATCATGTATACTGTTAGATATGAATAATGTTTCTTTACGATTATAGTGAAGATATTTCTACATCCACTATTTAATGGTATTGTACATTGATTAATTTTCATAAAAAATGTTATAGTAGATCCCAGGCTATAATGAGAACCTCAAGATAATATGAAATTAATCTTAAACATAGGTATTATGGTCTAGATACATCTTACTAATTGGACACAATAGTTATTTGACTATCAAGTGTTGGGGATCATAATCATTGATACTTCTTCTCATGAAGTTCGCACTTGGTGATCTCTAATAGTGATATCATGAGGACAAACCCTCCAATAGGAACACCACATGCTTTGAGTGTAATTGGTTCTTCCTATCTATGGACAAGTGTATTGGTCTCCTAACTTGAGATCATTACCAGTGTGTGCCATTTGATCATGTACTTTTATGCAAGGTGAAAATCATTATAATGAAATTGTGCTGAGGTAGCTTGTGTTAGGTGCGTCATTGGTGGTATGACATTGGTTAAAAGGTCAAGAGAGTATTTGTCACTTTTGGGTTATGGAAGTTGTATATCTCAGGCCTGGTTGATCGGGAAGGTTCTACCTTCATAAGTCTTTGGCCAAAGAAGTCAAAAGGTAAATCCATCTGGTTAAATCAATAAATAATAAATCAATAAAAGGGAGATGACACAAGTGTGAATCCTGCATTATACGATATTTAAAGACAAATATATTATAGTACACCATGCGTGTTCATAGGATGGTAGTCGTTGTTTTGACTATCCTTATCTATTTAGGGGCTTTGATGGGTTTCTAGACTTCTCTCTTGGTCTGTGGATTGTATTCACTACTATTGATATAAGGGCCTAGAGGGTCACGCATAATAGCATATTCAGAAATTCTCTCTATTTGGTAGAATAGGTACATTGGACATGGTGGGCCCCACCATGGGGTCCAAGTGTTGTCCAAGGTATCGATCACCAAAGAAATAAATAAATTCATTATTATTCAAGTTATGAATAATTGAGTTGAATTTATTTAAATGTATATACAAGTTAAGTAAATATGGGAAAATATTAATCGAACAAATATTATTTTAATATTAAAGGGTCGTTTAATATTAAGCAGGAATTATGATTTGAGTTAAATGACTCGGGTTATCACATAATATATTTTACATATATTATAGGTATGTGATAAAATAATAAATAATATTAATGCATTTTAATTCATCATAATTATTTATTTAGTGGATGATAAACAAATAGGGGTCGGGGAACCCATTTGGGTATTTTCATCATCCATTATAAATAGAGAGAGAGGCTCTCTCCTAAAAAATGATTCATTTGTTTAGAATGAGAGCCTCTCTCTCCTCCCACTTTTTAGAGATAGTATCTCTATCTCAAGAGGTGATCCAAGAATGCCTTCAAGCATCGAAGGTAGAGCATCACGATGATCGTTAGGACATTGAAGATATCGTTGGATCACCATACTAGCACCTAGAATCTGACGATCAGTGCTCCTGCGGATTTTTGAAGTGCATTTGGATGATATATAGGGATCTTGATATGAATCATTCAAGAAACAATTACAAATGATGAGTTTCTGGTTATCACACCTTCATATATGTAAAGTTATGTTTACAAAAAAATTGTGTTTTTTTAATTTATGTGAGATCCTCAGACCGTACCGTAGCTCGTATCATCGGCGACGATAAGTTCCACCGTATTGATGATGAAAATTTTAAATTACCTAGCCCACCATCTTCTGCTGCAAGCCCTGGTACCTTCAATTTCTATCAGAGGGATCACATAAATTTTCTAAGCCCAAAATAATTATTTTTCATTAAAATTAAGTAAAGGGTTTGAATACGGTCCAAACGGTTCATATTGCGCATCAATCTGATTTTGAATGGACAAATTATAGTCATTCGAAATTTTTTATATGAATCGAATTTGCAGTTTGATCTCAGGTTTTAAAATTTAATGGATTATTTCTTATCATCTCGGAGATCCGACTAGTTTCAGTTCATCAAGAATAATTTCATTTTTGTGCAAATTATAATTTTACATTTTTATAATTTGCATAATACTTTAATTATTATAATAATATTGATTTTATTATTATAATAATATTATAATATAATTATAATAATAATAAATTATTATACTATTATAATAATTTTATTATTATTATAATTAATCTAATTTTATATCCCTTTGAAATCTGGGTATATGTGTGGAATTCCACTTAGAAAAAAAATTCCAAATAGGGTTTTGTCACCAAACAAACAAAAAAAGGGTGAAGTGGACTTGACCTAAAAAAATTAAAAAAAGGGGGGTCTACCTGGGGCCCCCTATCCATCTCACCATGGCCTACGGTAGACCAGCATCTCCTCCACCCTTGTAGGTCGTTCATGCAACATCGCCACCCTAGCGGGTCCTCTGTGCCCCACGCTCAGGCCGCCGCATCGAGCCTCAATTTCCCTTCCTCCACCAGCGAGCAGTACCAATCAGTGCCACCCTCTGGACACGAGAACTTCCTTGAGGCCATCCTCCCCAATTGAGTGGGGCCTCCCTCTCTTATGGATCCTGTACCAACACCTACTGAGGGTGTCACCAGCCTGATGGAGCCCAGCTGGCTTGCCCTAACATCATCCTCCCTTGCTCCATGAGCGATGGTGCCTCCCTCCTTTCCAGCTCACCACCCCAGTGTCGAACACCCTTGAACCTATCGCCATTGGCCCTGCACCCCTTCGAGTGCTGCCTTGCTCATCAGATCTATACTGCGGAGACCACCTCGAGTAGATCTTGGCACTGCACCACCAGTCATCCCCCTTCAGCTTCACAGCGAACTCTCCTATGGTAGAAAGGTCTCAACCGGACCTCCCTAGTGTACGTCTCTCAGATCCTAGCCAAATCTGGCCATCTCACCCTACTACAATGGCCTCATACTTTCATCATCCCGGCAGAGATACTATTGGTAAGCCCCTCCGACGGGCCCTGCTTCTTTGTCCGACAGTGAAAAGCTGACCCCACCGCGGTTGGACACCTTCCAACCATCTAGATCTGGTGGATCCAGTCTCGGACCACCCTGAGGTACTTTATAGGACCCAAAATGCCTCGAAAATGGTCTGAGCGGGTATTCCCAACCCGAAAAGGGTCTGGGTGGACCTGCCTGGCCCAGTATGACCTAGCACAGGCTTTTCTCGGCCCAAAATGGGTTTGTGCAGGTACGGCGCGACCCGCTTTGGACATGCATGGTTATTTCGAGGCACGAGTTAATTTAATTAATTAATTTAATTTCAACATTAATTAAATTAATTAATATATTAATTGAGTTTTAAAATAATAAATTTTAATACCCGGGATAAAATTAATTTAATTTTGGTCTTAAAATTAAATTAATAGCAGACCAAAGAATAATTAAATTATTTGAATTAGTTAATTCATTTAATTTAATTAAATAACTCTCATACTTGTTTAATGCAATTTAATTTTTTATCACGCGTTGTTATACCGACCGGTCTTGATCATGACCCGAACAATGTATGTTTGCTTTTATTTAATTAATTATTTTAATTGTGTGTGATGTTTCTAATTAATTAAATAGCAGTCTACGCATCTCCTTTATTTTCCATTAAAATGTATAAGGGTCTATGCACCCAAATCCATCTGATTTACATTACACCCCTAGTCCCCCTCACCTCTGCGTGAGTAATTTTGTATATTGGATGAAGACGGTGTATGATGTGTGTAATGTCTTTTCTTTAACCAAGGTACAGACCATTTAATTTTTAGTCCAATTCCTTAAAGCGACCCAGGGCGTGCGCTCTCACATCCTGTTGTAGGTCCTAAGCAGTAATTAAATTTTTAAACATTTGTGCAGGATTTATATAAAATAATACCCCTAGCATAGTGATTCGGGTTAAAAATAATTAAAAAGGATTAAAAGAAATAAAAATAAATTTAAATAAATCAAAAGAGGTGAAAAGGGAATGAAAATAAATAATAAAATAAAAAGCGAACGTGATAAGAATAAAAAAAATAAAAATGGGTTTAGCCTGTTTTTATTATTATTTTTTTATTTTCGTTTCTATTCCCTTTTATTTTATTTTTATATTATTTTATTTTCCTTTTTCTTTCTTTTCTTTTTCTTTTTTCCCTCCTTCACTTTTTTTCTTTCCTTTTTCTTTTTTATCCTTCCTCCTCTCCTCTCCTCTCCTCCCTCTCTTGTGTGTTGCACCCCCTTGCCTAGTTGGTGCGCCACCCCCTCCTCCTCCTTCAGAAGACTAATGCACCTCTGATTCTTCTCCATTTCTAGAATCATTAGAAGCATAGTGAAGCTCTCGATAAGGCTAATAATTCATACCAAGAATCATTAAGTTTCATGCACTCTCTCTCGTGCAATCTGTCACGGAATATTTTTACCCAAAATTGGGGTTTTTTTTAAATCCTCTGACTTCTTCCATTTTAGGAAAAATCAAAGGTTACTGAAGAACGTGGGATATACTACGACTATGAGGTAGGGTTCATTTGATCTTTCCCATTATTTTTTTTCTTTATTTAAATCGTACTATTGTGCCTCTTGTTGGCGCCTACTGGCGAAGCCTAAATAATGTGTTTATTTTTATTCAATTATTTCGCCTTAATATTTGCGACTCTTGTTTAAGGTGGACCCCTTCCTATGTTATTTTCATGTCGTTGGATAACCCTTTGGGTGTGCCGACACAATTGACCTATTTTCCTTTGTCCTTGAACCATTAGATTATCATTATGTGTGCGTGTGTGATAACTTGGGTTGAGGTTTTAAATTGATTAAATTATTTGGGATGAATCTTAAACCATGTTTTTGGTTTTCCTTTAATTTTTTTATTTGTAAATAATTGTCTTTATAATTATTGTTGTTTCTTTCTAAGTAATAAATGTAGTGCCTCTATTTACATTGATAAAGTTCCACTTTGTTGGATCATTTTTCTACTTCTGTTGTTGTCTGTTTGGTTTTCTATATTGCTTCTACTACTTGTTCGAATAATATCTTCTACTTTGAAATACCTTTTTCTGTGAGGGAATAGTCTCCCCAAATACTTACCCAAGTCCCTTGCTATTATTCGGTAGCCTCTAGCATTTGGGGAGATGTTCTTAAGATCTTGTGTCCCACTGTCTCGGGGACCGTTTTAGAGGCACTCAGGGCAGGATGTTACAAAGTGATATCAGATGAGTTTTTTTCCTTTTGTCTTACTGTTTGGGTTAGACATGAGACTAGGAAAGAGGGATTTAGAACTTACCTAGTGCTTGGACATAGCTAACCCATGTGTAGGGGAAACCTAAATTTCTTAGGTTGGGAGCTCAGTTATTGATTATACTATTTATTATTGATATGATTTCACCATTGGGTGACACACTTGTTTTATGTTGTTAGTGGTATTGGTATTATTGAGATGATAAATTATGATTGTTGTAGCCTGATGACATGAGGGAATTGCATTGACATGCATCATATTAGGCACCTTAGGAATTTAAATGGCATGTATATCGGCATTCCATATCTACTTTCAGCATGCATCTACCTATTTTCATATGAGTGCTTTTGTGTTTAGTTGTAATATCTTGCAGTACTTGTTTGTTATAAATATAAAGTGTACCATATATCAAGATGAAATGTCCACCTTAAGTGTAATTATTATACTTTTACTTGACTTTACCTGGGAGACCTTTCATGTGCCATTTTCTTACTAACCCTTTACTTGTTTACCTTTTCTGCCATAGAATCTTTTTTAAAGTGTGTGTTTGGAAATTATAGAGCAATGTCGATGTGACTTATTCATGATGTATGCCATGAGATTGGTGATGAGAACATTTGGGATTTGGTGGGTCAGGAACCACCTATAGTGATTCCTGTAGAACCACCTAGAGTGCCTCCTATGTCACCTCCTCCCGATCTTCTCTTGGGATATGATGCTCAGTTCAGGGATAGTCTTATCATGTTCATACAGTCAGTTCAGAGTGTTCCCAGGCCTACCCTAACTATGGAAGAGCTTACACGAGATTTTCTATGGAAAAATCCTCCCTCCTTCTCGGGGAATGGTGGTCCCAATGTTGCAGAGTCGTGGATAGAAGCTATGAAATTCATCTTTGACCATCTTGAGACGCTTCCAAAGTGAAGGGTAAAACTTTCTATATTTATACTTCATGACTCCACCAAGATTTGGTGGGATGTCATTTCTTAGTCATAGAAACCCAAATATATGGTTTAGACATACTTCTAGACAGTTTTATATGATCACTTTTTCCCGCAAACTCTAAGAGAAGATTGTGCTAGAGAGTTACTATATCTTAAGCAGGGCTCCATAAAAGTGTTAGAGTATTCAACTTATTTCACTGAGCTCCATTGTTTTTCTCCATCTCTGACTTGTGACATGAAAACTATTACAAAGTGCTTTGAGGGTGGACTTTCATATGTTTTCCACTCATAGGTGAATGTCTTTTGTTTGACAACTATTACAATGATCATGAATCAGGCCTTAATTACTGAATGAAATCTCAGGGAAGATAATCATGTGGCCCATGGAGGTTCAGTTCTAAGGTAAGGTAATGGTTCTTCAAGCAGTAGGAAGTTCCGTTTTGAGGTTTCATGTGGGGAAAATTCCATCCAAATGACTAACATCACTATCATATGTCATTAGTATGGTAGGATTGTCTATTAGAAGCCCCAGTGCACGAGGAACCCAATGGAGTGATGATATTACAGAAAGATGGGTCACCTTGATCATTTCTGTTGTTCTTTCCCTTTAGCATCCAGTGGAAAAGGATCCGTTCTAGCACCTCATCAGGTATGAGATCTATGACTCTATGTCAAACTGGGAGTTTTTTTCCACCATCCAATTAGGTCGAGGTAGTGGATGTCGTGGACAAGGTAGTCAAGTTCTAGAACACGAACATCAGTAAAGTGGACCTTCTCAGACTATTTGGGTGGTATCTCAAGGCCAAGGTTCAGGCCATATGTATGCAGTGCATCCAGTTCTAGTGGAGTAGAGCCCAGGGCCTTCTTTGGTTAGAGGTGTTATCCTTATAGCCTCTAATTTAGTTTCTACCCTTTTCGATATTGGTGCTTCACACTCTTTCATATATGCTACAACTATTGAGATTTTGTGTCTTACCATAAAATAATTATGTGGTGTTATGTCTCTCAACACTCCTTTTGGGGTCAAAACAGAGGGCATATACCAGTTCTAGAAGTTCCCCCCTTAAGATAGGCGGGTACCATTTCATTTGGAATTTCTTCATCCTCAAGATGACCAGATTTGATGTCATTCTTGGTATGGAATGGATCATTCTTTATTATTCCCAATTTTATTTCTATAACTGTCGAGTTTCCATCACAATACCTAAGGGTAGAACTTTTATACATAAGGTAGAATGGTATATCTAAGAAAATCGAGTTGGACCCAAGCATTCTGGGTTGGGCACTATGATAGCTCAGCTAGAAAGTCTCATTATGAGCGATCAGGGGATGGAGTCAGTGGAGTTCCCT
Source organism: Viscum album (assembly GCA_963277665.1). NCBI lineage: Eukaryota > Viridiplantae > Streptophyta > Magnoliopsida > Santalales > Viscaceae > Viscum > Viscum album. The sequence goes on from OY728143.1 coordinate 1,423,609,992, forward strand.
CCTTCTATGGATTTATTTAGAAATTTCTTTCCCAATGATTTCTCCAGCTTACCTCCTATGAGTAAAGTTGAGTTCATTGTTGAGCTAGTGTCAGGTGCGTCACTAGTGTCCATTCCTCCTTATAGGATTGCACATAAAGAGCTCTAGGAACTTAAGAAGTATCTTGAAGAACTTGAGGCTAAGGGTTCTATCAGACCTAGCACATCGTTGTGGGGTTCACCAGTCCTTTTCTCCAAGAAGGCAGATGCTACTCTTAGATTCTATGTGGATTACCATCAACTCAACCAGCTTATAGTGAAGAATCGATATTTTTTTCCTTGTATAGATGGATTCTTCGAACAGCTCTGAGGATCAACTATTTTCTCTAAGATTTACCTGAGGTCGGGATATCACCATGTGCATGTGCAACCATATGAAATACCACATACAACATTATATAGTAGGTGTGTCTTGTAATAGTATTTGGTTATGTCGTTCGGTCTCATGAATGCGCTGACAGTTTTTATGGATCTGATGAATCAGGTTTTCCAACCATATCTTGATTCCATTGTGGTAGTCTTTTTTTATGACATCTTGGTGTATTCACACTCCATACATGACCATGAAACCCATATTGAGATCATGTTGGGTACACTGAGAGAGCACTAGCTACACATGAATCTTAGTAAGTGACATTTTTGGATCAATAAGGTTCACTTTTTGGGTCATATAATATCTGAGGTAGGCATATCAATTGACCCAGAAAAAGTAAGTGCATTAGTTTCCTAGGAGCATCCCAAGAATTTTTTTGACATACATAGATTCTTAGTATTGGCTGGCTATTACAGACGTTTCATCCTGGACTTCTCCCGCTTAGTAGCACCCCTTGAGACCTTAACTAAGAAGGGTGTGCAGTTCATCTGGTCTGAAAGTTGTGAAAAGCTGTTTAGGAGTTAAAGGGAAGACTCACAAAAACTATGATCCTGATTCTTCCTGATCTAGGAAGAATTTATACTTTTTATTGTAATGCTTCATGAATCAGATTGGGTGCAGTTCTAATACAAGGTGATTGAGTCATCAGTTATGGATCCCGCTAGCTAAGGCCTCACAAGAGGAACTATCCTACACACAATCTCAAATTAGCAGTTTTGGTTTATGCTTTGTGTTGTTGGAGACACTACTTGTTAGGAGCAAGGTTAATTATTTTCACAGATCATAAAAGTATAAAATATATCTCTATACAGAAGGACTTAAATTTGAGGTAGCACAGGTGGGTCGAATACCTACAGTCATTCGACTTTGAGATTTCTTATACCCTTGGAAAGGTTAATTCTATGATTGATGCTTTGAGCCACAAGACATAGACACAAGCCATCCAAGGAGACCATAGTGAGTGGAAGGTGATGGTTTTGTTCTTTGAGATGCATCTAGAGGTTTAGGAACAACACAGAAGACCAGTTCTAGAAGCTCTTGTAGTGACATCCTATCTTATAGAGAGAATCCACATGTGATAGTTATCTAATCCATAGGGGATCATTTTAAGGAAGAGTGTCACAGGAGAGAACCCGCCTCCTAGTTGGGTTATTGATGAAAGTGAAAATATATTGTACAGTGGTCATGTATGGGTGGCTTATGATATTTAGGAAGAGTTTATGAGAGAATCTCATACCTCAGTGTGGGCAGTTCATCCTGTACTTACCAAGATGTACAGAGATATGCATCATCGGTACTAGTGGCTAGGTATGAAGAATCAAATAGTATATTAAATTTCCCAGTGCTCCACCTGTCAGCAGGTGAAGGCAGAGCACCAGCGACCTGCTGGACTCCTACAACCTCTGTCCATTCTTGATTGGAAATGTTATGACATCACCATGAATTTCATTACAGTCTTACCAAGATCACCTAGATGTAGTGATGTAGTATGGTTGATCATCAATAGTTTGACCAAAGTCACACACTTCCTACCTATTTGGGAGACCTTCTTTATCGATGAGTTAGGAATGCTATGTATTCAGGAGATAGTTCGACTTCATAGCATGCACTGCTCTATCATGTCAGACTGAGATGCCCATTTCATATCGCGATTCTGGAAAGGTTTTAAAAAGGAACTAGGTTCACAAGTTCTTTTGAGTACTATGTATTACCCCCCGGACTTATGGGAAGTCTGAGTAGACCATTTGGGTGTTAGAGGATATGTTGTGGGACTATACCCTTGATTTTTGTGGCTCTTGGGAGAAACATATTCCTCTCATTGAGTTTACATATAATAACAGCTTTCAGAAAATAGTTTGAATGGATCTATATAAGGCCCTTTGTGTTAGACCTTGTCGTTCACCTCTATGCTAGATCGAATCAGGTGAGGCAGCTCTTATGGGTCCTCGTCTCATTTAGGAGACTTCTGAGCAAGTCTAGCTAATTCAAAAGCATATGGCTACATCTCATTCTAGATAGAAGTTTTATATTGATCGTCATCATAGACTGTTGGAGTTTGAGGTGGGACATCAAGTCTTTCTATGTGTTTCTCCAAGTTTGGTTCACATATGAATCAAGAGACAGGGGAAGTTATCGTTATGATATGCCAGGCTATTCGAGATAGTGGAGAGAGTTGGGTTGGTAGCCTGTCGGTTGTTGTTACCTCAGAGGTATTATGTCATGCACAATGTCTTCCATGTATCTCAACTTTGACAGTATCATCCAGACCCATCTCATATGTTTGACACTAAAGACATCAAGCTTGAGGGGGGTGCATCCTTCAAGGAGCGTCTGATTTGTATCATTGAACATAGCACAAAGGTTCTCTGAGGCAAGTCAGTTCCTTTGGTCTGGATGTTATGGAAACATAAACATGTTTAGGACGAGACCTGAGAGCAGGACACTGATGTGCATGATCAGTGGCCGGAACTTTTCTCAGATGACGTTCCACTACCCTCAGAAGGGAAACTCAGGGATGATTTGTCTTAAGGAGGGAAGTTTGTAACATCCCATCTTTAACCAAGGTACATACCATTTAATTTTTAGTCTAATTCCTTAAATAGACTCAGGGAATGCGCCCGCATGGCCTATTGTTGATCCTGGGTAGCAATTAAAATTTTAAATGGATGCACAAGATTTATGTAAAATAATACATCATGACCTAGCACAGTGTTTCGAGTTAAAAATAATTAAAAAGGATTAAAATAAATAAAAATAAATTTAAAAAAATAAAAATAAATTAAAAGGTAATGAAAAAAAATTATAAAATAAAAATCGGTCATGAGAAGAATAAAAATAATTAAAAATGGGTTTAGCCCATTTTTATTTTTATTTTTTATTTTCCTTTCTCTTCCCTTTTTATTTATTTATTTATTTTTTTCTTTTTATTTTCTTTTTCTTCTATCTTCTCCTTAGATTATTTCTTTCCTATTTTCCCTTTCCTCTTCTCCTCTCATCCCACTCTTGTGTTTTGTGCCCCCCTTTCCCACGTGGTGCACCACCCCCTTATCCTCCTTCGAAAGACCACTGCACCTTCGATTCTTCTCCATCTCCAATGTCATCGGAAGTGCGGTGAAGCTCTAGGTAAAGATAATAATCTGCACCAAGAATCATTGTGTTTCATCAACTCTCCATCACACAATCTGTCGTGAAATATTTTTCCCAAAATTGGGTTTTTTCCTAAATCCTTTGATTTCTTCCATTTGAGGTAAAATCAAAGGTTATTACAAAACTTGGGATATACTATGACTATGAGTTATAGGGTTCCTTTGATATTTCACATCATTTCGTCACTTTATTTAAATTGTACCGTTGTGCCACTCGTTGGTGCCTACCGGCGAAGCCTAAATAATGTGTTTATTTTTATTAAATTTCTTTGCCTTGATCTTTGTGACTCTTGTTTAAGGTGAACCCCTTCCTAGGTTGTTGACATGCCATTGGGTACCCCTTTGGGTGTTCCAACATAGTTGTCCTATTTTCCTTTGGCCTTGAACCACTATTTATCATTACTTGTGCATGTGCGATAACTTGGGTTGAGGTTTTAAATTGATTAAATTATTTGGGATGAATCTTAAACCATGTATTTTGTTTCCCTTTAATTTTTTTATGCCTATATAATTGTTGTTATAAGTCTTATTGTGCCTTGATAAGTAATAAATGTAGTGCCTCTACTTACACCGATAAAGTGCCGCTTTTGTTTAATATTGTGCTATTATTATTAGTTGTGACGGTTGGCTAAAATGAATAGTAAATGTGGAAATAAATTGGTTAATTAAATAGCGGAAATAATAAATTCTTGATCTATTATATATATATATATATATATATATATATATATATATATATATATTCTTTCCTTGTGGTTTTAAATATATCGGGTCGGGGAGTGAACGTGGGTTCTGTATTAAGGACCCACATTTGGACTCTCTATACTCGATGGGTTACCATACTACACGCTGGGAAAGCGATGTTTTAGGCTCACTGGGAAAGGTATTTCCCCAAGATTTTTCTATAATATTGGGTGATATAGGTTCCCTAAGGGGCAACTGAGGATGGATCTGTTGGCAAATTGGTTACGCCCAGCCTCGGCTGATACTCGATCCCTTATGTGTGATACTTGGGATAGACTCATAGTTACCATATCACGAGTGATACTTGAACTCCTATAAGGATTGACTTGGATGGTCTCGTGGCATTGGATTTAATTGATTGGATGCTCCGAAGCGAACCTCATGGACAGGCTCAAACTCCACCTCTTAATTTATCAATTTTAATATGAATTCTTAAGATGTTTTATTTATAATGTATAGAGTTTTTCTTCATTCTTTTTTATGCCTCTCTTGTTCCTATAGTGCACCTAGTTTTACACATAGATTAGACCCCAATCCAAATCATAATCTTGGGGATATTCCCTTTTTGGTTTGTTGTGTTACTTAGGCCTTGCTATATATATATATATATATATATATATATCTACTTTACCAGGTACTCTTTCAAACTCATGATATAGGCCGAAGCAGGTGGTATGTAATGGGTGTCCTCTTAGGAACCTGGACCAAGTTATAATATTTTTCAATTATTTAAATGCTTACATTTATTATATATGGCATGCTACTATTTGTTTACAGCATGAAATGGAAAGGTCTAGACACCGTGGGTATCGGCCTACTAAGAGTATATCTCACAACCTATTTGGGTTCCATTTGGTACCTTAGTAGACTTTATGTCTATAAGTATGGATATAGGGAATCGTTCCACTCCTGATGCTTGATTTCTTTGTTGTTTTGGATAGAGCTTGGGGGCAGAGGACCAAGCCTATGTTCGAGATGTTGTGTGGCAGTTTTTGGTCTTTTGGGAGTTTTTTTTCAGCATACAATCTATGCTTGTGCCCTGTATCCCTACACTTTTACTATTTACATTTGGCATCATACATTGACATCATCTTGGTATTGTTATGATTATTTAGCTCCTGTGGTTTATTTATTTGTTGGGTCATTTGTCTGCTTTTGTTACGGTCTGTTTGCTTTTCTATATTTCTTCTACTACTTATTCGAATATTATCTTCCGTTGTGAAATATCTTTTCCAATGAGGGAATAGTCTCCCAAAATACTTACCCAGGGCCCTCATTTCTAGTTGGAAGCCTATGGCGTTTGGGGAGATGCACTTGAGTTCTTGTGGCCCACCATCTAGGGGACTATTTTAGTGGCACTCGGGGCGGGACGTTACAAGGTGGACCCCACTAAGATGAGGTCGTGTACGTTAACCAAGACGATGCAAGATTTCATGTGGACTTCACCAAGATGAGGTGGTACTCCAAGACGTGATGTAGGCCCCCGCCAAGACAATGCGATACTTTAGATGAGCAGTAGACATACTAGACGAGGGTGAGTTGCATCAAGAGTCAAGCTACAACTCAGGTATGATTCCCCAAGGTCAATATAGATGCTTAAGACTAGTTAGGTAGTATTTTACCTTTATAAATTTATTTATTATTTTATTCATCTTATAACAGTGGAAAAATACATAAAATAATAAATAATAAAATGCATAAAGAAGCTACATATGTTTTTCTATTAATGTTCAGTTGTGAGCATGACAACATAGATGAACAAGATGAATAGAAATGGATCAAATTAATAGATTGATAAACACAAAACCCCTCAAATAAATATTAAGTCATTACTGCCTTTCATCATTCAAGTTTGAACAAAACCGGGTGTTTTGGGTCCTCGTAATGCCAAAGATGAGGGTGTCTCTTACTATTGTGGAGTTCTTATGAGAGTGGTGGGTTGACTTAACTAAAATTTTAGCAAAAAAGTAGTTAAATCTATATTGTTTTAATTTTAAAGGAAAGTGTTGAGTAAATCAAGTTATGATTTTGGAAGTCGAGACTTCACTCAATAGATCAAGGAACTACGGGTTAATGCGGTTGGTCAGCCAAACGCCTACCTTAAACCCCCTGAGTAGTGGCGTAGGCAAAGCTTGTAGATGATAAGGGGGGTTCAAGGATATTTTATACTAGAATACTCAAGGTGTTTGTGTACTTACACATGTTAAGTCACCTCAAGAAGCGAGGGTGTTAAAATGCTTACAGGAGACTCATTAATCAAGCATATTATTATTATGTCATAATTTAATCATCAATTATTGATGTTTTTACAAATACAACATCATATCATGGATGATATCACATGTAGTATCATCTCTAAGAAGTTTGCGAGGAGAAATTGAAGCAATATTTGAATGTGATGATTGCACTAGCTTTGTGTAAATATAAAAGGCAGAATATGATCTTTCATGAAATACCATTCTTATAAATTTTCACCTAATTACTCTAGTTTCATTTAATATTACAAATGAACATGATAGAGTAAACACTAGATTACCTTTTAGGTAAGGTTCTCCAAGTAATAATAATGTTAAAGAAAGTACCATCTTTAGTTATTATGGAAAATAAATTGAAAGACATGGAGAAAAGGACAATGAAAAGTTACACCAAAGGAACCTCCATGGTTTCCTTTAAAGAATATAGGTTGTCTATTAAACAGGAGGTGATTTTCATCTCATATTATGAAATAATTTATGGAAGATTAAAATGCAATGAACTGAATTGAATAATCAAGAACCCTCTTCTTCTTCAGTATATATTCATCAAATAAAAATATTGTTTCTAAAATACTTATTTGTATTAAATACAATATGATGATCACATGTGTGTATCGAAATGCAAGAAATGATTATAGAAACATTACAAGAAGTAACATGTATTCTCCAAGCGGTTGAGAAAGGGAGAAACCTATGTCAGCGGTGAGAAACACAAAACTATTAATTGCCAAGTTAATGATTTAAGTTATACTATTATTGAGTATAACCAAAACATTTATCACATGTGTCCATTGGACACTAGATACATTATTACAAGTTCAGTAATTAATGTTGTTTATGGTGTAACATACTCAAAAAATAGTTTGAAAATACTTGAATCATAGGCAATACATGACGAATATAAAATGTAAGACTGATTTACCCTGTTGTAGCAACATAATTCTTTGTCAAGAAAAACTAAAATTCTACATCAAGGATATACCTAGTATCGTATTTAGAATTAGAATAGCTAAACACCTTTTGTATAATTAACATATTTAGTTTGGACAAAGAAACATTTAGAAATAAAGGTATATCACAAAGCTTATGGAATTAGTTCAACAAGTGAGTGTGAACTATTTCAAGGGAAAGATAGTGGTAAAGATACTTCATAATATTCCTTTAAGTTATTAAGAAATGTGAAAGTAAGTATAAGCATGGTTAGAAGATATGAGTTGCTTCAGATTGGCATGCCGAAGAATATCTTGACCAAGCATTCATCGGTCATGATAATATAGCATGGAGTAATTCCTAAATGTGCATTACCTTACCTACATCACAAAATTTATTCTAATAAGGAGGATCAATGACGAGTCTTGCATGTTAACATTGATCAAAAAAATGTAGCGTGGAGAAATTCCTAAACGCACATTTTATACATCAAAGTTATGATGTAAGTAGTATCAATGTTCCAACCTGTACTAACTTCCATCATATTTCAAGATATGATTTGCAAATAAAGGTGAAATCCCATAACTAATATGCCAACTATAATGACAAATGGATTTCATATGAGTCATAGTATTATGGAAATCCATTATGTCATAGGACATGTGTTTAGATGCAAAGAGTTTGTTAGGATATAAACAAACATATTTCATCTAAACACATTGTACATCTTAGTAATTATTCTAACAGTTGCTTAGGATATTACCTAAATCCTTAATATTGAAAAGTTGTAGTCAAGTGATAGAATACACTTCGATATAAGGGTGCACATCTCTATTAGAAATAGTGGGAGCTAGATTGACTTGGATTTATTCAATGATCGAGATGCACAGATGGTTTACATAGGAACAAGTTCCACAACTACATGTGGAAGAGGAATGTTCTAGAGACACATACTATGTAGGAAGGTTAAAAACCATGGTGATGTTTTTATATTCATCACGGTTGGTGATACATTATTCGGTGAGAATAATAATTCCTACAAATATGCAGTATATGACATTTAGTAAAAATTGACAAGACCAATTAAAATTCAATAATGGATTCCATGTACCAAACTACAATGGGGCTTATTATTTTGAATACTATGGTGGGTATTCAAGAGAGATGATACATGGGTGGTACAAGAAAATTACCAATAAGTCTTTATTGTTTATACCAAGTTGATATGCCTAAATCCATTAGAATTTTTCTTGTCATAACTATGTTTTATGATCATTTTATTGGACATTGGATGTTAATATCAACTTTCATGGATGGTGTCTATACAATGCAACTAGAAAGGGATGATGACACCATAGGATTCTAATAAGGGTTGCAAGTTACTGAAATATTGTTTAGGATTAAAGTAAGCAACAAGATTTTAGAGCATTCATATGGAATGAATCTTTTACATGTGTCTACTAGAGGTTAGTGGGAGAACCATTGTTTTCCAAGTGAAATATGTTCGACAATATATGGAAAAAAATATTGGTCTTATAGTTAGTTAAGACCATGATGAAAATAATTCTCCAATTATTGAATTAATGTAGCAACCTAAGTTGTAGAGAATAGAATCTACTAAGGTATATATAATGGTTTCTTGGACCTAGTAAAACGTACATAAACTGACATAGTATTGAAAAATACAAGTTGTAACAATTCGAGTTTTGAATTGTTGATAGTTTCACATGAATTAAATATCTCCAAGTAGACATGAAAAAGAATAGGAGGATATTAAGTGGTGAATTGAGTTCTATACGCTTTAGCGATGGATCAGTCACCTATTCTATGATATGTACAAGAACTGATATTTCCAAGATATACTTTATAGTAGGAAAATATCAGTTATATCCAGGATAACTGCAAGTGAAGAAATTGGAACTATCTTATTGTACTTTGAAAAGCACAAAATATATTTAGTTCATAAGTGGAGAAGAAAGGATACTAGTTATGGTGGGACACAAACTAGTCTTACTTTAAATCAACTTGATCTATTATAATAGTTAGGATATGGTGTTGAGAAAGAAAAGCTCCTATAAGCTAGTGGTATCCATACCTACAAATACTGAGTATATTGTAGCTTCTAAGGAAGCTAAGAATCAATGAAACACAATGATTTGTTTTAGTTCTTAGAATCCCACCTAGTAATTAAAGCATCATCATAATGTAAATTATGATATTCTTACTATCCAATATGTCAAGTTATGACAGTGGACAAAAGGGATATACTTGTGGTTACCATATCTTAAGAAGTTTTACTCAAGCAGATGAGGTTGCATATAGCAGAATAGCCACACCGCGGAAATGTGGAAGACCCAGCAGCTAAAGCCGTTACTCAGCAGAAACATGAGCTTTATCATATGAGTATCTAACAAGTATGGTTATCAAGCTGGCTTTAGTGCAAGTTTGAGTATTGAAATAATGGGTTCCTTGTACCAAAATATGTGGTCCTTTTGATTACCATATCATGTATACAGTTAGATATACATGATGTTTCTTTACCATTATAGTGTAGATATTTATGCGTCCATTATTTAATGGTAATGTTCATAGATTAATTGTCATATCAAAATGTTATAGCAGATACCATACTATAATTAGAACCTTGAGATACTATGAAATTAATATTAAACATAGGTCATGTGGTTTAGATCCATCTTACTCATTGGAAATAGTATTTGTTTGACTATCAGGTATCGGGGGCTCATAAACATTTAGACTTCTTCTCATGAAGTTTTCACTTGGTGATCTCTAGTAGTGAGATCATGAGGATAGACCTTCAAATAGGAACACCACCTGTTTTGAGTGTTATTGGTTGTTCTTATCTATGAACATGTGTATTGGTCTCCTAACTTGAGATCATTATCAGTGTGTGCCATTTGATCACGTACATTGATGTAAGGTGAAAACCATGATAATGAAATCATGGAGATATAGCTTGTGTTAGGTGCGTCATTGGTGGTATGACATTAGTTGAATGGTCAAGAGAGGATTTATCGCTTTCGGGTTATGGGAGTTGTATATCTCAGCCCTGGTTGATCGGGATGGTACTACCTTCATAAGTCATTGGCCAAAGTAGCCTAAAGGTAAATCTATCCGATTAGATCAATAAATAATAAAGTTAGAAAAAGGTGATGAAACAAGTGTGCATCCTACTTTATGAGATATTTAAAGACAAAGAGATTTTAGTACACAATATGTGTTCATGGGATGGTAGTCATTGTTATGATTATCCTTGTCTCTTTAGAGGCCTTGATGGGTTGTTAGACTCTACTTTTGTTTTAGGGATTTTATTCATCGTTATCATGATAAGGTCCTAGAGGGTCACACACAATAGCGTATTCAAGAATCCACTCTATTCATTTGAATTGGTATATTGAAAATGGTGGGGCCCACTTTCATGTGATAATTACATCATTTACCTTGGAGTGCTCATGATAATGATCCTACAAGTGTATAGGTGGTTATCATATGTTTTGAAGGTGTTTAATCAGTAAGTTATTAGGTTAGTTTGAATTCATTGCATGAATCCTTCTCTAGTTAATGAAATTAAAATCGTAAAAAAAGGAATTCATTCAATTCACCCTGAGCAATAACCTAGGATCAACTCATTTTCTCATAATTTGAATTCACATAGATCTTTTAGTGCTCTTTCAAAACAATCTAAAATCAACCCAAGTTGGCCACTTCATAGCCAAAAATCCATCTCTTTTTATTGAGTGTCTAAAGGTTCTTCTTAGGTCTCTGAGGATTCGACAACCCAAGCTACACTACAAGCGACCGCTTGACCCTTAAAACTTGGGTAAATTTGGGCGAAACCACATACCTAAGATCTGCCATCGAAATTTTAGAAAAAAATTAATGTTTTAGGATAGAACACATGATGAATTTAAAAGGATGTAAACATATATTTACATATGTTATTTTTATTATTATACAACACTATCATATTATTTTATCTATATATATACTCATACAAATACACAAACTCCCACACACATATAATGATATTATATAGGTAACTAATATATATGTATGTATATGAATGTGTGTGTATCTTAATTTTATAAAAATAGGATTTTAATGTTATGTAATACTATAAATAATTGTACTTCATAAATATGCACATAAAATTTATACATGTTATTTTTATATTATATACTATTATTCTATATATATGTGTGTGTTAATTTTTAAAATATGACAATTTGTTTTATAAATAATAATTAATTAAATTTTCATTTTATATTTAATTAAACATCATTTAAAAAATAAAATAGATTAAAAATTAGGGATATTTAGAAGTGAATTTAAATCTAAATTTATTGATTTTATTAAGAAACATGATTACAATTAGAAATTGAACAGGTTTTTAAACACAACTAAATTAGCCATGTTTTTCAGAAAATGAAAGTAAATTAAAAAAATAAGCCCCATTTTAAGAATACTTGGCTAAAAAATAGAACTAATTTCATTTTATTGTTAAATCAAAAAATGATCTATGGTTCCCATACCCAAAATTTAAATGTTGGATCACTTTTTATAACTTCAAGCCAATAAACCAGATGTTTTTAACATAAAATGAGTTTAGATAAATGTATATTTATAGGATAATTAGATCCATGACAGTCACATTCACACATTTCTTATTCCCTCATCTTCAAAATGAACCTGAGATAATTGTGGACCTAGGAGGAATGATTTATAGTGATCGTTTGGTTGATTTACTATCATATGACATTACTTTTTTCATTTTGACCTTATGCCTCTTGGGTACATTATGTGGTATTGTGCACCTCTAGAATCAAATTCACATGTTTCAAGTTCATACCTGAGATAAACGGCTCGAGGATCATTTTGATGTAAGCCGGTATGAACCACACATGCCGGTTAAAAGGATGAAGTAAAATAGTATATTTGTGATTTTGGACTCCACATACCACAATCTATAAGTAGCTTGGAGAATGCATGTAAAGACCCAGATTTTTTCATGTAATTTTTTTAATTATATGGAATTATTACGAGTCTGCGAAAACTGACGGTGCATGATTCCGAGGCCTGGTGTGCCCGAAATGAATTTCTGAACTTTTTTTAAGGTACGTTCAGTAAACACGCGGGTGGCGTTTTTAATCATTTGAACCGGTGCTCAGATTAAAAATTTGAGGGCACTGTTGAATCCGCAGTGCCAAGATTCACTTAAAGGAGGCTTCACTTCGACCGTAGATGGTTGGGAGAAAAAGATAGTTTTTGGACATTTAAGAGAATAATAAAATAAAAAAGTTATTTTATTCTCTCTTTTTCTTTTCCTCCAACAGACAAGCAGTGGTGGCGGGACCAGCTACGTGTCAAGCCATTAAATGGCTTGACTCCCCTTTATTTATGTAACTGCACCTTTGGAATTAGGAAAGTTTCTTAATTAAATAAACCCCATTAATTCCACGTGCATTACTCACCCTCCCCCTCTCCTATTTATATAGAGCTTGGGATAGAGTATTGGAACGACTTCACCAAGTGACGAAGCTCTGACAAAGTACCACGACACCAACCACTTGGAGAACGGAACCAGTTCCAGTGAGCGGTGACGAGCGCCACCAAATCACGAACATACAACAACGACGAAGAAGTTCCGTAGATCGTCGTCAGCGAATGACTCTTCCAGGTAGGGGGTTTATTTTGAAGTTGTCTTTGATAAATTAAATCATCCCCCGCTTGCTATCACCTTAGCACAGAGGGCGCGGGCCAAACGAACATGGCTCGGACCCTCCGCCGCTTCATTCTTGATGTGAACTTCAGGGAACGATTTTTCCATCTCGACGGCAACACGAAATAGCAGGTCACGCTATGATGATGGCAGTGCGGAAGAGCCGTAGGCGTAGACAACACCAATAATGGACACCTAAACACTTTCGGTGACCCGCAGAAGAAACCGTCGGCACGCCATGTCGGTGGCAGCCGGAGGAGACCCACGACAACCGGCCACGGGTAGTGGAAGGCAGAGCACGACAGCGCACCGCGATGGCCGGCCTGAGCCAGGCGCGCTGGACAAGGGCGGCGCCTGCAGGTGTCGTCGGCGGAAGCGGCCGCAGCCAGTAGGCCGCGGCAGGAGGGTGTGGCGCGGCGCGTGACGCGCCGCGTTGGCGGAACCCGGTCGGCCAAACGATCGACCTTTTAATGCAGTGGGGGCAGCGCCCCAACTTTTGGGTGAAACGGCCCCGCAACCGTAGGGCTAGTAAGGGAGGCGGTCCGCCTTATGGAGGACCGAGTCGGACCCCGCCAGGAGGCCAGGCCGGACCAGCGGCCCAGCGCGGGTGGGGCGAGCCCCACCCGTGCGGGTCGGGCCAACCGCAGCCAGGTCCCGCATACCGAACCGGGTAGACCCCGATGGGCCGGACCCAGTGAACCGGGCCGACCTTTAACGAGCTGGACTCGGGTGGGGTCAGGTAGACCCCGGGAGCTGTTGCGTTGGCTCGGTCTGATCGAGACGGACCAGACCCATACCTAACCCGTCCCCGAATAAAGAAACACCTGTAACTGACAAACTAGGTGTCTGTTTGACATACCGTTAGTGGCGTTGGGACCCCATTAGAGAAGCAGTCCCTTTGGCATATTTCAGCGGGCTCGACCGAGCCGGGCCAGACCGAGGTACGATCACCCCCCCCCCCCCCGTTTCATGGGAAGGGCTGTAACTAACTAACCGGGTGTCCGATTGATGCGTTGTTTGTGGCGTAAGAACCCTAGTGACAAGGTGGCCCCATTGAAATAATCCAAGAGAGTTTTGGAGAAAGTTGGAGTACGGCTGGGTTGGATCGACTCTGATTCCAATCGGGCCCTCGGAACTAAAATGCCAATAACTTACATACCGGGCGTCCGGTTGACGCGCCGTCTATTGTGCTGGGACCCTTATGATGTGACAGATCATCAGGATACTTATTCATGGGACTTCGTGCTGGTTGAAATACGACCTATGGCTTGAGAAGCGGTTCTCCTGGAATCAAGCATATTATGAGCAGGAATCCAGTGGCTGGCAGTGAGGTGGAGGTTGGAAACAAATCATACGGAGGTTAATACCGAGTGATCCTGTGTGGATCAGTACCTAACGATCCTGTGTGGCTCAGCACCAAGCGATCCTGTATGGATTATCACCTCCCGACCCGATGAGGACTAGCCTTAGAGCAACCCGTCGTGGATCAGTGACGTACCGATATTGTGTATGTCAGATCCTGGGCGGGTCAACGCTCAACGATCTTATGTGGGTCAGTGCATACCGATATTATGTGGGTCATCACGGGGGTTAGTACCTATCAACTCCGGGCAGGTCGAATCCTGTGTGGGTCATTGCGGGGGTTAGTACCTATTGACTCTGGGCGGGTCGGATCCTGTGTGTGTCATTGTGGGGGTTAGTACCTATCGATCCTATATGGGTCAGACTCCTTATGGTCAAGAGTAGTGTCTCTTGAGAGAATAAGATGATCTAGTTTTGCGACTAAACATTTGTACTTCTACACTTCACTTAAACCTGGTTTGAGCTGTGTTTATTGCTTGTGATTTGTAATTGAGATCATGCTTTGTGATTGAGATCATTCTTTGTGGTTTTCCTTTGTGGAATTTTGAGTGACCTTCGGGGGTCTCGGGGTTCATACTGGGTATTGTTATACTCACCCCTGCATGGGCTTCGACCGCACCTTTTTGTGTCTTGTGCAGACGATAAGCAGCTGAGATGAGGTTTGTGGGAATAAAGACCAGGAGGTACACGAAAGAGACGGGCATACGTGGAGTGTTGTGGAGATGATCTGTACGTACCCTTCAGGCAGGATCCTCGGTGGACGATTCTGGAGTTGTTTTCTCTTTTCAGTTGTATTTGTACTTTTCATTTGGGTTTGTATTCCGGTCCCTTTACTTTTAGCACACTTTTTACTACACCAGTTTACTTCATGGTTGCTTCTTGTTGTGTTCTGAGATTGTGTGTTTGAACAGGTTTAAAGGCAATGTCTTCCCGTTATAGGGATATGCCTTTCCGGTGCTAGTCATGAGCCTCTGGCATATGGAAGACGGGCTTGGGGTAGTCATGACACGGGCCCCGGGGGACGGGTCGTGACAATGCATCAATAACTAATCTCATATTCATTAAACTCATGGTTTCTCATCTCCAAACAACACAAATGGTAGAAAAGTTTTCTACTATGTAGTGTTGGCCTCTAAGGTTATCTAACATCGGTTGTATAAGTGCAAAATGTGTTTAAATATAAATGTAGGGGAAACCTTCACCCTATGAGCTAGGTTTTGGGTCGAGTCACTACTACAAATTGCACCTCTAAAAGTGATCAAAATGGAAAATTTCAGTGCTTGCAATCAAAGCACCCTTAAAATACATTAGGCATTGTCAATGCTAAAAAAGAAAAAATAAAGGCCAACTTTATAAATTTTAACACTAATAAACCGTTCCCTTATTAGTGGGTTTTAGCAAAGATAAAATTTAAAAAATATTCTTTATAATTTTTCAATCAACCATCACTTTTATCAGTGATCACCCCCCCCCCCCCTTTATCAGCACAATATCCTCCAACTCAACCACCCAGCCTTGCTCCTCCCATGAGCCCCCTTTTAATAGTGCTTTCAACTGCCTTTGTTAGAAGTTTTTGCGCAATATAAACCTCCACTATGTGGATTTGAACCCGAACAACTTACCTTCTTTCCTAATACCTTTACTAATGTACCAAATATACTTTTTTAATATTTTATGATATATCAATATATATACAGATAATTTATTTTTATTTTTATATTTATTTATATAATTATGTAGATTTATAAAATTATTTTTAAATACATTTTTAAAATATGTGTATATAGTGTATATTTAAATATAAATTTTATACACACACCCACACAAATATATATATATATATATATATATATATATATATATATATATATATGCCTATATATTGACACATATATATAAGTAATTTAATTTTTAGTTATAATTTTTTTAATGTATTCTAAAATAATTATTTTACCAACGTTTATATACTATATTTAATGATAATGATATATTTTAAAAAATACATTTATATATGATGTATTGAGGGAGGATGGAATTTTAGGGATAGATCTGGAGGGCTGCGCGTGAGGGTGGAGATGGGAGATAGGGAGGGAGAGGGAGATGGGGGCTAGGGAGGCGGAGGCTGAGGAGGGGAGTTAGGGAGAGAGCAGGAGCCGAAGCCGGAGGCAAAGGGGGAAGTGGATGCTGAGGAGGGGAGTCAGGGAGAGAGTGGGAGCCCAAGCCGGAGGCAAAGGCAGAAGCTGAGGTGGGGAGTCAGGGAGGGAGAGGGAGGCGGAGGTGAAGATGGGTGTTGGCGAGGGAGGGGACAGACGCGGCGAGGGAGAGGATCGGCGGCGACTATTGTTTGCACAAGGTGGCGAGGGTCAGGTCTGTCTATGTTTATCTTTCCATTTGTCATTCTATCTTACATGTCCATTGTTTATCTTACCTTATCGTTTCATGTCTCTTATGACATCGGTCTGCGTTATGTATCTATATGAGAAGACACGCGCAAAGAAATTCAATGACCAGAGAACCGGTTTAGGTGGCTGTTTTGTTATTCTATATAATATTTGATTTATACACATTAATATACATGTGCAAATCAAAAGATCGTGTACCCAAAATTTGGATGTAGGAGCACTTTTGGTTACTTGCGGAAATGAACCTAAAATGGTTATTGACCCACGAGGGATTTATCTTTTTTTTTTGTGATTCCCGAGATATGAACTTGATTTTTCTCACTTTTCAAAAGCCAGAAAAAAAAACACAGATACGAATGTTTGAGGATAATTTGGAGTATGTGGTTTTTTATTTTTTTTTTATTTTAATTGGTCTAGGGTGCCCATATTTAGACAAATGGGTTGGTTGAGCACCACTTAAGGTGGCGCTCAAAGGGTGAGTAGGCCGAGCGCCAGTTCAAGTGGCGCTCGGCCATTTCGGCCCAGCATCCCTTCAGCGCCACTTGAAGTGGCGCTGAAGGCATCTCCAACCAACGAACAGCGCCACTTGAAGTGGCGCCGAAACCCTCCCCCTCCCTATAAATAAGGCCCATCACCCTCCCCATTTCTTATCTCCTCACTTCCCACTCTATCTCTCTCTCTCAAATTCCCATCTCCTCACTTCCCCTCTCTCTCTCTCTTTCAAAGTTCTCCGGTTTTTTCTGCGCTTTGCCTCTCCGGTTGCTCTGCCTGCGTAGCTACGTTTCCACAAATTTGAGGTAAATCTTTCTTTAAATTTATTTAGTATTTTGATTTATTAATTTAGTTGTTTAATTTATAGAATTAGTTTATAATATTTGTATTATATAAATAGTATAGTTTTTTTTAAAATGTAATTAGGTAATGAAATGATTATAGTTAGTTAATTAATTAAGTAATTAGAATTAGGTAACTAATTAATTATAATTAGGTAACTAATTAATTATAATTAGGTAACTAATTAATTATAATTAGGTAACTAATTAATTATAATTAGTTAACTAATTAATTATAATGAGGTAACTAATTAATTATAATTAGGTAACTAATTAATTCAAATTAGGTAACTAATTAATTCAAATTAGGTTAATAGTTAATTCTAATTAGGTAACTAATTAATTCTAATTAGGTTAATAGTTAATTCTAATTATGTAACTAATTAATTCTAATTAGGTAACTAATTAATTCAAATTAGGTTAATAGTTAATTCTAATTAGGTAACTAATTAATTCTAATTAGGTTAAAAGTTAATTCTAATTAGGTAATTAATTAATTCTAATTAGGTTATTAATTAAATCTTATTAGGTAATTAATTAATTCTAATTAGGTTATTATTTAATTCTAATTAGGTTATTAATTAATTCTAATTGGGTTATTAATTAATTCTAATTAGGTTATTAATTAATTCTAATTAGGTTATTATTAATTCTAATTAGGTTATTAATTAATTCTAATTAGGTAATTAATTAATTCTAATTAGGTAATTAATTAATTCTAATTAGGTAATTAATTAATTCCAATTAGGTAATTAATTAATTCTAATTAGGTAATTAATTAATTCTAATTAGGTAATTAATTAATTTTAATTCGGTTATTAATTAATTATAATTAGGTAATTAATTAATTCTAATTAGGTAATAAATTAATTCTAATTAGGTAATTAATTAATTCTAATTCGGTTATTAATTAATTCTAATTAGGTAATTAATTAATTCTAATTAGGTTATTAATTAATTCTAATTAGGTTAATAATTAATTATAATTAGGTTAATAATTAATTATAATTAGGTTAATAATTAATTCTAATTTGGTAATTAATGAATTCTAATTAGGTAATTAGTTAATTATAATTAGGTAGTTAATTAATTCTAATTAGTTAGTTAATTAATTCTAATTAGGTAATTAATTAATTCTAATTAGGTAATTAATTAATTCTAATTAGGTAATTAATTAATTCTAATTAGGTAATTAATTAATTCTAATTAGGTTATTATTTAATTCTAATTAGGTTATTAATTAATTCTCATTAAGTTATTAATTAATTCTAATTAGGTTATTATTTAATTCTAATTAGGTTATTAATTAATTCTAATTAGTTTATTAATGAATTATAATTAGGTAATTAATTAATTATAATTAGGTAATTAATTAATTATTAATAGGTAATTAATTAATTCTAATTAGGTAATTAATTAATTCTAATTAGGTAATTAATTAATTCTCATTAGGTTATTAATTAATTCTAATTAGGTTATTAATTAATTCTAATTAGGTAATTAATTAATTCTAATTAGGTAATTAATTAATTCTAATTAGGTAATTGATTAATTATAATTAGGTTAATAATTAATTATAATTAGGTTAATAATTAATTATAATTAGGTTAATAATTAATTCTAATTTGGTAATTAATGAATTCTAATTAGATAATTAATTACTTCTAATTAGGTAATTAATTAATTCTAATTAGTTAGTTAATTAATTCTAATTAGGTAATGAATTAATTCTAATTAGGTAATCAATTAATTCTAATTTTGTAATCAATTAATTTACATTAGGTAATGAATTAATTCTGATTAGGTAATTAATTAGTTCTGATTAGGTAATTTATTAATTCTGATTAGGTAATTAATTAATTCTAATTAGGTAATTAATTAATTCTAATTAGGTAATTAATTAATTCTAATTAGGTAATTAATTAATTCTAATTTGGTAAGTAATTATTTCAAATTAGGTAATTAATTAATTCTAATTTGGTAATTAATTAATTCAAATTATGTAATTAATTAATTCTGATTAGGTAATTAATTAATTCGAATTAAGTAATTAATTAACTATAATTAGATATATTAATTAATTCTGATTAGGTAATTAATTAATTCAAATTAGGTAATTAATTAATTATAATTAGATATATTAATCAGCGAAGTAGTTATATTAATCACCGAAGTAGTTATATTAATCTGCGAAGTAGTTATATTAATCAGTGAAGTAGTTATATTAATTAGCAAAGTAGTTGTAAATTGCTTCTGGAATATACCTTTGCATTACATTCTAGGTATGATAATGAATTTAGTTTCCAATCTACCTTGAACTCGGTTTGTAATTGAAGTTATGAACTTGAATTTAGTAGTTGAATATATTTTTTGCATATTAATTGTTAGAGTTGTCATGTAATGATTGCTCTCTTGAGTAAAGTATCCCCAGGTAGAGGGGCTTTGGGCTGGACCACCTACTTTCCTGGAGGCTTGCCTTGTCTAGGAAAGTGAATGGGGTTGACTATCTGTCGCTCCGGGCTTACTCACGTGGAGATTTTCAATTTCATATAACTCTATGATTTTACATTACGTGTTTGTGTAACTAATGCATATAATGCATGTGAATATGTATGAATATGCTTGACTTCTATTTTTGGGTAAGTAACACAAACTTGTGGGTTGTGTAAATAGTTACACATCAATATTGTTTGAACATATTGATTTGGTGGAGGGATTAGGATTCCAACCTAAATTACTAGAAGCATGCATACATAAATTGATTCTTTAATCAGATTTAATTAATAACAATGGTTTCTTTTAGATAAAAAAGATGGTCTCTGCCTATATTTATTGCAATGGTCAAATAATTGAGATAGAACAAGGATATAGTTATAGTATACATCCAGAAGCTGTTGTGATGCTTGGAGGATGTATTACTTTGGAAGCTGTGCAAAGGAAAATTCATCGGAAGTTAAAACTAGCGAGGAATCAAGTGATAGAGTCCATCACATTCAGACATCTCCAATTTATATATAGGTTTTGGCATGTGCCCTATCTGGTAAATGATGATGATGATTGGGAATATATACTTCATTGGTTAAGTATATACCTGAGAATCAAATGATAGAGTAGTATGTCACTATAGCTACAATGGAGGTTCCATTGACATTGGAAGTTGACCCATCTCAAATTCACGAGACTATGTCATATGATCCTTCACATCAAGAAGTTCCATCAGCATCGGTAGTTGTTCCATCATTTCCATCGGCCACAGTTTCAATGGATAGTCCTCCACATAATTTAGATGCATTGGTCGATGAATTTGAGGATGATGACAATTTCGAAGAAGATGAAGAGGAAGTTGAAGAAGAAGAAGAGCATGCGAAAGATCAGTATGTGCCAACTCATGTGAGGTTCAACCGACCATTGAACCATCCTCCACTATTGTCTTCATGGTCGACTGAAGGCATGAATCACTTTCCAGATTTTGATTATTCAGTTATTACTCCTAGTTCAGAATTTCTAGGAATCATTGGTGGCACAAATTGAGTGTCAGATAACGGTGTTCTATATATTGGCAGAGAGTTTGAGAGAAAAGAAGCAATGAAAAATGTGATAAAACAATATCACATTGAAAGACATTACTCATATGTTGTAGAAGAGTCAAAGAGGTCTTACTATTTGACCTGTTGTGACAAATATGAATCGAACTGTCAAATGCGTCTGCGAGCTATTATTGATAACACAACTGTTGGAGATTCTACGCCACAATAATCAAATAGTCTATCGGTTACATACTGTTGAATATTTTAACCAACAGAACCAACTTGACCGCTCAATGGTTGTGTTTAATAGATTATTTTGGAGATTTTTACCATGTATGGTGGCTTTTATACATTGCAAGCAGTTCATACATATTGATGGCACATTTCTATATGGAAAGTATACATGAACTTTATTGATTGCCGCCACACAAGATGGAAATTGAGCCCCTCTACCTATAGCATTTGCAATTGTGGAGAAAGAGAACTTCTCATCATGGAGCTAGTTTCTGGCATGTCTCCGAGAGTTTTTTACGGATGCAGAAGGGATTTGTCTTATTTCTGATCGCCACCGTGAAATCAAGGAGGCGATACAGTCTAAGGGTCTTTCATGGAGACCACCCTATGCCCAAAATCGATACTGTATTCGACACATTGCCAGCAATTTGTGAAATAAGTTCAATAATGAGTCGATGAAGAAGGCAATATTAAAAATTGGTATGAACATCCTTTTCTATTTTAAATTTTTTTGTCATAGTTATTTTCATAACTATTCAAATTACTACTTGTATGATAACATATGAGCCTCAACAACAAAGGATGAAGGAGCGTCTTCAAGATATTCACAGAGTGAATCTGGAAGTGTATGATTACATGATGTAAATTCCAAAGTAGAAATGGTCATTGGCATATGACGATGAGATGAGATATGGTCATATAAAGACCAACATCGTAGAATGTATAAATGGAGTTTTCAAGGGAGTTCGAAAACTATATATCACAGGTAAATACGAATATTTGAATGAGATGAATTGGCCTAGTGAACATCCAGCTGGACGGCGGTGCAACATATGCCGCCAAGAAGGTCATACGAAGACACGTTTCCCTAGACACATAGGGCAGTCATCTAATAGTTAAAATGAATCATGTACTGTATCAGTTACTGTAATTTTTTTTAAATGTAATCATTTGTATAAGAAAAAATTTATTCGTCGAGTGCGGGTTCATTGAAATGATATATTATGGTTATTTCTATTGTTTTTTCTACTGATGTAGTGTGTTGGAAGAATACTGATGTTTATTTGGCTTCATTGACCAATGAATCGAAAGCATGGATTAGTTGTGCATCACTCCAAAATTTAATAAAAAACTACAGATTCTCTGTGCATTTCACTACTGGCAGTTAACTATCGCTTAACATAGTGTGTTGGAAGAATACTGATATTTATTTGGCTTCATTCATCAGTCTTTTATAATGAAAGATAAACTTACAATGGTCACACAAAACAAACGAGGAAACTACGAACGTCTTCACCCCAACCTGGGAGACAACAACTGAGCCAATGTGTTTATGCTTATTTCAATCATTAAATGATAAATTTCATATCTTACATGATAAATATGATATCTTACATGAAATTAATGTTTTACTATTCGCACATTCAGATGGAGAAGCCACTTTTATCTGGCCAGGAGACGCACGTGTCGCGTGATGTGTTGGCGCGACGACATGTTAGACATCTTCATGTTCGGAGAGTGCATCGTTTCCATCATGAGGCACCGCCGACAGCTATTTGTCCATACCTTAGACGTGCGGGCTTTTATGGAGTCGCTATGTGTGACTTCAAGACCATTGAACATCATTTGATAGCTACATTGGTTGAGAGATGGCGGCCAGAGACACAAACATTTCATCTCCCTGAGGGGGAGATGACTATTACATTAGAGGACGTCTCCTACATGCTGGGGTTACCTATCCATGGACATGCAGTTACGGGTGCCAGTACTGGCGATTTGGTTGTAGTCATATAGAGGCTGCTATGCATTGATGTCATTGGCGCACGAGGGGTCCTCCAGGGTTCGTGCTTGCGCGTGAGGTGGCTTGATCAGCATTTCGACGTCATTCCTGATGATGCAGACGAGGAGACGCTTTTTCATCACACACGTGCATACATTTTGCGGCTGCTCGGGGGCATGTTGTGAGTCGACTACTCCACTGCTTTGGTACACATTATGTACCTCCCATTACTTGAGGATCTGGATCAAATGTCTACGTACAGTTGGGGGTCTGTTGTACTAGCACATCTGTACAAATCTCTCTGCACCAGTTGTCAGGACGATTCACATCAGATTGCAGGTTGCATGGTGTTAGTACAGATGTGGGCCTGGGAGCGTTTTCTACGCATCGCTCCTTGAGTTGTCGCACTGCTTGCACCAGAGCTACTTCAGGATTGTCCTCGGAGATGATGGTATGTCTACATCATTACTTTCAATTATTTAGTACTTTTGTTATTGATTTTTATAAACTTACCGTAGATTACTCTTTTTTCACCAGGTGAAGTCAGTCTCAGAAGTTTGCACATACTCCGAGACATAGTGTGCACAGCTTCCGACAGATTTTCGACGCCATAGTGCCAGCTGATGTAAGTTAAATAGTAATTTTTTGTAGGAATTTTTTTTTGTTATCACTATTTTAAGTTATTTCAATATAATCTCAATAACATTATTATGCTACTATATGACTTATTTTTTGAGTTTACATTTCAAGTTTCATGGACTCATTATACAGGTTATGTCTACGCATCACTTTCACTATACTGCACAGCTATGGTTGGAGATCGTGCTGCAGTGGTGCCACTCATTCACTTCCACATCATTGAGTGACACCAGCCAGACCGGGTCATGCACCAGTTCGGTTTTATACAATATATCTCCGTGGCACCACGACAGTCTACAGAGTTACATTCGATTGTGCTTATAGGTAGACAGGCGACAGACTGGCGGCAACATCATGCATCTTATATCGAGTTTTGGGACAGACATGTCTGATTCAGTATCTTTCCACTTTGATATACCACAACACACTCTCAGTTATCTGACCAAGGGGAGTATGCACACTGGTATCGACGTCACACCATCATGCACCTTACATGTCAGGGGATTGGCATTCAACAGTTGGTATGTTTACTAAGATTTATTATTTTTGTTTAACTCATTTTTGATATTAATTTGAATGTTATTTCATTTGCAGGCAGACGCCATTGGTCGTCTTCCACATTCCACACAGCCTCAGGAGCATGCATATATTCTGCGGGAGGTAGTTCATCGGGATGTGGTGGCTCTATTCGATCATCTCTGGTTGATACGTGACAGTTTTTTTGATGAGGATCCACAGATATATCTTGATCCATATCTTCAGGCTGAAGTACCCGAGGATGACGATGTCCCTGTTGTGCCTGCTGAGGAGGATGCACCGCCGCCAGCTGGACGACAGCGACGAGCACATCCGGAGGGGCAGAGGTGATGACATCAACATCCTAGAGCGGCTCCTGCAGATGTCGCCGCACCACAGAGAGACGATCCGGCCCAGCCGACTGATGATTTTGCACCGCAGGGAGATGCTTATATACCGCATATGGCGTCTCCGCAGACTATTGTGGACTTCGATCTGGGCATAGTCACACAACTTATGGTGGCCCCATCTCCTCCCGACGAGGCCTTCTTCAGTACCTCATTTCTACCATTTATAGGAGCTTCAGAGCCATATGACACCCCATATGATTTTGGGGCGTCCTCCTCACATGGTTTTGGTCAGTCCTCTACACAGCACCATGAGAAGGCACCAAAAGCACCGGAAGAGGAGGAACCCGCAGAGAGGACACTAGAGCGACATGGACGTCGGACGCGGAGAGGACGTGAGATTCAGACACCTCGTTGTGGTACCAGGAGGCATCGTTGTTGATGTTTTTGGATGTCATGTTATATATATTAAATAACTTATTTACTATGATAAGTAAATGTTGTTTAAGACAAATATCAAGAAAATAAAAAATATAGTTAATACAAACTGATTTAAATTAACTATTAAATTATAAAGTACAAGAACAATATAAACAAAATTTGTCACACAGACTAAACATCTGATAATTTCTTGAAAAATGGAAAGAAAAACATACATATAGTAAACAAAAAATATTTTAAATGACTACTTAAATATTTAAAAACATTGCATTTATAATTATGTAATAATAAATTTATTTATAAATGTAAATTACTAATTAGTAATTGATTAATTAATTAATTAATAATTAACCATTAATAATTAATAATTATAATGACGAATAATAATTAATAATTATATTACTAACTAATTAATTATTGTATATTAAATAATAATATTTTATAGGCTTTCAAAGTCACATACTAGAAACATTTTCAACTTTTAACTAGGTGGTTTTGAAAGCCTATAAAATATTTTTTATTGAAATTTTTTACGTATTTTTTTATTTTCATCTATTTAGTATAATTTTAATCCATGTTTTAAGTTTAATTCATATTGGTCATATAATTTATATTTCATAGGCTTTCAAAGCCACATACGTAAAACGTTTTTAAGTTTCAACTAGGTGGTTTTGAAAGACTACACATTATTTTTTATCAACCTTTTTTACGCAATTTTTTTATTTTCATCTATTTAGTAAATTTTAATCCATGTTTTAAGTTTCATTCATATTGGTCATATAGTTTATAGTTTATAGGCTTTCAAAGTCACATACTTGAAACATTTTTAAGTTTCAACTAGGTGGTTTTGAAAGCCTATAAAATATTTTTTATCGACATTTTTTACGTAACTTTTTTATTTTCATCTATTTAGTATATGTTTAATCCATGTTTTAAGTTTCATTCATATTGGTCATATAGATTAAATTTTATAGGCGTTCAAAGTCACATACTTAAACATTTTAAAAAATTTCAAGTAGGTGGTTTTGAAAGACTATAAAATATTTCTTATCAACAATGTTTACATAATTTTTTTAATTACATCTATTTAGTATATGTTTAATCCATGTTTTAAGTTTCATTTATATTGGTCATATAGTTTATATTTTATCGTCATTAATAATATTATTGTTATTACCAATTTCTTATATGTTTAACAATATTTCAAATTTATTTATAAATAATTACTTGTAACAATATAAACATAGATGAGTAATTATAGATTTAAAATTATATATATGTACAAATATATAATTATAAATATATACGTATATATAATTCTAAATATAATTATAAATATAATTATACATACATATATATATATATATTTATATATGAATATTAAATATATTTATAACTAAATTTTAAATATATATGTAACAATATTTTCATAATTATATATTTATAAATATATTTGTATTTATATAATTATAAATATTTATTTATAAAGATTAGTTTATAATTATATAATTACAAATATATTTTTTATTTCAAAAAAATATATAAAGATATTTATATTTAAAAATATTTATTTTTAATTATATATATACATAATTATATTTATACACACATATATATAACTATTTATAATTATAATATTTATAATATTTATATGTAAATATATAAATAAAACACACAAATCGGAAAAAAAAACCCTTATATTTTATATAATATAACAATATAAATATAAATAAATCATATATTTTTTATTTAATACATATTTTTTATTTACAAAATTATATATATATTTATAAATTTATATAAATAATTATATATAAGGTTTATTTCATTATTTTATTATATAATTAAATAAGGTTTATAACTATATAAATATAAATTTATAAATTATACATTTATAAATATATTTATAAATATAATTATAAGTAATTTAACGTTTTTAAATACATCTAATATCTATACTAAACTTGGCTTCTCCAAGCTTATGTGTCACCAAATTAGAAGGCCACGTTACCTACAAAACTGCCCTCCTCCCATCCGTTTTACGTTT
Organism: Viscum album; assembly: GCA_963277665.1. Taxonomy (NCBI): domain Eukaryota; kingdom Viridiplantae; phylum Streptophyta; class Magnoliopsida; order Santalales; family Viscaceae; genus Viscum; species Viscum album. The sequence goes on from OY728143.1 coordinate 1,423,637,346, forward strand.
CCCTGCTTTCCTGCTTCCATACCCCTACCCCGCTCAGGTTTCATCTTTGTAGAATTTAGGTTTCCTCGACTACTTCCTCAGCTCCGTCGCCGGAAAACCCTACTTCCACCGATCAGGACATACCATTGCTCCTTTCACCCCTCCCCGATTCTCCTCTACCCGCTTTAGGGTTCCCACTCCCCCCCCCCCCTCGGAATCTCCCCGCCCTGAATCCCCTATCTCGCTCCCCTATTCGAATCTCCTCTCCAGCCGCGACTCCGCCTTCGGATCCTCCACCTTCGGCTCCTCCGCCTTCGTCTCCTCTATCTCCGGCTCCTCCGTCGTCGACACCTCTGATTCGTGATTTCCAGAAGGTCTTGCTACGGTACCCACCGAATTTTTACTATTGTATCCTCCATGCACTACTTATGAATCTCTGACTAGCGATTTCCATCAGGTGTTGCTACAACACCCACTTCATTTTTATTGCTGCTCTACACCACATGTGCAGTAGCCGTCTATTTCTGGTAGTTCGACTTTCGTCCAACCTACTGCTCCACACCCTCCTCCCCTACCATCATCAATGTTTTAATTCAATTTTTTTTCATAGTGAGTGTGTATTATGTAATTTACATAAGCTTCCTTCCCTGCAGGTTTCATACAAGCACCACCACAAGCGCACGAAGCCTGTTTCTACACTTCTTTATTTCACCTATTTAGTAGGATCTGTCTCAGATTTTTGTCTCCCTTATTTAAAATTAGCCATGTCAGTGTCTTTAAACTGTCAATTTGGATTTGTATATTAGTTTGGATTCATTATTTGATGCAGGTTGTGACAAATGCTATTTTATTAACGATTTGTACAATGATTCAACATTGCATTATCATTATAATGCTGCCCATTGAGCTTAAATTTCTACTTCTATTCGGGTTTATTTATCATCATCTCCAATTTTTGATTGCAATGGTAACAAAGATTCAAGGTATTTTATCATTGATGCAATTATTTCATTTCTATTTCATTTTTGATAAATTGATGAGGTTGCTTTTATCACAAATAGTATTAATATTTCAAACCATTCTTTTGACAGGGATAAACCTACCACTATTTTGGTTTTCTCTTCCGCAAACCATTTACAGTTATTTTTTCTACGGTCTTACTTTTTCAGTATTTATCTTTGGATGAGAATTTTTCTTATGTCACAGATTTTTCTATTCACCAATGACAACATATATTTCAATTTTTGGACAGCAGTTACCACTATTCCATAATAGAGATATTCATGTTGTTTTCAGAAGCATTTAATGGGTATAACATTGATATTTTATTCGTAAGAGTTTTCTCTTGAATGATCAATAAGCCTTCATATTTACCCCAGATTGATGTTGCAAGAAAATCATTTAAATTTTAGACACAAAAAAAAGGGTGTGGCAAGATAGAAATAGAGGATAGAGGTGTAGTTTTTTAACTACTGGCATGAAATGATGGAATGAAGACCACTATTTCATGCAGGTTCAATGTCATGAATTTCTGGTGACGCTCAAATTTAAAACTATGAGTACATAAGAATGGTTACAGGAATGGTGTTATTTTTTTCATAATGGTATAATTGTCTACAAAAACACCAGTAATTTTTTATTGTACATCATTTATTTCACATTAAAATATTATTAGTGGTTGTACAACCCAGGAGCTCTTGGGAGTTCGCTTGGGGAATTCATGCCTGGATGTGGAATTTGAGCTATTTGGATTTTGAACTATCAAGAATCTGTCATATTCTCCAGGTATTCCTCTACATCAAATAATTGAGCGGGATCTGCCAAATCTGATCTTTGCCTCAGTTTTTTTATGGGGCCGAGTCTTCTTATTTTCTTGAAATCTATTATCTATTATATATAAAGTACTGGAGTCGGCTTTTTCCCGCTTACATGTCACCTTAATAGACAACCATGTCACCCTTAAAAAAAATTAACCTATCCAAAACTGGGAATCTGTCGTCCGATTTACCATTTCCCCCGTGCATCCTCAACTATTCCCTCCATCTTAGGGTTTTATTGCATCTGTCGTGACCAATTCTCTTCCACCTTCATTCATGTTCCCATTTCCCCGATGCATCCTCCACTCCTCCCTCCATCTTGGTATATACTCTCTTATTTTTCATTGGGTTTCATCGGGTCTAATTAGGTCTCAACCCCCTACTTGTCTTCAGGAAATCATTGAAAGCTATCCACTATTTCACAGGTATCTCAACCCCCCTGTACAGTTCCTATTTCATTTTCTTATAAAGGATTTATCATACAAATGGTTTTTATTTTCATTTATTGAACTGTTTTTGTGCTTTTCAGTTAAAATTAGTTTCTTCATGGTGGATCACATAGTTTCAGATAAGAAATTCTCATAGTTTTAGGTCAATTATAAATAATTTGTCTTAAAAAAATTTAATCTTGCATATTTATTTCCCATATGATTATTTAGTATCTCATGAGTGATGTTTTTGTACTTCTTACATGAAAACATGATATTGATGTTTCAGTCCAGTTGCTAAGTGAAAAGCTCATAACAATGTAAGTAGGTCTTCAGGTGCGTTTGCCATTTATTTTACAGAATTCTATAAATATTGTGACAGTTCAACTACCGCTATATACTATCTTTTTTTTATCGGGTTTCATCAAGTCTCAACGCCTTATTTGTCTTCAGGCAATCATTTATGGCCAGCCACTCTTCCACATGAATCTCAACCCCCATGTACAATGGCTATTTCATTTTTTATCAATGATTTATTGTATGAATGGTTTTAATTTTCATTTATTGATTTGTTTTTTGTCTTCAGGCAATCATTGATGGCCAACCACTCTTCCACAAAAATCTCAACCCCCATGTACAGTGGCTATTTCATTTTTTATCAATGATTTATCGTATGAATGGTTTTCTTGTGAATTTATTGATTTGTTTTTGTGCTTTTCAGTTACACATACTTTGTTTCGGATCTCATGGTTTCAGATCATACATCTATATCTATATACACACTAAAGAAGGCTTTTTTTTTCTGGACATGTGTCACTCCCACAACGCACTGCTCCTCACCCGATTACCCAGGTTCATTCCCACGACCTAATTTCCATACACCCGAAATGTGGTTTACCTCTGCAACTCAACCTGCTGAAACCCCTCCCCCGCCTCCTTCTTCGTCTGACGAGAGTCCTCCACCGCTTCCTTCTTCATCCGAGGATTTCGCCAAGATCGTTCTCCAAAATCTAAGGTCAGCGCTTCTTGTCGGCACTCCTTCATCACCTATTTGGATATCTAAAATCTAGGGTTTGGTAAGCTACTCCCTTCGGTCTATGAAATCTAGGGTTTAATGTTCTTCGTACTTAGCTACCAGGGCTACATCGTCGTCGACCACCTTTAATTCCTTCCTGTACCTTTGATACGGTAACTCCAAAGTCATCCACCAACAACTTATTGTCAATTTTTCTCTATAATATGTACTATTCTACTCTATCGGTTATGTCGAGTTCTCCTTGGTTCGGCTCCCATAATCCCTTCCGTAACAAGTATATTATCCTACTAGATTACAATACTTATCCCTTCTGTTCTTTATATTATTTTCATGTTCACACAAGGTAATGAAACTTTCATAATACTTTATCCTATTTCAATAGTCCAATTATTATTTGTCTTCAGCATTTACCTTCTTCTAAATACAGTAAATAAACAACTTCATAGCGAACCATAGCAGTAACTGATCTTATATTTTCATTGATTAGTGGATCATGTATTATATTTTGGTAATGAACTATTTTTTAGGGTAGTGGAACGAGTTTTTTATTTGAGCATGTGGGACATGCATTTTGTTTGGGTAGTGGATCATGTAATTCATTAGATCAGTGGACCATATGTTTCATTAGATCAGCGGATCAAGTGTTTAATTAGATCAATTGTCCATTTTTAAATTATTTGCATGTTCACACAAGGTAATGAAACTTTCAAAAAACTTTATCCTATAGTGGCTGGTAAATTAATAATCTTGAATGTTAATGAGATGAATATATTTTCATAAAAGTATTTTTCATTAGTCTTTTCCTTCATATGTCACCACATTATCCCATCCATAATCATTATTTTTTTAAGGTACACTAATTTTGGTGGGGTTATGCATTGTAGTCCTGTTGAAGGTTTGGAATCCCATAATAGATCAAATGAGAAGAATAGAGACCTGAGATAGAATCTGATGTGACCTCCAGAAGAGACTCATGGGCGGCGTAGGGCAGCTACAAAGGTGCGTCATTCACTGAATTCTTGATTTCAAGTGATTCAAAATCATTAGGTTATGTGTTCCGGTTGTTTTAATATTTGTGCCAACAATTTGAATTTCTTTATTTTTTGAGGATTCATTTTTTTAATAAGAGTTATATTCTTTACCTGTATTTTATGATTTCATTACATTCAACGTAATAAATATTAATTTAGAGTTTCATTCTGTGAAGTGATTATTGTTGTTGATCCCTTCCCAGTATGCTTATGGTCAGAATCCTTCACAACTTCTATATCAGCAGCACTAGAAGTATCAAAATCATGGATGAATGGATCTGTATAGAAGGTCTTTTTCCAGTTCCCTTAATCCTGTAAAAAATCCACCTGGAAAGCCTGTATATTTTTTGAGTTAAGATCCTCACTAGATATCATAGGGAGTGAATGAGAGGTCTGTCCATGGTCAGAGCAAGCCATCAACTCCCACTTCTTTGGACTTTCCTTATCAGCCTACAATTTACCAGGGGGCAGATCTAATCCAGACAGATTGAGGGTTTCTACAGCCCCCAATCCCAAGCTAGGTTTCTTTGAGTTTGATTCCACCATGTGTAGGAGCTGCAGAAACATTGGAACTACCTAGAGGAGTCTCTGCCTCACCATGCTGGAGAAGGCTTCCCCCCTTAGACCTATTCCTGGTCTTCTCAGTCTGAATAATCTTCTTCATGCTCCATTTTTTCCATCTGTTGGATAGGATGTCGGTGTAGGACCATCTGTATTAGCCACTGAGAGTTTGATCTAGGCCTAAGAGACCCCAGTTTTTTCATAATCCATCCCTTGGTATACAGTCAGTTACCCCTTTGTTTCTATCTTATACACAAATGGTTATTCAGTAGAAGTATTCCCTTGAGTTCCAGCATTATGTTTGGTGACTGCACTTTTTCAAGCCTTGATATTCTGAGAGGCCTCACTCGCAGTTGTATTTTTTCTCCCTAGGATAGACCCCCTTTCCTCATTAGTAGGGGCATTGATACATCCTATGCACCACTGGAATTCTTTAACTTACCTTGAAAAAGTGAGAAATCACAGATCAAGGTCGAGATTCTCTTGCAATTGTTGTTACCAGATTGTATGGAATCTTCCTCATGATGATCTGCATAGTCTTGACCCCCCCTTGCTCACATAGAATCACTTATACCCCTTTCCTTATAGCCCCTTTGATGTCCAATTGAAAGGGGCATTTAAAAGTTCATTCCCAGCATCCATTGCATGCCTCTCCATATGAACAACTGCAATTTCCACAGAGGAATCATCAGTATGATTTCCCCATAAAATAGGTTCTCTCAAAGTTGACACATGAGCTTTTCCTCCATCCCTTCCCTTTAAAGGGTCTGGATTTAGTGTTGTGTCAGGGTCAACCATAATAATAGCTGGCACCATTGTATTTGAAGCAACAATCACATTCTTCAAAAAATTAGAATTAACCATGGGTGCAACATCTTCTGTTCGAACAACCGACCATGCCTTCCCATGTTCCTTGACCTCCTTCCACATCATTAGAACAAATCAGTCCTTAATGTCTTTGGAGTCATCGTTAGATGGAAATTTGAAATTACAGTTTCACCTTGTCTTAATAACTTTAAATATGTTCAAATGCATTATTATCTTTGTGCCCCATTTTATTCAGGTATAGGTGGCCAATTCCAAACTCACGATGCCATATTCTTGGAACATGGAATGATTCATACCAGTACATGCAATATTTAGAAATATTGCAGATAATTTGACGTATGGTATGTGAATTATTTATATTATCCATTGTTCATATGAATATTGTTCTGACCCATCCTTTTTTTTATTGTATCATTCTTTTCATTGGAAGAGGTACCAATATATTCTCTTGCTTTTCTCCATTTATTAAAGAATCATATTGCTTTTGATCATCTTCCCAACTTCATTTTCAGCAGAATGTGATTTTACTACAGGGAAATACTGGTTCAATATTAGTTCGACAAGCATTTTTGTCTTCCTGCTTCTTTTCATGTAAGGATCTGAATGTTTTGAAGCAGATTTGAATTGCAAGTTTCATTAATGCCAAAAAATGTTTTTAAATGCATCATATCTGCTTGTCACTATATGTGTTCACCAACATTTTATTCATATTAGAAGATACTATAAACATGAACCTTCTCTTACATTAATTCTTAAAACTGCTACATTTTTTTCTATGTTTTAAAAATTGAATTATTTATAACTAATGCTGAATACTAATTAATTGCCTGTGTAAATTACAATAGTATGATTGAAACAAATCTATTTTGAAAATATTCAGTATATATAATATCCAAGCATGGTTTCTATCAACCATAGATAGTTGCATAGAAAACTAAAGTCGAAATTAGAGGAACACACTTTCCTGGAAGGCTTGTCCAATGTTGATATTTCAATCAGTGAGTAAAATTATTTTGTTTCACTACATACTAACTCTTGAATTTACTGTGAGTTTTCATTCAATTTTTTAAACTTCTTTTCATGGATCCTAATTACCCTTATGTAATTTTCTATCAGGTTGAAGTACCATACCAAGATCGGGCCTGCAATAGGAATGGAACGAAAAAAACGCATGCCTCTATACAAAGATCCAAACATTGGCAATAAGAAGGATTCCAGAATTGGCTGTTAGGATGGAAAAACATTTGACGGAGCTGCATGTTTAGCACCAATGTACACAAACTCTAAAACCATTACCCATTTTTAATGTTACAAATGTTATTGCAAAGAAATAATTATCTATAGACAAGTTCTTATTTGTCATTGGTTACAAAAAAATTTATAATATATTTCTATCACAATTTAATTTTTAATGATTCAATGTTGATTTTCAATATTTCTTATTTCAAATTTCTGATACATCATTTTTCTTATTTCTCCATGCTGAAAATAATGTCTCATTACCTTTTATATATAATTAATGATGTCTTCTTTTTTTTTTTGTATCTTTTTACATCATGTTATTTCATTTTCATTCCTTTTCATATATATTTTTTGATACATGTTCTTATATTTCATTTCATTCATTATTATATATCAATAAAGCTATAATTTTAACATATTCTAACAAATTTAATTATTACCTACTCAAACTATTAACACATTTTTGAAAATTATATTTGAATAACAGCGCCGTGCGTATGCACGGCTGGGAGTCCATGCTCGAAGGGGCATGAAGTGGTGTCAACATGCAAACATAGCACACATATTTTATTGAAGATAGAGAAACGGGTCCAAGATTCCCACGCCACGCCACGCCGGTGCTTCCTTCCTTGCTTAAGCATCGTCTACTTCTTGATTGGTGGTCAGCTCAAAGCCGCAGAGATCGGAGCACGCGGTCTTGCAACGCACCGCTTCCGCATCGCCATCTGCACAACAACGTACAGTTACAAAAACAAGAATCAGAAATCCCTGTGATAGTTTATATATTATTAATACGTACTGGAGTTGGCGCACTGGGAGGATTCGCAGCCCAAGGTGCAGTATAATTTCGGATAATCGGCTGGACATTTCGAGCCAGAGATGTTTTTGCAACCGCTCAAACCGGCACAGGTTGGGCGGGAAGAGCCCGCTGCACGGCACACGTTGTAGACGTTTCGAGCCGTCGTGCTGGGACAGCAGCTCTTTGACTCTACATTGGACACCACAAGGGCACCGAGCAGGAGCGCAAGGAGCAGCAAGGAGGAGCCTCTCACAACTTCCATCACTTGTTCTTCCGCTCTATATATCAAGGCAAGGCTCGCACACTACCCACTGACTTCTCCTCCTTTATATATATAGCAGTGTTCAGCCTTCTGGTTTCGTACAATTGCAATGGGATATCCTCATCCACACCCACTCCTGTGCTGCTGTGACAAGTGGATCAATTATTATGACAATAATGCCAAAATGGTTCACATGCGCACACCCTGTGCGGCTGTGGGGGAGGAGTTTTTATTATAATGATACCCCCACGTCAACATGCCCCATTTCCACAATTATTAAGACAATAATGTCACAATGGTTCACATGCTAGCGGATGTGGTGGAGTAATTGTTTTTATAATGATACCACGAGGTCCACATACCCCATCCACACCCAAAATTGTTTTTCTCACCAAAATATTTGATTACTAGTGACTATTACTAATCAACTAACAAACAAGTAACAATAATTAACTTTGATTAACCTAATATTAATGAATTAATTAATAATTTCACAATAATTATTTGTTAAATGGAAAATAATATCATCTGTTTATACTTAAAATTTTATGTTAATATAAATAATTGTTGGTACATTATTTATATATTGGTGATGGATTAATAATGTGATTAAATGAATGAATTTTTTTCTGCACCCTGAGTTCTCAGTTTGTGATCTGAATAAAACCAGTAATATGAATTAATTGAAAAAGTAAATAAACTATTTGGAATAAACAAATGAAATAACTCACTCAAACTCACACTATCACAAAAACAGGTTTTCGCAGCGCTATCATTTAACAGTGCTAAAAAAAGCATTGTTAAAAGTACCCCTTTATCAGTGTTTTTTTTAGCACTGATAAATGTACATATTTATCAACATTTTTTCTTAGCATAATTGAAAGCACCCTCTTAATTAGTGTTTTTTTATAATCACTGATATATACCCTTTTATCATCGCTTTTTTTACTAGCACAGATAAAGGGTATATTAAAAAAAATGATCAAAAATAATATATTAATATATAAATATATTTATATTGATATAAATATAATATATAGTTTTTAAATATATTTTTGATGAGGCTAAATAGACATTTACACTTAATATATAAGATAATTACTGAAAATGACTTAGAAAATATTTTTTTTTAATTTATAATTTGCTAATTATTATCGAGTAATAGTCATGTAATAAAAATTTGAAAATAAAAAAAATTAAAAAATCAACAAAAGACAAAAAATAAGTTGAAAACGTAACTCGAACTTCAAACGACCATACCTTTTTATCTTGATGTCTGTTTGTGCTCTACCACATATCAAATTGAAGTCTGCGACGAGCTCTATGACTTTAATGACTTGGATAAACCTTTGTCACATTTTTTGAGGCCAAAAGACCCAAATATCCTCCAAAATTGAGTTTTTAGTCGAGTTACCAAATTTTTTTAACATTCAATGGATTTTCAACCTCATTAAAGGTGATCGTTTTCCCCTTTTTTGTGAGGACTGAATTTATTCTCGATGCTTGCATTCATATTGATATTATGGTTTTAATTTTTTTCACATTGTACTATTATTTATAATCAAATATATAACTATATATACATATTTCTCATATATTCACGCATAAAATTTTGATATTATAGTTAAATAATTAAACATATTTACATATAAAATATATTTCTCAATATATAAACCCTATGTAACTAAAAAATAATATCCATTTTATTTAAAATACAAATGTATGAATATTTATATACATAAACATATACAATTAATGTATATATAATGTTTATACATATATAAATATATTTGTGTGTGTATTGACAAACACATACATACATACACACACACATGTTTATCTACAAATTCTAATATTTGTATAAAAACAATGATGTTTCCTCCAATGGCCCGAAGGCCTTCATTTTTTATTGATTTTGATAATCCACCTTTCAAGGGGTGAGGTGGAACCCTTAAAAACAATGATGTTTTAATCTATGTAAATAAATATAAATATGTATAATTATATTTATAGATGCACACACACACACACAGATATATATATATATATATATATATATTTGTACGTATTTATAAACACACACAAAACAGATTTTAAATATTTAAATATAAATAACATATATATATATATATATATGTGGATAAAAAATGTAACAAAATATATATAAATATATACATATATTATAAAATGAAAAACAAAACAATATAGGCTAGTGGAAGAGGCACATGCACATGAGGGGGAGGTCAAAGGTTTGAAACACAACAACAACAAGGGCGTGTGCGTGCGGGTAAAACATGCCCTAATGCTATTAAAGGGGTAGGTTGGGGGTAAAGAGGTAGGTTGAGGGGGGGGGGGGATTGAGAGCTATTGAAAAGGTGGTTGGTCTACACTTTGATTTTCAGATTTTTCTTAAAAAAATTAAAATTTTTTCCGACTTTTATCAACCCTTTTAAAAAATACTGCTAAAAGGGGTCTTTTAACACTACTAAAAAAGAACTGATAAAGGACACTCTTATGAGCACTTTTTTAGCACTGATAAAGACCCCTTTTATCAACGCTTTTTTTAATGTTACTAAAAGAGGTCTTTATCAACGCTTTTTTAGCACTGAGAAAAGTGACCACCCTTTTAATAGCGTCTCGATTATCAACACTTTTTTAGTGTTGATAAAACACTATTTTGTAGTAGTCCCCCAAATATAACACTACAAGAAATCGAGAATTTCGTTAGTTTTTTTAACATTTCACTGTGATCTCCCAAAATAATATTGTATAGCTACATTGAAAATCAATTGGTGATTGTTTTCATTATCTAGGAATGAATTTTAAAACTGATGTAGAACAATTATTTAGCGACCGTTCTATGAATTTAGTAGTGTTTCTTAAAATAAAACTAATTAATAATAATTTTTAGCAAGCTTGGTTTTTTATTTTTATTAAATAATAAAAATTAATTAATTTGTAGTTGTTTTAAACCCACCCATAATTATAAAAAATAAGAAATAATAATTATTTAGGTTATTTTTATTATATATATATATATTATATTACATATCATTTATCATTTATTTCGAGTTATTATTAAATATTATAATTTGTTAAAATTTATTATGAATTATTATCATCCTTTCACATTGTAATTGTCCAGTATGATTTGAACTCCCCAAAATTGTCATTCTACGCATGTGATCTTACCAATTGCACTAAAGAATCTAGATTATAATGAAAAAGTCATTATATTATTTTATGTATTGTATAATATGATACATTATAAATTATAAATAAGAAATTAAAGTGGCGGCTTAAATGGATATTTTCAATTCTATTATAATCATAATTGAGAAGTAGGCATGGGGGTGGTTGGGAAAAAACATTCCAAAAAATCGAGGAGGTTTTCCTTAAATTAGTGGCCCGATCTATCGCAATGTATGTCATGTATGTGTTTATACTGCCAAATTATCATGTTTCCTTTCTTCATTCCTGTTTCAAATTTTTTTGGTTTGGCAAAGTGGACAAGTATAATAGAAAGCTTTGGTGTTCTTAGGATAATATTTGTGTATCTAAATATTCCTATGGCCTTGGATTTAGACATATAGGGAGGATCGTGAGCTATTGAAAAGGTGGTTGGTCTACACTTCGATTTTCAGATTTTTCTTAAAAGAATTAATTTTTTTCCGACTTTTATCATCCCTTTTAAAAAATACTGCTAAAAGGGGTCTTTTAACACTGCTAAAAAAGAACTAATAAAGTACACTTTTATGAGCACTTGTTTGGCGCTGATAAAAGACCCCTTTTATCAACGCTTTTTTTAACGTTGATAAAAGAAGCCTTAATCAACACTTTTTATCACTGATAAAAGAGACCACCCTTTTAATAACATCTCGATTATCAGCACTTTTTTAGTGTTGATAAAACACTATTTTTTTGTAGTCCCCCCAATATAACACTACAAGAAATCGAAAATTTAGTTAGTTTTTTTAACATTTCGAGGTGATCTCCCAAAACAATAATGTATAGCTACATTGAAAATAAATTGGTGATTGTTTTCATTTTCTAGGAATGACTTTTAAAACCGACACAGAACAATCATTTACCGACTGTTTTGTGAATTTAGTGGTGTTTCTTAAACTAAAACTAATTAATAATAATTTTTAGCAAGATTGGTTTTTTATTTTTATTTCATAATAAAAATTAATTAATTTGTAGTGGTTTAAAACCCACCCATGATTATAAAAAATAAGAAATAATAATTATTCAGGTTATTTTTATTATATATATAAATATATATTATATATTACATATTTTTATTATTATTATCATTTATCATTTATTTTGAGTTATTATTAAATATTATAATTTTTTAAAATTTATTATGAATTATTATCATCCTTTCACACTGTAATTGTCCAGTATTATTTGAACTCCCCAACATCGTCATTCTACGCATGTGCTCTTACCAATTGCACTAAAGAATCTGGATTATAATGAAAAAGTCATTATATTATTTTATGTATTGTATAATATGATACATTATAAATTATAAATAAGAAATTAAAGTGGTGTCTTAAATAGATATTTTCAATTATATTATAATCATAATTGAGAAGTGGGCATGGGGGTGGTTGGGAAAAAAATTCCGAAAAATCGAGAAGGAGTTTTTCCTTAAATTAGTGGCCCGATCTATCGCAATGTATGTCATGTCTGTGTTTATACTGTGAAATTATCACATTTCCTTTCTTCATTCTTGTTTCAAATTTTTTTGGTTTGGCCAAGCGGACAAGTATAATAAAAATCTTTTGTGTTCTTAGGATAATATTTTTTTATCTAAATATTCTTAGTTCCTTGGATTTAAACATATAGGGAAACTCAATAATGTTGTTCCTGCTAAGAAAGGCTAGAAAATCATTCATCGTCCTGATTCATTATCATTCTATTTTTTTAAGTCAAATTATTTCCCATGATCATATTTCTAGAAGAATAAATTTCATTTAGGCCTAACTAATTTTTGAGGAGTGTTTGTGGAGTGAGATCATTACATGAAAATGATGTTACTGGAGAATTGCAATTGGGTTTTCTATTACGGGTTGGACAGACACTTGGTTATGCAATCATGATTGTAATGTTGCAACTTCTATCTATTCGCAAGAGTTTCAAAATATGTGGTATCATTTTCTTATGAATGAAGAAATGAAAAGACAGTGTTATGACAATGTTTCAACTTGGTTAAATAATAAATACCAAAACAAAATTTTTTCTATTTCAATTTCACCAGGAGGGTATGATGATTATTTGTTCTAGTTAATGGAGATATGCCCTAAATCCATTAGCATATGATGATTCATATATATCATTTTATATGATATATACATATGGAAACAAGGCATATCATACTCCCTGTTAAAGGCATACCGTAATGCATAGTTATGCTTATATCATGTTATTGCCAAACCAATAGTATTGTACAATTGAAAAAAGTCATATTGTAATGTTGTGAGTATAACCATCTCATACAATTCACATAAACACACTATGACTTTCACGACCCCCTCCACTTATACCCATCCTGGGCTGACAGTGAGGAATTTGGGGGGGGGGTCATGCCAATTGATATGTGATATATGTGGGGAGATCACATAAATTTCCAAAATCACATAAAATTCCATGAAATGGATAATAATAATATTTTTAGAAACCAAATTCCCACAAACATATAACAAAAAACATTATAGACTTGAGGTGAAACCATCATACAACAAGGAGTTCTAGATGTAAATTTAATATCAAATCATTGGAGATCTTGGAAAAAATTCTAGGTATGGGGGAGTGGGTGGAATAAAATAAAATTTGATATTTAAAGTTCTTGTGTGGATGAAGTGTGTACCTTTTACCCTTCGTTTTCATGACAAACATTAGCAGTAGAGATATCATTGGCTTTCCCTTATTCCCTTAGCTTAGGAGGTTGGTGTCATTTATTATCCTCATTTTCCCTTGGGTGATAATTCCAAAACTATTTACATTTTAATAATCATAAATTCTTTTCCTCTGTTTCATTTTTTTTCCTCATTGTCTCTCCTAAAAAAATCACAATTACAAAGGACAATCCTTCTATATAACATTCTCATGTTCCTTTTTCAGAAATTTCTTATGTGATTCCTTCCACATTTTTTGCACGTAGGAGGCTGAACATTATTTCCTCCATGAGGTTTTGAGTTTCCTTAAAACTCCATCTTATATTTCTTGTCTCTGAAGTAATAAAAGGTTCCAATTTCAATTTCCACCTTATGTTCACATCGAAAAATCTCTTTATATGTATCAAATTCTCTTACAGTTAATTCCATTTTAAGACATAATTTTAGCCACTAAAAAATAATTTGGTCGTACACTTTTGGTCATAAATAAAACTAGAGGCATACCTTGTGAGTCTCATGAATCTTTCTTCATAGGTATCCATAGATTCATCCTCTATTTGTTTCAACTCTTTGAAATCTAACTCTATTTTCATGTAAAGAGTTCGAGGAGAATATTTAGTGGGGAATAATTTATTGAACTCTTCACATTCCATAGAGTCCACTTTATCCATATTTTTCATATTCTTAATGATAGCCCACTATTAGTTAGCCTCACCATCTAGATGATACATAGGTAATATGAAATTCCCATGGCTTGAGCAATGGAGGATGAAGAATTTCTTTCCTATTGAATTTTTCCACTACTCTAAAATTATCATGTCTAAAGACCCAATAATGGATAGTGAAAACTACTACATGAAGGAATAAATATCATGTTTCTTCTTCCTTACTACATTTGAGAGCTCGACATTGTTCGATATATTATTTATAGCTTGGGCGAGTTGAGTGAGAATCTCCAAACAATGTTGTACTCTAACCCCAATCTTGTTAGGTTACTCATTTTGACAATCTCCTTATTCTCCATCACACACATTGTTAACTTGATTCCTCTATCCTCCAACCATTACATTAAATAAAGGAAAGTTGATGTATGAAAATACTTAAATTAATAAATTTATAATGTAAAAAATAATCTTAGATGAAGTAACTCATAAATGACATGCATAACCTAACATATAAATATCAAAGTTTCAATATAGGTTACTCATGGTAATGTTATTACTAATTTCACTAAAAAAAATAGTTATATATTAAATCATAAAATTTCCATTAATTCCTTTATAAAGGTTTATAAAGTGCATGTGAATCACCAAAGCGTATCCGCTATGAGAGTCAAACCATATGTGTAGTTAAAAGACTCAAAACAAGTATAAAACATGTGTGAAAAATTTATGGTTGAGGCTTTCTCGACCTAAGATCCCCCAAACATAATTATTCTCCACTTTTGGATATATTTTCCCTTAAATAGTTCCATTCCTTCATCGAATGAGTAATGTGTATATAAAAAAATAATTTTAATTAATTACAAAATTAGATCACATCCACCCAATTTATCCATAATTTCTATATCATTATCTCAACCAAAAATCTTCCCCAGTCTCTCCACAACTCTCTCCCCATGTTCTAGAATTTTTGGCCTTTCCAAAATACTAATATAATAAGACTTAAGGTGTTACCCAAAGGATAACATCTAAAGGGAGAGGTAATACTCTCAATCGAGCTCTCTTAATTTATTCCTTGTTTTACCCCCAAAAATATTTTCAATCTAAGAATTTATGATAACATTAATATTAATAATATTATGAAATGTTATTATACTAATGGAATATTTTATATCTTCCTCTAAATCTATTATAAAAATGAACACGTCATCTTGCGTGCATGAGAACTACCATCTCCATGAACGATGTGCTTGTTTTTTCATCCTTGGCTTATATAGAAGGTTTTAAAAGACTATTTAAAACATTATTATAAAATTTATAAAAATATTAGTATTCTAAAATTAAGAATAATTTGCTTTATTCCACCCAATCTATGGAAAATGAATGTGTATCACATGTGGACATGCAGACCACCGATTCAACTAAAGTGACATATTTTATTTTTCCACTATATTTTTCTATTATTTCAAAACAACTCTTAAAATTTTATTTACCACATGAAAATAATATAAAAGATATCATTATGAATTTTTAATAATTATATAATTCCAAAAGAATCAATTTCATAACCATACTCACCCATAAATTGTAGCATGTTCATGCTTGGGTCGGTTTAACCACCTACATGAAAAGTGATATAATTATTTATCTTGAATGATAGTGGAAACATAACTACTTTTAATATTGTACAATAAAGAGAAAAAATGATTGGTTTATCATTCTGGAATGGTTATGTTAATATCTAACTTATTTTTATACTACATTTTTGTTCATTATAAATTATCAAAACAATCCCAACATCATCATCATGAATCATAAATAAAAAAATTATAAAATGACATTAGAACATTATAAATTATTATAAAACGTTTATTCCAATACCTTTAATGAAATTAGAATGATTAAATTTGTCTCTTTGAATAAGAATCAATGCCACTATAATGACACTAAAACTAAACAAAACAATCGAAACTAGTAAACATATGACGAAATATATAATATAACTAACTAAAATATCTAAAATAAATGGTTATAAATGAAGATTATAATAGTTTATAGGTATGAATATTTTTATGAAATAGGTGTTTCAGATAGTTTTTTATACTGGAGGTTAGAGAATATTTGGACAAGGGAGATTAAAGGGAATGGTTTCTTTGTCTCATTTTTAAATTTATGAGACCTATTTTATTTTGTGTACCAAGTATTTTATATGATGTATATACTTACCATTTGAAATTTTATGTCCTGAATTATGTTTATTCATGGTATTTTTTTGTTTAATTTCAATCACCCTCTTTAAGGGTGTTTTAATTTAAATATTACCTTAACTGTAAGGGGTTTTTGACTCAAATTATTTTCATGACTCATAATGATTCATCTTTTATGTGGTTTCACAAGATGAGTTTCTTCTATTATATAATAATATTATAGTTATTTTACTTATTCTTTTCAAGAAAATTATATTGATGAATTTATTTCTTCATAAAATTTAATGATGTTAAGAATAATTCTCATCCTCTCCGAATGAGCTTTTTCTTGACCATGTATTTGTTTACTATTCCTGCCAATGTTCTACAATATTTTTTTGAAATAAAAATATGTTCCACTTCTAGTGATCTTAAAATTTATCTTCAATTTCAAAATGTAATATTTATCACCATTTTTTACATCTTGTTTTTTCAATAAAGGCATATTCAAATTATTAAAAATAATTTCTCTTTCACATTCATATTTTTATCTTTAACTTCACATTGAACCATAGATAACCGTTATGTATTTTTCAAGGTTCCATTTTTCGATTTCCTTTAAAATGGGATTTTAAAAAGTTTTTCATGTTTCCTTCTATAATTTTTTTTTGAAATAGACTCATAACATTATGAAAATTTTAAATTTCACTACAGGAAAATGGAATATTTACGACGGGCGATTTGCGATGGGATCCCATCGCAAAAGACCTTTTGCGACGGGGGTCCATCACAAATCGCCCGTTGCCGAAAACGGCGTCACAAATAGATGTTTTTGCGGCGGTCCAATCACAAAAAGAGTATTTTCGATGGTTTTTCCCCCCGTCGCAAATGAGTTTTTGTTTATATATAAAAAAGGTATTTGTGACGGGCCGTTGCAGATATATTAGTTGTGACGGGTTTCTGACCTGTCACAAATGAGAAATCTAAAAAATATTTGCGACGAAGGTATTTGCGACAGACCGTCGCAATTTTTTTTTTACGACGAGTATTCTTCCTGTCGCAAATGTTACAGTAAAATTTTTTTTACGACGGGACACCCCGTCACAAATATTCCCGTCGCAAATACTTAAAAAAATAAAAAATAAAATAAAATAATTAATAAAAATCGTATAATATTATATAAAAATAATAATAATAATAATAATATAAAAAATTCTCTTATTATAATATAAATAAAAATATATATAAAATATATTTATGAAATATTAATATAAAATAATAATAATATGAATATAAATAATATAATATAATATAATAATACTAATATTAATAATATAAAAAATTTATATAATAATATTATTATTAAATTATGTATATAATAATAATAATAATATTAATAATATAAAGAAATTATATTATTATAATATTATTAATAAAAAATATATATAATATAATTATGAAATATTAATATCAGAAAATAATAATAATATGAATATAAATAATATAATATTATATATTATGAAATATTAATATAAATAAATAATAATAATAGTACTAATATTAATAATATAAAAAATTAATATAATATTATTATTATTAAAATAAACATACATATTTATGAAAAAATAATATTAATATTATTAATATTAATAAAATTATAAAATTATAAATTTCTCAATATTAATAATAAATATAAAATATTAAATGTAATATTACTAAAATAAGCAGACATTAAAAATAATACTAATAAGTAATAAAATATATATAAAAAATAAAAACAAATTAAATCATGCAATATTCATACCAATATGAAAGAAGAATTGTAAATAGTTAATATGATAATAAACTACGAACTCAAATGTTTATTACATGTAAAAAAATCACTAGGGGGTAGATAATCTGGAGGACCTGGAGGAGGTGGTGGAGAAACTCCATCCCTAAACTATGAGTCAGACAATGCATATACTTCATCTGCTCCTGATGTTGCTCCTCATATCAACGCCTCTCCTCATCCTGCTGCTGACACATCTGCTCCTGCCATCGACGCATCTCCTCATCGTGCTGCTGACGCATCTGCTCCTGCCCTAGACGCAAATCCTCTATAAGCTGACTCTGAGCACCCAGCTGCTCCTGATACTGTGAGGCAGAAGATGATGTTTCTCCACGAGCTCCTCTCGAGCTGGACGTTGACATCGCAGCAGTACCATAATAAGCTGCAGGAGTCAAATGAGAGCTGATACCAACTACTTGGCCCTTTTCAAAGCCATACTGGGTCACCTGTATCCATGCTGTCTCATCAAAATAGTGGGCACTAGTCTGATCACCCGTCTCATCTTGACTCTCAGCCTGTGTCTGAGAGGTCGCAGCCTCATATGACTCCTTAAGTTTCAATTAGAAATAAAAATAATGAAAAGATTATATGCATTTAATTTTCAAACTGAAAAGAAAATAATACTGACCACAATCTGACGTTGGCGGTCACCTCTAATCTCTCCAGTAGCCGGATCAGTGTACATCCTCCAATAAACACCATACGTCGTAATACCGTGATGCTCAGCTTCCTATATGAATATAAAATAAACTGTTTATATTTAAAGTTGTATAAAATATTAAAAAAAAGTACTTACCAGACGCTCTCTATGCGCACTGAATGTACGACTACCAGCTCGATGCGTCACCTCTTGTCTCCCCTGATTCTGTCGACCCAATTCAGATCTCCTCTGAAACCCACCACCCAACCAGTGTGTACATAATCCATCCCAAATATGAGATGAAATGTACTCTGGTCAGTGGGATCTACAGGACTCATCAAATTATGTCACTCCGGCTTTCCTCACAGCCATCTTTCTCAAATTATGCAAAAACTGACGGAAACGGTCACACATAGACACCACCCATGCCGCGTAGATAGTGGCACGCATGCTCTCGTCGATGGGATACCATAAACCCTAATATAAAGTTATTAATGAATTAAATTTCAAAATAAATAATATTTAACTACGTACCATCCAATGATCGAACATGGCGGCCTGCACATCAGCGGGAATCTGATCCCATGTGAGCCAGGGCTGAGAAAAATAATTGCACAAGATAGCGCTCCCCTATCCAATATCTATATGTGTAAAACTGTGGAAAAAGAACAAATTATCAAACAATTAGAATATAAATAAATTATAATGAAAGATAACTAAAATACACAGGTTATCATACCACCGCGTGTACGCATCGAATCCAAGAGGTGGATGTCGCTCCGGGATAATATCTGGAATCATTAGTCCAGCAAGACCACGCCCCCTCCGAGTGCTCCATGTAGTGCCAATAGCCTGAGGGTCAGATGACTCAAGAACCTTATCATCCATAGTTATATCAGCCTCCAGCAACTGATGAAACGTTTCTAAGTCCATCTAAAATATGAAATGATTGTTATTAGCAAACAGTTGAAAATAACTATTATGTGTAGATATATATTTGTTATGATTCAAACCAGCATTTTACTGTGTCAATGTTCATCTTCATCATCATCTTCATAGTTGTCAATGTCAATGTCTTCATCTTCCTCATCAACATCATCGGTTTCCATATTAGTTTTACTTTCATCATCTCTTGTCATTTCAAATTAAGTTGTAACATTATTGACAACATCATCCCCATCGACCCTTAACTGTGGGGTGTCATCCTTGATATTCATGTCTCTTTGTGAAAAAGATGTGTTTTGAGGAGTGTCCTGAAAAATTTCATTTCCTTGCACTTTAGTGGAACCATATTCAGTTTGAGTAAACTGATTATCTTGAGATTTAACTTTTATTATACTCCACCAATCATCCAACTCTTTTGCAGTAACACAATATTTTGCATAATAAATTTGATGTGCCTGATGAGCTAATAAAAACGGTTCACTGTGTTGATACCAAAAAATATAATATGATTGAAAACCATAATGCAAGAGATGTTGCCCAACGATGTCAAATGTCTCAAACGTTCTCAGAGCACATTTTTTACAAGGACACTTAATTGTCCCTTCTGAAACAAATTCCAGGTTTGATGATGCAAATGATAAGAAAGCTTCAACACCATCAACATATACAAGATTTAAACTAGAACCGTTTGGATTTCTGTACTGATTTATCCAAGAACGATCATCTAATAATGATTGATGTCGATTTCCTTGTTCCATATTCATATATATGTTTCTACAAAATTTAAAACCATTACTGTTGTTACATAATTTGATATAAGAAAAACAATATCCTAAAAAAAAAGATACATAATTACAGTTATTTCTTAGTAATTTCCAGCGGATTGGTGGCAACTCTTTTGCCTGACGACTCATCTCCTTGCAAGGAGATGAGTCGTCAGGGAAAAGAGCCTCTTTTGTCCGACGGCTCATCTCTTTTTAACTTTCTCCCGACTGAAATCAGTATGAAAAACTTGCTCTGATATACGTTAGAGCACATTTTTCATACTGATTTTAGTGGGAGAAAGTAGCAAAGATATGAGACGTTGAACAAAAGTTAGTCGTCAATCCATTGGAAATTGTGTCAATTTATAACCATGTACTCGAATTTATTTGATTTTTGATTAATTATTACTAATTATTACTAATTATTACAAATCTCAATATTTCCAACAGATTTTGCTTTATTCTTAACATGTTCAAATCTTAAAGGGTCGTCAATTTTTAGGTCATGCCCAATAAAAAGTTTACGTCATCCATGTCCAATGTAAACTCTATAATTTTCCTTACATGGTTGATCACCTCGCAAGTAGTGTTGCAATAGGACGACACAAGTAATGTCATTCTTGTCTTTAAGAATCATTTTGCATGACCCTTTACATAGATCATTTTTCCTTGAAAAATTAAGAGAACTTCAGTATCTTTCCCTTAATTTTTCAAGAAAGAATCATCTATGTAAAAATTCATGTGATATGATTCTTATAGATGAGAAAGACATGACTTGGGTTGTCCTATTGCAACACTACTTATGAGGTGGTCAACCAAGCAAGAACAATTATAGAGTTTACAATAGACACAGTTGATGCAAAATTTTTATTGGGCATGACCTGAAAATTGGCGACCCTTTAAGATTTGAACATGTTAAGAATAGAGCAAAACTTGTTGAAAATATTGATAATTGTAATATTTTATAAATTTTTTATAATTTTAATAATATTAACATTTTTTATAAATATTAAACATATAATAATAAAATAATTATATTATTAGTATTATTTAATTATTAATATTAGAGTAATATAATATTTTATATTATGTTACTATTTATGTTACTAATTATATTACTAATTATGTTACTAATTAGTAATATGAAGATATGTATATAGGTCGGGTGGTTAATCAATCATTGAATAGAAAAACGAACATGATTGACCGCTCATCTACCTTAATTTTCTTTTCATTTGTGTGTTGAGGTTGACAAGAAACTTCTACCTCCACATGTAATATTTGATTTTACTATCAAAATTATAAACCTCATCACCTCTATGCTGGCAAAAAGGTTGATAATTTTCACAGTAAAATCAAATATTACATGTGGAGGCAGAAGTTTCCTGTCAAGCCTCAACACACAAATGAAAAGAAAATTGAGGTAGATGAGCAGTCAATCACCCTTGCTAATTTTCCTAATTATTTTATTTGTAATTATTTTCTAATTATTTTTAATTTTTTCTTAATTTTTTTTAATCATTTTCTAATTATTTTTAATTGTTTCCTAATAATTTTTAATTTTTTCCTAATTATTTTTAATTTTTTCCTAATTATTTTTAATTGTTTCCTAATTATTTTTAATTTTTTCCTAATTATTTTTAATTTTTTCCTAATTATTTTTAATTGTTTCCTAATTATTTTTAATTGTTTCCTAATTATTTTTAATTGTTTCGTAATTATTTTTAATTTTTTCCTAATTATTTTTAATTTTCTTTCTATCTAATTATTCCTAATTATTTCCTAATTGTTTTTAATTTTTTCCCAACTGTTTTTAATTGTTTCCTAATTTTTTTAATTGTTTCCTAATTGTTTTTAATTGTTTCCTAATTGTTTTTAATTATTTCCTAATTGTTTTTAATTGTTTCCTAATTGTTTTTAATTGTTTCCTAATACTTTTTAATTATTTCCTAATACTTTTTAATTGTTTTCTAATTATTTTTAATTGTTTTCTAATTATTTTTAATTGTTTTCTAATTATTTTTAATTGTTTCCTAATTATTTTTAACTGTTTCCTAATTATTTTTAATTATTTCCTAATTATTTTTAACTGTTTCCTAATTATTTTTAATTGTTTCCTAATTATTTTTAGTTGTTTCCTAATTGTTTTAATTATTTTAATTATTTCTAATCAATTAAATCTAATTATTTCTTAATTATTTAATAATTATAAAATTATTCCGAATTAAATATAACTATTTATAATTATTTCTAATTAAATATATTTATTTCTAATTATTACCAAAACATCCTCCGGGAGTGTCGAACTAAGAGTGCAGCAAGACCTGTTGTCGTGTACCAGGTTACCCCGAGTCAAGCTCGAAACAGCTTGTCAGAATTTTCACTCCTAGGTACATCTGTGCCAGAGCCACCTCTATTTGTTCGTATCTAGACAAGGATTATTTGGTACAACCACTTAATCTAATTATACTATATAGCTACTAAAAATTCTATTAAAAAAATTAAAATTAACAATTAAATATAAAATTAACAATTAAAAATAATTTAACAATTAAAAAAACTATAAATACCTTTGATATTTTGAATCATTTTGCGCCTCCTAACTCCTTCTCTGCTCTTCTCGTAAGAAAAAATTAAAAAAAAAATTTACTACTTAGAACAGGAAGTTAAAGAGATAGAGGAAGAAAGAGGAAGAGAGATCTGAATGATTTGAAAAAAAAAATGGATGGAGGTATATATAGGTTAGAATATTTGCGACGGACTTATTAGCGACGAGATACTATCTCTAATACAAGTATTTGCGATGGTATACCGTCGCAAATACCTTCGCCCGCATTAATTACGGGCGGCTGTTAAAAGGGTTTTTGCGACAGGCCCATCGCAAAAAGCTGCCTGCCGACATACCATTAGCGACAGGAGGATATCCCCGTCGCAAATTTCTATTTACTGCCACCGGTATTGGTGATGGTCCCCGTTGCAAATACCTTCGCCCGCATTTAATACTGGCGGCTGTTAAAAGGGTTGTTGCGACGGGGCCGTCGCAAATAACTGCATGCCGACATACCATTAGCAACGGGCGGATATCCCCGTCGCAAAATCCTATTTACCGCCGCCAGTATTGGCGATGAGACCCGTCACAAATAACACTTACTGAATATTTTTTTGCGACAGGAAAATTACCCATTGCAAATAGTATTTACCACCGCCGGGTACTTGCGACGGGACGAAGGCCACCGTCGTAAATAGGATTCCCGCGTTTTGGCACGCAAACCACGCCATATCTATTGCGACGGGTCCTGTATTCCCATCGCAAATAATTGACAATTTCTGACGGGCATATATTCTCATCGCAAATACGCTTTTCGTCGGATTTTTTGCGATGGGATTTATTCCCGTTGCAAATAACCCATCGTAATAATCGATTTTTCCCGTAGTGTTTGTTTTTAGGAAATCTCCTTTTCATGTGTTGGCTTTGATTTTCTTCCATAATGATCTAACCCATATGGATTTTTGTTTTATAAATCAGCATCTAAATGAATTGATGAAATAAACCTTTTGGTTTATTTAACTTTTGGTATAAAATGATCTAATTTTGGTATAATGTTATGAGATACCATTTGGAAATGATAAGAAACCCATTTTTTATTACCTTGGGTTCTTTAGGATATATTGAATGAAAGACATTTTCTATCCATGGGTTCTTTATGATATGATGAATGATTGATTTATTATGGAATAAATATGTATGAATGATTATTAGTGAGGTCATATATATCCCTATAATAAATAGGGTATGTTTTATATCTTATGAGATAATGCAACATGGACCTTCTGGGATATGCTCACAAATTAAAGGGTCAGACTTCTTAGATATTCTCACAAACTAAAGTGTATGACTTCTTGAATATGCTCAAAATATGATAATACTATGTGTTTATGTTTGTTTCAATATTCTTTGTTATGTTATGTTTCAATAGAATGTCACATTTACATTCCATATTCCCATTATTATGGTCTATAGATCCTGTTTATTATCACATGACTCCAAAATATTTTTTCATGGCATATGTTTGAGCATTTGAGAATATATTTCCTTCTATCATGCCTTATAAAAATATCTAATTTTTCTATGTTTCTTTAAATATGAAAATTTTCAACTGCTCATGTTTTCTCATATTCTTATGATATAGCCCTTGATAACATGTTGATAAGTTTTCCCATATTGGGGATTTTAGCTCACCCTTTTCTTATGATTCCATTACTCTGGTGTTGAATATGTGTATAAGTTATGAAAAGTCTATAATGGTTATAGAGGGGAACAATTATCGATAAATGTTCACATTTATTATAAAATATGTTTGGTATGTATCTTGTCCCAAAAGACACTAAACCTTCAATTCCTAGGACTATGAGGCTATTTGTAAGATAAAAGGATAATTTATGTAAAAAACGAATTAAGTGTGTTTTTCTAGATTAGGTCACCTCTATACATAATATTTTCATAATCTTATATGCTTTGTATATCTTTTTTGACCTTTTAAAATAAACTCATCGATAAACTACCATGTTCACAGATTTAATCAAATAGTTTCATTTCAATTAAAGGGACAAATAATTTTTGTTCATTAATATTGAATGGATCCTTTATTAAATTATTAAATTAATTTCATATCACTTATGATGAACCAAATGTATTCTACCACTCTGCGAGCACATGTCATCATTTTTTCCCCATAAATCAAAGTACATGATTCATGATACATATTAATAATAATCTACATTCTAAGAACATATATACACTTTCATGGAAAGGAATACCCAATTACACATAAACATATGTAATTATTATTGTTGAGTATATTTGCAAGATCTCCTTACTTTGAGATCATAATTTGTGAACTTAATGAGTAGAAGTCTCAATGTCTTATGAGACTCCAACATCTGAGAGTCAAGCATGATATGTGTCCCATCAAACAGATGTGACCCAAACCATTGGAAATATATTTAATAATATTTTCATAACATCTCTAGGTTCTCATTATATAGAGGAACAATTATAACATTTTGGTAAAATAAATTATATAAGGACATTATCAAATAAATGTTACATAGAAGAAAAAGCATCATGTGATAAAATATATTTTTAATATTTTTTTTATCAAAAGTACTATATCAGTTAATTCAAGGGTTCTAACACCAAAATGTATATTATATTTGATATTAGATGTTAAATAACAATTAAAAATTGTAATAAAAAATTTCAAGTACCCCTAAATTATGATAATAATAGAGATAAACAGTTCCAGTGATATATTAAAACAAGCATGAGTAGAGACTTGTATAAGAAACAATATTCGCCTATCAGTACAAGTTAAGAGATTTTAAATTAGATTGACCAAATTTGGAAAAACACTATATGGATTGATATATGATCATTATTATTATTTTTTATGGTAAACGAATATTTTTCCATAGAATTGAGATAAAAAAAATTTCTTACATGTGATATTTCATGATTTTCTATTTACCTAAAATCTTTTAAATATATGATTGGGTAGTCTATGAATCATGTGAAGTGATTTAAATAATCAAGAATGGTTTTTTCCTACCTATGTTTGTAATAGAAATCATGAGACTATTATTTCATAGATTGAAGAAATTCACGACCATGCTCAGACAATTGATATTAAATACTTTTATATGGTTTTAATCAAAATTTAAATAATTAATAACATGAAATATTATGGTCATTTTATATTGAAACTATCCATGTATCATGGCTAATACTTATGTTATAATTAAAATTACATAATTAGAAAACACAATTATTGATTGGATCACTAACCCCTTCATTGTTTGGGTAGTATTGATGTATTTTTATACACTAAAATATGCATATAGTCATGAATGGGATTTATGATCACTAGAAACACCATGAAGGCCTATAGGAAGACACACAAAGAACCATTTATATTTGGATTAAAATAAAAAGAGTATGGGCTTAATTTTGTAGCATATGTTGAACAAAATTATATGGATAAATTCCATAAATTTATTATGTTTAATAATTAAACATGTTAATTTATAATTGGAGTTACCTATAAGGATGGATTGATTTTTATCATATTCTGATATGGGCATGGCTTGTATATAACTTGAATAAAGATCATTAGTTTATAAAACCTAGAATGGGTGATTTATGATTATTGCTTAGACATTTTGTTGTCCTATGATGTTACTTTGTTCATTTTAATAAGAAGTTGAAACTCTAAGGTATGTAATCGGGAAGCACACTCCACATGCATTACATTCACATGTTGTAAGTTCATACACGAATCAAATTACTTGAGGATCATTTTACTCCAATTAAAAATCCTATAAATCTCATACAAACAATTTTGGTCATCCATCATATGTGAGTCAAATGGATGGACTGAATTGGTTTATCTATGATTTTGGATGCCTTAGATGATCTATTCATATATAATTTTTTCTAATAATAAATATGTCACATTCATAAAATGTTGTTAATTCATTTACCCATGTTTCATAAAAAATGGTTAAATTTCATGTGGGTATAATAATCCATGTTTTTAACTCAATATACTCATATTTTTAAAAAACACAGAAATTTGACATCCAAATTACCCGCCTTTTGTATGGACATGTGTATGTTTTTTAATATAACTTATATTTTTATCTTTAATTAGAAAATAATTTTTATCTTTTTTATTATTTGTGTTTGGAAACCTTCCCACTTTCACCCACCTTACCATCAAATTCTACTAGTGATAAATCCATCAAATACCGTTCATGATGACTGCTCCTACTGAACTAGACATGCCTGAGACCCACTATCGAAATTTCAGAAAAAAATTTAATGTTTTAGGATTAAACACATTATGTATTTAAAAGGATGTAAACATATATTTACATATGTTATTTTTTAATATTATACAATACTATCATATTATTTTATCTATATATACTCATACAAATACAAAAGCTTGCACACAAATATAAGGATATTATATAAGTAACTTATATATATATATAAATGTGTGTGTGTATTAATTTTATAAAAAAAGGATTTTAATGTTATGTAATACTATAAATAAATTTACTTCATAAATATACACATATAATTTATACATGTTATTTTTTATATTATATAATATTATTTTATATATATGTGTGTGTTAATTTTTAAAATCTGAATTTTTTTTATAAATAACAATTAATTAATTTTTTATATTTTTATTTAATTAAACATATTTTAAAAAGTAAAATAGATTGAAAAATTGGGCATACTTAAAAGTGAATTTAAATATAAATTTACCCATGTTATTAAGAAACTTGTTTATAATTAGAAATCAACACTATTTTTAAACACAACTAAATTAGCCATGTTTTTTAGAAAATGAATGAAAATTAAATAATTAGCTCCATTTTAAAAATACATGGCTAAAAAATAAAACTAATTTAATTTTATTGTGAAGTAAAAAATGACCCATGGTACACACACCCAAAATTTAATTGTCGGTTCTCTTTTGATAACTTTGTGAAAATAAACCAGGTGTTTTTAACATAAATTTAGTTTAGAGGAATGTATTTTTATAGGATAATTATCTCCACAATAGTCACATTCACACACTGCTTGTTCCAATGTCTTCAAAATGAACATGAGATAATTTTGGACCTAGGATAAATTAATTCTAATGATCATTTGGTTGATGTACTTTCATATGAAATTACATTTTTCATTTTTCCTTATGCCTCTAGGGAACATTAGGTGGTATTGTGAACCTCTATAATCAAATTCACAAGTTTCAAGTTCATACATGAGATAAATGGCTCAAGAATCATTTTTATGTATGCCGGTATGCACCACACATGCTAGTAAAAAGGGTGAAGTAAAATGGTTTATTTGTGATTTTGGACTCCACATACCAGAATATATAGGTATATAGGATAATGCATCAATAACTAATCTCATATTCATTATACTCATGGTTTATCAGCTTCAAATAACACAAATGGTAGAACAATTTTCTACTACGTAGTGCTGGCCTATTAGGTTATCTGACATCGGTTTTAGAAGGGTAAAATATGTTTAAATATAAATGTAGGGGAAACCCTCACCTTATGTGCTAGTTTTTGGGGTGACCCACTTCTACAAATTGCACCTCTAAAAGCGTTCCAAATGGGATTTTTCAGTGCTAGAAATCAAAGCACCCTTAAAAGCCATTAGGCTTTATCAATGATAAAAAAGAAAAAAAATAAATTCCACCTTTATCATTATTTTTTAACACTAATAAAGGTTTCCCTTATTCATGTTTTTTATCATTGATAAAATTTTAAAAATACTTATTTATAACTTTTCAATCATCCAGAACTTTTATCAGTGATCAACCCCCTTTATCAATATAATATCCTCCAACTCCTCCACCCAGCCTTGCCACCTTGCTCCTCCCATGATACCCCCTTTTAATAGTGCTTCCAATTGAATTTGTTAGAAGCCTTTGAAAAATATTATCCTCCTCTATATGGATTTGAACCCTGAACAACCTACCTTATTTCCTAAGACATTTACTACTGCACCATACAAACTTGTTTAATATTTTATGATATATCAATATATATACTCATAATTTATTTTTATTTTTATATTTATTAATATAATTATATACATTTATAAAATTATTTTTAAATATATTTTTAAAATATATCTATATAGTGAATATTTAAATATAAATTTTATACACACACCCTCTCTCTCACACACACACACATATATATTTATATGCATATATATTGACATATATATAAGTAATTTAATTTTTAGTTATATTTTTTTATAGTGTATTTTAAAATAATTAATTCAAATACATTTATATATTATATTTAATGATAATGAAATATTTTAAAAAATACATTTATATATGATGTATTTACATAATACCAATACACACACATAAATATATTTTTACACACACACATATTTATATTTTGCACACACACATACAAATATTTATTTATTTATATTAGAATATAGACATATATATATATTTTATTGATATATAAATATACATATATTTCATTAAACGAGTGGGGATTGACACAAGGTATCCATACAATTTATTAAACATAAAAATCGTACAATAAGGAAAGGATGGAGTTGGATAAGGAATGAAATGCTCTCATCAATAAAAAGATAAGAAAAGAGAGCCTAAAGTTAGTGTCACCTGACATGACCTTGAAAAGTGACTCTACCATGCCAATGTCATCCTTGCCTCCTTGTTTTTTCTATATGACAAAGCTCTTGATCCTCATCGATGGAAGAAGATGGTGACCCACTAGCATCACTTATACTCAAAATCTATTGTCCATCGTTTCATGTGAGGTCTCTAATGTCCAACTTAGGGTTGGATTTAATTATCTCTTCAATGTTGATATATAAAAATTTCAATACATAAATATAATCCTAAGTGTCGATTGATCCCTACTCATTTTTTCTGAAAATAAACTCACGTTGTATTTCAGTCCATTCCTCCATAATCTTGATAAGATCATAAGGTGACCTCTCACACTCAAGTTCCTCATAGGGGATTTTTATTTCCAAATTTATCTCCATTTATATTTCACATTCCTCAACTATGTACATTCCAAAGCTAACACAAATATATTTAATTATGTCTAAAAATTGTGTGTGGGTGGGGGGGGGGTAGAGTACCATTGAGTTATAAGTTGAGGATGAACCCCAATAGTTTCCTATCATAGTACCCGTATCATACACTTGATTGGAATTGAAAAGTCATGTTATACCTTTATTATTAATTTTTGAGAGAATGTAGAAGGGGTTATAGGGATTCATCTCAGTAGAATTCGTCACTGATCAAGAGGGGGAGAGCTTCATAAATTGCTTCTTTGGGTCACTAATACACTCTTTATATAGGTTGTAACCTTTATTTGAATTTTTCTTCTACATGGAATTATATCAAATAGTATTTTTTCACATGAGGCTAAGAGTTTCCTTTCAAGTAGAAATTGAAAGTCTATTTCAGTTTGATCTCCCCAATTAAAAGAAGATTCTTTAAGGTCTACCTTAAAGTATGTCTTTTTAGAGTTCCTAATAAGTTCATATTTAAAAGTGTCTCTTACATCCTAACATTAGTCAAAGAGATAGTCTTGCAGCTAAGGGGAACAAATTGAAAAGTAACTTCCTGATTGCAGTCAACCCTCCTTTGAAGAGATATGGGGGTGGTAATCATGCTAGGATTGACACCCTTAAGTGCTGAAGGTTCCAATCTAGATCCATCCAAGCCTTGGAAATGCATCAATTCTTGAGAGTGACATGATCCAGTGTTAGTATCTTTAACCATGTGCTCAACCATCTTAGAGGAGATTCCAACATGCCGAGAAAGATGTTTTTTAGGATTATCAATATCTATTTGATAATGAAAAGGATATCAACATGACAAAAACTAAGATTTAATGGTTTGTGTACCTACACCTATCACACCCCGACAAATTTAATCACTTTATTTTATTATTTTATTTGGTTTTAAATTTTTTTGTAGAGGTTCGGGTTGAATCCCGAATAATATTTTTGAGTTTTTTCCAAAAACGCACGTCTTGAGTTTACATCGCTGGGAGCAAGGGCGGAGCGCATCTTGGAAACATTGTGCAGCTTTTCCTAGGCAATTTCACAATCCGCAGGCCTTCGAATAATTAAAATGATTTATTTTTTTTATTTATAGCATATTTTGAATTTTTTATTGTTACTAAGAAGTTTTATTATTTTTTTCTTGGGTGATGAATTAAATTTTTTAATTTTATTATTATTATTATTATTATTATTATTATTCTAATTATAAATTTTTAATTTTTTTTATTATGGATTAATGTTTGTTTTACTTTATTTGTTTGGTTATCTTTTTCTTTTAGTTTTTTTATTTTTCACTACTAACCCTAGCCCTTCTCTCGTTTTTTCCCTCTCTTTCCTTTGGCCCAGGAAGCGCCGCTAATCCCCCTGGTTTTCTCACGTAGTACACCCTTCCCATTCCCCCATTTCCTTACCCTTTGTGCAACACTTCATCTAGCCTTGTAGCGGCGCCCCTCCATTTCCCAGCATCGCACCTTCCCTTCGCCTCCTACCCTCCATTGCCCAGTCATATGTCCCATCTCCCTTCAAACAGGCCCGTGACGAAGCCCCAATCACACACCCCCCTCCGCCTTCTCAACCTCCAGCCGGCTTCCCTCTCCTGTCCAGCTATCTCTCCTCCTCCAGAGCTGCATCATAGGCCACCCCTCCTTTAGCTGCAACACCACACCAGCCCGCACCCCCTGTCCGCTCAACAGTCTGCCTCCCTGTCCGCTTTCCGCGCCCTTGCCCCACGCTGCACCGAAAAATCGACCAAAGCCGCCCCTACCTCCTTCGTGCCATCGCCCGTCACGCTCCTCTATGTGCGGTGTGACCCCGGACACAACCTATCTCCCATCACACACAACAGGTCTTGAGCCCCCTTGTAGCACTGCCCCCTCCTACCTTCACCGATCTGAACACCACCCACTTTCCAGTGCTCTTCCACCAGCCTCACCCACCTCCAGCCGACCGTGATGCACCGACCCCTCAGCTCTCTATCACTAGTTCTTCTGGACATCAGCAGTGTAGCAGCCCCAACGACCTCCCTTTTTCTAGCCAACAACTCCCCTACTAGTCGATGAGAATCCCTTCAAACACACACCCTCATAATGGTGTAGCTCTGACCAACCAGCGTGTCTTCGGACATCCCACACTAGACGCGGCCAGCTGCTCTCCAGCACGCAGCCCCTCGGCGCGACCTCTTGCTGTGCGCCCCTTTTTCCCAACCAGCCGTGCCCCTCATCGTTGGGCCTCCGTGCACTCTCCCATCCGTGCCACTCGATGGAAAGTCAGGTCGCGCCCTCACCGACACTTGTTCGGCCACCATGATCTTCGACCGTACCTCCTCTGATCGATGACCCCACTAGCCATCCCCTCTCTATCTGACCGACACGCACATGCCTTCGACCTGCAGGACTTCTTTCCGGCCGCCGTGTAGCACCGACCAGCCGGTGCCCTCTGGTTGCAAGCCTTCGACCTGTCACACACCCTCTTACCGGCCTCACTTCCCATGCCCCATCCCTGCTTTATCCAGCTAGCAGCATCACAACGCCCGATTCTTTCCCCTTCCCTGCACTGGTTACAGACCTCCTTTCGGCAGCCACACACCTTATTCTCAACTGGGCGCATGAAGAACACCATCGTTGAAGGGGAGCGATTTGGGTTCACCCCGTTTCGCCTGATCCATTATTGAGGTGAGTTTTTTGCACTATTTATTCATTTGTATTATTTGAGGTCTATGTTTCTGGGTTTTAATTGTTTTTTTGATTGCTATGACATGTTGGTAGGAAATTCTGTGAAATTTCGATTGTCAACCTACACGTGCTTGCGCGCCCGCTTAAGGAGTGTCGCGTCATCGTGCTTGGACTGCGAGTTGAGGTAGGTCACCCACTACAGTCTCCTTTAAATTCAGAATTTATTAATAGCCTGATATTTTATTAATTTTAATAAATGGGAAATAATATAATATAATAAAATTTTAAATGATTATTTGGTTTAAAAAGAGCCTTTTATTTTATACGTGACACTTGAAATATTTTCTTGATTAACGGACACCCAATAGTGAAAAAATGCATGTTTGAACTTTTAACATAATTCACAGAATTTTAAATGTAGTTCTGGTTTATTGATAAATAATTTCTTTTGAAGTGTAAACAAGTGTTTTGGTTCTCTTGAGAAATGAGGATTTTCTTTAAAATTGGTGAAGGTCCGTTTGACACTTTAATAAAATAAATTATTTTGGAAAACTCTCTTTGGGGTGACTCAGGTGTGATCTTTGGTGTACGTTGACTACATGAGTTGTGTGTGATGTTTGTGCTACTTGATTGAATTTGTTGACTCACCCCTTTTTATTATACGTGTTGGAATGGGAACCTGACATAGTAACTAAATTATCTGATAACGATTGCTACACTAGTTTAGATTACACACTAGCTAGTGGCCCTTAGTATGGATTATACTCTGCTTGGGGATTGGGCCCCTCAGTTAGGCCAGGTAGGGCGATACCGAAAATTTGGGCCTTATAACGTTATCGAGAGTAGGCATGCCTTCAAGATGAGTCAAATGTATAGTATGTTCTGGATTGTTCACGAGTTCCTAGGTTTGATCCATGTTTTCTTTAATGCTTATTTGTATGTGGCGGATGGTTGAGAGGTCTAGTTCAGTTGATGGCCCCCTGTGTTCCACTTTTTCCATTACCCTTAGTGTATGTTGTGTGTTATGTGTGGTTTTCCTTTTTTCTAATAACTAAACTTTGGGTTTTTAAATTGTTCATGAAAATTTGTTTTAAAATGAAATGCACCTTTTCCTTTCAAGCATTAAACTTGTTTTTAAATCAAATAGGGAAATGGAACATTACTTGTTTTAGAAATAAAAGTGTGTGTGTGGAAACCCATATTTTATATAATTCAGTTCAAACCTGGAATTGATAAATTCTTTATTTAATGGTATGTGCATTGGGAATAGAATTAGTCAGGCCTACCTACTGAGTTTTCATACTCATGCCTATAGTGTTTTCCTGTTTTTAGTTTCTGTTGTAGGTTCGACTCGAGATTGCTCGCCGTGGGCGAGAGTTGGTTGTGGGTTGGAGAGCGACTCTCGAAGTCATGAGGAGTTTTGGCCGTGGTTAGGTTAGTTTGTGTCATTATAATTTTTTAGATGCTTTAATTATTTACTTATTTTCACTGGGAGCAATTGTTCCGAATTTTCCTATATTGATGCCCTGGCTCTTGTCGCCAGCCCGAGAGGATTGAGAATGCCTCTCGAGCCATGCTGCAGACCGGCTCAGGTGACCAGTTCAGGGTCGACCTGGGTTGGTTCATGATAAAATTGTATCAGAGCAGGTCGGATCTTGAGAGTACCTATTTTCTCAGAGCGGCCATCTTTATTTGCGGTTTTCATGGTAGAAGGAGTAGAATTTTCAGGACTCGAGGCATATAGACGAGAAGGATGTCAAGAACCTGTGCTCGTTCCGAACCTCGGGTTACCATGGGATGTTTGGGTTGTTGGTGTCTTTTGGTTCTTTTGAATTGTTTTATGTTGGGAAATGAAATGGAATCCAGAAAAGTGACCTTCGTGAGCCCGCATGGTCTGGCATGCCATGTGGAACCAGAGGCATTAACCTAGAGTGCTCCTTGTGATGGTGGAGTGACTGGCGTATGGCTGCCAACCATATGTCTGAGTCACCCATCGACGCTAGTTTCACGTTGTGGATCATTTGGGGTCTTCTTTATTTATAATAATCTTTTTTTGATGTTTTATTTTGGAGATTGTGAAAAGTTGAATTTAAAATGGCGATGACCATGTTTTGATTAAGTTCTTTGTTTACTTGTTCCTTAGTGTTCTCCCCCATGACAGTTTCATGAATGCCCAAGGTGCAGCTGTGGGTGGTGTACCCTTAGCCAATCCTCCAGTTGATCAACCTGTGGACTGTGTTCTAGAATTATGAATGTTAAACCCTCCCCTATTATATGGTCAAGAAGATCCTCTTGAGGCAGAGGAGTGGTTGCGGAATATTGAGAGGAACTTTAGTTTCATTGGTTTGCCTAAGTCATTGAAAGTGAAGTTAGTTACCTTTATTCTTGAAGGTCCAACTTGGAAATGGTGGAAGTCCATGTCTCGAAGAAAGCCTTGAGAAGATATCACTTGGTAATTATTCAAGTCTTCGTTCATCCAACAATACTTCTCTGAGTTGACAAAGCTGAGGAAGAGGATTGAGTTGTGTTGTCTTGATTTGGGTGCTGAATTAGTACTATAATTCTATCGATGTTTCTCAGACATAGCTCTGTACGACCAATGGTTTGTTGCAAACAATCCCGGGAAGGCTCAATAATTTGAGTCTGGACTCTGAACTGAACTGTGATCGAATGTGGAAGAGCTCAACCTAACCACCTTCTCAGATGTTGTGGGGAAATCATTTCTTGCTGAAGCTGAGTTAGAAGGGGGACATGAGGTGGAGAATCCTCCTCGGCCTTGGGAAGCAGTGTAGAGGATGGCGAGAGGAAGAATGAGAAGCGCCCTGATGATGGTGGGTTTACTAGAGGAATTAATAGGCCTTCAAACCTGCAATCAAAACCTTCGGAGCATAACGACGTGATCTATCATCAGTGTGGGAAGCAAGGTCACAAGATGCCGACATGCTCGAGTGATCCAGGACCCTGCCACACCTGTGGACGTCTGGGTCACTTGCATCGATTCTTCCGAGGTGTTTCCAAGAAGCGCACTAAATCCTGAACTAGCTTGTCGAAGGTTACCTCATCCTATCTATAGGAGTATGGAAATGTTTGGGGATCAGTTTGAGTTTCTATCTTTGTAATGTTCCTTGTATGGAGTGGTCATCTTCTGTAGCGTTTTATGGTGTTTATTTTCCTTTAGTTATAATAATAGTTATAGTTGAACCTCTTTGAAAACTTTGTTTTTAATGGAAGTGTGTCTGGTGAAATTCTAGTTTGTGTGTTATGTTTGGGAATTTCTGAAGCCTGACTGTGAGGTAGGAGTTTCTTCAATCATCGGTGCTTTAGCCATAGGTCCCGGAGTGAAGCTGACGCGTAGTCAGGAGAACCCTAGTGGTGTAAAAAGACCCTGGTATAATATTAGTCTTTAGGGTAGCATGGTTTGTGTTCTTATGAGGGTACGGAATTTTTGATATGGAGATGACAGTAGTTTCGATGCCCTATCAGTTGGGACCTTCCCTTCTTCCCCTCATGGTGTGGGGTTTTTGGTCCTTGTAGAAATTCTTCATGTTCAGTTAATATCGTCAGTTCTTTTGGTGGGTAGACCCATAGTGGGTCTTACAGAGTTACACCAGAAGTAATTTGGTGTTAGCCCAATCCTTATGGTGGGTTTTCTGTTTGGGCCTCCCTGTGTTAGAATTAGAGTTTCTTTTCATGTATCGTTTGGTGGCCGGTGGTCTCATTCAAAACCACTTAATCCTCTGTTATTCCTCTTGAGTAAACATTGGGACTGGAGTACAGCCAATAGTTTCATTGGACTAAGATTATGGGAATAAGTGTTGGATGTGGTTTAAGTTCATTCATTCCTTGGTTGAAATGGATGGTCTGGGTTCTTCCTGGTTATGATTAATGTGATTGTTCATTAAGGATGAGTTGGTTGTAATGGGTTTTCAGTGTCTGTTTGGATTGATCAACTGGAGGCGCTTAAACTTTTGGGGGTGAGTGACACTTAAAAAGTTTTATCTTCGGGTCCAGATCTTGTGTGGCTCTTCGGGGATAGAAGGAGTTATGGTGGGGAGAATTTTCACACCCTGAATTATCTAATCACTTTATTTTATTATTTTATTTGGTTTCAAATTTTTTTGCATAGGTTCGGGTTGAATCCTGAATAATATTTTTTAGTTTTGTCAAAAAATGCACGTCTTGAGTTTATGTTGCTAGGCACAAGGGCGGAGCACATCTTGGAAACATTGCTCAGCTTCGCCCAGGAAATTTCATGATTCGTAGGCCTTCGAATAATTAAAATGAATGATTTTTTTATTTATAGCATATTTTAAAAAATTTATTGTTACTAATAAGTTTTATTATTTTTTTCTTGGGTGAAGAATTAAATTTTTTAATTTTATTATTATTCTTATTCTTATTATTATTCTAATTATAAATTTTTATTTGAATTTTTTTTTTATTATGGATCAATTTTTGTTTTATTTTATTTGTCTTGTTATCTTTTTCTTTTAGTTTTTTTATTTATTTTTCCCCCCTAACCCGATTTCATCTGAAGATAGAATCAAAAGAATATCTAAGAAAGATTGTTAGACAGGAAAGAGAGATAAATAATTTAAAGAAGGAAAGTCCTATAGCAAACAATCAAGAATGTACTTATGAAGATAAAGTTAAGTTACTTGAAGAAGTTTATTGTTTGAAAAATTATCTTGAGAAATAAAAGAATCAGATTGAACATCTTGAAGTTAAGTTGAAGGAAAATGCAAAAGATTTGTAACTTATTCAACAAAAACTTCCTAAAGATGAGTAGAGAGTTAAAAGTTTCAAGAAATCTATCTCTGAAGTTGGTGAAATTTCTGGAAAGGGTGAACCTGATAGGGATAAAAAGTTACCTTCAAAGGTTAAGAAGAAAGTTGAAATTGTTTCTAAGAATAAGAAAGAGAGAAATTCATGTATGTGGCCAAAACGAATAAAGTGGATAAGTAAGAAGTTTCTAAAAATCCAAAGTCTAAAATATTTTCTACCATTTCTAATTTTAATAAGGCTAGAAATAAATCTTAGTTGAAGAAGAATAATATGGGTGATAACATAAAGGTCTATTTTCAAAAAAGTTATGATGTGTAAGATAAGAATGTTTTTGAAAAACATGTTCACAACTCCAGACAGTATAAAAGTTTCAGAGGAAAGTATTCCTCATATGGGTACTGCTGGTATTGTAGTGGATTTGGGTATACAAAAAATATGTGTCGGTTTAACCAAAAACATTACAACTATTCCACAAGTTATATAAGGAAAAGTTTAATGGGGAGTCAATCCTCTTAATGGAAGAAATCTAAGAATGATGTTCTGAAAGTTGAAAATAGATTCCAACCTTTGGAAACTATTTTTTAAAGATGAGAATAACTTGGACATCTTGAAAAAGGTTGTCTTGTTTTGTTATTGACATAACAAAAGGTTTACAAGATTCCTCAAAATATGAAGGTAAATAAAGGTAAAGGGAAATAAAAGGATCTTGTAGTAGAAACTGCACTCAAAACTAAAAAAGGATAATGAATTTGGATCTTTGAAGTTGGTGTTCTTATCATATGATAAGAGACATAAAATTGTTGAAAAATATGAAAGACTTAAAATAAGGAATAATTAAATTCGGAAATTATGAATCCATTCAAATCAAAGGTGTTGGGTTATCCATTATTAGGGAAGAAAAGTTGAAATCCAAGAAATATTTCTTTGTAGATGGGATAAAACACAACCTGCTAAGTGTTTCACAACTTTTTGATAAAGGTAATAAAGTTGTTTTAAAAAAATATGTTTTTTTAAATAGAGGAATATGAAAAAGTTGTTTCCATAGGCCAATATACAAAAGGGAATTTGTTTCATGTTGGTGAAGTTCAAAACTCGTGTTACTTGAGCATGATGGAAGAAAATCAGTTTTGATTTTTTTTGATATATGTGTCAGAGAAACATGATGAAGTTATCAAAGTGGGAAAGTGTCTATGGTATTCCTGACATGTCAAGAAGAAAATATTTGTGTTGCACAATTTTTTAGAAAGGAAATATAACAAACTTTGTGTATAATAAAGTTTATATCCATTCAACTCAACCCTTGGGACTTATCCATTCTGATATTTGTAGGTCAATGAGAAAACAATAAACTTTTAGAGATAAGTAATTCATTACTTTTATTGATGATTTTACTCACATTACATTTGTTATGTTTTTGAAACACAAGTTGGATGATCTAAAGATGACTAAAATTTTCAAGGGAAAAGATGAGAAGGAATGTGGGTATTTTGTGAAGAAGTTGAGAATGGAAAATGGCAGTAAATATAAGAATGAAGAGTTCAAAAGTTATCTTTAAAAACATGGAATTCAGTAGGAGTTTAATACTCCATACAGACCACAAAAAAATGGTTTTTCTGAAAGGAATAATAGAATCTTGGTTGAAATAGGGAGAAATATGTTACTTGAACATAGTCACTCTCACTAATTTTGGAGGCAATCCATGAGTATAACTTTTTATATCCAAAACTGATGTTTCTATAGGCCAAGTTCTGATATGAATTCTTATGAAATGTTTTATGAAAAAACTTGAAGTTTGAAACACTTAAGTGTTTTTGGGAGTCAATGCATCGTAAAGAAAAAAGGTGGAAACCTTGGAAAGATTGACCAGAGAGGTGAAAATGAAATATTTCTTGGTTATGCTCCAGATGGAAGAGAATATAAATGTTTCAACAAAGAGACAGGAAGATTATTTAACTTTGTTAATGTAAAAATTATTGAAAATTTTGAGGAAGATGCTAAACAAAATCGTGTAGATAAGAAATATGAACAGGATGAAATAATTTTTGTTAAGAGTTCTGATAAGGATGCAAAAAATTATAATCCTACATAAGAAGAAGAATCAGAATCAACTATCTCTAGTAATGAGAAAGAGTCTTAAACATCTCATCCTATACTGAGGAGGCAAGTATAATCTCAAAACATAATTGGTGATCAACATCAAAAGGTTAAAACAAGATGATCATCAAAAGTTATTACACATACTTATTTGTATTAAAAAGTTGAGCTGAAAGATGTGAATGAAGATTTTGAGCATCTATAATGGATTCAGGATATAAATAAATAGTTGGATCAGATTGAAAATAATGGTACTTTGGATCTCCTACATAAACCAAATGACAAAAATGTTATCTGTACAAAGTGGGTTTTCTGGAACAATCTGGATGAAGATGGTGAAGTGCTAAGAAAAAAAGCAAGATTAGTGTGCAAAGGTTAATCATATATAGAGGGAATTGAATTTGATGAGACTTTTTATTCAGAGGAAATGTTAAAATCAATTATAATCTTTATTTCTATTATTTCACAATGAAGTTATAGAATATTTCATATTGATGTGAATTCAACATTTCTAAAAGGATAACTTGTTGAAGAAGTTTATATATTGAAAAACAATGTGGATTTGTTTTTGGGAAGGATGAAAGTTATGTGTGTAAGTTGGATAAAGACATGTATGGGATAAAGAAATCTCATAGGGCATAGTATTCAAAATTGGATACCTATTTAAGAAAGATGAGTTTTAATAAATAGAGGATTGATAGTAATCTATGCATCAAAGAAAGCTATGAGTTTTCCCTTATTATAATTATTTATGTTGATGACATTATATTTATAGGGAATGATGAAATAACTTTTGAAAATTTTCATAAAGAGATGAAAAAGTTATTTGATATGTCCCTACTAGGAGAAATGAAATAATTTCTTGGGTTACAAATCTCACAAAAGAAGAAAAAAATATTTATTTCTCAAGAAAAATATTCTAAAAAACTTATTAATAAGTTTTGAATGGAAAATTCAAAACTTATTTCCAAACTAATTTTAATGCAAACCAAGTTGACTAAATATGGAGAGGTTAAGGAAGTTGACTCTAAAGAGTTTTGAAAACTAATTCGAAGTTTGTTATATTTGACTACCTCAAGACTAGACATTGTTTATGTTGTTACCTTATGTTCCAGAATCCAAAGTGCTCCAAAAGAATCAAACCTATTGGATGGGAAAATAATTATTATATATATCAAAGGCAAAAAAGATTTCAGAATCAGATATGACAGCTCAGAAATAATTGACTTGATTGGATATTCATATGCATATTGGGTAGAAAGTATTGATGATAGAAGATCCAAATCTGGTGGAGTTTTCTTTTTGGAATAATCTAGAATATTTCCTGATATGCTGTGAAAAAAATTGCATTAAAATAAAAATAAAAGAAACCAATCTAGTTTATCAAAGGGAATATCCTTGGGTCAGTGGCTTCAAATTTCATTAGTAGGGATGTGGATTGGTTGGTTCAGCTGATTTTTGGTGAGTGCACAAAAATTAATAATCATATTACAGTAAAAATAATAATGAAAATTAAACTGATTTTTCATTACCAAGAAATTGAATAAAATTAAAATGTATTTTTTCGGTTTGGCTCAGTAATTATTTTTTATGAATTTAGATATATGGCTAGTATGTCTATATATATTTTCACTTCCTCAATCATGGTATATTTAAAAGAAAAATTTCTACCAAAATTATAAAAATGAAACTTATGTTATTTCATAAATTAAGTAAAGAAAATCCATGTATAATTTTATTCAAAACTATATAAAGCGGATTTAAAATTTTAGTTTATCTCAATAATAATAGTCATGATATATCAATAGTTGATCCTAATATGATACCATTATTTATAAATATTATGTTTACCCTCTTTTAATCCTTTGTTTTTTATCTTTTTAAACTATAAATTTTGATATTTTATTATTAATTTATAAAATAATATTATCTCAGTGTATTTTTTTTGATTTTTTTAAATAAGAGTTAACCAAATTGAGATAGATGAGCATAAATAGAAATAAAAAATCATGTAGTCAACCCTTAAATAAACCATTCAATATGATCTTGTTCTAAATGGTTTCAATGAAAATATGGTATTCAATAGGTATAATTAATGTTGTTTGATCCATGTAGTTGACTCTCATTCAATTAGGTTTAAGGTTTTTTTATTGTTGTTATGGTAAATAAAAACAACAAAGTAAAAAAAAAACAAAATATTTTGAACTTAATAGATCTAAAAAATGTTTCTAGTTCTATTTTCTATTTATCACCTCTATTTATGAGGTCTTTGGGAGATTTGTTTTGTATGATTTTGAGATATTCCATTGTATTATACTTTACTTGACATGTATTCCCTTTTAATTGATGAGGATTCCTTAATGGGTTGGATTTATTGTTTTTTGTTATTGTCTATGGCTAATAATGTGATTTTACATTATGAAGGTTAAATAACTAGTTTATTTCTTATTGATTTTACCTAGAATATAAGTCGGGGGGGGGGGGGCATTAAAAGTTTCTTTTAAACTTCTTGAATTTTTATTAAACCATTAATTTTAAGATATCTAACTATTGAATTGTATGCTTATGACTTTTTTTTCATTTGAATTATCATTCAAATGTTTTTTGGAGAGTCTAGGCAATTTTAATCCATATAAGTTTCTTGTGTATCCAAATTCATGGGGTC
Organism: Viscum album; assembly: GCA_963277665.1. NCBI lineage: Eukaryota > Viridiplantae > Streptophyta > Magnoliopsida > Santalales > Viscaceae > Viscum > Viscum album. The sequence goes on from OY728143.1 coordinate 1,423,680,146, forward strand.
TAACTCTTTTTGACTTTATTCTTCCCTTCAAGTGGTGTTTTTCTTATTTAATGATATGTATTGTGACCTTGTTCATGTTTAAGAACCAAACTACAATGGATGCTATTATCTTATTTATTTAATCAAATCTTGGTTCCTTAACAGTGATACCCCATTACACTTATATATATATATATAACCATACACATATATTATTATATATAATAACACACTCACACATATATATTTATATATATATATATAATTACACATATATATTGATACATATTTATATTTTATATATCTATATATTTATTTATATTTATTTATATTTATTTATATATATTGCATATATAATTACATATATATAGTTTCATATAATTGTATATATATATCTATATCTAATTATATATATCTATATATTTACATATATACTTATTTATGTAATTATATATTCATATCTATTTGTTTATTTACATGTATTTATATATATGTATAATATATATATTGTTAATTATTAATTAATCATTACTAATTTTAATACATTTAGTGATGGGTCTCCCTTAACTTAGATAGAAATAGGTCTTTGATTTCGTAATAAAAAATGGGTTTGACCCAAACTTAAAAAAATACATTTAGTGATGGTTTTTATATACTTGTATCTATTTATATAGTTATATCTCAACATACCAGTAAGTGAACTCCCCAAGAACATCTTTAATAGGCCTGGGGCTAGTGGCCAATGTTGAGGCACTTCTACAAATAATTAGAGACATTGCCTCTAAATACAACCTATTACTTACTATCTTGAAACATCATCTACCATGATATAAGTGAAACTTCTACTAAATAATATAACGTATGAATATATAATAGAATCCACCATAATATAGTTTAATTTGATCAAAATAATCACCAAATACATCAACACAACATGAATAGGTAAACTCCAAACATCGGTGACATGGGAGTGGTTGTCATATAGGAAACTCCTCACCATCAACTATCATATCAGCCACCCATATTCAGTCTCTAAGATCATCCTCCAAAAGCATATTATGTTTTATATAGACACAAGGAAAACAATGCACAAGTGCACATACATAGGTGATAAATAATATTCAATATGGTCATCCCATGCAGTGAGTTATCCCTATGGACATTCAGTGTTTACATGTGTCAGTAATAAATAAACCCTAGGAAAACCAACATTACCCAATGTTATCACAAAACATAAAAATACTCATGATCAATCATTAATAAGTTCCTCATGGATCGCTCTCATCAAGGTCACAAAATAAAAATATTTTTTTAGAAAAGAATATAAATAACATCAGAAAATAGTAATATAATCTCACATCCCTTCATATATTTCCCACCTGATAATTCACCAAAGATGCACATATCCATGAGATATTAGAGGAAATACATGTCACAACTTATGTTTGAAGTAATAAAGGAAATATACATCTCTAGATATGGAAGATACATATATATCATGACATCGAAGGAAATACAAATCTCTAGGGCTATAACTATATATCTTGTTATTGGAGGAAGTACACATCTGATAGGAATATAGGGGGTACTACTATTTATAGGGGAAAGGGGCCATGGGAAGTATTGTTATTCCTTAAGTGGGGGTTTGTTGGATTATATGTAGCTATTGGAATGTGGTTAAAAGGAGACTATTATGTGGGATTAATTGGTCAAAGATGGAATGGTAAGAGGTTATTAAAAGGGCAAGGGGTGACTACAAAGAGGAGTGATTGTTTTGTTTTAGGAGTCGACCAACTTGCTTGGGTGGAAGCTTCTTGGGGGACTCTTGAGTTACACACCTCTTTCTTCCTTGAAAATTCTTCTTATCCTCCCTCAAACATGTATTTCAGATCTATTTTTATCTCTAGTTAAATATAATGAATTCCAGGCTCTGTTTTATTCACTCATCTGAAATGTCTTCAACTATGAAATGGACACCCATGTTGTTTCCAACCAAAATGTCTCTAGATAGAAATGGTTTCAAAAATTCCCAAGACCCCTCCATACTTTTCATTTCTTGACCCACCACTACATAGCCACCCTCACCATGATGTGTCACATGCATCTGGTATTAAATGTCTCTAATATTATGCAACTTCAAACACCAAACTCCAATTGACTTTATTTGATAAAAACTGAAAGAAATCCAACATTAAAACCTATGGTTGCAAAATCCCCCCAAATTTTGTTTTCAATCCATCCATGTTTAATCCATGTCAAGTTATTCATTCTCCTTGATCCATTCATTCTCTAATTGCTATGCAATCATTTTTCCCTTTGACAATAAAATTCAAAGGGTCTCATTTTCTAGATGTGATCACTGATAATTTTTTTTGAAACTCTTACATTGTGTAAAAAACCTAGTAAAGATACATTAACAAATTATCTAAGCCTACATGAGTCAAATATCTTTGTAGGAAATTAGAAAAAATTTCAATTTCAACAATTTTATCTATATTTTCTAGATCAAACTTTATTTCTCCTTCTAATTCCCCATGGATCGTTTTTATCCCAATCTTCTTACACATATCAAAATATGAACACCTAAAAAATGCACAATATCTATGTAAAAAATTATGCGCATTGGGGAGAGAGCTTTTTAAACCTCCTTAGTTCAAGGAAATCAGTTGAAATTAGAGATTCAATTGATGCTTCTTGAATATAGTTGTTTCCAATGGTTTTTTACAAATATATATTAGTTGATGATGAGTTTCAAAAAACTCTAATTTCACAGTGTTTTTCTCCACCTTCTCCTTTATAAAGTGGTAAAAGATGTTGATATGTTTTGTGTGAGACTGTTATAGGGGGTTCTTTGTTAGCTTGATGAAACTCTTATTGTCATAGTGAATCAATATTAGTCATAGTTCTATTTTCCCAAGATCTTCCAACTATCGCTTCATTTACATCAACTAAGTACAATCCATTGTAATTGAAATTCATTTTTCCTCTACTGTGCTCAAAGATTGACTCTCTTGCTTCTTACTTAGTCATCAAACATAATTTATTCCAAAGAAGGAATGCTTTATCCTTAGTGGATTTTTGATCCATAAAATCTCCAGCCCAATCCACACTGAATAAGACACTAAATATCAATCTTCTTCTACTTTGAAAATAGATCCATAGTTCAATATTCCTTAGATATACCTCATTATCCTCTTTATCTATGAAAAATGTTACTCCTTTGGAAAACTATGATACCATTCTAATAAGAAAACATGATATGTTGGGTGAATCATGATTAATATGAAATTAATGAATAAGTCAAGAAATAATTTGTCCCTTTTGAGTTTAATGGAAGTTGATATCTTGACCCTTTGATGGGAATGAAACTCGCTGATTGATTCCATGATCATGAAAGTTTTATCGATGAGTTTATTTATGAAAATTAAAATAATGATATATGAATCATATAGGTTGATGAGAAAAGTAATATAGATTTCTTGATTAGATGTCAAGAAAAATGAATTATATTACATAGTGAACACTCGAAGTAGGTTTTTTTCATTGTCATGGAATCCTTTCTCTATGGGTACCTTGGCGTGTTACTAGATGATAATATTGAACTTTATAAAAGTTCATCCTAATTCTATTGGGAAAGGGTCTTAGAGGATCACACACTAAGTATATCCAAAACCCTAGTTAAATTATATATGAAATTAATATTAGAATCAATGTTATTCTCATGTTTTGAGAAATAATATTATTTGAGTTATATTGATCACATAAATTATTTATTAATGAATAATGAAATGATATTTATTTATTTATTTAAATATTCATTTTTCAAGGTTTGATAAATACCAAGGAGGATTAATAGAACGAGTTAGGAGTCTTAGTGGAAATGATATTTTTAGAGGATGTGAGTCATATTTATTATTTATTATAAATAAACAACAAGGCCTCCCCTAAGAGATCTTGGGTATTAGATTATGAGTTTCTCCATTTTAACATGGTATCATAGCGAGTTCCCTAACAATATCCTTCTATCCATTCTATTTTTTCTATATATATAGGTTTCCCATGGTATTTCCCCCCATAAGGGGGTGGTAGGCCCAAGCCCCTTGGCTGGTAAAACTGCCCCCTTGCTAGTGCCTCTAGCCAATGTCCACCCCTCCCCTTCTGTGTCGCCCCCCTTCAGCATGCGAGTGCCTCCCCTTCCGCGTCTCCCTCACCTATTTCATCTTTGAACTTAGAGGACCTGTAAATATTTTCTATCCTCACTATTTTCAGTAGTAAGGTTAATGATTCAGACCATCAATTGAAGGAGGGAACCATGGATCATGTGTTGATGATCCCTCTCATCTGCATATCACTTTTCAAAATAAATGCTATTGAACAACATGACATTTTTCCCTATAAGATTTATCTTCATCTTCATCCATCATCTTATCCTACACCAGCTTATCCCCAATGGCTTCCGACCAGTCATAGGCGCATGATTTCCTTTTATCAAGTATGTGAGGCCAAGTGGCCCGCTCATTATCTACGTGATTACCTCTTGGTAGTTTCTCCATGTATGCCAGTCAATGGGATCCCATCCTCTAATTTACACCCTTCATCTCTCTAGTATTTTCTGTGGACCATTTGATTTCCATGCCTCCTCCTACGAAATTTCACACCTCTCATCTATCTCACCCTCATTGCGTAGGTTTTTTCATCTGATCTAGGTGTCGAGCCCCTCCTCCACCCATCCTGCATCACCCCTGCTACCATCTCACTGTACCAATGTATGCCTTTCTTACATACCTTGATGCGGTCTGGTTATTCCCACCATACATATTACAAGTGAACCGTCACATGCTATTCCTACACTTCTAGATTCTATTGACCCAAATATTCCTTACGAGTCATGTACCGACTATTCCTGTCTATGTATTCTTTTTCCAGTTATTCCTTTTATTATTCATGAGGGTAAATGTTCCTCAGTTGACACATCCTTTTCAACAATATTATTTATCTACTTCATCTTTAGGGGGAACAACCATGAAATATGATCTTTTCTTATATTTTCTCTTTTTTTTGTAATCAAGACGAGTATGTCCATCTTGAGGAGGAGTGGGGAGTGCTAGATTGCATCTTTGATTATGTTTTCTTTAATTATATATCCAATATAAATACACCTAACTTGAGGGAGGATTGTTATAGGATGTTAGTCCCACATAAAATATAAGGTGTTTTTCCATATTTATTATTCATTTTAAATAAAAACCAAGGCCTCCCTTAGGAGGCATATTGGGTATTGGGTTACAGGATCTTCCATTTTAACAAATATATAAAATATCATTTAAATAAATAAATATTAATTTATTTATTTAAGAAATGATATTTATTTACTTTTGAGTTATGCACATGTCAAGAAAATAATTATAATAGTAATATTATTATTTGGTGTGAGGTTCGCTAAGGGGTCTTTGCTTTGTTTAATTATTAAAAAGAGGCTTTGACCCCAACTTAAAAAAATATTCTTTAACCTAGCTTTATAAACTTGGTTATATCCTTTTCATGTAAGAGAATATCATTGTGTATAATGAATCAACTAAGAGAATTATCTCATCCATAGAGAGAAAATTTTCAATAATGCTATTAAGAATGTTAGGCTTTGATCATCCTCCATATTAAGTTATCGAGATAACTAGAATAATCTTTCAAGTCTCGAAGGAATTTTTGGTGCGATCAATGATGAATGATGTAATAAGTGAGAATCATCTGCCCTAACCCACAATGATTCTATAAAAACATTTAAAAGTTTATAGAGCATGTGTGGATCACTGATAGTGAGATTATAGTTTGGATCCTATAATGTAATGATGAAACAACAATAACAGTCAATCAATTCAACAACAAAGAAATAAATCAAGCTAAATGGTAATTCTTGTTATATAAATTAATTATAAATTATATATGATTGAACCTATCTTCTTGGTTTGGGGATTACTTTATTAGGTTTTTCTGGTTTATTTGTAAGACATTATGACTTTTCATTATGTTCTTATGAATTATCTGTTGAATCTGTTGAAAATCCATCATTTTTCATAGGCCCGACTGACTTCCGTTATTCCTAGAACCTTCAAGTGGTATTAAAGAGATCACATAGTAATTTATAATTATTTATTAATAATTGATTGAAATATATATTTGTTGTTATATTCAATTTATAGTTTATTTGTTCTTTAATTCAAAATTTGATTTTATGTTTTCATTCAACTTCATATGAACATATCAAGAACATGTGAAGAATGTTCAAAGATCACATATAGTAGTGCATGAGATTATATCGAGTCAACCACATAAGGATGTTCTATATAAATAATAATATGTTGTGTGGGTATCGTAACACGTCATGTATTAATTACACGCTATGTGATAGCTGCCCGAAGACATAATGTTTGATGAGATTACACATCATGTAATAGTGTACACGCCATGTAGTCCTTCATGGTTCACTCCCAAATTTTATGGAAACTGTGTGGTCAAGTACACTGAATGTATTTATTACATGCTATTTTGGGGATGTTAAACTGTATAACACAATCCAACATAATTACATGGTGTGTATCTCAATTAAATTTTGTGTAATGCATTAATTTTCACATGGAATACATGAAAAGTTCATTAGGTGTGCGACATGGGATTAGCTAGAAAGAATCACATGTAATATGATTCATGCCATCCCATACATGACACAAAGTTTTATAACTATGTCGTGTGAGTAAAAATACATAAATTAAAATTAATTTTAGCATTAAAACAAACTACATAATGTGTAGCTGAAGTACACATTGTGTGATAGGGTTTTAATCATATATTGATTGAACTTGAGTACAAGATGGTTATATATGAAATAAATAATGAATTAATCATTTTTATGTGGAATCCCATTACATTCTATGTTTTCTAATCATAAATTCCCTTTACTTCATAGGAACAGAAAATAGTACGCATCATGTACATTAAAGCATGTCATGTGGTCAAACATGCTATGTAGACTACATGTTTTTGACCCATGGAACTACACTCCATGTAAGTACATGACACACCATGTATGCTTAAATTTCATATAATGCACATTGTATATGACCATTATTATACAAAAATAAAATCATGTTAGTAATGTGAATAATGTTTTATTGATGTAAAAAAGTTTTTCGGATTTGTAACATTTTTGGAAGTTCAGGTTTGGTGAAAGTTTATTCAGCAGTCACAAATCTTCAATGCTTGGTAGGTTCGGTCATAAGGGGTTCTTTCAATGGGTCCTAGATGGTTTTTTTTCAATAAAATTTATGATGTTCTAAGGTCTTTTATTGGCCAATAGTGATGTGAAAAGTGTACTAAAAGTCTATAGTCAAGTCGAAGTTGGCTAAAGGCCACTACTATTGGTTACTATTAGAAATAGAAGGACCCCTACAAAAGTTGGAGGTTAGTGCAACCATATGAATTTTTGGGACCCCATATATAAGTGGGAGTGGGTTCACCTACTAATGTGTCTGAGTATTACTCTTTTATAGTGATCCAAGTGGTTGTTAAGTTGTGAATTATAATCTTTGTACTTTTGGAGATATAATATTTCAGTGTTCACCTATAGATATTGGATGAAAATACAATTCACATTAAAAACCAGTGTTTTTTCATTTTTTCTTTTATGCTTATTATGCTGGTATGAATGTGTGTTTTTAAGCATGTTGACTTTGTGCATTGATTGGGTTTTTCATAACTTCTTAAGTTCCGATTCACTTTTTTCAAGAGGAAGGTGCTATTTTTCTGCACAAAACTTCTAAAGTTTGTTCATATAGTTGAAAAATATATCTTTTATTTCTTCTAGATAAGTGAACTTCAATGGATTTAACTATTTTTACCTTCCACCATTAATTATTATCTGAGCATAGTTCAATGCTCAAATGTTTCAAAACATACTTAGGAATCTTCTCTTTGCTTGTCTCAATGGTTTTTTAGATTAAGTGGGAGTTACTATGTCAGGAGGATATCCTTGGAAGATGATAAGTTTTGGGTGGTTAGGTTTTATGGAATAGATTTTGGCCTTTGGAGGATATAGATAGAATATTATATCATTCAAAAGGACCTTGAAGTTCCATTAATAAAAATCAATTCAAAGAAGATGTAGAAGAATTAATGGGAGTGGTTGGATATGAAAGCTTTGTTTTTTATATAGATGAATTTTTAAAGGAATGAAGTTCACATAAACTGATTAAACATATAATTTGGAAGTATCACATTTTGAGAGATTTTTCTCAAAGGGGTGAGGTCATAGTTAGAAGAGTTTCCACTGAAGATTCAGTGACCTAGAACCATATAGTTTGTACTTTTGATTACCCATATATTCATGGTTTGAATATGAATAAATATCTTATCACATCATGATTTTTATTTTACATGACATTGAGTGTGATAATATTCATAGAGTACTTGTCACATTGAAAGGACATAACAGTTATTCACTATGATGCGATCCTTAAATTACTACGACATTATTCTTAAATTCATGTTCTATGGTTGAGTGATTTCATCCAACAAGACATAGATGATATAGACTATAAGGGGTAGAAGTATCATAAGACATTGAAACTTTTTCTTATGAAATCATCCCTTGGAAATCCCCAATATAGGAGGTTATGAGAACATGCCATTTTTTTGAATTTCACATGTTATATGTGTCATTGGATATTCCTACCCATGAGTGAGTGTTTCAGTCCTTAAACTTAATATTATAATTATTACATATCATGAGTTGCATACTTTGATTTATTGTTGAAAAAACCAAGTCCATATATTCATAGTGAAGTATGATACATTGGGCATGTCATGATTGATATGAAATTAATGTATAAGTCAAGAAAGGATTTTTCTCTTCCAAGGTTAATGGAAGTTGATATCTCGGTCCATTGATGAGAATGAAACTTCTTGATTAAGTCCATGACCTTAAAAATTTTACCAGCGAGTTCATTTTTGGAAAGTAAAAGAAAGATATATCAAGCATATAGGTTGATGACACAAGTAATGCAATCAACTTGATGAGATACCAAGACAAAGGAAATATATTATATAGTGAGCACTCTTAGGAGGTTGTTGTTATTATTGTGACATTAACTCCTTTCTATTTGAGTGTCTTGATGTGTTTCTAGATAGACATCATGGAATTTAGAAAATTTTGGTCTAATGTACCTAAGGAAGGGGCCTATAGGGTCACACACTAAGTGTACCCAAAACCTCAGTTAAATTTATATGAATTTAATATTCAAATAGATATTATTCTCAAGTTCTGATAAATAATATTATTCGGTTTATGTTGATTATATAAATTATTTATCGATGAATAATGTAGTGATATTTATTTATTTAAAACAATTAGTCATTCAAGGTTTAATAAAATTGAATAGGATTGATAGACCGAGTTAAGGGTATAGGTGGAAATGACATTAAATATCATTTAAATTAATATCAATTAATTAATTTAAGATATGATATTTATTTATTCATGAGTTATGCATGCATCAAATAAATAATAATAAAGATAAAAATATTATTTGACGTGGGGTTTTCTAAGGATTAAGAGAATAGTAACAGACCTATGTGCGATTATTTATTATCTAACCTAGTTTTATTAATCCAGTTATATTATTTTCTAGTAAGACACAATTGTTGTGCACAAAGACTTGACTTAGAGAATTCTCTCAATCCAAAAGAGAACATTCTCAATAATTCTCTCCAGAATAGAGATCTTTAACCCTCCTCCATCTCAAGTTCCTGTGAGAACCAGTAGAGTCATTATTTTCTCAAAGTAATTCTTGGTGAAATCAATGATGAATGATGTAAGCAATGAGAATAATATATACTAGAACTCGATGATTCTATAACAATGTTCTGAGGTTCATGGAGCATGTATAGATCACTATTAAATGGATTCTAGTTTGGATCATACAAAGAAATTACAAAGTGACAAGAATGGTCAAATGATTCAACATCCAATAAATAAATCAACCTAAAGGTAATTATTGTTATATAAATAAATTATATATTATATTTGAATGATCCTCTGTTCTTAGTTCAAAGATTCCTTTATCAAGTTTTTTCGATTTTATTCATAAGACATGACGATTTTTTGTTACGTTCTTATAAATTATCCATTGAATCAGATGAAAATCCATTGTTGGGAATGAGCCTGATCAGATTTCTCTGTTCTCAGAACCTATAGTTTTGTTATGTGATTATTTTTCATTTTGTATATATTATTAAGAAATTTATTTACTAAGTTTTTAGTATTATCTAGATGATTTCATGATGTTGGATATGCTATGAAAATTTATAATTGATGATTTTTACATGGGAACCTTGGGTATGTGTTTGGGTAATTTTTATGAGTGATACACTAGTTTATATTACTACATTAGATAGTTCCATTAGTTGAGATTATTGCACTATCTAGGGGATTGTCACCCGGTGAGGCCAATAGGGTAATTCAGGTTGAGTTTATGTTAGGTTCACATAGTCTGACCAAGTTTTCCATGAGTGAGGTCCATGATTACAACTTTTTTTATATTTACATGTCCAAAGGTAAGAGACCATGTGATTTATTATTGAGATATGTCTTCAATAATGTTGAATATTGATGTTTATATTATGTTATTCTTGGTTATTATGACAACTGGGTCCTGGTGACATCACATACACCTCACCTTTAACATGGTCGTCAGGTCTTGGCCTGCCAGGTACTACCAGTTTCCCCACAAACACATGGTACCCACCCTAGGGCCCACCCACATGCCCGAATGGGTCATCTGACTAATGACAGTCCCCACATGCCAACACATATCCTTTCCAGTGTTCTTTTTGGTCGTCAGGTCCTGGCCCGCCAGGTACCACCAGTTGCCCCGCAGACATGTGGTCCCCACCCTGGGGCCCACCCACGTGCCCGAACGGGTCATCTGACTAATGACAGTCCCCACAGGCCCACAAATATCCTTTCCAGTGTGCTTTTTTCCTCACTCACACACACCCAAGGAAACTTCCTAGAAGGCCACCCATTCTTATCACTACTCCAAGTCAAGCATGCTTAACTGTTGAGTTCTAATCAAGTAAGCTCCCAAAAAGGAAGGTGCACCTTGTTAACATGAGCTATATCATTTAGTCATTTAACCCTTTATCATTTTGGGATGTTACATTCACCCACCCCCCCTTAGAGAACAACGTCCTCATTGTGGGCCCTACATCTCAACCTAGGTAGTGCACGACACTTAAGGCTGGGTACCACCTCTGATACCAAATGTGACAACTGGGTCTTGGTGACAGCACAGACACCCCACCTTTAACATGGTCGTCGGGTCCTTGCCTACTAAGTACCACCAATTGCCTCACCGACACGTGGTCCCCAACCTAGGGCCCACCCACATGCCCGAATGGGTCATCTAACTAATCATATTCCCTATAGGACAACACATATCCTTTTTAGTGTTCTTTTGTCCTCACTCACACACACCCTGGGAAACTTCCCATAAAGTCACCCATCTTGATCACTACTATAAGTCAAGAACACTTAACTGTTGAGTTCTAATTAGGTAGACTCTCAAAAAGGAAGGTGCACCTTGTTGACATGAGTCATATCATTTAGTCATTTAACCCTTTATCATTCTGGGGTGTTACAGTTATGTTCTACACTTTCCATGTTCTCAGTCATTTCTAAAAATTGCTTTGTTTTATTAGAACCAAGAGATATGAAAAAGGTTAAAAATATTATTTCTTACTAGTGATAACAATTTTCATTGTTAAAGATATTATATAGATTTATGGAAGTATTCTATTGGTATTTTTTCACACCCTATACATACATCCATTGGATGTATCTCAACTTTGTTTTGTCGGACTTAGGTAAATAGAAAGGATCCAAATTATTTGGTGCTTATTTTTAATGTATTATTCATTATTAGTGTTTTGGTGATTGGTTGTGATCATATGTCATGGGAATTAGTAGAGTGTGATGCATTTTGGGGATCCCCCGATTGTGATTTGGGATGTTGATGTATTTGCCACTCCAACCTTCTCTTTATTTTTGGATTCATATATATATTTATATATTTATGACAATTGTTTATCACTACATCCTTGGTTTATAAATTGATATTTGTATGTTTAGTTATTATGTTGCATTATACTTTGTTTGGATGATTTATATTTTTGATGGTGCTTAGTTATGTGAATGAATGCCCAATGTATGAATATTTTATGCCAGATTTTAAGGTGGAGTATATGTTGTGGTTTATGTGACTTCAAGTGTGAAATAATTCCCAAATGTTTCATTTGACACCATCGGTGCTTGTTACTAGCCTATGGAGATCTAGAACACACTACATACCTTGTGGTGGGTTGGGTTAAGTGACATGTCAGGTTGACCTAGACTGGTTCATTACACTAGGTTAACTGCAACTCATTTTATTCTTCTTTGAGTCACAAATTTCATTTGAAAACATCAGTGATTGTTGAAAGACTGTAGTGATAAATAACATGATTTGGGCCTTGTGGCAGGTTGGGTGACATGGAAGGTTGACCTGATCTAGTTCATTACTTTGGGTCAACTTCAAATTGTTTTCTTCTTGTTCAAGTCACAGATTGACTTGCTTCAGCACTATGCCCATCCTCTGAGTCGACATCAGAATCATCATCATTTGGAGTAATTTTCAATTCTCATAAATCCACATTTATCTCTTATTATTCACACTTATTTAAGAAAAAATGTCTATAAATTTATTTAAATTCATATTCAATTCTTTTCACATCAATAATCTTAATAATCTTGTTGAGCCATTTGTTGAAATAATTATTGGCTTTACTCTTTTATGGGCGGGTTAAAAATACTCCTTCATCTACTGTATCACCATACTTTCTCAGATTTCCCTCTCAATTCCGAATTATACATTTAGTTTTTAAAACCTTGATATGTTCAAAGATATATTCAAACAATTCCATATTTCCTATGGTGTTTTCTCTTCTTTAGGACCAAGAAATGCTCGATTTTGAGTGTACATCACTACTTGCATAGTTTCTTTTTAATAGTAGTGAGAGATTCTAATTTCAATCCACAAATTATTAGCCATGTTATTTACCATGTGATTTTTCCTTTTCCCAACTCCATTATATTAAGGAGTCTTTACCAATGAAACTTCATGATTTATTCCATGTTTATCCAGATAATTTTTATCTTTAATAGATGTGTATTCAGTTCCATTATCTAACTGTAGGACCTTCATTATTCTTCCAGTTTCATTATCTACTCTTCTTAGGATACTTTTTATGCTATCCAACACTTCTCTCTTAGTTTTCAACAACCCCATTTTTTATAAATGAAATTTCCTTATGAATGAATATATTCCTTATTAAGTAATATAGTTATATAAAACTCATTCACTATATTACATTATTATTTTAGACCATTATAAAAAATAGACATAATATGTTTGTTGGGCATAAAAAACATTAAGCATCATGACCATTCATATTATAACCATTATAATGTGACTGTTAAGATTATTATATATTAAGGGTTATAATAAAATCGAACTAATAAAAAATGAAGAAGTGGTGACTTCAACTAGTAGGATCATACATTATGAGGCTCATTTATCAGAGCTTCTAATGGAGATGAAATCACTGAGAATCAACCTTGGAAAATCCAAAACCAAGATTCAACAACTGAAACTTGAGAAAAACCATTTACGAGAGACGCTCAAGCTTTAGGGAGATCACCGTCAAACTATGTTCTTCGAACCACCCCAAGAAAGTATTACTATTACACACCTTACCCTTAGGGAATATGCTAGTATAATAAGGGGTTATGTATCTAGGCTTTACCAATATATAAAATTTCTTTTTAAATTAAATTATTTCCCCAAATCTAGTTTCCATATCAACCTTATATATATATATAACACAATACACCTTAATAGAGGATGAAAATGATAGAATGAATCTTTCATACATAGAAACATAAATTGTATTTTTGGAAAATTATTATGTTTAATTTTTATTAAAATTTATTTTTACTATAAATTAATGAATTTGAAATAATTTTTTTATTTTTATATAAATTTTATAAAAATTAGTATTTACTCATTTATAAATAATAAAATTATTTTATGAAATCATAATTGTTTTTTTAAAGATTACAAATTGTTAATTTAATAAAATTAGTTCTTTTTATTAAATAAGAATTTTATTTTAAAAATTAAAACTCTCATATTAAGAAAGTTATTTTGACAAAATAATTTTAATTTTTTAATTCATCACATCGAAATTATCCAAAAATTATTTTTTCATAATTTTTTGAGATAATCAAATTTTCAGTTAAAAATTAAATACAACATAAATATACGATATGTATCATGATATCATAATGCTCTAAAAGTGATGTAATAAATGATAAAATGGATTCGATCGACCAAAAATAGTTTTTTTCATTAAAATAAGTTTTTTAGTGTGATAATATTATTTTTCCAATCCTATAGAGAACTTTCGAAAACCTGAAGGATATTCTAAGATTTTAAAAACAATTCTTTATAAACATGAATCACTTCCAAATCACCAATGATATTATTTAAATAATTTCATCCCATGACCCATTTAAATAATTAAAACCACCATCCTTTAGTAGAAACCATAGGGTAAAACCATTATAGGGGCAATGATTTTGAATATTTTATAACAGAGTGAAAAACCTATGTTTAGATTTTAATAAAGAATCCCTTTATTTTGGTATAAATACCCACCCATTCTACCACACCTCTTCACAAAAAATCATTAAAACATGAAGTTCCTATCATTTTCACTCTCTAAAGTTCTCCCAAGGAGTTATCAATTTCTTAAAGAGCTCCTCCCAAGCTTTTAGAATCAACCTCTTAAGGTAAGAGACTCTCTCTCTCCTCCTTTTCCATTCAAACACTTTTATTCTTCCAAGACTTTTGATTCCTAATTAGGGATGATGAATCTTGTTTATGAGCATTACTTTACTATCCATATGATTCCCAAATAATGAGATACCACCTTTTTCTCTCATTAATCCCATCCATGAACTTTTATGTACATCTATTATATTGCTAAAATTATACCATGATTTTTCGTGCCAAATTTTTGTTGTTGTGAATACCTGATTCTATTTTGATTTGAGGGCATTCACCTACATATAAAAATCCTTCATTGAATGCTGGATCACAAGTATGAAATTAAAATTCCTTAATCATGAGATTAAAACGATGAAATACATTCCTATGTTATACGATCGATGTGACACATATAAAGTTAGATAATATGAAGGGTGTGCCTTGATAACACTCTAATTCATTTGGAAATGTTTTGATCTCATGAGATACCTTGTATGGTGAACTGGAAGTTAGCTTAAGGACACTATATTATGATTTACTAGTGGTCAGTAACAACTTATGCTATGATGTCACATTTTATGTTGTCACTACATTTCTATGATATCATGATTTTATAATGTCGTTTTCTCATACCATGCCTCCATGCAAGTATGTATGATTATCACCCACAACAAATTCGAACCCAATAGCCTAGATCTGGTGGTTAGTTTATTATATTATCACTCGATACAAGTGATCTTATCTTGAGGGATTGAATGATTTAGTAGTTTTAGGAAATGAGATACATTCTTGAATCTCACATTATATTTGAAAACATAAAATGCAACATAATATTTTCTTTGAGAACATTATTACCCCTCTAGAATATCCTTGTATATTAATCATAATAAACATTACGACATTTTGGATAAGAGAAACAAAATAAAATGGTGATATTAGATGATCATTAATAAAATGTGTATAGAAGAATCTATCATAGAATAAATAAGTCATGAATAATATGATAGAAATAAATGACGATCAAATAATGCCATAAAAATAATCACATGAGCTTGAAACTTATCCATGAATAGCATAACAATTCAAATATTCACATGGAAATCAATAAATAATTTCATAATTATGGAATGTATATTGCTGGACATCTTAAAAAAATCATCGAGACCTTGTGGAAAGTCATCTTATATAAATGGAGTAGGACATATGCTAAATACCCAACCTATGTTGTCTCATGAGACCTACTGATGTATCAAGGGCCTTTGTAATTCTAGGCCTAAATTGTCACTTAATAAGTCCAATGCATTCATCATATGAATAAAAAATAAAACTTAATCAACATGCCTTAATAATTAATAATTATTCATATTGGAAGAACTAGCATATAAAATGTTAATACCTTTAAAAGATCACTAGAAAATTTCTTGAGGAAAATATCCTTTCCATTTTGAAATATCTTATTTAAAATATAATTTTTTTCAAAATATCAAGGAAAAAAATTTCTTTGTAAATAACCATGAAAAATTGTAAAGGAATATTTAAAGTAAAGAGTGTTCATGACGATGGGGAAAACAGTACATGTGGTGTATGTTAAAACAAATATTCTGTTCACATATTTGATAAAAAGTACCTCATTTGGAAAATGATATGAAGACTCATTTTAATTTTTTTTACAGAAAGTAAAAAGGGTAAAAAATGTCATTAATCAAATATTGGATAATAATAAAAACATTCTTGAAAAGATTTTAAAGAAAATATGGATATGGATGAAAAGTATTCTTGATCGGATAGAAAATAAAGTCAGTTTTCCTTAAAAACATTTTTCTGTCTCCTGACACTACAGGAAAAACTGTTATTTGTGACGGGAATTAATCCCATCGCAAATAGTCTGTGGAAGAGGTTATTTGTGATGGAAATAGGCACCTCGTCGCAAAAACTTACACGCGGATTGACGCAGTTTTCATGCCAAACCGCACGAAAGGGCATTTGCGACGGGATGACACTGCCCGTCGCAAATGTCGGGAGGCGGTAAGACCTAGTTGGGACGGGGGGATCCCCCGTCGCAACTAGTTCGACCCCCGGAGGGTATTTGCAATGGGTCCCGTCGCAAATAACCGACAGTGGTAAAAACCTATTTGTGACGGGATGTTGTCCCGTCGCAAATAGTTTGTCAGCAGGTCACTTTTTGCGACGGGGCCCGTCACAAATAACATTTTATCCGCTGACCGTAATTAATGCGGCCGAAGGTATTTGCGACGGACCTCGTTGCAAAAAAGTACTATTTGTGACGAGAATCCCGTCGCTAATTGTATTGTCGCAACTAATCTAACCTATATATACCCCTCTATTTTTTCTTCTCTCCGCCTGAATTTCTTGTTCCTTTACTTCTGTAAACTCTAATTTTAGAGTGAAATTTTTTGAGAGTTAGATTTTTTTTCCAAAGAAGTTGTGAAGCCGTCTACAATTATAAAAGATCATGTTTAAAGGTATTCATGTTTTATTTAATTTAACATTTATTTCATTTCTTTATATTAATTTTATTTATTGTTGTTTAGTTATAATTAAGTTAGATTTAAATTGTTTAGTCATCAATATTAATTTGTAATAATAAAATTAAATTATTAGTACTAATTCTTAGTAATTAGTAATAATTAATAATTATTAACGATAATTAGCAATGTATATAAATAATTAGCGGTAATTAGTAATAAGTAGCTGTATTTTGCAGTAATTAATAGTAATTAACACTAATTAGAAATAATTGGAAATAAATAGTAATAATTAGAAAAATATAGTAATAAATATTAACAATTAGCAACAAATAGTATTAATTAGTAATAATTAGTAATAAATACTAATAAATACTAATAATTA
This sequence comes from Viscum album, assembly GCA_963277665.1. Lineage (NCBI taxonomy): Eukaryota > Viridiplantae > Streptophyta > Magnoliopsida > Santalales > Viscaceae > Viscum > Viscum album. Next base: position 1,423,697,914 of record OY728143.1, read on the forward strand.
CTAATAAATACTAATAAATAGTAATAAATAGTAATAAATACTAATAATTAGTAAAAAATACTAGTAATTAGTAATAAATACTAATTATTAGTAATAAATACTAATAAATAGCAATAAATACTAAGAAATACTAATAAATACTAATAAATAGTAATAAATACTAATAAATAGTAATAATTAGTAACAAATAGTAATAATTTGTAATAATTACTAATAAATAGTAACAAATACTAATAAATAGTAATAAATATTAATAAATATTAATAAATATTAATAAATTGTAATAAATAGTAATAAATAGAAATAAATACTGATAAATAGAAATAAATACTAATAAATAGTAATAAATAGTAATAAACAGTAATAAATACCAATAAACACTAATAAATAGTAATAAATACTAATAAATACTAATAAATACTAATAAATCATAATAAATAAAAATAAATACTAATAAATAGAAATATATACTAATAAATAGTAATAAATACTAATAAATACTAATAAATAGTAATAAATACTAATAAATACTAACAAATACTAATAAATAGCAATAAATATTAATAAATAGTAATAAATAGTAATAAATAATAATAAATACTAATAAATAGTAATAAATACTAATAAATACTAATAAATTCTAATAAATACTAATATATAGTAATAAATAATAATAATTAGTAATAAATAGTAATAAATAGTAATAATAAGAATAAATAGTAATAAATAGTAATAATTAGTAATAATTAGTAATAATTAGTAATAATTAGTAATAATTAGTAATAATTAGTAATAATTAGTAATAATTAGTAATAAATACTGATAATTAGTAATAATTAGTAACAATTAGTAATAATTAGTAATAAATACTGATAATTAGTCATAATTAGTAATAAATAGTAATAAATAGTAATAAATAGTAATAAATAGTAATAACTACTAATAACTAGTAATAACTAGTAATAAATAATAATAAATACTAATAAATAGAAATAAATAAAATACTAATAAATAGTAACAATTAGTAATAAATAGTAATAATAATAATAATTAGTAAAAAATAGTAATAATTATTAATAATTAGTAATAATTATTAATAGTTAGTAACAATTAGTAATAAGTACTAATAAATTGTAATAAATACTAATAACTACTAATAAATAGTAATAAATACTAATAAATAGTAATAAATACTAATAAATACTAATAATTAGTAATAATTTTAATAAATACTAATAAATACTAATAAATAATAATATTTAGTAATAATTAGCAATAAATTCTAATAATTAGTAATAATTACGAATAATTAGTAATAAATAGTAATAATTAGTAATAACTAGTAATAAATAGTAATAAATAATAATAAATAGTAATAAATAGTAATAAATAGTAATAAATAGTAATAAATAGTAATAAATACTAATAAATAGTAATAATTAGTAATAAATAGTAATAATTAGTAATAAATAGTAATAAATAATAATAAATAGTAATAAATAGTAATCAATTGTAATCAATAGTAATCAATAGTAATCAATAGTAATCAATAGTAATCAATAGTAATCAATAGTAATAAATAGTAATCAATAGTATTCAATAGTAATAAATACTAATAATTAGTAATAATTTGTAATAACTAGTAACTAATACTAATAATTAGTTATAATTAGTAATAATAAGTAATAATTAGTAATAAATTGTAATAAATTGTAATAAATAGAAATAAATAGAAATAAATAGAACTAAATAGAAATAAATAGAAATAAATAGAAATGAATAGAAATAAATAGAAATAAACAGCAATAAGCAGCAATAAATAGCAATAAATAGCAATAAATAGCAATAAATAGAAATAAATAGCAATAAATAGCAATAAATAGAAATAAATAGAAATAATTAGCTATAATTACCAATAAATAGCAATAATTAGCAATAAATAGCAATAAATAACAATAAATAGCAATAAATAGAAATAAATAGCAATAATTACTACTAATTAGTAATAATAACAATAATTAGCAATAATTATCAATAATTAGCAATAATTATCAATAATTAGCAATAATTATCAATAATTAGCAATAAATGGCAATAAATAGCAATAAATAACAATAAATAGCAATAAATAACAATAAATAGCAATAAATAGCAATAATTAGCAATAATTAGTAATAATTAGCAATAATTAGAAATAAATAGTAATAAATAGTAATGAATAGCAATAATTAGCAATAATTAGCAATAAATAGAAATAAATAGCAATATATAGCAATAAATAGAAATAAATTTCAATAAATAGTAATAAATAACAATAATTAGCAATAATTAGCAACATGTAGCTATAATTAGCAATAAATAGAAATTATTAGCAATAAAATCAATTATAATAAATTGTAATAAATTGTGATAACTTGGCACAATATTCACTGGATTGAAGACACTCCTTTTGCTCGATGACTCTTCTCCTTTCAATTCTCACCGACTCAAAACATTATGAAAAGTATGCTTCTACGTATGCATATCCAATCTAGTATGCACGAGTATGAATATGTATTTGCAGGACCACATTTTTCATAATGTTTTTAGGCGGTGACAATTGCAAGAAGAAGATTCATCGACGAAAAGGGGGCTCTTTTGTCTGACGGCACATTTACTTGCAAATTTCTCACACTGAAATCACAACAAAGAATCTGCTTAGAGGTACGCTTATTCATTCTCGTGAGAATAAATTTTTGTTTTCATCGAAAAAAAGGGGGATCTTTTGTTTGACCACATTTTAATATATATATATATATATTATTTTAATAATATTAAAATTATTTTTTTCATTAATCATATATTTTTTATTTTTTTTATTTTATTAAGTATTTTCAAATATTGAGAATTTAAATATATATTTTTTAATAATATTAATATTATTTTTTTATTTTATGAAGTATTTGTGATAGTGGGCCTATCACAAATAGATTATATATATATATATTTTAAAAGTTTTTGCGATGAGTTGATTTACCGTCACAATAAATTTGTTGCGATGGGTCTGTCGCAAAAGGTTTATAACATATAAGCTATTTATGGAGGGCTAGTGTCCCGTCACAAATACTTTTTGCGATGGGCACATCGTGAAAGGTTCTTGTATATATAATGTATTTAATCAGACATCTATTTGTGATAGGCCCACTTCCCATTACAAGTAATATTTTTTGTGATGGGACTGTCACAAAAAATACTAGTTGCAATGTCGTTTTCTGCAACGGGAAATTTGAAACGGGCTAAGACTCATGTGCCTCAATTTGGGCCTTCAGGCCGCCGATTTGGCCCCCGATTCCTTTAAGGCCTTTAGCCCACCCAGGACTTTGGGTCAGTAAGGCCTTTGGGCCACCTCAAGGTCTTCAGGCCACCTTAAGTGCAGATGCAAACCGGATGACCTATGAGGAACAAGCTCTACAAGGAGGATGAGCAAGGAGCTTTCACCACAACAGAATCTAAACAGATTATAAGAATGAGAGGGTATGACACCTACCATCAGGACAAGCCTATGTGTGCACGAGAATGCCTAGCCAAACAACCATGCAAAGGTGGAGAGTTGATTTCACGATAAAGATGATGGAGAGGAGCAGTTCCAAGTAGTTAGTCTAGGTTGTATGTAATGTTTGAATCCTACAGGCAAATTAATTCCTCTAAAGGCCTATGGGCCTTGTAAGTGTTCTACCTCACCCCTTGAAAGGTGGATTATCAAAAATCAATAAAAAAATGAAGGCCTTCGGGCCATTGGATGGATGGTGAGTATTAAAAGTGAGGAAAATTAAATGAAAAATTTTATTATATGGAGATAAAAAGTGGAGAAGATATTATATGTGGTTTTAGATATAAATATAAAATAATTACCTCAATATAAACTTCATAATAAACACTCTTGAATAAGGATGATATTGTGAAATAAACCCTTACCTCATGTCTGAATTTCTTTGTAAGTGATATTAGCCTCATGTATAATAAATTTAAATTTATAGTAATTCTATAATAGAACCATATACATTCTTATAATTTCATATGTTATTCCCTTATAAAATTTCAACACCCTTTTATTAATAACTCTTTATTGAAATTGTCATTTTTGATTGTTACTTTATCATTTTTCATGTAATATTTGGTTCGTTAATTTCAATCCTTGCAAATTTATCATGGTTAAATCATATATATAATGTTAATCATGATATAAATATCAAATATATTCATTATTTACATATTTATAATCATCCTTTAAATTAATACATAAAAAATTAATCGCATCGCTTTATGGAGGTGGTAGTCCACACATAAGCATGAGCAACATTATCATTTTTTAATGAGTATAAGGGTAAGAAGGTAAATGATATATTATATTTATAGAATCATAATTATTTCATAAATATCATATATATTCATTAATTCTATATTTATAATCATCCGGGTAAAGTGGTGATGAAAAGCATATTACACCGCTACGTGGAGACGGTAAGTCGTACGTACGCATAAGAAATGTTTTTGTTTTCCATAGGGGGAAAGGAGATGAACATGGGTTGTGATACCAGCATAATAAAATTTAATTATATGGAATATATTTATTTTATTATATGATCATGAATATATAACATTTTAAGGAGGTAAAATAATAAATAAAATGAAAACACTCGATTAAAAGTTATACACCTTCTTATGAAAACCACCTTTGGCTTACACCTTAATATTTCTAGGTTGGTACTTTGATGAGAACATAGTCTCCGAGTCATGGGGAGGAAGTTTAGGAATATATTTGGGTTAAATTTATCAAGATACATGGCTCAATATGTGTGAATAATAGAGGAGTTACTCCCATTTATAAGTGAGGAAAATGACACACTTGACATTGCATAAACTATTTTAATAATATGAAGTCCTTTTCTTATAAAAGTGGCTAAAATTATAAAAAATTAGGAAATTACAAGGTTAATGTCAAAATACATTCAACCAATGTGGTTTATACACATTGTTTTTACATTTCTAACATTATCTCTTAGTTTAACCCCCGGTAAACCCGTTTTTATACTAACCATTATAACAATTGTTTTTACAATTTTTACTATTCATTATAACCAAGAATTAAGTTTATATTATTTAAAAATATTAATTATGATGATTAAAAATATGGAATAAATTTAAAAAATTCAATTTATAGAAGTGACATAAAATAATTTTAATATAAGTGTGTAAAACGCAAGAAAAACTGTTTTTAGAAATATTATTGTTCTAAGAAAAAAAATGATTTTAAAGAAAAATAAATTATAATGTTTATAAAAAATGAATTAATTAGATTATATTAAATAAAAGGATATTTATTTTTATTTAAAACCAAACCAAAACCCAAATGAATTATGAAAATACTTTATTAAGAGAAATGAATGAAAAATAGTTTTTATTTAGACAAAAACCTTAATTATATTTCTAAAATGTTAAACATATATTTATAAGTTAAAAATTATATTTTATATGAATTATATTACTTATTAAATATATATTTATTATATAAAAAAATTAATGGTATTTAAAGTTATTCTTATATCATTATAATGTCATAAAATTTTTTGTTTTTGTAAAATCAATATTTTTCACTATTCACCTAAAAATCAACTATTTATGAAAAATCTCAAAAATTCACCCCAAGATAATTTTGAAACATAGATTTAAAAATTAAATTTATTTCATAAATTTAAAATTATAAAAATTAATAATTTAAGTTTTAATCACATTCTTGAATAAATCTATGTTTGTTGTGATATTGTTTCTCTAGAAAGAAAAGCCTACTATAATTGAATCTTGAGTGTTACATTTTTTTATCTAAAAATTTCACCTTCAAAATTTATAAAATGTAACCTCATGAACATATATGGGTATTTATTCATCATAAGCCTCTTCTATATTATTATTTATCCAAAGTACCATTACCATCCGAGTTGTTCGATTCCTCAAAACTTGTTATCTAGTGTCAAGAATTTGGATAGTCTCTTCACAGTAAGATAAAATAGGTTACAATTATATTTCCAAATAGATGATAACATGCATCTTATGTGTCATTTACTTCATCAATAAAGATATATGAAACACATCATGAACTTTAGGGAGTCTTGGAGTCATTATCAAATGGTATGCCACAACCCCAATTCTTTTCAGAATTTGAAAAGGCCTGATGTACCTAGTACTTAGTTGCTATTTCTTTCTGAATCTTATAACACCTTTATATAGAGAAACCTTTAATAAATCATGGTCTCCCACTTGAAATTATAAATCTTTCCTTTGATTATTGACACAATTTTATTTGTCATATTTGAGTTATGTTAATATGATTATGAATAATCTTCACTTTTACCATTATCTCCTCAACAGGATCTGAGCCTGCAAGATTAATTTCACCAACTTCATCCCAACAAGTCAGAGTGTGAAAAATATTTCCACAAAATACTCCATATGATTACATTTGAATATTTTAATTGAAGTTATAGTTATATTAAAATTACACCAAAGGTAAATACTGATCCCACATACATTGAAAGTAAATAGATAATGACCTCAATATATATTCTAATTTCCGAATAGACCTTTTTGACTTACCATCAATTTGAGGATGATAGGAGGTGCTCAAAAATATATTGATGTTAATATCCTTCTGAATACTCTTCTAGAATTTCAATGTAAACCATAGATTATTATCAGATACAATTAAAATATGTGTACCATGAATTCTTACAACTTCATTAATATAGAGCCACACAAGATACTCAAGAGGTAAATCTACCTTATAGAGAGGAAATGCGTGGACTTGATAAAATGATAAATAATAACCCATATGGAATCATTCTTTCTAGGAGTATTTGACAATACAGTGATAAAGTCCATAGTAATATAATCCCATTCCTACACAAAATAGGTAGAGGTTTCAAGACTCATTTGGGATATTGTCTCTCAGCCTTTACCAATTGAAAAACCAATCACCTAGATGCATAGTATAAAATTTACCTTTTCATATTATCCCACTAAAAATGTTCCTTCAAATAATGATATATTTTTTCACTTCTAGGGTGTATCAAGACATTTGACTTATGAGCTTCATCTAATAATTCTATCTTTAACTCAGGTATGTATGGAACATATAAACTCTTTCCAAAATTTATCACAACATTTTCATAAACAAAATCCACCAGTTTCCCATTATCAATAGATTTAATTTTCTTTTTCAAAATATTATCATCAAGTTGAGAACTTTTTATATTTTCTATTAAGGATGGTCTAACAATCATTTGGAAAAGGAGTAATGTTTCCTCTTCCTTAATAATTCACACATCTAACTTTACTAAGTCCCTTAATAAATAAACCCCACCAATCCTAATCTTATTCAGTACTCCATGATCTTTCCTAATCAACACATAAAACACCCATCATCCTTATCATGGTGGTAGTGTGTTGATCAATCCTAATAATATAGTATCTATAGCTATCTATTTTCCCTCATGTTGAGATATTTCTATAAAAAGATGTATTTAAAAATCTTGTGATCTTTATATATCTCACATTTTTCAACATAGATATAATGTCTCCATATTTTCAAGTAAAAAATTATAACTGCCACAAGATCACGGGTTGGATAGTTTTTTTCATGGATCTTTAACTTCCTTGATGCATAGGCAATACCTTTATCATTTTTTATAATGACACATTCAATTCCTTTCTTTTACCCATCACTATATATCACAAATCCATCCCCTCCCAATACTAATTTCAATACTAGTTCACTGTTATACCACATATTTAATTCTTCAAAACATTCTTTACATTCATATATATAAAATAAATGAACCCATTTACATATTAACTTGGTTAATAAGTTTTATAATATAGAATTTTTGTTGAAAAAATCACTAATAGTAACCTGATAACCCAAGGAAACTACATTCCTCAGTTATGTTTTTTAGCATAAGACATTCTTTTATTTCCTTTTCCATTGAAGGATCAACTGATATTCCATCCTTAGAGACAATATGGTGAAGAAAAGAAACTTCTTAAATCTAGAATTCACACTTTCTAAATTTACCTTATAACACCTTTTCTATAAGAGTCTCAAGAATGATTCATAAATAGATATTTTTCTCTCTATAACATTTGGAGTATACCAAGATATCACTAATAAATACCATGATAAAATTATTAAGATATTCCTTAAACACACTATTCATCAGATCCATAAAAAGAGGGTGTATTAGTCAATTAAAATTGAATTACTACTTCATATAAAATTATATATTTGGAATATATTATTTCCTTACTCAAAATGATGATACCCTAAACTAAGATCAATATTTGAAAAATATTGATCTCCCTGAATTTGATCAAAAAAGTCATCAATATGAGGAAGATGATACTTATTCTTCATGATAATGACACTGATTTCCTTATAATCAACACAGAGCCTCATAGTCATATCCTTATTTTCACAAAAAAACATGAGCTCCCCAAGATAAAACACTTGAGTGCATGAATCCCTTATCACACAATTCCTATAGTTATTTCCTTAACTCCACTATCTACACTATGACCATTCTTTAGGGAGTCTTGGATATAAGTTTCGCATTAGATATGAGTTCAAAAGAAAACTCAACTTCACGATTTGGAGGATGTCCTGATAATTCATTAGGAAACACATTAATGAATTATTGTATAATAATAATGGACTTTTAGGCATGATTCTGATGATGAAGTCTCTATTCCAAGGATAAAGAATTCCACATCTTCATCAAAAATCATGACCACCTTATATTGGAAATAATTTTTTGTATAATACTTTTAAATCCAATCCATACCAAGGATTATATTAAACTTTACCATAGGTATAATAATAAAATTTTTAAATAGGATACATCTATGGGGATTGACTAAAAAATAACTATTTTAATAATATTTCCTCTAGGTTTCATGATTTATAACTCCATTCTTAGTGTTCTAGAAAAATATTTAATTTTATTGGAAAACATGGAAGATATAAAAGAGTGTGTGGATCCATAATAGAATAAAACTTTATCTAACTTTGATATTATAATCAAAGTACCCTCCAACATATCTCTAGTAACTTCAAATTTGGCTATAGTAATTTTATAAGTTAGTATTAATCCCCTTTCCCTCTTATGTGATAATTTCCCTTGATGTTTGAGGCAATAGTTGAAATCATTACCCATATCCTTAAAATTAAATCACTTTACATTGATGGATTATCCATTACCCTTCAATTTGTGAGCATGAAGGAATTTATGTCCACACTTTAAGTAAACTCTTATTTTCCTCAAGCCTGTACTAGGATTCTTCTCTCCACGAGTATCACATATTTTAAATCCTCCCATATCTTCTTCTCCTTATCCATTTTTTGATTCATGAGGTGATCATTTGTCCTCTTCTTCACTTCTTTTCCTGTAAAGTCATATGATTTGGATAATTCTTTACCGTACTTTATAACACATGATATTATATACTCATATGATTATAATGTTTGGGAGACCAGTTCCCTTTGAAGGATTGAATTTATCCCATCAAAGAAATGGCCAATATTTCAATTTTTATTACATATATAGTCTAAAAAATTTCTTTCTGGCCTTGTAAAGTTGGATTTGTACTTAGAAACATTTTAATCTTCCTTTTTGTTGGGGTTGGTGGCCTAGAACCAACTACTTTGTACTTTATTCATTAATAAAAGCCTTATCACACATTGATCGTTTTTCTGCGTGAAAATGCATGTGATAATTTCCTAAGGATAGTTGTTTCATTAAAGGGTCATAACAGATCCCTACTATGATGAGAAACCAGAATTTCCATACCACTATTCTTGAATATATGTTCTATGGACGAATAATGTTATTTGAGGGACACAAATAATACAGGCCATTAGGGGTGATGACTCATAAAACTTTGAGGCACCTTCTCATGGTGTGCGTCCTTGGTAATATCCATGAGGATATTATGATAATGAGACCCACCAGTAGGAAATCCACATTTCATAGTGTCATTGGATGTTCCTATCTTTAGACGTGTGTATTGGTCCTTAAACTTTAAGATTATTATTAATGGGTATTACAACTCGTGCACTTAGATGTATTGATGAAAACTATGACGACACACTGTTCGCAGCAAGGTAGGATATGTTGGGTGCGTCAAGAGTAATACTATATTAATAAATAATGCGAGAAATGATTTTTTCCTTCTATTCCATAACAGAAGTAGATATCTCAGTCCCATTGATGGAATTTATATAGACTAAATAAATCCATGGAAATGGTAAGGTATGGGCGAGTTCAATTCTAGAAAGTCAAAGAAATAATAATCGATCACATGGGTTGATGTAACTAGCATGCAACCTGCTTGATTCGAGATATCATGACAAAGGGATTATATTACATGGTAAGCATTTGTAGGAGGTGACACATCATTGCATCATTAACTTCTCTCTCTATGGGTGCCTTGGTGTGTTGCTAGACGCTAACCTTGGACTTTAGGTAGGGTCTGCCTAATGCCACTGAGAAAGAGGCCTAGAGGGTCATACACTAAGTGTGTCCATGTATCTTAGTTAAATATTAATTTAACAATTTAAATAAAGATTATTCCCGACTGTGGTTTAATAATTATTTAAGGATGCCTGATCGCATTTATTTCTACACTAGTTAATCGAGAGAATATATTGTGGGCGAAATAATGTATATTTATTAGCGAGTAATACAGTTACATTTATTTAAGAAATAAATAGCCATTACTTAAGGTCTAATAAATGTGGTGGAGTAAATAAAGTAAATAAAAACAAGTACATGCCGTGTATTAATGATTACACGTTGTGTAGTTTTTATTTAAGATTTTTAGGAAATAATATTTTTTTATTAAATGATATTTATTATAATCAGCATGGGTGCATGTCAAGGAATTAATAATTCGACATCGGGGTTTTCAATAAGAGTTAATGAAATAAATAAAGCGTGCAAAACATTTATTTATTATCATAAATCTATAACCTCAAACCTGATTATAAATATCCTCACAACCCCAACACTTTTCCCCAATTGTTGTGCACAATAATTCAGGAGAGTTCTCTCAAAGCTGAAATAACTCCTTCCTCCAAGAATGATCTCAAGACCGAGAGAGATCCACCATCATCGGATCAAGGCGGACATCGAAAGCGAAGTTTCTTCCATGCTAGCAATTGTAGATCCCTTCGGTGACGTCCATAGATATGTGGATCAAGCGTGGATCACCGCTAGAGGAATCCTACACTTGGATTCTATGATGCAACGACAGATCACACCGAATCGTGATTGGAGACATCGATGAAGAAATAATGCCATCAAGGTAATTCTTGTCAATTAATTAAATTAATTACAACCAACATATGATGATCCTATCTCTATGGTTCTGAGACTCTGTCTTTTGTTTTTCATTCTTCGTTTTGTTATGAAGATCCGGCGTTTTACATCATGATGGATCTTTGATTGATCGTTGTTAATGCTAAAATTAAAGTTGGGAAAACCCACCAATGCACTTCCGCTGTACCCGAAACCTACAAGTGGTATCAGAGGGGTTATATCGTTGATTATAATTATTTAGTTTTTCATTGGTGATTTACACATTTAATAATTTAGTTGTTTCAATTCAAGTTAATCGTTCTTTAAAATATAAATCTCGAGATCTATTCCTCCCCTATCATTTCTCGTTCACCTTACAGAAACAAATTTTTATTTTAATTTTGATTAGAATAAAATAGAGGAACTCATCCGGAGTTTCCAAACGTTCCTGGTCATACAACATGCCATGTAGTCTAGGTTCAATGCATTAGATAGGTCTTCCAAATTAGGCCATGTATTGGATCCTATCTAAGTCATTTATGACACTATGTGTTGACCAGGAATAGGTGGCACACAGTTTCCAGATTACACACCATGTAGTCCACTAAACATGGCATGTAGTCCCTTTGGACTGGGATTGGACTGTGTACCCCATACATGGCTTTCCTGGTTGGAAACCATGTAACACAGATACTACATAGTGTGTGTCCAACTGAACGCGCCGTGTACTCCAAAAATTTCCAAAGTACATCAATACGCCATGTCCCCGGGCATGTACTTCAGATGGATGGTGAAGAAAAGTACATGCCATTTAGTTGGAACTACACGCTGTGTACTCACCCAAATTACGCAAATTTATTAAAATTTATTATTATATTATAAAAACCCTTGAGACGTGTACCATAGTGTAGGAATAAATCTGATGCACAACACATGATAGGTGTTTTATATATATGTGTTTAATTTAACATCTTCATAATGAATGAGAATTCACCGGGTTGCCTCCAAGGTACAAGTTACGTAAAAAGATGATTTTAAATATATTTATTTGTTTAAAATTATGATGGATGATAATCTCAAGGAAATTCAGAAAATGCTTTAAGATAAAAGTATTTATTAATTAAAGATAATTAATTGATTCGAGCGTGATTTATCTTAAACAAGAACGATTAAAGAATTTAATGCTAGTTTTATTTATGTGTAAATATCATTGCATGTATGGATGATCATAAGCTAGACCAAGATCTTTGTATGTGAATGGTTTCTTTTAATTTATTTATTTAAATTAAATTTGTTGGCCTGTGATCCTTCTCCTCCTTAATATGTATGGCATGCGTGCCCAAGGATTATTTTATGTAAAAACCCTTTTTACCCCTCACCTACTTGTGAGATAAATGCATATGTAATGGATGGAGCTCCCAAGATAGTGGAGGCGACTCAAGTCAGGAGCCAAGGTGATACCAATCTAAGTAGATACAAAGGTGGATAGGTGGAAAGCGGTAAACATGAACCTGAAAGGTTCAAGGTGTTTCTCCCCTAGGTCTTGGGTTAGTTTATCAACTAGTAGATAAACTAACCAATAGAACAAGCTCATGATCATACCATTTATTTTATTTCTATCAGTTGCATGGTTTAATTATTGTGGATGTGTTGTCACGATCACATAATTAATGAATTAAACAAGCATGAAAGATGGAATTAAAATAAAGACCAACTTATGAGTAAATATTATCTTAGACATGGTTAATCACATAAGTATATCCCAATTGATATTAAAAATCATGTAATCAAAGATAATAAAATGGAAATTTGCATATAAGGATAAAATCCCTCAAAGAAATATTAAGTCAGTATATCCTTCCATAATCTTAGTTAGAATCAAACCATAGTTCAAAGAGCTTGACCAACCCTAGTTGGGGCGCTTTCAATTATCAGAGAATTCTAATTCAAGGTTTTTGGTTGAATTGAATTGGTTCGCATCAAGGGTTGACTGCCATAGCAGGACTTGGTGTGACCAAGAGGCAAAGGTTGAGGAAATCCAAAATAAAAGGATTTCAGTATTGGGGAGTCCACTCAGCAGATCAAGGAACTGAGAGTTAATGTAGTTGGCATTTGGAATGCCTACATAAAACCCTTCAAGTTGCTTGACCAACCCTAGTTGGGGTAATCCGAAGGGAAATTTGGATCATTGACACTAGAATATTCAGGCAACAGAATATTCCGAAGTCAATGGTGAGGGCTATTAGATTTCGATAAAATAGTAGGAGACTAATAAGTATTAATTTGTTTATTTGACTCAGTTTTTATAATAAAGTACTAAACCTTTGATCATTTTAATTTGTAGAAATGACAAGAAAAATGACTTCAAACACATCATTTTAAACCATACTCGAGAAGGAAAACCTTCTCACTGACACCAATTTCCAAGAGTGGCAGAGGCGTTTACACATCATCCTTCGCCACAAGAGGAAATTGTATGTGCTGGAAGAGCCTATTCTAGTTGCGCCTGGAAACAAGGCCAGCTATGAGGAACTATCTATTTATATAAAACATATAGATGATGCCATATATGTCCAATGTTTCATGCTATTGGCCATATCCAATGAGCTCTTGAAGAAACATGAAAACATGGACGCGTATAACATGATGTCTCACCTTAAGGATATCTACCAAGAGAAGGTGAGACAATAGAGATATGAGATCTCCAATTCTTTGTTTACAACTAATCTTGGAGAGTCTGCACCAGCTGGTCCTCATGTAGTTAAGCTTATTGGCTACATCGAACGACTGGACATCTTAGGGATTAAATTCCCAGATGAGTTGCATACAGATCTCATCGTATCATCACTACCCAAGACCTTCTCAAGATTTATTGTCAACTACAAAATGAGCAATATTGATAAGAGTCAATCAGAACTTTTGATCTTGATTCTCTAGGTAGATAAGGACATGGGGCGTGACAAACCTGCAGTCCTTATGGTGAATAAGAAAAGAAAGGACAAGGTAAAGGGGCCAAAGACTTATAAACGGTCTGAAGCCCCCAAGCTCCATCCCTCCAAGAAGGGGAAGATCCAGAGGCAGGTAAAGGAATGAGAGGTGGTGTGTTTTGCATGTGGCAAGCAAGGCCACTGGAAGAGGAACTTCACCCAAAAGCATATGGATGCTAAAGGTGCATTCATTATCGAGTGTAGTCTTTCTATTTCTACACATTGGGTATTAGATATATCTTGTGGGGATTACATTTGTATTCAAATGTAGGAACCAAGTATATTTAGAAAGATTTATAGAGGAGAAGTGGATATTGAGCTGCCAATGGTGCAAGGCTGGCTGTGTTGGCTATTGGAAATTATCACCTCTCATTACCGACTGGGATGATTTTGGTTTTTCATAACTTTTATTATGTGACTAGTGTTACCAAGAACATAATTTCTGTATCTTGTTTGGATATGGATAGATTTATTTTCAATTTTAGAAATAAGGGTTGTCTCTTTTATAAGAACAATGTATGTTATGGTATGGAATATTTAAATAATGGTTTTTATGTATTAAATTATGAAAACCAAGTGTTGGCAATTGATAATGAAACAAACTCACATGACTCATTCATCACCCAGTTGTGGAATCACAGTCTCAGTCATGTAAATGAGAAGCACTTGACAATGATCTTCTAAGATGGTTATTTAGACTCTACTAAGCTAAAACCACTTGATAGATGTCACGCCTATTTACAAGGTAAAATAACCAAGATGCCTTTTGGTGGACATGGTGAAAGGGCCACAAAGCTTCTAGGATTGGTGCACATGGATGTATGTGGACCATTTATAGTAGAATCTAGAGGTGAATATTCTTACTTCATTACTTTTACTAATTATTTGAGTAGATATGGATATGTCTACATAATGAGGTATAAGTCAGAAGCCTTAGAGAAATTTAAGGAATTCAAGAATGAAGTAGAGAATCATCTTGGTAAGAAGATAAAGAAACTTTGATCGGATCGAGGTGGAGAATATCTGAACCAAGAGTTCATCAATATTCTACAGGAGTCTGGGATTTTATCTCAACTCACTCCTCCCTATACACCACAGTGGAATGGTGTTAGTGAAAGGAGGAACCACAACTTGTTAGACATGGTGAGGTTTATGATGAGTCATGCAGATCTTCCATTATCCTTTTGAGGATATGCATTACAAACTGGAGCATACACATTAAACTGAGTACCAAATTAGGCGGAAAATGGAATTCTATCCGAGTTATGGAATGGAAAGAACCCCATTTTGTTTTACACACATGTATAGGGATGCGAGGCGTTTGTTAAGGCCTTATCAAGAAAAAAACTAGCACCCCAGGTCACGAAGTGTATCTTTATAGGATATCCCAAGGAAATGAAAGGATATTACCTATATAACCCTTCAGACAAGAAAGTGATTGTCGCCAGACAAGCTATCTTTCTCAAGAGGGAGCACATCCTCAAAAAAGATTGCGGGAGCAAGATTGACTTCGATGAAGTTGATGCTCAAGATACACAAGAGTTGGCACATGAATAAGTTCAATAGGTCCCCATGGAAGAGGTTCCAGAAACACAAGTACCGCGTAGTAGCTCAAGAGAGGTAAGGGAACCGGAGGGATTTGGTTTCCTAGTCACCGAGGATGGTGAATCATTATTGTTGGACAATGATGAACCTCTCTCCTACAAGGAAGCAGTAGAAAGCTTAGAAGTAGTAATATGGATAGAAGCTATGAATTCTGAGATGGATTCCATGTATCAGAACTAAGTCTATGTTATGGTCAATGATCCAGTTTATGTAAATCCTATTGAATGGAAATGGGTATTCAAGAGAAAACTGGACATGGAAGGGCAAGTTAGCACCTATAAAGCAAGGCTAGTGGCTAAAGGATTCAGAAAACGTCAAGGAATTGACTATGATGAAACCTTCTCACTAGTTTCCATGTTTAAATCCATAAGAATCATACTTGCCACAACAACTTACCAAGACTATGAGATTTGGAAAATGGATGTCAAAAAAACTTTCTTTAATGGGAACCTTAAGGAAGATGTCTATATGACACAACCAGAAGGGTTTGTGACACCAGGTGAAGCCAAACGGGTTTTTAAGTTGCAGAAATCCATTTATGGATTAAAGCAAGCATCCAGGTCATGGAACATTCTATTTTATGTAGCTATAAAAGAATTTGGGTTCATTAAGAACAAATGCAAGACATGTGTTTATAAATGGTTTAATGAGAATGTAATCGGTATCTTAGTAGTATATATTGATGACATATTGCTTATTAGAAATGATGTACCAGTATTATAGCCAGTCAAGGACTGGTTGAACAAGTGTTTCTCTATAAAGGAATTGAGTGAAGTAGCCTGCATTATAGGGATCAAGATCATTCGTGATAGATCCAAGTGGTTTCTTAGAATAAGTTAGGGTACATACATTGACCAGATGCTAAAGAGATTTAGTATGGAATAATCCAAGAAGGGATTGGTTCCAGTGTCACATGGACTACATCTTTCTAAGAAAATGTGTCCTCAGACACAACAAGAGAAAGATAGAATGAGTAATATCTCTCATGCTTCGGCTATAGGATCTATCATGTATGCTATGTTATATACCAGGCTTGATGTTGCCTATGCACTGAGAATGGTGGGCAGATATCAAGCAGATCCAGGAGAACAACATTGGACTACTGTTAAGACTATCCTTAAGTATCTGAGAAGAACTAAGGATATGTTACTGGTGTATGGAGGAGACGAAGAGCTTGTCATCAGAGGGTATGCTGATGATGGTTTTTAGACAGATTAGAATGATCTGAAGTCACAATTTTGATTTGTTTTCTATCTCAATGGAGGAGCTGTGAGCTAGAAGAGTTCAAAGCAGTCAGTTGTCGCTGATTTTATAGTGGAGTCCAAATATATAGTAGCTTATGATGCAGCCAATGAAGCCGTCTGGATTCAGAACTTTGTCCAGGAGATTGATGTGGTGCCTAACAATAAAGACCCTGTCACATTGTATTGTGACAATACTGCAGCGGTGGATCTTGAAAAAGAACCGAGGTCAAATCAACGTACAAAGTACAAACTCTTGAAGTATCACCTCTTAAGGGATTTATATCAAAGGGGTGAAGTTGCAGTGAGTAGAGTGTCCATAGAAGAGAACATAGCAGACCCCATGACTAAAGGCCTATCTCAGCAAAAACATGAATATCAAGTGAGAGCTAGCTGGTTAAAGGTGGTTAGCAGTTGGCTCTAGTCCAAGTGGGAGTCTATTGGAGTTGGTGGCCTAGAACCAACTACTTTGTACTTTATTCATTAATAAAATCCTTATCACATCTTGATTATTCTTATGCGTGACAATGCATGTGATAATGTCCTAAGGATATCTATTTCATTTAAGGGTCATAGCGGATCCCTACTATGATGAGAACCTGAAATTTCCATAACACTGTTCTTGAATATATTTTCTATGGCCGGATGATGTTATTTTAGGGACACAAATAATACAGGCCATTAGGGGTGAGGACTTATAAAACTTTGAGGCACCTTCTCATGGTGCTCACCCTTGGTAATATCTAGGAGGATATTATGAGAACAAGACTCGCCAATAGGAAATCCACATTTCATAGTGTCATTGGATGTTCCTATCTGCGGATGTGTGTATTGGTCCTTGGACTTTAAGATTATTATTAATGGGTATTACAACTCACTCACTTAGATGTATTGATGAAAACTGTGACGACACACTGTTCATAGCAGGGTAGGATACGTTGGGTACGTCACGAGTAATACTGCATTAATAGATAATGCGAGAAAGGATTTGTCCCTTCTGTTCCATAACGGAAGTAGATATCTCAGGCCCTTTGATGGAATTGATATAGCCTAAATAAATCCATGGCCATGGTAAGGTATGGGCAAGTTCAATTCCAGAAAGTCAAAGAAAGAATAATTGATCACATGGGTTGATGATACTAGCATGCAACTTGCTTGATTTGAGATATCGTGACAAAGGGATTATATTACACGGTAAGCGTTCGTAGGAGGTGACACATCATTGCAGCATTAACTTCTTTCTCTATGGGTGCCTTGGCGTGTTTCTCGATGCTAACCTTGGACTTTAGGTAGTATCCTTATAATTACACTAAGAAAGAGGCCTAGAGGGTCACACACTAAGTGTGTCTATGTATCTCAGTTAAATATTAATTTAACAAGTTAAATAAATATTATTCTCGACTGTGGTTTAATAATTTTTTAAGGATGCCTGATCACATTTATTTCGACACTAGTTATTCGATAGAATATATTATGGGTGAAATAATTTATATTTATTAGCGAGTAATGTAGTTACATTTATTTAAGAAATAAATAGCCATTAATCAAGGTCTAATAAATGTGGTGGAGGAAATAAAGGAAATAAAAAAAATCACAAGCCATGTATTAGTGATTACACACCGTGTAGTTTTTAGTCAAGATTTTGAGGAAATAATATTGTTTTATTAAATGATATTTATTATAATCAGCGTGGGTGAATGTCAAGGAATTAAAAATTCAACATGGGGGTTTTCAATAAGAGTTAATGAAATAAATAAAGCGCGTAACATGTTTATTTATTATCATAACTCTATAACCTCAAACCCGATTATAAATATCCTCATGATCCCAACAATTTTCCCCAATCGTTGTGTACAACAATTCTGGAGAGTTCTCTCAAAGCCGAAATAACTCCTTCCTCCAAGAACGCTCTCAAGAGCGAGAGAGATCCACCACCACCGGATCAAGGCGATCGAAGGCGGACATTGCAAGCGAAGGTTCTTCCATGCTAGCACTCAAATATCCCTTCGGCGACATCCAGAGATACATGGAGAACGTGTGGATCACCACTAGAGGAATCCTACACTTGTAGTCTACGACGTAATGACAGATCACACTGGATCATGATCGGAGACATCAATGAAGAAATAATTCCATCAAGGTAATTGTAATGGCTCGGGTTTTTGGGGGGCCATTACTTTGTAAAAATCTAATGCTGGGTGTTATGGGTAGTCTTAGAAAGTTGTCGAGGATTCTCGGTAACAGTAGCAGGCCTACCGGTAGCTCAGTCTACTGGTAGCCATAGCCTACCGGTAGCTCGGCCTACCGGTAGCTCGGTCTACCTGTAGCTGGAGCCTACCGGTAGCTCAGCCTACCGGTAACTCGGTCTACCGGTAGCCGTAGCCTACTGGTAGCTCGGAATACTAGTAGCTCAGTCTACTGGTAGCTGCAGCCTACGGTAGCTCGGCTACTGGTAGCTGTCATCCACCGGTAGCTCTCGGCTATCGGTAGCTCTTGCTTACCCCACGGGCTTTCCAGTAGCGCCTCCTTTGTGAAAATTGGGTCCTAAACCCTATTTTAACCCCTTTAAGTTTGTTTTAAAGCCCAGTAATGCCCAAAAATGGCGTTTAATTAAATTTTTAACGAGGCACCCTAGTGTGTGCATCGGTTTAAACTGCCCCCAAAGGCGAGGACCCCTTTAATGACGTGTGGGGCCGCGTGGTCAACCCACGACCCTGCTCCTTATGCGGTTTCGCGTTCTTATCTCAACCATCCTCGAACTTTATAAACTAAAGGGTTTCCCCTGAGTTTCTTTTTCTCGATCACCCTCCCATCGATTCTTCTGCTCGTCCTTGAGTTTCCGAGGCCCCACCCCTGCAAATAGGGCATCTTCTATTCCTGGCGCATGAAGATAAACTTCGATCGTCGATCAATCAGGTAGGGTTTCACCTTCATATCTCCTTTCTGTGTATATTTCAGGGTGGGTACCCTATTTCTTCTGTAGAATTGGATGAACCAAACTTTAAATAAGATAATAAACAGATTCAAAAGAACAAAGGGGAGGGGTGTGACTGATGCTGCTGCTCTATTTTTCTCTTCTTTCATGATTAATGGTTTCTGAATTGTGTGGGTTTACGCCTACTAAAAATCATGCCCATTGGTGGTCTTTCTCTATGAATTAATGAACCCTTACTTCTCATGCTGGTCATGTAAAGGAAATTGGTTAATTACGTATATTTGTCTAAATAAATTTAAAGCACCAGGATCAATCCTTTTATGTGATAACTCCGGTTAAAGTACAGTGGAATTGGAATCATGGAGTGTGTTAAATCATTTAAATCTGAAATACCCACATGGGCCTACTTTGTGTTGGTGGCAGTGGTTTATTTTTTTTTATTCACGGGCCGATTTCTAGGTGATGTGGGTGGGGATGGGATCCCCTGTTGTTATGGTATCGCTGTTTGTAAATTTGAGGCCACGTGGTTACCTTGCTTATATCACGAATTGGGGTGGGATCCTCTGTTGTTGAGAAACTGCTGGCTCCTGGATCCTGGGGACATGGGGAAATATCTTGGGGTTTTCTTTGGTTCTAGTACTTCAAGGGATCTCACTTATCCCTCTATTGTTGTAACTTTACAAGAGAACTGGGTGTGAATGCTTAAATTGCTGTTGGGTGTTATCTTTCCTTAGCTTGTGCTTATGCTGTTAGTTTCCCAATAGTGTAGAAACTTATCTAAACATTATTACTAAACATGAAAGCAAGGATGGGACAAATGGGGATTTGGTTTGATGTGAGTTAGTGACTTGGCATGGGTGATGTTCTCTTCTCTTATGAACGAATAGTAAGGATTGTGTTATTTAGTGTGGCTAAAGAAAAACCTAGTTTGGGTGAGTGCTTGATACATATATATATACATGTACTTTTTTGTTTCGTATTCACACCCCACCCATGTTGAGAACTTAGTTCCAAACACCCCTATTTCATGGGGGAGGTTGTATTTCACAACACTTCTATTAGTGGCTGGTTATTAGCTCCTTTCTGCGCCCTTTCCCGGATAGCCCAAGTATCTTTGGGCAGGCTGTGATGGCCTGAAGTCCATTATTAGCCTAAGAAT
This sequence comes from Viscum album, assembly GCA_963277665.1. Taxonomy (NCBI): domain Eukaryota; kingdom Viridiplantae; phylum Streptophyta; class Magnoliopsida; order Santalales; family Viscaceae; genus Viscum; species Viscum album. The sequence goes on from OY728143.1 coordinate 1,423,719,228, forward strand.
CTTTGGGAAGGGTAGTGTGGTGGTTGGCCTAGGTGTGTGCGGGCAGGTGGTTTCCCAAATATCTTCAGGATGAGGCCCAGGTGTCTTCAGGCGTGACAGTGGTTGTTCTGGCCTAGGTGTTTGTAGGCATGGTTATGTGTGATAGTTGTGGCCCAGGTGTCTGCAGGTGGGTTAGTGGTTGTGGCCTAGGTGTTTGCGGGTGGGGTGTGTGGTTGAGGCCCAGGTGTGTGCGGGTGGGGTATGGCAGTGGGACTATGGTGAGAATGGTGGGATTGGTTCGATGCATAGGATGTCTTCAATAACTAGTGGGAAAGTGGCATGGGGTAACCAAACATCGATGTGCTATTACTATACATTACTTGACTTGCGTTATTTAGGGAGTGTGTCTTAGTGAGGCTTGGGTGGTTAGTTTCCTTGGTAGGTGCTTGGTTATCTATTTTCTCATAGGGCATTAGTATGCCTACCCACTTGTGCATGAGAGTCTTTGGTTTTCCCTACTGAGTATACTTGTATGCTCACCCTACGTATATAAAACTGCTTTCAGGTTTCCAGGAGGACTTCGGGGATCGTGCTGGGCCGTACTAGCTCAGACCTTGTGACAGATCATCACAGTTGCTGTTGTTCTTTCTTTTGGTAATTTGCCTTGTAGTCTCCTTATACATTGTGGATTTTACTTTTGTAACATGCATTGGGAATGGTTCTTGGATTTACTTTTTACTTTCAGTCTTGTTGTTGTGGGATTCACTATCTTATCTCCTGATCTTATTAAAAGAAAAAGGGTAATGCCTTCCATTTAGTGTGTGATCATATACCCTTGGTGCTGGTCGCCACTCTGGGACCTATTGAAGGCGGGTTTCAGGGGTCATTATCTCTCCTTCAACTTAAAGAAGGAAGGTTCTGAAAATCTTCTAAATTTTCCCTCCTTTTGTTGAAGGTGGGTCATGACAGTAATTCTTTTCAATTAATTAAATTAATTATAACCAACATATGATGATTCTATATCTATGGTTTCGGGCCTCCCTCTTTTGTTTTTCATTATTTGTTCTATTATGAAGATTCATCATTTTACATCGTGATGGATCTCGGATTGATTGTTGTTAATGCTAAAATTAAAGTTGGGAAAACCCACCAACATGCTTCTGCTATGCCCAAAACCTACACATTTGTCTTAGACTTAGGAATTGTCTCTCTATATCTGCCTGTTGTTCACGAGAAAAATATTTTTCAAAGAGAATCACCTTAAAATCATTAAAATCCATACTCACCATTTTCTCCACATACCTAGTGTTTTGAATCAATAACCACCATTGATCCTCATTCCTTGTAAGAATATAAAATTTCATGAAAACCTCCCCCCTTTCATTACTTCCCAAAGTGATAAATATATTTTCTAAGGAACTTATCTATTTATAATCTTATAATTAATGTGTATATTCATTGAATGATGGAGTCTATTGTCACATGAGACCATATAACATTGTTAAATTCTATTGAGGATCTCCAAGTTGCTCCATACTAAAAAGGTTATTGGTCATAACATAATTCAACTTCCCCAATATAGTTATACTTTGTTCATCTCCAACTCCATCTATAGTTACATATCCATTATCTTTATGAGTAGGGAAATACCTACATTGATTATATGAATTGATATGGTTTATATTTATTATTCTATGTTCCATTTCTAAAAAATGATGTAAAATAAATTAGATTATAACATTATAAATGATAATGTATAATTCTGAAACTGGTGAAATACTTAACATAAATTGAAAATTTATGAATAGATAATCTCATAATCATAAGCTTAGTTTCATTTGGAATATCTTCAAATAAAAAAAAATTTATCAAATATTTTATAATGGTTTGTAAATAACATGTGAATAAACTAAATAATATCCTCATAAGTGTCTATCTAGGTGTACAATCTTAGGCCCACTCATCATGCACCAGTGATGATTAGGTTAATACCCAATCTTCCCCATTTAGTGTTATTAACCCTAGGTGCATATTTCTAAAAAATTCATCCATTCACCAATATAAATAAATAGATGTAATTTCGAGGAAATCACACATTATTTACCTTAGAAAAACTTCATGATACTGTCATATACATAGAATTATCCTTATATTTTTTCATTGTATTATGTCTTTAATTTATGATTTCATAAATCTAGATCCTAATGTTAATACTGAACTTTATATGATATAAATTATAACAAACCTGACCCTAATTTCCCAAAGCTAGTGGTTAATTTATTACATTGGTACTATATATAAGTGATCATATCCCTATGGATCAAATAGTTTAGTAGTCGTGGAAAACTAGATACATGCTTGAATCTTACATTACATTTGAAAATATAAAATATAACATTGTATTTTCTTTAAGAACATTATTATTAACCTCTATAATATCCTTGAATATTAATCATTATACACTTACTAGTACCATAAGGAAAATAAACAAAATAAAAGGGTGAGATTAGATGCTCAGTATGAAAATTCATATAACATAAGTTATCATAGAATAAATATGGAGTGGATAACATGATAAGAATAAATAATGATAAAATAATGACATATAAATAATCACATGATACTGAAACTTATCCATGTAAACATAACTATTCAAATATTCACATGGACATCATTAACTAATTTCATATTTATAGAATGCATAATGATACACATATTAAACTTACCATCGAAGCCTCATGCCCGAACATAATATATAAATGGGTAAGACATAATCCAAATACCCAACCTATTTTGTCTCACGTGACCTATGGATGAATTGAGGGATATGTAATTATGCGCCTCACCCATCAATTAACAATCCCAATGTATTCATCATATGAATAAAAAAATACAATTTAATCAACATGCCTTAATAATCAATAACCATACATATCGTAAGAACTAGCATAAAAAATTTCAATACTTTCCCTAGTAAATCCTAATACATATAGAGAAACATAGTGTATGGTATAATTAGATTATATTCTTAGTAAAACAAAAAAATTTATCAAAATATATTGACATATATGAAAATAATTTGAAAATACCACTGAAAAATTTCTTGATAAAATTACCCCTTTTATTTTGAAATAACTTATTTAAAATATAATTTTTTTAAAAATATTAGGAAAAAACTTTTATTTGGAAATAACCATGGAAACCTATAAATAAATATTTAAATAAATTATTTGTTGTTATGGTGAGAAAAACTATTAATGTGGTGTACGTTAAAACAAATATTTCATTCACACATTTGGTAAAATGTTCCTCATTTAGAAAATGATAAGAAAATTCCTTTTAATTTTTTTTATATAAATCAAAACATGGGTAAAAATTCCCTTAATAAATAATTTTATAATAGTAAAAACATTCTCAAAAATATTCTAAAGAAAATATGGACATGGAAGAAAAAGATTACTGACTAAATCGAAAACACAGTTAGTTTTCTTTAAAAACAATATTTCAGTATTTTGAGTACTTAAATTGAGGAAAATGAAAGGAAAACATGTTTTCTCTAGATACAACCAAAGGATAAGAAAATATATAAGGTTTAAGATAGAAATATCATATAATTCCTCTAATGTAAACTTAAACATAAATAATCCTAAATAAGGATGTGATTGTGAAATAAACCCTTACCTCAAGTATGACTTTCTTTGTAAGTGATTTTAGACTCTTGTTTAATAAATTTAAATTTATTATAATTATATAAAATAGTAATAAACATTCCTATAAGATCATATAATATACACTTATAATATTTAAACACTCATTTATTAATAATTCTTTATTAAAATCATCATTTTGGAGTGTTTTCAGTTTCGTTTTTCAAGTATGTTTTGATTCGGTTGTTTCAGTATTTGAATATTATTCATGGTTACATCATCTCCAAAATTTTAATAATTATATAAATATTATATATACTCATTATATACATATTTTTAACCATCCTTGAATAGATGACATGAAAAATGAATCACATCCCTTCATGGAGGTGGTTGTCCACATGTACGCATGAGCGACATTATCATTTTTTAATGAGTGAAAGGTAAAGAAGGTTAATGATATATATATATTTTTAATAATAATTATGTCATAAATATAATATATATTTATTATTTCTATCTTTATATCCATCCTAGTAAAGTGGTGATGAAAAACAAATTACACTGTTACATGGAGACAGTAATTTGTACGTATGCATAAGTGATGTTTTCATTTTCAATAGGACGAAAAGAATATGAATATGGGTTATTAAATAAAAATAATAAAATTTAAGTATATTTAATATTTATAGAATATTTTAAGGAGTTATAATATGAAATAAAGTGAAAACACTCGATTAAAACTTATACCTCTTCTTCAGAAAACCACAATTGGATTACACATTAAGCCTTCTAGGTTGGTAATTTATAGATAAAAAGCCACCATATCATGGGTAGAAAGGTTATGAAGATATTTTTTAAGATATTAGTTGATCCATGTGGCTCAATATGCATGAATAAGAGAGTATAAGTGGCACCCTTTTATAAGTGACAGAAAAGACACACTTGAAATTACTTAAAAAGATTTTGATAATATAAAATTTTTTCTTGTGAAAGTGGATCCAAATTTTCAAATATTTGAAGATTATTTAGGTAAGGTTGAAATAAAACCAACCAATAAGGTTTATATAATCTGAATATCTACCCTTATCTCTCAGTTAAACCCTTGATAAACCCATAACCCTAACCATGATAACACATTTTTACAATTCATTATGGACAAAAATTAAGTTAAAATTATTACCTATTATTAATTATAATGATTAAAAATATTCAATTAATTTTAAAAGATTAAATTTTAGAAGTTACAAAAATTAAATTTAATATAAGTGAACAAAATACAACAGAAACCATTTTTTGAAAAATGATTGTTTTAAGCATAAAAATGATTTTAAAGAAAAATACATGTTAATGTTGATAGAAAAGGAATTAATTGGATAATGTTAAATAAAATGATACTTATTTTTTTTTAAAACCAAATAAATAATTCAAGTAACTATGTAAATAATGTTTTATGAGAAAAGAACAAAAATCAGTTTTTATTTTGAAAAAAACATTATTTAGATTTGTAAAATGTTAAGCATATATTTATATGTTTAAAACTATATTTTTATATAAATTATATTAATTATTAAATAAATATTTGTTATATAAAAAATGTTTCATAAGATTTAAATTTATTATTATATCATTCTAATGTTATAAAAGTGATAGTTTTTTATAAAATCGTTATTTTTCACTATTCACCAAAAAATCATCTATTTTTGAAAAGTTTTAAAATTTCACCCTAAGAAAATTTTGACATGATATATTCAAAAATGAAATTATTTCCTCAAATTCAAGTTATAAAAATTAAGAATTTATGTTTTAATCATATTCTTGAATAAATTTATATTTATTGTGCTATTGTTTCTCTAGAAAGAAAAGGTTACTATAATTGAATCTCATGTGTTACATTACCTCATTATTATATCACGATTTACCTATTTAATCACATGTATTATAATCATGATATGATTTTATTATTCTCTTATAGGGATTTATAGATCACTCATTCTTTTTATATGTCCCCAGGTTATCATGTGCAGTATTAAGAGCTCAAAGGAAACTTATATCCCAATATGAATTTTTAAATAATGATGTGGTATTTTATTTTAAGTTAATGGTTTATTTATCTAGTTTTTTTACTCTAAGAATCTCAATTTATGGGATTTTATCATGTGGATATTTATGTTAAAAATCATGAAAGAAAATTTATTAGATATATGATTTTTTATAGTTGGAATTAGAATAAGATCAAGTTATTTTTGCAGACTAGGACTAAAAAACTAGTATAAACCTTAGGGATAAGTCTAAATATAGGAAACATCCCTAAATTTTGGTAAAGAATAGAGTTCTTGGTTTTTTGAACAAATACATCCCTTTATGGATACTGACAAGTGGATGCGGCTATGGAACAAATATACCTAGGGGTAATAACCTTGAAAGGGATTGTTGGGTATTAAATAAAACCATATTCAGTGCATGAAAAATATTCCCAAGATTGAACACCTAGATAAACACTCCTGGGGTACATGGTTTGGTTAATAATGCACATTTTATAAACTATTATGAAGGGGAAAGAAGAAAAAAAATAGTTATACAATTTAATGATAGGAAATATACCATTGATAACCTTGATTAAAGCTTATAAATTAACAAGATAGGATGAATATGTCATTTTTGAGTAATACCTTTTATATTCATAGTTTCCCTTTTATATGATTAATAGTTTGAAAATTATCATCCCTAATTTTGCTTTATATTTTAGTCAATGATGGAAAATAGGAAGAACTATGTCAATAATCATTATGATGGGAAATGCGATGATTTCCAAAATTAAATGCCAAATATAATGGGAGTGGGAGTCAATAAATTCATGGACATAATAGTAAAACTAACTCAAGTCCTGAGTAATAACATGAATCACATCTAACACACTCTTTTTAAGAAAGGGAATGTTGTAGTTGAGTCCTTTATGTGATAAAACCTCCAACTTTAAGTGGATATTTTGACCCCTTATGTTAAGACACACAAGCTCAAACACTAGTCCAGATGTGTATTTTAGTATGTTAAGCAATCATTACAGAAGAATAAATAGTTGAAGAATGAAAAAGACTATAAATAAATAGAACCTCATCAGAACAATATCTTTCTTTCCTAGACCCATTAGCTACACTAACAAAATAATATTCTATACTATTTTCTCTCCCTTGGTCCCACTTATATTTGGCCTACTAATAGAATTACCTATTGTATTGACCTCCTTTACCCTGTGAATATAAACTTTCCATGGGGCCTCCTTAACACTCACCCCTTCCTGAGAAATTTTCTTTTCTATAAGTTGGAAAGAAGAAAACTGATTAATTGAAAAGAAATTTTTTTATTCAAGGAGAAAGTAAACCTTTACAAGATGCATGGATGAAAAACTTATGGGGGATGGAAGTAATGAATTCCTAAAGCATAATTATTAAAAAAATGTTTTCAAACATTGGGGAGAGACCCCAAGATGTTATAAAGAGTCAAGGTATCTCATGGCCCACCTTGACTAGAAAGATAATTGGTAGAAAAATTTCCTTTCCTCCAGGTATGTGTGAAAATGATATTTTGGTTAATACAACTTTTTCAGTACCTGATAGAATAAAACAAATCCCAAAGAACATCATCTTTCTATTAGAGAAATATAACAAGCACAATAGAGTCAGATACAACATCTGAGAGAAGAAAACTGATTACATAGAACAAAATCATCCTCCCAGGTGGCATCATCATTGGAGTGGACACAAAACTGAATAAGACTCTATAAGATATACTCCTGATCTTGCTGCTTTAATTATTGAGAAAGATCCATCTCGAGTTTATTCTAGTCTAGAGAACTAGGTTCAAGGTCAGAGGGAAAAATCTCTTGGATAAGCTTGAGGTGTAACCACCTAATTTAATTGAGAAACATGGAAGACTGGGTGAAATATCTCTATTAGAGTAAAATCCAGGTGATAATCCACTGGACTAATAAACTTCAAGATAAGTAAAGGACTATAAAAGCATGTATAGAGATTTTGATTAATTTGGTGAGCCAATGAATGTTGTCTATGTGGATGAAGATTTAAATACACACGATACCTTTCTTGGTATTCAATAGGGTGACAGTGATGGTCAAACTTATACTTTATAAAATGATGGGAACAAAGAAAATGGTGTTTGATCTAGAATATGGATTTAACCCTCTCTCTAAAAGATCTATAAATATATTAAACACTAACTTATGATGGATGAGAACTTGTAGGATCAAAATAATGAATGTAGATGCTCAATATACAAGAGGGGGGGGGGGTGAATTGTATACTTTAAAAAATTCCTTTGGAACTTTTAAAAATGGTAATGTTTAACAAAGTTAAACAAGTTAAATTCACAATACCTATTAGTTCTACAAACTTTCTTGATTCCAGAAATGTGGTTCTAGAAATGAAACTTAAGAAAAGTTTACAAAGATAAAGATTCTATCTTAAAGCATATAGAATCTTACTAATCAGAGTACAAGTATAAGAAAGTATAAGATAGTTATAATTTCCTTAACAATCAAAATGAAGCAGAAGAAAAACTTGAAACAATACAAGTAATTGGTAGTAAATCTTTTAACCCAAAGAGAAGGGAATCCAACAACCTTGGATAAAGGTCCCTTGATTTATACTTTCAAGAAAGTATGTCTTACCCACACTAGGGTAAGACCTCGATACGAATATCAGAGTCTATCTTTCTATCCCCACAAGCCCTCGAACTTCAAGGTAGTCAACACCTCTATCTTCCTTTCCCTGAAAGCCCTCGAATGTACTCATAAACATTCAGAGTCGCACGAAGAAATTCTTAACAAGATGTTCAGTACACACAATGCAATAAAGTCTCTCTCTTTAGAAATCACTTAAGCATTATGTAATCTCTATATTGATCAACATATATCAAAGTTGTGAGATCTTTCAAATGAGATCCTATTTATAGGCACATCTTCAACGGTCGACTCCCTCCTCTAATAGTCATATTTATCCTTGAATTTCGGAGGGACTTGTACACATGTCACTCAAACAATGGTTAGTTAGAAAATGATTGAACGACATCGTTTCATAACAAGGTAACCAAAATAATGGTTGCTTGATCAAATCCATTTTTCAGAGCCTAAGGAAATAAAAGTTAGGAGTTTAACCAAAAACCATTCAGTGTCTATAATAAATAAATATTAGTATTTTGTATTCAAAATAATTCAGAACCTGAATTCTATATAATTCCGAAGACTGAATTTCAAGGAAATTCAGAGTCTAAATTCAGAAAGTTTGGAGTCTGAATTCATAAAGTTAGGAGTCTAAATTTAGAGAATTCAGAGCCTGAACTCAGAAAGTTCAGAGATTGAATTCAGAGAATTCAGAGTCTGAACTCAAAAAGCTATGAGTTTGAATTCAGAGAATTTGGAACTTGAATTTTGATCCTAAAAACAGAATACTCTATATCTAAGTATTTATAATATTCCTAGGTTTTAGATATGAAACTGAATTTTACACTTAGAAGTAAAATGATTTTGGTTTAGAGAAATTATGATATGAACACTAAAAACAAGTTAAGGATAAATTTTCCTTGGGGAAGGAAAATTTCCCTTATGAAAGAAAAACTGGGTAAAGAGAAAATTTCCTTAAGGAAGGAAAATCTTCCTTATGAATTATTAAGGAAAATAAAATTCTCCTTGAGATAGAGTGTGATTTAAAAATATTAAGGAATGGAAAAGTCATAATGAAACCTTATTGAATCAATATAACTCACAAGTGTTGATGGAGGGAAACCATTGACAACCTCAAATGGAGTAGTTTTGATAAAAGAATTCTAGGAGGTGTTGTAACTAAATTTATTCCAAGGAAACAAAAAAGACAAGTTTATGGGTTGGTCTCCCACCAAAAAATTATGGTAAGTCTATAGTATATTATTAGAAACTTTAGTTTTTTTGGTTTGGGGGTGATAGGCTTAACTAAGCCTTAATTTGGTACCATGAAGCAAAAATAGTTTCCTCCAAAACAGGCTGAGGAAAACAAGATCCCAATCGTTCATAATAGAATATGGAACACCATGAAAAAAACCACTTTCTATATGAAAATTTCATCCATAATATTTTCAATATATGTATTATTTAAGAAAATTAAATGGTAATATTTGGATAATTAGTTAATAACCACAAAAATCACATCATACCCAGGCGATTTTGGCAATTCGATGATAAAATTCATTGAAATATATACCAAAATAAGAGTTATAAACTCTAGAAGTTTCTGAAACCCATATAATACCAAAATAAAATATTTGAAGTGTTGGAATATATCACATTTCTTAACAAAATCTTTCTCCAAAAACCACATAACAATCCAATATAAATCAGCTTCTAACCAATGGTAAGTTTGGTAAAAACTAGAATTACCTCCATAGGGAATTGTATGATATTCAGTAAAGAGGTGGGGAACCCATTCATATGAATTAGGGATGACTAAGAAACCACACTACTAGAAGATAATATTAGAATAAGTGAAGACTAGGTAAGTATATTTTCCAAACTATAGATCATGAATGATTTTCTGGAGAGATGGGTCAGAGTGAATCCCTTTAGTGAGAGAATCCCTATCGGCCCATACTAGAAATTATTGGAGGAGGATGGACTTATAAGGTTCCAAAATGCAAGACAAGGAATCTTTAGTGGTATTCTGGGAACCTAGTTTGAATTTAACCTCAAAATAATAACCCAAAAATTTATCTATTGATATTCCAAGTCAGCAAGTCACTAAAGCAAGAATTGAAGGTTGCAATGGTAAGAAAACATGGTGAAAACACTACCCAAAAAATATAGACACCAATTTTGAATTTCCAATACCAAATCCATTATTTCTTTCTTCATAAGTGTATTTGTAAAATGTTTTATCAGTGAATAATTTTCTAAAATAGGATATAGGGTGATAAACTTGCATAAGAACAAAACCCACTCCATGACCCGATGCATCACACTCCACCTCAAATTGGTGGGTAAAATTAGGTAATTATAGCACTGTAGTTATTATATGTAGGTGTTTTGAATGGCTTAAATCCTATTGAGTAGTGAAAAATAAAATAAATATGTCTTTATGTGTTAAAATAATAATTCAATAAGCAATTTGACGATACCCTTGAATGAATTTCTAATAGTATCTAGTGTGGTTAAGGAAAACCCTTATAACTTTGACTATTAAAGGTTGTGGCCAATCCAAAACTGCTTTCACCTTAGCTTGATCCACCGAATCACCATCTTAGGAAATCAAATGACCTAAATATTCAACCATGTGCTTGGGAAACATGCATTTTTTAGGTTGGAAAATAAGATATATACATGGTGCGACTATAGTACATGTTGAAGGTGAACTAAGTGTTGCTATCAATCAGGGATATTGTTAGGACCAATTTGTGTTTTGGTTGTTAATAGATCAATATATTGAGTATTTTGAATAAAAAAAGCATGTTGAGAGGAGTAATTGAAATTCGAATTAAGGAAAGTTTTATGTGAATATGTCAATCGGATCAAGACTATCGATATAAGAATCAGATCCAAAACCATCAAAATGAAGATTAGACTCACCATCATAATCAGGAAGATGTTTATTTTGTAGGTGTTGTATTTTATTATCAAAGTAAAGAAATCACCTCACTTTGTAAAATATTTGGGTGATCGGAATGACCATTATATATAGGAAATCAAAATTAAAATGTTTAAGAAAGTCCATTGTATTAAGAAGATGTTTTCTAAAAGAAAAGGATATTTGGAATCACCTCAGGCCTGGAATGAGGTTTTGATCGTAATGAGTAATATAATAAGATTCTATATGGATCTGATATAAATATGATGATACCTTTCTATTTTTTAATTATCATAAATCATAATTTGTCTAGGAAACTTATGATGTTAGCCTTATGAAGGAATGGGGGAGTGCTGCCAATCATATTTTCGATTGGTTGGAAATAAAAATGTTTTTGTAAGAATAGAAAGTTATCAAAATTACCAATGTAATTCAGATGATGAAATGATAATATTCAACGTATTTAAAGTCATGAAGAAATAATTATTATAAGAAGAATTTTGTGGAATAAGGAAGTTACTGGAGTTGAAGATTTTCGTTCTCAATCCATTGGAATGAGATCATCAGACTCAAATTTGTTTGAAGGTCAGGAAGGTTGATCAGAATGAGAGAATATGATAATGATGTTTTTTAGTTAGACCAATAATCTGTGAGAAAAAAATATTCAGAGAAATAAGTAAGTGTTGAATGTTCATTGGTATCGTAATCAGAAGAGGAAAAAAGTTGCTAATGTTAATGTTGCTGAAACAGGTCCATCAGATGTGGTGTGCCATTGATCATCAAAGTCAGAATTACTTTTTTTGGGATGTTTATGGGTCCAATAAGAAATAAAAAGGAAGTTTAAGTTTTTTAATACCAATGTATGAAAGTTAAATACTGGTAATATTGATGAATATCAATAATGTAGTCAACCATTATCATCAAGATAAATTTTGGAATGTTTACAATTGGGTCAAGAGGAAGAAGAACTCTGATATGGGTTTAATAATTTGGTCAAGACTATCATAATGGATATTAAACTAATGAATTAATCAAACAAAATATCATCATTCTGGGAAAAGAAGAAAATGATAATTTCTTAAAGCTTGTAAAAGTATTATTAAGGGGATCATAAAAGTGTTTGAAGAAGTTTGAAGAATGGTTTTCATAAATTTCTTATGGTGCAGAGAAATATAATAAAGTAATTTTGTCTCCATCATAATGAATACATTAGAATGAGAAGTAAATTTGTTATGGAGCAATGTAATGAGATGTCTTCAGTTCTAATTTATTTGCATCTGGGTTAGGAAAATTGGAGTGACCTTATGTCTCCATCGTAATGGAAATATCAAAATGGTAAATCATAATTGAACTAAAGTTTGTGAAGAAAGTATGAAGTGAGATAAATTTTTGAATAATTGAGAAGTGTTAAGAAGAATTGAAGAATTCAAATATGTTGTTTAGATTCAAGGAAATTTTAGATTTTGGGAAATTTGGTTGAGTGGGAAAAGTTTTTAGAATCCTACCCAAACTTTATTTGGGTCTCCTATAAATAGTGGAGGTATTTTTTACTTTCTTGATGCTTATAATGTTAAGAAGATAAGAAAGAGAAGCTTCAAAATTATAGGGATAATAAGTTACCATATTTTTCTTTCCTAAGGAAGTTTTCCAAACGAAATAAGAAAGGATAAGAGAAAAGATTGTAATAAGTGTTTCCAGATTTAGGCTGAGTAATCAAACTGGGATTTCCAAACTAAAGAAGAAGAAGTTTAGAATTTTTTTAGTGGTATTCCTTAAAATTTATATTTCTATATTGAGAAATCAGACTTGGAAATCATACTGGGAAATCAGAATAAGTATCATTATGAAGTCCAATAAATTTTTACCTGCTCTTGGGTAAGAAAGTGAAGAATTGTATTAAATGTTTTATTTGTGAAAGTTGATTAGGAAGCACTGTAACATGTTTGTTAAAAAAATTGTATTACATAATTTCATTCTACTTAAAGCACATGAACTATTGTATTAAACATAGTGCTACACAAGTTTAAGGCCATATCCTACTCATTGTATTCCACACAAAATGAATTTTTTTCTTGTAGATTTTGTGGTATTGGATTATTTCCAAACCATACTAAGGACGTAGCTACTCTTGTTGAGTAGTGAAACTTATAAATTCTTGTGGTCATATGGATGTGTGTTTGGTTTTATTTTTAGCAAGATAAAAACTCTTTAATAGGAGGTGAAAGTTGTTTCAAAATAAAGGAAACTTAAAAGAAAAAGACATCACTAATTCACCCTTTCCCCATATCAGTGATACTTGGATCCTGGATAGACACTTACATCTATAGATGAGGATATCATAAAAAAATCAGCACAAACTTACATATGAATAAGTATAACAAGTAATTCATGGATTCTTAGAACGTAAAAGGTGAATTGGTAATCCCAAAAGGAATTACCAAAAAATTCACAATTCCAATTTTGGGTTTTAAATGTCATCTTCTCAATATCCTCCACCTGCATTCGGATTTGATGATACCCTGACTTTAAGTCTAACTGAAAGAAATATTTTACACTTCCCACTTAATCTTTCAATTATTCTATGAGTGATATATGAAATTTATTAGAAATAGAGACCCGATTGAGAGGCCTATAGTCCACACACAATATCCATGACCTGTATTTTTTGACCCAAAAAAACTAGACCTGACAAGGCATTGGTACTGAGTCAAATGATACCTGATTGCAACATTACACCAAATTTCTTTGCAAATATTTTTTTTGAAAATGAGGATATCAATATGGAAGAAAAACCACTAGGCCCTGGCCTTGTTCTAACCGAACTCCATACTCCCATTTTAGGATGGTGATAATCTATGAGGTTCCCTAAAAACATCATTGAACTCCTATAATAAATTCCACATAGCCTACTATTGTTTTATAGTTAAAGTCGATTCTGAATACTTATCCTTTTGTTTGAGCAATGATATTTGATTGTCCATATGGCTAGGTTGGGTGAGGCATTTTTCCAAAAACGTTTCCACAAGTAAACATCATGTTGCGTCATGGAGGGTATATTCTTGGTTGTAAAACTGACACCACATTACCATGACCCCCCAATCAGTCATCACCTTTCTAAGTGTACATATCCAAGAAACCGCCAAAATGAAATCTAGTCCCCCAAGATCTAGAATGTGAGAATCCAAAACACAATAGAAGTCCCAAATCATTATTGGTAACTATCAACATATCCCCAGAGTTTTACCTCAATGGACATACTTGAGATTTAATCCCATCACCATTTTTGTGTGAAGAATAAATGATCTTCATATTCCTATGATGATAAAAATTGGGAACCACATCCCCCAAGAGGCAATTTCTTTGTCAGATCAGCTTTCACTCCATTATCCATCTCTCTCTATCAAGGGAGACAAGACTGGACCCCACATTGCAAGGTCTCTTGTGTCCTTATGTGTGAAAGTTCCCAATGATCCCCCTCTTCCTAGCCACTGTATCCTTGAGTTACAATTGGGTGAAATTCCGAACTACACCCTTTGGAAACTGAAAGTTCTACATGCCTCACCATACCCATAGCATGTAATCTCATCTCTGAATTATGAATGAGAAACCAACTATGAACTTCCTCCCATGATCTATGAAAAAATTCCCAATGTATTTTATCTCTATTTGTTATGGAACTAAAGATGCAAGGTACTTAGACTGTTCAATATTGGCAATGAAAGAAGTGTGTCAATGTAAGGTAGCTAGTTCCTCATATAAATTTTTACTTTTTAGTCTACTAAATCATTCTATCAAATCAGCCATAAAAATCGTCCATGTCACATTTGGATGCACCTCCTCCAACACAATAAACCAGTGGGTAGCAATACCATCCATAAAAACTTGAGTGAGGGTCACTTTTAGAGTTTTTGGAGTTAGATGAATTCAGAAGTATAACTCAGCAAGAGTTATCAATTTTTATAAATCAAAACCATCGAACATCGAGTGATCCACACATTAGGGAAAAAATTAAAGACCCAGGACAGTAATTTCCAGTACTCTCGGTTGATTACAGTGTAGAGAATCTAGCATAGCAAGATTTCTATTCATGTCTAGTACACCCGTTCAGAGATGGTGTAGTTTTTCTGTCATAGTGATATTTTAGAATGGAGATGCAGACAATTTTGTTTCTCCTAAAAATGTTAATTAATCACGAAACTATTTTTTCTCTATGTGGTGAATCATATAATGAAAAAACAATCTTTATCAGAGAGTTCCTTCTCCAAATGACGTCGAACTAGATCTGACTATGGTTGATTCTCCAAAACCTTGTTCAATTTGGTGTTTGAATGAACAAGGAATTGTTCCATTCATTTTAATCATCATTTTTTCCATGTTTCTATGACTAGTGGAAAATTAAGTACCCCCATCCAAAATAAATTTGGTAGGTCATATCAAAATTTTAAGCCACATAAGTTCAAACACTAGTCTAGACATGCATTTCAGTATTATAGGTAATCATTATAGAAAATAGAAAGTAGGATAATGAAAAGGACTAGAAATAGAGATAAAATTGAGAGAAAAATATATTTCCTTACCAATTCCATTGGCTACAGTAACAAAATTATATTATCTACTCTTATCTCTCCCCCTGGTCCCCACTTATAGTTGGCTTGATAATAGACTTCCTTGCTATATTTACCACCTTAACGTTACTAGTATACACTTTTCATGGGACCTACTTATCACTATAATTGTGGAGTAATGAATTAAATCTCTTGATAATATATTCTCTATCCTCAAATTCTATAAGAAATAAAAAGTCATACAAGTTTTTTATCACCTAGAGGGAGAAGCTGATCAATGGTGGATATTGATCAAGAATACAAAACCCAAGGAGGAAATTGTATCTATGGAATGGGATGGATTCAAGAATATATTTTTCAATTAATATTTCCCGTTCACTCCCTATATTAAAATGGAGAAGGAAATTGGAATTATGAAAAAGGAGTAAAAATCCATTAGGACATACAAAGAAAACTTCACAATACTTTCCTGATACATCTCAGAATTTGTCATCGACCCAAAGAGTAAATTTGACTGCTTATTTAGTGGATTAAATATGATCCTACAAAAATATTTGTTGATTTAAGACTTTCATATTTATGAGGAAATTTTATGAAGTTACCTCAAAGTTGAATTGAAGATCAGTGATTCTTAGTGATCCTGTGAAACTAGAGATAAGAAGAAAAGGATGAAGTTTAACTCTAGAGGATCATCGAATAATTCCTATGGTGGATAGAGAATCCAACATACCATATTTCGTAAGTGTGGGAAGAAGAATCCTAGAAACTACCTCAAGGGAACAAGTAGGTGTTTCAAGTGTGGAAGAGGAAGAGCATCAAGAAAATAAATTCCAGAAGGAGATGAAAAATCCCACTTAAGTGATAGAAGAAAATAAGGTTCTGGTTAATCCTTAACCCATGGTCTAATGTTTTAACTAAAAGTAACAAGAACACTATGAAACCCAATTACCTAATCCAAGGGTTCTAAAAGATAACCAACAAAAAACCTCCAAGGCCTAGAGAGGAAGGACAAGCATATGATATCACAACTTCTGAGCTGGATCATGATAATGAAGTGGTGGATCAAAGACTAGTTATTCATTAAAGAACAACAAATTAACTATTTTATTATGGTTCTATACATTATTTAATATCCCAAAATTCTAGTATAAATATAAAAACACCACCTCAAAACATGGGGGTTGAGTTCTCAATGAAAATCGAGAATGGGGAAATTATCACATATCATGCATATTACCCCTCCTTGGTCAATATTTGTGGGATGAAGTTACAAGAGATCCTAGTGATTACTCACTTTAGCATAATTTTATTCCATTATAAGAATGGATTTAAAATCCTTGTATATAGCTATTATAAATCTTCAGAAGAAGGAAATCACTTTATGTTCCTAAATCGACCTCTGGTCCTATAAAAGTGTAAGGAGGAAGATGAGTATCCTTTTAAAGCCCTATATCAATCATGGATATTATTACTGTAACGACCCATAATTATATCACTGAAATTTCCCTTCTTAGGGTTATATAATGTAAATCATATAAAATCACTTAGATAAAACAATAAGAATGAATTAAATAAGAGGTATTTCTAGAAGTTAAGGAACCTATAATAATAAAATAGTAACTTAACATTAAGAACAATAATATGAACCTTATGAATAGTAAACTAGCCAAATGAATAGTAACCTCACCCATGAAACAATAAATAAAATTTAGGAATCTTATAAATGGAAGTATGATATAATTATATCATAGTATAAGTAAATGAATATTTCTAAAATTATTAATTAAGTGTTGGTATATTTGTAAGTCATAAATATTTAATTAAAATTTTATTATTAATAAAATGATTTAAAAGAAAATTTATTTCCATAAAATTTATTCATAAATTAATATTTTTCTATATTACAATTTTAAGATAATTTTATGAGATCTTAGTTAATTTTTCAGAGTGTTATAAAATCAGTTCAAAAATTTAAATTTTGTATTTTTCGAGTAAATAAGGATTTTAATTAAAAATTAAATTCCTTATATTCAGAAAATTATTTTCATAAAATGGATTTCATTTTTTAATTATAAACATCAAAAAATGGTTAGGGTGATTTTTTTTCTAAAATAGTTGAATTTTTGGTGAATAGTGAAATACAGTAATTTACAGTATTTAAATTATAATCCAAATACATTAATTAAAAACATCATGCATGATGTAAGAACCAAAATATAGAAATATCCTTAATTTTTTTTAAAATATTTAGTGATAATTCTCAAACTATTCATAGTCTTGAGCCAAAATAATAAGCAAATAAATAAATTATTTAAAAAACACCCCTTTTCTCCACTGTAAATACCACACCTCACCACCCCTTCTCCTCACACCTTCAAAGATTTGATCCTTATCAAATGTATACCCAATACTATTCCCAAGACTCTTCCCCATGTCTAAGAGGCTTTTGTCTTAACAAAAGACCAAAACTAATCCCCTTAAGGAGGTTTTCAAGGAGGAGTATTCAAGAGGTAAAAATCCTATTTCTTTTCTTTTCTTTTCTTTTTATTTTCTTTTATTTACCTCACTTCCCCTATCAAAATAGACATGAAAAATACATTATAATTTATATACTATAATTATATAATTTTTATGGAATATCTATCATCAAAATCCTTTCTCCCTCTCTTTTATTCTATAAATGAAAACATCATCTGTGATATGTCAATTTACCAACATCATGGATGATGCATTTTCATTTTCCATTAACGCTTTCAAGGTTGGTCATAAAACCATAATTATGGTTAAACCATATTTTTCATACATATTGTAAGTTATTTATTATTCAGAAACTATTATATATGCATGATATTAATTAATAAGACAAAACTATTTCGTGCCAATCGAAAAACCGCCAAAATGATCTAAATAATTATCATTAAAGTTATATCTAATGAATCATCCTGATATCTAGAAAAAAATAATATATAAGACCATTAAATCTTCAATATGTTCATTAATAACATATAATTCCAATTATGTATAATTATACTCATTTTACATGAACTTAATTACTTATAAACAAAAAAACCGATCATGAAAATGAAGAAAACGAATGCTCCTGAATGATGAAATTAAACCCTATAACTCAAAAATAAGACCATAAATGAACATAATAAAGATATAATTAATAAAATAAATTTATAAAAGGTTCTTAATTAATTAATTAATAGATTTAATTTAATTATTTAGGACATTAAGGTCAAGTGAATAACATGTTTGGACATAAGGTAAGAGTTTCTTCCTAAACCTCCATTTTCATTCGAGTTTTTATTTCTCCCTCTATACACCAATGTGATTATTAATTTCTTTTATATAATTAATATAAATTATTATTATATGTTCCAAAATCATTTATTCTGATCAATTCATCTTTCCTTTGTGGGAAAATACATGTTTTACAAGGCCCCCTTCTCAATTCTTCCTAATAAGCAAGCCCGATTTAAGGGAACTTCCCAGTTTCATACCCATTTTCAAGTCCCATACATAGTCTATTTTAAGTGACCATTATTTTTATTAAATCACTAATTTTTTAATGAAAAAATATTTTTTTAATTTTTGGTTTAATAAAAATAGATATGACAAATAAAAAATATATTTCCAAAAGAACTCTTCTTTGAAAAGTAAAAAGAGTATTTCTATCAAGAATCCCTCATTGATTTTATTAGAGTATTTTCATCTATTGCAACACCTCTATTGAATTTTATGATTTATTGAGATTTATATCTTATTACTATAATCTACCATATTTTATTAAATGGTTTATAATCATTTTGACTATGGACGTGCTATCTAAATACCATTCACCATACTACTCCAAATGGTTATAGTGATTATGTTTATAGATTGGGGAAAGTTATTTACATTTTATATGTATATGGTGTTTATTTTTACCTAAATTTACATGAGGAATTTATTGTAATTAACAAGTGATGGTGGGGCCCACTATAACCCCTCGATGCATCGGTAGGTCTCATGAGACAAAACTGAAATGGATTTTGGATGAGGCCTTAAGCATTTATTTTCAGATGTCTTGGCCAAGGCCATGGTGATATGTTTCAGATGTCCAATATTAAGAATTACCTCATTATGATATTGATAAATGATAAATCATGAGATTATTTTACTAGTATAACATCCATGGTTAAGAATCATGTGATTATTTATATGGCAGTATTTATTCAGCTTTTATTCTTTCCATATTATGCTCAAGTTTATATTCTAATGGAATGTGTTTTTTATCATTCACCATGCATTATTGTCTATATTATCTTAAATTGTATTACTTTCCTTTACTAATCATATGATCTCACCCCTTTATTATGTTTTATTTTTCCCCAAAATGTGAAGATGTATATTATGAATGACTTGTTGGAATAATCTAAGAGTTTTTGAGTGTTTGTAATGGAGTTTATATGTTTTATTTATTTTTATGTTGTAATGAAATGTTCATGTATGAAATATATCTTTGAAAAATACTAAAATGATTGGTCCTTTGGCATTCAATTCTTGTATCTTTGCCAATGTAATAAAATAAGGCACCAGATCTAGGCTATTGGGGTCAAGGTCTTTATAGTTGGTATCAGAGAAAGTTTAATAGAAACCTTGGAAACTAAATTTAGAAAACATATATTTAGGGACATAACTCTAAGATAGAATTTGTGTATAAGCATATAAGAACATCCTAGAATTTTGGTAAGATAAAAATTATGTGGGTCTTCCTATAAATACATACCTGTCTTGATACTACAAGTGTACTCCATTCTGGTATAGATGTACCTAGGGGTAACAACTCCAACAAGGTGTCTCAAGCCTAACTCAGGGTAACCTGGTACATGACAACATGACTTAATATGCACCTAGTTTGAAAATATTGGGGGATATACTTATTATAATTCACATTTTATTTATAGACCATTATGAAGGATTTAAAAGTAAATTTTTCCCCAAAGAAACCATGTTTATGATTATGATATTAACAATGCATAAAATTTCAATTTTTGTTAAGTGTTTTTCTAGTTTGATATTATGAATTATGATTCATAGTATAATTTAGTGTATTCCCTTATTTAGAAATGGATCCTAGTGAAAGGAATGGAAATTTTATAAACATGCATATACCATGTTGGGAATTCTATTCTATGCAAGATAATGATGTGGGTACTGGAGCAGCAACTAGTGCTGAGCAACATATAACTATAATGGGATAGATGACTCTGGTTATGAACAATAACCTTACCCGTATGGATAATACTAATCCCCAATGTGGAGGAACAATGTTAGAACACTTTATATAACAATAAACTCCATCATTCAATGGGACTACAAACCCATTTTTAGTGGAGTAGTGGATAAGTTCTTTAGAGAAGGTATTTCCCACTTTGGAAAGTAATGAAAGGGAGAAGTTTTTCATGGTAGTTTATCATCTCTCAGGAGATGCTGATTAATGGTGGTCGTTGATTCAAAATACAAAGTAAGAGAAATAAATTGAAAATATTTAATGGGAATATTTTAAGGAAATTTTCCAAGAAAAATATTTTCCTCATGAACAATTAGTAGACATGGAGAGTCAATTATTGAGTCTGAAACAAAAAGAAGATGAAAACATTGAAAAATTTGAATCTAACTTTGAAAATTTATCAAGGAATTCCATAAACTATATACATAATACAAGGAGCAATATTGATCGATTCTTTGATAGTTTAAAACCATTTCCCCAAAGGAAATTGGTCTCCCAAAATTTATCATCGTATAAAGATATAATCTCTTGTACTATAAAGATAGAGGAATAATTCTATAAGTATTATGAATTTAAGGAAAAACAAGATAATAATAGGGTGTCAAAGGAAATAATAGATAAAGGGAAGAATAAAAATGGTAGTTTTCCATCATGTGATAATTGTGGGATGAAACACCCCGATACTTACTTGAAGGGTATGTGAGTTTGTTACAAGTGCATAGAAAAAGGTCACCAAGCCCATGATTGTAAGGGAAAGAAAGAAGTTAACAAAGTTCAATTATATAAATTTAAATACATGAGAAATTATGAAAATTATTTTCCTAATAATCAAGGAAACTTTCCCCATAAAAGGACAAAGGAGATGAGCCAAGCTTATGCGATCACAACTGCAAAGGTTGAAGTTACTAATGATATGGTGGTAGGTACTTTAATTGTTACCTAAAACTTATCCAATGCTATATTTGATTCTATATCATCGCATTATTCTATATTTTCCCATTTTTCAAATAAAATTATTCATTTCCATTTTGATTTAATAAAGTATTTGTTAGTCAAAAATCCCAAGGGAAGTATCATTGAAACAAAGACGTGTCGGTCAGTCCCCTTTATGACACATAAATTTGATTTAGTTGAAAACATTATCATCTTACCTATGGTTTATTTTTATATAATACTTGGTATGTAATAGCTTTCAAAATATAATGCGTAAATCTATTGCAATATGAATAAATTTACAACTTGTGAGGAAAATTTAGAATCCCTTATCTGTAGAGAAAAAAAATCATCATCTCGTTCTTATCTAGATCCACCTTCAATAACTCTTCTAAATGAAATTCTTGGGGAGGAAGAGAAATCATCATCTCTAGATCTTCAAATTAAATATTTAACCATTATGGATGAATACATTGATGTATTTCCATAGGATTTACCTGAATATCCTCTAGAGTAGAAAGTTGAGTTCTCTATTGATTTAATTCCTTGTGAACGACCTATATTAAATAATCCCTATAGAATGGCCACTGTGGAATTAGTAGATCTAAATAAATAACTATAGGAATTGAGTGATAATGGAATTATTCTCCATAGTGTTTCTCCATGGAGATCCCCTATTCTCTTTCTTAAGAAGAAAAATGGATCCATGAGGTTGTGTATTGATTATAGAGAAATCAATGCTATTACAATAAAGAATGAGTATCCCCTACCTTGAATTGATGATTTATTTGATCAAATTCAAGGATCTAAATATTTTTTGAAGATTTAACTTCGATCTAGATATTATTAATTGTGTGTGAGGAACAAAGATATTCAAAAGACAACATTTTGAACTAGGTAAGGCCATTAAAACTTTACAGTAATGCCATTTGGACTGACTAATGCACCCTCTATTTTCATGGATCTAATGAACAAAGTTTTAAAGGAATATCTTGATGATATTTTGTGGTATTTATTGATTATATATCGATATATTAAAAAAGATATGTGGATCACGAGAACCAATTTTGGGTTGTTCAGGAAAATCTTAGAAGAAAAGAGTTAGAAAGTGTGAATTCTGGATTCAAACAGTTTCCTTTCTTGGCCATATTATCTCTAAGGATTGAATATCAGTTGATCCTATGAATACAAAGGTGGTTCAGGAATGACCTATACCAACGAACATAATTGAGGTACATAGTTTTATTTGTTTTGTAGGTTATTATTGAAATTTCATTCAGAAATTTTCCCGATGAGCTAACCCATTAACCAATCTTACTCATAAAGGGGATAAGTTTGTATGGAAAAATGTATGTGAAGAATGTTTTGAAGAATTGGGGAGGAGATTAATTAATGCATGGATATTGACTCTACCATCAAGAAATGATGGATTTGTGATTTATAGCGATGCATCATAGAAAATAATTGGATGCGTCCTTATGCAGAATGATAGAGTTATTGACTTTGCATCAAGGTAGTTAAAAACTCATGAACAAAACTATAAAACTCATAATCTTGAGTTAGAAGTTGTAGTCTTTTATCTGAAAATATGGAGACACTATCTATATGGTGAAATATGCGAGATATATATAGATCCCAAAAGTTTTAAATATATCTTCTCACATAAATAAATTAACATGAGGAAAAGGTGATGGCTATAGC
Source organism: Viscum album (assembly GCA_963277665.1). Lineage (NCBI taxonomy): Eukaryota > Viridiplantae > Streptophyta > Magnoliopsida > Santalales > Viscaceae > Viscum > Viscum album. The sequence goes on from OY728143.1 coordinate 1,423,742,938, forward strand.
TTCTCAAGGATTATGATTGTTCAATACACTATCACCGAGGAAAGGAAAATAAGTTAGCTGATGCATTGAGCAGGAATGATTATGGAGTTATAAACAAAATGAGGATTTAAAGGGATTCTGTGTACACAGATCTAAAAATGATGAATATGGGAATTATCAAGGAAGGTAAAACATCATTAATTTTTCAATTGGTTTACCAACCATGTTTTTTAGAAAGGATTAAAATTTCTCAGTATGAAGATAAGAATATTCAAAAGAAAATTAAAATAGTGAATGATGGGACGTTGGTGGACTTTGTGTATGAGGATGATATTCTAAAATTTGTGAGGAGGTTATGTGTTCCCTCTATACCTGATAAAAATAGGGTGTTATTGGATGATTCACATAGATCAAATTTCTATATACACCCTGGTAGCAATAAGATGTATAGAGACTTGAAGGAACATTTCTGGTGGGATAATGTGAAATGATAAATTTCTGATTATGTATTAAGATGTTTAGTCAATCAAAAGGTGATGATTGAAAGATAACATCCTATAGGAGTCATGCATCCTCTCTCTATTCCTACATGGAAATGAGATGAAATTACTATGTATTTTTTCACTTGATTACTAAGGACTCCAATAAGTAATGATTCAATATGGGTAATTATTGATCGACCTACCAAATTTACACATTTCCTCACTATAAGGTAGGATTTTCCACTAGATCACCTTGAATGATTCTATATTAATAAAGATGTATGACTTCATGGATCATCCCTTTCAATTGTGTATGATCATGATTCATGATTTACATTGAAATTTTGGAAAATTCTTCAGAAATATTTGGATACTGAGCTACATTTGAGTACTGCTTATCACCGTCAAACAGATGGGCAGTCAGAAAGGAAGATCCAAACTTTAGAAGACATGTTGAAATCATGATCACTTGACATTCAAGGAATGTGGGATAAATATTTTCATTTGGATGAGTTTTCCTATAACAATAGTTTCCATTCTAGTATTCAAATGGTGCTATATGAAGCATTATATAGAAAGAGATTTCGTACACCAACTTGTTGGGATGAAGTTGGTGAAAAAAATCTTGTAGTCCCATATCTTGTGGAGGAAACAACAGTGAAGTTAAAGACTATTAAAAATCATATCAAACCATCTCAAAGTAGAAAAAAGAGCTATGCCATTGTTCAATGGAAGGATTTTTAATTTCATTTGGGTGATTATCTTTTCTTAAAAGTATCTCCATTGAAGTGTGTTATATGATTTGGGAAGAAAGGGAAATTAATCCCCAAACACATTGGATCTTTTGAAATATTGGAGAGAGTTGAAGCTATTGCATATCATTTGGCAATGCTGTATAGCCTTTCTAAGGTACACAATGTGTTCCACATCTCTTTATTAAGTAAGTACATGCTAGACCCAACATATGTCCTCAATTCTGAAGGAATATAACCGGAACCTGATTTATCTTACTATGAAGAACCTATCTAGATTCTGGACACTAAAGAGAAGGTTTTGAGGAATCAAATGACAAGTCTGGTAAAAGTAATTTGGAAAAATCATAAAATTATAGATGCGACAAGGTAGCCTGAGTAACTTATGATGAAGAACTACCTGAATCTTTTTAAGAGGTAAAAATCGGGAAATTTTGAGGATGAAATTTTTATAGGAGGGGAGAATGTAACAACCCATAATTCTATCAATGAAATTTACCTTTTTATATTTATTTAATTTAAATCATGTAAAATAACTTAAAGAACACAATATAAACATTATAAATGAATAATAAATGAAATAAGAGGTATTTCTAGAATTTAAGGAACCTAGATGAAATAGTTACTTGACCTTATAAATAGTAATATGACTCTTATGAATAGTAAACCAACCAAATGAATAGTAAACTCACCCATGAAAGTATAAATAAAATTTATGAATCTTATAAATGGAAGTATGATATAATTATATCATAGTATATGTAAATTAATATTTTAAAAATTATTAATTAAGTGTTGGTATTTTTGTAAGTCATAAATATTTAATTAAAATTATATAATTAATAAAATGATTTAAAAGAAAATTTATTTTCCTAAAATGTATTCATAAATTAATAATTTGTTGTCTTATGGTTTTAGGATAATTTTATGAGACCATAGTTATTTTTTCAGAGTGTTATAAAATCAGTTATAAATTTAAAATCTGTATTTTTCAAGTAAATAAATATTTTAATTAAAAATTAAATTTCTCATATTTAGAAAATTATTTTCATAAAATTGAGTTCATTTTTGAATTCTACACATTAAAAAATTGTTAGGGTGAATTTTTGGGATTTTTCTAAAATAATTAAATTTCTGGTGAATAGTGAAATACAATAATTTACGGTATTTAAATTATAATCCAAATACATGAATTAAAAACACAATTCATGATGTAAGCACCCAAATATCGAACTATAGTTAATTATTTTAATATATTTATTTATAATTCTCAAACTATTGATATTCTTGAGCTAAAATAATAAACAAATGAATAAAATATTAAAAAAACACCCCTCTCTTCCACTATAAATACCATCCCTCACCACCCATCCTCACACCTTACAAGCTCTGATCCTTTTAAAATTTATTCCAAATAATTTTCTCAAACCTCTCCCCCACATATTGGAGCATTTTTTTCTTAACAAAATACCAAAACCAATCCCCTTAAGGAGGTTCCCGAGGAACATTATTCAAGAGGTAAAAATCCTCTTTCATTTCATTTATTTTCTTTTTAATTTATTTTATTTTCTTATCATTCCCTAAAATACCCTATAAAAATAGACATAAAAACTATAGTATCATTCATATACTTTAATTCAGTCATGTTAATGGAATATCCATCATCAAAATCCCTTCTCCCTCTCTTTTATTCTGTAAATGAAAACATCACCCATGATGTGTCAATTTACCGACATCATAAATGATGCATTTTCATTTTCCATTAATGCCATCAAGGTTGGTCATAAAACCATAATTATGGTTGAAAAATATTTTATTATACATATTATAATTTATTTATTATTCTAAAACCAGTATATATACATGATATTAATTAATAAGACAAAACTATTTTGTGACGATCGAAAAACCACCAAAATGATTTAAATGATTATCATTAAAGTTATATCTAATGAATCATAATCATATTTGAAATAATAATAATATATAATACCATTAAATATTTTGGATGTTCATTAATAACATATAATTCTAATTCTTGATAATTATACCCATTTTACATGAACTTCATTACTTATAAACAAGTGAACCAATCATGAAAACCAAGAAAACAAATGCTCCCAAACGATGAAATTAAACTCTATAACTCATCAATAAGACCATAAATGAACTTAATAAAGATATAATGAATCAAATAAATATATAAATTTTTATAAATTAATTAATTAATGAATTTAATTTGATTATCCAAAGAATTAAGGCCAATTGAAAAACACATTCGTACATAAGGTCACTGTTTCTTCTCGAACCTCTATTTTCATTTGGGTTTTTCTTTATCACTCTATAAACCAATTTTATTCTTCATTTATTTTATATATATTTTATAAATTAGTATTATATGTTAAAAACTCTTTTATCTTGATCATTTCATCTTTTGTTTGTGGGAAAATACATGTTTTACAAGTCTCACTTCTAAATTCTTTCGAATAAGCAAGCCCGGTTTAAGGGAACTTCCCAGTTTCTTACCTATTTTCAAGTACAATCCATGATCAATTTTAAGAAACCATTATTTTTATAAAATAACTAATTTTGTCATGAAAAACTATATTTCTTAATTTCTAGTTTAATATAAACAAATATGTCAAATAAAAATGATTTTTCCAAATAAACTATTCTTTGAAAAGTAAAAAGTGCATTTCTCTCAAGAATTCCTCGATGATTTTATTAGAGTATTTTCATACATTTTAACACATATATTTAATTTTATACTTATTTTGAGATTTATATCTTATGAATATCATATACCATATTTTATTAAATGGTTTATGATCATCTTGATTGTGGATGTGCTATCTTGATACAATTCACCATACTACTCAGAATGGTTAGTGATTATTGTTATATATTAGGGAAATTATTTATATTTCATATGTATATGATGTTTATGTTTAAACCCATTCATATGAGGAATGAATTGGAATTAAAAAGTGATGGTTGGGTCCCTCTATATCCCCTCAATTCATCGGTATGTCTCATGAGACAAAACAAAAATGGATTTTAGCTGAGGCCTTAACCATTTATTTTCAGATGTCTTGGGCAAGGCCTTGGTGATATGTTTCATATTTATAGAATTATGCATTCCATAATTATGATATTGGTAATTGATAAATCATGATATTATTAAAATAGTATAATATCCATGGTTAAGATTCATGTGATTATTTATATGGAATTATTAATTCATCTTTTATTCTTTCTATAATATACTCAAGTTTGTATTATAATGGAATGTGTTTTTAGTCATTCACCATGAATTATTTTTTATATTATATTCCACTATATTTATTACCATTACTAGGAATTTGAGCTCACCCTTTCCTTATGTTTTATTTTCCCCCAGGATTCTAAGATTTATATTATGAATGACTTACTGGAATAATCTAGGAGTTTATGAGTGTTTCCAATGGAGTTTCTATGTTGTATTTCTTTTCAAGTTGTAATGAAATGTTCATGTATAAAATCTAGCTTCCAAAACTTCTAAAATAACCGATTCTCTGGGATTATAGTCTTGTATCTACCCCATTGTAATAAAATAAGGCACCGACTCTGGGATACTGGGATCAGGGTCTTTACAGTTGGTATCAGAGCAAGTTTAGTAGAAACCTTGGAAACTAGATTTAAAAAACATAGATTAGGGAACATAACCCTAAGATAGAATTTGAATATAAGCATATAAAAACATCATATAATTTTGGTAAGGTATAGATTATTTGGGTCTTCCTAGAAATACATCCCTAATAGGATACTAAAAGTGGACATGGTTCTGGCATAAATGTACCTAGGGGTAACAATTCCAACAAGATGTCCTAGGCCTGACTTAGGTAACCTGGTATAATAAAATGGGCCTTACTATGCACTCGGTTTGAAAATCCTGAGGGATATTCTTAGGATAATTCACATTTTATATACAAACCATTATGAAGGATTTAAAATTAAATGTGTCCCCAAATAAACCATGTTTATGATTATGAGATTAGCAATACATAAAATTTCAATTTATGTTAAGTTTTTTTCTAGTTTGTGATTATGAAATATGATTCATAATAAAATTTAGTGCATTAAATTATTTAGAAATGGTGACTAGTGGAAGGAATTGAAACTTTTTCAATGTGCGTGTCCCATATAGGTAATTCCCTCCTATGTAAGATAATGATGTGGGTACTGGAGCAACGACTCTTGCTGAGAAAATTATAACTATATTGGGATGACTATCTTAGGTTATGAACAATAACCTTACCCATATGTATCATTCTGATCCACAACATGGAGGAGAAATGTTAGGTCTCTTTATGCGACAAAAACCTCTATCATTCAATGAGACTACAAACCCATTTGTAGTGGAGCAGTGGATAATTTCTTTAGAGAAGATATTTATTGATTTTTAAAGTAATTAAATGGATAAGGTTACCATGAAAGTTTACCATCTCTTAGGAAATTCTTATCAATGGTGTTCATTTATTCAAAATACAAAGGGGGAGGAATAAATTGAAAATATGAAATGAAAATATTTTAAGGAAAATTTCCTAGAAAAATATTTTCCTCATGAAAATCGAGCGGATATGGAGAGGAAATCATTGAGTCTAAAAAAATGAGGATGAAAATGTTGTGAAATATGTATCCAAATTTACAAGGTTATCAAGTCATGTCATAGACTATATACGTAATCCAGGGAGAAATATTGATCGATTATTTGATGGTTTAAAACCATTCCTCCAAAGGGCAGTGGTCTCCTAAAATTTCTCATCATATGAAGATATAGTCTCATGTGCTATCAGATAGAGATTAATTCTCTAATCCTTAGGAATTTAATATAAAACAAGAGGATAATATGGTGGAAGATTAAATAATGGATAAAGGGAAGAATAAAAAAGGGATTTTTCCATCATGTGAAAATTTTGGGAAGAAAAACCTTGATACTTACCTGAAGGGTATGAGAGTTTTTTTACATGTGTGGAGAAAAAGGTCACAAATACTGTAATTGAAAGGGAAATAAAGAAGAAACCAAAGATAAATGCTAAAATTTTAAATATATGGGACATTATGAAAATTATTTTCCTTAGCATCAAGGAAAATTTCCTCAGAAAAGGCCAAGGGAGTAGAGCCAAGCTTATGTGATCACAAATGATGAGGTTGAAGAACCTAATGATGTAGTGGTAGGTACTTTAATTGTTTCCTCAAACATAGACAATTATTTATTTGATTATATATCATCATAATATTTTATATCTTCCCATTTTTCTAAGAAAATTATACATTTCCATTTTTATTTAATAAAAGTGTTTTCAGTCAAAACTCCTAAGGGAAGTATCATTGCAACAAAGATGTGTTAGTCAGTTCCCTTTATAAAACATAAACATGATTTAGTTTTAAACATTATCATAATACCTATGGTTGATTTTTATATAATACTTGTTATGTAATATATTTAAAAATATTATGTGAAAATCTATTAAAATAAGAAGGAAGTCACAATTTGTGAGGAAAATGTAGAATCCATTATCTTTCGAGAAGAAACATCATCATCTGGTTCTTATCCAGATCCACCCATATTAGCTCTTCTAAATGAAATTCTTGGGGAGGAAGATAAAGAATCATCTATGGATCTTCAAATTGAAGATTTACCTATTGTGGAAGAATACATTGATGTATTTCCATAGGATTTACCTAGAAATCCTATAGAGTGGGAAGTTGAGTTCTCTGTTGATTTAATTCATGGTGCAAGCCCTATATCAAAGACTGTAATGCTCCGACCCTAGTTACCCAGAGTCAGTGCATTATTACATAACATTGGAATGATACATGGAATCATGTCTTGAAAGACTGACCAGTTTCATAGCCTTGGAAGTACTAGATACATATATAAGTTTTACATTACATCATTAAATAAAAAACAACATTGTGTCCCCTTTGAACACTCTTATATCCCTTACCCTATTCCTAAAGGTTAATAATAATATACTTCTTTGAATCCTAGAAAAAATAAAACATAAGAAAAGGGTGAGCTCAAATTCTCAATAAGGATAACAATATAGTGGAGACTGTCATAAATAAGAATAAACATTTAAGGAAATGTATAAGACTAGAACACAAGACTTTTAAACTTAAATTTTAGTATAATATGGAAAAGATAAATCAAATAATGCAATTTACTTATTAAAATGGATATTCAACTAGTAAAATAATCACATGTAATATAAATAGACAATTTCACAATGATAGAATGCATAATTCCAGACATTCTAAAACATCTCGTCAAGGCCTCGACCAAGACGTCGAAAAATTATTTAGGTCCCGTCCAAAACCATATATCAAATTGGGAAAGACCTCAGACAATTCCACATCTAATTGTCTCATGAGACCTACCGATGCATCAAGGACCTATAGCAGGATCCACCCATCACTTACTAAGTCCAATGCATTCCTCATATGAAAGGGTGAAACATAATCTAAACATTCGTATTAAAACTAGCATACGAAATGTCAATACTTTAACCATAAAACATGAATGGTATAAAAATAGCACATCCACAGTTAGACATAACTCATTCAATACAATATGGAATATTTTATTATAATAAATTAACCTCAATCGAGAATAATGAAGGATATTGACATATATGAAAATAATCATCAAAACTATTTGAGATAAATATCCCCCTTTTTCTTGAAAACATTTAAAAGTATAACTATTTATCAAGAAGCAGTTTAAAATAGATTTTTGAATCAAAGTGTCCCATACCACTTTGAAACTTTTAAAATGAATTTTAATATTAAACATTAATTTTCATATAAATAAATTCTTAAAACCATTTTTAAAACATGGACATTAATGAGAAAGATTTAGAAGGATAATTTTTTTAAAACATTTAAAATGATATTTTAGTTAGAGTTCCTAACCAAATGAGAGATGCTTGAATAAAAATAATCGAGGTAATAAAAACTTAATAATATCATGATAATAAATGGATTCATTATATATTATGTTAAAGTACATTATATACACCAAATAATAGTGAATTGGCACATAACAACAAAGAAGTCTCAATGGAATGTAAGTTGAGATGAAATCCCTTATAAAGACTGTATCCTTAGGTTAAGGATAAAACAATGAAATAATTATACGTGAAAAATATAAATACACTAAATATGATTGGATATTCAGTGTAAAAAGAGCAGAGGACATTTACACATATTCTTGTAACAACAACCCCAATGACTTGGATGTTTAACTCAATGAATGAAAATTGAGTTAAGATCACTCTTATCAAGTTCATATGGATGACTTGAGAATTTATCAATGGAATAATTATGTGTATCAAAATAATAAACACACAAAGGTGAGTGGAAATTAATACATAAATAAATAAATATTTATTTCACACATAATCTTGGAGTAAAATAATCAATGAAGTTTGCGTAAAACATAATGTGTGGAAATCGAAATTAGAAATTCCCTTACCGATTTTGTGACTTATGAAACATACAACAAATGAAATAAGGATCATACAATGAAGATTTAAATACCCATAAATTAAATTATATTACATAAGGAATACAATCATGGGCAGTACAGACACCACACAAAAGGAAATAGTGGCAATATACCATGAATCTCATGGAAATAATAAGTGAGATGAAAACCCCTTACCATGTTGTAATACATCGAGTCATATGACCAAAAGTTAATAAAAACTAAATTAATCAAAGAATACTATGATTATAAATATAATAATGATAATATATATCAAATGACACTATACAATACACCACATTCAATAAATAAGTGGAAAACAATGGAAATCTCATGAAATTAAAAGTGAGATAAGAAACCCCTTACTTTGTACTTTTACTTGGTTGAGGGTAATTTAAAATCTGGTATAATAGTTAATTCATTGTTATTAAATCATACAATAACTATATAAATAAATATGATATCATATATAATCCTCTAATATTGCTTTGTTAATAATATTTTAGTAATATCTTCGTTTTGGGTGTTAACTGATCCATTTTCCTTTATATGCTCGGTTACGTAAGCCATGTTTGTTATGGATATGATGTATTTTATTCACATCCATAATGATATTAAGTTCTTAAACATTATTTTTAATCATAAAATAAAAATTATTCTTGAATGATTATGATGGGGAATGAATCTCATCGCGTTCGTGGGGACGGTAATCCATACGTACGCATGAGCGACAATATCATTATATTGATAGTGAAATCGTATATAATTGGATGGTATATCACATATAAATAATAATTAACATGTTATATTTATTATTTACATCAGTTATAGTCATTATTATACCCACCAAATAATGAAGTGTTTGAATAACTGTTGACGCTCCTTTCGTCACAGAATCTAAAGATCGGAAAAGGGAATATACGAGCTCCAAGTGATTCATCCTTTGAAGAAAAACATAAGAAATCAACAAAGGAAGGAAGAAAGGATCAAAAGAAACCTCACCGCGCAAGTTATCTAACTGGCGCGCAAGTGTACTTGCACGACGACCTTGGTCGCGCAAGTGACTTGCGCGACCTAAGTGGTAACTGCCCGGTAACCGCCCAGGGCCTTCTTTTGCCTATAAATAGACCCTGTGGGCCCCCCATTCATGAGGATCTTTTTCCAGAAACTCGGATTGAAGCTCTCGACGCCCAAGTCTCTTCTCAAAGCTTCCAGAACACTTCTAAGGTAATTTCTTACCTAGAATGGAAGATCTAAAGAGAAGAAAGAAGGCCTAAGTGTTGAAACTTATCAACACTTGTGCGCCGACTTATTTCCTTCAATATAACTTGCGCGTCCCTTTTCTGGAAGAACCTCAAGAGGATTCTAAAGGGTTTAAAAAAGAGTCGCTCAAATATTTCAATGCTGGTTGGAAGAACCTCAAGAGGATTCTAAAGGGTTTAAAAAAGAGTCGCTCAAATATTTCAATGCTGGTTGAAAATCGCGCAAGTACACCATGTGTCGCGCAGGTATACCTGCGCGACCAAAACTTGCGCGCCCACGGAAGACTTGCGCGCCTTTCAAGACTTGCGCGCCCCTACCTTTTTGGGTGCCCATCTTGACCATTTTACCCCTCTTAAGCCATTACACCTTTCCTTTTCAAGATTCAGTCTTCAAGACACTCTTCAAAGCCATTCATGGCATGATTTCTTGATTTGACTTCCTTATCTGAAAGGAATTCTGTGGAATATCTCTCAAAACCTAGTGATTTAAATATCCTTATGTCACTAAATATAGAGAATTCATTCATTCAACCTCATCCTTTAAGATGAGAGAATCCTTAATTTGGGCATCCTCCTCAAGAGTAAGCCCCAATCATAATCCTTCAACTTGGGCATCCGCCTCAGGAGTAAGCCCCAATTTCAAATATGGGCATCCTTTTTAAGAGTAATCCCCAACCTCAAATTTGGGCATCCTACTCAGGAGTAAGCCCCAAACCTTAATCCCTAACCTGGGTCTCCTTTTCAGGAATAAGACTCAGTCATAATCTTGGGCTTCCTTTTCAGGAGTAAGCCCCAAGTCCCCTAACCTGGGTCTCCTTTTCAGGAATAAAACTCAGTCATAATCTTGGGCTTCCTTTTTAGGAGTAAGCCCCAAGTCCCCTAACCTGGCTCTCCCTTTTAGGAATAAGAATCAGTCATAATCTTGGGTTTCCTTTTTTAGGAGTAAGTCCCAGTCATAATCTTGGGTTTCCTTTTCAGGAGTAAACCCCAAGCCCCCTTAAATTTCTCTTAACCAGTTCTAATTTACCTTTGATTTTGGGTTTCCTTTTCAGGAGTAAAACCCAATCATAAGTCCCCTCCTAACTTGGGCATCCTCCTTAGGAGTAATCCCCAAGATTAGAGTATTCAAATATCCATAAAGCACATATACCTTTATGGACCCTGTTCCTGGATTTTCTCCCTAAAAGTGAATCCTAAAACCTTCATCTATCTGGGCAGTCATACATACCTAAGCCCCAAACAATTTCTTATGATTGCATCTTTCATGGCACAATTGTCTAATTTTTACCAATACCTCTTGTTTCTCACACCGAGCATGACTCACGTGAGCTTAGAGTGTAAAAATAATTATGACATTCTTCTTTGAGCCATCAATCATAAACATCATACTCCATTACTCGAACTATGTGGGTTCTGATTCCTTTTCCTAAACAAAGGATACGTAGGTAGCCCATTTATGGGTTCGATCCCAACTTTGAAATAATCCCTGTCCTTCTGAATGACGATAAACTTCAAGTGCCCCACTGAGTGGCTTTAAAACCAGCCTGGTCATCATAATGACCAAGAGACTTTTATATAAATGTTTTGAAGGATACCATTGACCAAGAATCTCTAAACAGATATAGATGATTCTCTATTGATGAAGAACCTCGAATACATATAAAAGATTCTCTAAATTTCTTGCATATTTAATCATTGATTGTTAAAACTAAAGTAAAGCACATTTTATACTTGGTAATGTAATAAGGATTCACGAACATAACTTAAATCTATAAAGAGAGTCCCGGAGTAGACAATAATTCCCCTCAAAAAGGTGTGATGAGTCCGACCTCCCATCCTCTCGACCAATGCAAATTCCTAAGCCTCATCAGTCCACAAGATAATGAGCGCCTACCTTTGGAAAGTGGGTCCAAACGAATGTGGAATCATTGGATGTTTCCAGTTCTACGAACAAACCCGCTAGAAACCGATCGGAACGTTTTAATCTCCCGTCAAGGAGGTCATCCCCGAAATCCGTGCGAAACAAAAACGGTGAACCTGACGTGAATCCTTAACCAAGTTAAAGTGATGTTCTTCTTATTTGTTAGGCCCCTTGGGCCAACAAAGAAATCATTGACATGTGCTCATCCAAAAGATACAGTGGCCAGATTCATCTTGATTATGTCTGTTATATGGAACAAGCACTCTTTTCTCAAGATCTTCTGCAAAATGGCTTTCCTTAAATACACCTCTACTGTGAGGTCTGCTGCTGTGAAAACTAATGCTGCTACTCCTGCTGGAACGTCATCCGCTCTTAGGATGACATCACCAACTCAGCGTCTTCAACGCTGGGTTTCTAATGCACTGGTTAAGGAGTACCGTCGCAACGGTACTATCCCAACTCTGGAGGCCGCTCGTCAAGCCCTCCAAGTTAACAACTCTACCTGTTCGTCCGGACAACGGCGGCCAGAGATCAAGAAGCAGGCGGTGCTGACTACCGTCTCCAACCGTTTCGGGTCGTTATCCCCGGAACGCAATTTCTATTCACTCCCTTACTCTGAGGAAGTGAATGAGAAGGTCCCGCAAGACCTTAATTCAAAAAGACAGGAGTCCTTCTCAAGGGATCCCATCAACAATCGCCGCCAGACTCGTGCGGTAGTGCGCCCTCAACATGATGAGGGTACCGACTCCAGGCATTCAGCTCAGGTTCCTCGAACTCGAGCAGGCAAGATGAACCGCCAGAGAAAGAATCCGGTGAACAATGGGCAGGTTGTCATCCCTGCCATCTCCAGAGAAGTCCACCAACCTAACTTGGTGGCAAACAATGAGCATGCACACACACCTGCCCGTTTTAATTCCTCTGTCCAGCAGACTCGTCTGGCAGCATCAAGCCAATCCCGCCAGGCAATTCCGGCGGAGTACTGTAGGCAGGAACATACACCTGCTTATACATCACCAGTTAGTCAGCAGGCTCGTCTGACTACATATGATGGATCTCGTCAACCGCGTTTGGCGAATTGTAATCAGCAGGCACATACACCTGCTAATACTAATCAAGCCTACCAACAGTCTCGCTTGGTAGCGCATGGAGAAGTCAGTCGGAAAGTCCCGACGACAAACAGGAGGCAGACTCAACTCTCTGCCTCCACACTTGAGTACTTTCAGGATTCACTGACAGGAAAAGGAGGACAGGAGCAGGCACATACACCTACTCCAAGCCCGGAATGGACGTATATCCCCGTTCTGGTGGCTGAAGTCACCAAACATATTTTGTCAATGGTGAAAGAGCAGAAGCAAATTCCTGCTCATATTCTGGATGCTTGCCAGGATATCATAACAGATTCAGCATCATCACAGGGACAGACACATAAATCTATCCCTAGCAGTGGAGTGACACATCAACGATTCACTCCGGAACAGACACACACATCTGTTCCAGTCCAAGAGGGTTATGGGGCATACTCCCCCATATCAAACGGACAACCAAGTCAGGCACATACACCTGATTTGAGTGGAGATCGTCAGCCTAACCTGACCATCTTTCTTGATCAGGCACATACACCTGCTCAGAGTAACCACTTTCGTCAACAAGTGGTTTCTAAAGTGAGTAAGAAGGCATCTAAGAAAAAGATCCGCCCAGCACAGTCAGGAGATCAAAGGCCAATCTGCAACAAGGCCTTGCTCGATGCTGGAGTTCTTGAAGCCCTCAGACATTTATCTGTCGGAATTCAAGATTCTACTCCCTCAGTTCTCAATAACGAGAACATTAATTTTGAAGGTCTTCAACAGACACTTCCTCATGAAGGCTTGCTTCATGAAAGTTCGGTCAATCTTGAAGTTTCTTCTTCAGATGAGAGCCACAGGAACCCTCTGTGTGTTCAGAAGACCAAGGAGCAAGAGATTTCATCTTTTGCTGTAACCCATCATGACGGTCCTCCTCATGGTGATGAATTTCGCTGCGAAATTCCTCTCCATAGTAGTGATTCACGTTGTCTCAAAAATTCTTCAGAAGGCAATGTAGTGACGAGAAATCCCTCCTATCTCGAGGCACTTGCAAACGTAAAACCAGTCATGTCTGATGCTTTACTATCGGCAGGTGAAACTCTTTCTCCATCAGAAGATAGCCTGGGGTTCAGGTTATTCTCCGAACCATCCCTGGGTCATTCATCTTCCAGCATGAATAGTGATATATCTACCAATCTTGTTGAATCCGATGAAGCAACAAGGAAACACCAACTCTGGTCCAAACAGGTAGAAGAATCTTCATTTAATGATAAAGAGGAAATGCTGAACATGAGGAAAAAACTGGAAAAAGGTGAAGTACCAGTCATGTTTTGGCCTTTGGATGACTCCCAGTACGACATTCCAAAGATGTTGACGGATGATGGAATCCATGATATTCGTCTCAACATATGGAAGACTCTTTGTCAATTAAAGAAGAAGGTATTATCTTACGATGAATATGAAAATCATCTTAAGATAATAGAAGGGCTACAACGCCAGATTGATTTGGCATCTCTATCAGTCTCTCGGTATCCGAAGGCTAAAAAGAAACAAATAACCCTTCAACGTTCATGCCTTGACGCACTAAGAAAATTGTGTCAGTTAATTGCCAATGCTCCATCTGATGTTCATATCGGAGGATGGGGTGTTCACGGAGCACTACATTTCACAGTGCTTTCTAGTCAGCAAATCCCGCCGAAAATGGTCTCATGCAATGTTATTTCCCATGGCCAGCCACAGTCAATGGGCTTTGTTCATAATCAAAAGCTTGCTCAAGAACAGGCTTCAACTAGTTCCTCTCAAAATCAAGTATATAGAGAACAAGTTGTTGAATTTCTCCTACATCAAGCAGGAGAGAATATTGCACAAGCCTCTCGTCTGGAGAAAACACGTCATCAAATGACAGAAGTTTCGGAAATCATCCAATGATCTGTTGAACCAGGTGATAAAAGTGGATACAGGTTAATGCATCCAACTAATTTCTGAACTAAGATTCGCAAGATCAAGAGAGATTTTAAGAAGATCTCAGACATAGCATGTCAAGAGACACCCCAGCTTGCCAGACTGGGGACTTCTCTAACCCAACCCTCAGAGTCAACAAATGGGATTCGAGGAGTTGAGCGGAAGCAGCAGGAACATCCCCAGTCCACCGGACTGGGGACTTTTTCAAATCCTCGATCCCTCTCTCAGAGAAAGTCAGTATTCTCTCGATTAGGGAATAAGCCTCAAGAGGAACGAAGAGCCAAGCCATCAGGAGATTCTCTCCAAGTGACGGTTCTCCAAGAAGTTCCTGAGGGATCAAGTCAACGGAATGCCATGTATCATCATGGACATAGAAGAAGACAATATCACAGAAATGCTGATAGAAAGGATTCCATGCAATATGCATCCATTAATGTCATCAATGCCGTTGCTGCTGATTCACCAGATGAGGCTCAATCAGAGGGATCATATGAAGAGGTTCCTACTCAAGAAGTTGCACACACAGACTTAAATGAAGAAGGTGTGCTCACACATAATCAAAGGCTTACCCAAAATCTGGGTATTCCTTCAAGTAACCCACTTCCCCCTCTCCGAAAAGGATCCAATAAGGGGAAAGGAAAGAATCAGGTTACTTCTCACCCTTCCTCTGAAGGAGGTCAATCACTCTCATTAGAGCAAAGGTTTGCACAACAGGAGGAAGAAATGAAATAATTAAGAAGGTTGAATGCAGAACTACTTCAGAGTAGTCTTCTTCTTAAGAATGCTGAAGTCCGACAGCCGAAGGAATTTGTTGTAACTACTGAGATGGATCAAGAATATCCTCCTTTATCAGTACACCCACAGAGGTCTAATCCTACGGGTCAAATGCAACAACAGTTGGCAGCACTACCATCAGTTGCAGCACCAACCACCACGTCTGTCCAAGCTCCATTCACTGCACCTACCCAAAACCAAGTTCAACCTGACGTTTCTCAAAAGTTAATAACTACTATTGAGTCATTAACAACTCGGTTAGAAACTATGGAAGGGAAACAGACGCAAGTTCAACCTGAAAAGAAAGTTTACCATGAATGGGTAGATTCAATTTCTCCTCCATCCAGTTTTGGAAACCCTGTTTTCCCTACTTTCAATGGATCAGGCGACCCTGAACAACATTTGACGCATTACGTGTCTTGTTGTGATCCTATGATGGGAACTCCAGAGCAGCAAGAAGTAGTGAAACTCAGATGCTTCGTGCGAACCTTGCAAGGACCAGCTTTTGTCTGGTATACAAGCTTGCAATCCCGGTCAGTCATCGGATGGGAGGATCTTCGTCAAAAATTCCTTCTTCAGTTTAGCTCAACTTTTCCAAAAACAAAAGTTTTCGATCTTACAAACTGCAAGCAAAGGGAGAATGAAAGAGTCTCTGATTTCATTGCTCGTTGGAAGGGATTAACGTATTCCATGAGTTTAGCACTCCCTCATGAGGAATTGTTGCCAATCTGTGTGGCAAATCTGCGTGACGAATTACGCACGCCATTGATCCCTGTGAAATACATAGGAGGGTTTCGAGACCTTACTTTAATCGCTCAGCAGATTGAAGATTCCCTTATACAGGCTAAGGTTAAATCTCGTGTAATTCCATCAGCTCCAGGAAGAAGAATGGGTAAAGCAGAAACTGCCACAGTTATGCTTAAACAAGCACCTGTACCTATATCTACTTCAAAACCTTCATCTTCTCGAAGGACTCCACCTCCTGAACGCCAACAACAAATGCCGTTTCGTCCAAATGATCAAAGAGATCAATGACGAAAACAATTTGAGGATATGAAGAGTAAAACATACTCTTTCCGAAGTGAGCAAGTTCCTGGTTACTTCATTTCAGATCTGGAAAATAATTTGGTTCAATTACCAGTGCCGAAGAGGCCAAACAAGGAAGGAGATGAAGACCGTCCCAATTATTGTCCCTTTCATCAAATGTTGGGGCATCCCATCCAGGAGTGTTTTGTCTTTAAAGACCTCCTGCAAAAGATGGTCGACTTGGGACAAGTCAAATTGAAGGGTTCTTCAGCTCATGTAGCGTGTATTACCGCTACAGATCCAGAGGAAGGAGGCGAGTGGCAGGAAGTCAAAAGCAAAACTGCGAAAAAATATGATGATTGGATGGTCAGAAAGACAATCAATCGGACCCATTCCATTTTGCGAACACAATTGAAGAAGCCAATTGTGTCTCCTACAAAAGCTGCAGTAAAGTCTCTATCAAAAGACAAATCCTCAAAAGGGCAGTGCAATTCAAAGAAGAAAGAGGAATTAGGAGAAGATGAGTATGTATCAAAGCCTAAATTGTCTTTGACTCTGGCAGATTTCATGCCATCTACTTCAAAGCCACGGGCACCGCCCCATCAAATGGCACAGCCTAAACAGGCTAACCAGGCAGAGTCTTTATCAGACGAAGAGTTAATCTTTGGTTCTGTTAATATAATTCAATTAACAGATTCATATTCTAGTCTTGATGAGCCTGAATTCCCTATATCAAATAAGGGAATCCGAAGAGGTTCTAGAGGTTCAGGATATAGGGGAAGACGTGGATCTTTCCAAAGCCACTACTCTAATTTTACCCCTACTAGCACTGTATATGCAGCAGAAACTCGTGGTAGAGCCCTTCAGCGAGCTCAAAAAGAACAAGCAAGTTCTTCTGCCAATGACCAACTCAGTTTTGGCACAATTATTTTGGAAGACCGATTAAAGGTTCCATCTTCTTTATCTCAGCAAGTAAATGGATCTAATCAGTCTAATATTCCAAAACCAAGGATGTTGCCAACTTCAATACAAGATGCATCAGCTTCCAAAGCATCTGCTTCCAAGGTACCTGCTAAACCGCATATTCCTATTGGGAAACGCAGACCACTAGATCAAAAGTATGATATATTGAAACACTTGGCCCAAGTACCAGCCAAGTTATCAATTTTGGATACTTTGAATCTGTCAAAATATCTCCGGGAAGCACTCATCGAAGCTTTGTCAAGTCCTCAGGAGTTTGAAGCTGAAATTGCTGCAGTTGAAATCTATCACATAGAGAATAATCCTGTATAATGCCATGCAGTGATATCTTTTACTGATAAAGATGAATATGATGTTGTGCATGGGCACATAAAACCTTTCTACTTATCTGGAAAAGTCAATGGTATAGATGTTCGAAGAGCTTTCATTGACAATGGTTCAGGAGTCAACCTCATGCCCATTCGTACACTTCGTCGATTGGGCCTCACGGAATCTGATTTATCTCCTTCTACCATGATTTTGCAAGGATATGATAAAAATGAACAAGAACCACCGGGAGAAGTTACACTCAGAACTCAGTTTGGAGATCTTGTTTCCAATTCAGATTTCATGATTTTTGATCAAGACTCAGCTTTCAATATCTTGCTTGGAAGACCCTGGCTACATCAGCATGTAGCTATTCCGTCATCATACCATCAATGTCTCAAATAATGTTTCGATGGTCAAGTTGGAACATTGTATGGTGATAAGGCCCCGTTCAAGACATGTGAGTCTCAATACATTGAGACGGAATTTTATCACATGAAGGGAAGAGAAAAATCTACAATGAAGGAAATTACCAAAGTTAATGCTCCATATGGTTTGGAGAAAATTCCAATAAATCCATTTTCACATGTGAGTACAGATTATGTATTACCTATCAGTCAAATTGACAAAATAGGCCCAAATCAAAATACTCTTATAGAAAGATCCATAATGTCAATTACGGCAATCGAGCCAGACAACATGGGAGAAATTGGTAACTTACCAAGCAGTGATGAAAGCATAAGTGGTGACGTTTTCATTTCATCTGCTGAAATACAACAAGTCTATACTTCGCTAATCAGGCCAGAAGAAGTTATAGCAACACCAGAGGTGAATAATGATGTCGATTCTCAATCCATCATCCCCTCTTTATTTCCCAAAGAAGACCCTTTATCATCAATAGGGTCGGAAATGGAAGCTTCTTCTTCAAAATGTGAAAATTTTGACATCTCTTATGATAATGAGAATTTTGTTTTTTCATCTACTTTGCAAGTAGAAACGGAAGAAATAACACATGATGAAGAGGAAGAGGAAGATCTTAGAGATGCTCCTCCAGCATTTGAAGAGGGTATCTCTACCACTGTGGATGAACTCAGAGAAGTAAATCTGGGTACAAAGAAAGATCCACGCCCCACTTTAATTAGTGCAGCCATGACCCTTGAAGAGCAAGAGATGTATATTTCTTTTCTAAAGCAAAATAAAGATATTTTTGCCTGGAATTATATAGAGATTCCTGGCCTTGATCCTGATGTTGCCACCCATCATTTGGGTTTTCCAAAAGAACATCGAGGATTCAAGCAAGCCGCGAGAAGAACACACCCAACCTATGCTTCCAAAATTGAGGCTGAAGTGGATAAACTTATCAAAGCTAACTTCGTCAGAGAAGTTAAATATCCCAAGTGGTTGGATAATATTGTCCCTGTAAAGAAGAAGAACGGACAAATTAGGGTTTGCATCGATTTCAGAGATCTTAATCGGTATTGTCCTAAAGATGATTTCCCAGTTCCGATTACAGAACTCTTAATTGATGCGATGGCTGGCTATGAAGTACTTTCTTTCATGGATGGATATTCTGGATATAATCAGATCCGAATGGCCCCAGAAGATGAGGAATATACAGCCTTTAGAGCTCCTCAAGGTGTGTTTTGTTACCGAGTGATGCCCTTTGGTTTAAAGAATGCAGGTGCAACATATCAACGCGCCATGCATCGTATCTTCAAATCTCTTTTAGGGAAGTTTGTTGAATGCTATGTAGATGATTTGGTGGTTAAATCCAAACAATGTTCTAATCACTTGGCTGATTTGGAAGTCATATTCCACAAGCTTCGACAACATAATTTGAAGATGAACCCCTTAAAATGTGCTTTTGGGGTAACCTCAGGAAAATTCCTCGGCTTTATTGTACGCCATCGTGGTATTGAAGTCGATCCTGAGAAGACCAAATCAATCCTTGGTATGTCACCTCCTCAGAATTTGAAAGAATTAAGAGGAATTCAAGGACACTTAGCCTATATTCGGCGTTTCATCGCCAATTTGGCAGGCAAAAGTTTACCCTTTACCAAATTATTGAAGAAAGGAGTCACTTACCAGTGGACTGAAGAATGTCAAGAAGCATTTGATGTTCTCAAGAAATACCTCTTGAGTCCACCAGTACTCATGCCACCTGTTGAGGGTAGACCTCTTATCCTCTATGTGACAGCTTTAGAGCGATCATTGGGTGCCTTTCTCGCTCAAAAGAATGATGCTGGGAATGAAAATAGTCTCTACTATCTCAGTAGAACTATGCTTGAAGCAGAAACCCGGTATTCAAGTATTGAAAAGTGCTGCCTAGCATTAATCTTTGCAGTTCAGAAACTGAGACACTACCTGCAACATCATGAGGTCCAATTGGTATCTCGTAATAATCCGCTCAAATTCATCCTTAGTCGTCCAATGCTTACAGGACGTCTGGCAAGGTGGGCGGTTATTCTACAACAGTTCGACATTCAGTATGTGTCTCAAAAGGCAATTAAGGGCCAAGCTCTGGCTGATTTCCTGGCTGAACATCCTTCAGTGGAAGACACGTATTCAGATATCGAACTCCCTGATGAGGAAGTTTTCTCTATTCAAGAGAGTCCTCAAACATGGGAAATGTATTTTGATGGTGCTTCTAGAAGTCCAACAGGGAAGAAAATGGAAAATCCTAAATTCAACAAAGTTGGTTTAGGAATTGTGCTCATTTCTCCAGATAAGGCAGTGTTACCTTATTCCTTTTTGTTGTGGGAAGGTAGTACCAATAATGAAGCTGAATACCAAGCTCTCATTACAGGCTTGGAGTTAGCACTTCAAGCATAAGTGAATCACTTAAAGGTGAAAGGTGATTCAGACCTGGTAATCAAACAAGTCAATGGGGATTATACCATCATTAAAGAAGAATTAATCCCTTTGTATGATTACGTCAGAGAGTTAATGTCGGAATTCCCATCAGAACCGACATTTTCTTATGTCCCAAGATCACAAAATGCTCAAGCTGATGCACTGGCTAATATAGCCACAGCTTTAGCAGATCCAAATAGGGACGAGACAACCATCTGTATTGCCCACCGTCGTGCAATTTCACCTTATGTTCAAGTCAGAACAGAGGAAATTAATGAAATTAGTCCCATTCCTGAACCATATGGTCATACTATAGGATGGATGTCACCTATCAGGGAATACCTTCAAAATGGAACACTTCCACCTGATAGAGCTGAGAAAGAAAAAATTCGGCGATGTGTGGTCAATTTTACTCTTTATGATAGCCCAAACCACCTCGAGAAAATTCTTTATAAACGTGGTTTTGATGGAGTTCTCTTCAGATGTATTTATGGTGAAGAGACAATGGCTGTCATAAAAGAAGTGCATGCAGGAGTCTGTGGTGCCCACCAGTCTGGACATAGACTATCTGATCAAATTCGAAGGCTTGGATACTTTTGGCCTTCAATGATACAAGATTGTGTTAATTTCACAAAGAAGTTTCATTCATGCCAAGTATATGCCAACTTCATTCATAAACCTCCAGAGTTACTTCATACAGCTAAATACTCATGGCCATTTTCTACATGGGGAATGGATGTGGTGGGGCCTTACCCTTCAGCTACGGCCAAGCAGTTTAAGTACATTCTTACTGCTACTGATTTCTTTTCCAAATGGGCAGAGGCAGTACCTCTCAAAGAAGTCAATTCTAAATGCATTGTTAGCTTCATCAAGTCTAACATCATTACTAGATTTGGTGTCCCTCATACCATATTGATGGACAACGGCACCAACTTCTGTTCTTCTGAGGTAAAGAAATTGTATCAAGAATACAACATTAAGTCCAACCATTCATCTCGATATCATGCAGCGGCTAATGTCCAGATAGAGGCCTTCAACAAGACTCTTTCAAATATACTGCAAAAGATGGTGGATAAAGATAAGAAGTCATGGCCTGATAAACTCTTTCATGCTTTATGGGCTTATCGGACTACCACTCGCAATGCAATGCGGTCAACTCCATATTCATTGGTATATGGAACAGAAGCAGTCTTTCCAATTGAAGTTCAATTGCCCTCACTCAGAATAGCCATTTGTGATCAGTTATCTACAGATGAGAAATCCCAAAAGCGGTTGAATGAATTGGAACAGTTAGATGAGAAAAGATTGTGCACTTTGCATCACTTGGAAATCTATCAGAATCGAATAACACGAGCTTTTAACAAAAAAGTTTGTCTTCGTTCATTCATTCAGGGAGAATTGGTATTGGTTCTCAGAGCACCAATGATACCAGGAAAGAATCCTCCCAATCTTGAACCAAAATGGGAAGGACCTTATTCAATACATAAGGTCTACTCCAATGGAGCATATTCTCTAATCTTAATGGATGGAGAACACATCACGACTCCAACTAATGCCAGATTTCTGAAGAAGTATTTTGTATAAACACAAAATATTGTTCCCAGATCCAAAAACAATCACATTGGTTCATATTCTGTCCTACATGACATTAAACTGTATTATGTCCTATCTACATGAAATTAAACTGTATAGAAGTTCCATATTTTTTCCGAGATGACATTAAACTATATTTTGTCCTACATGACACTAAAATGTATTTTGTCCTAGCAACATGACATTAAACTGTGTGGCACTTCCAATGTCCAGCATGACGATAAACTGTAAAAAGTCCCCAGAACTGATATCCTCGTATTGGTTCACCTTAGTCCTAGCTACATGACTTTAAACTGTACAGCACCAGTTCTTCCTTGCTATATGACGTTAAACTATACAGCAATGGTCCAGTATGACTTTAAACTGCAACTTCGTCCCACACGACATTAAACTGTGAAAAAGTTCCCTAAACCGTCCAGCATGACCTTAAACTGCATCATCCCTGGTCCATGTATATGACCATAAACTATTTGAAAATCCTTTATGTCCAGCAAGACATTAAACTGTGACGTCCTAACTACATGACGCTAAACTGTATAAAAGTCCCTCACGTCCGGAAAGACGTTAAACTATATAATCTCAAAAGTCCAGTATGACATTAAACTGCACCATTCACGGTCCATGCATATGACCTTAAACTATTCGCACTTTCGTCCGACATGACGTTAAAATGGTACACTCTTTTGTCCTTACTGCATGACATTAAACTGCACAGTCCCCCTTTCGTCCAATATGACGTTAAAGTATTTTATCCCCATCGTCCTAACTATATGACACTAAACTGTACAGAAAATCCTTGATATGTCCTACATGACATTAAACTGTATTTTGTCCCTGCTACATGACAATAAACTGTGCAGCACCAATAGTCCTAACTTCAAGACTTTAAACTGCATAGTCCCTTTTTTATGTCCTACATGACATTAAACTGTGCATCGTTAAGGTTGTTATTACCTCTTGTTTCTCACACCGAGTATGACTCACGTGAGCTTAGAGCGAACAACAACCATAACACTCCCTTTGGGCCACTAACCATGTATAAGTCCCAACAACATTTTTTATTTAGATCATTGTCCACAAGAACAACTTGATCATTAATTCATTCTTTAATTGAACTACACGGACTTTGATCCTTGCCCTCCAGGCTGGGTATGTAGGCAACCTCCCAGGGTTCAAGCCCAAAAAATAATCTCTTCACATCGGTTCACCACCATCTCATATGATGTTGATTTGTGAAACCGCCCCTGGAATCAATATCTTTACATTGATTCACTTTCGTCCTTGTTATATGACGTTAAACTATGCAACACTTTTGTCCGGTACGACAATAAACTACAATATTCTTTGATTTCCTCATTTTGAGAGAGAACTATTATTGACATTGATTTTTCAATCATGGTTTTCATTTTCAAAAGACTACATGCATACATGGTAATGCCTAAACTTTTTATCTTAGGTTAAACCATCATTGTACTAAAGTCCCCTTTCACCCTTCACATGTACGAACCAAATTTGTACAAAGGGTAGTTCTAGAACTACGTGGGCTTGATTCCCATCCTTATGGGATACGTAGGAACATTCGAGTATCCCTCGAATCCAGTCCCAAGTCTTTTGGGCCTAACCCCAAATTTCACTTTCAGTCCCTTGGCTGAAAAGTCCTCATGAAAACACACACTGTGTATTCTTTATTATGGTCCGAATTCTATGACCCTAAACTAAGATTTCTCACACTTTCGTCCTGCACGACGTTAAACTGCATTTCAAGAACTACGTATGGCTTGATTCTCATTCTTATGAGATACGTAGTGAAGTCCAAATTTCAATTCAGGACCCAGCCACAACATGATTATGGTTTTCATTGACCTATGTATCTCTATATACATTGGAAAATACCCATCTTTATGTGTTATAATCCTAACCTTAAATATTTTCAGATCTTCATAACCCTTTTCATGACTTCTAGTCACAAAAATGTCAAACTTCTGAGAATTCTTTTTCTTGACTATGCAGCACGTGCCCATAGGTGGCCTTGCATAAACAGTCCACATAACAGACTTGTCAGCCAAAAGATGCTATTTATTTGACCATGCAGCCAATGCCCTTAGGTGGCCCTGCATATTTCAACCCCCTAACGGGTTTTGTTAAATAATAGTAACTTCATTCTTGGGAAGAATGCCTCTTTTGTCCTTATTTGTCTTAAACGACAGTATGTAGGGATCCGCAAAAAATAGCCATCCTTAACATATTTGTCCCATATCCTTTTTCATGATCTGAAAGTATTCAAGTCTATGGTTTATTCTTCTTCCCTATGTTTGGGTCAGACCTTCGTAGGAGTGATATTCATCCAGTTCTTCGATATTCTTGTTCGGAAATATCTTCTCCATATTCAAGTACCTCTTTCCATACAACAAACTCTATACTTTAGAAAATTTGAATCTCCATAAACTTTCACTGGCTTTTAGCACTAAGAAAGTAAATTTCTGGGAGTTCTTTTTCCTGACTATGCAGCACGTGCCCATAGGTGGCCTTGCATAAACAGTCCACATAACAGACTTGTCAGCCGAAAGATACTATTTATTTGACCATGCAGCCAATGCCCATAGGTGGCCCTGCATATTTCAACCCCCTAACGGGTTTTGTTAAATAATAGTAACTTCATTCTTGGAAACTACTTCTTCTAATGCCTTTTAGCTCTTTTTCATATCATTCCTCAGATTCAAATATTCTTAAGCCATAGTTTACATTTTTTTTCTCTCATACTTGAGTTTGGTAATTTGTTTTCAGATAAATTGTCAAGGAATTGAATCAATTTTAATCCATTTCGGTCAAAGCTATTTCGACCTTAAACATTAGCCCATTTATGTCCGGCATGCATGACTTTAAACTGCCCACACAAAAGACAAAGGAACTCTGAATAAAAGTCAAGTTCCAGCTCACTAAATATACATTTTTTGTATGATTTAGGTAATATTGAGCAATTAAAAGGTTCAAAGTATGTAGGATTATTTGTAATAATCCTAGTAAAAATCAAACTATGCTTACTGGGCCCATTGGCTTAAGTAAATTTGAAGCAGGTAGTGAAAAGAATGCAGGTACAAATGATTGAAGACGAAAGTGTTTTTCATTGATACACAAGAGTTAGAAGGACATCCACAGACTGGAGTCTCTTCTCTTTTTCGAGAATTACAAGAGGCTTTCTGTCACATACGTAACCTATTTTAGGGTTATTTTAAATTTATTTTCCACTCATTATTTGTTTTGGTGGTTTCCAAAGGTTTTATTGAGAATAGGTGAGTTTTCATGAATTGGGCCAAACTGCGAGCCCAATTCCAGATTTAAAAATAAATTTTGTTTCATTTATAACTTTTTCAATTTTTAATATTTTTGACTCATTACAACTCCTAATTGTTCTCCCCTGATATATTAACCCCAAATTTAAATTTGGGGCCTTTATAAATCCATAAGCATGGGGGGATTTTTGTTTTTATTTGAGAATTGGGCCAACCCGAAGGCCCATTTTCCTGTTTTAAATTGTTTCATTAATTTATTAATATCTTATTCATTAAAATGGATTTTTCGGTGATTCCACCTCCCTATCGACCCTAAGAAGCCCAGGCGCGCCCCCATGCCCTCCTCCCACAATTTGGAGCTCGATAGAGTCGCTAAAATAGTCGAAACTTTCTGGATTTCAGAAATCGTCCAGATTTTGGAGAGGTAAATTGATCCTTTCATAACTCCTTCTATTCTTAATCTTTTTCCTCCATTACAATTCCTAAATGACCTAATAATTCTTGTGAGACCATACCCTGAGTTTTGGCCGTTTTAAATTTCAGATTCTAGTGTTTTGGTGAGATTCATTCTAGATTTCTCAAGTAAGTTTGTCCATTTCTTTTCCTCTTTCAAATTGCTTAGGGTTTCTTCCCTAATTCTTGAATTATAAAAAAATTCCAGAAGTTAGGTTTCGTTCATAGGTTCTAAATTACTGTATTTTGGGTGAAATATTGAGGTTTTAGGTTTCTTTTTACTTCCTTGAGGTGCGGCGGTCATGCGGTTGATGTTTCGCCCCAATATTTGAGGGTTTCGACACATTCGGTAGGTGATTCCGTGGGTAACCATTTAATGATGAGTTAGTTTGCTTGATTAAATAATTTTTCATGTTCCTTATGTGCTGTGCATTATGAGAAAACCATTTTTGGTTGCAATAGTAAAGCATTTGTTTTTAAAGTTACATTTTTTCTTGAAGTGTGTATTTTTCAAATGTATTTCATGTGTTATATCTTGTGGTAGTTTTGTAAAATGTGGAAGTGATTTATTAGTTGTTGAAAGGGGCTGCCTATTATGGTTAGGTAATGATATAGTTACATGTGGGCCTAAAAATGGGGTGTATTTGAATGGTTTTATTTTTATAACCTTGTTATACTCCTTGAAAGTGTTTTATGGATTTGTGTGTTCTCATGGGTATCTTTTGTGATATTATTCAACGTGATTATATAACATTTGAATGTGGATTATTTCATGTTTATTGGGCTGCCAATTCTGTTTTGGTAGGGTCTTGGTGTGCTTTTGGCTTAAAAAGAGATTTTTGAAATGGATTTTATGTGCAAAGTTTGGGTATACTCTTTATAATTGTTTTATGAAAGTTTTGAATGCTTTATTGGGTTGTGTAATAGGTGAAACTATATCAGAAAACTGTTTTGGTAGGAGTATATTTTTAAAAGGTCCATTTCATTTGTGAAAAGTCTGTTATGTGATATATATCATCTTGGAAATATTTTATTAAATTGTTTGAAGGAGATATTTTGGAGTAAAAGTGATGTGAAAGTGATGTGGAGTGTTTTGTGTGAGTGTGATGTGAAAAATTGAATTTTTGATTATGAAAGAAGTGTTATATTCCATGTGTGTGGGCTGTTATATGAGTTTATATATCTTATAATTGTTTTATAAAATTGTTTAATGGTTTTGTGGAAGTGTTGAAGAAATGTGAAATGTGTTGTGGGCTATTTTGGTGTGATTCGGATTTCAAAATCATTTTGAATGAAAAATGGATTTTTGTGACTTGTGTGGTATACATATGGGCTGTTTGGTGAATTTGTGATGTGGAAATGATATTTTCATGTTCAATGTACATTTCTTGACGTGTTGAACATGTTTGAGCACAAGGGGAAAACCTGGGTATCTAGGTGGGTGGACGTGTACTAGTATGCTAGTGAATCCGTGGGGTTTGGCCTCAGTTTCACTTAGCAAGATTGACGCTTACAACTCTAACTAAAATATGATGATGATGATTGGTGACCACTAGGTTATGGGTATGTTCCCTACTAGTGGATCGTGCACGAGAATAGATATTTGTGATGGTTACTCTCACCGAGATACGAGGTACCTGGGACCCACAACTAGCTAGTGCCTAGGTGTTACTTCCTATTTCTTGTGCTCATTATTTACATTGTACTTACCGTCGGCATACGGTATAGTTGGCTGGAAAATTCAGTATTGTTGAAATTATTTTTAAAAGTGATGATTCTTAATGATAGCCCACTTGAAAACTATTTTTATTCAAAGTAGCATCCTTTAGAAATTGTAACTAGCTTTTCATGTTTTTGAAAACTTGCATGCTTTTCGTCATTAAATGTTTATCACATGGAATCTCTTAGTGGTGGTATCCTACTGGGCATTGTCTCACACCCTACTTACACCCTTGGGTGTAAGTAGACATGGTTGTTTTTTTTGTCGCAGGTTGGGTACAGTTTGTTTGTTCCAGTGGTTCGGGTTTCTAGCAGGTCCTTGGTGGTGAAGTCTTGTGGAGGTGGCTTGTGGGCGGTGCCCCTTGCCATGAGGGTTCTTGGGCTGTCCTTATTTGGATTTGTAACTTTGGTATAGACCTTTTGAGTTGTTTTAAGCCATATAATTCAGTTCTGAATTTTTGTAAAAGATTGTTTGGTTTGAAAAATCCAGATTTGTTTCATTGGATTCTTTTGTTGTTTTATGTTTATAAACTCAGGTAAATCGTTCCCAATTTTCATTTTATGATACCCGGGCACTTGTGCCAGCCCGTGGGGATCGGGAACGCCCCTTGGATCATGTCACGGGCTGGTTTTGGTGCCGGTTTTGGCGGTGACCAGATTCGGTTCTTGACAAAATGGTATCAGAGGAGGTTCAGGTTAACTCTTTGGGTCATGTTATTTGGGGAAGAGTCAGGATAGTATGGAGTTAGGATTGTTGGGAAATGGAATTCTAGTTATGGTTAGTGTGCCTGATCACCACACCTCATAATGGGATTCAAGTTTCCAAGAGAAATCGGTATTTATCTAAGTCCTTCGGTTTTCTTGGTTCGATGATGATTAAGGGAAATGAAAAGAGTGTTGGGTTAATGGTCCTAGTGAGCTCGCAAGGCCTGGAAAGCCATGTGGAGCCAAGGATATTCCCTAGAACACTCTCTGTGACAGTGAGGTGATTGGAATATGGCTTCCAACCATATTTCCAAGTCACCCACTGAAACTAGTTTCCTCTTGCACTGTTTTGTGCTTAGGTTTTGAAACCTTAGCACTTTGGTTTTAAGAAGTGTAAAGTTTTTGTGAAATGATTTTCAAATAAAGAGGGAATGGTTTGGTTTATGAAATGGCATAACTGAATTTTCAGAATTGTTTTGAAATGTAAAATGGTGTGCTTAAACCTGTTTGAAAGCAGGAACTATATTGAAGTTGGTTTTGAAAAGTGTTTCCAATAGAGTTTTCTAAAAAATCAGAGTGTGTTTTAATGGGATGAGATGTTTTGAAATTGATGTGAATATCTTGAAAGTGAGTTATTTTCTAAATGGTTGTGACTTTCTGAAAAAAAACAATTTAGATGTGAGTTGGGATTTTGATCTTGTGGTTAGCGGTTTTGAGAAAAAAAGGATGTGTTGGTTGACCGTTTTGGTTTTGAAAAGTGGAACAAATTTTTGTTCTAACCTTTGGTATTTTCGTGAGCAACCACATGCATGGGGTTATATGGGAAGATGGATGGTTGATGACATGACTCGATGAGTGTCGAGATGGATATGAGGAGGGTGCTCAGTGTGGCACTGAAACATGCATGTGTAAGGCTCATGGGGTACCATTGGTGGATGCGCTAACCGCTGAACCATTTGTTTTCAAAGAAATGTTTTTAAAGAGAAACATGAAGACTTGATGAATTGTTTGTAATGGTTTATATTATGTATTTTTTTTAAAATGTTGATGTTGTGGGATGTTTTGATTCCAAGAACCCCTCCTGTTTGAACTGTGTTTTGGGTTTGTGTTTGGTCGGTGAGCTGTGTTGTAGGGACGATTAGTGGTCTCTTTTGAAAAATGTTTTGGGATGCCTTTAAGGTGGTTCCCTTTAGGTGTTTGGATCTGGTTTGAGGCATGTTTTGACTAATGGACCAGCTTGGTTGGGTCCTTGGGTTCTCTCATTGGATAAGGTATGCCCCCATTAAGGGTTAATGCACAGCTGAAGTGCAATCCATATTGTTTCGCCATTGGAAAATCCTCCATTTGATTAATATAAGGAATATTTTATCGATCATTGTTGATTGAGTCTACACCCATTCATTTCATTGATTTTTGGATCCTCTTGTAGTGGTAAAGTTATTGTGGAAGGTTGAAAGAAACCTTAGTTTCTAATGTTTCATGATTCATCGAAGGTGGAAGTGTTCTTTGGTTGTAATTGTGGATGAGTGTCTCTATGGTGTCTAAGAGGACCTTTGGGTTCTTCAAAGTTTCTTTGATGCATTAATTCATGTTAAACCACCGGTGTGGGAAATATGGTCACGATAGGATATTGTGGCCACTTTCTAGAATTGTGTGTTGTTTGGGGATGTTGTATAAGGTCCCTCTCCATGAATTGTTTATATCAGTTGAAATGGTCATGTTTGGTGATGCCTTATGATGTCATGTACTCGATTGACTGTATAGGTGAAAGTAGTGAAATCCTCTGAGAGTCCCTGTTATGTTGGGCAAATGTCTCCCTTGGAAAAACTTCAAAATCATCTATTTTAGAGGAATGTGAGTGTAGGTGTTCTTTACTTCTATTGTTTCTCACCTGAAGAAACAAGTTGTGATGTGTGTGTATCTTCTCAGCCCTTGTTTCAGTGAAATATCGGGATAAGTTAAAGTGAGTTTGGAATGTGTTATGTCTAGAAAACTTATTTGGGACTGCGGTGTAGTTTTTGGTGGCACCGAAAAGAAGAATTCTCATTCAGTGGGTTTCCAAATATTAACTACGAGGCCGATGATGCTTCAATCATTTGAGCTCCAGCCATAGGTCTCGGAGAGAAGCTGGCTCGTAGTCAGGGAAAATCCCAGGGCCATTTAAACCCTTGTACAAAGTCCTATCTTTAGTATTAAAGATGGGAATAGTTCAAACCTATGGTTTCGTCATGGTTGAGCACATAGTTTGTGCACGTTTAGTAGTGGTCGTGTGCTAGGAAGCCATGTAGAAAGAATTATATTCATAGTTAGTGCACAGTTTCCCAAACCATGCAGACTAATCCTGCGCCCTTCCTAAATCTTTGATTTCTTTTTGGGTCTTTCTGTGTCGGCCCATGCTGGTCGGTTAAGATGGTCAGTTCTTATGGTGGGGAGACCCACTATGATTCTCATGAATATTCCTTCATAAACATTTAATGGAAGTATATCCCTTTTACTAGAGAGTATGTTTGGGCCTCCCACTATTAGTGTCTTGATTCTGTCTTGGGAAAACAATTTAAGTTGTCTCTTATGGTGGGGATCCCATTTCTGTCTCTTCATACGAGTAACTCATATTTTTTTTTCATTGGACTTGTCTGGGAAGTAGGTATTATCATTCAAAGATATCTAACAACCTACATATTCATTGGGTAAACATTGATATTGGAGAGTTTCCAATGGTTTAGTTATAGTAGGGAAGTGTAACCTTGTTCAATGTTGTTGTTTTTTTTGGGTAAATTGATTGAGTATTGTTAATATTGTATTTGAGGAGTTTTCATTTGGGATAATTCCTGAATGTACTTTATTGTTTCAGGAAAGTGGTGTAAGTTTGTTTTGTGACAGTATTCCTTCCATCATTGATCACTGGAGGTGTTTTGACCTTTGGGGGTGAAACCTGGCAAGGGTGTACCTATTGGTTTCTCAGTTGGGTTTGGTTGTTGATTTGACCTTGCTGTGACTTTCTGGGGCGGAAAGTTTTCAAGGTGGGGAGAATTGTCACGTACGTAACCTATTTTAGGGTTATTTTAAATTTATTTTCCACTCATTATTTGTTTTGGTGGTTTCCAAAGGTTTTATTGAGAATAGGTGAGTTTTCATGAATTGGGCCAAACTGCGAGCCCAATTCCAGATTTAAAAATAAATTTTGTTTCATTTATAACTTTTTCAATTTTTAATATTTTTGACTCATTCTAACTCCTAATTGTTCTCCCCTGATATATTAACCCCAAATTTAAATTTGGGGCCTTTATAAATCCATAAGCATGGGGGGATTTTTGTTTTTATTTGAGAATTGGGCCAACCCGAAGGCCCATTTTCCTGTTTTAAATTGTTTCATTAATTTATTAATATCTTATTCATTAAAATGGACTTTTCGGTGATTACACCTCCCTATCGACCCTAAGAAGCCCAGGCGCGCCCCCATTCCCTCCTCCCACAATTTGGAGCTCGATAGAGTCGCGAAAATAGTCGAAACTTTCTGGATTTCAGAAATCGTCCAGATTTTGGAGAGGTAAATTGATCCTTTCATAACTCCTTCTATTCTTAATCTTTTCCCTCCATTCCAATTCCTAAATGACCTAATAATTCTTTTGAGACCATACCCTGAGTTTTGGACGTTTTAAATTTCATATTCTAGTGTTTTGGGGAGATTCATTCTAGATTTCTCAAGTAAGTTTGTCCATTTCTTTTCCTCTTTCAAATTGCTTAGGGTTTCTTCCCTAATTCTTGAATTATAAAAAAATTCCAGAAGTTAGGTTTCGTTCATAGGTTATAAATTACTGTATTTTGGGTGAAATATTGAGGTTTTAGGTTTCTTTTTACTTCCTTGAGGTGCGGCGGTCATGCGGTTGATGTTTCGCCCCAATATTTGAGGGTTTCGACACATTCGGTAGGTGATTCCGTGGGTAACCATTTAATGATGAGTTAGTTTGCTTGATTAAATAATTTTTCATGTTCTTTATGTGCTGTGAATTATGAGAAAACCATTTTTGGTTGCAATAGTAAAGCATTTGTTTTTAAAGTTACATTTTTTCTTGAAGTGTGTATTTTTCAAATGTATTTCATGTGTTATATCTTGTGGTAGTTTTGTAAAATGTGGAAGTGATTTATTAGTTGTTGAAAGGGGCTGCCTATTATGGTTAGGTAATGATATAGTTCCATGTGGGCCTAAAAATGGGGTGTATTTGAATGGTTTTATTTGTATAACCTTGTTATACTCCTTGAAAGTGTTTTATGGATTTGTGTGTTCTCATGGGTATCTTTTGTGATATTATTCAACGTGATTATATAACATTTGAATGTGGATTATTTCATGTTTATTGGTCTGCCAATTCTGTTTTGGTAGGGTCTTGGTGTGATTTTGGCTTAAAAAGAGATTTTTGAAATGGATTTTATGTGCAAAGTTTGGGTATACTCTTTATAATTGTTTTATGAAAGTTTTGAATGCTTTATTGGGTTGTGTAATAGGTAAAACTATATCAGAAAACTGTTTTGGTAGGAGTATATTTTTAAAAGGTACATTTAATTTGTGAAAAGGCTGTTATGTGATATATATCATCTTGTAAATATTTTATTAAATTGTTTGAAGGAGATATTTTGGAGTAAAAGTGATGTGAAAGTGATGTGGAGTGTTTTGTGTGAGTGTGATGTGAAAAATTGAATTTTTGATTATGAAAGAAGTGTTATATTCCATGTGTGTGGGCTGTTATATGAGTTTATATATCTTATAATTGTTTTATAAAATTGTTTAATGGTTTTGTGGAAGTGTTGAAGAAATGTGAAATGTGTTGTGGGCTATTTTGGTGTGATTCGGATTTCAAAATCATTTTGAATGAAAAATGGATTTTTGTGACTTGTGTGGTATACATATGGGCTGTTTGGTGAATTTGTGATGTGGAAATGATATTTTCATGTTCAATGTACATTTATTGACGTGTTGAACATGTTTGAGCACAAGGGGAAAACCTGGGTATCTAGGTGGGTGGACATGTACTAGTATGCTAGTGAATCCGTGGGGTTTGGCCTCAGTTTCACTTAGCAAGATTGACGCTTACAACTCTAACTAAAATATGATGATGATGATTGGTGACCACTAGGTTATGGGTATGTTCCCTACTAGTGGCTCGTGCACGAGAATGGATATTTGTGATGGTTACTCTCACCGAGATACGAGGTACCTGGGACCCACAGCTAGCTAGTGCCTAGGTGTTACTTCCTATTTCTTGTGCTCATTATTTACATTGTACTTACCGTCGGCATACGGTATAGTTGGCTGGAAAATTCAGTATTGTTGAAATTATTTTTAAAAGTGATGATTCTTAATGATAGCCCACTTGAAAACTATTTTTATTCAAAGTAGAATCTTTTAGAAATTGTAACTAGCTTTTCATGTTTTTGAAAACTTGCATGATTTTCATCATTAAATGTTTATCACATGGAATATCTTAGTGGTGGTATCCTACTGGGCATTGTCTCACACCCTACTTACACCCTTGGGTGTAAGTAGACATGGTTGTTTTTGTTGTCGCAGGTTGGGTACAGTTTGTTTGTTCCAGTGGTTCGGGTTTCTAGCAGGTCCTTGGTGGTGAAGTCTTGTGGAGGTGGCTTATGGGCGGTGCCCCTTGCCATGAGGGTTCTTGGGCTGTCCTTATTTGGATTTGTAACTTTGGTATAGACCTTTTGAGTTGTTTTAAGCCATATAATTCAGTTCTGAATTTTTGTAAAAGATTGTTTGGTTTGAAAAATCCAGATTTGTTTCATTGGATTCTTTTGTTGTTTTATGTTTATAAACTCAGGTAAATCGTTCCCAATTTTCATTTTATGATACCCGGGCACTTGTGCCAGCCCGTGGGGATCGGGAACGCCCCTTGGGTCATGTCACGGGCTGGTTTTGGTGCCGGTTTTGGCGGTGACCAGATTCGGTTCGTGACACTTTCAACATAACACTTCATTTGATTTACGACATCCCGAGCTTCATCAGCAACCACCTGGAATTCATTCATTCAACTGGATACAATAAGAGATGCAGTGATACTAGCTCTTCTTGGAACAATTGTAAAAGGATGTTCTTGAGTGAGGTTTGAGAAAATTTTCTGCTGATCAAACAGTGACTCTGTTTCTGTCCAAGAAACTTTGAAGATGGTTACATGGATTTGAGAATGGAGCATTGGAAGTAAAGAGCCATTTGGAGAGAGTACTCTTTTCAGATATTGCTCTAATACCACGTTTGTCTTCTCTCCACCAACCATTAGTGGAAAACATTTCAGTCCATGGGTTTTCCATTTTCATATCTGCAAGGAAATGACATGGAGGAAGAATTTGAAAGTTCACACCATTGTTGTTACTCTTAATGCACAGCATAACCGAAATAGAGAAGTAGCACTGCAACTGCATCTCAGGTGTATAATTGTTTGCATTTGGAACATTGACTCCTTGCAGATGACCATGACCACACAGAGACAGGTAGATGCTCTGTGGGAAATTTAGATGATATTTCTTCAAGTACTTATCCAAATCTGGGAAAGTGCTGTCGCAGATATCATAGTAATCATGGCCAATAATGTTCATCATGTCATCAATCCGCTTGCTAGCCAGTTCATCAGCCGTTCCAATTCCCTTAGGATCCATTGAATTTGCACAAAAGTTGAACAAATTTAACTCTTAAATGGGTTTATTTTTCATAAAATTTGTGAAAAAATTCAGAAAAAATGGCCAAGGCATTAAGTCGCGCAAGTCTAAACAATGGCGCGCAAGTATTTCGTGTGCCGCGCTAGTTTTTGACGCGCAAGTCTAAACCATGCAAGTACTAATACCTTTACAGGAGCGTGACAGCGAGGGAACAGTGGAAAAGAGACTTGCGTGGCTTAGGTGACCTGCGCGGCGAGAGCTCGAGAAGGTATGAAGTCCGGAAATCCAGATACTTGTACGGAGGTGAGGGCCGTGTATTTATAGGCCAGGAAGCCTATCTGCGCGCCGAATTCAGAGCGCTTAAGGCCTGCACGATGAAAACTTGCGCGCCACCCTCTGTGCACTGAAGACTTGCGCGCCTCCCTTTTCCTTTGGAGGAATTCGATTTCCTCAGAGTCCGATCCTCTTTTCTCTCCGGATCCAACTCTGAGGGGGGACTTTTGTTGACGCTCCTTTCGTCACAGAATCTAAAGATCGGAAAAGGGAATATCCGAGCTCCAAGTGATTCATCCTTTGAAGAAAAACATAAGAAATCAACAAAGGAAGGAAGAAAGGATCAACAGAAACCTCACCGCGCAAGTTATCTAACTGGCGCGCAAGTGTACTTGCACGGCTACCTTGGTCGCGCAAGTGACTTGCGCGACCTAAGTGGTAACCGCCCGGTAACCGCCCAGGGCCTTCTTTTTCCTATAAATAGACCCTGTGGGCCCCCCATTCGTGAGGATCTTTTTCCAGAAACTCGGATTGAAGCTCTCGATGCCCAAGTCTCTTCTCAAAGCTTCCGGAACACTTCTAATGTAATTTCTTACCTAGAATGGAAGATCTAAAGAGAAGAAAGAAGGCCTAAGTGTTGAAACTTATCAACACTTGCGCGCCGACTTATTTCCTTCAATATAACTTGCGCGTCCCTTTTCTGGAAGAAGCTCAAGAGGATTCTAAAGGGTTTAAAAAAGAGTCTCTCAAATATTTCAATGCTGGTTGAAAATCGCGCAAGTACACCATGTGTCGCGCAG
Source organism: Viscum album (assembly GCA_963277665.1). Lineage (NCBI taxonomy): Eukaryota > Viridiplantae > Streptophyta > Magnoliopsida > Santalales > Viscaceae > Viscum > Viscum album. The sequence goes on from OY728143.1 coordinate 1,423,779,324, forward strand.
GTATACCTGCGCGACCAAAACTTGCGCGCCCACGGAAGACTTGCGCGCCTTTCAAGACTTGCACGCCCCTACATTTTGGGTGCCCATCTTTCCCATTTTACCCCTCTTAAGCCATTACACCTTTCCTTTTCAAGATTCAGTCTTCAAGACACTCTTCAAAGCCATTTATGGCATGATTTCTTGATTTGACTTCCTTATCTGAAAGGAATTATGTGGAATATCTCTCAAAACCTAGTGATTTAAATATCCTTATGTCACTAAATATAGAGAATTCATTAATTCAACCTCATCCTTTAAGATGAGAGAATCCTTAATTTGGGCATCCTCCTCAGGAGTAAGCCCCAATCATAATCCTTTAACTTGGGCATCCTCCTCAAGAGTAAGACCCAATTTCAAATCTGGACATCCTTTTTAAGAGTAAGCCCCAACCTCAAATTTGGGCATCCTCCTCAGGAGTAAGCCCCAAACCTTAATCCCTAACCTGGGTCTCCTTTTCAGGAATAAGACTCAGTCATAATCTTGGGCTTCCTTTTCAGGAGTAAGCCCCAAGTCCCCTAACCTGGGTCTCCTTTTCAGGAATAAGACTCAGTCATAATCTTGGGCTTCCTTTTCAGGAGTAAGCCCCAAGTCCCCTAACCTGGGTCTCCCTTTTAGGAATAAGACTCAGTCATAATCTTGGGTTTCCTTTTTTAGGAGTAAGTCCCAGTCATAATCATGGGTTTCCTTTTCAGGAGTAAACCCCAAGCCCCCTTAAATTTCTCTCAACCAGTTCTAATTTACCTTTGATTTGGGTTTCCTTTTCAGGAGTAAAACCCAATCATAAGTCCCCTCCTAACTTGGGCATCCTCCTTAGAAGTAAGCCCCAAGATTAGAGTATTCAAATCTCCATAAAGCACATATACCTTTATGGACCCTGTTCTTGGATTTTCTCCCTAAAAGTGAATCCTAAAACCTTCATCTATCTGGGCAGTCATACATACCTAAGCCCCAAACAATTTCTTATGATTGCATCTTTCATGGAACAATTGTCTAATTTTTACCAATACCTCTTGTTTCTCACACCGAGCATGACTCACGTGAGCTTAGAGTGTAAAAGTAATTATGACATTCTTCTTTGAGCCATCAATCATAAACATCATACTCCATTACTCGAACTACGTGGGTTCTGATTCCTTTTCCTAAACAAAGGATACGTAGGTAGCCCATTTATGGGTTCGATCCCAACTTTGAAATAATCCCTGTCCTTCTGAATGACGATAAACTTCAAGTGCCCCACTGAGTGGCTTTAAAACCAGCCTGGTCATCATAATGACCAAGAGACTTTTATATAAATGTTTTGAAGGATACCATTGACCAAGAATCTCTAAACAGATATAGATGATTCTCTATTGATGAAGAACCTCGAATACATATAAAAGATTCTCTAAATTTCTTGCATATTTAATCATTGATTGTTAAAACTAAAGGAAATCACATTTTATACTTGGTAATGTAATAAGGATTCACGAACATAACTTAAATCTATAAAGAGAGTCCTGGAGTAGACAATAATTCCCCTCAAAAAGGTGTGATGAGTCCGACCTCCCATCCTCTCGACCAATGCAAATTCCTAAGCCTCATCAGTCCACAAGCTAATGAGCGCCTACCTTTGGAAAGTGGGTCCAAACGAATGTGGAATCATTGGATGTTTCCGGTTCTACGAACAAACCTGCTAGAAACCGATCGGAACGTTTGAATCTCCCGTCAAGGAGTTCATCCCCGAAATCCGTGCGAAACAATAACAAACTACACCACAACATGGAGACAGTAATTCGTACGTACACACATATGGTGAATTTGTCATTTATCTGATGGATAGAATAATGAATATGGTTGTAACATTTTTATAATAACATCACAGTATATATAAGATACTGGAGTTATTATTTTATAATGTAAACAACAAATAAAGAGGAAGTGGAAGAAGAAAAGAACTTGAAAGAGGTGATGAAATATTTACCTCTTCTTTGGGTTCTTGCTTTTGATTTGATAAAAAGGGCTCCTTAGGTTGGCTTTATGACCAAAGTAAGGACTCTAGGATGAAGGGAGGAAAGTTGGGAGGATATTTGAGGAGGGTTTTGCCGAGCCAAAAGGCTTTAGAGGTGTGAAATTAAGAGAATGGGAAGTGTCCTTTTATAAGAGAGGTGAGGGTCAATTTAGGAAAAGCTTGAAATATTATTTTATAATAAAATAATTTTTCTGTTTATAATGGATCCAAAATGGATTATTTAAAGTCTAAGGTAGTTATGGGTTGAAAAATTCTCAAAAAATAGGTTTTAGATAGGTTTAAGTCATCATATTAACCTTATCTTTTAGATTTAACTCTTAGTTAAATAGTTTGACATTTACCATGTCTCTTTGTATTTTTATATTATATGGTTAATAAACTTACTATAACAAGAAAATAAAACCCCATGTGGTTCATTATTAATATATATAACCTTATCTAAGTCCTTTGGAAAAACCTTATACTTTTAGGAATATTATATCAATTAATAATATAATATTTGTTTTAAAAACTCAATTATGTCAATTTTGAAACTATTTAGTATTTTAATTTTTTGAAAGCCATAAAAACTTTATCACTTAGAATAAAATTTATTAAACTAACCTTAACATTTCATATTAACCTATAAAATTAGTGGAATTCATCAAAAATCTCAATTTACATTTATTTGGATATTTATAATATCAATTATTTTAATATTTCATTAATATGTTAATTACTGTATCATCATTGTGTCATAAATAAATTAAATTATTTATTGTCTAAAAATTATAAATAAAATAAAATTATTTAATAAATATTTTTATCTTTCTAATTAATATTTATAGTCCGATTTATATTGTGTGTAACCCGATATTAAAAATGGTTTAGTTATTAAACTTTGAATTTAACTCTTTTAACTCTTCTTTAAATAAAATAATAATAAATGTCCTAATCTAATAAAAGTGGACCAAAGAGGTTCATATTTAATTACTAAGGTTGTTTTTTTGTCGAATTATACTTATCAATTAGAATTAGTACATGTGTTAGGGTAATTATGAAATCATTTTTACCCTTAATTACCCTATTTACTTTTAACCGTGGTAAATAAAAGTCAAAAGTTACTATTCACTAAAAATTATTTTCATATTATTGAACCAAATTTTACTTAATGATATTAACCGTGTCTATTGTATTTTTGAAATTCAACTCACAGAAGCAGTAAAATTATGTTTTATGCAAATTTACAAATGCTCCTAGGAGGTGGGTAAAAGACGGTAAAAAGTTCAATAAAATTTTATTCATATAATTTTATTATAAAATGACTCCAATGAATTACATTGAATTTATATAGGTATTATATATCTATTTTTAATTAAAATAATTTTAAATAAAATAAGTAATTATTTAAATAAAAAGTTGGTTTTAAACAATAAAGTAGTGTTTTTTACTATTCATCAAAAATTGAATGTTTTTAGAAAAATACCAAAAATTTACCCTAAGATAATTTTGATATTACAAATTAAAAAATAAATTCTATTTTACCAAATTCAAAACATATAAGTTTCATTAATTAATTTAAAATTAATCCCCATTTTCAAAACCAAAAAGCGGGTTTTAAAAAAGTAAAAACTATCAAAAGATTGAGATGTGTTTATGTCAAATTTAAATGTAAAATTACTTATAATGACCTAAATTGTATTAAATGATAATAATATAATCTAATTATACTTACAAACCATTCAAATATATAATTTAACACTATAAATTATTTCGATTGAAAAAAGTTGTTTTTAATTAAAATTTATTATTTTTCAATATTCATCAAAATATAAAAGTTATCAGAAAAGTTCCAAAAATATATCCAAAATAATTTTTTATGTCCCAATTATAAATAATAATTTAATTTAATTAAATTTAATATATAAAAGTTTCAAATATTGTTTTTAAAAGGTTTTTCCATTAAAAGGTGGTAAAATTATATTTTTTGAAAAAAACTAATTTTATCTGAAAAAATGAATTTGTTCTTATATTATGTCTAAGAAACACATAATATGTATTCTAAAATTATACGGAGTATATAAAATTCAAAATTCAGTTAATACTATTCATAACCGCTTTTGAACGGTTAGTTTGGTAAGTCGTGGTGCGCTCGAACTCGGTGTTTCATGTAGCGCAAGCTATTAAATTACTTTAAAGAAAACAACTTATTATGAAATATTGGGGTGTTAGAAATACTCCCCATAGAATGGACAGTGTGGAATTAGTGGAGCTAAAGAAACAACTAGACGAATTGAGTGATAAGGAATTTATTTAACCTAGTGTTTTTCTATGAGGAGCCCACATTCTCTTTGTCAAGAATAAAGATGGATCCATGAGGCAGTGCATTGACTATAGAGAAATCAATGCTATTACAATAAAGAACAAGTATCCCCTAACTCACATTGATGATTTATTTGATCAACTTCATGTAGTTCAATATATTTTGAAGATTGAATTTCGATCTAGATATCATCAATTGCATGTGAGGAAGGAATATATTCCAAATACAACATTTCAAACTAGGTATGGACATTATGAGTTTATAGTAACGTCATTTGGACTGAACAATGCACCCTTTGTTTTCATTGCTCTAAGGAATAGATTTTTCAAGTAATATCTTGATGATTTTTTTGTGGTATTTATTGATGATATCTTTATATATTAAAAAATATTTGAGGACCATGATAACCAATTTTGTGTTGATTTAGAGACTCTTAGAAGAAATGAGTTATATGGGAAGTTTAACAAGTATAAATTCTGTCTTTGAACAGTTTCTTTTCTTGGACCTATTATCTCTAAGGATAGAATCTCAGTTGATCCTAGAAAGACATAGGCAGTTCAGGAATGGCCTATACCAATGAACATAATCTTGGTATATAGTTTTATTTGTCTAGGAGGTTATTATTAGCATTTCATTTAGAAATTTTCTTGATTAGATAACCTATTAACCAATATTACTCGTAAATGGTTTAAGTTTGTATGGACAAAATAATGTGAAAAATGTTTTGAAGAATTGAATAGGAGATTAGTAAATGCATCGATATTGACTCTACCATCAAGAATTGGTAGATTTGTGATTTATAGTGATGTATCAGAGAAAGGACTTGGTTTTTTCCTTATCTAGAATGATAGAGTTATTTTTTGTGAATCAAGGTAGTTAAAAAATCATGAAAAAAGCTACCCAACTCATGATCTTGAGTTAGAATCTATAATATTTGCTCTGAAAATTTTGAGACACTATCTCTATGGTAAAATATGTGAGATATATACAGATCACAAGATCTTGAAATGAATCTTCTCATAGAAATAACTCAACAAGAGGCAAAGGCGATGGCTCGAGCAGCTCAAGGATTATGATTGTTCAATACACTATCACTCAGGGAAGGAAACTAAGGTAGCTAATGCTTTGAGTAGGAAGGGTCATGGAGTTAAAAAAAATGAGTATTGAAATGGATCTTGGAAAGATGGATATGATAATTATCAAGGAAGGTGAAACATCATTACTTTTTTAACTGTATTCCCAACCATATTTATTAGAAATGGTTAAAAGTTATTAGTCTGATGATGAGAATATTCAAAAAAATAATAATGCAGTGAATAATGGGATGTTGGTGGAATTTGTTTATGAAGATGGAATTCTAAAATTTGGGAGGTGGTTATGTGTTCCCTCTATGCCTGAGCAAAAGAGGGATTTATTGGATGATGCCCATAGGTCGAATTTCTCTATACACCATAGTACCACTAAGATGTATAGATATATGGAGGAACATTTCTAGTGGGCTAATATGAAGAGAGAAATTATTTATTATGTATCAATATGTTTAGTTTTTCAACAGGTGAAGACTGAAATAAAAAATCATAAAGGAGTCATGAAACCTCTACCTATTCCTCATGGAAATGGGATGACATTACTATAGATTTTGTCACTGGATTACCAAGGACTCTAATAAGGAATGATTAAATATGGGTAATTATTGATCATCATACCAAATATGTACATATCCTTTCTATAAGGTAGGATTTTCCACTATAATGCCTTACATGACTCTATATTAATGAAGTTGTACAAATTCATGGAGAAACTATTTCAATTGTGTCTGATTTTGATCCATGATTTACATAAAAATTATAGAAAATTCTTCAGAAATTTTTGGATACTGAGCTTCATTTTAGTATTGCTTATCACCCTCAAATTGACGATTAGTTAGAAAGGATGATCCAGACTTTATAATACATGTTGAGATCATGATCACCTAACTTTAATGGCATGGGGGATCAATATTTACCTTTGGTAGAGTTTTCTTACAACAATAGTTTCCATAATAGTATTCAAATGGAACCATATGAAGCATTGTATGGAAAGAGATTTCACACACCAACTTGTTGGTAAGAAATTGGTGAGAGGAAGCTTGTAGGACCAGATATTGTGGAGGAAACAAAAGTGAAGGTAAATATTATTCAGACCCATATCAAAGAATCTGAAAGTACACTAATGATCTATGCTTATAATCAAAGTAAGGATTTGGAATTTCAAGCGGGAGATCATGTTTTCTTGAAAGTATCTCCATAGAAGGGTGTTATTATATTTGGAAAGAAAGGGAAACTGAGACCCAGATACATTGGGAATTTTGAAATCCTAGAGAGAGTTAGAGCTGTGGCATATCATTTGGTGATACTACCTATCCTTTATTAAGTACACAATGTGTTCCACATCTCTTTGTTAAGGAAGTACATGACATACCAAATGCATGTCCTCACTTATAAAGGAATAGAATTGGAACTTGATTTATCTTACTGTGAAGAGCCTATCCAGATTCTAGACACTAAAGAGAAGGTGTAGAGGAATCAGACGACTTGGATGGAAAAGATACTTTGGAAAAATAATAAAAATGAAGAGGCGGCATGGGATCCTAAGGAACTTATGATAAATAACTACACACATATTTTTATGAGGTGACAATCTAGAAATTTCAAGGATGAAATTTTTATAGTTGGGGAGAATATAACGAAAAATAATTATATCAATTAAATTTCCCTTCTTATAGTTATATAATGTAAATAATTTAAAACCACTTAGAGAAGACAATAAAAACATTATAAATGAATAATAAATGAAATAAGAGGTATTTATAGAAGTTAAGGAACCTATACTGATGAAATATTAACCTAACCATAGGAATAGTAACATGACACTTATGAATAGTAAACCATCCAAATGAATTGTAACCTCACCCATGAAAGTATAAATACAATTTAGGCATCTTATAAATGGAAATATGATATAATTATACCAATATATAAGTAAATTAATATTTTAAAAAATATTAATTAAGTGTTGGTATTTTTGTAAGTCATAAATATTTAATAATTAATAAAATGATTTAAATGAAAATTTATTTTCATAAAATTTATTCATAAATTAATATTTTTATGTCTTATTATTTTAGGATAATTTTATGATACCTTAGTTAATTTTTCATAGTGCTATAAAATCAGTTATAAATTTAAAATCTGTATTTTTTTGAGTAATTAAAGATTTTAATTAAAAATTAAATTTATCATATTTATAAAATTATTTTTATAAAATGGTGTTTATTTTTAATTATACACATCGAGCAATGGTTAGGGTGAATTTTTGGTGAATAGTGAAATATGGTAATTTACTGTATTTAAATTATAATCCAAATACATGAATTAAAAACATCATGCATGATTTAAGCACCCAAATATAAAACTATCGTTAATTATTTTATAATATTTAGTGATAATTCTCAAACTATTCATAGTCTTGAGCCAAAATAATAAAAAAATGAATAAAATATTCAAAAAACACCCATCTCCTCCACTATAAATACCACCCCTCCCCACCTTTTCTTCTCACACCTTCCAAGACTTAATACTTGTAAATTTTTTATCCAATACTCTTCCCAAGAATATTCCCCAACTACAAGAACTTTTGGTATTAACAAAATACCAAAACCAATCCCCTTAAGAAGGTTCTCAAGGAGGAGTATTCAAGAGGTAAAAAACCTCTTTCTTTTCTTTTATTTTATTTTCAATTTCCTTTATTTTATTATCCTTCCATCTCCTCCCTTATCCAAAGATACATGAGAACTAAATTATTATTTATATAATAGAATTATATCATTTTAATGAAATATCAATCATCAAACTTCTTTCTCACTCTCTTTTATTCTATAAATGAAAACATCGCATGTGATGTGCCAATTTACTGACATCATGGTCAATGCATTTTCATTTTCCATTAAATCCCTCAAGGTTGGACATAAAAAAATAATTATGGTTAAAAAATATTTTATTATAAATATTATAAGTTATTTATTATGATGAAATCAGTATATATACATGATCTTAATTAATAAGACAAAACTATTTCACGGCGATCGAAAAACTGCCAAAACGATCAAAATGATTATCATTAAAGTTCTATCTAATAAATCATCCTAATATCTAAAAAAATAATATATAATACCATTAAATATTATTTATTTTAATTAATAAAATATATTTCCAATTGTAGATAATTATATCCATTTTACATGAACTTCTTTACTTATAAACAGGAGAACCAATTATGAAAACCCAGAAAATGAATGCTCCCAAACGATGAAATTAAACTCTATAAATCATCAATAATACCATAAATGAACTTAATAAATATATAATTAATCAAATAAATATATAAAAGGTTCTAAATTAATTAATTAATGTATTTAATTTGATTATACAAGACATTAAGTTCAAGTATAGAACACATTCAGACATAAGGTAAGGGTTTCTTCCCAAACCTCTATTTTCTTTCTGGTTTTTCATTCTCCCACTTTACACTAATGTTAGTATTAATTTATTTTATATAATTATTATAAATTATGATTATATGTTCCAAGCTATTGTATTCTGATAATTTCATCTTTTTTTTGTGGGAAAATACAAGTTTTACAAGGCTCCCTTCTCAATTCTCCCTAATAAGAAAGCCCTGATTTAAGGGAACATCCCAATTTTTAGCCATTTTCAAGTACCATACACAACATATTTTAAGATACCATTATTTTTATAAAATCACTGTTTTTTTCATGAAAAACAATATTTGTTCATTCCTGGTTTAATACAAAAAAATATGACAAATAAAAATATTTTTCCAAAAGAACTCTTCTTTGCAAAGTAAAAAAGAGTATTTCTCTCAAGAATTCCTCAATGATTTTATTAGAGTATTTTCATCTATTTCAACACCTATATTTAATTTTAATATTTTTTGATATTTATATCTTATTATTATCATCTACCATATTTTTTAAATGGGTTATGATCAGTTTGACCTTGGATGTTCTATCTTGATACCATTCACCATACTACTCAGAATGGTTAGTGATTATGTCTACAAATTGGGGAAACTTATTTACATTTCATATATATATGATGTTTATGTTTAACACCATTAATATGAGGAATTAATTTTACTTAAAAAGTGATGAGTGTGACCTAATATATCCCCTAGATGTATCAGTAGGTCTCATGATACAAAATAGAAATAGATTTTGGTCGAGGCCTTAACCACTTATTTTCAGATGTCTTGGTCGAGGCCTTGAAGATATGTTTCAGATGTACGACATTATTCATTCAATCATTATTATATTGGTAATTGATAAATCATTAGATTATTATACTAGTAAAATATCCATTGTTAAGATTCATGTGATTATTTATATGACATTATTTATTCAGCTTTTATTCTTTCTATATTATGATCATGTTTGTATTCTAATAGCATGTGTTTTTAGTCATTCACCCAGAATTATTATTTATATTATCTTCCACTTTATTACATAACCTTAATAAGAATCTAATATCGCCCATTTCTTATGTTTTATTTTTCCACAGGATGTGAAGATATATATTATGAATGGATTTCAAGAATAATCTAGGATTTTATGGGTGTTTCCAGTGGAGTTGTTATATTTTATTTATTTTCAAGATGTAATGAAATGTTCATGTATTAAAAATATCTTCCAAAACTACTACACTAATCATTTATTTAGGATTATATTCTTATATCTATTCTAATAAAATAAAATAAGGCATCAACTCTGGGCTATTGGGGTTGGGGTCTTTACAATTTCCCTATGATTAAGAGTATCCAGTATAAATGATTAAGAACAAGAAAATGATCATCCTTGATGACATAATAATTATAAGAGAGTATATTTATGTTCTCATTTAAGAGTTTCCTAGTATTAATCCCAACCAATAGGTTGAATTATTTTCAAACATATACCCATATCCCTAAAAATATCTAAGAATCCATATATAATAGGAAAAATTGAACATGAAGAACTGAAAAATAAACTACAAGAGAATTTAGAAAAAAGGTTTATATGCCCAAGTTCTTACCCATGGGATGAACCGGTCCTCTTTATAAAGAAAAAGTATAGTTCAATGAATCTATTTATCAACTATCATGAACTCAACACAATAATGATAAAGAACAAGTATCACATACCACAGATTGATGACTTGTTCGATCATTTACTTTGATCCCAATACCTCTATAAGATATATCTTTGGTCGGGATATTATCAAGTAAAGGTGAATAAATATTAAATTAATAAGATTGATTTTCATACAAGGTATGAGTACTATAAGTTCATAATGATTCCATTCAGACTCACTAATGCACCAAAAATCATCATGTATTTTATGAATAGATGCTTCATATATTACCTTAATAAATTTGTGTTAGTATTTATAGAAGATATTATCATATAATTTAAAATAAAGGAGAAAATAAAGGATAATTTTAATACTATTATGAAGAATTTGGGAAGAAGAATTTAAATTTGATGTATAGTAAATATGTGTTTTGTATAGAGAAAGTAAAATTCTTGGGGCATGCTTTCATAAGTAAGGGATATTTGTGGATCCTTCAAAGATAAAGGTGATTGATGAATGAACTAGACCAAAATCTGTAATAGAGATCCATAGATTCCTTGGATTATTAGGGAACTATCTTATAATTGTGTGTAACTTCTCATGATTTTCAAACTCACTAACCAAGAGAACTCAGAAGGGAGAGAAGTTTGTTTGGACTGATGAATGTGAAGATAACTTCAAAGAGTTAAAAAAGAGTATAATAACTATACCTATAATCACACTACCCACCAGTGGGGAATAATTTGTGATATAGAGTGATTATTTAAATAAGGTATTGGTATGCGTTGTCATGAAAAATTATAAAGTGATTGCTTGTACCTCTCGATAGTTGAAGTTTCATGAACAAAATTAACCTATAGTTGGCTGAAGTGATATTCACATTAAATATTTATTGAAATTACCTCTATGGGGATATGTGTGAAAAATATATGAAAAATAAGAGCCTTAAGTATATATTCAAACAAAAAGAGCTTAACATGCACTAACAAAGGTGGTTAGATCTGATCAAATATTATGACTATTCAATCCATTTCCATCCTATGAAGGAAAATAAAGTGGCAGATTCTTTGAGTATAAATGATCCTACAACCCTATACTTGATGAGGATTGAAAGAGATCCAATATTATTGGGAATTAAAATTATGAATATGAGAATAATAAAAGTTAATTTATATTACCTTTCTCAAATAAATTCCTATCTATCCATTCTTAATAAGATCAAAGAGGCCTAAAAAGATGATGTGGAGATACTAAGAAAGGTAGTGAATATTTAGGAGTTAAATTTCTATAAATATAGAGTTATAAGGTTTGGAACTCTGATATGTGTCATAAAAACATGAACTAAATAGAGAAATTGTGGATGATTTACATAGATGATCCTTCTCTATTCATCTAAGGACTAATAAGATGTATAGAGATTTGAAGCAAATATTCTAGTGGGATAACATGATGAGGGAGACTACAGAATTTGTATCTCATTTATTAGTTTTCCAATATTTCAAGGATGAATGATAGAAATATAAGGGTATGATGAAACCATTTACCATACCCATATATAAATAGTAATTCATAACCATGGATTTTTTCATAGGAATCCCCATGACATATAAAGGTCATAACACCATTTGGGTGATAGTCGATCACTTTAATAAGTCAAAACATTTTTATTTTTATCAAGGGAGATTTTTCTCTTGATAAATTCACCAATATATACATAAGATAAGTGGTAATAATTAATGTAGTATCACTATCTATTGAGTCTAATCAAAATCCAAGGTTAATCTCAAGGTTTTAGAGAAGAGTCTTTGACAAGAATTGGATACAGAGCCAAGTTTCAGCACTATTTATCACCCTCAAATGGATTGTAAGTCTTAAGTAATCATTCAAACTCTAGGGGATATGATGAGATCATGTTCAATGGATTTATAAGGATGTTGGGACCAACAAATTCCTTTAGTATAGTTCTCATATAACAATAATTTCCATTCTAATATTCAAATGACACCTTATAATGCTATATATGGGAAGAGGTGAAGGACTCCCACATTCTGTGATGAATTTAGAGAAAAGTAGCTGATAGGACTTGATCTTTTTCAAAAGATAATAGAAAAGGTTCAAACCATTCAATGAATTATGAAATCTATTCAAAGTAATAATAAAAGCTCATATATAATCATTAACGGGGCATAGAGTTTGTGGTTAGAGATAATGTGTTCTTTGATATATCACTATGGAAGAAAGTCATGAGGTTTGAGAAGAAGGGAAATCTATGTCCTAGATACCTCAAGATATTTGAGATTATTTATCACATTAGATATGTGTCCTATAGAATCACACACCCACCTAACCCATCTCAAGTACATGATGTGTTCAACATGTCCCTATTAAGGAAGTACATACTAGAATCCTCACATAAACTAAATCTAGAGGTGGTACTGTTGGAGAATGATATTTCTTACAAGGAGAAACCATTAAAGATATTAGATCATAATGAAAAATATCTATAAAACAAGACAACTCACTTACTCAAAGTATTATGGCTGAACCACATGTTTGAGGAGGCACCATGAGAACTAAAAGAAGAGATGAAATAGAAGTGCACTCATTTATTTGAAGGTATGAAATGAAATTTTGAGGGCTAAATTTCTTAAGGGGGAAGATTGTAATGACCCATAATTTTATAAATGAAATTTCCTTCTGAATGAATATATTCCTTATTAAGTATTGTAGTTATATAAAGTTCATGCACTCTATTTTAGTTTTATTTAGGATGATTATAAAAAATTTACAAAATATGAATGTTGGACATAAAGACCATTAAGAATCATGACCATTTATAATATATACATTATATGGTGTCCATTAAGATTAGTATATATTAAGCATTGTAATAAAATATAATTGATATAGAATGAAGAATTCATGTCCTCAACTAGTAGGATCATACCATTTGAGACATAATTATCAGAGGTTTGGAGGGATATGACATCATTGGGCTTTACCCTTGACCCAGCCCAATCTGATATTCAATAAATGAAACTTGAGTGGAACCATTTATGGGAGAATTTCAATATTATAGAGTTCAGATCCCAAACTATGTTCATCGAACCACCCCAAGAAAGTACTACTATCACGCACCTTACCCTTAAGGAATATGCTTGTGTATAAGGGGTTATGTATCTAGGCATTAATAATACATAAAATCTTCTTTAAATTAAATACTATTTCCCCCAATTTCATATACTCCTTATAAACTTGATATATATAATAAAATACACTTGGGTAGAGGATGGAAATGATAGAATTGATCTTTGATATATAGAAACAAAAATTGTATTTTTTAAAAAATACATATGTTTAGTTTTTATTAAAATTTATTTTTAAGATAAATTTTGAAATTTGAAATAAATTTTTATTTTCATATAAGTGTTTTAAAAATTAGTATTTACTAATTTATAAATAATAAAATGATTCTATGCAATCATGAATGGTTATTCTACAGATTAGAAATTCAATCATGTAATAACATTAGTACTTTTTAAAAAATAATAATTTTATTTTAAAAATTAAAATTCTTATATTTAGAAAATTATTTTTATAAAATAAATTTCATTTTTGAATTTATCATGTCGAAATTGTCCAATAGTGATTTTTTATAACTTTTCAAGACAATCATATTTTTTGGTAGAAATTAAATACAATATAAAATATACAGTATGTATTATGACATAATAATGATCTAAAAGTGACGTAATAAATTTTATAAAGTGTTTTCTTGACCAAAAATAAAATTTTCCATTAAAATAAGGTATTTTAATGTGATAATATTATTTTTCCAAACCTATATAGAACCTTCCAAAAGCTAAAGGTTATTTTACGATTTAAAAAAAAATTATGAACATAACTCACTTCAACATAATCAATTATATTATTTAAATAAGTTTGGATCATAACACATTAAAATACTTAAAATCTCCCCCCTTTAGTAGAAACCATTGGTTAAAACTACGAGAGAGGAAATTATTTTGAATATTTTATAAAATATAGTTAAAAACCTATGTTTAGATATTAATATAGAACCCATCCCTCTTTTGGTATAAATACCCACCCATTATCCCACTACTCTTCACACTAAAGGCTTGAAGAAAAAATTTCATTTCATTTTCCCTCTCTAAAGTCCTCCCAAGGAGTTCCTGAGTCCTTAAGGAGCTCCTCCCAAGCTTTAGAAGAAATATCTCAATGTAAGGATTTCTATCTCTCTCTTTTTTCAAGGACTTTTATTCTTATAATAATTTTTATTCCCAATTAATGATAATGAATTTTGTTTATGAGAATCCCTTTACTTTCCATATAATTCAAAAATAATGAGATAATTAACTTCTCTCTCATTATTTCCTTCTATTTACTTTCATGTACACCTCCTATATTGTCAAAATTATCCTGTGATTTTCCATGTCGAACTTATGTATTATAAATACACAAAACTATTTTATTTTAAGGTTATTAACCTAGATATAAAAATACGTCATTTAATGGGTACTATTATGTACAAAACCAATATTCCTTAGTTATGAGATTAAAATGATTAAATACATTATTATGTTATATGATCAATATGTCACAAATAAAATTAGAAAATATGAAGGGTTCACCCTAATAACACTCCAATGAATTGGAATGGGTATTTAGAATAAGAACACTATGTTATTATGTCATAATGGTTAGCATCGAATTATGTTATGATGTAAATTTTTATATTGTAACTATATTCCTATGATACCATGATTTTATGATGTCATTTTCTCATGACATGACACAATATGAGTGTATAATAATTATAATTTGTCTCTTAACTCACATATATTATCATCAGGATGCATTATTATTATTATTTTTTGAGATTTATAGCTCACCCCTTCCTTTTGTATGTCCCCTGGTTATCTGGTTCAATATTAAGAGTTTAAATGAAACTAGGAGAACATTATAGAGTTTTAAATAATGATGTTGAATTTTATTTTAAGTTTGTGGTTGATGTTTGTAATTTCCCATAGACACTAGGCCTCTCAGTTTATGAGATTTTATTCTGTGGATATTTATGTTAAAAATCATGAAATATAATATATTAGAAGTATGTTTTGTTATATAGACCACTTAAACATAACTCATCACATCCTGTTGTAGTCATTAGAAAATAAAATGAATTATTTATCACTTAGAGTTCTGGCTTGATTGATGGGAAAACATACATTAGTGTGAACTAAATTTCAAAAATTTGATACTCACTTCTAATTTGGATGATATGTGTTTTTCACCATGTATTTCCTCAAGCACACATCACATGTTTTTCTTTGTTCTTCATTAGACAAGGAATATCAACAATAACTGTCATCTTTGATAAATTCACTATAATTTACTAATGAATGTGAAAAATCCTCCGATGCCATAGGATATTCTCTTCTATAGTTAGGATACATGTATTCTCCTTTCTATGCACCTAATAAAAATTTCCATTTGCTATATAATATAATTCACAACCTTTTAATATAATAGGATTTTTGGTTGAAATTGAATTCCAATCCCAAGTCACATAACCAACTCCCTCTCAATATATTGCACTGAATACCATCAATGTAGAGAACTTTTGTATTTTTTAATTCATATATAGATAAATGAGTTTTACCACTTTGATATTTATAGATCTATTTCTAAGTGAAACCATTCCATAAACCTTTACTTTCAAATTTTTGAGAAGATTTATGTTTACTATCATGTGGTTTGAACATCCGCTATAAATGATCCACTTACTACTATTCATCATAGCTTTTGAGGCTATCTTAGAAAGAATAAATTTATCATTAATCTTTAACTTTTTCTATCTTCATGATACTATAGAATTAGTTGAGGCATATATTGGTTTATTATCATTTTCCTTAATAAAATAATTGAATTCATATTATTATTCTTCTTCCAGATAAAATCTATTTCAAAAAGTAATTGTATTGGATTTAATTTCATCCATTATTCATTGTATTACATAGAAATAACTTCCACTGATTTTCATATAATAAACAATTTTATGTCTAAAATTAGAGTAATTGAAACAATATTTATAGAATGAATTTATATTCCAAGATGAAGGATATGTTTCTATTATCCTTTACTGGATTCAAATAGATTTTCATTTTAAGTAAAACCCTACTTCATTACAATAAGACATCATATAGAATATATAGACACAAAATTTTATTTCATCAAAGGTGATGTTTTATTACTAGAATCTCTTTACATATACCCTATTTTTTAATAAATCCTTGATTATTGATATTTTCTTGATATTTCATAACTTTATCCAATATTCTAATTTACTTTTCTCTTCACATCTAATATACTTTTTTAATATTTAAACATCGAATCAATGAAAAAATTTTCCCATTCAATTTTGAATTTGAGAACTCAACACTTCCTTAAAAATTTGTGCCTCATTTTTTCCTTTCATTTAATACTTCATCTGGGAACTTTCCAAAATTTAGTTTCTTCTCTGATCCATCTAATTTTATTTCATACTCAATATTCTTTATCAAAGATAAAACTTCCTCTTCTAGTGTTTTAATCTTATTAGATTTTCCTTTGATGGATATATTAATCTTAAACCCACTCTATAATATTTATCCAATAGTTCACAACTTCTTCAGTTTTTACTTGGTCATTAGTATATTCCTCCACAACTTTCTCTAGGTGACCTATTTATACTTCAATATCATTAACGGAATTTTATGATTCTTTCAAAAATCCTTTAATATCTATATTATTATAATTTTATAGGTTAATATCATTAAGAGATTATTCTAAATCAACTTTGAGATCAAAAAATCACTCTAGCTGATCATTACCTTCTTTATTTATTGATTTATTCACTATAGAAAACATAACATCTTTAATGTCTGAGATAAAATTAGTTTCAACACATTGTAAAAGATCTTCCTCAGGATTATCTTCCTATTTAATTATAAGAACCTTTATCTAAAAATTATTTCCACTTTCATTTCCTTAATTTAAGTTCCTTTAAGGGAAGACTTACTTTCTTGGTTTTTGAGTGAATTCAATCTCACCATCCTCTCCATCAAATATTTTTGGAGACATAGCAATGTGCACCTGTAATTTCCATAATGAAATCATTCTAAAGGTATCTTACCCTCAAAATATTTATTTCTCTCTCTTAATCTTACTTTCCATAAGAGATAATAAATCATCACTTAGGACTTATTCATTTTTAGTCTTTCATATATAATGTTTATATATGAATTTTTATTCAATTACATTAAACAAATGTTTTGAAGACCTTTCCAACTCTACTCACATTCCATATGCAACAATCTTGTTGTGTTTATCATCAAGAGATCATTCCCCACTTATTTGGATTGTAAATTGGTGGTAATATTGGTATGATATTCTTCACTATATCAGTATCGTTTATATTATTATAATTACATGAATAGATATAAAAAATTTAATAATAAGATTAAATAAACTACCAAATTTTTTTCTTGAACTCATTTTTAAAACATGAAATCTATTTTGAAAAACCTATAGATTTTACTCTTTCACTTTTATGTCACCTTCATAAATATTAGAAAGTGTGTTCCAAAATCCTTTTTCTATAGTGAAAATCATCACTAGTATGTATATCTAATTATAAAATACTATAGATAACGTATTCCAAGCCTTTTTATAATCATTTTGTAATTTTCTATCTCCTTCGTTCATTGACATTTTGGCAGAATCACTTACATTAATTTCTTGAAGTGCTGTTGAGTAAACAACAAGACCAAGAGATTTTAAATGAGATATCATTATATTATTCCAAACTTGATAATTATAGACATTAAATAAGACCACTCCCTTTTCATTCACTACTTTTTACATGAAAAAAAATTCACTAATAGAATCATGAAGATTTAACCTATGGTTTTGATACCACTTATCGTGACATAAGGCCCCATAATACACCATGAGGTAAAGGGGGGTGTATTAGGTTGATTTGAAATTTATTCTTATATATAAATTTAATGGATCTTTTCTTCATGTTTCAGAAGATACTTAGTACTTTTTAGGATGATTTTATAACAAAACTATAAAAAATACAACAATAGAGATGCCCAAACATTGATATTTTTACATGGTTCCATTGGGATTGTCGACCACTGATCAACTAGAAGTTATCCTTCAGAAGATTTAACACAATATAAAAAACTTGTGTAACTTACCTAATTGGAAGGACACTATGAACTTGATGTACTATAACTTAGGAAAACTTCACTCCCTAAATTAGAAAACCAAGTCGACCCACCCACACACTTAAGAAAACTCACAACACATAGAACAAACAAGATAAATAAAGCATGAAAAGAGGACACACAAGAGCTCACATGGTTCAGACATTAGTCCTCCATCTATAAGAGAATATTTTTCCACTTTTCATTATCCAAAGTTATAAGGATTTACAATCACAATATATAATTACCGCTGATTTTATATTAACTTCTCAATCCAAGTCATAGTGCAACTGAACACCTACACAAGTGATCTAACCTCACCTTTATATGGGTCCCAACTAGTCAACTAGTTCCACTACCTTTTAAATTTACTAGGGTACCAACCATTTTATTTGGTGACCTCCAATTTTATATAAAATCCATTATCTTGACCACTGAATTTTGATATTTTAAGCTTGTTACCTAAATGTATTGTAACATCCTATATTTTAGACCAAGTTGGAATTTCCAAAGAAAATTCAATTCTCAATTTGGTGAATGGGATGAATTTTAATTTGTGGTAGAGATGTAAATATGAAAATTGGAACACTTACAAATTGTTTTTTTGGATTGTATTTAAGGTATGAGAGGTTTATCAGGTATTCCATCAGGTTTTGGGAGCATTGGGATTCAAAATCCCAGTTTTTAGAAAGCCAAATGGAGGCGCATAGTTAGAACATGGTTAGTATTAACTGTGCACCTCAACCATGCATGTCTGAAGGTGGTGGCACATAGTTTGACAAACCGAGCACCCAAGGCCACACAAACTTTCCAAACGTCTACCATAAATTATATATATGACCAAACAACTTGCACATGGTTTATTTAATCATGCGCCTAACTATGAAAGAGTAGGTAACATAAGGACAATATCCCCACACTAGATACACATGGTTTGTCTTACCATGTGCCTAGTCATACAATGTCAAGTCCCTTTGAATAGTAGGTGAACATGGTTGGCGCATGGTCCACTGTTCCTAGAGTGATGTTGGGTTTCTCTTTATAAAATTCCTAGGCTAAGGGATTATAGGGAAAATGGGATTATATTATGTTATATTATTACAAAGAGACTTATTTTAGAGTTTTTAATATGGAAATTCAAACCCCCTAGGTCGAGGATATTGGATTTGGCATTTCACATCACTTGGGTTGCTGGAGATGGTGTTTGATGCCCCTCGATTTAGATATTGGGAATGGATCTTCTCCAAATTACACATGATAATTGACATGGTGTCCTATATTACTTATGATACTCAAGAATGACATCCCTTATTACTCTTATGATATTATTATGATTATTCTTGGATTCTTGAGTTATATATCAGGTCTTGTGCCGTACTAAGTATCTATATATATGGCTATATATGTTATTACATACATAGTGCATATATATAAATGAATATATATATATATATATATATTCATATACTTATATATATATATATGTGTGTGTGTGTGTGTGTGTGTGTGATGAAACATCATCAGAGGTATTCTGTCTTAGTCTGAAGCATGTATTTTTGGCTAGGTGTCATTTGAGGCACCCAAGTTTGATTTTTTTATATTAATTTGTTTACTACTTTATTTGTTAATCATGCACATTTTGGTATTTTATATTCATATAGTATATATCATTATAAACTTTTGTTGGTGTCCTACTAAGTATATATCACCCCTATTTGGGCCTCCATTGCATTGGGGCACATGAATAGACCTCATGGTTGAAGGATCGGGTTTTGGATTTGGCTTGCTTGTTACTTTTCATTTCATGTTATTGTTCTTAGATATGGGTGCTTATAAGAAGAGGACTGAGCAAAATCTTAGGATGATTATGGAGATATACTTTTGGATTTAGTTATTTTTTTTTATTGTTTATGTATTTCTTACTGTATGTCTTCTTCTTGTATATTATTGCATCAACGGACATTCATGGTTGTATCATTTTCCATTTATAGTTTATCTGATTTATTTTCTACTACCTTTCATTTACACTACTTATACTATTGATTTATCTAGTATGATTTTGATATGTTTAGTAAAAATCCATAAGGTATATTCTCCCCACCACACCATCATCAAACCCTCACTGCTAGTAAAAAGCCTCTCATATATGGGGAGGTACGCTTTAGGCCATGTGACCAATTGTCTCAGGGCACTGTTTTAGTGGCTCCTAGGTCAGGATGTTACATATATCACACTAATGATTATCATAATCCACCCTTAGCCACAAAACTTAAATATAAATAAATTTTGGTAAAATCATTTCCCTTAAAGTAAACTATAGATTCTGTTTAACCATATTATAGACACCGAACCATGTGCACATCTTTCAATTGGAAGTACCATCTTTCGATAAAATTTCAACTACTGGAATTTACCACTATCACTAGTGTGAAAATTAGACCAAAGATAACTTCTAGATTTTATCCTTCTAGTTATTTGAATAGGAAATTGAAATATGACTTCACATTCCTAATTGGTTCACCCATAATGGGATACATATAATGAGAACATATCAATAATGTGTTCATATAATGAATAATCACTCCTTCACTAGTTAGTGATTATAATCTTTAAGACAAGATGAATATGCATCCAAGGTCCACGTACTTTTCCTATCTTCTTCTAAATTTTTTACAAGAGTGTTACACAAGAGATAGTATTGACACATAGATCTAACTCAAAAGAATAATGATAGAATAAATAACAACAAAAAACGATGAGTGTTATCCATGATGC
Source organism: Viscum album (assembly GCA_963277665.1). NCBI lineage: Eukaryota > Viridiplantae > Streptophyta > Magnoliopsida > Santalales > Viscaceae > Viscum > Viscum album. The sequence goes on from OY728143.1 coordinate 1,423,800,888, forward strand.
TCTAATCTTTACTTCCTTGTATTTACAAGTATGTTAAACAACTCTTCACTTCCAAACTTGACCTTTAAAAAAATTCAATTCAACCACTTATCATTAATCAATTCTAAATGTTCAATGAAATCCACATCCTTATTCCTTCACTTTTATTCTTCCTTGATTTAAATTATCACTTCTAATCATTATCTTATCAATAACATTTCTCCTCTTTTAGTTTTATCTATCTTTCTCCATTTTTGTTCAAAACATTTGAAATTAAAATTTTATAAAATAACTACTTTGAACTTCCTCTACTTAAAATTCATCCATTGGATCAAATTCAATTATATCTTCATTATTAACTCCACTTAGTCTTTTAAAGTTTGTTCCATGATTTTCAAATAGTTAAAAAGTCAAAACATCAATTTTGTGCATAACCTAAACTCTTTAAAAGTCAATGATATTCCCTATACTCCGAAATCCCATTTTGGGCTCCACGTCATACCTACCACAATGTGGTTCTCTAAATACCATGACACAACACTTATCCTAAAAAAACCTTTCAAAATGGATTCCTCTATGCTCAGCATCCTATTTTTTCTTTAACTCTAGAAACCCGCTACTCAAAACGCCTTTCTCCCTGGCATAATAACTCTCTAGTTTTCCATTTTAATTAATCTTACATGGGTTTTCTACTATTTTGATTAATATTATGTATAGTCTAACATGACATTTAAAACAACTATTTTGAGTCTCCATATTTTTCATAGGGAATTTTCAATAAAAAAATTCAATGTTCCACAACATGGTGCGAATAATCCCCCCATTTAAGTTAAGCCTTTGGACACCATGATCACCAAAATGCCTAGTAAAATGGATTTCATGATGTTTTAACGTCCCCAGGTCTGTCATGATTTCATGAAAACTCTAAAATTCTTAGTGACGTCTTCATACTTTCCATCCTAACTCCTCTAAAATGCCTTTGACCATGACATGAAATGCTTGTCCACTTCCAACCAAAATGTTCACATATAGAAATGGCTTCTATAACACCCACTAAATACTCCATAATTTCTATTTCCCAATCCACCACAACATATCCATCCTCACCATAATTTGGGGAGTTCATCCTATAATAAATGCCATCAACATTCTATAACTCCAAATACAAACTCCAATTTACTTTTATTGACAACAAGTACAACATTACAACCTTTGGTTAAATTAATTTGTAATGAAAAATAATGTAACTTTTACATTAGGTTCTTATTCTACCAATTTTATATCCAAAATTCTTCTCAAGTACTTATGTTATTTTCTTAGTGACATTTACTTTAGATTAAGCTGGTATCTAAAAAATCAATATTTATGTATTTTTTATTTGTTTATTTGATTTGGAACTTATCTTAGCTCAATATCAACTCTCACTAGCCTCTTAGAAAATATGTTTATCAAATAAATTATTCCATGAAAAAAATATTTTTGTACCCAAATCATATCTCATATGATTTCCTTTATGGTATATTCAACAAAAAAATTCGATAAATTATCTCATATAACTTTATTACATAACATGTTATTTTTATTTCGAGTAACAATTTGAAATAAGTTTTGAATATTAAGTATTTTCTTATTTTATCACTTGAATATGGTATTTTCTTTTAGTTTCATAAAGACTATACTTTAATATGAAATATCTTTCATCTCACACTATGTTATAGATTGGATGATATGAAACTTATTTTTTCATCTAAGCTTTTATTTCCTTTAATAAACAAATTTTCTTCCAGTAAAATAAAAATGTACTTGTCACACAAGAGAAAATAAAATAGTATAAATACTATAAACATCATTACAATTTTAATATAAACACTTTATATCAAAATTATAAATAAAATATTTTTTAAATTTTATATCATTTAATATTAATAATTGATATTAAAATATTTATTTTATTAGATATGTCATAAATAATTAATAAATAATGATGAATAATTCATAATTTTATAATTAATTTTTCAACCCTTCATAAATTAAATAAATATTTTAAATTCATTTTATAAAAAATTTATAAATCCTATAATAATTTTATAAATTGAAATAAAATAAAAAATTTAATATCACGAACAATGATATACACTATATCATTATGCATGATATAGAAAAATCCCAATCATATAAATACTGTGCACTATGATATCCTATATCTCAAACCTTCATGATTTTTATTGTAGATGGAGATATCACATATCTCTCAATGTTTTAAAATGAATTATTGTTATCCCATGACAATAACAAGCCTACCACTAACTGTGTTATGAATTACAGAAGGAAATATTTATATATGGAATCTCTCATTTCATAGAGAACAAAAATTTTGAACTGTACTATGGAATTCAATATCTTATGTTGCAACCATGATATGACACTATATTTTTAACATGTGTGAATAAGGATGATTGTATATTACTATATCATATATCACTTCTTGTGATACTATGATCAATGACCATAATTATTCCACCTATTCCTTTTTCATATCATGGACACTAATATCGACATATTTCTATATATGATATCTATGTTCTTCATAAAATTTTAGATTTTTTTTTAACTTTTAAAAATCTAAATTTCATGGAAGTGAATCTGATACACCTAAAGGGGTTTATTAATAATTTATTCTCCAAAACATAGTACAATAACTTTTTAGAACCCAAAAAATTGTGATATAAAGATATTTAGAAGAATAAAATAAAACATGAAGAATATACCTTTTGTATTTCCAAATCATCACTTATAGAGGTTGAAGAAGACCCATTAGTGACAAAAAATGACTTCTCACCTCCAAAGGTATCTACTAGTTGTGTAATTTTCAATAATGATTCTTTTTATTATTTTTATCACTTCATGACTTTATATAACCTTAATGTTATAGGAAATTGAGAAATCATAGAGCTTTGGCCTATGATTTCTTGAGTTTGGATTTACATTCAATCCCCACTGGTTTATCCTCCTTTATACATATTTTATTTGGATTATATAAGGTTTTTATTGAATACACAAAGTGTTTAAAAAATTCTCCTAACATTATAACACTTGAAACATATGGTATTAACTCGATACAAATTTTCTATGATTATTTAATGCTTAAACATTCATTATGATGCATTAATGTAACATTTAAAACTTTTTAGGTTTACTATTATTTGTTTTAGGACCTTCTATAAGTTTTTTTGAGTTATTATTATCTTGAGTTATGTATTGGGTAACTTTTTGATGGTTTTGGAAGGTTTTAGTGGCCTTTAAGGGGGTGCACAGTTTGAACATGATTTAGGAAAACTACGTGGTTCTCCTTAAGAAACTGTGTGGATTTTTGGGAGGAATAATATATGAAACATAGTAATATGTAACTATAAAATATGATATAGGATACTATTCAACATGGTATAGATTTAAAGCATAGTTGGATCATGGTTTACTAAACTCAATGTCCAAACCAAGTGGGGTCCCTAAAGATATAGTAATCTAGACATGGTTGGTGAATGGTTTGGTAAACTGTGCAACCAAATACTGTGATTAGTTTTAATAAATACAAGAATTTTCTTTTTAATTCTAAAATTTCTCAAAAATCCAAATTATTCCTCATAAATATAGGTATCTTAAACCTAGGGACTCTAATGGTGGTTCTTGGTGATTTCTCTCACTCTGAAATCTGATTCCATTAGATTCTAAGACATCGATCCTAGTGATTTAAAGGTATGTGATTTATTTCCCTCTATTATTCATGTTCCTATGATATATCCTCCATTTATTTTAGAAAAAATCATTGATATGGTCTTTCATGTCTATATCTATGGATTCTATTGTGATCTAATGGAGAAGAAACATTTTTTTGATGGATATATGTTAGTTTTAGAGAAATGTTGTCCTTTTCTAAAATAGATCTAGATCCACTGTTGATGAAATAACCCATTGGGTAAGTTTATTTGATTCTAATCCTGTATCACCATCTCATTGTTGAATCTTGTTCTATAATCCATTTTGTGATGAAATTGGGTTAGTTCTTAGAATCCTTGGTGTGCGAGCTTGATCCAGTTGTGCATGAGTGTGGGTTGATATTGGATCTTGGAAATATTCACATTAGGAATCAACACACTTGAGGTGGGAAGTTATTTATCATATAAATCCCTTATATTGAGATGTTTTCCTTGATATTGATCACATGTGTGTGGTGTGTAGCCTGTGAGACCCATGTTTGATTTTGATCACATGTGTATGCGTGAGTAGCCTATGAGACCCATGCTGATATTGATCACATCTATGGGTGTGTTTGGAAATTGAAACTAATGCTTGATATTCTATGGTTGTACCAATACATGTTGTGACCTGTTGTGTGTGAAAATATAGACTATGGACTCCTTTCTTATGGTAGTAAGTGACAGGTGGAATTTCATGGACTAGCTAGCTGTTAGAGGGGGAGCATGTGCAATATGTGACGATGACAGTAATGGATCGAGACAGAGATTGGTGTTCAAAGGTGGTATCAGGATAGGATCCAAAATGATTTCATATTATATTTATTTATTTTCCAATTTATTACTTATACATTAGTTCTAATTTCCATATTGGGGGTCCTTTATTTATTACATTATATGAATTTAGATACCTAACTTGTCATTTGATAAAGCACTTATTATTGTTTAGTTTTACTTTGTTATTATAGGATATTTATTTATTATTGTTTATGATTATGGTGTATGGTTATTGATATTGATGGTATATCCTCCTCACTACATCATTCAGACACATACTACTAGTTGAAAACCTCTTGCATATGAGGAGAAATGTATGAGGTTAAATGGCACTTCGAATCAGACTTGCTGATCCTGGACGGGGCAATACAAAGTAGTATCAAAGTGAGGTTTTCCTTTTATTTTCTTCTTGACTATGTTTGGGGTAATGTAGAAAGGGGTTAGACTATGTGTAACTCTAGTAGGTGATTCATGTAAGTGCATGACCATATCTTATGTAATAGACCTTTGAGTTATCGGTGATCAGAATTCTATTAAAATTGTGGCTTTATCATTTAATAATGATTCTGAGTAGGTTGTGCTGTTACAATTTTTGGGATTTTAGTTCCTTTATGAATAATAACTAGGAATGTAGGATCAAATTTCATATTTACCCATTTTTTCTATGTGTGGTAGTTTATCTAATTAAATGACTTAATCTATACTTTGTGCTTCTATGATCTACCTTGATGACGTTTGGATTGTTTGAATTTGAGAATGTGTTAGAAACTAAGTAAGTCCTAGGGGAATAAAAAATGGTGTAAAAATATCTTTGTTAAGGAAGTATCTTTAGGAGGATTTGGGTCTACCTATAAGAAAAAAGAGGGGGTAGAGTTTTTATAATTCGGAGAAGTTGGGAGAGAGTAGGGGTAGGATGGAATTTTATTAATAGATTCAACCACTTTTCTTAGGTGAGATATTCTTGGGGAATTTCTCAATCATATTATTCTTATCCTTATTATCTTGAAACCTCAACTTTTAACTTTAGTTCTACTTTATTTTATATGAATTCATACTATTGGAAGATTTCTATTTGGTTTGTAACCTATCTGCATGCTTGTTTTTATGTATATATGACTATGACTAATGTGTAGGTATGAAGGATGTGGCATAGGAATTGGGTATTATGAGGAGGGTTAGGCCTTATTAATGTGGATAAAACCATAGTATATGTATTCTTATATAAATCACTTATGTGAAACTATAAACCAATTGAGATGATATTTTAAGTAAACTACTACAGGAATTCTAAGAGTACATTTGGCTTTGAAAATTATTCCACCCAAAATATGTCTAATGCGACCACTGAAAGAAGCATATCGAAATGCTCCCACTAGGCAGGATACTCCTCTTACACTACTAGATGGACTGGAGGTTAACCTAGTGTTTTTTGGTGGTAGAATGGATATAACCAAGAGTCTTTTGTTTAGTTCCCAGGAAAGTGGGAGGAGTTTTCAGGACTATAGTTTATTACAAGAAAGACTTCTGAATTTAGCATCCCCCAGCCTTTTAGGGCACTAGTGCCTCACATGATTTTGAGGATTGGATTGACATCATCAAGGGGATATTCGACTTGGTCAATAAACTATAGGATCAATGGGTGAAGCTGGCATCTTTCATGCTTCAGGAACCCTCTAGGAGATGGTGGGATGTCATGAACTAGGACGTTAGGCATGATGGTATTTCATGGATGATATTAAAGGATATCTTCTTTGGGGAGTTATTATTGGGTATTCTATATCTGGATAAATCATAGAAGTTTATAGAGGTTTAGTAGGTACTGATGTCAGTATTTTCCTATTCTTATCATTTCATAGAATTTGTTTTTTTTCTTATCTTTTGGATATGAATGAGGTGAAAATGTTTCAAAAGATTGATATGACCTTTGAATAGAATTGATTTTCCATGTCAAATTTTTTTACCTGAAAACATATTCTTAGGTTATTCACAAGGCCTTGATGATGAAGAATGTTATGGAGGAGGACAAGACTACAAGTCTTCTTCTAGATCTTACTGAATTGGTTGCTAGACTTCCTAGTGCTGTAGTGGGTGTATATTCTAGTAGCATAAAGAGGAAGGATGATGAGTTCTAGTTGGGTGGTGGTAGGAAATCAGAGCAGACTAAACTTCCTTCACCCCCCTCTATGGAAGGAAGTCCCTAATGTTTCAACTATGGACATAGTGTTCATTATCAAAAAAATTATTAGGATCTCAAAACAAGTGTCTCCAGTGTGGTAAGATGAGGAATCTTAAATAGTTTTGTTCAAGGTCGTTATAGACAGGTTCTTGTAGGGATAAAAGGAAGACACAAACTATTAACTAAGGTTCTATATGAGGTACTCATTAGGTGATTTAGACCCCAAAGGCTTCGACAAAAAAAGTGAGTTATTAACCTCAGGGGTAGGCCTATAGAGATGAATCATGAGAGTTTATATAGTATACTAGGTCATAGTGGATGGTGGAGAGATACCATAAACTATTAGAGGTATGTTCTGGATCATATTTAAGCAATATTATACCTTTTTGATATAGGATCTTTCCATTCTTTTATATATTCTCAAGTTGTTTCTGTAATTTACTTTCTTATCAAGTTATCTTTTGAAACACCATTGGGGAAGATTGTGTATCATCTTTGAATATGTATAGAATATACCATGGTAGTTTATAGCTATATAAATATGTGGGATTTTATGATTCTTGAGATGACTAGTTTTGATGTGATTCTCTACATGGACTTGTTGACCAGTTACTTGGTGCACATTGAATACTATAGGATACAAGCATCTTTTACTATGAATAAGTGAGAGAAGTCTATTATGACTGGTTAATTGGATATTGGATTAGGTTGAATGGGTTAGGACCTGATTTAGTTCAAATTTATTAGAGTATAGGTACTAGACATGGTTCTTGTGACCGATTAAGCAATAACACCCTCTTCCCTACCTCTTGTAGTGGAACTCTACCTGGATGTCTTCCCTAAATACTTCTCCTAGATCCCTGATATAGGAGTTAAATTTTAGATTGAACTCAAGCTATAGGTACAACCTATATCGATTCCTTCATTTCATATGGAACCTGATGAGTTGAAGGAACTTAAGGAGAAATTCGAGGATTTGGAAGTGAAGAGTTTTATTAGACCAAGCACTTATCCCTGACATGCTCCAGTGTTGTTTGAAAAGAAATAACATGAAAGTACTAAATTATGTGTTAATAAAAAATATGAACCAAGTCATCATGAAGAATATATACCCATTTTTTAGGATCAAGATCTTGTTTTATCAGTTATAAGGAGCCCGATTGTTCTATAAGATTGATCTATGATCAAGCTACTACCAGCTTCAATTTAGAGAGAAAGATATTACCAAGACAACATTAATGAGTAAATATAAATAACATGAGTATATTTTTATGCCTATATGGTTGAAAAATGAACCATTCATGTTCATAGAAATTATTAATAGTGTTTTATTTCCATATCCCGAGTCCTTAGTTGTGGTGTATGTAGATGATATCCCAAAATACTCTCAGACATTAGAGATACACACTAGACACCTGAATATATAGTTGAGTACAATTTGAGCACATAAAATCTATTTCAATCTATAAAAGTTTCACTTATGGATCCATAAGTTATGTTTTATTGGGAATGTGATCTATAAGGTGACAATTTTTATCGATCAGAAGAAGGTAGAGGATATGATGTCTTGGGAATGACCAAGAAATGTATTCAAGATCAAGAGTTTCATTATTTTAAATGATTATTACAGATGTTTCATACATGAATTATCCCATTCATCAGTTCCTATGACTGGTCTTACCAAGAAGGGGGTGAATTTTGAGTAGACAAAATAGTCTGAAGAGGCCTACTTATAGTTGAAGATGAGATTTAAGACATCTCTGATCTTGACATTGAAAGAACCTAGGATTGGATATGCAGTTTACTATGATACATCAAGTGTTGGTTTATGAGATGTTATAATGTATAGGGATCAGGTAGTAGCTTATGGGTCATTCCAACTATGACCCCATGAGTGGAACTACCCTACACAAGACTTGGAGTTGGAAGTTGTGGTCCATGATTTGAAGTGTCAGAACCATTATCTATTTGGTTAGAGGTTTTTCATATATACAGACCATGAGATCTTGAATAAAATATTATCTTATATATACTTGAATATTTGGTAGAGGTTTTGGGTTGAATATCTATATACATTTGATTTGGATATGGATTATGTTCTTAGAAAATGTGCTGTCGTTGCGGATTCTCTTAGTAGGAAAATGATGGAGCTATGAGAGAGTCCTTTAGAGGTGGAATTATGGTTGATGAGCATGTCAAATGAATTTTTGGGGGAAGAATATTTGGTCCAATGGGTGATGATATGTGCTCCCTTGGTCATAACATTGATGTTGGTGGATTGGGTAAAGATTATCCAAGAGTCAGAACCCAAAAGTGATGTAGGAATGGTTGGATGGAAGTTTCCTAGTTCCAAGATAGTTTATGGATAGTGATGACATGGTCTATGTTCAATGGAGAGTTTTGGTTCCTAATTCCATTAGGGAAGATATGATGAGGGAATCCCATGCCTCTTAGTGGTTAGCACACCTAGGTTCAATGAATATTTATTGAGATATCAGGAGACACTTCTGGTGGTTGGGAATGAAGAGTGATGTTTTAGGCTTTGTCTCTCATTGTCTAACCCATAAATGACCAATAGTATTGGTTCATCCACTTCTCATTCTCATGTGGAATTAAAATGAGGTTTCATTGGACTTTTTGATGAGGTTTTCAAGGACCTCGAGAAGTTGAGATTCTGTTTGGATGATATTTTATCAGTTGAAGAAGGTGACACATTTCTTGTCAGTCAAAGAGACTCATATTATTGATGAGTTAGAAAAAATTTATATCTGGGAGATTTTACAACTACATTGAGTGCCTTCTTGTATCATATCAAATATATTTATTCATTTTAGATCATAGTTTTGGTGAGTATTGTAGAAGGATTTGAGGACTCAATTAAAGCTAAGTACGGTGTATCATCTGTAGACCAATGGGAAGTCTGAGAGGAAGATCCATATTTTGGGGGATATGATTTGGAAATATATATTGTATTTCTATGGAGAATGGTATGATCACTTGGACTTGGTGGATTTCACATACAATAATAGTTTGTAGTCTTAGATTTAGATGGATCCTTTTGAGACTCTTTATGGTCAGCTATGCTACTCACTATTGTGATGGCATAAGGCGGGTGAGGAAACTATCATTCGTACATTTATGGTGAAGGAGACCTTCAAGAGGGTTCAGTTGATCAGTAAATGGTTGGTTACGGCTCAGAGTAGAAAATGATAATATGTCGATCAGAGGAGAAGGACATTTAAGTTTGTTATGGGTGATCGGGTTTTCTTGTGGGTATCATCTCATTTGGGGAATTTTATTTTTCTGAGGCAAGGGAAGTTGGTGTCATGGTTTGTGGGACCATTTTAGATCATCAAATATATTGGTTCAATGGATTACTAATTGGGTCTTCCTCCGTGATATTGAGGTCGGAATAATGTGTCCCATGTCATCTTTAGAGGTAAGAACCCTATCATGTGCATGTCATCAATAATGAGGATGTTTAGTTAGACTGTGATACATCATTTTTGGAGCATCCAGTTTGGACTAGGGACTAAAGTGATAAGTTACTAAGGGGAATATGGTACCAATTGTTCATGTTTTTTTTGAAGCATGGGTGAATCCAATAGGAGAATTAGGAGTGAGAGACATATGTTAGAGTTAACTATGTTACATTCTCTAAGAAACCATGTAACAAAAGATAGAGGAAAAAAGCACAGTTGGAATATGGTTTACCAAACAGTGCAGCCAAACCATGAAAGTTCCCTGAAGAGGCAATAATACTTTCATGGTTGGCACAAGGTTTGGAAAAAAACGTGGTCAAACCATGTGAGTAGTTTTAATCAATCCAAAAATTGTATTTTCAATCTGAAACCTTCCCAATACTCCTCATTATTCCTCCTATGCTTAGTGATATTAAGAACTGAGACTCTAGTTGTGGTTCTTGGTGATTTATCTCCCTCTAAACTCTGATTTTATTGGATTTGGGGATGCTGGTTCTTTAAATTTCGTGGTATGTGATCACTTACCCTCCATTATTCACATTCTTCTAAGATATCCTCCATTTATCTTAGAATGCGACATAGATGCAGGTTTTCTTGCCCATATATATTAATTATAATGTGATATAATAGATAATTATTGGTTGTTTGATGGATAAACATTGAATTTGGAGAATTTCCATCCTTAAAACGATCTAGACCTATTATTTATGACAAATATAATTGGGTAAATTTATTTGATTCTAAGCCTATTCCACTATCTCATTCTTGAATATTGTTATAGAATACCTTTTATGATGAATTGGGATTGGTTTTAGGGATCCTTGGTATTTGATCTTTATTCAGTTGTTCATATCCATGGTTTGAGTATTGGATCTTGAAAATCTTGATTTTTTACATCCATACAATTGAGTTAGGAAGTTTCTTACCATGTAGAGAACCTGTATTGAGATGTTTGGATTGATATTGATCAAATGTTTGATCTTGTGTTTCCCATGAGACCCATGTTTGATTTTGATCACATGTGTGTGCATGTGTATCCCATGAGACCCATGTTTATATTGATTACATGTGTGGGTGTGTGTGGATACAAAGACTAATGCTTGATATGATATACTTGTGCCAATATGTTCTATGCCTTATTGTGTGAGAATATATATCCTATGGAGGTATTTCTTCTCATAGAAAGTGATATGTAGACTATCATGTATTGGTTAGCATTTAGAAGGGGATAATTGGAGCCATGTGTTGATGATGACGATGGACTGAGACACATGGTAGGGGTGTGACAACCATGGTTCCAAACCATGGTAGTGGTGGGATAAAATGGCCCTTTGGCCTGATCTGAGGTAGTGACGGGGGATGATGGACTTGAATCCTAACCTATGATAGTGACAAGACTTGACTACCATATGGCCCAACCTAGGACTCCTAGACTATGTGGCGACCTTGTGGCCGACCAATGATCATGAATTAAATTATGGTTGTTCTTCTAGCATGGTCATGAAGTAGGTACAATTGAGGCTCATGATAGTTTGGTTAACTCGTGATCTCTTGACACATTATTGATTGTTACTAGATATTTTATTTTCTTATTTCTATTAAATACACCATTTATTCATGTGAACATATGTTAACGATTCATTGGTGGTGTCTTAATAGGTTTATAATCACACCCTGTAAGGACATATCAATGTTCATATAGACTTCAAGATCAGGGATCTAGGAAAAGGCAAGGGCCTAGAAATAGGTACCTAAGAAGATGGATGTTAATGTTCAAAGGCATAATTGATATGGATTCCAAAGTGATATTGTAGTGTCTTTTTTTATTTTCCTATTACTTTCTTATACTTTGGTTTGACCTACCACATCAGGGGTCCTTCATTTATTACATTGTATGAATCTATGATACATGGAATTTCATTTGATATAACACTTATTATTGTCTAGTTATATCATGTTATTATATTTATTTATTTATTTATGTTTATGATCATGGTGTATGGATATTGATAATGAAGGTATAGTCTCCCCACTGCACTATTAAAACTCTCACCGCTAGTTAGCAACCTCTTGTGTGGGGAGGCATGTATGAGGTCATGTAATACTTTGTCTTAGACCCAGTTTTCTGGGTTGGAAAGTTACAATTAGAAATACCATAACCATCATTTAATGATGTTTACATTAATTTGTGATATATTATTGTGGAATAATATAGAATACAATGTGTGATGTCCAATATTGTATGCATGTCACACCATGAAATATGCTTATTTCACCCTTATATATCGACACCTCACAAATATATCTCTCTAAGTGATATAATTATATCACATTAATCACCACTATATCATGATAACACTATATTAGTGCCCGTTATACAGTCCATTAGTGCATAAATTATCTTTCTCTTTTGAATATCTATGTTATTTTTTTCGTTGGAATATGTTTTATAGATAACTTGACCGATACCATTACCTTATTCACTACCTCTTTTGGTATTCTATTTGGATTTTATATAAGTTTTTATAAGTTTTAGTAAGTTTATTTTGTGATTCTATTATTCCACCCCACCCCAAAAATGTAGCAATCATTCATATGATTTCTTTAGCTTTTTATAGCATTGATTTTATTTGATCTCATGCAATATAAAATTTTGGATTAATTAAGATAATTTTGAAGTTATGATGATTGGGTTGATGCAACTGATTTAGATTTAGGAGATAAAGAAGAATAATTTCTCATCCATGATGAGGTTTATAGATCATGTTTGACAAGTATTAAAAGTGTAAGATTTTTTTACAATCATCTATTTGATCAATTACTATATGATATTTGATAATAATTTATCTACTAAGTGTAAAGACCCAACCCCAATTTCTTAGAGATGATGCCTTATTTCATTACATTGTAATGATTTCAAGAAAATTTTATCCTAAAGTAATGAATAGTGCAGTATATTTGGAAAACTAGATACATACATAAGTTCAACAATAACACTTTAAAGGAAAAACAATATAGAAATTCCTCTGACAACATCCATAACACCTAGGTTATACCTATATGTCATTCATAATATACATCTTCATGCCTTGGGAAAATAAAACATAATAAAGGGGTGAGATCAAATGCTCAGTAAGGGTATGAAATAAATTGGAAAATATCATAATCCTAAACATTAGTCATGGTTAATAACTAAAAACACAAGGCTTTAAAATTAAACTTGAACACATTTTGGCAGGAATAAGAGATGAATAAATAATTCCATAATAAAGAATAATCATGGGTATTTTACTAGTAAAATAACCGAATAAACTTTAAATTACTAGTTTGATAATGACGTAATGTATAATGTTGGAAATCAAAACCATACCGCCAATTCCTCGTGCCAAGACTATAAATAACCAATTTGTCAAGGCCTCTTGCCAAGACTGTAGTTTGTCTCATGAGACCTACTGATGAATTGAGGAATATAGTAGTTTTGAACCTTTACATAACAAGCCCAATTCATTCCTCATATGAACGAGGATAAATATAAATAACATATACATTCATATTGAAACTAACATATGAAATGTAAATAATTCTCCCCAAACACTAAGCGTAAACACTGACCATTTAGAGTAAATTGGTGAATGATTTTAGGATAACACATCCACATTCAAACTAATCATAAACCATTAAATTAAATATGGTAGATGATACCATAAAATATTAATCCCAATAATACATAATAATCAAAAATGGTGTTGAAATAGATGAAGATACTCTTATAAAATCATCAAGTAATTCTTGAGATAAATACTCTTTTACTTTGAAAAGAAGAGTTCTGTTGGAAAAATATTTGTATAAAACCATAAGTGAAGTAAGATAGTATTTTAATAATAAAATTAGTGATTTTATAAAGATAATGGTTTCTAAAAACATATTATATAGTGCCCTTGAAAATAGGTAAGAATTTGATAGTGTTATTCACTTGATCTTAGTGTCCTCGATAAAAAAATTAAATTCATTAATTAATATTTACATAACCTATTCTTTATTTAATTGATTTATTATAGACTTATTAAGTTCATTCATGGAATTCTTGATGGGTTTAAGAGGTTCAATTTTATTGTTTGGGAGCGTTTTCTTCCTTGGTATTCATGGCCAGTTTACTTATATACATGTAAGGATAAACATGTAAGATGAGAATGGTTTTCCAGAATAGAATTTGTATTTTAATTTTTATCATACAGAATATTAAAAGGTTATATAATTCATTTGTTTATTGGGAGTGAAGATGAATCATTATATAAAACATTAATGATAATTGTTTGGGTTAATTGGCAGTTTTTGATCACAATGAACTCATTTTTCTCTATAAATTAATATCATGTGTACAAAAATATTCCAGAACCTTAAATAATTTATAATACGTATATTATATTCTTGTTCAACCATAAAAATGGTCTCATGATCTCAATTAAAGGTGATAATAGAAATTGAAAACCCGTCATCCTTGAATGTGATAAATTAACACATCTCAGATGGTGTTTTCATTTCTAGTATAAAAGAAGAGGAAATGAGAGATGATAATGAATTATTACATTATAATAATAAAATTCCAGTACATGTAAGGTACTATATTTATCATAACATTTGGATTAAAGGAGTTGAGGAAGGAAAAAAAATAAAGGAACTAAAAAAAAGAAATGAAAAGAGGAATTTACCTCTTGAAGTTATCTTCCTTGAGAGCCTCTTTAGGGGAGAGGTTTTGGTATTTTTATGAGACCAAGGGCTGATAGAAATGAGGTATGATATTTTGAGGATATTTTCATAGAATTTATATAAGGCACAAGGATTGGGAGGAGTGTAGAGAAAAGGGAGTGAGGGGGGTTTTAAAGTGAAGGATAGGGGTGATTTTTGAATATCTTATTCTTTATTTTATTATTTCCCTCAAGATAACCAATAGTGTTGATTTATGGGAACCATAATAGTAATAAGTTCATGTAAGTTCTAACCAAGTGTTATTACAATGTCCATGATTCTAGGAATAGTGAATTTAACTGATAATGTATATATATGGTAAATTATCGTATTTTACTATTCATCAAAAAATTCGAGTATTTTAGAAAAATCCAAAAAATTCACCCAAACAATTTTTTTATGTGTAGAATTAAAAACTTAATTCCATTTCTTGAAAGTAATTTTCTAAATATTGTTAATTTAATTTTTAAATAAAATCATAATTTATTCGAAAAATAACAATTTTAAAACTAGAATTCGTTTTATATCACCTTGAAAAATTAATCAATATCACATTATCTTATAACCTTAAGAAAATAAAATAATAATGTGATTTAATATTCATAAGGGTTTTATTAATATTCATATTAATATTCATAAGGTTTTGTTATTATTCACTGAAAATTAAGTTTATCTTATCAAACTCTAAATATCTTACTAAACACAACTGTGTATGTCAGTTTTTTGAAATTCAAATCCCATAGGTGGAAAAAATTATGTTTACTTTCTAGGTTATAATAAAGTGGTGTTTTTTAGAGGCTCATTGTTTCATGCATTCAATATTAAATTTATTTATAAATTCATGGGGTGTTATATTCTCCCCCCTTACCACAATTTCATCCTCAAAATTACCATAATACTTCCTCACAAAAAGATTTGGTTAGTTCTTCATTATAAGCTCCTTAGGTTCCCATGTTTCTTCTTCAATTCTATGATTTTTCCAAAGTACCTTTAGTAGTCATGTCTTCTGATTCCTCAAGACCTGTTCCTTAGTGTCTATAATTCAGATAATCTCTTCACAATAAGATAGACCAAGTTCCAATTCTATACCTTCAGATGTGAGGACATTTATTAGGTCTGGCATGTACATTCTTAACAATGATACGTGGAACACATTTTTCACTTTAGATTAGATAGGAGGCATATCCAAATAATATGAAATAACTCCAATTATCTCCAGGATTTCAAAATGTCTAATGTAACTAGGTCTTAGTTTCCCTTTCTTCTCAAATTTTATAACACCCATCCATGAAGATACTTTTTAGAAAACATGATCTCCCACTTGAAATTCCAAATCCTTACATCGATTATCAACATATATATTTTTTATACTTTGAGATTCTTTGATATGGGTTTGAATAGTATTTAACTTCATTATTTTTTCCTCTACAAGCTCTGGACCCACAAGCTTCCTTTCACCGACTTCATCCCAACATGTTGGTGTATGAAATCTCTTTTAGTACAATGCTTTAAATGGTGCCATTTGAATGCGTTAATGGAAACTATTATTGTATGAAAACTATATCAAAGGTAAATACTAATACCACATACTTTTAAAATCAAGTGAGCATGATCTCAACGTGTCTTCTAAAGTTTGTATTGTCCTTTTTGATTTCCCATTAGTTTGAGGGTGATAAGCAGTACTCAAACGAAGCTCAGTATCCAAATTTTTCTGAATAATTTTCTATACTTTCGATGTAAATCGAGTATCATGATCAGATACTATTGAAATATGTGCACCATGAATTCTTAAAACTTCATTGATATAGAGCCAGGAAAGGCACTCAAGTCTAAAATCCTCCCGTATAGCGTGGAAATGTGCTGATTTCGTAAGTCGATCCATAATTACCCATATTGCATCATTATTTATTAGAGTTTTGGGAAATACAGTGACAAAATACATGGCGATGTCATTACATTTACATGTTAGAATATGTATAGGTTGCATGAATCCTCTAGGATGCTGTTGTTCAGCCTTCACCTGTTGACATGCTAAATATCTTGATACATAATCAGTAATTTCCCACTTCATGTTGTCCCACTAGAAATGTTCCTTCAAATCCCTATACATTTTAGTACTTCAATGGTCTATAGAGAAATTTTAGCTATGGGAATCATCAAATAACTCCATTTTCAGATTGGGTATAGAGGGTACACATAACCTCTTCACAAATTTCAGAATTTCATCTTCACACATGAAGTCATCCAACTTCCCATCATTCACAACATTAATTTTCTTTTGAAGGTTCTCATCATGAGGCTGAGAGATTTTAATCCTTTTTAATAAAGATGGTTGGGAAACCAATTTAAAAAGTAATAATGTTTCACATTATTTGATAATTCCCACATCTATATTTACAAGGTCCATAAACATAGGATCCCTTCTAATACTCATTTTGTTTAGGGCTCCATGATCCTTCCTACTTAATGCATCTTCCACTTTATTTGCCTTCCATGGGTGGTAGTGTATTGAAAATTTGTAATCCTTGAGATTAGTCCTAGCCATATCCTTTTCCTCATGTTGAGTTCTTTATATTAGAATATATATTTTAAACTCTTTTGATCCATATATATCTCACGCCTTTCACTATAGAGAGAGTGTCTCCATATTTTTACCGCAAAGATCACAACATATAACTCAAGATCATGAGTATGATAGTTTTTTTCATGAATTATTAACTATGTTGATTTATAGGCAATAAATTTATCATTATTCATAAGGACACAACCAAATCCTTTCTTTGATGCATCACTATATATTACAAATTCACTATTCCCTGATGGTAGAGTCAGAATCAGTGTAACGACCCAAACATTCATTAATAAAATTCCCTTTCTTTTAATGTCTTAGGGATATAGAAAACACATGAAATATTTTTATTTATTTATTAGGTTTAAATGACCATTAATCATCATTAAAGTTTATATATATCATTGAATAGTGATCACATGACTGATATAAATTTAAGGTTTTTAAAAAGAATTTTTTTTGACACCGACAAAGGAGAGGATGACCACATCTAGTGGACTCGGGCCACATGAAGATCATTTTTCAGAGATCAGAAAGGATTTAGGGTAACTCAGCTCCTATATTGACCAAGCCCAAGCCAAGAATCAACACGTTAACCTTGAACAAAATCAACTATGAGAGAAGTTAAAGTTAATAGAGATTACTACCCAACCGATGTTATCTGAGCCGTCCCAAGAGTCTGTCACCATCGTACACCTTACCCTTAGGTATTATGCAGGTATTATAAGGGGTTATGTAATGAGGAATTAGTTACTTATTATGTAATACCTTTTTATAAATAAAAGTCTTGTTCCATCAATACCTTTATAAGAATATTCTTTCTAAAAATGATGAATTTGATAAATTGATTTTTTTGGGCAAAATGGTTCTTTTTAGAAATATATAAATTATTATATTAAACTGAAGTTTTATTAATATTGGTATTATAATAGTGTTATAATAACACTACTTTTAATTATAAGTTTTGACTATATTTATTCCTTATTGTTTTTACTCTATAAATGATTAAGTATTCAATTTGATAAGAATTATATTTTCATACGATAAAACTGAAATTGTATTTTTAATTAAAAAATTTATTTTGATGAATTAATGAATTTTTAGAATAAATTATATTTTAATAAAATATTATTATTTTATAATTTTTATTAAATATAAATGATTATATAATTTTTATGAAATCAAATATAACTTTTATTAAGGTTTGGAAACTATTTTTTTCAAAACTCGTCAATTTTAAATAAATATTAGTTTTTATTTTAAAAGTGAAAATTCACATATTTATAAAATTATTTAGATAAATTTAATATTATTTTTTAATCAGGACATCAAAATTATCTAATGGTTAATGTTTCAAAATTTTCTAAGACAATCAAATTTTTGGGTAAAAATTAAATACCGTATAAATATATAATGTGTTTATAACATCATAATGACCCAATAGTGATTTAATAAAATAATATAAAAGGTATATTAGGCCAATATATGTTTTTTACTTTAAAATAATGTGATTTTATATTTGTTTGATTAATTTTATAATGCCTTAGTGGACCCTCCTAGACTTATAAAATATTTTATCATTTTAAAATGATTTCCTTGAGAGTGTGACTCACCTCCACATAATAAAGACTAATATTTTAATAAGTTCTACCTTTGGACTTATAAAATAATTTTTTCACTCCCATTTGTCAAAAAACATTAGTAATAACCATGGGATGGTTTTTGGTTTTGAATATTTAATTATATAGATTCCAAAACCTATGTTTGAGAAATATTAAAGGATTCCCCTCTCATTTCCTATATAAACCCACACAATCTCCCACTTAACTTCACAAAAAATAATTTTATAAAGTCCCTACATTTTCATCCTATCTCTAGAATCCTCCCAAGGTGCCCCAATCTCTCATGAATACCCTCCTCAATCTCTTTAAGTCACACACTCAAGTAAGGGGTTCCTTCCTTTCTCTTTTTTTGTCCAAGTTTATTTATGTTGTTATACCCTCTTATTTTCAATTAAAAATGATGGGGTATGATTTATCACCTCCCTAATACTTACCTCATTATTTTTTAATGATTATATACCTCTTTAAATCTCATTAATCCCTCCTACGTATACCCATTACCATGATGAAATTTCGTAAGAGTTATTCCATTTCTCCCATTTCTTCAAGTTTCTTTATTATGTTACACCTTATATTTCCAAATTATATGTGTTAGGACATGTATATATATTACCCCTTACTTTAAATTTAATTTAAATATGATTAGATACCCTTTTATCTCTCATCAACCATTTCTATAAATTTTTATGTCACACTGTTAGGCTGCTGAAATTGTACCTCAATTTTTCATGCCAAAATCATCATTTAGTGAATACCATTCCCATTTCTCTATAAAGGGTATTCACATTTATGAACATATAATTATTTAATTGAAATTACATGTATGTATTCTATATTACTTAATCGTGTAATAACTTATGATGCTGAGTGATTCCATGTTATATGATCCATGTGGCATACTTATGCATGAAATGAAATGTTTATGAAGGGTGCACCCTGATAGCGCTCCAATGCATTGGGTAATGTTTAGTATCATTATATGACATATTAAATGAGAGTTTAATAATGCTAATTCATGTTCAATGAGGGTTTAATCATGCTAATTCATGTGCAATTAGGGTTTACTCATGCTAATCCATGTGCAACGAGCCTTATCTCATGCTAATATCATGTTGAATGTTGTCACCACATTTCCATGTTATGATAATCATGCTATATCAAGCCTTTATGTTCATGTTTCTATTGTGCTCCATTGATATTCATATTTCCTAACATGTAATTTATTATTCATGTTATTCCTTGTTTACTCCCTTATTGGGATTTATAGCTCATTCTTTTTTATGTATGTCCTCAGGTTATCCCATGCAATGCTAAGTACAAAGGAATGTTGTGGTTATGTAAAAGAAGTTTTCAATAAAGATGTTGTATTTTATGTCTTAAATTTTCATGTAATTTTTATAATTTCCCAATAAACTATACCTATAGATCCTCGGTGTTTTCTTAAGTAAAATTTTATATAAGAAATCATGTTTAAATATGTAATAAAGAGAAGGGTTGTTATAGTAGGTATCAGAGGATAGGTTTAATTATTTTTGGGATTAGTATTACAAAAATATATTAAATTACTTAGGGATAAGACTAAGTATAATAAAAACATCCCTAATTTTTTTGGATTATAGATTAAGTAGTTTATCAAGAAAATATATCCTTGTCTAGATACGAACAAGTAGAGGTGGCTCTGGCATAGGTGTATCAAGGGGTAAAACCCGAAAAAACTATTTTGAGCTAGACTCAAACAGGAATTGTTGTACGAAAATATGCATTGATACACTCTTGGTTAAACACTCTTGGGGGATATTCTTTGGTAAATTCATAATCTTAGTATGAACCATTATTAAGGGAATAAAAAACATTCCCCTAAAACATATGTTGGTAAGTAGATCATGGATAACATAGATTAAAGCATATAAATTCATAAGTTACGGAAATAAATGTATTTTATAAGTTATAAATTTTTTTCATTGGATTCCACTTATGTATTACCCCTAAATTTTCTTTTATTCCTACCGATGGATAGTAATAGGAGGACTCAGGCTTACAACCGATGTGAAGATCAATGTGATGACTGATCTAATGAGATGCCCAATCCGATGGGAGTGAGAATCACAAAATTTTTCATGATAATATCTCAGTTAACTCAAGTTTGGAATAGAATCATAGGTCAAGAGGAACGTACAACCCCCCACCCACTAAGAAAGAACAAGATACAATCAAGAGCTTAATATGACAAATGCACCTAATTTTAATGGATCATTTGATCCCTCAATCAGAAAACAATAGATCAACTCCATTGAGAGGATCTTCTCTATCCTTCAATGTTCCGAACAAGAGAAGGTTATTCTGGATGCATATCTTATAGAGGGTGAAGTTGATCAATGGTGGGCATTGATAAAAAATATGAGGCCTTATAAATAGATCGAGGAGTTAGAATGGAAGGATTTACAGAAAATGTTTTTCGATAAATATTTTCCTCCTACACTCTGAATTAAGATGGAAAGGGGATTACTTTACATAAAGAAAAAAGACAACGAATCCATTAGAGAATATGAGGAAAACTTTACAAGGCTTTCACGATATGCCTCTGGCTTTGTCGTTACCCCTGAATTCAAGGTTGACTGCTTCTTTGGTGGTCTAAAACATAGCCTACAGAAAGCCCTAGTGATATGTGACTTCGATAGCTATGAGGAAATTTTCCTATTTACCCTAAAAGTTGAAATCAATATTAGAAAATCTTAGGGGTATCATTGGGATAATAACCAGAAATTGGAATTTAATTTTGGCGTTTTGATGGATAAATCCAACTGTGCTAAGAAATTCCATCACCCCAATTGACAAAGGTGCGGAAAGAAGCACCTTAGAAATTTCTTGAAGGGGATGAGGAAATGATTTAGGTGTGGAAGAGAAGGGAACCTAAACATTAATTACTGAAAAGAAAAACCCACTACTAAGATATAGGATAGGAAAGCTCCATTCGATCCTCAACACATTGTTCATGATACAACTACAAAGAACTGGGGAACTTTTCAAACCATTTCCCTAAGATAAGGGTTTTTTTTGGGGCAACCAACAACCTCCAAGGCAGAAAGGGTGATATTTTTCCATCACGACCATTGAAGAGAATCTTGAAAACAATGTGGTGATAGGTATGCTAGTTATTCATTCAATAATAGTGAACGTACTTTTTTATTCTAGTTCTACACATTCTTTTATATCCCGAAAGTTTAGTAGAACAATCCAAACACCACTACAAATCATGGAATTAGAGATGTCAGTGAGAACGACATATGAGAAAATTATTTCATCCCATGAATATAACCCTTCCTCTATCAAAATTTATGGAATGAACTTCCTAGAAAACCTCTTCATACTCCATATAGTGAAATTTTATGCAATTCATGGCATGGATTATGTTTCCCTATATAGAGACAACATAAATTTCCACGATAGGAAAATCACTATTCATATGGTGAATTGAACCCCGATTCTATACAAGTGAAAGAAGGTGGATGAATATTCTTTAGCATCATCATATCAAGCATGGATATTACTGAACTATGAGCACGTGCATCTTTCTCATATGATTGAGTCTAAGGAAGGAACCATCCTTAAAGACATGCCTATTGTGAGGTAATTCATTGAAGTGTTTCCTAAATAATTGTCTTTTCTTCCTCTTATAATAGATGTTGAATTATATATTAATCATATATTTGGGGAATTTTCAACATCCAAGACTCCATATAGAATGGTTGTTATAGATATTGAGAATATAAATAAAAAACTACAGAAGAATCTAGATAAAGTGTTTAAATGCCCAAGTGCTTCACCATGTGGTGCACCAGTCCTCTTAGTCAATAAAAAGGATGGGTCAATGTACCTTTGCATTGATTATAATGAGCTCAACAAAATCATGATAAAGAACAATTATCCTCTTCCACATATTGATGACTTGTTCGATCAGCTATGTGGAGCACAATAATTATCCAAGGTGGATTTGCGGTTAGTATATTACCATGTAAGGGTGATGAAGGAGGCTATCCCCAAGACTGCTTTTCGTACAAGGTACGAGCACTATGAATTCATAGATATGCCTTTCAAAATCACTAATGCCCCAGAAATCTTCCAGGACATTATGAATAGAGTCTTTAGAGATTACCTCAATAGATTTTTGGTAGTCTTTATAGATGATATTCTAATATACTCCAAAACTAAGGAGGGGCATGAGGTGAATCTAGGAACTTTTCTAGAGACCTTATGAAAGGAGAATCTCTATGTAAAGTACAACAAGTGTGAGTTTTGGTTGAAGGAATTCACATTCTCAGGTCATATCATTACAAGAAATGGGATATCTATGGATCCCTCCAAGAAAAATTAAATTGAGGGATGGATGAGGCCAACATCTATGACGAATATCCGTAGATTCATTGGATTAACTAGATATTATCACCAATTTGTGAGAAATTTGTCATGATTTCCAAACCCTCTTACCAAGATAACTCATAAGGGAGTAAAGTTTTCTTGGAATGATGAATGTGAAGAGATCTTAAAGGAGTTGAAAAGGTGGATTATCACTGTATCCATTCTCATACTACCCAAAAGTGGAGAAATTTTTGTGGCATTTAGTGATGCTTCAAAGAAGGGTCAGAGAGGTGTGTTGATGCAAAATGACAAAGTCATTGCCTATGATTCAAGTAAATTAAAATTTCATGAGAAAAACTATCCAAAACATGATCTAGAGTTATCTATAGTAATATTAACTTTAAAAATTTGCTGACATTACCTATTTGGGGAGAAGTTTGAAATATATATTGATCACAAAAGCCTCAAGTAAATATTTACACAGAAAGAGTTGAATATGCACCGATAAAGATGGTTAGATCTCATCAAGGATTACGACTACTCAATCCATTAATACCATGGGGAAGTGAACAAGATGGTAGATTCTATAAGTAGAAATTATCCATCAACTCTTTCATTGATGATAATTGAAAAGGATCCAATCTTCTTAGATTTGATTAAGATGGACATGGGAATCAAAAAGAAGGGAAAATCATCAATACTTTCACAAATGATTTCTCAATCGTCTCTTTTGGAAAGGTTAAAGGATGATCAAAAGGATGATGTAAGAATTTAGAAGAAAGTGGAAACTATCAGAAAAGGTAAATCCTCATAGTTCAATATTATTGAATAATTAATTGTGAGATTTGGGTTAATACTTTGTGTTCCATAAAATCTAGAGTTAAAGAAATAACTTTTGGATGATACACATAGTTCGAATTTCTCCATTCATCCAGGAAACACAAATATGTATCGAGATCTCCAAGAATATTATTGGTGGGATAACATGAAGAAGGAGATTGTTGAGTATACATCAAAGTACCTGGTATGTCAGCAAGTGAAGGATGAGAGGTAGAAGTCTATGGGGATGATGCAGCCACTACAGACACCAACATGGAAATGGGAGAACATCACTATGGACTTTGTCACCAGACTTCCAAATAAATCCAAAGGAAACATTGTTATATGGGTTATTGTAGATCTTCTTATAAAGACTGCACACTTCATTTCAATTCTAGAGGATTTATCATTAGATCAATTGGAACATATATACATCATAAAAGTGGTAAGGCTTCATGGAGTACCAATATTGATTGTATCTGATTGAGATCCAAGATTCACCTCTATGTTTTGGAAGAGACTCCAGCACACTCTAAATACTGAGCTGAACTTCAGTACATCTTATCATCCTTAAAATGATGGACAATTTGAGCAGACTATCTAAACACTTGAGGACATGTTTAGAGCATTCTCAATGTACTTTAAAGGAGGATGAGACCAACATCTTCCTCTAGTTGAGTTCTCTTACAATAATAGTTTCCACTCAAGCATCCAAATAGATCCTTATGAAGACCTTTATGGAAAGAGGTGAAGAACACCAATATGTTGGGATGAAGTTGTGGAGAGAAAACTCATAGGTCCAGAAATGGTCAAAGAAATGGTGGAGAAGGTTAAGACTATCCAGCAACACATTAAAGATGCTCTGAGCCAAAAAAAGAGCTATGCAGATAATCATGTATGAGACCTAAAGTTCTATATAGGAGACATGGTATTCCTCCACAAATCACTATAGAAGAGAGTTATGAGATTTTTGAAGAAGGGAAAGATTATCCCAAGGTACATCGACCCTTTTAAGATCCTTGATCACATTGGAGTAGTAGCATATCGACTAACACTCCCACAGAACCTATCTCAAGTACATGATGCATTCCATGTATCACCCTTGAGGAATTACATACCTAACCCATTGCATGTACTCAATCCGAAGGTGGTACCATTAGAGAATGACCTCTCCTATGAATAGAATCCGATTAAGATCTTAGATCATAGGGAAAAAGTTCTATAAAATAAGACAATGCCCATTGTCAAAGTGTTGTGGAGAAACCAAAATTTTGAAGAAGCAATGTGGGAACTAGAGGAAGTGATGAGGAAGATTTACCCGCATCTATTTTAGTGTGGGAAAAGGAAATTTTTAGGGGGAAATTTATAAATGGGGGAATTTTGTAACGATCCGAACATTCATGAATAAAATTCACTTTCTTTTGATGTCTTAGGGATATAGAAAACACATACACTCTTTATTTATTTATTTATTGGGTTTAAATTACTATTAAGTATCATTAACGTTGATAATATAGCCATTGAATAATGATCACATGACTAATATAAATTTAAGTTTTTTAAAATGAATCTTTTTGACACACACAAAGAAGAGGATGGCCTCATCCAGTGGAATTGGGCCCTAAAAAACTCATTTGTTGGATTTTGGAAAGATGGTAGCATAATTGGGATTCGCTGATGACTAAGATCGAGCTAGGATTCAACACGTTAATCTTGACTATAATTTATTATGATAGAAGTTCAAGTTAATAGAGATTACCACTCGAGTGATGTTATCTGAGCCACCCCAAGAGTCTGTCGCCATCGCACACCTTACCCTTAGGTCTTATGCAGGTGTTATAAGGGGTTATGTAATAAGGAATTAGTTACTTATTATGTAATCCATTTTTATAAATAAAAAGTATTATTTTATCAATTCCTTTATAAGAATATTCTTTCTAAAAAATGATGAATTTGATAAATTGATTTTTCGGGTAAAATAGCACTTATTAGAAATATATAAATTATTATATTAAATTGAGGTTTTATTAATATTGTTATTATAATAGCGTTACAAGAACACTCAATTTAATTATAAGTGATCATTATATTTATTCCTTGTTGTTTTTTACTCTATAAATTATTTAGTATTCAGTTTGATAAGAATTATATTTTCATATAATAAAACTGAAATTTTATTTTTAATTAAAGAATTTATTTTGATGAATTAATGAATTTTTGTAATAAATAATATTTTAATAAAATATTATTATTATATAATATTTATTAAATATAAATGATCATATAATTTTTATGAAGTCAAATGTTACTTTTATTATGGTTTGGAAATTGTTTTTGTCAAAACGAGTCAATTTTCAATAAATGACATATTTATTTTAAAAGTTAAAATTAAAATATTTAGAAAATTATTTAGATAAAATTAATTTTATTTTTGGAATCAGGACTTCTAAATTTTCCAATAGTGAATTTTTCAAAATTTTACAAGACAATCATATTTTTGGGTAAAAATTAAATACCATATAAATATATAATGTGTTTTATGACTTCATAATGACCCAATAGTGATGTAATAAAATAATATAAAAGGTATATTCTGTGAATATAAGTTTTAAATTTAAAATAATGTGAATTTATATTTTATTATTATTTGTATAATGCCTTAGTGGACCCTCCAAGACTTATAAAATATTTTAACATTTTAAAATGATTTCCTTGAGAGTGTGACTCACCTCCACATAAGAAAGCCAAATATTTTATTAAGTTTGGCCTTTAGAATTATAAAATAAATTTTTACACTAACCTTTGTAAAAAACCATGGGAAAAAATTATGTTAAGGTTTTTGGTTTTGAATATTAAATTATATAGATTCTAAAACCAAAGTTTGTGAAATTTTAATGAATTCCCCTCTCATTTCCTATATAAACCCACCCAAGATCCCACTTATATTCACTCAAAATACTTGGATAATTTCCCTAATATTAAATCCTCTCTCTATAATCCTCCAAAGTCTCCCTAATATCTCATGAAGCCCATCCTCAAGCTCTTGAAGTCATACAATCAAGTAAGTGATTCCTTTATTTCTCTTTTTTTGTCCACATTTCTTTATGTTGTTATACCAATTTATTTTCAATTAAAAAAGTTTGGGTATAATTTATAACATCCCCAATAATTCCATACTTATGTTTTAATGATGATATAACTCTTTATATCTCATTAATCCCTCCCATGTACACTCATTACAACGCCGAAATTTCTTAAGAGTTATTCTATTTCTCCTCATTCTTCAAGTTTCTTTATTATGTTACATCTTCTATTTTTAAATTATATGTGTTGGTAAATGTATATATATGACCCCCTTATTGTCTATTTCATGTAAATATGATTAGATACCCCTTTTTCTCTCATCAATATTTTTATGAATTTTTATGTCACGCCGTTAGGCTGTTGAAATTGCACAACAATTTTCCATGCCAAAATCATCATGTAGTGAATACCATACCCATTTCTCTATCAAGGGTATTCACCTTTATTCACATATAAATATTTAATGGTACTTAAATTTATGTATTCATCATTCCTTAATCATGTAATAACTTATTATGTTGAATGATTCCAAATTATATGATCTATGTGGCACACTTAAGCATGGAATGGATTTTTTATGAAGGGTGCACCCTGATAGCACACCAATGCATTGGGTAATGTTTAGTATAATGGTATTCTACATGAAATGAAGGTTTACACATGATAATTAATGTTTAATGAGGTTTTAATCATCCTAATTCATGTGCAATGAGGTTTTACTCATGCTAATCCATGTGCGATGAGCCTTGGCTCATGCTTATATCATGTTGTTTGTTGTTTCCACATTTACATGTTATGATAATCATGCTATAACATGCCTTTATGTTCATTTTTATCATGTTCTCCATTGATATAAATGTTTCTTAACATGTACTATATTCTTCATGTTATTCATTGTTTACTCTCTTAAAGGGCTTTATAGCTCACCCTTTTCTTATGTATGTGCTCAGGTTATCCCATGCAATTCTAAGTATGAAGGAATGTTGTGGTCATGTAAAATAAGTTTTCAATAAATATATTGTATTTTATGTCTTAATTTTTCATTTAATGTTCCTAATTTTCCAATACACTAGAACTCTCGATCCTCAAAGTTATCTTAAGTGCAAGTTTATTAATAAATCATGTTTAAATATGAAATAATGAGTAAGGTTGTTATAATCGGAGAATTAAATAATCTCCTATTTAATTATTAGAAACATTCCTCACATTATTTTTTCCATATGAACTTAACCCCATTACGAGTAATATTGGTAAATGGGTTGGCTAAATAGGTGAAGTTCTGAATGAAACACTAATAATAACCTGCTAAACCAATAAAACTATATACCTCAGTTATGTTTGTTAGAGTAGTCCATTATTGAACAACCTTTTTCTTAGAATGATCAACATATATTCCATCCTTAGAGATAATGTGGTCAATAAATGCAACTTATTGAAGCCAAAATTCACACTTGATAAACTTACTATACAATTCATTTCTTCTAAGAGACTTTAGAATAGTGCACAAGTGATTTTCATTATCTTCATAGATTTTTGAGTATATGAAAATATCATCAATAAATAAAACCATATATTCATCAAGATATTCCTTGAAAATTATATTAATTAGATCCATGAAAATAGAGGGTGCATTAGTCAGTCTAAAAAGAATTTCTGTAAACTCGTAATACCCATACCTGGTTCGAAATGTTGCCTTTGGAATATCTTCCTTCCTCAATCGCAACTGATGATATCCAGATCTAAGGTCAATATTCAAAAAATATTGAGATCCATGAATTTGATCAAAAAAATCATCAATGTGAGTTAGGGGATATTTGTTCTTTATTTTGTTAGCATTGATCTCCATGTAGTCAATGCACAACCTCATAGATCCATCTTTATTTTTAAAGAAAAGAACACGGGATACCCATAGAGAAACACTAGGGAGAATAAATAATTTATCACTAAATTACACTAGTTGTTTCTTAAGTTCTACTAATTCCATAGTGGTCATTCTACAAGTTGTCTTTGATATAGGTCTTGAACTAAGAACTAAATAAATTGAGAACTCAACTTTGCGCTCTAGAGGATGTCTCAGTAAATCCTCTCGAAAAACATCAATATATTCTTGCAAAATAAGTACATCCTAGATTTGAACATTTCTTTTCTCACTCATAGATATCAAGTTCTCAACCTCCCTAAGAATTTAATTTAGTAGAGCTACTGAGGGTGGATCTAGATGATAATCAGATGGTGATGTTTCTTCTCTAATGACAATGGATTCCACATCGTCCTCAAAAATTGTAACTTCCTTCTCATTGAAATATATTTTCACATCATAATTTGAAATCCAATACATACCAAGGATTATATCAAAGTCAATCATTGGTATGATAATAAAATAAACAGATAAAGTACATTTATATGCCATAATGGGGACCGCCTGACACATCTCTATTTCAATGATACTTCCCTTATGAGTTTTAACTAAAAACCCTCTTATTAAATTAAATTGGAAATATCAAATTTTCATGGAAAACTAGAAAGATATGAAATAATTATATGATCTAGAATCAAATAAAAAATTGTCAAAGCTTGAGGAAACAATTAAAGTACCAAAAACCACATCATTAGGGACTTTAATATTAATAGTTGTGATCATATAAGCTTGGCCTTGCTCCCTTGGCCTTATTAAAGGAATGTTTCATTAACACGTAGTAAAATCATTTCCATAATTTCCACTATCCTTTCAATTTTATCATTGAACATTAGAAGATTATTTATTTCCCTAACAATCTTGGGATAGGTGACCTTTTTCTCCACACTTGTAACAAACACCCATACCCTTCAAGAAAGTACTAGGGTGTATCTTCCCATAATTATCATAGGGTGGAAGGTCAACTCTTCCCTTATTACCCATTTCCTAATTTCTTTTTCTAGTGTTTTCATCAGCCCTATTCTTATCTTTCTTTCCCTTAAAATCATAAGTCTTAGAGAATTACTTTTATATATTGATAACACATCAGACTATATCTTCATATGATGAGAAACTTTAGGAGACTATATCCCTTCGGAGGAATGGATTTAAACCATCAAATAATCAATCGATCTTTCTCCTCAGATTATGCATGTAGTTCACAACATTTCTTTCTAACCATGTGAAGTTATCTTTATACTATACGACATTCTCATCCTCTTTTTTCCTCATATTCAGAAACCACCTTTACATATTTTCTCCCTCTTCATGAGTGAAGTATTTTTATAATATTATTTACTTAAAATACCTTCATTCCATTTATTTTATTTATTCCACCTCCTTTGTATTTTTGAATTAAATACCACCACATATCTGCATCTCCCAATAGACGATAAACCTACATGACAACCTTCTCTCTTTCGTTACATCCCAAAATGATAAATATATTCTCTAATGAACTTATCCCCTGCTCTACTACGAATGAGTTTGTAGTCCCATCAAATGATAGAGGTTGTTGTCGCATAAAGTGGTCTAACATAGCTCTTCCATATTTTGGATCTAGATGGTCCATATGGGTAAGGTTATTTTTCATAACCTGAGTCAACTATCCTATTATAGTTATAAGTTTCTCAACACAAGTTTCAACACTAGATCCAACATCATTATCTTTATTCGGATGAAAATCCCTACATGGAACACACACATTCATTCAGTTTTCATTCCTTCCACTAGGTTCCATTTCTAAATAATGGCATACACTAGATTAGGTTATGAATCATAATGTATAATATCAATATAGAAAAATACTTATCATAAATTTAAATCATATACATAAGTAATCTCATAATCATAAACATGGTTTCTTTGAGGAAAAATTTACATTTATATCCTTCATAATGTCTTGTAAAGAAAATTTGGATTATCCTAAACATGTCCCCTGAGAGTGTCAAACCAGGGGCGTATTAAGGCCCATTATCTTGTATGAGGATACCTTGTGTCAAGATTGAAACTCTTTGTTAGAGTTTTTACTCTTAGGTACATCTATTCCAGAACCACGTCTACTTGTAGTATCCATACAAGGATTTATTTTCTAGAAAGATCCACATAATCTATTACTTACCAAAATTCCATGACATTATTTTATGTTTATCCTTAAAGTCTAAATTAGGGTTTAGTTCTATAATCTAAATTTTCTAAATCTAGTTTTCAAGTTTTCTACTAAACTTCCTTTGATACCAACTATAAAGACCCAAACCCAGTTTCCTAAAGCCAGTGCTTTATTTCATTACACTGGCATGATTATATGAAATTTGTATCCTGAAGGAATGAATAGTTTAATAGATTTGGAAAACCAGATACATACATAAGTTTAAAATTACAATTTGAAAGGAAAAACAACATAGAAATTCCTTTAACAACATCCATAACACCTTGTTTATCCCTCCATGTCATTCATAATATATATCTTCATGCCCTGGGAAAATGAAACATAAGAAAGGGGTGATATCAAATGCTCAGTAAGGGTAATAAATACAGTAGAAGATATCATAAACATAAACATTAGGCACGGTGAATAACTAAAAACACATGCCATTAAAAATAAACTTGAACACATTATGGAAGGAATAAGAGCTCTATAAATAATTCCATAATAAATCATAATAATGGGTATTATACTAGTCAAATAATCACATGAAATTTAAATTAATAGTCTTATAATGAGGGAATTCATAATGTTTGACATCATAACCATACCTCCAAGGCCTCATTCCAAGACCATAAATAACCAATTTGTCAAGGCCTTATGCCAAGACCGTAGTTTGTCTCATGAGTCCTACCAATGCATTGAGGGGATATAGAGGGACCCAACCTTCACATAATAATTATAATGAATTCCTCATATAATAAAGGATAAGAATAAACAAAATATATATTTATATTGAAACTAATATATGAAATGTAAATAACTTTCCCATAACATTAAGCATAAACACTAACCATTTGGAGTAAACCGGTGAATAGTTTTAGGATAACACATACACTATAAAACTAATATTAAAACATTAAATTAAATATGGTAGATTATATAATAAAATTATATCCCAATAATACATAATAATCAACAATATTGTTGAAATAGATGAAGATACTCTTATAAAATCATCGAATAATTCTTCAGATAAGTACTCTTTTACTTTGAAGAGAAGAGTTCTTTTGAAAAAATCATTGTATAAAAACATAAGTTAAGTAAGATATTATTTTCATAATAAAATGTGTGATTTTATAAAGATAATGGTTTCTAAAAACTTATTATAGAGTTCCCTTTAAAATAGGTAAGAGTTTTAGAAATTCCCTTAAACTGGGCTTGTATTTCAAGAAGAATTTTTGAAAGATCCTTTTAAAACATATAACTCCCCATAAATGAAAGTAGAATACTGGTTGGTACACATACATATAAAATTAAAACATAATTTATTATAAGTATATATTAATAAAGAATAATTTAATTGAGGTAAGTAGAGAATAAGAATAACTCGAATGAAAATGGATGTTCAGGTAGAAAACCCTTACCTTAAGTCCAATAGTGTTATTCAGTTGATCTTAGTGTCTTGGATAACCAAATTAAATTAATTAATTAATATTTATATAACATATTATTTATGTAATTGATTTATTATAGCCTTATTATATTCATTTATATCCTTCTTGATGGGTTTAATTGGATCACTTTTATTGTTTGGGAGCGTTTTCTTCCTTGGTATTCATGACCGATTTACTTATATACATATAAGGATAAATATGTAAGATGAGAATGGTTGTATAGAATAGATGTTGTATTTTATTTTTTAACATCTAGAATATTAAATGTTTATATAATTCAATTGGTTATAGTTAGTTAAGATTAATCATTATATAAAACTTCAATGATAATTGTTTGGGTTAATTGGTGAATTTTTATCACAAGGAACTCATTTTGATTTATAAATTAATTTCACATGTAAAAAAAGATTAAAGAAATTAAATAATTTATAATAAATATATTATAGTCTATTTTATCAATCAAAATGGTTTCAAAACCAAAATTGGAGATGATAATATAAATTGAAAACCCGTCGTCCTTGAAAGTGATAAATTAACACATATCAAATGGTGTTTTCATTTCTAGTATAAAAGAAGAGGAAATTAGAGATGATGATGAATTATTACATTATCATAAAGAAATTACATTACATTTAAGTTATTGGTGTTTTTATAAAATTTGGATGAAAGGAGGAAAGTAATGAAAAATAAAAGAAAGGAACTCCAAAAAAAGAAATGAAAAGAGGAATTTACCTCTTGAAGTTATCTTCCTTGAGAGCCTCTTTAGGGGAGAGGTTTTGGGATTTTTATGAGAAAAATTGATTCTAGACATGGGGTAGGACCATGGTGGAAGATTTGATCAGAAGTTAGACAAGGCACAAGGCTTGTGAGGAGTTAAAAAATGAGGGAGTGGGGGGGGGTTATAGTGGATGAGAGGGGTGATTTTTGAATACCTTATTCATTATTTTATTATTTTCCTCAAGACAACCAATAGTGTTAATTTATGTGACCCATAATAGTAATAAGTGCATGTGAGTTCGAAATAAGTGTTCTTACATCAACCATGATGCTAGTAATAGTGAATTTAACTAATAATTTATATATATGGTAAATTACTGTATTTTACTATTAATAAAAAATTCAAGTATTTCAGAAAAATCCCAAAAATTATCCCAAACAATTTTTTGATGCATATAATTCAAAAACGAAGTACATTTTTTTAAAATAATTTCCTAAATATGATTAATTTAATATTTAAATAAAATCATAATTTATTCGAAAAATAACAATTTTATAACCATTATTCATTTTATATCACCTTGAAAAATTAATCAAGATCTCATTATATTATAACCTTAATAAAATAAAATAATAATGTGATTTAATATTTATAAGGGTCATATTACTATTCATAAGTGTATGTTACTATTCAAAAAAATATGTTTTCTTTATCAGACTCTAAATTTCTTAATGAACACAACTGTGTATGTTAGTTTTTTGAAATTCAAATCACAGAGGTGGAAAAAATTATGTTTACTGGATAGGTTATAACAAAGTGGTGTTTTGTAGAAGCTCAGTGTTTTATGCATTCAATATTAAATTTATTTATAAATCCTTGGGGTGTTACATTCTCCCCACTTACCACAATTGCATCCTCAAAATTACTAGAATATTTCCTAACAAAAAGATTTGGGAAGTTCTTCATCATAAGCTTCATAGCCTCCCATATTGCTTCTTCAATTCTGCTATCTTTCCAAAGAATCTTTACCAGTTGTGTCTTTCAATTCCTCAATATATTTTCCTTAGTTTCTAGAATCTAGATAGGCTCTTCACAGTAATATAGGCCAGGTTCCGATTTTATACCTTCAGATGTGAGGACATCTGTTGGATCTAGCATGTACTTTCTCAACAATGAGACTTGGAACACATTGTTCACTTTAGATAGGCTAGTCGACATAGCCAAATGATATTCAATAACTCCAATTCTCTCCAAGATTTAAAAAGTTCCAATGTATCTAGGTCTTAGTTTCCCATTGTTCCCAAATCTTATAACACCCTTCTATGGAGATACTTTTATGAAAACATGATCTCCCACTTGAAATTCCAAATCCTTCATTCGATTATCAACATATATATTTTGTCTACTTTGATCTTCTTTGATATGGCTTGAATAGTCTTTACCTTTTTGTTGTTTCCTCCACAATATATGGACCCATAAGCTTCCTTTCATTGACTTCATCCCAACATGTTGGTGTATGAAATTGCTTTCAATACATTGCTTGATATGGTTCCATTTTAATGATAGAATGGAAACTATTATTTAAAAAAAATCCTGCAAAGGTAAATACTGATCCCACATACCTAGAAAATCAAGTGAGCATGATCTCAACATGTCTTCTATAGTTTGGATTGTCCTTTCGGATTTCCTGTCAGTTTGAGGGTGATAAGAAGTACTCAAACGAAGCTCTGTATCCAAATCATTCTGAATACATTTCTAGAATTTCGATGTAAATCAAGGATCATGATCAGACACTATTGAAATATGTGCTCCATGATGTCTTAAAACTTCAATAATATAGAGTCGGGTTAGGCGCTCTAGTGGAAAATCCTCCCTTATAGTGAGGAAATGCGCAAATTTTGTAAGTCAATTTATAATTATCCATATTTCATCATTATTTGTGGGAGTTTTGGGCAATACAGTGAAAAAATACCTGGTGATGTCATCCCATTTCAATGTAGGAATAGGTAGAGGTTGCATGAATCCTCTAAAATGTTTTCGTTCGACCCTCACCTATTGAAAGAATAAACATATTGATACATAATCAGCAATTTATTGCTTTATATTGTCCCACTAGAAATGTTCCTTCAAATATCTATACATTTTAGTAATACAAGGGTTTATAGAGAAATTTGAGTTATGAGCATCATCCAATAACTCCCTATTCAAATTGGGTATAGAGGGAACACATAACCACTTCCCAAATTTCAGTTTCAATATTCACACATGAAGTTTTCCAACTTCCCATCTTTCACAACATTAATTTTCTTTTGAAGGTTCTCATCATCAGGATGAGAGCTTTATATCCTTTCTAATAAATATGTTTGGGAAAACAATTGAAAAATTAGTGATGTTTCACTTTCTTTGATAACTCCCTCATCCATATTTACTAGGTTCATAAACATAGAACCCCTTTTAATCCTCATTTTGTTTAGGGCTCAATGATCCTTCCAACTTAATGCATATTCTACCTTATTTTACATCCTTGGGTTGTAGTGTATTGAACAATCATAATCCTTAAGTATTTTGAGCCATCAACATTGTCTCATGTTGAGTTCTTTCTGTGAGAAGATTTATTTTAAACTATTGTGATCCGTATATATATCACACATTTCACCATAGAGATAGTGTCTTTATATTTTTAGCACAAATATCACAATAGATAACTCAAGATCTTGAGTTGGATAGTTTTTTTCATGAATTTTTAACTACCTTGATGCATAGGATATAACTCTACCATTCTGTATAAGGACACAACCAAGTCCTTTTTGTGATGCATCGTTATAGATCACAAATCCACCATTCTCGAATGGTAGAGATAGGATCAGAGCATTCACTAATATCCTCTTTAATTATTCGAAACATTCCTTACATTATTTTTCCCATATGAACTTAAACCCTTTATGAGTAAGCTTGGTTAATTGGTTGGATAAATGGGTGAAGTTATGAACGAAACACCAATAATAACCATCCAAACCAATAAAACTACATACATCAGTTATATTCATTGGAGTATGACACTCTTGAACAACCTTTGTCTTCATAGGATCAACATATATTTCATCCTTAGAGACAATGTGTCCAAGAAAAGAAACTGATTGAATCCAAAATTCACACTTTCTAAACATCCTATATAATTCACTTCTTCTAAGAGTCTTTAGAATATCTCTCAAGTGATTTTCATGATCTTCATAGATTTTGGAGTATACCAAGATATCATCAATAAATACCACCATAAATTCATCAAGATATTCCTTGAAAAATATATTCATTGGATCTATGAAAACAAAGGGTGAATTAGTCAGTCCAGAAGGCATTACTGTAAACTTATAATGCCTATACCTGGTTCAAAATGACGTCTTTGGAAGATCTTCCTTCCTCAATCACAACTCATGATATCTAGATCTAAGGTATATCTTTTAAAAATATTGGTCTCCATGAAGTTGATCAAATAAATCATCAATGTGAGGTAGGGGATACTTGTTCTTTATTGTTATAGAATTGATCTCCCTCTATTCAATACATAACCTCATAGAACTATATTTATTTTTAACAAAAATAATAGGGTCTACCCACAAAAAAACACTAGGGATAATAAATCCATTATCACTCAATTCCTCTAGTTGTTTATTTAGTTCTAATTCCATAGTGTCCATTCAATATGTTGTCTTTGATATAGGTCTTGAACTAAGAATTAAATCAATTGAGAACTCAAATTCATGCTCTGGAGGATGTCGAGGTAAATCATCTGAAAAAAATCAATATATTATCACACAATAGGTATATCCTCAATTGGAACATTTCTTTCCTCACTCATAGAAATTGAGTTCTCATCCTCTCTAAGAATTGAATTCAGTAGGGCTATTGAGGGTGGATATAGATGAGAATCAGATGGTGATGTTTCCCCCTAAAGATAAGGGATTCCACATCATCCTCAAAAATTGTAACTTCCATCTTATTGAAATAAATATTCATATGATAATTTGATATCCAATCCATTCCAAAGATTATATCAAAGTCAATCATGGTTATGATAATAAAATCAGCAGATAAATCCCATTTATATGCCATAATGGGGACTTCCTGACACATATTTGTTATAATGATACTTCCCTTATGAGTTTTAATTGAAAACTACCTCATTAAATAAAATTAGAAATATCTAATTTTCTTAGAAAATTAGGAAGATATGAAAGAATATGATGATCAAGAATCACATAACTTATTGGCTAAGTTTGAGGAAACAATTAAATTACCTACCACCACATCATTAGGGATTTTAATACTAGTAATTGTGATCGCATAAGCTCAACCTTTCTCCTTTTTCCTTATTTGGAGAATGTTTCATTGATGCCTAGGACAATCATTTTCATAATTTCCCCTCTCCTTGCAATTGTAGAAATGAACATTGGTAGCTTCTTTCTTCCCCTTACAATCCCAGGATAGGTGTACTTTTTCTTCACACTTATAACAAACACTCATACCCTTCAAGAAAGTACCAGGATGTCTCTTCCCACAATTATCACAGGGTGGAAGGAAAAATCTTCCCTTCTTCCCCATTTCCTAATTTACTTTTCATGAGTTTTCAATAGCCATCTTATTCTCTCTATTTCCATTAAAATCACAAGTCTTAGAGATTTATTTTTCTGTCTTGATAACACATGAGACTATATCTTCATATGATGAGAATTTTTTTGAGACAATATCCCGTCATAGTAATGATTTTAAACCATCAAAAAATTGATCAATATTTCTCCTTGGATTATATATTTAGTCCATGACATGTCTTGATAACCTTGTGAAGTTAGCTTCATACTTTTCAACATTCTCATCTTCTTTTTTCCTCACTTTTAGAAACTGCCTTTCTATATTTTCTCTATGTTCATGAGGAAATTATTTTCATAAGAACATTTACTTAAAATCCCTCCATTCCATTTATTCTATTTATTACTCATACATTTTTTATTTAAAGACCATCGCTGATCCACATCTCTTGATAGATGATAAAACGCCATGACAACCTTATCTCTTTCCTTACATCCCAAAGCATGAAATATCTTCTCTAATGAACTTATCCACTGCTCTGCTAAAAATGGGTTTATATTCCCATTAAATGATGGAGGCTGTTGTCACATAAAGAGGTTTAACATAGCTCCTCCACATTCTGGATCTGGATTCTCCATACAGGTAAGGTATTTGTTCATAACTTGAGTCAAATGTCCCAGTATAGTTATAAGTTTCTCAGTAATAGTTGGAGCACCAGAGCCAACTTCATTATCTTTTATCAGAGGGAAATACCTATATGGGACATGTGCATTCATGAAATTTCCATTCCTACCACTAGGCTCCATTTCTAAATAATGGAATACATTATATTAGGTTATAAATCATAATGTATAATGGAAATGTTGGGAAATACTTATCATAAATTTAAATCCAATACATAGCAATATCATAATCATAAACATTGTTTCTTTGAGGGAAAATTTAAATTTAAATCCTTTGTAATGGCTTGTAAAGAAAATGTGAATTATCCTAAGCATATCCCCCGGGAGTGTCAAACTAGGTGTGCAGTAAGGCTCGTTGTCATGTACTAGGATACCCTAGGTCAAGACCAAAACTCCTTATCATAGATTTTACTCCTAGGTACATCTATGCCAAAACAACTTCCACTTGTAGTATCCAGACGTGGATGTATTTACTAAAAATATTC
The DNA here is from genome assembly GCA_963277665.1 of Viscum album. Classification (NCBI taxonomy): domain Eukaryota; kingdom Viridiplantae; phylum Streptophyta; class Magnoliopsida; order Santalales; family Viscaceae; genus Viscum; species Viscum album. The sequence continues at coordinate 1,423,840,277 of OY728143.1, forward strand.
ACATAATCTATTCCTCTATAAAAATTATAGGAAATTATTTTATATTTATCCTCAAAGTTTATCTTAGGGTTTTGTTCCTTAATCTACATTTTCTAAATCCAGCGTCAAAGTTTTCTTCTAAAATTCCTTTGATACAAATTGTAAAGACCCAACCTCGGTTTCCCAGAGCCGGTTCCTTATTTCTTTACATTGGAATGATTATAAGAAAGTCATATCTTGAAGGAATTAATAGTTTAGTAGATTTAGAAAACCATAAACATACATAAGTTCAAAATTACAATTTGAAAGGAAAAAAAATATAGAAATTACTTTGACAACATTGATAACAACTAGGTTATACCTACATGTCATTCATAATATACCTCTTCATGACCTGGGAACATGAAACATAAGAAAGTGGTGATCTAAAATTCTGAGTAAGGGTAAGAAATACTACAGAAGATATCATAAACATAAACATTAAGCATGGTGAATAACTAAAAACACATTCATTTAAAAATAAACTTTAACACATTATGGAAGGAATAAGAGCTGAATAAATAATTCCATAATTACTCAAAATCATTGGTATTATACTAGTTAAATAATCACATGAACTTTTAATTACTAGTTCCGTAATGAGGGAATTGATAATGTTGTACATCATAACTATAAAGAATCGTCCTTAAAACATTACATAATCATGAATTAAATGAATAATTCACATAGAGGATATTTTCAGGTTTAGAGTTTTAGATAATTAGGACATAACTATTACATCTCAAAAGATTACAAAGTACACACTTCTACTATGTTTCCATAAAATAAAAACTTTTAAAAAGAAACATGTCTAGTTCCATGTTTTAGATAGCATGTCTTTCCTTGATCCCATCCTTGATCCTATTCATCTTCAAGTCCTGTGGAAAACATTTCAAAAACTTGGGATGAGCATAAAAAGCCTAGTAAAGGATACACAAATAAGGAAAACTATTAGTTTTTTCAAAACAATAAGTAAATCATGAATACTTTATCATAAGTAATACCTTTTACCTTTATGATGTAGTAAATACTCTTCACTAAATTAAAGATCATTACTTAGCCTTTTGTAACCAAAATATTACCGTAAAACCCATATAAAGAACACTAACATATAAAGGTAACTTGGGACATAAACATACTTAAATGGAAAAACCATACGGTCAACTTCCACACATATCACTAAATAGAATAGCCATACAACCAACTTCCATACCCAATACATTGGAGGTTATAACATAACCACCCATCCTAGTATTCACATAACCACCCTTCATTTGGTTTATCATGTAACCACCCATCAAATGTCCAATTACCATTATAAAATCATAAGACATAAAACAAATATAAAGGAAAGAAAACATTTCCACATTTCAATCACAATATATCACTGAAATATATTGACATAACAAATCCATTATCAAAACCATTTTCAATACAAAAATACGTAACTGAGTATATGGTATTTATTTTATTTTAAAAACATCATGGCTTGTTAATGAAGCCAAAGATCAAATAATACTCGTGGCGGCGGAAAGGTCATTATCACCGCATACGTTAAAAAGAACATGCTTTTTGTCATTTAGTAAAAAGCTTTGTAGAGAAAAGATTAATTCTGAATAAAATTAAAATTCAAAGGGGTTTATACACTGCATAAAATAAAGTTGCGAATAAAACAAAATATACCTCAATGAAAGGATATTGAGATGAAATCCCTTACAAATATGATATCCTTAGATTAAGGAAAAATCAACGACATAATTATGTGTGAAAAATATAAATACACCTAATATAAGTGGATATTAAGTGTAAAACAATCATAGTTCATTCAAACATATTCATAGAATGACATAATCAAGAGGTATAGGTTTAACCCAAATAATTGAAATTAGGTAAAGAAGTTCCCTTACAGAAATTTGACAGCCTAACAACGTCACTTTAAAATTCAGAAAAGAAGTTGATGAGAGATAAAAAGGGTATCTCATCACTTGGACATAAAATTTTCAGCAATAAGTATATATAATAACATATTCCAACATAATAAGATGTGAATTAAAAGACATAACAAAAAGAAGTATTTTAAAAAGAGGAGGGTAAAAGGTTCCCTTACCGATTTGGGTAACTTTTGAAACGTACACCCCATGAAAGAAGGGTCATACAATGAAGATGTAAATACCCATAAACGAGAGTATATTACACAAATAGTAGAATAATGGGCAGTACATACACCACACAAAATTAAATAGTGGCAAATGTATCATGAATCTCACAGGAATAAAAAGTGAGATAAAAACCCCTTACCTCGTTGTAATCAATCGAGTCATATGACCAAAAGATAATAACCACCAAATGAATTCCAGAACAACGTGAATAAAAATAGAATACTGATAATATATATCAATTTTCAGTACAAAATACACCACATTCCATAAATAATTGGCAACCAATGGAAATCTCACGGAATTAAAAGTGAGATAAGAAACCCCTTACGAAAATTCGGTAGCCTAACGACGCCACTTAAAAATTATTAAAATGAATTGATGAGAGTAAGAGGGGGTCTCTAATTATATGAAAATAAAAATTAAAGTATGGTGAATATAAAAGAACATCCTCCAACATAATAACATGGTTCATAAAAGAAATGACATAAAAGAGAGTACTTGAAAAGAAAGAGAGAGGTCAGATCCCTTACCTCAAGTCCGACTTGTCTTGTTCGTTTCTTTATATTTCTGAATAATAAACTTTGGTCAATTTATAATTTATTAAGGACATAATTTAAAGTTTATTATTCAATTAATATCACATATTATAATTTAATAATAATTAGTTAATTATGAGAGTTCATATCGTGCGTTTTTGTTGATGTTCGGTACATGAGTCAAAAATGAACTTGTTTGAAAAGAATTGTCCATGTATTTATAAGTAAATCATCTCCAGAATAGTATTAATGATTTAAATATCCTATATATCCAGTATAAATTCATTTTATACTATTCCATAACATTTGGAGATAGAAAATGAAATGCACCGTTCATGGAGATGGTAGGCCATAAGTACGCATGAACGCTACTTTCATTTCTTTGTCATATTAATGGAATTAAAACTAAATGATATATATATATATATATTATAATTCTAGTATAATATATATGTTATATAGGTCACATAAGTTCATTAATTTCATTCTTTATACATTCCATGTATTGCATGAATGAGTCACATCATTTGAGGGGGCGGTAGTCCACACTTCCTTGTATGAAATTATTGCATTTGCACAACATGAAAAGCATAAAGGTATGTTTTAAATATAAAATACAGAAGCATATAGAAAACATAAATACCATATATATCATATATAAAATACATTTACATCATAATGTCCACCATGAGAGGTGGTAGGAGATAATTGAACAATCATCGTTTCGTGAGGCAATAATTCACCATCCACGAAAACAGTATGTTCTTTAACCATTAGATGGAGGTGTGTGTAAGTTTATCTTGAATACTTATCATAAAAACATAATAGTATATTGAAGATTCTGTTTTTGTTACAAAATAAAGGAATAAAAAGAGTTTAGGGGGTTGGAGAAGCGAAATAAAACAAAGGAACATAAGAGAAGACATTACCTTTAAATCGGGTAACTCTCCTTGGTTTGAACCAAAAGGGTTTCTTGAAGAGATTTCTACATAAGTTAAGGCTTATAGGATGAATAGAGGGATGTGGAGAGACAATATGAGCAGGGGTTGGATGAGCTAAGGGCTTTAGAGGTGTGGGTAAGGGAGTAGAGGTGGGGGCTTTTATAAGAGGGAGGAGGGGAACTCTTGGAAGGTCATGAAATGTTACTTTATTATGAAATGATTTTAGGATTTTAAAGGTCCCACAATGATATATTTCAAGTATAAGGTGATAAGGGTTCGAAATACACCCATCCAATAGGTTTTAGACAAGTTTAAGTATTATATTTTAACTTATCTTTTCATTTTATTTAAATCGTTTATTAATGAGGTAATCACTGCATCATCATGGTGTCATAAATAAATTTATTTATTTAATGTCTAAATATTATAAAAAAATTACCATGATGTAAGAAATATTTTTATCTTTCTAATGAATATTTATTGTAAAAAAGATAACTTATATAACCCCAAGTAAAAATTGTTTTAGTAAAATAATACATGTTTGTAACATTTTTATTTTAACTTTAAATAAAAAGGTATTAATGTCATTTTCTTACCCAAGTTGCTCTATGGGGTCCCCAAGTAGACCCATGGATTGTATTGGTCGGCCTTGACTCATACAATAAGGGTAAGACATGTTTAAATTTAATTTCATATTATTAAAACATTATTTTTACCTTAAATTATACTAATTACCTCTAACCGCGATTAATAAAACTCAAAAGTTACTATTCACCAAAAATTATTTTTATCCTATTGAACCAAATTTTACTTAATAATGACAACCATGTATGTTGGATTTTTAAAATTCAATTCAGAGATGCGGTAAAATTTTATTTAAATGAAAAATCAGTTTTTTTAACTACCACTAAGTTGTTTCACTATTCATCAAAAATTGAAGTTTTTCAGAAAAATACCAAATATTCACCCTAATATATATTTGATATTTTGAATTAAAAAATGATATCTATTTTAAAAAATTCAAAAAATATAAGTTTCATTAATTAATTTAATAATTAATTCTCATTTTCAAAACAAATAGCGTGTTTTTAAGAAACAATATATATCAAAAGATTGATACTTGTTTATGTCCAATTTCAAAGTGAAATTAATTCTAATGTTAACCATTGGATTAAATGGTAAAAATGTAATCTAATTTCACTTTAAAACCAATAATATAACCATATAAATAAATTATATTAAAAGGAGGTTTTGAATTAAAATACAACATCATTCACTATTCATTAAAAAATGAACGTTATCGAAAAAATACCAAAAACATACAAAAAGTAAATCTTGATGTCTTGATTCTAAAGATGGATTTTATTTTGTTAAATATAACATATAAAATTTTCAAAAAGTGGATTTAAAAAGGTTTCTCCATCAAAAGGCGGTTAATCGACCTTTTAAAGAATATTAGAATATTTACGCTTAAAATTGGATTCATTCGCATTTTAAGCCTTTAAAATTTATTGAATAAAATTAAAAATATTTAAAAAATATATATAATCATTTTGTAGTTATTTCTGTTCATTCTCTATGTCACGACCCGTCCTCAGGGCCCGTGCCGTGACTACCCCAAGCCCGCCTTCCATAGGCCAGGGGCTGGCGACTAGCACCAAAGGCATAAAATCCCGATAACTGGGAAGGCATTGCCTTTATAAAAGAAAACAAGCACCACAGAGTACAAGCGGAAGCAAAACACTAAGTACAAAAGAAAAGCTGAAAAGTAAATGGGCCAGAATACAAACCCAAAAGAAAGTACAACTACAACTGAACAAGGCACAACAACAAAAAGACAAACAGCTGGAAGAAGGAAGCAGCTCATGGGTCGTCCTCCTCGGATCCTACCTGAAGGGTAGGTATAGATAGCGCAGCTCCTGGTCATCCACCACGGATCCTACCTGAAGGGTAGGTACAGATAGCTTCCTCCACGCTCTCATCCGTCAACCTCCTCTGTGAGTCGTCACGTCGTGTAGTCCACCTCTGGGTACTGACTCGTCGTGTAGTCCACCTCCGGGTACCGTCTAGTCCTCGAACACTCGGCCCTGTCAGCACTGCCCGTCATCTGCAACCAAAACAACGAGGTGCGGGCATAGCCCGTGTAGGGGTGAGTATAACGATACTCAGTAGGGACCCCGAGACCCTCAAGGTCTCACTAAACCAACAAGGATAACCACAAAGAAGATCTCAACAGATAACCTCTACTTAGGTATATGCTCACACATATACCTAAGTTATCAAGTAACCCATCTAAATCATGAGGAAACACAAGTATTGTGAAATCAACGGATAACCACTACCCAGGTATATGCCCATACATATACCTAAGTTAGGAAGTGACCCATCTCAATCATGAGGTAAACACAAGGTCAAAAGTCTCAGCTCAAACCTGGATTTTCATTATCGAAACCGTAACTGCTGAATAGCTCCATCTCTGGAGTGTACAGTGGTCCTGTCATGACTCCGAGGTACTGCTCACTAACCTAAGACTGCTGAAGTACTCCTCCTGTCGAGTACCGCGGGTCAGCCACCCAGAAACAGTAGTGCTTCCTGCCAAGGTATGTCACCCAAACACAGTAGTGCACACCCCCTAGTAGCCTGCTGAGGTACTCTCCGGACGAGTACCGCGGGTCTGCACTGTCACACAGGTAGTGCTCCGTCCGCCATGGGTCTTCACCTCATAAAGTAGTGCTCCGTCCACTGGGCTAGTCGACTCACTCCAAGTCGAGTCGGTCAAGCAGTCGGCAGGTCTCAGCCAGTTACACGGTCTCCGTACTCCGCACGCTCGTCACTAGGAGGGTCCGCTCCACGAGCTACAGGTCGATACTCCAAGTATCTCAAGGTCCCATGAAGAAGTATCTCAAAGGACCGCCTCGTCATAGGGGTCTCAACGCAACGGACGGTGCGTCAATCGGACGCCCGGTCTGTGAGTTATTAGCCTTTTCGTCCCAGGGGCCCGGTTGGTTTCGTGAACGAACGAAACCCGGCCGTATCTCAACTGTACCCCGAACTCTCATAGGGTATACTCATAGGGACCGTTTCTCAACGAGATCACCAACGCCGCTGACGGTTCGTCAAACGGACGTTCTATCAGAAAGGTATCAGCTTTTTCGTTCCAGGGGCTCAGTTGGATTTCTGTGCGATCCAACCCGGCCACTATCCATCTGCATCCAAATCTTGGGCGTAGAATGCCAAAAGTTCCATATCGTCAACAGGAACTCAACGCAACAGACGACGCGTCAATCAGACACCCGGTCTGAGAGTTATTGGCCTTTTCGTTCCAGGGGCTCGGTTGATTTTTAAGGCAAAACCAACCCGACCGTACTCCACCTGCATCCAAACCTCGGGCGGAGTATGCCAAAAGATCCGTCTCATCAAGAGGAATTCAACGAAATAGACGGTGCGTAAATCGGACGTCCGGTCTGTTAGTTATTGGCCTTTCCGTCTCACACCCACCCTGGGAAACTTCCCAGGAGGTCACCCATCCTGATCACTACTCTAGGCCAAGCACGCTTAACTATGGAGTTTTAACCACGTAGGCTCCCAAAAAAGAAGGTGCACCTTGAGTATAGTATACTGAAACGACCGTCTCGATCCAAGGATCGTGTTGCCGCTGACGGCGAGTCGTTTGGAGGCCCGTAGCCCAAGATACGGGCATTTGACCAAAAGTTGTCCGAAACTGGGGGTCTGGGCCTGAGCCGACCCGGCCCGACCCCCTTTGAGAACCGCGACCCCTTAATTGGGGCCGCTTTTGAGACCCGGCCGGGGGAAATTAATTCCCCCGGTCTCCACTGCCCGGCCGGCCCGCACTGGCCGGCCGGTTTCGCGAGCAAGGACCGGCGACGACCGGTCCTTCCTTCGCCGACACCGGCGGCCCGGTGCCGGCCGCCGGTCATTTAGCTCCGCCGCGGCCCGGAACCGGCTGCGGCCTATGTCGTTCGGCGTGATGCGACGGCATCGCTTCCCTCCGCCGCGGCCCCGCTCCGGCCGCGACACCTTTGACTTTCTTCGACGCGACGCGACGACGTCACGTTCTTGGATTTCTTTCCACGGCGCGGCGCGACGGCGCCACGCGTATCTTCCGTAATAAATCGCGTGGTGCGACGGCACCACGTTTTCTCGTATCATCCTCAAGAAACCATCACGAAAAACAAAGGAGGAGGGTCGACCGTGTTTGTGCGGTCCGGCCCCCTCGCGTTATTTGATAACAAAAAGGGTTTTAATCCACGATCATCACCAAGTTTGTATTCACGAACAATTAAATAAATAAAAACTCTCAATCATCAACCGCTTGATCGGACGATCCGCGGATCACCCCGGTATTGGTTGGTCCGCACTTGTCGTTTTTCTCAAAAGATAAGAGAATTCCAAAATAAATTCCTCTACCTCGGCTTCAAGAACAGAGTTATTCAACGACCTGCGGAAGACAAGCGTCGCGGAGGTCGGGCGTCGTTCCGTCTAGGTTGGTGGGAGAAGAGCTCGGTGAAGTCGAGCCGAGACGTCACCCTCTGTATACTTTGTAGGCATCGGTGCTTCCCTTCCTTACTCCGGTTGAAGATGGTCGGAGGTGTTGCTTCACGTTCTTCGGAAACGTGGAACGTTCTTCCTCGAGAGGTTGGTGATCTTCTAAGAGTTCTTCTCCTCTCCTTAGTTCTCCCCACAAGGTTTATGCCAACCCAAAAAGAAGAATATAATCTCTCTTTTTAATGTTGGCAAAATGAATTCAAAAGAATTCAAACACTCAAAATAATTAATTAAGTTGGTTTAATTAATTAATTGCAAAGTGTTGGCAAGAATTTCAAAAGATTGAAATTCAAATAAACCATACTTAACTCACCTCATTAATTAATCAAGTTGTCAAATATTAAAGAATGTGAGTTAATGGGGAGTTGGAATGTGAGGGGTTAAGAGGGTTAGGGAGTTTAAGGAATTTGAAAAGGTGGGGGGGGGGGTTCGTGTGGGCCCCACCCTTCCAAATATCCACACCTGGGAAGTTGGATGGATGTGGGCCCACCACCAACTTCCCATGGGAGAAGTTAACCACTTAACATTGTTAAAATTTGATTTAACAATTATATTCACTTTTTTTAATTAAACCCCAAAAATTAACTTCTCCTCCCGTACAAACGCAACTACGGTAAAGGTTCTCTTAAGCGATCATCGGCGTTGCGAGTTCATCGGTGCAATCGGATTTCAATTCCGAGCACCGGTTCAAAAGATAGAAAATTCTCGCTCGCTCATTCACTGAACGTACCCGAGCCAAACTTTGGAAATTAATTCCGGGCACACCGGGCCTTGGAATCAGGCGCCGTCAGAAACTGCGTTCTTGTAAAATTTCAAAGAAAATTAAGAAAAAAAATTCCTTGAAATTTCCGGGTCTTTACACTCTCCATTACAACGACTAGGCATTAACTACCATTTAAAAAAAATATTATTTTATTATTAGTGTGCAACGTAAGATTTCAATGAAACTCGTTGTTGCGTATTGGGTATGCCATCGAGCATAGCATTCTCTTTAAAGTAATATTAACATTTTATTCACAAATATTGATAAATATAAGAAAGTCATATTCTTTATTTACTCGGGATGTTACAATAACTATACATTTAAGGCCTCATGCCAAGACCATAAATAACCAATTTTTCAAGGCCTCGTGCCAAGACCGTAGTTTGTCTCATGAGAATTACCAATGAATCGAGGGATATAGTGGGCACCAACCTTCACACAATATTTACAATTCATTCCTCTTATGAATGGGGATAAACATAAACAACATATACATTCATATTTAAACTAACATATGAAATGTAAATAATTTTTCCCGAACATTAAGCATAAACACTAACCATTCAGAGTAAATTGGTGAATGGTTTTAGGATATACCATCCAAAGTAAAACTAATCATAAACCATTAAATTAAATATTCTAGATGATAACATAAAATATTAATCCCAATAATACATAATAATCAACAAGAGTGTTGAAATATATGAAGATACTCTTATAAAATCATCAAGTAATTCTTGAGATAAATACTCTTTTACTTTTGAAAAGAATAGTTATTTTGGAAAAAAATTAATATAAAAATATAAGTGAAGTAAGATAGTATTTTCATAATAAAACAGATTATATAGTGCCCATGAAAATATGTCATAATTTGAGAAATTCCCTTAAACCGAGATTGTATTTCAGGAAGAATTTTTGAAAGATCCTTTTAAAACATATAAATCCCCATAAATGAAAGTAGGATTCTGGTTTTTAAACATATATAGAACATTAAAACATAATTTATGATAAGTTTATATGAATAAATAAAAAATTAATTGAGTTAAGTGGAAAATAAGAGTAACCTGAATGAAAACGAAGGTTCGGGTAGAAAGCCCTTACCTTAATTCTGATGGTGTTCTTAACTTGATCTTAGTTTCCTAGATAACCAAATTAAATTAATAAATTAATATATTCATAACCTTTTATTTATGTAATTTATTTATTATATATTAATTAATTTCATTCATGGCCTTCTTGATGGGTTTAAGAGGTTCAATTTTATTGTTTGGGAGTGTTTTCTTCCTTGGTATTCATGACCAGTTTAATTATATACATGTAAGGATAAACATGTAAGATGATAATGGTTTTCAAGAATAAAAGTTTTATTTTACTAGTTAAAATCCATAATATTACATGGTTATATAATTCATTTGGTTATTGGGAGATAATATGAATCATTATATAAAACTTTAATGATAATTATTTGGGTTAATCGGTATTTTTTTATCACAATGAACTCATTTTGCTTTATAAATTAATATCATGTGTAAAAAAAGATTCCAAAAAACTTAAATAAGTTATAATACATATATTATAGACTTATTTGACCATAAAATGGTTTCATGACCATAATTGAAGATGATAATAGAAATTGAAAACTCGTTGTCCTTGAATGTGATAAATTATCACATCTCGGATGGTGTTTTCATTTGTAGTATAAAAGAAGGGGAAATAAGAGATGATGATGAATTATTACATTATTATAACAAAATTCTAGTACATTTAAGGTTCTGGAGTTATCATAACATTTGTATGAAAGGAGGTGAGGAATGAAAATGGAAATAAAAGAACTTGAAAAAAAATGAAAAGTGGAATTTACCTTTTGATTTTATCTTCCTTGAGAGCCTCTTTAGGGGAGAGGTTTTGGTATTTTTATGAGACCAAGGGCTGATGAAAATGGGTTATAATCTTGGGAGGAGATTTGAGTAGAATTTAGACAAGGCACAAGGCTTTGGAGGAGTGAAGAAAGGGAGTGACGAGGGTTTTTATAGTGGAGGAGAGGGGTGATTTTTGAATATCTTATGAATTATTTTATTATTTCCCTCAATACAACCAATAGTGTTGATTTATGTGTCCCATAATAGTAATAAGAGCATGTGAATTCAAACCAAGTGTGTTTACATCAACCATGATGCAAGGAATAGTGAATTTAACAGATAATGTATATATATGATAAATTATTGTATTGTATTATTCATAAAAAATCTAGTATTTCCAAAAAATCCAAAAAATTCACCCAAAACATTTTTTGAGGCATATAATTTAAAAAAGAAGTCAAATTTTTGTAAATAATTTTCTAAATATGATTAATTTAATTTTTAAATAAAATAACAATTTATTCGAAAAATAACAATTTTAAAACTATAATTCATTTTATATAACCTTGAAAAATTAATCAAGATATCATTTTCTTATAAAATTAAGAAAATAAAATAATAATACAATTTAATATTCATAAGGGTCACATTACTATTCATAAGGGTATGTTACTATTCACCAAAAATTAACTTTTTCTTATCAGTCTCTAAATATCTTACTGAGCGCAACCATGTATGTCATTTTTTTTTGAAATTCAAATCAGAGAGGTGGAAAAAATTATTTTTACTAGCTAGGTTATAACAATGTGGTGTTTTGTAGAGGATTAGTGTTTCATGAATTCAATATTAAATTTATTTATAAACCCTTTGAGTGTTACATTCTCCCCCTTACCACAATATCATCCTCAAAATTACCAGAATGTTTCCTCATAAAAATATTTGGGTAGTTCTTCCTCATAAGCTCCTCAGGATCCCATGTTGCTTCTTTAATTCTATGATTTTTCCAATATACCTTTACCAGTCATGTCATTCGATTCCTTAAAACCTGTTGACAGACTAAACATCTTGATACTTAATCAAAAATTTCCCACTTCATGTTGTCCCTCCAGAAATGTTTCTTTGAATCTATATACATTTTAGTACTACCATAGTGTATAGAGAAATTCAAGCTATGGGCATCATACAATAACTCAGGTTTTAGCTCGGGTATAGAGGGAACACATCGCCTCTTCCAAAATTTCATAATTCCATCTTCACACATGAAGTCATCCAACTTCCCATATTTCATAGGATTAATTTTATTTTGAAGGTTCTCATCGTCAAGATGAGAGATTTTAATCTTTTATAATAAAGATTGTTTGGAAAACAATTGAACAATTAATGATGTTCCACCTTCTTTGATAATTTCAACATCCATATTTACTAGGACCATAAACATAGGATCCCTTTCAATCCTCATTTTATTTCAACATCCTTTAATCCTTCTTGATTAATGTATGTGTCATCTTATTTTCCTTTTCTAGGTGGTAGTGTATTGAATAATCATAATCCTTGAGTCGTTCAATCCATCACCTTTTCCTCATGTTGATTTATTTCTATGATAAGATATATTTAAAACTCTTATGATATGAATATATCTCACTACATTCACCATAGAGTTAGTTTCTCCATATTTTTATCAAAAAGATCACAGTAGCTAATTCAAGATCATGCGTATGATAGTTTTTTTTTCATGGATTTTCAACTTCCTTAATGCATAGGCAATTACTCTATCATTTTTCATATGGACACAACCAGGTATTTTATTAGATGCATCACTATAGATCACAAATCCACCATTCCCTGATGGTAGAGTTAGGATCAGAACATTCACTAATATCCTCTTTAATTATTCAAAAACATTCATCACATTCTTTTTTCCATACGAACTTAACCCCTTTATGAGTAATCTTTGTTAACAAGTTGGATAAACGGGTGAAGTTTTGAATGAAAAACCAATAATAACCTTTTAAACCAATAAAACTATGTACCTAAGTTATGTTAATTAGAGTAGGACATTCTTGAAAAGACTTTTTATTCATAGGATAAAAATATATTCTATCCTTAGAGACAATTTTTCCAAGAAAGGAAACTAATTGAATCCAAAATTCACACTTGATAAACTTCCCATATAATTCATTTCTTATAAGAGTCTTCAGAATAGTGTACAAGTGATTTTTATGATATTTTTAGCTTTTAGAGTATAATAAGATATCATCAATAAATACCACCATAAACTAATCAATATATTACTTAAAAACTCTATTTATTAGATCCATAAAAATTGTGGGTGCATTAGTCAATCCAAAAGGAATTATTGTAAACTCGTAATGCCCATACCTGGTTCGAAATTATGTCTTTGAAACATATTCTTTCCTAACTCACAACTGATGATATCCAAATTGAAGTTCAATCATCAAAAAATATTGGGTTCCATGAATTTGGTCAAATAAATCATCATTGTGTGGTAGGTGATACTTGTTCTTTATTGTTATATAATTGATCTCCCTATAGTTAATGCACAACCTCATAGATCCATATTTATTTTTAACGAAAATGATACCCATGGAGAAACACTAGGGGTGAATATATCCTTTATCACTCAATTTATCTAGTTTTTTCTTCATATCTACACATTCCATAGTGTCCATTCTATAAGGAGTCTTTGATATTGGTCTTGAACCCGAAATTAAATCAATTAAGAACCCATATTCACACTTTAGAGGATGTCTAGGTCAATCCTTTGAAAAAACATCAATATATTATTGTAAAATAAGAACATCCTCGATTTAAAAATTTCTTTACTCACTCATAGATATTGATTTCTCATCCTCCCCAAGAATTAAATTTAGTAGAGCTACTGAGGTTGGTTCTAGAAGAGAGTTAGATGGTAATGTTTCTTCCCTAAAGATAATGGATTCCACATCGTCCTCAACAATTTTAACTTCCTTCTTCTTTAAATATATTTTCTCATCATAATTTGAAATCCAATCCATACCAAGGATTATATCAAATTCAATCATGGTTATGATAATAAAATTAACAGATAAAGCACATTTATATGCCATAATGGGAACTTCCTGACACATCTTTTTTGTAATGATACTTCCCTTAATAGTTTTTACAGATAAATACCTTATTAAATCAAATTGGAAATATCTAATTTTCTTGGAAAACTAGGAAGATATGAAATAATGCAGTGATCCAGTATAAAATAAATCATTGACTAATTTTGAGGAAACAATTAAATTACCTTCCACCACATCATTAGGGACTTCAATATCAGCAGTTGTGATCGTATAATCTTGGCCTTTCTCCCTTGGCCCTCTTTGGGGAATGTTTCCTTGATGCCTAGAATAATCATTTGCATAATTTTTCCTCTCCATGAAATTCTATCATTGAACATTAGTAGATTCTTTCTTCCCCTTAAAATCCTGGGATAGGTGGCCTTTTTCTCCACACTTGCAACAATCACCCATACCCTTCTAGAAAGTACTAGAGTGTCTCTTCCCACAATTATCACATGGTGGAAGGTAAACTCTTCCCTTCTTCCCCATTTCCTTATTTACTTTTCTATAGTTTTCAGAATCCCCATTCTTCTCTTGGTTTCCCTTAAAATCATAAAGATTAGAGAATTACTTTTCTGTCTTGATAACACATGAGGCTATATCTTCATATAATGAAAAACTTTAGAAGACTATATCCCTTTAGAGAAATGGTTTTAAACCATCAAATAATAAATCAATATTTCTCCTCAAATTATGTATATATTCCACGATATGTCTTTCTAACCTTGTGAAGTTAGCTTCATAATATGGAAAATTAACATCCTCTTTTCACCTCATATTCAGAAACTGCATTTCCATATCTACTCACTGTTCACGAGGGAAGTATTTTAATAAGAATATTTCCTTAAAATATCTCCATTAAATTTATTTTATTTATTCCTCGTCCTTTGGGTTTTGAATTAAATACCACCACTAATCTGAATGTCTTGATAGATGATAAATCGCCATGACAACCTTCTCTATTTAATTGCATCCTAAAGCAAGAAATATCTTCTCTAATGAACTTATCCACTACTCCGATACGAATGGGTTTTTAGTCCCATTAAATTATAGAGACTTTTGTCACATAAATATGTCTAACATGGATCCTCCATGTTGTGGATTCAGATGATCCATACAGGTAAGGTTATTGTTTATAACCTGAGCTAGCTGTCCCAGTATATTTATAAGTTGCTCAGTACTAGTCACAGTATCAGAGCCAACATCATTATCTTCATCGGAGGAAATTCCCTACATGGGACATGTGTGTTCATGCAGTTTCCATTATTTACACTAGGTACCATTTATAAATAATGGAATACTCTAGATTAGGTTATGAATCATAATGTATAATCTCAACATTTAAAAATACTTAGTATAAATTGAAATCCTATACACAACTAATCTCATTATCATAAACATGGTTTATCTGAGGAAAAATTTACATTTAAATCATTTATAATGACTTGTAAATAAAATGTAAATTATTCTAAGAATATCCACCAAGAGTGTCAAACCAGGTGTGCAGTAGGGTCCACTTTCGTGTACCCGGATACCCTGGGTCAAGCCTGAAACTCCTTCTTAGAGTTATTAATCCTAGGTACATCCATGCCAGAACCACGTCCACTTGTAGTATCTAGAAAGGGATGTATTTTCTAGAAATATCAACATAATATATTACTTACCAAAATTATAGGAAATTATTTTATGTTTATCCTCAAAGTATATCTTAGGTCTTTGTTCCCTAATCTACATTTTCTAAATCTAGTTTCCAAGTTTTTTACTAAACTTTCTTTGATATAAACTATAAAGACCCAACCCCAGTAGCCCGGAGCTGGTGCCTTATTTCATTACATTGGAATGATTACAAGAAATTCATATCCTAAAGGAATGAATAGTTTATTAGATTTGGAAAACCATATACATACATAAGTTCAACATTACAACTTGAAAGGAAAAACAATATAGAAATTACTTTTACAACATCGATAACACCTAGGTTATCCCTGCATGTCATTCATAATATACCTCTTCATGAACCGGGAAAATGAAACACAAGAAAGAGTCAATTTAATATTAATGGTAAGCAATAAAACGGAAGATATCATAAATAAAAACAATAGTCATGGTGAATAACTAGAAACACATTCCTTTAAAAATAAAATTGAACACATTATGGTAGGAATAAGTGCTGAATAAATAATTCCATAATAAAGTATAATCATGGGTATTCTACTAGTTGAATAATCACACGAACATTAAATTACTATTTTAATAATGATGGAATGAATAATTCCATACATCATAACCATACCGTCAAGGCCTCGTGCCACGACCCTAAATAACCAAATTTTTAAGGCCTTGTGCCAAGACCATAGTTTATCTCATGAGACCTAACGATGCATCGAGGGATATAGTAGGCTTGACCGTTCACATAATAAGTCAAATAAATTATTCATATGAATGAGGATAAACATAAACAACATATAAATTCATATTTAAATTAACATATGAAATGTAAATAACTTTCCCCAAACATTAAGCATGAACACTAACCATTCATAGTAAATTGGTGAATGGTTTTAGGATAGCACATTCAAAATCAAACTAATCATAAAACATTAAATTAAATATGATATATGATATCATAAAATATGAATCCCAGTAGTACATAACAATCAACAAGTCTATTTAAATAGATTAAGATACTCTTATAAAATCATAGAGTAATTCTTGAGATAAATACTCTTTTACTTTGAAAAGAAGAGTTCTTTTGGAAAAGTATTTTTATAAAACCAGAAGTGAAGTAAGATAGTATTTTAATAATAAAATGATTTATTTTATAAAGATAATGGTTTGTGAAAATATATTATAGAGTTCCCTTGAATATATGTAAGAATTTTACAAATTCCCTTAAATCGGGATTGTATTTCGTGAAGAATTTTTGAAAGATCCTTTGAAAACATATAATTCCCCATAAATGAAAGTAGGATTATGGTTTGTTCACATATATAGAACATTAGAAAAGTATTTATGATGAGTATATATGAATAAATAATAATTTAATTGAGGTAATTAGAGAATAAGTGTAACCTGAATGAAAATAAAGGTTCGCGTAGAAAACTCTTACCTGATGTCTGATGGTGTTCTTCACTTGTTCTTAGTGTCATGGATAAGAAAATTAAATTCATTAATTAATATCTATAGAACCTATTATTTATGTAATTTATTTATTATATCCTTATTAAGTTCATTCATATCCTTCTTGATGGGTTTAAGAAGTTCAATTTTATTGTTTGGGAGCATTTTCTTCCTTGGTATTCATGACCAGTTTACTTATATACATGTAAGGATAAACATGTAAGATGATAATGGTTTTATAGAATAGATTTTTTATTTTAGTTTTTGTCATTAATAACATTACATGGTTATATAATTCATTTGGTTATTGTTAGTGAAGATGAATCATTATATAAAACTTTTATGATAATTGTTTGGGTTAATTGGCAATTTTTGATCACGACGAACTCATTTTTCTTTATAATTAATATCATATGTTAAAAACACTATAGAACCTTAAATAAGTTATAATAAATATATTATAGTCTATTTCAACCATAAAAATGGTTTCATGACCAAAATTGAAGCTGAAAATAGAAATTTAAAACCTATCGTCCTAGAATGTGTTAAATTAACACATCTCGGATAGTGTTTTCATTTCTAGTATAAAATAAGGGGAAAAGAGAGATGACAATTAAATATTACATTATCAAAACAAAATTACATTAATTTTAATGTATTGGAGTTATCATAACATTTTAATTAAAGGGGGTTAGGAAATAAAAAGAAAATAAAGGAACTCAAAAAGAAAAAGAAATGAAAAGATGAATTTACCTCTTAAAGTTATCTTCCTTGAAAAACTCTTTAGGGGAAAGGTTTTGGTATTTTTATGAGAAAAAGGGATAATGGAAGTGGGGTAGGTTCATGGTGAGAGATTTTTTCAGAAGTTAGACAAGGCACAAGTCTTTTGATGAGTGAAGAGAAGAGAGACTGAGGGAGTTTTTTATAGTGAAGGAGAGGGGTGATTTTTGAATATCTTATTCATTATTTTATTATTTCCCTATAGACAACCAATAATGTTGATTCAAGTGACCCATAATAGTAATAAGTTCATGTGAGTTCAAACCAAGTGTTCCTACATCAACCATGATTCTAGTAATAGTGAATCTAACTGATAATGTATATATACGTTAAATTACCGTATTTCACTATTCATAAAAAATTCAAGTATTTTAGAAAAATCCAAAAAAAATCACCCAAACCATTTTTTGATATATATAATTCAAAAAAATGAAGTTTGTTTTTTGAAAATAATTTTCTAAATATGATTAATTTAATTTTTTAAATAAATCCATAATTTATTCTAAAAATAACTATTTTAAAACTATAATTCATTTTATATCACCTTGGAAAATTAATCAGGATCTCATTATCTTATAACATTAAGACAATAAAATAATAATTTTATTTAATATTGATAGGGTTATATTACTATTCATATTACTATTCATAATGGTATGTTACTATTCGCCAAAAATTAAGTTTGTCTTATCAAATTCTAAATATCTTGCTGAATGCAACTGTGTATGTCAGTTTTTTAAAATTCAAATCACAGAGGTGGAAAAAATTATGTTTACTAGCTAGGTTATAATGAAGGGGTATTTTATAGAGACTTAGTGTTTCATTAATTCAATATTAAATTTATTTATAAATCCTTGGGGTGTTACACTAAGAGTATGTTTGGTTTTGACATCAGAGTCTTTGGAGAAACTGGGTTGGATTCTCCATACTGCAAAATAGGCACTGTAAATTAGATTGAATATTTGTTATGTACTTGTTATTGGATTGTATATATATTTTATAGGAGGAATAAATGTTACTTTGTGTGAGGGATTTCTATGACCAAGAGAAGGGTAGGATCATCTGTTAAATAAAACATATTCGAGAAGAGGATTGTTCTCATTTTAACAGTTTTCAGATTCTGAACCACTACCATGATTTTATGAATCTTCTTGGTAAAGAAGGATTCAATGAGGTTTACAAGGTTAGTGATGATATCATAAAACGAAATATTTTAACCAATTGTCTGAATATGTATTTTGGAATAAATTGAATTATGGGTTTCATGATAGGATTTTGATTTGATTGAACCTATATATACAATAATTAATACCATGACCCCCTTACCCTAAAGAGTACCTCTTTTAGGCCATCAATGAGAGAATGAGGATAGTGACTGGCCATGTTCTACCTCCAGTACGCCCTAGGTTGGTGACTAGAACCAATGGTATATCATACAAATGAGATGAATTTCCCTCTAGGATAACATGTAGAAGAGTGAGATAAGACAGGTAGACCAATAAAATCCCACTTAGATAGATAAAATAGATCTTAAGTACATACATGTGATGTCATATATAACTAAAACAACTGAAAGGAACTATTAGTATAAAAAAGGTAAAGATGAAAATGACCAAAAATCACATACAAATCCTGCAAAACCATGAGCTATTATTTTCCAACCCGATCTTCAACCCTCTCCCATTGACATGAAAAGCTGTTTATATATATGTGGGGTGAGAATAACAGTATACCCAATAGGATGATCCCTAGAGCCTCTCATTGAAAAGATAAAGAAATCACACTAAAGCCCATTGAAAAAATAAGTAAAACCAACCCATAACCTAAACAAGTATACTAAGTTACCAACCTCACCATGGATATATCTCATCAAGTATCACATATAATAGATATTATAATATAATAACAAACAAGGATACCCCGCTACTGATTCCCCACTAGTTTTCCACTCTTCCCCAACATCACACGTCCTATTTTTATAGACACACCAATACTGCTAGAGAAGGAGGCTAAAACTGTAATGGTTCAGATATTCCAAGGTCTTTTATACCTTAATAAAACCCATTATGATTTGATGCCTAAAAATTTATTGTTTGATGAACATGATATTGTAAATGTGACTGATTTTGGCCTCAGCAAGATAGTGGAGGATGATATTGTTTAACGGGGCATGGAACTGACATCTCAAGGAGATTGAACTTAATTATGAGGATGAAACTCATTATTTATATTGATAGAAATGTGGTATAATACTAGAGATATATATAAAATACTAACTTTAATCAAGAGGAAAAATGGGGCCATATAGGCCTAATTCCTAATTATTTAAATACTGTAACTCTAAGAACAGGAGGAATAAAGACCAACATAACTTTTTAAAAACATTAAAAAACCATTTTTATTTATTTAAAATAATCATAAATTTAATGAATTTGTTATTTCTTTAAAACATTTTATTATTATTTTTAAATATTTCAGTAACATTATTATTATTTCTCTAAGTATCCTTTAATTGATGATGCATTGAACACAATTTTTTTTATTCCATTCCTTTCCATTTCTTTCTAGATGATTTTTGGAATGGAATAGTCATTAATCCACCTCTTTAATTTTGTAACTGATAGAAATCATTGGAGCTAGAGAGAGGTAAAGAGTGATTTATATTGATAAAAAATACTAAGATAGAATTAGTAGAAGTGTACAAACTAATATAAAATAAAGAAGAAGAAACTAGATAAGTAGTAATAAGGATAACTCCTAGTGCTATCGTACCCATAGGTCAAGGAGAAAGCTTCCGAATAGCATTAGATGGACCCAAGATAATATCCTCATTGTCCCCCACCTACTTAAACCTACATTATTTATTATTCCCTATCAACTCTAACATCCCCAAAAACCTAATATAGGAAAGAAAAATGTTACCCTTACTTAATATCTCTAATATCATGGTTGTAAAGTAGACAACCCCCATTCCATATCATTCACATCATCATGAAAAAACAAATTTTACCCAAGGAGAGATTGAGTTCTACTATAAATTCTATTATTCCTATTAGAATATAATGTTTAAGTACCCAGTGTGGGATCTTTTCTCTTAATGTAACATAAGTATGTGCCTCCCATTTTCTTAGAAAAGGTAAATCTATTATTTTCTTCAAAAAAAAATAATGTCCATAATGAGACAAAACATAGCCTAATTGTGAGATATAAATGAGTGGAAAATGGTAAAAAATTCAAAATCAAACAATGGCATGGATATATATCATATTTTCAATATAACTTTTCTAAATAAATCAAGAAATATTCCATCATATTTATCATAGTTATCCCTAGAACCATTTAATTTACTTTTTCTTCCCTTATAATCTTTTTTTCTGTATTAGTGAAGTTTATAAAGGATCCATAATCAATAACATTTCTTATATCAATAATTGTATGCTCAGATATTCGAACAAGGATATGAGATAGGAGCAAGAATACTATAGAAAAAACACTGCTCTCAAATTCTGCAGACACTAAAGTAAAGACAATTCCATATGTCATCATTGTGCCCCTTAGAAATCCAAAATTCCCACTAATAAATAGGATAAATTTCTTATGGATGAGGTTTTCTAAATTGATTAATGAAAATATGGAACCTCTGCATAAAATGAAGACACCAACACCATAATCAACCTTTTTATTGTTCCCAGATCTGGATACACCAAGACACTCTTTTTAATCTCCAACTTTTTTCAAAACATCATAAATGGAAGGATCCAAACACTAAGAAGTAACATAAAACACAAATTCTTGATGAATGATTCCCTTAAAAACTTGAATACCTATATAAGATTCAAATTCAATACTAGCCATTATAGGATCAATTCTTTCATGAGATATATTAGGAACAAAAAATACCAGCTAATAGTAAAAAACAAAAACATCCAATAAGTACCATCACATATCACCAGTTGACATAATAAAAATTGAAAGAATCCAAGAAAATCCAGTTTTTCATACTAGAATTAGGGTATAATCCACAAATAAGAAGAAATATTTAACCATGGGAACTATCTTTTTAGAAATTAATAACACTACTTCTCCATGAGCACATGTTGCATAATTGAATAATATATCACTTTCAAAATGTAGTGGACCCCATGGATGTTGGAATATGTTATGGAGAGATAAAATAATAATGATGTTCACTGTATTAATTTCATTAAAATAGTGTGAAACCCTAACATTATTACCCCATTTAATTTGGTAAAAGGAATTTAATTGAGAGGATAAAAAAGGAGGGTGAATACAAATTATAAAAGGGTATCTCCTCCAATAGTTTTCATCATAAGATTCAAAGGAAACACATATTCATCCTTGAGTGCAGTATTTTGTGAGGTGTTTCTCCATATTTTCAAGAGATAATTTCTTGAGAGTTTTCACCTTATAATTGAGAGAGAGTTTGTAATCTCATTTTACCACAGTGAAATCATTCTATTTTCCCATGGCTTTTTACCCCTTTTCACTAGAGAGTTACACATTACATCTGGTGTTCATTTTAATTATACACTTTTTTAATTTATTTTTTATCTATCAATTATTGTTGTACCGAAGAGAAAATTGTTTATGATCAAAACAAGTGGTATCAATGGAACGAGGTTCTAGCCTGAGGAAATTCTAGGGTGACGATGCATCCAAATGGAGGTGAAATTAAAGATAAAAAAACTCAATGGAAAGAATTTTTCATTATGGAAAACAAAGATGCAAGTAGTGATGCGGAAAGATACTTGCCTATAAGAAATTATAGAGAAACTCGTGGGTGTAACAGAGGAGAAATGGAATGACATGGATGAGAATTCTATTGTCAACATACATTTGGATTTGGAAGATGGTATCCTTTAATGCTTTGTGGAGAAAAAGAAAAAAAAAGGAAATTTGGGATACTCTGAAAAATCTGTGTGAGGAAAAGTCACTCCAAAACAAAATTTTCTTGAAGATAAAATTATAGGATCTTAGAATAGTAGAGTCATCATCGGTGATTGACCACATAAACACCCTCAATACCCTTTTTTTCTTATCTTATGACGTTAGGCTATAAAATTATAGATACTAAACCTGAAGATATTCTGATCTAAAGTTATCTAGATTAGTATGATCAACTTATCATCAACCTCAAAAATAATATCCTAATGTATATGTTTCCCTTCAATGATATTGTAGATGTAGTTCTTGAAGAAGAAATTTAGTGTAAGAACAAGTAAGATTGGTAGACAACTTCACACCAAGTGGAAGCTCTGTCAATGGAAAGAGGAAGAATGATAGAGTGCAGTTCTAGTGGGAGCTAGAATCATGGTAGGTCTAAATCAAGGAGAAAGAAGAAAAACATCAAATGTTACACTTTCGGTAAGAGGGGGAACTCAAAAATTATTGTTGGAACAAGAATTGTGGTGATAATAACTCTCAATGGAATGTGGCGAGTACATATAGAAATGAAGATGTACTAGTTAGTGATGTAGCGATGACTACTGAAGGAATAAAATATCTTGATGATGCATGGATTATTGAATCAACAAAAACGTGGAACATTAAATCTCAGTGATAATGGTTTGATCAATATGAAACTATCCCAGAAGGACTTGTACACATGGGGAATGATCATACCTTGAAGATCATTGGAGTCAGAACCATAAAACTAAAGATGCATAATAATATAGTTTGAACTATTCGAGGAGTATGCCACGTGGAGGGTCTCAAGATAAACATTTTGTCCTTGGGATAATTTGATGATATCAGATGAAAGACTCATACTGAGAAAGGGATGATGAACATTGTAAAGGGAGTACCTGTAGTGATGAAGGAAGAGAAGATCTAAAAGAACCTGTTTGTGGTTATGGGTGCAACATACAAGGAAGTGGAGATAGTTGTTGCATCAAGAACCTCAAAATAAGAGTTGATTATGTTATGGAATTAGAAGCTTGGACATATTTCCAAATGAGGCCTAAAGATTCTTTTAGATCAGATGTTGTTACCTGGTCTTACAAAGGCATCCTTACCATTTTTCAAGCATTGTGTTTTGAGTAAGCAACATAGGTTAATTTTTGGAATGTCAGTGGTGAGGAGAAAGGAGATATTGGATTTGATCCATTCCAATGTTTGGAAAGCACTGGTTATATCCCTAGAAGAAGCAAGGTACTTTGTATCTTTTATTGATGACTATTACAGAAGATTTTGGGTGTTTTTAATCAAGATTAAATTATATGTCTTTGACGTCTTCAAAACATTTAAATAATAGAAAGAGCTTGTATCTAAAAATAAGATCAGGTATTTGAGGACAGACAATAGTGGAGAATATATAAGCGAGGAGTTTGATTATTTTTTCAATATGAAGGAATCAATAGGAAGTTCATGGTGTCATACACTCCTCAATAGAGTGTAGTGGTAGAGCAAATGAATAGAACCCTATTAGACAGAATAGGGGCCATGCTAAATACTGTAGAATTTACCAAGATGTTATGGGTAGTATCAGTAAATACCACCATCTATGTGATCAATCAATCCCATTTAGTGGAAATTAATTTGAATACATTGATGGAGATGTGGATTGGTAAAACCGCTTATTATTCTCAATTGCATACTTTTAGAAGTCTTGTATATGCACTATTTCATGACCAAGAAAGATCAAAGTTAGAATCAAGATCTAGGAAATGTATCTTCTTATGATATGTTTATGGTGTGAAAGGGTATCATTTGTGGGATACCACTACCCAGAAAATTCTCATCAGTGGATATGTCATGTTTGTCGAAGAAAAAGTGAAAATAATGACTGATAAAGACATGGAGAAAGAGAGTAAAAAAATTATAAAAGTTGAGGTGAAGGACGAAACAAAGTAAGAACCATTTTCCTATGAGGAATTACCAGAGCACGATGATCAAGTACCAGATGATCTTAGACTAGGATGGTAAAATCAAAAGAAAAGAATTCCAATATGGAACTCAGATTATGTCACTAAGAGAAATGATTCATATTTCTTATTGACAAAGGATAGAGCACCACCAACTTTTTTGGGAGGTAACCCAAATTCCATATGTATCTTCATGGATAGTGGAAATGCAGGAGGAACTTGAAGCCCTGCACAAGAACAAGACTAGGGATCTTGTTCCATTACCTCATGGAAGGAAGGACATTAGGAACAAATGGGTTTATGAGATCAAGATGAATGAAACAGACTAAGTGGAAAGATATTGTGTGAGACTGGTGGTCAAATGATATGCTCATAAGTAAGGTATAAATTTATATAAATTATTTTATCTTGTTGTTTAACAGAAAAATATTCGAGTAGTTCTAGTAATTTTTTCTGCATACAATCTACATCTAGAGAATCTAGATGTGAAAACATATTTTCTCCATGGTTATCTTGATGCAGTAATCTATATACTCCAACCAGAAGGTTTTTACAAAGAAGGTAAAGATAAATTGGTTTATAGGTTGAATAAATAACTGTATGGTCTCAAATAGGAAACAAGGTGTTGGTACAAGAGATTTTATTCCTATATCATGAACCTTGGATACAAAAGACATAATTCAGATCCTTGTTCATATTTCAAGGGTATAGATGGTAATGATTTTATCATTACACTATTGTATGTGGATGACATATTGGTTTCAATCCCAAAAAATGATCAAATCCAGGAGATGAAGGAATAGTTGTCTAGGGATTTTGATATGAAGTATTTTGGGCCTACAGACAAGATTCTTGGGATATAGATTTATTGAGACAAGAATAGTTGAAATATTTGGCTATCACAGAATAATTATTTGAGTAAAGTCTTAAAACACCTCAATATGAAATACTGTAAGCCAATTTCAACCCCTCTTCTCATTAATTCCAAGTTATCATCCATGATGAGTCCTATTAGTATAGTAGAGAGGATGGAAATGTCTTGAGTTCCGTATGCATTAGTAGTGGGGAATCTAATGTTTTCTATGGTTTTTACTAGAACAAAAATTTCACATGCAGTGAGATAAGTTAGTTAGTACATCGTGAATCTTGGATGGGAACATTGGAGCATGGTGAAGAGGATCTTGAGATACATCAAAGAAACCTCACATGTTGCATTATGTTTTGGAAGATCAGATTGCACTATCAGAGGCAATGTTGATTCAGATTTTTTAGGTGATTTTGACTGAATAAAATCCATTACTGTTTATGTGTCTACTCTTATAGGAGAATATGTGAGATATATTTTATAGTTACAGTAATTTGTGGCTTTATCCACGATTAAGGTGGAGTATATGGTAGTTACACAGGCCTAAAAATAAGAAATTTGGATAAGAAGGTTTTTGGGGGATCTTGGGAACAAACATGATCATATTTTATTGTTTTGTGATAGTTAGGGTGCCTTACACATTTCAAATAATCAATATTTCCATTAAAAGATGAAGAAAATTGGATTACAATATCATTTTTTTCAAGATGTAGTGAAGGAAGGAAGTGTGGACAAGCAGAAAATTCAAACTAAAGAAAATATGGAAGATTTCATAATGAAGGAGATTGGTTTTGATAAGTTTAGATGGTGTAGATCCTCGATCTTCCTTACAGATACATGAGAAGTAGGTTTAGAAGATATAAAGGATGTGTGAATATGTGATTATCACTTAATCAAATCTCCAAGTGTAAGATATGTTGAAAGACGTTATGGGGAGAGAAAATAATTATGATGGTCGCCACATTCATTTCATTCAAAGAGGGTGACACCCTACCATTATTCCCCCATATAATTTGGTAAAATACATTTAATTGAGAGGATACCAAAGGAGGGTGAAGGAAAACTATAAAAGGGGATATCCTCCAGTAGTTTTTATCATCAGATTTAGACACAACACATCTTCATCCTTGAGTGTAGTATTTTTGTGAGGTGTTTCTCCATATTTTTAAGAGAGAATTTCTTGAGTGTTTTCTCCTTGTAATTGAGAGAGAGTTTATACCCACATTTTACCATAGTGAAATAATTATATTTACATTTGGGTTTTTACCCCTTTTCATTTTGGGAGGTTTTTCCATGTTATATCCAGTGCTCATTTTAATTATGAACTTTTTCACTTTATTTTTTTATCTCTCAATTATCGTTATACCAAAGGGCTAATTGTTTACAATCATAAAAAAGGATTCCCATCAGTCCATTATAAATATAATTTTCTCTACACCACCCTCTTGTTCCTTTCCCATATTAACCTATAAAATTTTAGGACGACCTCATAAATTTTCAAAATCCCACTGTCAAAACCAATTTTATTCCTCTTCTCTAGAATTGACTGATACTTTAAAGACAATGATTTATTCTTTTTGTTTCTATCTTGAATAGAATATAAAAGCTTCTGATTCACATCATAAAACATCCAATGTATTTCTTCTTCATCCACATAAATCATCTAATCTGACTTAACCTCTTGTGTAGGTTTTGAAAAACTAGATAGAAAACATTGAATAAGGAATGCATCCAGTGGTCATATTTGTGTCTACACATTGAGTAACATATGGAACTATTATTGTGAAGCCTCTTCTAGGTGTACAACAAGTTGTTGGGAAAAAAATTAATCTTAGGTAATTTTTTGTTGAAAAAACATTATTTGTTCAAACTATACTGGAAGAATTTCAAAATCTTCCCCACATCATACCTGATACAACAACATTAGAGCATGATGCTAAACCAGGACCTCAACATGTATCCTTGAGGAAGATTTTGTCTCTGTGGATAGAATTTGAAACATTATCCTAGAAAGATTTTCACCAACATTACAAGATCTTAATCCATGATCACAATGGAAGCACCAAATTGATAGGAATTTTTTGATCTAGAGAGAAGTAAAGAGATATTTATATTGATAAACCAAACCCAAACTATAGAAGTAGTGGGGTAAAAACTGAGAGAAATAAAATAAGAATAAACTGGTGAAAAATTAGGTAGAAAAATAAGAACTCCTAGGGTAGTCTCACCCTTAGGTGCAATTTTTATTATCTCTAGTTCCCTTTTTACAGGATGCTCCAGTCATATGTTTGGATCTTAACACAAGTTCATTTTTATAGGTGGCATCATATTTTTGATTTTATTTTATGGATGGGATTTTCATATAATGGAAAATGAGGTTCGCGTGAAATGAAACATCACCCAAGGACCGTAATTTTTGCAGTAGGCATGATTTTAAGGATTTTGTGCAAGGTGCACCGATATTTTCATGGAAAACAAGCTCTGAATGTGGTCAATGTGCACTATAGTGGATTTTGTTAGGATCGCATGAAGATTTTTAATTTTCAGTGGGTTTTATCATGGTCAATTTCTTCATAGTGGGTATCATCATGGAATGGTTTGGAATTTTCGTTCATTAGGTTTCACCAGTCGAGGTATGCATGAATGCGTGTGGTCTAATGGATTGGGGTATTTTCAATGGGTTCGTTATTTTGGGACAATGGGGAATTATCCATGGGTTTCACAGCAGTGTGATTCATTGGAGTTATAACACAGTTTGGATTTTTTATTTTGGTTCTCCATATAATGGATTGTGATAAAGGTATTGTAGATTATTTTTGAAGTATTTTTATAGTTTTTTAGAAAATCTGTAATAAGTTTATATACATGAATGTATACTGAATCATGTGAATGTACTAAATATTATATTTGATGTTTTATTACTAATATTTTTTTGTTAAATTTGTCCAAGATCGTTTTATGAAGTTTACATTAGTTGTTTTACTGAAATAAATATACAGTTTTGTTGCATTGTAGAAGTTCCATTAATTTTTTTGTAGACGAAGTTCCACTTCCACTACTTGAGGTTCTATTAGAAGTTCCACTAGTATTTCCTCTATATTTACATTGGAATTTCCACTGTGAGTTCTACTAAAATTTCCACTGGGAGTCCCACTGAGACTCATACCAGAACTCCCACTGGAACCCCCATTGGAATGTCTATTGGAACTTCCACTGGGTAGTACAAAATTAATTCAATTTAAAATTGTTTATATAATTTCAAATGATAAATTAAATAATTTTTATAATAATTATGTTTAATAATTGAAATTAATATTTATTTTAATTATATTTAACAATAATATTAGTTTTAGAAATATATATTTTTGTTATAATGTGGAAGTTTCACTGAAACCTCTACTGGAACGTCCACTGGAACTTCCACTGGAACATTCATTGGAACTTCCACTGGAAAATATATTGAATATATCTTTTAAATTTTTTTATTTATAATTTGAGAAATATAATTTTATTACATATATATGTGTAAAAAATTATTTTCATAATTATATGTTATTTAGTTACATTTCTATTCATATAGTTTATACATTTTTAAATGGATTAAATCCTATTATAAAATTAATGTACTTTCCTTGAACTTAAGTTTTCTTATTTCAGGTAATTTCAATGGTGTTGATGTTTATGTTGATATTGTAGAAACTTCTATTAAACCAGTTATAGGGATAGAATTAAATTCACTTGATGAAGCACAATCATTTTATGTCACGTTAGGGGGAGTAAATGGGTGTAGTGTATACCGAAAATACTCTAATAAAATTAGAAAGTATAAATAAATTATCACATCAAGACTTCTTTCAAGTTGAAAATAATGTCATAGGAAGGTTGACAAACATGATAGCTTTGTTAAATTTCCTTGGGATAAGATACGTACAAGTTGCCTTGCTATAATAGAGGTTAGTTTACTGTCTTCTGGTCAATATTCATGTACCATCTTTGTGGAAGAGAATAATCATCCATTAAACAGCCTTGAATTAATTTATATGTTGAGGTCCCAAATAAAAATTATAGAATCACATGCAACTGAGTTTGATGTGAGTTCTTCAGTAGGTATTAAACCAAATGATTCCTTCTCCTTATAAACAACTATTATAGGGGGTCGAGAAGTTATTGGTTACACGTGTGTCAATTGGTTGAATTTTTTAATGTCTAAATGGGAAAGGGGATTTATTCATGGTGATTCATGTTTTATATTAGAGTATCTAGAAAAACAAAGTCCGGATAATCCATCATTTTTCTATACTATACAGTTTGACTTGAATGGGAAAACTAGTAATATTTTCTAGGTTGATCCAAAAATGAAGAAAAATTAAGAGTTGTTTGGAGATATTGTTGTTTCTGAAACCAATTTTAGAACTAATAAAGAGTTAATGATATTAGGTATATTTTTTGGGCTTATTCATCATTGAGAAATTGTCATTTTTTGGGGAAGCTTTGTTATATGATAAAACCATGAATTCATTTTTTTGTTAAACATTACAGGTGAATCACATGAAGAGACCTCAAACTATTTTTACTTATCAAGATGCTGTGATGGGAAAATCCTTTTTGGAAATTTTAGAGGGAACTCGACATTTCCTTTGTTCATGGAATTTGATGTAAAATGACATTAAGAATTTAGGTAATTGGATAAAAGATGGATTTAGTTTTTTAACTAGATTTAAGAAGTGCATGATTCAATACCATGATGCAATTTAGTTTGACTAGGATTGGTCTTCCCTTAGAGCATAACATGGGGATGGGAAATCACAGTGGTTAGATGATGTATTCATATTGCGAGAAAAGTGGGTGCATTGATTTTTGAAATATGATTTAATATAGGATATTCTCAGTACTCAATTTAGTAAAAGTTTTAATGTATTTCTTAAATATTATTTTCATCAAAAGTTAATCATTGTTGAATTATTTAAGCTGTTTGACCGATTGTTTGAGAAAAATCGGTATCTTGAAACAAAGATAGAATTTGATATGTGAGAGAAGTTTCCTCATAATCTTTACCCTTATCATGCATCGATGTGCTTGGTTTCTACTAGATATAAACCCAAGTTACTTGATTTATTTAAACATGAATATATAATGATTGGTTCTTGTTTTTTGATATGATGTATTGAATTATGAGTTCAATTAATTTATTTTATTGGAATGGTTGGTTGTGAAGATCAATTCAATGCATCATATGAAGCTTCCAATGAAGTTTTTGAATGTTCTTGTCGAAAGTTTGAGTATGTTGGGTATCATTTTTTTATGTTTTAATTTTTTATTAATGGATTAATGTGAGAGAAATACCAGAAAAATATATTTTGGGGAGATATACCTAATTTAATAGAAATATTGTGATGTTTGAAGGATCTTATATTGAATTACTTGCTGATAGAAAATTAATTATAGAAAAACATTACAAATATTTAGCATGAATGTGAATGAAGTTAATTACCTTAACTTGTGAGAGAGATGTGGGTTATGAAATTTCCTTGTCTAATTTTAGTAATTTTCCTAAAGTGTAGACTATCATAAATACATAATCAGATAGACTTAATGGTCATGATAATTTAGACACAATTTTAAGAAAATATTCTTTTAAAAATAAACCAAACAAGAAAGGGGGAGATAAAATAAAAATCGTTTTTGAGAATGGATGATGAAAGGGGACATAGTTGAATAAAAAATATATACTTATATGATTTCATTATATAATGTATTTTATTTATAAGATTATTTTTCTATTGTTAATGTGTTATCTCATAGCATTTATCTTTGTACACAGGGAATGTCAATGCAATCCAGATTAGATTTTGGTGTTGGAGCTAGAAAAAACAGTTTTGAATGTAATTTTTTTCAGCATTATTTTTTCTAACTATTGTAATTGTGTTGTTTTTATATTCCTGGAAGAATTATCAACCAATTTGGAACTTCATATTTGTACGTAGAGTGGAATACTATTGGAAGAGGTTGAGTAGTGTAGAGAACATTTGGTTGAAGTTGTTTTTTAAATTGTAATGACTATATTGAAGCATTTATAGACTGTAATATTTCATAGTCCAATTTTGGTTATAATGCATTGGGATTGGGATATCATTTCAATAAATTGTAAAAGTGTTTTATGTATTTGTGTTGTATGAAACTGTGAAAGTGATAGTAGTGAAGATCATATTTGTTGTACTAAAAATGTGAACATAAATATTCATCCACTTACCAATTACAATTATCATCACCAAATATAATAGAAAAACCAAAAAAAATTCCATTAATAAGAAAACATTTCCCCTCATAAGCACATAATATTCCCACTGCATTTTCTAAAATCAAATAATACCATATTGTAATTACCAATTGTTATTACCAAAATTAAATTTAACCCATTGTAATTTCCAAAACTAAATATGAATCATTGCAATTACCAAATCCAAATATAGAACATTACAATTACCAACACCAAATACAAACCATTTCAATTACCAACACCAAATATAAACCATTGCAAATACCAACACTAATTATAACAACAAAAGCAAATAATTTCCCTCAGGAGAAAACATTTCCCCTCATAAGTACATAATATTCCCATTGCAATTACCAAACCCAAATTTAACTCATTGCACATAATATTCATTTTAAAATTATATAAAATCAATATAATACCTATATAAAACAATTATAACATCAATATTACTATTTAAATATCAATATTTGAATTGGTAAATCATCAATACGTTGAAATTGAAGCAGTAGAATAGAAATATAATATCCAATAGTATTATAGTGATGAAAATTCTATCAAGCAGCAACCTAAACAATTATGAATAGAAAATCACTAATAATGAAATATTGATACAAATAAAAACAAAACAGCATTAGATAAGAGAAGATTAAGAAAAATAGTCTACAACAAACTGATATCACCACATGACATATTTACAAAGTCATTTCCTTCACCACCCAAACTAACAAACATCCATGAAACTGGATAGTGTGACTATTTAAAAACCTAAAAACACTCAAATGTAGTTTACAGTAATATCCATTAAAGTGGGTTTTATAAACTTTTAAAAACCTCTAAACCATTTCAATTCCACTTTGATGCCAGATCCATTTAATTGGGTTGATTAACTAGTTATGTTGATTCTGGTGGCATTGTTTTTAAAATGAAACTCCAACTTCTATATGATGTTTTTAGTTGTATGTAGGGTCTGTAAGGAAACAATGTGTCATATATAGGTGTAGGTCATCAACTTCCTCTTATTCTAACTTCTTTTTTATAAACATGATCAGTTTCCAACCTCTTTATTAGATAGGCAAAAATTATCCCTCAGTCCAATATTGCATCCCCCTACTAAAGAGTGTCTTCCACTATGAATGGTAGTACATGGGCAGTCTTCCCTAAGTAATCTAGTCTCCATTGTTTGATGATTTATTCAATAAATGTTTTCTACAAGTTGTAGAAATTGTATTCGTTCATTTGGTTTATATTAAAATGGATTTGATGTTGAAGAGGATAACATTTACTATTTATAAATCATCCTTTTAATAATAATCATTTATATAAGTACCCATATGAGTCTCTAAGAGGTTGTAGTGGAAAAAATATTTTTTTTTCAATATCAAACACGAGTAATGTCCAATGAAATTTTTTGTGCTGATGTGGATGAACACTTTTCCATTCAACTTCATTACTTCCTTTATTGATTTATCTAACAAATATTCTATAAAATTTTTGTTTTTCCTAAAAATTATTCCCTATAAATATTAATAATGTTAGAAAAAATATTAATTAATATATATACAACATCAAGAATACAGAGAATATTATACTCACCATGAAAAACACTTGTAATCGTAGTTGATTTATCTAGAAAAATTATAGTTGTTTTACCTATTTTGATCATAACCATATATAAACTAATATCAATAAAATAATAATGAAATATGTCACACTAATTAGATATTATTTTATATTGAGCTTGGTTAACTTAAATACTCACCCTGCTACTTTTTGTTCTTTTGTTAATAAGTGAGAAAATGTCATCTAATGCAATGGAATAAAAATTGTTCTCAACTTGATAGACATATTCACAATATTATAATAATATTAATTTATAATAACACATGTAGAGTTTAGGGGAATTTAATAGAAATCCTTTAAATTAAGGGAAGACATACCAGGCCGGGTACAACTGTAGAATCTTCTCCAACTACTCTTAGTATTATTTTTTCAAATGATTACTCTGTATGACCCATTTAGGTATAACTACCATCTCTATAATAGTTTTTTATTGTTCTTTCTTTGAAAAACTGCCTACATCAATGGTTTTTTTTTCAACTGAGTTGGTTCTTGTACTGTTTTTTGTTTAAGGTGTTGTTGTTGTTCTTATTGTATCTCTTGTTTCATACTGATATGTTGAATCCAATTTCTTCTATTTTCTAGGTCTTGAATTTAAATTTTAATCATTGATCTAGTTTGGTGACTCTCTTTTTCTACCTATTCTGTTTGGATGCATTGAGGAAGAGGTGTGGTTTTTTCTGTAGCTTCTTACACATGATCTGCAGCCTATTGAATCCTAATTTCCAGTTGTTGTTCTTTGGGGAGAGGTTTGGTTCTTTCAATAGGATCCTCCTTAATACTAGATTCATTTTTTACTTATTTTCCAAGATTCCTACTTTTCATAATGACTCATTTTGATTCTAGAAATGATACATTTTCTTCTAATTCCCTCTTTTTTGGATTTTTCACTTACTAGCTGCTTTAGTTTTTTAATTTTTTTGCCTGTTTTATATCAGTTTATTCCATTTTATATAGTTTTCTTTTTAGTTCATAATTTTCTTCTGCAAGAACTATTATTTTTCCCGCCATTTCCATCTTTTCTTGTTGGAAAACAACGAATTCTTTAATCTTTATTGGATCCTCTACAATTTCATATTCTTTTTGTATGTGTAATATTTTTGTTTTTAACATATCTTTGGTTTAGAAAACCATTAAATTTATAATTTAATTGGTAAAATTACCTCACTAGATGCAACTTTATGAATATTTAGTTTCCTTATATTAGTATCAAAATACAACAGGATCCACTTTGTAAATGGTGGATTGGCTGTTTGTTCATATCATTTATCTATTCCACATTCCTCACAGTACTGATAATACAATAACAACGATCCTATGCAGAGTAAATTATAAATAGAAGTGAAAATAAATATTAATCCATGCCAATAATGTGATAATATCTCCTGTAATCTTTCCATGGTGGTTATGAAATTATTTAATTGATCTCATCAATTGTTGGTGGATTGCACAAGACCACCTTACTATTCTCATGTCTCTCACAGTATCCCCATAATTGATAAATCCCTAGCTCAAGTAAGCACCTATAGTAGGGAAAAAATAGTCACACGTATGTATAAACATAGTAGTAATTTTATTTCAAGATGATCAACTTCTTCATTTCCCTTTACTACTTCCAAAAGAGCTAATTTTATTACATTTTGTGTGAAAAAATTGACACCTGTTTGAAATCTAGTTACATAAAATGATTCATTGATTTTCCTGAATTAGTAGGAGTCCTCCATTTCTATTTGACCTTATGTTATTCCAAATATCATTTGGAAATCAACTTTAGAGAAACTTCTTTCAACTCTACTGAATCAGAAGCACTTGTTGATGGAACACAGTTATCCAATACATACAAAATAGATCTGTCAGATTTTTTACAATACAATGTTAATATAGTATTAGATATGAATTATTGAATCATATTCAAAAAATTATTATTGAGAAAAGAATTTTTATGACCTTCTTTCAGTTGTGGTTTTATTTCTTGTAAAACTCTTTGTAAAGAGTTCAAAATAGACAAAAAATGCACACCTAAAAAATTAAAAGTAAGACCTTTATTTAGGAATAAAAAAATCTATAATAGGATAAGAAATCATAAAATAATTCCATACCAAATCCTATAAATATTTCACTATAATATAGAAATTAAGTAATTATTGGGTACATCCACAAATTACAGTATATATGGTAGAATAAGTCTAACTTCCAGTGGAATTTACCTCTAGTGGAAGTTCCAATGGAACCTCTAGTGGAATTTCCAGTAGTATAAAACAAAAAAAAAATACAATTATAAATCCTTTAATATTTTGTTAAAAATATTTTTTAGGGATTCCACAAATTAAAAAAGGTTTGGAAGGTTTAATATGACTGTAAGTTCCCCTATAACTTCTAGTAGAAGTTGTACTAGAACTTCCATCAGACATTCCAATGGAACTCCCACTAAAAGTTCCACTGGAACTCCCACTGGTAGTTCCATTGAAAATCCCACTATAATTTCCATTGTAAATCCCACTATAAGTTCCACTTCTAGTTTTACTGGAGGTTACACTGGATGTTCCACTGAAACTTTTATCAGAACTCCCACCAGAACTTCCTTCAGAACATCCACTAGAACTTCCATTAGGAAATAACCAGTGGAAGTTATAGTGGAACCTCCTATGGAAGTGATAGTGGTATAAAATGGCACAAAATTAACTTATGAATCCTATAACATTTCACTACAAATATTTTTTAGGGGGATTCCACAAATTACACTATAGGTTTGGAAGGTTGAATTTGTGTATAATTTCCACTAGAATTTACAATGGAACTTCCACTAGGAAATAACAGCACAAATTTTTACTTAAGGTAGTTTTTCATTATAATTGGGTTGAATAGATTATATTGGAAGTTCTAGTGGAACCTACTATGAAAGTTCTAGTGGTATAAAATGGCACAAAATTCACTTATGAATCCTATAATATTTCAATAATTTTTTTGGTGAATCCACAAATTACACTATAGTTTTGGAATTTTGAATATGAGTGGAAGTTCCCCTGGAACTTCTACTGGGAAATAACACAATGATTTTTTTACTTGAGGTAGATTTGAACTGCAATTTGGTAAAATATATTCCAGTGGAAGTTCTAGAGGAAACTCTAGAGGTAGTTTTAGTATTAATTCTTTAATATTTCACTAAAAATATTTTTTGGGGATTACAAAAATTACACTATAGGTTTGAAAGTTTGAATATGAGTGAAAGTTTCACTAGTACCTGCAGTGGAACTTCTAGTGTAAGCCACTGGAAGCACCACTGAGGATTCCACTAGAACTTCCACTAAAACTTCCAGTGGAACCTCCAATGGCACTTTTAGTGGACATTCCATTTGAAATTCCGGTGAAACATCCTATGGACATTATAATAGAACTTCTAGTGGAAGTTCCGATTTCAGTTCCAATGTAACTTTCACAAACCTCCATTGGAAAGTGGAAGTTTTGGTGGAGGTTACAGTGGAACCACCAATGGAACTTGTAGTGGAACCTATAGGGGAGGTACAAGTTAAATATCCTATGGAATTTTGAGTGGAACCTACAATGGTGAATAATATAACAACCCTATCAAACCTGAAAATATTACAAAATGGGGAGATTTTAGTGGAAGCTTCAGAAAAACTCCCAATGGTACTTTCATGATTACAGTTGAAAAATAGTATCTTTTTCCTCTATTCACACCATTTGTAGGGACATAAAAATGGGGAAAGGGAAAATTGGATTTTTTTGAGTTCTAAAATGATAGACATATGCTTTTTATAGGAAAATTATCATAATAAAAAAGTATTAAATAAGGAATCGTAAGAAAATAAATGGAATAAATATTTTTTAATAAATATTTCAGAAAAAATAACTAAGCTATGCCACCTCCTTCATCCATTGGTGCCTGTTTTATAAAAAAAATATTATCAAAGATTGAGATGAAACACCACCAGAGTCAGGTAGTTCTCAGAAACGAAAAATCATGCCTTTTCATGGGATGAGAGTTGGGGACGACATGATACTGCCTTTGGTGGAGTCACCACCACTGATGTAATCATTGGATTTCTCAAAGTTGTTCTTGGAGTAGATAGATTTGTCACACTATAGTGCAAGATTTGTGGTTTTTACTATAATATCCATATCCAAAGTTAATCTGTCTCACAAAAGGGAAAAACTGTCTATGAATTCAAATGTGAGGAATGCCCTGAAAAAATGATCTGATGACTGGAAATATAATAGCACATGTGCCCTCATCCTAGCGATGTGTTGGAATATTCTGTTAAAGAGTTAACTAGAGAAGATGATTTCCATGGCCTAATGGGGACAAATATTATCTCTAGTTAACTCTTCAACTTTATATTCTAGTATAACCCTAGGATGAGGACACATGTGCTAATATATTTTGAGCCACTAGATCATTTCTTTAGGGAATTCCTTGTATTTTAATTCATAGACAGTTTTTCACTTTTGTGAGATGGATCGACTTCTGCTGTAGAGACTACAATGAAAACCACAAATCTTGCACTACAGCATGAAAAATCTAGCTACTCCAACAAAAAATTCAGGGAATCCAACATGTACGGTTGTGACGAAGACTCCACTAAAGGAATTATCATGTTTTCCCCAAATCCCCTCTAATGAAAAGGCATGGTTTTTTATTCTACAAGAATTTCCTAACTCTGGTGGTGTTTTATATCAGTCTTTGATATTCTTTTTACGTAGAATATAAGCACCAATGGCTAACAAAGGTGGCTTAACTTAGTTATATTTTTTGAAATATGTACTCAAAAACTCTATTCCATTTATATTGTTATGATTCCTTATTTAATACTTTTGTCTTATGAGATGTTGTCTATAAATTTCTTTGTCTATCATTTTAAAATTAAAAAAACATTAATTTTAACATTTTTAAGTCACTTAAAATGGTGCAAACAGAGGAAAAAGATACTATTTTTTCATGTGTAATCGTGAAATTACAATTGGGAGTTCAACTCAAGATTCCACTGAATGTTCCCCATTTTTTATTGTTTTCAGGTTTGATAAGGTTGTTCTATTGTTCCCCACTAGAGGTTCCACTAGAACTTATAATGTATTTTTCACTGGAACCTCCCCTGGAGGTTCCACTGGAAATTCCACTAGAACTTCCACTAGAGGTTAAACTAGAACCTCCACCAAAACATTCACTTTCAAATGAAGGTTCATAGAAGTTACATTGGAACTACAATTGGAACTTCCACAGGAAGATACACAAGAACATCCACTAGAAGATTCATTGGAACATCCACAGAAAGTGCCATTGGAGGTTCCACTGTAACTTCCAGTGGAATCTCTAGTGGCACATCCAATGGATTACACTATAAGTTCCACTACAGGTTCCAGTGGCTTATAATTATCATTTTTTCTTGTCACTTTTCCCATTTTAAATCACTTTCTTACACTTTCTTGAAAATGGTATAACTTCAAACATATGATTAATAAATGAGTTAATATTGGGTGTAGTGCTTGATTTTATTCAATTATGCCTTATGTAAAACCAATCCAAGAGGCCAGTGGTGTTTAGAATTGCATAGGATCTATACCTACCCAACTCAAAGAAATAATTGCAAGGTCCATGATTCTTGCAACAATAATGAATTGTGACAAGGAATACATGAAAATTGTGTATAGGTACACATTATTTTCATTTATTTCTATTTTCACTAACATCAAATTTGTGTATACACTTCCTATTCAAAATATTCTGGTGTTGAAAAATACAATAAAAAAATTCTTTATAAAAATACATTGTTATCAATCTCTTGTATTTCCATGTAAATTCTAGATATTTTTTATATAAATATATGAAAATGAATTTATTATTATAGATCAGTTGAAAAAATTTAATTTATTATTAATAAAATTTATAATAATATAAAAAATTAATGAAAATTTAAAAAATAATATAATTTTGTTAATAAAGAATATTCAATTCATTTTTTAAATATTTTCATC
Organism: Viscum album; assembly: GCA_963277665.1. Taxonomy (NCBI): domain Eukaryota; kingdom Viridiplantae; phylum Streptophyta; class Magnoliopsida; order Santalales; family Viscaceae; genus Viscum; species Viscum album. Next base: position 1,423,879,760 of record OY728143.1, read on the forward strand.
TTAATAAGATATGTAAAGATGAAAAATTGTGCCATTATTTTTCATTGATTTTTTAAATGTTATTTTTTACCAGACTCTTCATTCCTATCATTTTCCAACTTGAAATTTCACCTTTTCCATAAGGTGAATATATGGGAACTAGAAATTTAATAATAAAACATCCTTCCATGTTACTACATTATTAGTCTTTCCATTTCATTTTTTTAACCATATAAGGGGTTTCCCTTGTATCTTCTTAGTGAAAATATCTTTTGGGTAAATAAATTATTCAATGAATTCTCTCAAAAAATATTGTTCCACTGGATGGATTACAATTTCCATCTTGATTTGGGATACATGGAACATTGGATGTAACCTACTAACCTCAAAGGGAATATATTATCCATTAGCCATGTTTCAGTTATTATTTGTTACCACTTCTATCCTATTCAACCTTATCCTGACCCAAACTAGATCTCCCTCTTTATAAGATACTTTGTGATGATTCTTCTTAGCATACTATTCCATTATTTTTTGTGTATGTTAAATATTCCCTTGATGTTTCTTAAGAGACTTTTCTCTAAAAAATAATGCACTGGTCACATCTTCAACGACCGCTTCACCCTTCATATAATGAAATATTTGTGGAGGTTTGTATTCACATACTACCTCAAATAGAGTTTTTATATTAGAGGTATAATATGAAGTATTTTTACTGAATTATTCCCGAACCAACCACGTCACCTAGTGTTTGGGATATTTTGTAGAAAAAAATCTTAAATATGCTTCCAAGAAACTTTTAACAACCTATGTTTGTCTATCACTTTACTAGTGGTAGTAATGACCATTATTCAAATTAGTACCCTATATTTTGAGTAGTTCTTTCCAAAACAGACTTGTGAAAAGTTGTTCCTTTTCACTAACTATAGAACTATGAATCTTGTGTAATCTCACAATCTTCTTTATAAACATTTATGCAACTACTTTTGCTGCATATGGAAGTGAGTATACTTGATCAACCTATATAACGCCACCTGCAAAACTTCAAAGACTTGTGATTTAGGCACTCCAGTCCTGAAGTATATAGAGAATTCCTTACAAACCATTTCTAAAATTGTTAGTGGCTGAATGAGCCCAACTGGGATCAATGCCTCATATTTATTCTTTTGATAAAATTCACACTCTTTAACATACATTTGCACTTATCATGTCATACCAATCCATTATACCCCATTTAAAAGGAATTTATAGGTCTTAAAGTACCCTAAATTCCCTCATTTTGATGAAATATTATTGTAAGAACTTGGATATGAAGACTTATTACTACAGTAATACCAGTCAGTTCCATTTAAAAAACATGCTATTATGAAAAAAAATACCTAGGTTTTGTTGTGTTGTCCTGTAATAATCCTTACTTAATTTTCAGTAAATAGATATCATGTTTTAGTTAATCCTTTACCATTAAAAACTCTTCAAAGCTAGGCTTTGATATTTCCAAGTGCATGAAAAAAATTCCTAGGGTTCCCTTAAAAATGCATATGCTGTATTGTTCAATATCTCTGATTTATAAATAACCTCAGAATCATATCTATTTTTGTCTTGTCAACATTGTTGATCCATCAATATGAACCTTTGACTCAATATGTGTTTGAGTCATTGGTGATCAATATAAAACTAAAATTGTCTCCCCATTAAATATTACTTCTAATGATTGATCAAGAGAACTAATTCCATGAGTTCTTTTTTATATAATGACTTCATCAAGTTAGATTCATAAAAATATTAGTTATAACAAGTAAGATGTATTCATTGTTATATAAACACAACAACAATACCTATACCTAAAGCATTTCATTGAACTATAAAGGTCCTTATAACATCCAACATATACAATACCGGTGCAGAATTCACAACACCCTTCAAGATGTAAAAGGATTTTTTGGTCCTCCATCATCCACTTGAACTTTTGTTTATTGGTTAAAGCACACAATTCTATTAAGAGTGAAAATAAAGAAGATATCCTTACTAGTCCAAGATACATATCCTCCTTTAAAACCATCTAACCAAATACCCCCACCATAATACTTTCCTTCTATATGTTTCCTGACTACTGACTTAGTAGATCCCTATTTAAAATACTTCCCATGAAATTCAATAGTGATTAACCCTACTTTTCTAAGTAATGTTTATAAGATGTTGACTCCCCATATGACTGACAACATATCCAACAGGACCCTAATCCCCATTCCCATCATTCCCCCTTGAAATTTCACCTTTTCCACAAGGTGAATATATGGGAACTGGGCCTTTAATAACACAACATCCTTCTATGTCAACTCATTAGTAGTCCTTCCATTGCATCTTGGTAACCACATATGAGTTCACACCACCATCTTCTCAGTTAAAATTTTTTTCGGTTAAACTAGGTCTTTAATGAATTCTCTCAGAAAATTTGGTTCCACTTAATTGCTATCAATCACCATCTTGAGTTGGGATACATGGAACACTTAATGAACCCTATTATTTTCAAGGATTTTTAGATTATAATAAATTGGTCCAATCTTCCCACTAACCACAAAGGGCCCATAATACCAAAAAACCATATTTTAGTTAATCTTTGTTACCACTTTTGTTTTATTCAACCTAAGATTGACCCATATGAGGTCTACCTCTTTGTAAGGTACTTAGTGATGATGCTTGTTAGCATACTTTTCCATTATTTTCTATACACACTAAAGATTCCCCTGAATTTTATTAAGATCCTCATCTCTATCAAACAATGCATTAGATACAAATTCAACCACCACTTCACCCTTCATATAATGGAATATTTAAGGAGGTTTTCATCCATATACCACCTCAAATAGAGTTTTTCTAGTAGAGGTATGGTATGAAGTATTGTAATTGAATTCTTTCCATGCAAACCACATCACCCAATGTTTGGGATGTTCTAAAGAAAAAAAATATTAAATATAATTACAATCACTTATTAAAATTTTTTGTTTTACCATCACTCTATGAGTGGTAATAAGAACTCATATTCAAAGTATTAACCTATAATTTAAATATTACTTCCCAAATAGAATAATAAAAAGTTAGTCCTTGTCATTGACTATGACACTAAGAATCCCATGTAATCTTACAATATCTTTTATAAACATTTGTAGAACTGTTTACACAGTGTATATATACTTAAGTAGAGTAAAGTGAACATAATTTATCAATATATCTACCAAAACCATAAAAAATTCAAAGCCTTGTGATTTATGAAGCTCAGTCATGAAGTCTATAGACACTTATTCCCAAACCATTTTTATAATTGAATGGAACATAATTAAAATTCCTTATTTTATTAATAAAAAGATCATTTTTTCATAATGAATATTTTATTATATTGAAAAATATAAGTACATAGAAATAATATTAAAAAATAATATTATATTTCAAGTAATAATACTAATTACTATAGCTAATATCAGTACAAGGATATAAAAACCAAATAATAGAGACCATGAAATGGTTTACTCCATAGGATCAAACTCAGTCCGGATGATTACAATTATTGTGAAAACTATTAAAAGAATAAGAAACATTATGAATATAATATAAATTCTCAAAGGAATTATAAAAATATTTTGGAATGAAGTATTAAATGTTTATGTTTAGTTGTGTATATATTATATTTAATTAGAAATGTGACTATTAAGATATGATCATTACATTACTATTACATGAGTTTTTATTAATATAACCATTTTTTAATATGATCATGTAGCATTATGACCAATGGTAATAATTTTACCATTATAATTAGTGTTTATAAAGTGTAATGATAAAAGATAATCGATGCAGAAGGGAGAAATGATGGCCTCAACTGATAAGATCATGAATTTGGAATCCCATTTATTAGAACATGGGAAAGAGGTAGCATCATTGGGGTTCACCCATTACTAATCCCAAGAATAACTTCAACAAGTAATACTCAAGTAGAATCAACTATAGGATAAGTTCAAGTTGGTATAAATTACCAATTGGTCAATGCTAGAAGATACACCCCATGAAACTATCACCTTCCCACACCTTACCCTTACGGAATATACAGGTGTAATAAGGGGTTATGTATCTAGACCTTAGTATCATAAAATTATAACTTCATTTTTATAAATTAAATAGATATTTCTTAAATCCCCTTTTCATTATTATTTTATATTATAAAATATGCATGAAAATAAGATGAATATGATGAATAATTTTTTTGAAGACAAATAAAATAAAATTGTATTTTCAGAAAATATATACACTTTTATAATAAATTAAAGAATTTTAAATAAAATTTATTTTCATGAAATAGACTTATAAAAACTATTTATTTAAATATAAATTATTATTTAATTTTATCATGCCCTGGGAATTTTTTTAAGTGTTAGAAAATTGATTATGTTGAAAAGACTGTAATTTTTCAATAAATATTGTTATTTATTTAAAATTTAGCATTCCAATATTTAGGAAATTATTTTTATAAGACAAAAATTATATTTTAAATCAACACATTGAAATTTTTTTAGGGTTAAATTTTTCAAAATTTCAAAATACTTTATTTTTTAGTTAATAGTAAAAATATTGTTTTGTGCTTTCAGTACATTTTATTACTTCATAAATATGTAATAATGATATAATAATTGATAAAAATAAATCCATGACCAAAGATAGATTATTTTATTAATATTAAACATTTTAATTCATTTAAATTAATTTCCAAACCTATAAATGACTTTCCAAAGTCTAAAATCAAAATTAATATTTTTAAAATTACATTTTGTGAAAATCTTAATTTTCCATGGCCAAAGTAATATTAAAAAACAAATTTCGGTTCTAATTCATTAAAATGTTATAAAACAGGACTTAAATGTCTAAAATGATGAACAAAAACCATGGTTAAACCAATGGTTTTTCATTTTTCACAAACTATAATTAAAATGACTATATTTAGAAATTATTAAACAATTCCTCTTCTTTTACTATAAATACCCACCCTTCCCCCATTCATCTCCAGTCCAAATCCCTTAATCATGTAATTCCTATCATTTACCATCTATAAATTCCCTGTAAGGTAGCTCCAATGTACTAAGGTTTCCCTCTCCAATATTTAAAAAGTTACTTCCCAAGGTTAGGGAACTCTCCTCTTCTTTTATTCCATTCAATTACCTCTTTTGTGGTATGTATTCTAAATGGTGAATTACATTCTTTTCATGCACTTTTTAATATTCCATTACTTAAAAAATAGTGTTTTATTGATGAGATAACTTTTTTCCATTTTATTATGACCATTCTTCAATCCAAATTTTATACTTATCATAGTGGTAAAATATTTCAGAAATTTATCTCTTTTACATGAAATATTTTTATTGCGAATACCCAAAACTCTTAATTTTCTATATTTGTTAATCTAGATTTAAACATAATTTATTTATCGTGGTTTTCCATGTATGAAACAAACATTTTCATTTAATTTATTAAAAAAATTTAATGCTCATGTCATTAAGAATTTATGAATTTAACGACTTTTACATGAATCCTTTTCATTATTTTCCATGGTCCATTAAAGAAATGTATTCTTATGATCTATGTGGCACACATGAATTAATAAATATGAGGGGTTCTCTCTGATAGTTCTCTAATTCATTGGGTAAATAATTAATCACAAAATATGACATGTTTTTTGATATCATGGTGAATAACCTTGGTAATTATGTTTTATGAAAATATGGTGATAAACCTTGTTGATATGCTTATGAATGTCTCAATTTTATATTGCATCCACATTACTATGTGATGATTCATGATCATTGTATTATGATATACCTCATGTTATTATGGTCACACCTTATTGTTATGCCTCATGATCACATGATAAATATCTCCTTTATTTATTTATTTATTGGGATTTATTATCACCCCTTTATTTTGATGTATTACCCTAGGATATGATATGTAGTAAAATTAAACTAGGATGAATCTATATATAAGCATTCCAAGTATATTTGAAAAAAAATTATGGTTTTCATGTGTTACATTCCTAATTTCCAAGAACCTATGACACAAAAAAACCTTTGTGTTATTAGATGTTATACCATGTAATGAAGTTTTATTTATTAAAAAGGTAGGAAGAATATTGGTAGTGGTTGATTGAGTCCAACTGGGCTCAATTACTCATATTTATTCTTTTGATAGACTTCACACTCTCAAACATACCTTTACATTGATTGTGTCATACCAATCCAGGATACCCCATTTTCAAGGAATTTATAGGTCTTGAGGTACCCTAAATGACCTCATTTTGGTAAAGAATGTTAGTGTTTTAATAACTTGGGTATCATGAATGATTTATATAGTAATAATAGTTAGCTCTATTTATGAAACACAATATTATGAAACAAATATCTACGTTTCATTATGTTTTCCCATAATAAGGCTTCCTTAACTTCTAACAAATGACCATCACATTGTATCTCATCCTTTACCACTCGAAGCACTTCCAAACTAGACCTTGATATTTTCATACACATGCAAAAAATTTCCTAGGGTGCCCTTGGAAATTCATATACTGTATTGTTTAGTCTCCCTAGTTTATAAATAACCTTAAAATCATATCCCAAATTTTTTTCCTACCATCATTTATGATCTATAGATTTGACCATTTTAATCAATAGGTTCTTTAGGATTTTATGATTAGTATAAACCTAAAACTGTATCCACATAAAATATTTCTTTCAATACTAGATCGAGAGGACTAGTTACATGAGTTTATTTTTATACACCGACTTCATCAATTTATAGTTAGAAAAAGGTTTATCGTAATAAATAATAGGTATTCCTTATTGCATCGACACACCACAAATACTTTAACCTAATGCATCATAATAAACTATAAAGGTCGTAGTAAAATTCAACATATGAAATACCGATGCAGAATTTACATCACCCTTCAAGATTCCAAATGATTTTATTCCTTGATCATCCAATTAAACTCATCTTTCTTGGATAAAGCTATCAGTGGTTTGCTCTCATTCTATTGTCTCTTATGAATTTTTGGTAATACCTAGTAAGTATTAAAAATCCTCATACATCCTTCACATTTCACAGTTCTAACCATATTTTCACAACCTTCAGTTTCTTTAGGACCATAGAGACCCCTTTTAAATAAATAATATTTCCCAAATATTCCATTTTCCTCTTCCCAGTAAAGCACTTTTTTTGTTAGCATATAGTGAAATCTGTTTCATCATTTTCAACATATGATGTAGCTTCTCTGGGTGATCATCCCACCTACTAATGTATACCAATATATAATTAAAGAATACTAGAACATCTTTCCTCAACATGGGATAAAAAATGTAATTCATAGTAGTATGAAAAGTGTAAAGACAATTCATCAGCCCAAATGACATTATTAAATATTCATAACACCCCTCATGAGTTTTTAAAGAAGTTTTTGCTGCATATTTTTCATTCATACATGGTGAAAACTATACTTGAAATATATTTTAGTGAATTAATTTTCCTCATGTATATCATCCATAAACTCCTCTGTAATAGCGGTTAGGTACCAATCATGAACTATCTACTAGTTTAAAGTGTGGAATTCTATGAACACCCTCCAAATTCAATCCATATGTTTCATAAAAATAATTGGTCTAGAATATGGGCTAGTTCTATTTTGAATAAATCCATGGGCTAGTAGCTTTTAAACCTATTTTCCTACCTGATTATTCAAAATGTAATTATGTTTGTAGGGTCTAATATTTATTGTTTAAGCCCTATATCTATGAATAATGGCATGGTTTATATCCAGAATTAGTGTTAATTTTAAAGGCACTGTAGAAACTTTCTTATTCTATTGGTACACTTCCTACAATTTCCCCTACTAAAACATACTAAACCCCAAATTAGACCCATATTATTTCTCTGTCATAGCCCATTATATTCCCTATACCCGAATCCTTCTTTATCTGAGATACTAATTGAGATTATTATAGGGAGGGAATTCCTTTATATATTACACAATAATTGTGATTAAAAATATATTAGGAAGGAGATGAAAATAAGAAAATAGAGATAAAACTTCAGGAGAGACTCTTTCCCAAGATACAGTGGTCGAATTACCAAGACTTAAGGATAACCAACTAACCAGATAAAAATATCCCTAAACTCTCTCTATCTCCATGTATTTAATATCCTTCACCTATCCTAGGTTTTGTAATAGCCACGAGCCTCACCCCTATAATATTCTCCCAAGTGATTAGGGGAGACCATCTATCCCAGAATATTCCACCAAGAATATTCCATCATATTCCCCATGGTTCCCCCATTCAATTCCATATTCTCCACCCCATAAATTACCATGCATCCCTATCACTTACACCCCTTGAAAATTCACCTTGTCCACAAGGTGAATAACGTGACCAAGATCTAAATGTCTCCTTAACATATCATGAAGGTTAGTTAACATGACTAGTCTATTGCCAAGATTGATCTATTTTGTAGTGCTTGTGTTGAAGCCTCTATTACCAAGAATGATATTAGGGGACCATGTTGACAAAAACCATGAAAAATTTCATGATGATGCATCAAATCCCACCAAATCTGCTGGTCTCTATGATGAAATGTTTCTAACTTGAAACGAAGAAGCTCTTGGGAATCCACTAAATATTCCCACAAAAATATGACTTAAACCACATCAAAGTAAAATTTCACTTGTATAAAAGAGAAATTGTGTATTTTTTTACTATGTTTTATTCAAGTTAAACTTTAAATCCATGTGACTCACCAAGAATCTCTCCACACTAAGACTAAACTCTTTCTGAAATAGTAATAATGAATTTTCTAGACCTAAGAACAACCGCAAAATTCCTTATCCTTACCAAGGCATGATAAAGTAATAAATTACCCATCAAAATCGAAGAAGCTTCACACTTGTTGCTAGTATTATACACAAATTCTGCGGGTAAGCCATATAACCTTGGTAACCCAGTTTCTTCTATGTCCATACCATAGTTTCTATCCTTAATCTTAACATTCCTAGATATTTCATCATAAGGTAGTTAAACTGCATAAAATCTCCAAAGATAAAAAAAAAATTCTTAAATATAGTGAAGGTGAGGTAATTCTTCCAACCAAGCCATCAACATCCCCAATAACTGTTGAATGAACTAGATCCGATTCTTCACCTGATTTTACAATTAGTGGCTGGATCAATTTTATTCTTGACAGGAGAAATTAGATTCTACATTAATACTCTTTACCCTAGTATCCCATTAGGTACCAAGTGTATTTTCTTGGACACATCAGATGTAGAAGTATTGGATTTCATAGTTGAGGATGGATCATGTTAGATGCTAGTCTGGCTGATGGCCACTCTCACATCATCATATGATGTAGTCTGTACCATATGTATCATGGCTATTTGAAGAGGTGGGGTCACCTATGCCATTGGAAATAACAGCCTAGAATAAGGCTTCAGACATCAATCCTCATATAGTAGCAGGTTTTTCTCTCATATTAGAAGAACACTCCCCTTGAACATGGGTAGGTACACCTGTTGAGTCGCTACCATGAGGGATGAGTGTGTTTCCTCTTATAGAAGTAGTTTATCTAGTTGAGACACCCAAATAGATTCTCCTCTTAAACTCGTCCTTATCCCATGTACATTAATTCACCATCGATGTCAGAGTGGACACAACTTCTTTGATGTTGTCTATGCATTGGTCAAAGGAAGAAAGTTTTGGATAACAATATGTCTCCATGACGAGTGAAATCCTCTAATCGGGAGCCATCTAGGTGTATCCCCACCAAAAAAAGTCTTGAAAGTGTGTGAATTTTTCTGGGAAACTCCTTCGAGTGATGAACTAGAAGGGAATGACTCCTTTGGTTGAGACGAAGTCAAAAAATGGCGATAATGGAGAATAGTAGGGTGCTTTTGCTGAGAAACAAGGGAATAATCTCGTAGGTTAGATCAATGATAAATATTAGGATAAATAGGGAATTTCTTTATGTATTAAACAAGAGAAATGGTTACAAATAGATTATAATGGATATGAACATAAGAAAATAGAGATAACACTTTGGGAGAGACTCCATCCTGGGTCGCAGTGGCCAAACTCCCAAGCCTTAAAACTTACTAGGTAACCAGATAAAAATCCACCTCTACTAGACCCATTCCCACTATTTAATATCCTTACCCCTCTTGGGTTTTGTAACATCCATGGTCCCCACACCGATAATATTCTCCCAGGTGGTTATGGGAGACTAGCTATCCCAGAATATTTTAGAATATTCCACCCTACATATTCCAGTATTTTCCCCTTGGACCACCCATGTAATTATAGCTTTTACCAACTGAAAATTTCCATGCTTTTCTATTAGATATTGTTGTAAAGTTCTTGATGCATACCGGGTCTATCTTAATCCTTGTAAGGTTTTGTTTCTTCATTTTTACTAAAAATTCATCATTATGTTCCTCTAATGGGTGGTAACATATCCCAAGGTCTCCAACCACATTATGCCTACTATAAAATTCAAACCAGTAATATTGAATACATAGGAATCCACTATTAAATCCACTACTCCCAACTATATATTTAGATATTCAAATTATCCACTTGATAACATGCGAGGAACATCCACTATTTTGATACAAAACATACTCATCCCTATTAATTATCCTGAAAAATACCACAATATTCACTAGGAAATGAAATTTTGGTTCACACCACCACCCACCAATATTAGTATTGGAAGTCATTCAATGCTACCTTCTATAAACAACAACTTCATGATTTCTACACACATATCCTCCTAGACATTTATGGAAATTCCTTGTATCTCTATTTCCTATAATTATGATTCCTATATATATTTTTCTATTGCTTCTTATGGTTCTTGTTCTTCTACATTACATGGCTCGATAAACTCTAATACCATTAAATTGAACCCTTTCTGGGGACACCTGTGCCCAGTTCTAAACCTCTATCCAAAATTATAGTACAATAATTTCATATTATATTCCTAACAACCTCTATATAAAAAGTTCATAACCCTGTCCATCAGATCACATAATATCCTTTATTTTATAATTCATTCCCTTCAATTGATAGAATAAATTTCATTATACCCGTAGTTCCACCTCACACATGGATATTGAAATCATTATTACTATTCTATGACCCTAATTTTTTTTATAATTACCTTTACTAATAACTCATTTTTGACTATTTGGGTCAAGGTTAGTAGCCTTGTTTTGTTATGTGGTGCATGAATCATCATTGTACTTCCTATCTCTAGTTTCATCCCTCTAACAAACAAACTCATGTACCATTACTTTGAGATTTTTGATACTCACAATGTTATCCACCCAAACTCATCAATATATTCATGTAACACCCTAATATTTTATGAAATATATATTTTTTGAATAATTTTAATCTCTTTGATACCTTACGTTACTTCAAACACCATGTTTTAACAAACTCTGATATACTATTACTATTAATATTTAAACATGTCGATTATAACCTTTCCATTAAAATTGGTGGTATGAATAGGAATAACCACATTTTAAATTTTTAGTATAATGAATTTATATAAAGAAAACATATTGATGAAAAAGTACATAATTTTTAGAAAAGCCTTTATATTTTTAGAAAATACTATTTTATCAAAAAATGGTTTTATTAACCGTGTTTTCCTGCTATAGCATTGCCTGCACTTTATCCCACTAAAAGAGGTCACCCTTCTAGCCCGCCATGATAGCACAAAGCCCCAATGTTGTGAAGACACAATTTTGTGGCCCAAAATCTAATTCAGGATAATATTATTGCTTCTACAGTAACCAAATATAGTGTCTATACTGCTATAGTGCTACAATACTACTATAGTACTTGTGAAAATCTTCTCCCACTCTGATTTGAACTTGGGTCTAATACAGGATTATGAGGATTCATTACCACTCAGGTAATCCCCAAAATTCAAAATGTGTGTATTGGTTACACTAAAATCCAAGAGGGGGTCCCCAATCAAGCCCAGAGTGCGCCACATGTTCCCTAGCTAAGTGATGACTTTGGATCACCCTTTACATAATACAGATAGTCTCTGAGTTTGGAGGGACTCAAGCCTATTCCAGTTCCCATGGAGAGTGAGGGGTTTAACCAATGAGTAAAACTTGACTAAAAACCCATGGGAATTTATATATATATTTTTAATCACTTGTAAAATTATTTAATATTCCTTTTATTTTTTATAGACATTTTATATAAAAGATTTGGTTTTTGATTTAGGAAATTTAAGTTAAACTTATTACCCTAAAAATTGTCCATATATCATTTTAATTTATTTTATAAATAATATTAAATAAACATCATGTTAATATAATAGAAAAATAATCAATAAAAAATAATGTTATGGAAAAATTATGTTGGACACAGGGCAATAAAAATGTTTACATTTGACATTTTGTGCACATATATGATTATTATAAAAAAATTAACAGAACTTTCACTTCCATTCACTAATATAGAATTATTGAAGAGTTAAGTGCCACATTTGATAACAAAATTAATCAAAAAAAAGTAAAAAATTAATGATAAAAATGTAGTTCAATTTCACTTTAACTTATAAAATGTTCAAAAATGGTATTGATGGGTTTTCCTAGATCCCACTTACTTTGTCATGGGATGTATACCCAAAGGGCTTATATATTATAATTAAATATATGTTTCAAAACTTACATTATATAATAATTAATTTTTTTATATGAAACTTTAATTACAATTTCAAGTTAACTTTTTTGAGGTGTTGATTTTTAGTTTAAAACAAAAAATATATCTTTTAGATATATTTCTCCATGATTTATGAAAAAATATGGGACTTTATGAACTAATCAATTTCCAAGAAACGGTCATGAAACTATAAATGAGAGGGAAAACATATAAATTTAATTATTAAAAAAATAATTCAATCTATTTATGAAATTTATAGTATTTTCCAATAAAATAAATTGATTTTTGAAAAAATACATATTTCTAATGATATGTTTTTTTAATTTATTGATTTGAGAAAAACATATCAAGTATCCTTACTCAATAAAATAGTATCCATCAATAAAATTTAGATAATGGAAATAAAAAACTACAATTATTTCAATGAAATCAAAGACAAAATATTCAAGGATAGTACATACATTAAAGGAAATAATTTGTGCAACAAAAGAAGGGAAAATTACTAAAAAAATTTAAGAGTCAATTATCTGTTATTTTGGGAGAAGAAAGTTAAAACAAAGATAAAAAACACAAATGAAATATAAACTCATGATCTAGTATATGAATTTTATCACCAAATTTATTGTAATTATTAAGAAATTGACCATTAAAATGGATTTTATATCATAAAACATTTATTCCCTTCATTTTATATGACACACCATATTATGTTTTATGTTTGAATAAATTTCACTATATTTTATAACATTTTAAATCTATTTTTAATTGAATTAAATTATTCTTTTCATTTTATTAATAAGATAGATTATTTTTTATTTTTTTATTTATACTTAAACATGGTATGGTTACCTAGTTCTGACGCTTATTGGTAGAAAGAATCAAATAATTTATGAAAACCCCTTTCTTACTTAAATTATATATCACCCTATTATTTATAACATAGACTACTAGCCTTGGACAAAGTAGGTTTGGGTTGGTATGGGTTCCACTTTAGGACCCAAGGGAAAAGAGTTTAATAAATAACAATTTATTTTAAATTGTTCTTCCATTTATTACCATGTATATTATTCCATTGTACATATGCATACACTATTTATTAAAATGGATGTTTCTTTAAAAACCATTGGTGGTGGACTACTGAGTTGTACTCACACCCTTATTGGGGCATCATTGTTAACCAAGAAGACTTCTAAGTTATTTTTGTATGATTATTATGTATGGATATTGATAATAAGGGTATAGTCTCTCCACTTTACCATTCATACCATCGATGTTAGTCATCAACCTCATGTGTATGGGGGGGGAATGCATGACATCATGTGTCATTCTAGCTTAGACTCTGTAATCTAGGTCGGGGCATTACAATTATAAATTTCATAACCATCATCCAATGATATTTAGTAGAATATATGATAGCATCGCATGGAATAATCGAGAAGACAATACACAATGTCTAATATCACATGCATATCACTCCATGTAATATACATATATCTTTCTTAGTTATAAAAACCTGAAAACAATATCACTCCAGGTGATATGATCATATCACATGCATCATCACTATATCTTGATAAGACTATATTATATCCTATGACTCACTTCTTTAGTGTATAAACTATCACTCACTTTTGAATATCTATATGCTTTTTTTATTTGTAATATGTTTTTTAGATGACTTGACTAGTACCCTTACCCTATTCACTAACTATATTGGAATTCTCTTTAGACTTTATATATATTTTTCCATGTTTTAATAATATTAGTTTGTGATTATATTAATCTAGCCCCACCTTGAAAATGTAGAAAACATTCATTTGAATTATTTACCTTTTATATAATTACTTTGATATGATCACATGAATTATAAAATTTTAGATCAATTATTATTATTTGGAAATTATGAAGATAGGGTTGATGAAACTTATTTAGTGTGCAGAGTGAAAGAATAATATGTTCTCATCCATAAAGTGTCCTATAAATTCTTTTTGATAAGTATTAAACCTGTATGTTTTTTCTATGATCATATGTTTGATCTGTTAATATATAATATTTGATAAAACATTATCTACTAAGAGAATTTTTTGTTTTTATATCAAGTTGGAGGGATAAATCTATGTTTCATTCTCCATGCCACAAAATAGGCACTATAAATTGACTTTATATTTTTATTATGTACTAGTTATTGGATTGTATATATTTTTTATAGGAGGAATAAATATTACTTTGTGAGATGGATTGATGTGAGCGAGAGAAGGGAAGCCTCATCCATTAAATGAAATGTATATGATATGAGAATTGTTCTCATTTTAATAATTTTATAATTCTAAACCACTACTATACTCTTATGAATATTCTTGGAAAAGGAGTATTCAAATAGGTTTACAAGGTTAGCTATGATCCCATAAAATTAAATATTTTAACAAATTGTTTGAATATGAATTTTTGGAATGAATTGAATTGTGGGTTTTGTCATGTGATTTTAACTTGATCGAGCACAAATATGTTTCATACTTGATTTATCATTTGAATTCTTAATGGTGTGATGCAGAAAAACTAAATTACATACTACATATAGTGTGGGAATAAAATATTCCAAAGTCCTTGGTGTATAGTCAAATTGTGCAGTTTTGGGACATTTTTGAGATTGATCGAAATACATTTTTCCCTGACTTGGAGTATTATAGTGGTATGCTTCTATCTATATGGTTTTTTAAATTCTGATATTCAGGTTTAGAGGAAGATTGGGTAAAATAATTGTTTAATGTAAAAAGTAGTTGGATTGAAACTTTTTGATGAAGTATCTTACACCATGCTAGGAAGATGGGAAGCATTTCTTCAATGCTGTTTTCATGTTAATTATAATAAATATATATATATTATGGAAATTAAACATCATGAAAATTATGCATCCTCATCCAATGCCTCTATTTTGAATCATCTTAGTTGATAATAATATGAATAACTGTTTGGTGATATTTCTACTAAAGTTTGAAAACATCTAATTATATTACACTTCTTTAATTTTGGCCTCTATAGGTAAATACCTTGCTGTTGTTTTAAAATCCACTCCCATAACTCCATAGAAGGAGGCTAAAATTATAATTAGTTAGATACTCCAAGGTCTTTCATACCTTAAAATTATTTACCCTTTCAAAACCATGTTCCTCAAACAATACATTTATCCATTATGATTTGAATCCTAGAAATGTATTTTTTTTGAACATGGTGTTACAAAGGTGACTGATTTTAGCAGAGGATGATGTTGGATTAAGGGGCATGGAATTTATATATCAAGGGATTGGAATGTATTGATGAGGATGAAAATAATTTTTTTATAAAGATAGATATCTGATATAATACTAAAGATAGTATATAACACCAATTTTATTCTAGAGGGAAAATGGGGAAATTTATGCTTAATTCCTAATTATTTAAATATTATAACTCTAATAATAGTAGGAATAAATACAATCATACCTTTTTTTAAACATTAAAAAAATACATATTTTATTTAAAATAATTATCAATTTATTTAATTTATTAAAATAATTTATGTTTTTTAAAACATATTTTAGTAAATTTATTTTTATTTCTCTAAGTATCCTTCCATAAATGATGTATTAAAATCATTTATTTTTTCTTCCATTTGATTCCATTTCATTCTAGGGGATTTATGTAATAGAAGAGTTCTTAATCCACCTCTTAAATGTTTTATGATACACATAGGTTAAATTAAAATAATGTATCATTTTTTAGGGATGTTACCATAGTGCCACCCTTAAACCCTTTAGCACTTTATTCATTCCTTAATTTATTAATGTGTATCATAGTAGAATGTTTTGATGTATAGGTAGATGCCTCCTGAGTGTTTTTATCTTAGCATGGAATACCTCATTTCATCAAAGGTATAGTTTATGCAACTTAATTATTTATGCATCAATATACTGATTATTTTAGTTATCATTTATGATAAAGAGATGTTTGTTTTATTCAAAAAAGACACTTAGAAGAAAATTATTTTTCATAGTAGATCCTTTTATGGTCTAACATAGATGTATTATATTGGGGAATGGGTTGATGTGTGTTTAGATAGTATTCTATTTTATGATATATTTTTTAAAAAAATTTCCTTTTGCCGTGAAGAGAGTTAAGAGAACATACTTCATGAAGACATGATCATTGAATCACACATGGTGGAATTTCTTTGAGACCTACTGAGACAAATGAAGTGAAGGTTTTCACAGTTATCATTTTTTCTTGTCACTTTTCCCATTTGAAATCACTTGCTTACACTTGTTCTTAAATGGTGATGTGTCAAATAGATAAGTAATAAATGGGTTAATGTTGGGTGTGGAGCATGTATTACATATAACAAATCCATGTGGCTTTTTTTATAATATTTTTATTTCTTTCTATTTTCACTTACCTCAATTATGTGTCTTCACATGCTATTTACAATTTTTTATAGTTGAAATTTTCAATAAAAATTTTCACTAGAAAAATACATTATTATTAAACTCTTGTATTTCTAAGTAAATTATAGATAATTTTTTATAAAAATATATGATAGTGATTTTATTATTATAGATTTGTTGAAATTTTTTAATTTAATATTAATAACATATATAATGATATAATTACTTAATGTAAATTAGTAGAATAATATAATTTTGTTAATAAAGAGAATTTACTTCAATTTTTTAATATTTTTTTGTTAATAAGAAATGTAAAGATAAAAAATTATACCCTTATTTTTCATTGATTTTTGAAATGTGATTTTATAATAGAATTTTGAAATATAAATTTTCACTATATTTATTTATTAGAAAATTTCAGTCTGATTTTATACTGGAGTAATCTAATGATAATTTCCAATATAAAAAAACTAATGAATAAATCACTAAAAAAATTCAACATAAAAATATAATTTTTTATGTTAATGAAATTCATGAAGATATAAATATTCAACAGTCTCTTTAACTAGTTATTTAAAGTGAAAAATCTTACTAAAAATATTTTGATTGAAAATTTTCTTTCAAAAACATGTTGATAATAATATCTTGTATTTACTAGTTATTTTTAAAACAATTTTTAACATTATAAAATTAAAAGTTTATAAAATAATTAAAAAAAATTATTATTAAAAAATATGATAATGGTTTTATTATATATTTTCTGATGTAACTTACAAATTTTAAATTGTATCTAAAAAAGTATTTAATGATGAAAGGATTGGATGTAAATCAATAAAATTGGTATGTATCCAAGAAATTAGAGAGAAAATAACATAATCATTATTATTAGCATGGTACAAACTCAAAATTACAAGGGTCTCAGTCAATGATCCTAGGAGTGAGAATGAGGAAGATCTCCTCCCTGGGCTAAGGCACATAGCCTATTTTCAAACCAATTTACTGAATACCCACACCACAACACTATCCACCTATATGTTTCCAAAATACCAAATTAGTTA
Source organism: Viscum album (assembly GCA_963277665.1). Lineage (NCBI taxonomy): Eukaryota > Viridiplantae > Streptophyta > Magnoliopsida > Santalales > Viscaceae > Viscum > Viscum album. The sequence goes on from OY728143.1 coordinate 1,423,897,988, forward strand.
ATCCCTATTTACAATACTTCACCCAATAGTCAAAATTTATTCCCCTCCTTTGGTAAGTAGTGTTTATGGCTGGTTGACACCCTATATTACTGATTATGGATCCAACAGTGTAACAACCTGAAATTTTTGAATGATAATTATTTCCTAAAAATGTGTGTTATATTATATTATAAAAACAAAACTATATCTCATTAATAATGAAGAAAGTATATTTTAAAATGTTGCCATCAGGTTTTGATCGTTATATGACTGTTGGTCAATTATTACCATTGGTCAATATGAATATTTGAAACAATACTCTTCATAAAAAAATTTAACGTTATAATTTGTGTTTATAAGTAGAAATAAAAACGGATAATTAATACATAAAGGAGAAACTATGGCCTCAACCAATATGTTTATGTTGTAGGAATTCCATTTTTCAGAACTTTGGAGGAAGGTAGTATCACTAGGAACCACTCTGGATCAAGCCCAAGCCAAATTTAAACAAGTGAGGCTTGATCGAAATCACTTATGGGAGAAGTTCAAGTTAGTGGAAATTATCACTCGGGCGATATTAGCTGAGCCACTCCACGAGTCTATCACCATCTAACACCTTACCATTAGTTCATATGTGGGTGTTATAAGGGGTTATGTTCTAAGGACCTAGTTACTTAAAGTGAAATCCCTTTGTATAAATAAAATTTTTATTCCATCATTTCCGTTTTAAGAATAGTTTTTCTTAATAAAATTGAGATGGAATTTGATAAATTGGTCTTTCAGAAAAAAAACTATACTTTTCAGAAAAGATATAATTATTATAATAAACTAAGGTATTATGAATAATGTTTATTTTAAATAAATAATATGATTAAAACACTCTTATTTAAAAATAAATGATAAAATAATTTTATTTTTTTAAGTGTCAAAAATTTCACTATGCATTTTCAATCTGCTATTATTTTTAATAAATAAGGTTTTTCATATTTAAAAGTTAAAATTATCATATTTATAGAATTATTATGAAAAAATATATATCCTTATTGAAATTAGCATGTCTAAATTAGGTTAGGGGGAATTTATTATAATTTTCTAAAATACTTATTTTTCTTGAAAAGTAAAAATATAGTTTGTGTTTTTCATTCTATTTAATGACATCATAATTATTTCATAATGATGTAATAACTAATTAACCAAAATATAATACATACAATATTTTATTTTATTAATATAAATTATTTTAATTGATTTTAAAATATATAATTTACTTTCCAAATTTTAAAATGGAAACCTTAACTTTAAAAATGTTATTTTGTTAAAAATTTATTTTTCCATTCCAAAATAAGTAATATAAAATTATGGTAGACTATTTTGGATTAAAATAACATAAAATTTGTCCCAAGTGTCCAATAACATGTGTAATTCCATGGTTTTTCATTTTCCACTACCTATGTGTCCAATGGATTTATTTAGAAATTAATAAAAAAATCCCACACTTTTTTTATAAATGCCCATCCATTGATTTATTTCCTTTCACTAACAATTAATCCTACATAGATATATGATAGTTTTAAATACCAAGGAGTCTTACCAATGTTTCCTCAATCCCCTAATGCCCTGATTCTCAAGTTTTAGGAACCACTCTTCATGGTAAGGGAAATATCCACTTGTCTTTTTCATTCAAGTTCCTTCTTTATGTGGTATGTATTTGAAATTTACAAAATAAGTTCTTATATAAAATTTATTGTATCCCTTTATTTTATTAAGATTATTTTATGAATTTTATACCCTTTTCCATATCTTTTTAACCTTTTATAAAACCATGTTTTATACCTGTTGTGCTACAAATTTTACTTCTCAAAATTTCTCTCTTCTCTTAAAGAAGTTCTCTATTATTTTCTTTATGTGAATACAAAAAACTATTTCTTTTCTAGTGGTATTTACCAATATGGAAAAAAGATTAATTTCATTCTGGTATTTACATAGTTAAAACCCTCATTTCCTTTTTGTGGGTTATAAATGACATAAATATCTTGTCTTTAAGCACTTTTTAAAACATCATGATTTTTATATGAAACATGTTTCTTTTATTCTCAATGGGTTATTTATGAAATGTTTTATTAAGATATATGTGGATCAAATTTACTAATACATATTAATTGTGCTCCCTAAATTAACTTCAATGTACTGGGTAAAGAATTTAATCTCTAGAGATGACATGTTTTACGATACCTTGGTGAATAACCTTGGTAGTTTTTATGACACCTCAGAGAAATACCTTGGTGATATGCTTATGAATGTATAAATTAAATGTAGTATCCAAATTTAAAATTTATTATTCATGTTATTATTATTATGATCTACCTATTTCTCATTACTTTATGATATTCCTCAAGTTATTATTGATATTTATCAAGATCACATGTAAACGGTTACCATTGCTTTCCCTTACTGGGCATTATGCTCACCCTTTCCTTTGATGTATATCCCCAAGTTATGAGATGCAATAAATATACATAATATGAACCTATTATTAATCCTTTAAAGTTTATTAGAATAATTATTTATGTTTTTATGTAATATGTACCTTTTTTACAAGAAATTAAAATTTAGAAGATCATTTGTTTGTAGCATGTAAATGAAAAGTTACGTATTAAAAAGAAGGGTTTCTATAATTGGTATCAAAGGATGATTTAGTTATTTTTTGAAATTGGGATTTGAAAAATTTATGAATAACCTTAAGGAAAAGTTAAAATATAGGAAAACATCCAGTAATTTTCTAAATTATTAAGTAAGTGGTTTTTGAGAAAATAAATCCCTGTATAGATATGAACAAGTGGATGTGGCTCTGACATAGATGTATCTAGGGGGAAAACCCAAAAACACTTCTTTGATCTAAACTTGAATAGGATCTGGTGTATGACAATGGTCTTTGATGAACTCCTAGTTTGATACTCCCAAGGGATATGTTTGGTTAATCACAAGCTTTTTATGAACCATTATAAAGTATTTGTAGAAAATGTAATTGTTGTTAAAGAATATCATATTTAAGAATGATGTTTTAAGACATTAAAATTCATTTAGAATTATAAGATTGTTAAAAGAAAAAAAACTCTCACTATGTTTTTATTCTTTTATAAAATAGAAAGAAATAGGAGGAACCGTGAAAATAGTGAGCGTAATGGACCAAGCACTGATGACCCTCTGATGGAAGCCAGAATGGAAAAATTAATGAGAATTATGAATCCAATGACTTGAGTTATGAGCAATAACTTGGTTCAATATGGTAGACTAGATTCACCTCTAAGGGAACAACTTTACATTGAGTTCTTTATGCATCAATGACCACCTTCTTTCAATGGATCTACCAACCCATTGATTTCAAAAAAATGGATAAGATCTATATAAAAGATCTTTTCTGTACTCTGTTGTTCAGTGCAAGAGAAAGTCACCCTAGATGTGTACTGTTTAGAGGGAGAAGCTGATTAGTGGTGTAAACTGATTAAAAACATGATGTCAAGAAGGTATATTTATGAAATATAGTGGGATGAGTCTAGGGGGAGCTTTTTCAAAAAATATTTCCCCAATTTTATGTGAATGAAAATGGATAACATATTCCTTAAGCTGATGCATAAAGAAAATGAATATGTGGGAATCTATGAGATGAACTTTACAAGACTTCTGATCTATACCTCTAGTTTTTTCATGGATTCTAATGGAAATTTTTATAGTTTCTTTGGTGGACTAAGACCCCATATACGGAATAATCTATCCAATCAAGACTATGAATGCCATGAGGAGATAGTGTGAAGTGCTATGAAGGTTGAACTGGAGTTAAAAGATATGAAGTGGTCTCATAGATATATTGAAAGTAATATATTAATAGATCCAAGATTAGGGGGAAACTTTGATCATGCAAGAGGAGGGAATAAAGTGAAACTTTCCACATGCAAAAAATGTGTGAAGAAGTATTCAGGTAACTACTTTATCAGGAGTAGGAAATGTTAAAAGTGTGGAAGAGATAACCATATTTATTGGAACTGTCATAGTGAGGTGAAGCCTTAACATCTAAACACTAATGAAAAATGGAATATGGTGTAGGTCTAGCTTGAAATTCAATACTTCAAGTGTGTTCTTCTTGGACACTTTTCCAATCACTATCCAAATAAGATATTAATAGAGGGGAATCACCATCAACCTCAGCATAGTCCAAGGGAGAAATGTTGTGATTATTATATCATGAAATTTTAATTTAACGCTCCAAATGATGTGGTAGAAGGTACTCTCATTGTTCATTAAAAGATAGCAAGTACTTTGTTTGATTCTGATTCTACACATTCATTTTTTTCCTTTAGATTTTTAAATAATATAGAATCAATCTATAAACTACTAGATTTAAAGTTATCAGTCAGGACTTTTAGAGGGATTTCTATGCATCAAATATATATAGAAACTCTAGTATTCACTTTGGTGAGCACAATATCATCTCAAATATAATAGTTTTTCCCATGCTGGAATTTGATATTATACTAGGGATGGAATAGCTCTAAAATTATAATTCTAATATCAACTGAAGAAGCAATGAAATATCATTATTCATAAATGGAAAACATAAAATTGTTTTCAGAGGATAGATATATTGATCTGATCTTTGTCTGGAAGCACCTCCTATAGCCTTCTTTATGGAAATGATCAGTGAATATGAAGAAGGAAATGAAAGTTCGAATAGATAATGTCACATCATTCAGGAATACAATGATTTATTTCTTGAATAGTTTCCTAGATATCCCTCATAAAGATAGGTAGAGTTCTCCATTGAACTCATGCCTATATCCAAGATGATATCAAAGACCCCATATAGAATGGAAAATCTAGAGCTGGAGGAATTAAATAAATTACTCCAAGATCTTTTAGAGAAGGGGTTTATAATTGTTTCTTCTTGGGGAGCACCCATTCTCTTTGTGAAGAATAAGTATGGATCAATGTAGCTATACATCGATTATAGATAACTTAACAGGATCATGGTGAAGAAAAAGTACCCTCTTCTAAGAATTGATGATTTATTTGACCAACTTCACATGGCTTAATTATTCTCCAAAATTGATCTTCAATATTTTTATCATTAATTGAGGGTGAAAAAATAATATATTCCAAAGACCACCTTCTAGACAAGAAATGATAATTATGAGTTTGTTTTTATTCCCTTCGGCTTGACTAATGCACCATCTATTTTTATGGATTTTATGAATAGAGTATTTAAGGACTGCTTTGATAAATTTGAGGTAGTTTTTATTGATGATATTCTGATATATTCTAAAAGTCGTGAGTTGCATGAGGATTATATAAGGATTATATTACAAACTCTAACATAGGATAGACTATTTGGATAGTTCAAAAAATGAGAATTTTGGTTACAAAAGTTTTATTTCTTGGGGAACATTGTAACCAATAAAGGAATCTCGGTTCACCCTACCAAGATAAAGGTTTCAGAGGAGTGTACTCATCCCACAATAGTGATCAATATTTTTAGTTTCCTTAGTTTAGAAGGATATTATTGGAGGTTTTTGAAAATCTTTTCATGAATTTCTAATACACTAACCATGTTAACTCGAAAAGGGGCTAAGTTCATCTGGAAAAAGGAGTGAGAAGAAAGTTTCTAAGAGCTAAAGAAGAGATTGGCTACTGCACCTATGTTAAATGAACCCTCTATCATAGAAGGATTCATTATTTTTAGTGATGCATCTTTGAAAGATATTGGGTTTATCCTCATGAAAAATGACAAGGTAATTGGTTATGAATCTTGAAAATTAAAGCCTCGTGAGCAGAATTATCCTATCAATGACACAAAGCTATATGTAGTTGTTTTTTTATAAAGATATGGAGGAACTATCTTTATGGGGAGAAATGTGATATATATATAGAGCATCAATGTTTTAAGTATATTTTTATTCAAAAGGAATTGAACATGAGATATAGGAGATGGTTGGAAATTCAAAAATACCCTGATTGTTCAATTAATTATCACCCATAAGAGAAAATAAATTCACTGATTAATTAAGTAGAAAAACATTATTGTGCTTCAATGATGAGGATTCAAGGTGATCCTTTGATCAAAGAACCAATAAAACTAGACATGTGAATCATAAGTGAATGGACATCATAAAACCTATTCAAAATGATTTATCAACCATCATTGCTAGATAAGATCAAGAAATCTCAAAGAGAAGATCCTTTTTTATAGAATAATATATTTTCTATGAAGAATGGGAAGTTTACTGAGTTTAATATTGATCAAGAAGGTGTATTTAAATTTCATACCAAGCTATGTGTTCCATATATTCTGGAAATAATGAAAGAGTTAATTTATGAATATCATATCTTTACATTCTCTATACATCCTGGAAGCACTAGAATGTATAGGTACCTTCATGATTATTATTGGTGGGATAACATGAAAAGGGATATTATTGACTATACTACAAGGATCTTGGTGTGTTAATAATTGAAGGTAGAGTGACAACTTCCTAAATGGGTATTACAACCACTACCCATACCAGCATAAAAGTGGGACAATATCACTATGGATTTTTTATTGGACTCTTGAAAACATCCAAAGGAAATAATGTGATATGGGTTATAGTGAAATGTATCACTAAGAATGTCCATTTAATATCTATTTGGTAAGATTTATCTCTTGAACAACTTTCCAAGATATACATGAAGTAGTAAGGTTGTAGGTAGTGACACATTCTATCATTTAATATTATGATCCATGCTCACATCAAAATTTCAGAAAAGTCTTTAACATGCTCTGAATACTGAATTGATTTTCAGTACGACCTACCACTCCCCAAACTGATGGAAAATCTGAAAGTACTATCCATACAATTAAGGACATGTTGAGTGAATGCTCAATGAAATTTAAAGGTGTATGGGATCAACATATCCCATTATTTGAGTTCTCATACAAAAAAATATTCATTTAAGTATTAAAATGGCACCTTATGAAGATCTATATGGGAAGCGATGTAGAACTCCTACTTTTTGGGATAAAGTTAGTGAGAGAAAGTTTCTTAGGCCTATTCTTTTGTAAGAGATGACTGAAAAGGTTTATTATATCTATTAATACATAAAGGGTGCTCAAAGTTGATGGAAGAGCTATGCTGACAACTATCGAAGGGACTTTGAGTTTGTTGTTGGTGACAAAGTATTACTTTGAATTTCTCCATGGAAGAGAGTATGAAGTTTGGAAATAAAGGGAAGCTTATACCCAAGTATATTTCACCCTGTGAAATCCTTGACCACATAGGATTAGTGTCATGTCTTCTTGAACTCCCTCAAAATATAGCTCAAGTTCATGATATATTCCACATATCTTTCTTGAGGAATTACATACCTCACCATCCACAAGTACTAAATCATGAGGTGGTACAATTGGAACATGAACTCTATTATGAAAATAATCCTATAGAGATCTTGGACCATAGAGACAAAGTTATATACAAAAATACTACCCACCTCGACAAAGTGTTGTGGAAGAACCACATGAAGGAGTGACGTGGGAACTAGATGAAAAAATGAGGCATAAGTACCCACACCTTTTTTCAACTGAGAGAACGAGTTAAAATTTTGGGGATAAAATTTATTAAGGGGTAAGAATGTAATGACCAAAACTTTTTTAATGATAATTGTTTTTTGAAAATGTGTGTTATATTATATTATACACAAAAAACTATGTATCATTAACAATTAAGTGAGTATAATTTAAAATGTGACCATCAAGTTTCAACCATTATATGATTGTTAGTCAATTATAATCTCTGGTCAATGCAACCATTGGAAACATTACTCTTGATAAAAAAAATTAACATTGTTATTAGTGTTTATAAGTAGAAATGACGAAGCATAATTAATGCATAAAGGAGAAATGATGGCCTCAACTAGTAGAGTAATTCCATGCAAAACCTGTTTGTCAGAACCTGGGAGGGAGGTAGAATCATCAGGCTTAACTCTTGATTAAGCCCAAGACAAGCTTTAATAAGTGAGGACTGAATGAAATCACTTATTTGAGAAGCTCAAGTTAGTGGAAATTACCACTCGTGCGATGTTAGATGATCTATCCCATGAGTCTATCACCATTACACACTTCAACCTTAGGTCATATGTGGGTGTTATAAGGGGTTATATGTGGAGGACCTAGTTACTTAAAGTGTAATCCCTTTGTATAAAAAGTTTTTTTATTTCATTATTTATGTTTTAAGAATAGTTTTAATTAATAAAATTGAGATGAAATTTGATAAATTGATTTTTTGGATAGAAATTATATTTATTAAAAAAGTTATAATTATTATAATAAACAAATGTATTATGAATAATGTTTATTTTTAATAAATAATATGTTTAAAACACTCTTATTTAAAAATAAATGATTTTTTTTTTCAAGTGTCAAAAATTTCACTATGCATTTTCAATATGATATTTTTTAATTAAATAAGGATTTTTATATTTAAAAGTTAAAATTATAATACTTATATAATTATTATGATAGAATAAATATCATTTTTGAAATTATCATGTTGATGTTAGGTTATGGTGAATTTATGATAATTTTCTAAAATACTTTATTTCTTTTGTGAATAGTAAAAATACAGTTTGAGTTTTTAAGTATCTTTAATGTCATCATAATTATGTCATAATTATGTAATAATTAATTAATCACAAACCAAGAATTAAAATATTTTGTTTTATTAATATCATTTATTTTAATATATTTTAATCCAATTCTAAATATATAATTTTCTTTCCATATTTTAAAATGGAAACGTTAACTTTAAAAATGTTATTTTGTGAAAACATTAATTTTCCTTGCCAAAATAAGTAATATAAAATTATGGTAGACTCTTTTGGATCAAAATAACATAAAAGGTGTCCTAAGTTTCTAATACCATGGGAAACACCATGGAAAATTCCATGGTTTTTCATTTACCACTTTGTAGGTTTCTAATGACTTTATTTAGAAATTAATAAAAAAAATATCCCACTTTTTCTATAAATACCCACCCATTATTTAATTTACTTTCACTCCCAATTCATCATATAAAAATATCAGATAGTTTTACCTCCAAATTAGTATTCCCAAGGTGTCCTCAATCCCCCAAGGTCCCAATCCTCATGTTTTAGGAACTACTCTTCAAGGTTAGGGAAATCTCTATTTCCCTTTTCCATTTTAGTTCCCTATTTATGTGGTATATATTTTCAATTTACAAAATAAGTTCTTTTATCCAATTTATATTATCTATTTACTATATTAATATCATTTTATTAATGTTATAACCTTGTCCCCTCTCTTTTTACCCTTTTTTAAAACCATGTTTTATACCCGTTATGTTGCCGATTTTACTTCTCAAAATTTCTCTCTTTTCCTCAAGAAATTCTATTTAATTTTCTTTATGTGAATACACAAATATATTTATTTTCTTAGATTATTCATCAAGATATAAAAACTTTTTATTTTATTCTGGTATTAAGATAAATAAAACCCTAATTCCCTTTCTGTAGGTTATAGATGAGATAAAGATATTGTCTTTAAGCACTTTTTAAAACATCATGATTTTATGTGAAAATAATTTATTTTATTCTCCATAGGTTATTTATGAAATGTTTTATTATGATATATGTGGATCAAATTGATTAATACAAATAAAGGGTTTGATTTGATATCTCTCCAATGAATTAGATAAAGAATTTAATCTCTAGATATGACATGTTTTACAATACCTTGGTATATAACCTTACTAATTTTTATGACACCTCAGTGACAAACCTTGGTGATATGCTTATGAATGTATAAATTAAATGTTTTATCCACATTTAAAGGTTATTATTCATGTTCTTATTATTATTATATGACTATTTCTCATGCCTTTATGATATTCCTCATGTTATTATTGATATTTCTCAAGATCACATGTAAATTGTTTCCATTACTTTCCCTTACTAGCCCTTATGCTCACCCTTCCCTTTAATGTATCTCCCCAGGTTATGAGATGTAGTAAAATTACATATTATTAACCTATGATGAATCCTTTAAAGTTTATTATATTAATATTTTATGTTTTCATGTATTATATACCTTTTTTCCTTTGATATTTCCATGGTAATGCAAAAAAATAATGGGGTACTTTTAATAATGCATATGCTACATTGTTTAGTATCCCTGGCTTATAACTAACCTCAAAACCATATCCTAGTAATTTTTCATGTTATAATTTATGATCAATCAATATAATAGTTTGACTCAATGGGTGTTTGAGGCTTCAGTGATCAACATAAACCGCAAACCTTCTCCCTATAAAATTTTACTCCCAATGATGGATCGAGAGGACTAATGCCATGGGTTATTTTTTATATACCAACTTCATTAAGTTAGAGTCAAAAAAATATTTATTGTTAAATATAAAATTTATTCCTTGTTACGTCATCATAACGCCAATACCTAAACCTAAAGCATCACATTCTATTGTAAACATCCTTTTAAAATCTAACATATTAAATACAGGTGCATAATTCACAACACCCTTTAAGATGTCAAAGGGTTTCTATTCCTAGAGTGTCCACTTAAACCTATCTTTCTTGGTTAAAGATGTAAGTGGTTTTTCTATCTTTCCATACTCTCTTATGAACATTTTTTAATATGTAGTAAGGCCTAAGTATCCCAATACTTCCTTCACATTTCATGTTTCTAACCATATTTTCACAATATCTAGTCTATTTAGGTGCCCAAAGATCCACTGTAAAGAAATAATATGTCTCAAATATTCCATCAAAATTCTCCCAAAGAAACACTTTTATAAAACCTCAATTACACAACACACGTTCACTGAATAAATACAATTCAAGGAATCTCAAACACTACATAATCTAATCAAACAAGTCCAATTTCTATTATTCTTGTGCATTGATATTTAACTTAACTCTAATACTATAATAATAAATATTTAATGGATAGTATGTAGTGATTTATGAATTTATTCTTAACATTATTTTAAAATGTAATTTAGTGGATTATTGTTTACATTATCATTAAATACAATTTTATTTAATAATGATTCTAATATATTACCATTACATATTAGCTTACATTATTTAAATGGGTTTTTATAAAAAAATATTTAAATGGGTTCTAATTTTTTAGTTTATTGATTTGGGTTCCAAAATAATGATATTGCATCAGGAATTTATACCCAGCCCAAAATCATGAGTCTGTCTCATGATTTTTATCCTTTTTTATGTTTAATGTTTCCATAAAAAAGTAATATAAATATTTTTTCAAAAATTATTCCATAATTATTATATTTCAATTTTATTTAGTTGAGTAACAAATAATTTTTTTACAAGATTTAAAATCATTCAAAGTGGAAGTGAAAATTTAATATAGACTTATTTACTATACAATTATAATTTCATAATACATAAGTTTGAATATTTATTAAATACATAATATCAACATTGATTCCATCAAGGGATGTCTATCACACCATGGAATAAAAATATCAGTAGTATAAGAATTTGATGTGTATATTCGTATGAATGGGTTCAAATAAGGATCCTAGTTAAATGATGATGAAAATGGAATAAAAAATCAAGGCATCTATCCCCTGGGGTATCCATTGAGTACTGAGGGTACTATACCAACATAAAATGATGTCACTCCTTTGGTGCACTAAGAAACTCAGAGAGAACCTATGATAATGAAGATATATCCTATAGAGGATGATTACAATACATAAACACTATCTATAATGGATCTATATAAGACATAGTGGTGGGGAAATCAACTACTGGGATAGGGAAATAATCCTTTGTGGTAGGAACATCAGGTGGTGGTGGTGTATCATCTATATGTTAGTGACATTCCTAATAACAAAGTGGTAATGGAGGTGGTGGTGCTGAAACATCATCAATTTTAGGAACACATTGATCATGTGGTTATTGATATTTTTGTGGATCCTCATCAAACACACTATCATATAGGGTACAGAGATACTCTCTGATGGCCATGAGATCTTGATAAAGACCAATCCTCTAAAAAATTTCCCCTATAGAGGACCATAGATATGTATAACACATTAAAGTATCTCCATCCATGAGTAGTGTAATATTTGAGTTTAAAAAAATTAAAATAAATCTAAAAGTAAAATTTTATGGACTTAACAAGTCATGGATTCCTCTATCGTGACATATAAGAAACATAATTTCATGTTTTCTATACCAGTACTCATAGTCACCTTGATCATATAGATGTAGGATAAATATTAGTGTGGAATGATAAAATATATTATGATCTAAACATATATCCCAATAATATAAGTAATTCTCATGATACCATGCCAAATTTATGTCATGTATCTCATTGAAAATCACAAAATGTAAACACATATTCTATCAAGGAGTAGGAAGAATAAAGTGAACTAATAAAAACCATATCATCACCTGATCAGGATGATGCCACTTAACAACATGGAACTAAAAGACATTGTGATAAAAAAATTCCAACACTAAAATAGTGATAGGAAATTTTTTTATACCCTTGAAATATCCATTAATGCATTCAAAAATATCTTTTATAAAGTTTCAATATCTAATGTTGTCATCATATGACATTGGCCATTTATCTTTTTGTGTTTTTATCATGAAATCATAAGCTTCTTGGTTTTCCCTTCAGATTCCTTCTAAGCATCCCCCATCTAATTTCATTGAGGTTCATATGATGAATTTAATAAATAATTATTTACCTATAATAAATTCTATAAAATCATTGCAATTGAATAAGTGATGAAAAAATACCCAATTTGATGACTTGATTCTTTCTACCCTATTCCTTGAACTTCTTTTGAACATTTTTGGAAATGTTCCTATTATGATATCTATGGAAAACATGAAGTGGAATCCATGTGAGAACCTATTAACTGGTTACCTCTTTAATTACTTGATATCGATATATGATCAAGAAAATCACATTAAAATTTGTCATGAAATCTCAAATGCAAGCCAAGAAACAACTCCTGGATGAAAAGATCTCATTTTTAACAAGAACAAATGATAATGGAATTAGTGCATGATTTCTATCCCATGTAGTAGAATTCAACAACGTTCCACTATACTTTCCATACAAAAATATTCTACAAATTTAAATAAACTTCTTCTAATGTAAAAAATAGATCTATGGAAGGTAATAATTCCCAAAAAATTCTATCAAATACCAGATTATACCAATCCACCAGACTTTTCTATGTCATAAACTCTAAATTATATAATTAGTGAAAGTCTTGATTTTTGTGATATAGTTTCTCTATAAGTTGTGGTAGCACCTGAAATGAGTTTAAAAAATCCCCATAAACTTGCACAATCTCTATATGTCATTCCATACATGCCTTCCTGTAGGAGAACATGTAGTTGAATAGTTGTTTTACTATATCATAAACAAGATCTACCAAAAAATCTTGGCATATTATTATCATCTCAACAATAATAGTTAAAATTAATTTGGTATCCAACATTGTATGTTCATGTTTCAAACATGTATTAACACATGTGTGTATATAATTGACTTTGGAAATCCTCTAGTAGTTAAAAATATTATTGAATATTCCTCAAAAATGCATTTTATAATCTTCCCATTATTGTCACACTGAATAATATATTTAGATCTCTTTTATTATTCAACAATATAACTATAATTTAAGTCAATTTGATATTTTTTTATTATAGCCTTCATTGCTTATTAACTTTCAAATTCCCTACCAACGTATAAAACATCATCATCATACAGTTCGGTATCACCAATTATTCCTTGTAATTCTATAATGGGGATGATGTAAACTTAATCAAATTATGGTTAGTGTGATATTCCTTCATAGGACCATGATTCCAATGGATCTAGATGATTTATTCCATGGGTTGACCATAGATTTGATGATTCTAGTTATTCTTCTTTATCATCATCTTCTCCAACATCCTCACCTCTTGTCCCATCTTATAGATCTTTATTATCCATGTAATCATCTTCCATAATATCTTTAATATGTGGGAGAAGTTATGAAATGTATGGAATTACACTTGAAGGTGACATATTTTGAGGAAAAGATGTCATAACATAAGGTTTTGATAGACCAAAATCGACTAGAACCTTATTGTTTTGTCTATGAAAAGTATTGTGATTCCAATCATGAATGGATAAATCAATGTATAACTCCATCAATTGACTTTTTCATCGTTGCATTAACATTGAAACAACTTATTTATAATCTCTATCATAAATAATGGGATATGAAACATTATATATCCTATCATTACACTTGTGATGTCTATAAATGATTAATTATATGACCTGGTCAACTCTTAAATGTAACTCACTAAAAAAATTCACCTTAATATCTTCAAATGTTGTACAATCTTTTAAATTAACAATACAAACATGTTATCTAATATAACTAACTCCATGGTCTATATTGAATACTTCCCCATTGCAATGAATATGTATTGATTTTATGATTATATATATAATATATTTTTATTATACTAACGTCACGATGAATCAAAATTATAAATACATATTACATTTACATATTGTATTATAAACACATAACTTTTAGTTTAACTAACACAACATGACAATCAATAAATTTTTTAAAAATCTCTATCAATTCATGACAAAAAAAAATTATATTAAGAATAAAGTGACTATTAAAATCATATTTGTAATGATAACTATGATTATACATAATAGTCATTTCAACTTTAAATGTATCAAACTAATTAAAAAATGTTTTAGTTGTAAAATGTTTACCACTATATTAAAGAAATAAAATATGAATCATACTATATATTTAAAAATTATTTAACATTAAAATAAATTAATAATAAAACTTATATTTTAATAATTATAAAAACATTAACTAAAGCTAATATTTATAATAATATTAATGTAACTTAAAAAAATTACTTTTTTTAAAATTATTATAGCATTAAACATAAAACTAAATGAATAATAAAAACTTTACATCAAATATTTTAAAAAAAATAGTCAAAGAAAATATTTATAACAATATTGATGTGATTTAAAATAATTACATTCTTATAAATTATTAAAAAATTAAAAATATTTAAAAATTCATTATAATAGTAACAAAAATTAAAATTATATATAACAATAATTTCAATTAAAAATTAATAATATTAAAATAAATAAAAATTCATCTCACTAAACATTTAATTAGAGTTTAAATTCACATTTAATAAACAAGAAAAATTAAAACTTGAAAATATGATAAAAACAATAAATAAATATCAAAATAATAAACACCTTTGACTTAGAAAATTCATAGGAACTTCATTGAGTATTGAAAGAGGGAATTTCTATAAGATTTTGAGGTCAAATAGGTATTTATGATGGGGGTGGAATTTATAACCAATCAGAGAAAAATAATGTGACTGTGAGTCTATTAGAATCATGAGACTGTCTTATGATTATTCTTTGCGGAAAAAAGCAAGAGACCATCTCAATAATTTAATCGCTATCTAAAATTGAAAGACTTTATTATGATTTTGGAACTCCTTTATGTAAATAAAAAAACCTAAACCCATTTAAATATATTTTTTAAAAATCCATTTTAAAATTTGAGGCTACAAAAAAGGGTTGATGTTCGTGATGCATGTTTATTTTCAAAAAATATTTCATATTAATAAAAAAATAATTCATAGAAAATAGGTTTTATAATAAAAATATTTTTTTTATTTAAACTAAATTTTATATAAAAAAATGTGCTTATGAATTTTCTTAGTATGTGACCATTTATATAGATTTCTGAGGCTCAATTTGAATCCCCATAGGCCTCAAATAGTTATTGCCAACTTGGATGCTCTAATTTTTCATCCCATTATCAATGTATGATGATGTGCCCATGAATATTTCATCAAAATATTTAAACCAATTGGATCGGTCTCTACTGATGAAGATTATTAGGACCAAAAGGCTCAAAGCCTTTCTAGTTGGAAAATATCCATCTACCGTTGTGTCTGGACAACCATTGAAGTATACCATTTCTACTTCTAAATTTAGACCCTTCAAGGATTTAGATATACCATCAACCCCCAATGACTCTTTTGATGAAGTTATCCCTATTGTAATATTTTTATCATTTAAACATTTTCATATTTCATTGTCACATTTCACTATTGTATCCTTCATGCATTATTTTTACCATGTTTCTCATTATTCTTTTTGTTTGAGAATTGTTTAACTTTTTGATAATTTTAGTTGATATAATTAAGCAATAAGAGATTAAATTATGCACAATTTTACTCATGTATTGGATACATTCATAATAAATGATTGAATAAAAAATTGTTATCCACATATTCTTTATGAATTGAGTTTTATTTGATTAGTTAAGTCTCTGTTTTAACTTTATTTTCTTATCATTATTTGTGGATTGCTCTATTTTTTCTTTGATGTTATTTTTAGAGAATATTATACTTTGGAGTGTTTAAATTATTTTATTAGTTGGTTTATTAGAATGAGGCATATTGATTTTAATTTCTTCCAATTTCACTAAAGTTTAGATGCTAAAATATTATAATGTGATATGAATCACTACGTTGGTTATATAATTATCCTAAAAAGTGACCGTGTTAATTTTAGTAATAATCTGAATATGTTAAGTAAAATGATTTATTTATAAATTTATCTCAATGCTGTGGAATAATCTAGAATATTTCCAGATATGCTGTGAAAAAAATTGCATGAAAATTAAAATAAAAGAAACCAATGTTTTTTTATCAAATGGAATATCCATGGGCCAGAAGCTTCAAATTTTATTACCAGGGATGTGCATCGGTTGGTTCAATTTATTTTTCATGGGTCTACAAAACTTAATAAGATTATTACAGTAAAAGCCATAATTAAATCAAACTGATTTTTTCATTATGAAGAAGTAGAATAAATTTAAAATGTATTTATTTAGTTTGGTTTGGTAATTATTTTTTGTTCATTTATATATATGTCCAATATATATATATGTATTTACAGTTTCTAAATAATGTTATATTTAAAGAAATATTATACCAAAATTATACAAACAACACTTTTATGATACAATATAAATTAAATAAATAAAACCCATGACTAATATTATTCAAAACTATATATAGTAAATCTAAAATTTTAGTTTACCTCAATAATAATAGTTACAATATATCAAAGTTTGATCCTCATATGATACCATGGTTTGTTTTATAAATATTAGGTTTCACCACTTTAAACCTTTGTTTTTTATATTTTTAAACTATGGATTTTTATATTTTATTATTAATATAAAAAAGAATATTATCTTAGTGTGTTTTTATATTTTTATTTTAAATAAGGCTAAAAAAATTGAAATAACTAAGCATAAATAGAAACAAAAAATCATATAGCTAAAACTTAAATAAAACATTCAAGATGATCTTTTTCTAAATGGTTTCAATGAAATTATGGTCTTCAGTAGAGATAATTAATGACACTTGATCCATGTAACTGACACTCATTTAATTTGTTTTAAGGCTTAATTATCTAACTCTCATTTTATTATTGTTGTTGTAAATAAAAAAAATCAAAACATTGTGAACCTAATAGATCTAATTAAAATTTCTAGTTTGGTTTTCATTTTATCACCTATATTTGTGAGGACCATGGGAAAGTTGTTTCATCTGATTTTGAGGCATTCCACTATATTCTATTTTATTTAACATGGATGACATTTTAATTTATGATTATTACTTAATGGGTTGAATTTATTATATTTTTGTTATGGTCTATGGATAATAATTTGATTTTACATTGTGATTGTTAAATAATAGGTTTATTTCCTATTGATTTTATCCAAAATATAAGTTGGGGGGGCATTAACAGTGGATTTTGAACTTCTTGCCTTTGTATTAGACCTTTAATTTCAAGATCTGTAACTATTTAATTGTATTCATATGACATTTTTTCATGCGAATTATCATTCAAATGATTTTTGGAGAGTTCAAGTAATTTTAAACCATACAAGTTTCTTGTGTATCCAAATTTATGGGGTCCAACTCTTATTGAATTTATTCTTCCCTTCAAGTAGAAATTTGGTTATTTAATGATATGTATTGTGATCTTGTTCATGTTTAAGAACCAAACCAAAGTGGGTGTTATTATCTTATTTAGTTCATCAAATCCCAGTTTCTTAATTGGGATACCCCCATCACACCTACATATATATATATATATATAACTATATAGGTATATTCTTATATATAATGGCATATATATATTCATTCATACATACATACATATATATAATTACATATATATACAATTACATATATATATAATTATACACATATATCTATTCTTATATCTAATGATACACAAATATTTTTCTATCTAATGAAATATAATTATACACATATATTTATATAATTATATAAATTATACACATATATTCTTATATCTAATGATATATATATATTGATGCATATTTATTTATTTATATATCAATATATTTTTTATATCTATTTTTATATATTTTCATTTACATATATTTACATATATTTCATATATAATTACATGTATATAGTTTTATATAATTATATAAATCTATATCTATTTATATATTCATATTTTTTTTTAAATTTACATGTAAATATATATATATATTTATTTATATATCTATATACATTTATATCTATTTATATACTTACATGTATTTATATATATTTATAGTATATATATTGTTAATTATTAATTATTATTAATTTTAATACATTTAGTGATGGTTTTTATATACTTGTATCAATTTATATTTTTATATCTCTATATACCAGTATGTGAACCCCCTAAACTCATCTCCAATGGGCATGGGGCTAGCGACCAATATTGAGGTATTTACACAAATGATGAGAGGCATTACCTCTAAATACAATCTTCCACTTGCTATCCTAAAACATCATCTTCCATGATATTAAAGAAATAAAAAATAAAAAATAGAACATATGTATATATAATATAATCCTCCATAATACTGTGCAATTTGATCAAAATAATCACCAGATACATCAACACAACATGAATAGGTGCAGTTCAAAACATCGACGACGCGAGAGTGTCTGTCATATAAAAAACTCCACTCAAACAACTATTATATCATATTCCTATCTCCAACTTCCAAGATCATACTCAAAAAGAATCTTCTGATCAATATAGACACAAGTAAAACAATGTGCAAGTAAAAATATAGAGTTGAGAAATAACATTTAGTATGATCATCCCATAAAGAGAGTTTTCCCTATGAATAACCAGTGTTTACATGCATCAATAATAAATAAACCATATGCAAAGAAGCATCACTCAATATCATCATTAAACATAATAATATTCATGATAAAACCTTAACAAGTTTCCCATATCTCACTCTCATCAAGCTCACCAAATAAAAATGTTTCTTTAGAAAAGAATATAAATAAAATGATAAAATAGTAATCTGATCTCACATACGTTAATATATTTTCCTCTTGATAATTCACCATAGATTCACATATCCATGAGATTATAAAGAAAATATATTTCTCCACCCATCTTTGAAATACTAAAGGAAATATACATCTCTAGACTTGAAATCTATATACATAGGGATAGGGTACTGTCGTATATAGGGGAAAAGGTATAAGAGAAGTATTGATATTTCTTAAGTGGGGGTTATTGGGTTAGCTAGAGCTGTTGGGATGTGGTTAAAACAAGAATAATATGCAGGCTCAAGTGGTTAAATATGAAATGGTAAGACGTTATAAAAAGGTAAAGGGGAACTACATAGAGGAGTTATTATTCAGTTTAAGGATCTAGCTAGCTTTTTTGGGCAGAAGTCATGGGGAACTCTCGAATTACTATACTGTTTATTCCTATATAATTATTCTCCTCCCCCCCACATGTATTTATACTATATTTTTATATCTGGTTAAATATAAAGAATCCTAAGATCTATTTTTTCTTAAATTGGTCTAACCTACTGGTTTACACTGATGAATTTAATTCAGTAATGGTGTCAACACCTGGAAGACACTAGACCCTTCATTATTACTATTGATAGAATTTACTCATGCATACACACTCTTAGGCTTGTTTTGGTTCTTTCGAATCTACTGGTAGTTCACTTCTAATAGGGTTTTCCATGAAGACTGTTGTTTTTTAAGTTTTCAAAGCTAAAATGTTTTCAAAAATGTGTTTTATTATTTCTAAAAAAATAAATGTGTTTTTTATCATTATTATAATGAATATTTTTTTTGGGTTGTTCTATTCTATTCCTCCTTTTGGGCCTTCTATTTTGCTGGACCTGTTTTGGACTGTGGCTGCTAGGTTGTTGGGCTTATTGTTCAGCTAGCCCACTTTATTACCCCATTACAAATATGGTGATCCTCATTTCTTTCATGTTGTTAGATATTGATGTCAATCCATATAATGGTTGTGGTTCCACCATTTTGTGTTACTTGGTTTGCTGATCCGCCACCACTTGTGCATCCTTGTCCATTCACGTGTCCTAGATGATTTAGGATCTGTTTCACCCACGATTCCTCATCTTCATTCCAATCGAGGTGACCCCTCATATTTTGTGTGCCCTAATTTTCTATGTAGTGTTATTTTTATGCCTCTATGTGTGATTCATATTCCTAGTCAGAGGGAGCACTAATAGAGATCCTTTCTGTTTATAGACCCGCTTCTTGCACACCATCCCGATGTCATTCCAGTGACTCCGGGTGTAGAACTCGAATCTTGAGATTTATATAGAGGCTGCTTCAGAATCCAAAACATCCAACCCTAGTAGAGGCTTGTGTTCTTCAGTGCTTCTTTGTTGTGAGTTCGTTCTTTACCTTCTATTTAGTCTTTACATTTTATGTTATTGTTTCTTTTTCTGTTATGGTTCACATAGTCTGGGTTGTGTGCATGAGTCCATCCATATTGGGAGATTGCTCCACTAACACCAAGCCAAATTTCATCACTAGATCTTGGGGTGTAGGGGTCTCTATTCTCAGATAGCTTTCATGATCCATGTGCGTGGTCTACCTTATTTTTATTCTCTCATTGTATGTTCTCTAATATTTATATTTTTTATAATAATAAAACTATGGTGGTGTTCTTACTATGGAGTAGGACCAAATAGGTCTGAACCACATAAATACTAGTGTTCCATTTACTTTCCTGCAATTATATTTTCTATACTTCACTTTTGTTAATAAAAATTATAAAATTATGTTGATTTTACTTTATATAAAACTTTTTAAATTGCAATGATTCCACAACAAGTGGTATCATAGCTTGTTGTTCATTTTATTTTACAATGCCTGTCAAATTTGAGATTGAAAATTTTAACAGAGAAGATGATTTTAATTTATAGAGAGTTAAAATGTGTGCTTTATTAGTTCATAATGGACTTGTTGATGCTTTACACAGTAGAAAGAAACTTGTAGTGACTGTTGATGTTAATGGTTAGTCCACCACTACCTTTTTAGATTTAGATTCTAGTATACTTGAAAAGTATCACTTCACTCTTCTATTAGGTTTTTCATGAGGTTTCAAATAAAACCACTGCTAAACCAATTTGTCTTAAACTCAAACACCTGTATATGAAAAATTCTCTGCTAGAACATCTGTATAAAAAGATGAGATAATACAATTTGAAGATTTCCTCTAGTTCATTTGTTCAAGTCCATATTAATGAGTTTAACAAAGTGTTATTAAATTTATCTAACATTGACATTGAATTTAAAGGAGATATCAGGCTCTAATTTTGTTAAGTTCTCTTGATGTCTCTTTTAATTAATTAAAATACTCCATGATGTATGGCAGGGATTAAATTAAATTAGAAGA
The DNA here is from genome assembly GCA_963277665.1 of Viscum album. Lineage (NCBI taxonomy): Eukaryota > Viridiplantae > Streptophyta > Magnoliopsida > Santalales > Viscaceae > Viscum > Viscum album. The sequence continues at coordinate 1,423,919,898 of OY728143.1, forward strand.
AGTTAAGTTAGTTGTCCTATCCTGGGCCCTTCAAACACATGGTTTAAAGGAGGATATGAGTACTGTTAAGTGTGATCCTCAAATTCTGTATAATAAGGTTCCTGTACAAAAAAAGGGTTGGAAAGATAAGAATGGGTTTAAGGGTATTTGGTGCTTTTAGTGAATTAATACCAGCCACATAAAACGTTGCTATCCTAACCTAAAATATAGAGATAGTATGGCATAGTCACATGTGGTATGTACCAGTTATGAAATTGTCAAAGTCATTTAGTTTGAATCCCCTTTGTTAGAACTAGACATAGGTTATGTGTAGTCTTTTTCTTGCATTACTAGGAATGTATCAACTTGTCTTTGGTGGGGGGGGGGAACAGTTGAGAAAAATGGTTGTGTGGGCTGGTCTAAGCTATTTAGGCTTAAGGGTATAAGTTTTTTCTTTTCCTATTGGGTTTCTATTATGTGATTTCTATGTCTTGTTTTCTACTACCTATTGATTACTGTTTAATTTTAGAAGATTTTATTTGTTTTATTGTTCACTGTATTTTACCCTAGGAAAGGTTGTTTGATTTCCAGGTGTTTCATTTTTCACGGGGTTGCATCTTTTGATTAAAACAAAGTTAATTTTGGGTAAGCTCTATTTTAATGGGGTTGCTTAGCTGGTTTAAGTTTCTAACCATGTTGTAATATATTAAGCAATATATGTGTAGTATGGGAAAAACAAGTTCCACTACTGGAATATGCTATGTAATATATGTAGGCTATGGGCGCAGCAGAAGCGCATTGGTGGGTGTACCCAACTTTAATTTTTTTCGTTAATGACATTTAATCCGTGATCCGTCACGATAATAAAATTCTGGTTCTTTGGAATAGAAAAAAGAATGAAAGAAAATAAGGGAGTCCTAAAACTGTAGATAGGATCATCATATGTTAGTTATAATTAACTTAATTATAAGAAAACAATTACCTTGATGGAATTCTCTCTCTTAGCTTGAGTGCATTCTTGGAAGAAAATAATTCTCTCTTGGCTTGAGAGTTTCTCTAGATCCATTGTGCACAACACCTCAAAATGGATAGGCTAATGAGAATTATATAACTAGGATTTTTATTACTTAGAATAATAAAATGAATTAATTACCCAAAAGAATTTATTCATTTCATTTAATTCTTAGTAATATCTCATGTCTAATAATAACAGTTGACTATTAATATTACTAGACATGCACCCAATGAATTACACCTAATATTATTTAATTAAATAAATAATATTATTTATCATAAATTCCGAAAAAAATACATGGAATTTATATTAATATACATGGCGTGTAATTTTGTTTTTGCATTCTCTTTATTTCTTCCACCACATTTATTAGACCTTGAATAATGGCTATTTATTTCTCAAATAAATATCACTGCATTACTCGCTTATAAATATATTATTTTTCCCACAATAAATTCTCTTGAATAACTAGTGTTGAAATAAATGTGATCAGACATCCATGAATAATTATTAAACCACAATCGAGAATAATATTTATTCAACTTGTTAAATTAATATTTAACTGAGATATTTGGACACACTTAGTGTGTGACCCTCTAGGCCTCTTTCTCAGTGGAATTAGGTGGATCCTGTATAAAGTCTAAGGTTAGCATCTAGCAACAAACCAAGGCACCCATAAATAATGAAGTTAATGTCACAATGATGTGTCACCTCTTATGAATTCTTACCATGTAATGTAATCCCTTTGTCTTGATATCTCTAATAAAGTGGGTTGCATGCTTGTTCCATTAACCCATGTGTTTGATTATTCTTTCTTTGACTTCCTAGAATTGAACTTTCCCATTCCTCACCATAGTCATGGATTTATTTAGGTTATATCAATTCCATCAAAGGGCATGAAATATCTACTTCTATTATATAACAAAAGGAACAAATCCTTTCTTACATTATCTATTAATGCAGTATTACTCATAATGCACCCAACATATCTACCTCACTACGAATAGTTTGTCATCACATTTTTCATCAATACATTTAAGTTCATGAGTTTTAATACCCATTAATAATAATCTTAAAGTCTAAGTACCAATACCCACATACACATATAGGAACATCCAATGACACTATGAAATGTGGATTTCCTACAGGTGGGACTCGTTCTCATAATATCCTCTTGGATATTACCAAGGTCGCACACTGTGAAAAGGTGCCTCAAAGTTTTATGAGTCATCACCTCTAATGGCCTACATTATTTGTGTCCCTCAAATAACATCATCCATCCATAGAACATATATTCAAGAACAATGTTATCACACTTTTGGGTTCTCATCATAGCAGGGATCCACTATGACCCTTTAATTAAACAACTATCCTTAGAACATTATCACATGCATTTTCACACAGAATAATAATCAAGATGTGATAAGGTATTTATTAATTAATAAATTAAAAAATAGTTGGTTCTAGGCCACCAACTCCAACAGACTCTGACTTGGACCAGAGACAATTGCTAACAACCTTTAACCTATTAGCTCTCACATGATATTCATGCTTCTTCTATGATAGGACTTTAGTCAGAGGGTCTTCTTCTGTGTACACTCTTCTCACTGTAACTTCACCCATTTGATAGAAATCCATCAAGAGATGATACTTTCAGAGTATGTACTTTGTACTTTGATGTGACCATGGTTCTTTTTAAAGAACCACTGCTGTAGTATTATCACAATATAATATGATAGGATCTTTACTGCTAGGAACTACATCAAGCTCCTTGAAAAAGTTCTAAATACAGAAGGCTTCCTTGGATGCATCATAATTTTCTATATATTCAGAATCCGCTGTAGAATTGGTGACAACTAGTTGCTTTGAACTCTTCTAGCTCACAGCTCCTCCATTGAGACAGAAAACATATCCAAATTATGACTTCAAATATTTCTGATCTATCTAAAAACTAGCATCATCATACCCTATAATGACAAGCTCCTCATCTCCTTCATACACCAGGAACATATCTTTAGTTCTTCTCAGATACTTAAGGATAGTCTTAATAAAAGTCCAATGTTTTTCTCCTAGATCTACTTGATATATTCCTACCTTGCTCAGTGCATAGGTAACATCAATCTTGGTACATGACATAGCATACATGATGGATCCTATAGCTGAAGTGTATGTGATATTACTCATTCTATATTTCTCTTGTTGTGTCTAAGGACACGTTTTCTTAGAAAGATGTTGGCCATATGACAATGGAACCAATCCCCTCTTGGATTGTTCCATACTAAATCTCTTGTTCCATACTAAATCTCTTTAGTATATGGTCAATGTATCTACCCTAACTTAGTCCAAGAAGCCTCTTGGATCTATCACGAATGATCTTGATCCCTATAATGTTGGTTGTTTCACCCAAGTCCTTCATGGAGAAACACTTGTTCAACCATTCCTTAACTGACTGTAAGACTGGTACATCGTTTCCAATAAGAAATATGTCATCAACATATACTACTAGGATAACAACCACATTCCCATTAAACCACTTATAAACACTTGTCTCACATTCATTCTTAATGAAACCAAATTTTTTTATGGATTCATCAAATCAAATGTTCAATGACGTGGATGCTTTCTTTAATCCATAAATGAATTTCTGCAACTTGAAAACCTGTTTGGATTCACCTGGTGTCACAAACCCTTCTGGTTGTGTTATATATACATCTTCCTAAAGGTTACCATTAAGGAATGTTGTTTTGACATCCATTTTCCAAATCTCATAGTCATGATAAGCTGTTATGGCAAGTATGATTCTTATGGATTTAAACACAGAAATTGGTGAGATGGTTTCATTATAGTCAATTCCTTGATGTTTTCTGAATCCTTTAGCAACTAGACCTACTTTATAGGTGCTAACTTGACCTTCCATGTAAAGTTTTATCTTGAATTCCCATTTTCATCCAACATGCTTTACATCAACTGACTCATTGACCAGAACCCAGACTTGGTTTTGATACATGGAATCCATCTCAGAATTTATAGCTTCTAGACATCTTGAAACTTCTGAGCTTTCTACTACTTCCTCATAGGAGAGAGGTTCCTAATTGACCAACAATAATGATTCACCATTCTCGGTGACTAGGAAACCAAATCTCTCTAGTTCCCTTATCTCTCTCAAGCTCCTATGTAGTACTTGTGTTTCTGGAACCTCTTCCACAGGGACCTATGGAACTTGTTCCTCTAACAACTCATGTGTATCTTGAGCATCAAATTCATTGAATTCAATATTTCTCCTACTATCCTTTTTGAGGATGTGTTCCCTCTCAAGAAAGGCAACTTCACTACCACAAAATGGGGTAAGTCCAGTGCCACACTTTTATCAGCGCTAACGAAAAAGCACTGATAAAGGGGTTACCTTTATCAGCGCTAAAAAAAGCTCTGATAAACGTACCCCTTTATCAGTGCTTTTTTTAGCGCTGATAAAGGTGACCCCTTTAACAATTCTTTTTTGGCGCTGTTAAAGGTACCCCCCTTTATCAGCGCTTTTTCGTTAGCACTGATAAAGGGGGGTCTTTATCAGCTCTTTTTTTAATAGCGCTGATAAAGGGTCTACTTACAAAAAAATCATTAAAAATATATATTAATATTTAAATATATAGATATAGTTATGTTGATATAAATATAATATATATTTTTTAAATATAATTTTAAATATATTTTAGATAATTATAAATATACAGTTACACTTAATATATAAGATATTTAGTGAAAATGGATTATAAAAAAATTAAAAAAAATATTTTTATTTAATAATTTTCTAATTATTGTTGAGTAATAGTCATTTAATAAAAATTCGAAGACTAAAAAATTAAAAAATAAATAAAAAAAGATCCAAAATATGTTGAAAACGCAACTCGAACTTCAAACGGCCTTAACTTTTAATCTAGATGTTCGTTTGATCTCTACGACATATCAAATCGAAGCATGCGATGAGATCTACGCCGCTATAACTTGGAGGGACCACGGTCAAGTAGATCCAGGAATTTTGTGTTATATAGACATCTTCCTGAAGGTTCCCATTAAGGAATGTTGTTTTGACATCCATTTTCCAAATCTCATTGTCTTGGTAAGCTACTATGGCAAGTACGATTCTTATGGATTTAAACACAGAAAATGGTGATATGGTTTTATTATAGTCAATTACTTGATGCTGTTTGAATCCTTTAGCTACTAGACCTACTTTATAGGTACTAACTTGACCTTCCATGTCCAGTTTTATCTTAAATGCCCATTTTCATCCAACATGCTTTACATCAACTGACTCATCAACCAGAACCCAGACTTGGTTCTAATACATGGAATCCATCTCAAAATTCATAGCTTCTAGCCATCTTGAAACTTCTGAGCTTTATACTGCTTCATTGTAAGAGAGAGGTTCCTAATTGACCAACAATAATGATTCACCATTCTCGGTGACTAGGAAACCAAATCTCTCTAGTTCCCTTACCTCCCTCAAGCTCCTATGCAGTACTTGTGTTTCTGGAACCTCTTCCACGGGGACCTATGGAACTTGTTCCTATAAAAACTCATGTGTATCTTGAGCATCAACTTCATTGAAATCAATCTTTCTACCACTATCCTTGGTGAGGATGTGTTCCCTCTCAAGAAAGGCAACTTCACTACCACAAAACGGGGTAAGACAAGCACCACACTTTTATCAGCACTAACGAAAAAGCACTGATAAAGGGGGTACCTTTATCAGCGCTAAAAAAAGGATGATAAACATACCCCTTTATCAACACTTTTTTTAGCGCTGATAAAGGTGCCCCCTTTAACAGTGCTTTTTTAGCGCTGTTAAAGTTACCCCCCTTTATCAGCACTTTTTCGTTAGCACTGATAATGGGGGGCCTTTATCAGCGCTTTTTTTAAAAGCGCTGATAAATGGTCTACTTCCAAAAAAATAATTAAAAAAATATATTAATATTTAATTATATAGATATAGTTATATTGATATAAATATAATATATATTTTTTAAATATAATTTTAAATATATTTTAGATAAGTATAAATATATAGTTACACTTAATATATAAGATATTTAGTGAAAATGGCTTATAAAAAATTTTAAAAAATATTTTTAATTAATAATTTGCTAATTATTATGGAGTAATAGTAATTTAATAACAATTTGAAGACTAGAAAAATTAAAAAAAATTAAAAAAGATCCAAAATATGTTGAAAACGCAACTCGAACTTCGAACGGGCATAACTTTTGATCCGGATGTCCGTTTGAGCTCTACCACATATCAAATCGAAGCCTGTGACGAGATCTACATCGCTATGACTTGGGGGGACCATAGTCAAGGTTTGTACAAGGCCAAAAAAGTCCCAGAAATCCTCCAAAACTGAGTTTTTAGTCGGGGTACCCCGATTTTTTTAACATTTTGTTGATTTTCAGCCTCGTTTAAGGGGGTATTATTGGATTTTTTGGGGGAAGAATTTATTCAAAGGTATTACATTCATATTGATATTATGTCTTTGAAATTTTATCGTTTTTATAAGGAACTTCTATTTATAATCAAATATATTACAATATATACATATTTTTTATATATTCACAAATAAAAATTTAATTATAAATATAAATAATAAAATATATTTGCATATAAAATATATTAGATTTATCTAAATAATAACTAATATCCATTTTATTTAAAATAAAAATATATGAATATTTGTATATCTATATATTAATATAACTATATATATATATTAATCTAACTATATATATATTAATATAACTACATATATATATTAATATTACTATAAATATATATATTAATATCACTATAAATATATATATTAATATCACTATAAATATATATATTAATATAAATATATATCTATATATTTTAATATAACTATATATACATATATATATTAATATAAATATATATTACTATATGAATAAATATAACTATATATATATAGAGAGAGATATATATATTAATATAACTATATATATATTAATATAACTGTATATATATATATATTAATATAAATATATATTACTATACGAATAAATATAACTAAATATATATATAGATATGGAGATATCATGAAATAGAAAACAAATCAAAATAGAGGAGTGGTAAGGGCTTAGGCGCGCAGGGGGGAGGTCTCAAGTTTAAAACCTGGTGGAGGCTGGGGCGCGCGCGTGTGGGGGAATATGGGAGCTAGCACTGATAAAGGGTGGAGGGGTGCATGGGGGAGATGGAGGGGGGTAGAAAAGCGCTGTAAAAGGGGAGGCTCAGGCGCTATAAAAGCTCCCCCCGATTGGCAAGATTTTTAAAAAAAATTTAATTTTTTTTAATTTTTTTTAACTTTTATCAGTGATTTTAAAAAAGCACTGATAAAATGGGTCTTTTATCAGCACTAAAAAGAAAATACTGATAAAGGAAGTGCTAATAAAGGACCCTTTTATCAGTGCTTTGTTTTAGCGCTGATTAAGGGGACCGCCATTTATCTTCACTGGCTTTAACAGCACTTTTCTAACGCTGATAAAAGGAGTTTTTTAGCGCTGATAAAAGGGGTATTTGTAGTAGTACTTGTTTAGAGATAGTCACTTTATTGTTTAAAGGGTTATATAGGTAATATTATTTCATTTCCTTGGGATGTCCTATAAAGATACACCTCGTGCCCTGGGGTGATAGTTTGTTTCTTGATAAGGCCTTAACAAACTCCTCACATCCCCATACACATGTGTGAAAAAAATGGGTTTCTTTCCATTCCATAACTCGGAAGGAATTCCATTTTCTGACTTAGTTGGTACTCAGTTTAATGTGTATGCTACAGTTTGTAATGCATATCCCAAAAAGGATAATGGAAGATCTATATAACTCATCATCGACCTCACCATGTCCAACAAGGTGCATTTCCTTCTTTCACTAACATTATTCCACTGTGGTGTATAAGGAGGAGTGAGCTGAGATAGAATCCCTGACTCCCATAGAAGATCGATGAACTATTGGTTCAGATATTATCTACCTCGATATGATCGAAGCTTCTTTATCTTCTTACCAAGATGATTCTTTACTTAATTCTTGAATTCCCTAATTTTATCTAATTATTCTCACTTATACCTCATTAAGTAGACATATCCATATCTACTCAAATAATTAGTAAAAGTAATGAATTAAGAATATCCACCTCTAGCTTCTTCTGGGAATGGTCAACACACATCCATGTTCACTAATCCTAGAAGCTTTGTGTCCCTTTCACTATATCCACCGAAAGGTGGTTTGGTTATTTTACCTTGTAAACAAGTGTGACATCTATCAAATGGTTTTAGTTCAGTAGAGTCTAAATATCCATCTTGGTGGAGACTTTTCAAGTTCTTCTCATTTACATAACTGAGATGGTGATGCCACAACTAGGTGATGTATGAGTCATGTGAGTTTGTTTCGTTATCGATTTCCAACACTTGGTTTTCATAATTTAATACATACAAACCATTATTTAAATGCACTATACCATAACATACGTTGTTCTTATATAAGAAGCATCCATTATTTCCAAACATGAAAATAAATCCATCCATATCCAAAAATGATACAGAAATTATGTTTTTGGAAACACTAGGCACATAATAATAGTTATTTAAAACCAAAATCATCCCAGTTGGAAATGAGAGGTGGTAATCGCCAATGGCTAATACACCCAGCCTCATGCCATTGGCATCTCAAAGATCCACCTCTCCTATGGAAATATTTCTAAATCTACTTGGTTCTTACATTTTAATATAGATGTGAGCCCCACAAGCTGTATCTAATAACCAATGTGTTTAAATGGAAAGATTACACTTGATAACGAACACACATTTAGCGTACCCACACTTCTAGGTGCAGTTCCTCATTCAGTGTTATTTCTTTCCACATGCAAAACATACCACCTCTCATTACATTCCCTACCTCTGGATCTTCCCCTTCTTGGAGGGACAGTGTTCAGGTGCTTCAGACCATTTATAAGTCCTTTTCCCCCTTTCCTTGTCCTTCCTTTTCTTATTCACCATAAGGATTGTGGGTTTATCACACCCCATGTCCTTATCTACTTGTAGATTTATGGTGAGAAGTTCTAATAGATTCTTCTCATTATTTCTCATGTTATAGTTGAAAATGAAGCTAGAGAAGGTCTTGGGCAGTGATGATAGGATGATATTTGTATGCAACTCATCTGGGAACTTAATCCCTAAGATTTCTAGAAGTTCAATGTAGCCAATAAGCTTGAATACATGAGTCCTAGATGGCATAGACACTCCAAGCTTATTTGTAAACAAAGAATTGGATATCTCATATCTATTCTATCTCACCTTCTCTTGGTAGATATCCTTAAGGCGAGACATCATTCTATACAAGTCCATGTTTTCACGTTGCTTCAAGATCTCATTAGACATGGTCGATATCATGAAACATTGGAAATCTATGGAATCATCCATATGTTTCATATAGAGAAATAGTTCCTCATCACTAGCCTCTTTTCTAGGAACAAATGGAACATTCTCTTCTAGCACATACAATTTCCTCTCGTGGTGAAGGATAACACATAAATTCCTCTGTCATTCCTGGAAATTGGTGTCGATGAGAAGGTTTTCCATCTCAAGTATTCTTCACAATGTTATGTTTGCAGTCATTTTTCTTGACTTTCCTAAAAATTAATATAAGAAAAGGTTTAGTACTTTATTATGATAAAAACTGAGACAAATAAATAAATTAATACTTATTATTCTCTAACTATTTTATCGAAATAAAATAGCCATCACCATTGACTTCAGAATGTTTTGTTTCCTGAATATTCTAGTGAAAAGGATCCATAATTCCCTTCACATTACCCCAACTAGGGTTGGTCTATCAATTTGAAGTGTTTTAGGTATGCATTCCAAATGTCAAATGCATTAACTTACAGATCCTTGATCTGCTGAGTGGACTCTCCAATCCTGAAACCCTTTTATTTTTGATATCCTCAACCTTTTCCTTTTGGTCAAACCAATTCCTACTGTGGCAGCAAACCCCTGATGTGAAGCAAGTCAAGTCAACCCAAAACCTTGAATTAAAATTCCCCAATAATTGAAAGCACCCCAACTAGGGTTGGTCAAGCACTTTGAACTATGGTTTAATTTCAACCAAGATTATAGAAGGCTATACCGACTTAATATTTCTTTGAGGGATTTTATCCTTATACATAAATTTCCATTTTATTATCTTTGATTAAATGCTTGTTAATATTAAGTGTGATATACTTAAGTGATTAACCATGTCTAAGATAATTTTTACACATAATTCGGTCTTATTTTAGTTCCATCTTGCATGCTTGTTTAATTCATTAATTGTGTGATTGTGAAAAAATACCCACAATAAATAAACCATGAAACTGACATAAATAAAATAAATGGTATGATAATGAGCTTGTTATATTGCTTAGTTTATCTAGCGGTTGATAAACTAACCCAAGAACTAGGGGAGAAACACCTTAAACCTTTTGGTTTCGTGTTTACATCTTTCCACCTGTCCACCTTTGTATCTCCTTGGATTGGTTTCACCTTGGCTCCTAACTTGAGCCACCTCCACTAAATTGGGACATACATCCATTACATATTTTTTATCTCACATGCAGGTGAGGGGTAAAATGGGGTTTTACATAAATGAAACCATGGGCACGTAGGCCCTACATATTAATGAGGAGAAGGATCACAGGCCAACAAATTTAATTTAAATAAATAAATTAAAAGAAACCATTCCAATAAAAATGTCTTGGTCTAGATCACGATCATCCATACATGCAACAATATTTATGCATAAATAAAACTAGCATTCAATTATTTAATCGTTCTTGTTTAAGATAAATCATGCTCCAATAAATTAATTATCTTTAATTAATCAATCCTTTTATCTTAAACCCTTTTCTGAATTTCCTTGAGATTCTCATCTATCATAATTTTAAACAAATAAATTCATTTAAAATTATCTTTATATATAAGTTTTACCTTGGAGGAAACCCAGTGAATTCCCGTTCATAACTACCCAATGACTATAAATAAACATTACACAGATCATAAATTAAACACATATATATATATAACACATATCACATGTTGTGACATAGCTTTACTCCTGCACTCGTGCACTATGGTACACATCTCAGGGGTTTGTATAATATTATAATAAATTTCAATAAATCTGTGTAATTTGGATGAGTGCACGATGTGTATTTCTAACTACATACCATTAAATTTTGTTCACCTTCCATCTGAAGTACACACCTGAGGAAATTTTGTGTAGATGTACTTTGTAAATATTCAAATTACACGGCATGTTCAGTGGGACACACATCGTGTAGTATCCGCGTTACACGGTTTCCATCTGGGAAAGTCGTGTATGGGGTACATGGTTCAACCCTTAACTTAAGGCACTACACGCCGTGTTTAGTGGGCCACACAACGTGTAATCCAGAAACTGTGTTCCCCCTATTCTTGGTCAACACAAGGATACTTAAAGACTTAGATAGGATCTAATGACATGGCCTAGTTTGGCAGACCATCCCGATGCATAGAACCAATACTACATGATGTGTACTGCCGAATACATGCCATGTATTCTGGTGTTGTATGGCTAGGAATCATTGGTATCTCTAGATGAGATCATATGTTTTATTTTAATCAAAATTAAAAGAAAAAATCATTTATGTAAGGTGAATGAGAAACGAAAGAGGCAGAATAGATATCGAGATTCAGATTTAAAGAACGATTAAATTGAATTGAAAACAACTAAATTATTAAATTTGTAAATAACCAATGAAAAACTAAATAATTATAATAAATGATAACCTATCTCTAATACTATGACAACCCTGCTTGTTATTACAACTTAAACATGATTTATTACATAGAACTTCACTTGATACAACAAAGAAGATCAAGAGTTTTAGTGTCTTTGGGGCTTAAGATCATTACATAAAAACTTGAAACATGAAATACAACATCTTTACTGAAAACTTCCTTTACATGACCACTAAATTCCCTCGTACTTAGTATTTCATGGGATAACCTGAGGACATGCATAAGAAAAGTGTGATCTATAAAGCCCAGTAAGGGAATACACAAGGAATAACATGAGTAGTAAAATACATGTTAGACATTAGGCATATCAATAAATCACAATAGAAACATGAACATAAAGGAATGATAAATCATGATAATCATAACATGGAAATGTGGCAACAACACTTAACATGGAATTATCATGAGCGAAGACTCATTGCACATAGAGCATGAGTAAATCCGCATTGCACATGAAGCACGAGTGAACCCTCATTTCACTTGAATTAGCATGAGTCAACACTCATTGCACATGACGTATCATGATACTATACTTTATCCAATGAATTGGAGCGCTATAATGGCACAACCTTATTAAACATTTCATTTCATGCATAAGTGTGCCACATGGATCATAAAACATTGATTCATAAAACATAATCATTTATTCCATGATAAAGGAATGTGGAATTCATACATGAAACTTTATAATCAATAATTAAATGTTCATAAATCCCTTAATTTAAAAAACCAAAAATCACATTATTTTAATGGTAAAACATATATTGTCCGAAAATAAAGATTATAGTATTTTATTTCATCACTATTGGGTCATTATGATGTCATAAAAGACATTATATATTTAAACAGTATTTAATTTTTACCTAAAAATTTGACTGTCTCAGAAAATTATGAAAAATTCACCATTGGATAATTTCGACATCCTGATTCCAGAAATAACATTTATTTTATCTAAATAATTTTCTAAATATGTTAATTTTCACTTTTAAAATAAAAAACTGACATTTATCGAAAATTCATGGGTTTTGACAGAAATGGATTTCAAACCTTAATAAAAATTATCATTGCATTCATAAAATTATAAGATAATTTATATTTAATAAAAATTAATTTAATAATAATAATATTTTATTAAAATATTATTTTATTCATAAATCCCTTAATTTTAAAAAAATATAATTCTTAATTAAATAATAACTAAAAACACTATTTGTACTTTAAAAACTATTTACAATGTATCGATAATGACAAGAATGTATATTTATTATTATATAAAAAATAATATACATGAACATAGTACTAGGGATTTGTTACATAACCCCTTAAAACAGCCGTATAAGACCTAAGGGTAAGGTGTGCGATGGTGACAGACTCTTGGGGTGGCTCAGATAACATCGCTCGAGTGGTAAACTCTATCAACATCCACTTTTCCTATAGATGGTCCCTTTAGATCTTGACATGATGAAGCTCATCTTGGGCTTGGTCAAGAGAGAATCCTAAGGAAGCCACCTCTTTTATGAGCTCCAATAAATGGGATTCATATAGAGCAATTCTACTGGATGAGGTCATCACTTCTTTTGTGTGAGTAAATTAGATTTGTTAAAGACCTGTATTTATACTAATAAAATGATCATTGTTCAATGGCTATATTATAAATGGTCAAAATTCTTAACATAAAACCAAAGAAGTTGACATTTTATATAAACATAAAGAGATATTTAATTAGATCAAGAGGGATTTCTATTAATGAAACTTTGGGTCGTTACAATATTCCCCCCTTAAGAAATTTCATCCTCCAAATTTTCCTTTTCCCACACTAAAACAGATGTGGGTAACTCAGCTTTATCATTTCCTCAGATTCTCAAGTCGCTTCTTCAAACTTCTGGTTTCTCCAAAATACCTTGATGAGGGGCATTGTCTTATTTCATAGAACTTTTTATCTACAATCTAAGATCTTTACTGGTTGCTTCTCATAAGAAAGATCATCTTCTAATTATACCACCTCAGAAGAGAGTACATGTGAAGGGTCCGGTATGTACTTCCTTAAGAGGGATACATGAAAGACATCATGTACTTTGGCCATGGTAGGTGGAAGTGCTAGTCGATAGGCCACAACCCCAACACGATCAAGAATATCGAAGGGGCCGATGTACCTTGGACTTAACTTCACTTTCTTTCCAAACCTCTCGACCTTCTTCCACGGAGATATGCGTAGAAAAACCATGTCTCCAAATTTAAACTCAAGGTCTCATCAACGGTTATCTACATAACTCTTATGTCGACTCTGGGCTACCTTGATATGCTGCTGAATGGTTTTCACCTTCTCCACCATTTCTTCGACCATTTCTGGTCCAAGAATCTTACATTCACCGACCTCATCCCAACATGATGGTATTCTGCACCTTTTCCTATACAGGGCATCATATGGTGCCATTAAGATGCTTGAGTGAAAATTGTTGTTGTATGAGAATTCAACCAGTGGAAGATGTTGATCCCATCCTCCTTTAAAGTCCATTGAGCATGCTCTCAACATTTCCTCAAGTGTTTGGATAGTCCACTCGGATTGGCCATCAGTTTGAGGATGATATGCCATACTAAAGTTTAGTTTAGTATTCAGAGCATGTTCAAGACTCTTCCAAAACTTAGAGACGAATCTTGGATCTCGGTCAGACACAATAGATAGTGGTACTCCATGCAACCTTACCACTTCCCTGATATATATCTGTGATAGTTGATCTAATGAGAAATCCTCCCAAATAGCAATGAAGTGTGCAGTCTTTGTAAGACGATCCAAAACAACCCAGATTGCATTGTTGCCTTTAGATGTCCTTGGAAGTCTGGTGACAAAGTCCATGGTGATGTTCTCCCATTTCCATTGTGGTATGGGAAATGGTTGCATCATCCCCTTAGACTTCTGCCTCTCTGCCTTCACTTGCTGACACACCAGGCACTTTGATGTATATTCAGCAATCTTCTTCTTCATATTATCCCACCAAAAATTTTCTCAGAGATCTCGATACATCTTTGTGCTCCCTGGGTGAATAGATAAATTTGAACTATGTGCGCCATCCAAAAGTTCCTTCTTCAGCTCCGGACTTGATGGAACACATAGTCTTTTCCCAAACCACATAGTTCCTTCGTCATTAACATTAAACTCCGAGGATTTCCCTTTTTCGATAGCTTCCACCTTTTCCTGAATTCCCACATCATCCTTTTGAGAATCCTTTAACCATTCCAAAAGAGACAGTTGAGAAATAATTTGTGAAAGGATTGATTATGTTCCCTTATTTATAATTCCCATTTCCATCTTCATCAAGTCTAAGAAGATTGGATCCTTCTCAATTCTCATCATTGATAGAATCGCTGGTTCCTTTCTACTTAGGGCATCTGCCACCTTGTTCACTTTCCCAGGGTGGTAATGTATTGAACAATCATAATCCTTGATGAGCTCTATCCATATTCTCTGGTTCATATTAATCTCTTTCTGTGTGAATATATATTTAAGACTCTTGTGGTCAGTATATATCTCACATTTCTCCCCATAGAGATAATGCTGCCAGATTTTCAAGGTAAAGATCACTGCTTCCAACTCCAGATCATGCGTTGGATAGTTTCACTCATGGATTTTCAACTACCTTGAGGCATAGGATATCACTTTATCATTTTTCATTAGTACACAACCTATTCCCTTCTTCAAAGCATCACTAAGTACAAAAAAAGTTCCCCACTTGTGGGTAAAGTGAGCACGGGCACAGTGATAAGCCTCCTTTTCAACTCCTTAAAGCTTTCTTCGCATTCATCACTCCAAGAAAACTTTACTCCCTTTTGAGTTATCTTGGTAAGAGGGTTGTACAATCGTGAGAAATTTCTTACAAATCGTCGATAATATCCACCTAACCCCAAGAAGCTACAAATATCCGTTGTCGATATTGGCCTCGGCCATCCCTCAATTGCATCTGTTTTGGAGGGATCCATAGATATCTCATTTCTTGTGATGATATGGCCCAAGAATGAGGCCTCCTTTAACCAGAACTCACACTTGTTGTACTTTTCATAGAGATTCTCCTTGTGCAAAGTCTCTAGTACAGTTCTTAAATGCTCCTCATGATCCTCCTTGGTTTTGGAGTATATTATAATATCATCTATAAAGACTACCACAAATTTGTCGAGGTAATATCTAAATACTCTATTCATTAATTCCATGAATATTTCTGGAGCATTAGTGAGTCTGAAAGGCATTACTATGAATTCATAGTGCCCATATCTTGTGCGAAAAGCAGTATTGGGGATATCTTCCTTCTTCACCCTTACTTGGTAATATCCCGACCGCAAGTCCACCTTGGAGAAGTATTGTGCTCCACCCAGCTAATCGAACAAGTCATCAATTTGTTGGAGAGGATACTCATTCTTTATCGTGATTTTGTTAAGTTCACGATAATCAATGCAAAGCTGCATTGACCCATCCTTCTTCTTGACGAAGAGGACTGGTGCACCCCATGGTGAATCACTTGGGTGTATAAACCCTTTATCAAGATTATCATGTAGTTGCTTCTTCAGCTCTTCAAGCTCTACAATAGACATTCTATATAGAGTCTTGGATATTGGTAAAGCCTCGGGTATAAGTTCAATTGAGAATTCAACATCTCTTCTAGGAGGAAGACCAGGCAGTTCCTCGGGAAAAACATCAGCGAATTCCCTCACAATAGGCATTTCTTCAAGGATGGTTTTTTCCTTGGACTCAATCATCTGAGCCAGATACGCATGCTCATAGGGCAATAATATCCATGCTTGAGATGATAGAGCTAAAGGAGATTCATCTTCCTCCTTACACTTGTAAAGAATCGGGGGTCGATTCTCCATATGGAGTGTGATTTCCCTATCTCGACAATTTATGTTGGTTCTATATAAGAAAAGCCAATACATGCCAAGAATTGCATCAAATTCCACCAGAGGGAGTATGACGAGGTTTTCCAGGAAATTCAATTCACAGATTATAATAGGGGAGGACTTATATTCATGGGATGCAATGATTTCCCCATTTGTCGTACTCACCGACATCTTCACTTCCATGATTTGTGGTGGTGCTGGGATTGTTCTAATAAACTTTAGAGATATAAAAGAATGCATAAAACCTGAATCAAAAAGTACATTCTCTATTCTTGAATGATAACTAGAGTAACTATCACCACTTTGTTGTCGAGGTTCACTTCGGTAGAAGTGATGGAAAAAGCTCTTCCTTACTGCCTTGGAGGTTGTTAGTTGCCTCCGAAAACCCTTAGATTAGGGCAATGATTTTCAAAATGACCCGGTTCTTTGCATTTGTAGCATTGAACAATACGTTGAGGTTCTAATGGAGCATTCCTCTCCTCTGTCATTGCCGCGGGTCTTTCTTGCCGATAGTTAACAGCTAGGTTCCCTTCTCTTCCACACCTGAAGCATTTCTTCGTCCCCTTAAGGCAATTTCTAGGGTTCTTCTTTCTGCACTTTTGGAAAGTGGGGTGATGGATCTTCTTAACACCATTGGATTTATCCATCGGAGCACCAGCATTGAAGTCCACCTTATGCTTCTTATCCCCATCATACCCCTGTGATTATTTGATATCCATTTCGACCTTGAGGGCACATCGGACAATTTCCTCATAGCTGTCGAAGTCACAGATTGCTAATGCTTTCCGTAGACTAGGCTTTAACCCACCAAAGAAGTGGTCAAATTTGCATTCTGGGGTAACGAAAAAGCTAGAAGCGTATCGTGCAAGCCTTGTGAAGTTTGCCTTGTACACTCCAACAGATTCTTTGTCTTTTTTCTTGAGGGAAAGGAAGTCCTTTCTATCTTAAGCCGGAGGGTGCGCGGAAAATATTTATTGAAAAACATCTTTCAGAAATCCTTCCATTCCAACACCTCGATATCTTCCTTTGGCTTTGTATTTTTTATCAACGTCCACCATTGATCAGCTTCACCCTCCATACGATAAGCCACCAGGAGAACCTTCTCTTGTTCAAAACATTGAAGGATGGGCAAGATCTTTTCAATGGAGTTGATCCATTGTTCAGTGATCGTGGGATCAGATGATCCACTAAAAGTATGAGGCCTTTGTCTCATGAATCTCTCGATAGCGACTTGTTCTTTCTTAGAGGGGGTTGAATGTTCCTCTTGATCTGTGTTTCTATTCAAAACTTAAGTTAGCTGAGAGAGAAGCGTGACAAAGTTCGCGATTCCCGCTCCCATTTGATTGGGCATCTCATTAGTACAGTCATCACAATGATCTTCACAACGGTTGTTAGCCCGAGTCCTCCTATTACCGGGCATTGGTTGGAATAAAAGGAAAGTTAGGGGTAACACATAAAGGGTAATCCAAAAACAAAAGTTGATGACTTATAAATAAACTTTTATTTCCTTAACTCATGAGTCTATAGGCTTCAATCTAGGCTTTTCATGATCTACTTTCTAACATATATTCTTAGGG
This sequence comes from Viscum album, assembly GCA_963277665.1. Classification (NCBI taxonomy): domain Eukaryota; kingdom Viridiplantae; phylum Streptophyta; class Magnoliopsida; order Santalales; family Viscaceae; genus Viscum; species Viscum album. The sequence continues at coordinate 1,423,938,236 of OY728143.1, forward strand.
GCATTTTTTTTAATTCCCTTAAAAAGGGTTCATACTAAGCTTGTGAATTTTTCAAAACATATCCCCCGGGAGTGTCGTAACCAAGAGTGCATCAAGGCCCATTGTCTTGCACCAGTTCCCATTCGAGTATAGCTCAAAACGGTGTTTTCAGGTTTTACCCCTAGAATACATATGTGCCAGAGCCGCCTCTACCTGCTCGTATCCATACAGGGATGTATTTTCTTGATAAACCACTTACTCAATACTTACCAAAACTTAGGGATGTTTTTATTATACTTAGTCTTGTCTCTAAGGCTTTACTAGGGTTTTCTAATCCTAATCCCAAAAATAACTAAACCTATCATTTGATACCAACTATGACAACCCTTCTTTTTATTACAATTAAACATGATTTATTTCATAAAAATTCACTTGATACAACAAAGAAGATAGAGAGTTTTGGCGTCTTTATGGCTTAGGATCATTACATAAAAACTTGAAACATGAAATACAACATCTTTATTGAAAACTTCCTTTACATGACCACTACATTCCCTCGTACTTAGCATTGCATGGGATAACCTGAGGACATGCATAAGAAAAGGGTGAGCTATAAAGCCCAGTAACGGAATATACATGGAATAACATGAGGAGTAAAATACATGTTAGACATTAGGCATATCAATATATCACAAGAGAAACATGAACATAAAGGCATGATAAGGCATGATAATCATAACATTGAAATGTGTCAACAACACTTAACATGGAATTAGCATGAGCCAAGACTCATTGCACATGGAGCATGAGTAAATCCACATTGCACATGAAGCACGAGTAAACCCTCATCGAAATTGAATTATCACGAGTCAACACTCATTTCACTTGACGTATCATGATACTATACTTTACCCAATGCATTGGAGCATTATAAGGGAGAACCCTTCTTAAACATTTCATTTCATTCATAAGTGTGCCACATGGATCATAAAACATTGATTCATAAATAATCATTTATTCCATGATAAAGAAATGTGGAATTCATACATGAAACTTTATAATCAATAATTAAATGTGCATAAAGGTGAATACCCTTGATTGAGAAATGGGCATGGTATTCACTATACAATGGTATTGGCTTAGAAAATCGGTGCAATTTCGGCAGCATAACAGCGTGACATAAGAATTCATAAAAAAGGTTGATGAGAGAGAAAGGGGGTTCCTCATCATATTTACATGTAATGGAAAGTAATGAGGTCATATAGATACATGTACCAACAATTTTAATAGAATTTAGGTTCATGATATAAAATTATTTCTTGAATGTAAATGAGGAGGGAGAAGTTCCTTTCAGAATTTTGGCATAGTAAAGGGTGTACATGGGAGGCATTTAATGAGAGATAAAGAGGGAAGTATTAGGGAGGTTTTAAACCATACCCCAACATTCATAATTTAAATTTAAAGGGAAAAACAACTTAAAGAAAATTGGACAAAAATGAGAAAGGAAGAAAAAAACCTTACTTGGAAGTGTGCTTCCAAAGGCTAGAGAGAGGCTTGTGAGAGGCTTCTTGGGAGCTTGGGGTACATTGGGAGGATTCTATAGAGAGTAGGGCAGAGGTTGGACGAAATCCAAAGGCTTTGAGTGAGGAGGAAGTGGGAACTTGGGTGGGTTTATATAGGAAAGGTGAGGGAATTCTTTATTATTTAGGTTTGGGTCCCCTTACATTAAATTAATCCAAACCACAAACCATACCATGGTTTTTGCCCATGGTTTTTGGAAAAGGAAAGATGAAAATAATATTTTATAAGGCCAAAGTCCAAACTTCTTAAAATAATAGGGTTGCTTATGTGGAGGTGAGTCACACTCCCATGGAAATTAATTTAAAAAGACAAGGTGTTTAATAAGTCTTGAGGGGTCCAATAATGCTTTGAAAAGTAAGCCAAACAAACCCAAAATCACATTATTTTAATGGTAAAACATATATTGGCTGAACATAAAGATTATAGTATTTTATTACATCACTATTGGTTTGTTATGATGTCATAAAACACATTATATATTTAAACGGTATTTAATTTTTACCCAAAAATTTGACTGTCTCAGAAAATTACGAAAAATTTGCTGTTGGATAATTTAGATGTCCTGATTCCAAAAATAAAATTTATTTTATCTAAATCATTTTTTAAATATGTTAATTTTCACTTTTAAAATAAAAACTGACATTTATCGAAAATTCACGGGTTTTGACAGAAATGGATTTCAAACCTTAATAAAAATTATAATTTCATTCATAAAATTATAATATAATTTATATTTAATAAAAATTAATTTAATAATAATATTAATATTTTATTAAAATATTATTTAATTCAAAAATCCCTTAATTTAAAAAAAATATAATTCTTAATTTAATAATAACTAAAAACACTATTTGTACTTTAAAAACTATTTACAATGTATCGATAATGACAAGAAGGTATATTTATTATTATATACAAAAATAATATACATGAACATAGTACTAGTGATTTGTTACATAACCCCTTAAAACAGATGCATAAGACCTAAGGGTAAGGTGTGCGATGGTGACAGACTCTTGGGGTGGCTCAGATAACATCGCTTGAGTGGTAAACTCTATCAACTTCCAATTTTCCCATAGACAGTCCAATTCGAGCTTGAAATGATGAAGCTCGGCTTGGGATTGGTCAAGAGAAAAGCCCAAGGACGCCACCTCTTTTTCAAGCTCTAACAAATGGGCTTCTTATGGAGCAATTCTACTAGATGATTTCATCGCTTCTTTTGTCTGAGTAAATTAGATTTGTTAAAGACCTATATTTATACTACTCATGTGATCACTATTCAACGACTATATTAGCAAAGGTCAAAATTCTTAACATAAAACCAAAGAAGTTGACATTTTATATAAACATAAAGATACATTTAATTAGATCAAGAGGGATTTCCATTAATGAAACTTTGGGTCTTTACAAATACCACTTCTCAGTTTTGTACACAGCGGAAGTGCGTTGGTGGGTGTACCCAACTTTAATTTTTGTTGTTAATGAAATTTAATCTGAGATCTGTCATAATAATAAAACACCTGATCTTTAGAATATAATGAAGAAAAAAATAAAATAAGGGAGTACCAGAACCATATAAATGATCATCATGTGTTTTTTATAATTAATTTAATTAAAAGACAAGAATTACCTTGATGGAATTATCTCTTTGTTGATGTTTCCAGTCATGATCCGATGTGATCCATCATTGCATCGTATAATCCAAGTGTAATATTTCTCTATCGGTGATCCACACGTGGTCCACGTATCTCTAGATGCACTGAAGGGATCTCTAGGTGGTAGTGCGGAAGTGCCTTCACTTGTGATGTATGCCTTCTATCACCTTGATCCAGTGGAGACGGATCTCTCTCTTGTAGCTTGAGAGAGTTCTAGGAAGAAAAGCATTATCTTTTGTATTAATATCTTTCTCTAGATCTGTCGTGCAAAACACCTCAAAATGGACAGGCTAATGAGAATTATATAATTGGTATTTTAATTACTTAGAATAATAAAATGAATTAATTACCCGAAATCATTTATTCATTTCATTTAATTCTTAGTAATACCCCATATCTAATAATAATAGTTGACTATTATTATTACTTGACATGCACCTAGTGAATTACACCTAATATTATTTAATTAAATAAATAATATTACTACTCATAAATTCCCAAAAAAAATACATGGAATGTATATTAATATACACAACGTGTAATTTGTTTTTACATTCTCTTTATTCCCTCCACCACATTTATTAGACCTTGAATAATAGATATTTATTTCTTAAATAAATATCACAGCATTACTCACTAATAAATATATTATTTTGCCCACAATATATTCTCTCAAATAACTAGTGTCGAAAGAAATGAAATCAAGTATCCTTGAATAATTATTAAACCACAATAATGAATAATATTTATTTAACTTGTTAAATTAATATTTAACTATGATACTTGGACACACTTAGTGTGTGACCCTCTAGGCCTCTTTCTCAATGTCATTAGGCAAAGCCTACCTAAAGTCCAAGGTTAGAATCTAGAAACACACCAAGGCACCCAAAGAGAAAGAAGTTAACACCACAATGATGTGTCACCTCCTACGAATGCTTACCATGTAATGTAATCCCTTTGTCTCGATGTCTCTAATCAAGTGGGTTTCATGTTGGTACCATCAACCCATGTGTTTGATTATTCTGTCTTTGACTTCCTGGAGTTGAACTTGCTCATTCCTCACCATGTCCATGGATTTATTTAGACAATATCAATTCCATAAAAGGGCCTGAAATATCTACTTCTGTTATCGAACAGAAGGGAAAAATCCTTTCTCGCATTATCTATTAATGCAGTATTACTTGTGATGCACCCAACATATCCTACCTCACTGTGAACAGTGTGTCGTTACAGTTTTCGTCAATATATCTAAGTGTGTGAGTTGTAATAATCATTAATAATAATCTTAAAGCCTAAGGACCAATACACACATTCGTAGATAGGAACATCCAATGACACTATAAAATGTGGATTTACTACTGGAGGGTCTTGTTCTCATAATATATTCATGTATATTACCAAGGGAACACACCATGAGAAGGTTCTTCAAAGTTTTATGAGTCCTCACCCATAATTTCTTGTATTATTTGTGTCCCTAAAATAATATCATCCGACCATAGAACTTATATTCAAGAACAATGTTATGGTACTTTTGGGTTCTCATCATAGCAGAGATCCTCTATGACCCTTTAATGCAATAGCTATCCTTAGAACATTATCACATGAATTTTAATGCATAAGAACAATCAAGATGTGATAAGAAATTTATTAATTAATAAAGTACAATTTAGTTTATTATAGGCCACAAACTCCAACAATATTCATGTTGGGTAGATATTTATAGACCTAGGGTTTTTATTTTTTGGAGAATCTTCCCACACTACTTATAAGTAATGGTATTTATTTGTTTTTCAAGAACACTATCAGTATTTTTTTAAAAAAATAATATTGAAAAGGTGGAGATTTTTTGTTTTTAATTTTTCAAAATTAAAAATTTTGCAAAAAATGTGTTTTAGTATATCTGAAATAATTATGTGTGTTTTTATAATTATTATTATGAAAATAGTTTTTTGGGGTTGTTATGTTCTGGGCCTCCTTTTGGGCCTTTTGTGTCACTGGACCTATTTTAGACTGTGGCCGCTAGGTTTTTGGGATTACTGTTCGGTTGGTCCACTTTGCTACCCCACTGCCACTATAGTGATCCTCATTTCTTGCCCACTTCTAGCTATTGATGTGGCTAAATATGATAGATGTGGTTCCACCATTTTGCATTACTTGGTTTATTAACTCTACACTACTTGTTCATCCTTGGTCGTCTGTGTGTCCCAGATGATTCGAGATCAGTTTCGCCCATGATGCCTCATTGGCATGACTATGGAGGTTACCCCTTGGCTTTACTGGGCCCTAATTTCATGTACGGTGTTCTTTTGATGTCATTGTGTGTGATTTGTCTTCCTAGTCAGAGAGACCGCTGAGAAAGATCTTTGTTTTTTAGAGACCCGCTACCTACCTGCCTTCCCGATGTCGTTTCCAGTGACCCCTGGTGCAGAACTCGGATCTTGCGAGTTCTGTAGAGGCTGCAACAGAATCCATAACATCAATCCCATCAAAGTCTTGTTTTCTTTAGTGATTATTTTTTGTGATCCCATTCTTTAACTTATATTTAGTGTTTATGTTGTATGTTATTATTTCTTTTGATGGTCTGATTTGCGGAGTCTGGGTTGTGTGTGTGGGTCCATACCGATCGGGATAGTACTCCGCTAACACTGAGCCAGATTTTATCATTGGCTCTTGGGGTGAAAAGTCTCCATTCTCGGATATATTTTGTGGTCCATGAGCGTGGTCTACGTTATTTTTATTCTCTGATTGTATGTGTTCTAAAATTTATTTTTTTCATAATAATAAAGAAACTATGGTGGTGTTCTTGTCATGGAGCCAGAAAAAATAGGTCTGAATAGCATAAATAATTGTTGGCACCAAAATGGGAGAAAAAGATGAAGAAATAGAAAGCCTCAAGGGGCTGCCTCAAGAAGACCATTCATGGAGCCCCAATTTCACTGCGAGCCACTACGGAGCGAGGATGCAGTAACGCTCCACGAACACATTTGACATTCATGAGCCGCCACAAAGCAAGGAGGCGGTAACGCTCCACGACTGCATTGGACGTTCGCAAGCTGTCGCAGATCAAGGATGCGGTAATGCTCCATGACTAAATTTGATTTTCATGAGATACCATGGATCAAGGAGGTAGTAATGCTCCACAACTGCATTTGACGTTCGCGAGCCGTCATAGAGCAAGGAGGCGGTAACGCTCTATGAACGTATTTGATGTTCGTGAGCCCGTCGTGCAGCAAGCTCCGTCTTCTCGTTGAGAAATCTATGCTTCATAGCTCCTTTCCCTTATAAATACCAGCCTCCCCCCAAGTCCCCAGGGCATATAATCTAACCATTCAACTTTCTAGCTCCCGAATCATGAAGCGCCTTCTGCTCTACAAACCATGAGCTATGCGAGGTACTACTACTCAGCGAAGTGCCTCCCCTTTGCCTTGTTTTAATCCCATCTTCCAAGAGGGATGCCTTTCGCAGAGCCTAAGGGCCTCCATGAAGGAAGGGGATCCCTAAGGGTACTCGGGTCATCATGGATCATTTATGCTTCACGAAACACCCCTCATGTACACATGATCCACATGACAAGGCAGGGTCACTGTACTCTGTGAAGCAGATTGCTTCACGATACCTTACTTTGCAAGGCACCTTCACTCCACAAGGAAATGCTCCACGAATGCCTTTCCACTTCGTGAAGCACATCCTATATGCACATCTTCCCTATGATTAGGCTGATATTCTCTATTTCACGAAGTACACCTCTTCGCAAGTTCCCTCTACCACGCAGATCACCATAGCTTCACAAGGCCCCTACCTATGAACCCATCTGCTTTGCAATTCCTTTTCCCATGCGACCCTCGAGGTTTGCACGATGTGATTTAAAAGTCCCTTGGATGATATCGCCCGTTGCGTTGCTTCATCTCATGATTCTTCTCATAGGCACATTAAAGGCTATTGCCTCTTCGCATAGCCATGCTAAAGTGGACCCCCCGATGGTTCTCTCCATAACACCCCCTAGTCATGGCGTTGCCTGTCCCCTCTCTACACCAAGAAGAAGAGGGTACTGGTTATCTAAGTCCTAGGGGTGCAAAGAAAACCCACCTAGTCCAAGCTGCAGGACGTTAAACTTCCAAGAACCATCATCCTCAACACATGACGTTAAACTGTGACCCCACCCCGTGCCTCACACGTGGGGTGCCCCCACCTTGTACATTATCCATGCCCACTAGTCTCCACAAGGATGAGATATTCCCTCATAGGGGATGATATACTCCTTATCTGAGTGGTGTTTGTTCGTGGGGAGAGGGAAACCACCCTGGTGTAAGCCCCTAGCTTTTCTTGCAGGAGGCAGCATCCTTGCCCCTCCTTTATCTAGTGCCAAATCCCTCTCCCGCTGGGTTTTGTCACCGCCGGGCCTCCATCCTAGAGTAAGTCCCAACCTCTTCAGGCCGCTAACCACGCATAAGCCCCTGTCTCCTCTTTGGGCCACTAACTACGTGTAAGCGCCACTGCACTTCCCACGGATGCACCTTTCGCGATGTGATCGTCAGGTCTCTGCTATATCTTATTTCTCACACCGAGCATGACTTATGTTGGATTAGAGTGAGAACTGACCCTAGCATCTACTTTGGGATGCCTCAAATCATAAGCCCCAAATGCCACCACCTGAACTATGTGGTCTTTGATCCTTTCCAAGGTACGGTACGTAGGAAGCCTCCCTGAGGTTCAAGCCCACCAACACCCAGTCGTTCCAACCCCCTTCAAATCAGTTCACCAAACCCATCTGAACTACATGGTCTTTGATCCTTTCCAAGGCAGGGTACGTAGGAAGCCTCCCTGAGGTTCAATCCCACCAACACCCGATCGTTCTAACCCCCTTCACATTGGTTCACCAAACCCATCTAAACTACGTGGCGTTTGATCCTTTCTAAAGCAGGGTACCTAGGAAGCCTCCTTGAGGTTCAAGACCACCAACACCCGGTCGTTCCGAGCCCCTTCACATCGGTTCACCAAACCCATTTGAATTATGTGGTCTCTGATCCTTGCAAAGGTAGGGTACGTAGGAAGCCTATCTAAGGTTCAATCCCACCAACACCCGGTCGTTCTGACCCCATTCACGTCGGTTCACCAAATCCATCTGAACTGCAAGGAATTTGATCCTCTACATGGCAGGTTATGTAGGAAGCCTCCATGAGGTTCAATCCCAATAACTGTTGGACCCCAGGTCCACCTTCACGTCGGTTCCCACCCACCTAAACTGTGACGTCTTTGATCCTTGTCAAGGCAGGGTACGTAGGAAGCCTCCATGAGGTTCAAGCCCAAAACCCAGTAGTTTCAACCCCCTTTCACATCGGTTCGCCCCCATCCTACATGATGTTAAACTCTGGGCACTCATTCAGTGGTAAGCTATTGACATCCCCAATCAGTGGTAAGACGTTGACATCCCCAATCAGCGGTAAGCCGTTGACACCCCTATCCAGCGGTAAGCCATTGAAACCCTCATCAGCAGTAAGCCACTGAACACCCCAATTGATGTTAAGTCGTCATTAGATGAACTACGTGGACTTTGATTCCCTATCATAGGAACACGTAGGATGCCTCTTCAAGGCTCAAGCCTCAAACCATCGTCATCCTCATGACGGTTCTATCCTATTCACCATCCCCTTCACGAAACCTTCCATCACCCATCCGGATTCTTACCCGGGCCGCCACATCCCGGTGGGATCATGCCACCCCATTCCCTATTCCATTTAACAACATTTAGGAAGACACCCATATGTTGGCCCCAATATCGGTGTTCCCTCTAGGGGGTTCCTCCATCTGATCCACTCTAGTCAGTGTTCTGATCAGCCCGATCTGTCTCCGCTAGAGGTTAAATTTGTGGCATACCCTATGTTAAACATGGGAAGATGAGAAAAACCTCAGATAAATTCCCATGGCATATGATTCCCTGCATTCTATGTGGGATGCCTCGGGTTTCAAAAAACTTGAGAAGCCCTATAATAAGGGACAAACGACAGACATGTCAATCCCCCAGCGTCCAGACACGCCAGTGATTCCCAACGTGACTACTCCCCTGACTGAAGGTTACTACCCTGACTGGACCCCTTGGAATGTCCTGATAGAAGAAATGTAATTAACTGGTGTCCATAAAGATATGAATATAGGAATAGTTTCATGAACTATGTATTAAATCTATGAGGGAGACTCGAACTAGGTGACGAGTTCTGAGGAGGAATCCATGGAAGTAAGAACTGACATCCCATAATCTCATTTCAATCAAGGAGTAAATGTCCCTGAACAAGTGATGGATGTCGCCCACCTTTGGAAAGAGGGAATGCGGGGAAACAAAGTTGCATCCTTACATACTCAAGTAGAGGGATGCACGTGCCTCAGTGAAAGTGTCAGAAATAGAAATAGTGAACCCGACATGAAGTTATTCTCATAAATATGGAGATTAGTAGCGCTCGAGGCATCAATGGATTGATGTGTCACCAGATCCAGTTATCCGGTGTCAGGTCCCGCCAAGAAAATAGCGGTTCTGGCATGAAACTCACCAGAAGATGGGGTAGTATAACGTTGGACATCCTGTTCTATGACGTTGTCAGTGTGGATCCCTCTTACCGACCATGGAAGACGGGATGGCGATGGGAATTGGTTGTCAATTCCTTTTTATTTCATCACTGATGAGTTAATCTCCCTGCTTCTTAGGAATCAAGTTACTACTCCAGGGACACGATCACCGCCTGCTCGTCTACGCAGGGATAGGGGCAACGCCAACACGGCCATTCCACATGGCTTCACCTATTCCATGAAAGCCTCTACATCTATAACCATGGGGCGCCCACACCCCCTCTACCCATCTGAGGTAATTCAATGGAGGGTAATCAATGACCTCGTGCGTCGTTACGAGGAGGAGGGCATAATCTCAACCCAAGATATGGCCCACCTAGATCTGGAGGCATCTGCGCCTCGCCATCAACACTACCCTTGAGGGCCGTGTAGGGAGCCATTGCTCCCCACCCCGACATACAACCGTTTTGGGATCTTGTCCCCAGAGCGTTTTGACAACTCCCTGCCTTACACTGATGAGGTAGGTGATGTCTAGCCCAGCCTGGTCAGAGTCCCATTCCAGGGGTTCCCAGAAAGGGCTCCCACCCGTCCACGTCAGCGCTGCCACCCAGTATTGTCGGAAGAGGAGAAGGTAAGCTACGTTCCTGCACCATCGGCCCCAGTTCGTCTGACCCAACAGCAGCGTCAGGCGCAAGCTGAGGAGGACGCCCACCAAGGGACATCAACATCGGTAGCTGCTGTGGACCGAGCCACCACTGATGAATATCATCAGGTCCCTACATACACTGAACATGGTAACTTATATGCTTGACCAGGATCGAGGCCCCAACCTCCCCATGGGTAGGCTAGGTCGACTCTTGTGGTCGCTGGCACAAGCAGTGGCCACTGTAAACTTACCCACAATGATGTCACCCAGTACGGAGGACCTCCCTGTACCACTACCATGGAAAGTGCAGGCCTTCCCCTCTTTGAGACTCGACATGGAAGTCTGTCCCGTTCCACCCTTAATACAAATGAGGGTCTTCCCCGTGGCAGTGATGCTCGGCACATAAGCCTCTCCCGTGCCCATTACACTGGGTATGGGGTCATTCCTCCTGCCCTCGACCGTAGATGTAGGGACATTTCCCATCCAGTCTCTCTTCAATAATTGGATCCTCCCTACATCATCTTCGCAACTGGTGAAGGTCCTCCTCGCCTCGGCAACCAGAGGTGTGAAGGCCAGCCTCGCTCCACCCGTACCCAGCACGGGGGGTCCTGCCCATTTTTAGCTAGACCGGTACAAGGACCATCCTCGTACTGAGGTCGCCTGAGAAAACAAGTGTGGAGGTCCTCCCCATGCTCCTGCCAGTTCCAGAGGAGGTTTTTCCTACTCCAGTGCTACCCATGGAGGTCCTCCACATTTCCCCTTTGAAATATTTCCTAGTGCTCCTCGTACCCTGGCTTTCTCGGGTGGAAACCCTCTCCGCCCCAACACCAATGTGGCCGAAGGACCCCATGTCAAAAATATGCCCTACCTGAGGAGCCACCCAGGGGCAGGAAGGCGGGTCATCATCTCTATAAGAAGAATTCTGGGAAGGTCTGGATAGAGATCAGACCGGTCCGCTTCTCAGACTCCAAGGTGGAGTACGACTCAGTGCGGGAACCTTCCTCTTGCTCATCCAAGTGCAGGGTCGGGGCAGGGAAGAGGCACATCATCCTGGTGCTCCTGGAATGTGAGGTCCATCAGATTCCTGCCTCCCTCCATGGGTATATCTAGGAGGATGAAAATATGGCGACCCCGCAGGTTACGTTCGTGCAATCACCCCCATCTTCACCGGAAGCGCTCTCTACCTCCACAAGAGATCATGGAGAGCTATTCTGGGGACCAATGGTATGTGAGCAGCATCGCAGCCTATCACCAGCAGCCCTAGCCCGTGAGATAGGAACGATGCCCATCAGCCCATATTATCATGATGTAGTGGCCAGGTCACTACACTCTTCGGAGGATAGCCCGAGATTTGGCAGCCAGTCAGCCCTCTCACCATACTCTCCACCAACCAACCTGTCGTCTCAATGGTCTACCTTAGTACCATTGTCAGTTCCTCAGCCACCTCCAGTTGAAGAATGAGGCAATCAAGGGCCAGACCTTGAATATAATCCAGGAATCTTTTGGAACATCCTTGCAGTGGACCACTTCCCTGAGAAGTTCTGGCCTGTGGCAGCACCGAATTTCTGCATACCAGAATCCCTCACCCCGGAGGAAGTTGAGTGTTTTCAGTACACCTTCTGGGCGACGTATTTTAGTCTTCGTCATCAGCGAGTGGTTTATCCCCAGATCCAAGCACATTTCGAAGACATCAGCGAGCAATGTCGTCTAGTCTATCTAGACGCACTCCCTGTGGCCCAGCACCCCAATTCACTAGGTCGTCTTAAGGCCCTCTAGTAGCAATGCGTTCAGATTATCAAGATACTCTGCAAAATTATCAAGGAGGATACTCCCCACATGAAAAGTTATGGCTGGGGGAAGTATGTTTCCCTCCTCTTCATTCTTATTTGGCGGTAGCCCAACTCACTAGGCGATATTGAGGACATGCCCCCAGGAGGGGCCACGATCAACATGGCTGGCCTAGTGGACGAGGAGAACGAGCTAGAGCTTCTTGATGGAGACTTACCCCCTGAGGGAATTCCACCACTATTGGACCCATCGAGAAGGACTACTCGTCAGCAGAGGAACCTACTTGGTCTCCCTGTACCCACTAAGGTATTGGTACTCATCCAGAATTCCGGTAAGGGAAAAGAGAATATCGGAGATGCTAATCACTCAAACTCGTCTACCTCAGTACAGAAGACGGAGGAGGACCTCGAGAAGGCCACGTTGCACCAACTACTTGCTGAGCAGAAGAAGTTGGTCGAAGAACTCCTAGCTGAATGTACTGTAGAGCGACTGCCTGACTACGCCAATCCTAGGCTAGTACAGTAGGGGCAGGAACAACTTCCCCTCAGTGAGCTACCCCCAGGTAACCCTGATCATGCTGCTCCTATGGACAAATCTGAAGCTAGAGCTCACATCAAGAGGGAACGATATGTCTTGCCAAACCCTCCTAAACAGTGTGGAAATCCATGGAATCCAGCCCAGGTTCCCCCAACTACCCCACAAGTCACTCCACCAGCCGCTCCACGAGCCGCTGAGCCTGTTTACCATGTTGAAGAATCTACCAACGCACTCGTAGTTAGGGATCCCCATCAAGACAGGTACCCCTACCCAAATGATCCTATGGCGGCACTCATAACCCGCCTTGAGGCATTGGAAATGTGATAGGTGGAAATCCCACCTGATGGTAAGCCATATCCGGCATGGGTGGATGATATGTCGGCACCTCCGGGTTTCAGGAATCCCAATTTCTCCCCCTTTAATGGTACGGGGGACTCGCTGCAGCACCTGGCCCACATCAACTCAAGGTGCAGGCCCATGTTAAGGACTCCAGTGCAGAAGGAGGCTTCCAAGCTCCACTGTTTTGTTTATACATTGGAGGGGACAACATTCATCTGGTACAACCAGCTCCCCGTCGGATCCATAACCAGCTAGGAGGACCTTCACAGGAAATTCCTCTACCACTTCAGTTCCACCACCCAGAAAATGAGCATCACAGACCTCTTCAAGTGCAAAAAAAGGCCTGATGAGTGAGTCGTGAACTTTATCTCCTGGTGGAAAGGGCTCACATAATCCCTTGACATTCCACTGACTCAGGAGAAATTACTGAAGATGTGTGTGGGAAATTTCAAGATTGAACTGGTTCCCTCCCTGATCACCCAAAACTACCCTGGAGGATTCTGAGACATCTTCAATAAGGCCCAACGCTTGAATGAAGCCCTGCAATAGGCTAGCCAAGCATGTCCGTTGCCCCATTTAATTCCATCGAGGAGGGATTCCAGAGCCAAGCCCACCGTGGTGGACCAAATAGAATCCCCCAGGCAACTAGAATTGCTACTAGTGGCACTAGCCCTGTAGCCTCGTAGAGGCCCTCCACCACAGGCGGAGCCTCCGGCTCAGAAGCGTCCGCCTCAGAATTGGCAGGTGCCCCCACGTAATGCGCCGCCACTGCCCAGGCGGGACAATTAGGCTCCGCCTCCTCAGCAGGCTCCTCCAGCTCCTCGTCAGGGCTAGGCCCTCAGGCCTCGCTTTTCGAAAATAAGAAACCAAACCTACTTGTTTAATGAGAATCAGGTCCCCAGCTACTTCTATAGCACCTTAGAGCAGGGGATTGTACAATTGCCCGAGTGTAGAAGGTCGGAAGAGGTGAATATCACCCTAAAGCAATGCTATGTGTTCAAATACTGGATTCAAAACCAGGTCAATAAAAACATAGTCAGGCTGGGCCCGACCCTGGCATAAGTGGCGGGTTTCTTCGTAAGGCCAGATAGCAAAAGTGATGGTGAAGGTGAGTGGAAGTAGGTTTCTAACCACGAGTCATAGAATTATGATGACTGGATGGCTCATAAAACTGTTTCATGTGCCCATGGTATCATCCGTGCACACCTGAATGAGCCAGAGCTGTCAGAAGCCACAACCAACACTTCTGCATCATCTCATTTGACCTCTTCCCAGAAGAACAAGCATCGGCGGCGCAAGAAAATGCAATGAGCCCCGCCACTGCCATCGTCGTCCCACACTCTCAGTGACTTCATGACTCCAGAGATGGGGATTCCTCCCAGAATCTTCCCAGTAGTGGATGAATCTTTAAGTGATAGTCAAGGGTACGCTTCGGTTAATACCGTGGAGTTGGTAAACCCCTATATGACTCCCGACGATAGGGACTGCCTGTCAAACCTCCCCAACATCCCAATCCGACACCAACTTCAGCAGAGTCGCAACCACATGGGTTATCGTGGCATATCAGTTGGCACCTACAGCCAGGTCGTGCATGCCACTAAGACCAGAAAACAGGCCTAGTGCAGATCTCAGCATGTGTGTCCTTTTCATCTAGTGTCATCAGGCCCACCTCCACCATCGTTTGTGCTATTGGATCAGGCAGAGCTACCTCAACCTTTTCATGACCAGCCTCACCCTACTACAGGCTGATCTCAGTAGTCTGGTCCTCATATGGAAGTTACTCTTCGGGATTCGACTAACGAGCAGCGGGATATACCCAGCACCAGTCAGCCACCGGCCCAGCTGGCATGGCCCGCCATGCCTCCTATCACAGATCGGTCTTCTAAAAGAAGAATTTCACACCTGGCATTGAAATATGATGTCCTCAAGTACCTTTCCATCATCCCAGGGAGGCTTTCTATCCTTGAGGCCCTTCTCCTATCATCAGATATGCGTGAGTCCCTTACTGAGGCTTTAAGAAGCCCCCTCCAGTTTGAGATGGTGGTAGAAGCTGCAGAATCCTTTCATGCTGAAGCAGTTGAGAATGTCGAATGTCAGGCCATCATTTTGTTCTTTGGAGAGAATGAAGGTTCTACCATATAGGGGCACATCTTCCCACTGTACATTACCAAACAATTTAACGATGTGTAGGTTCACTGCTGTCTTGTTAACACTGACTTCAGGATCAACCTTATCCTGACGCGGACACTACGGAGGCTGGGGTTATCCGAATATGACCTGACCCTCTCCTACTTAAGGATCTAGAGATACAATTGGACCGAGCAGACTCTGGTCAGAAAGATCCATCTGAAGACCCAGTTCGGTGGCCTAGTTTACAGTATTGAGTTTATAGTTGTCTCCTAGGACACTGCATATAATGTATTTATGGGCAGACCATGGCTCCACCTATATGCGGCGGTCCCCTTGTCGTATCACTAGTGACTAAAGTACTCCCTCAATGGTTTAGTAGGCGTGTTTCAAGGGGATGCATCTCCTTTCACCTCTTTTGAAGCTCTTTACCTGTATGCCGACTATTACAAGAGAAAGGACAAGTAGATTTAGGTCAGTGAAGTTGAACCCGTCGCAGTCGCAATTGACCCCTGGGCAGGTATGGATGACGCCTACATCTTTCTGATCCATCAATTGGAGGCCACAACCCCTGACATGGGGAAATGTTTTTTTTCCTCTGGTACAAGAGGGGAGAATATTCCAAAGTCCATGTGACGGCAGAAAATCACCTCGTACTCCTACACAAATCAGGCTCAGGTGATCCTGGAACCTCCTACCCTCGTACAATATCGGGATGTTCGCCCCATGGCAATGGAAGTACGTCATAAGTGTTTGTTTCATCAGGTATGGGATTAATCAGCTCAATCTGACACGCCACTAGTGTTTTGATATCATCATGCGTGGCCCCTTGGGCCGAATATCAGATCAGATCAGATCAACTACCTTCATTGTTATGGTTTCAGCAGCACATGAATCTCCTGGTATGTTGTCCACTGTTTCCCAGGCTGGTACTAGCCTCCCATCGGGATCTGTTAACCCAGAGGAAGAACCTCCCACTGGAGACCCCTCCTCTGTAAGTAAAGAAGAGGATCTGGAGGACAACTCCCCCCCACCATTGAAGAAGGAATCCCTGCCACGGTCGACGAACTAGTACAGGTGAGCCTTGGTAGTAAGTCATATTCGAGACCCACATTGATTAGTGCTTCCATGTCCCTTTAGGAGTAGCAGCAGTACGTAGACTTCCATAAACAGCACTGTGATGTGTTTTCCTGGAGTTACGACCAGATTCTATGACAAGATCCTCAGGTAGTCGTCCACCGCCTCGGTCTTTTGGAAAATCATCACGTGTTCAAGTAGCCTCCCAGAAAGATTCACCCTTATCACGGTGCCATGGTCGAGGCCGATGTTGAAAAACTCATCAGAGCCAACTTTTTCAAGGAGCTCCAGTACCCCAAGTGGCTAGCCAACATTGTGCCAGTCAAGAAGAAGAATGAACAGATCAGAGTCTGCATTGACTTTAGAGACCTCAACCATCATTGTCTGAAGGATGATTTTACCCTTCTAGTGACAGAATTGTTGATCGATGCTACGGCTGGGTTCTAAGCCCTCTTCTTCATGGATTGTTACTCCGGATACAACCAGATCCAAATGGCCCCCGAGGACAAAGATTCCACAGTTTTCAGGGTGCCTCAAGGTACTTTATGTTACCTGGTTATGCTCTTCGGCCTGAAGAATGCAGGTGCCACCTATCAGTGGGCCATGCATCGCATATTCAAGCCAATCCTCGGGACATTGGTGGAATTCTATGTGGACGATCTGGTGGTCAAATCTTGCCAGTTCCAGGACCATCTCAAGGACCTTGAGAAAGTGTTCGGCTTCCTCCGTTCCCACCACCTAAAGATGAACCCGTTGAAATGTTCCTTCAGGGTCACATTTGGGAAGTTTCTTGGCCTTTTTGTCATGTACTGGGGCATTGAGATCGACCCAAAGAAGATCACAAACATCATTTAGATGCCTCCCCTGAGAAATATTCGAAAACTTTGAGGTTTCTAAGGTCACTTATCTTACATACGCTGATTTATTGTGAATCCATCCGGAAAGTGTAAGACCTTTTCTAGGCTCATGAAGAAAGTCTCTTCCTACGAATGGGATGAAGAGTGCCAGACCGTGTTCAATGAAATAAAGCCATATCTACTCCATCCTCTGGTCTTGAAGCCACCCTTCTTTGGAAAGACACTGATCTGGTACGTGACTGCCCATGAATGATATCTCAGTGCCCTCCTCACCCAGAAGAACAATTAGGGGACATAAAATAGACTCTACTACCTTATCCGTATTCTCTTTGATACAGATACCATATACTCCCCCATCAAAAAGAGCTTCCTTACACTCATGTTTGCCGTAAAAAAATTGCAACACTACTTGCAACACCATGAGGTACACCTGGTGTCTCGGGTAGACCCGCTGAAGTACATTCTGAACCACCCCATGTTGATCGGTCATCTAGCTCGGTGGTAAGTAATCCTCCAGTAGTTTGACATTGGGTTTGTGCCTCAGAATTCTATCAAGGGACAAGAATTGGCAGATTTTCTTGCTGTCCATCTAACCCCCATGGACCAGTCCCTAGACCTGGATTTTCCCAATGAGGAAATACTCTCAGTAGATTATGTCATCCCATGTTAGCAGATGCACTTTCATGGTGCCTCCCAGAGCCCCACTGACAAGAGGCTCAATGATCCCAAACTCAATATAGTAGGCCTAAGTATTGTCTTTATTACCCTGATGTAAGGCATTCTGTCATACTCATTCCTGTTGTCAGAAGGCTGCACCAACAATGAAGTAGAGTATCAGGCTCTTATCACTGGCCTCAAGCTAGCCCTCGAGATCGATGTGCCCCATTTTCATGTGAAAGGGGATTCCAAACTAGTCATCAAGAAAATAAACAATGACTATGTTTTCAGAAAACCAGAGCGCATACCATTGTTGGAGCGCACCCTCCAGCTAATATCCCAGTTTCCATCTCGGTCAGAAGTTACTCATGTCCCTCGATCTCAGAACGGTTGAGCCGACTCCCTAGTTATCCTGGCTTCATCACTTGTAGAACCTGAGCAGGATGATCTAATTATACACGTGGCACACTGGAGATTCATTGCTCCCATCACCCCATATGATGATGACGAAACCTGTGAGTAAGCCACCTTACCTCCGAATCCTCCACATCATGACCCCCATGTTCCTCAGATGTAGTTGTTGATGAAACCCCCAATTGAAGATCCTCTTTTGTCGAGTATCTCCAAAATGGTTACCTCTTGGCTGATCGGGCCGAGCGCGAGTGAATCTGACACCACGTGCTGTAGTTTACCCGCCAAAGTGGTCCCAATCTTGAGTAGATCCTCTATAAGTGCGGGTTCGATGGTGTTCTCCTCTATTACATCCAAGGAGTCGAGATTTCTCAGGTCATTCAGGAGGTTCACGCCGATTCCTGTGGGGCTCACTAGGCTGGGCCAA
Organism: Viscum album; assembly: GCA_963277665.1. Taxonomy (NCBI): domain Eukaryota; kingdom Viridiplantae; phylum Streptophyta; class Magnoliopsida; order Santalales; family Viscaceae; genus Viscum; species Viscum album. The sequence goes on from OY728143.1 coordinate 1,423,956,875, forward strand.
ATCTATCCCATCAGATCTAGAAACTAGTGTACTTTTGGACCTCCATGATCCATGATTGTATCGAGTTCACCAAGAGATGTCACACGTGCCAAATTCATGCTAACTTCATGCATCGACCGCTAGAACCTCTCCACTCCACCAAGTACTCTTGTCCATTTTTGGTGTGGGGACTCGACGTTGTGGGACTATATCCACTAGTGACAGCTTGCCAATGTAGATTCATCCTGACCGCCACAGATTTCTTTTCCAAGTGGGCAGAGGAAGTTCCGCTCAAGGAGGTCAAGGCCTATTATATTGTCGACTTTGTGAGCTCCAATATCATATATCAGTTTGGAGTCCCTCACACCATCCTCACCGATAACGGCACCAACTTCCATGCAGCTAAGTTGAAGAAGTTGTATGCCAAGTACAACATCTGTTCGAACCATACCTCCCGCTACCATGCGCAGTCGAATGGACAGATCAAGGCGTTCAACCAAACCCTCTCTAACATTTTTCAAAAAATGGTTTGTCAGAACAGGAAGAGTTGGCCGGACAAGCTCCCCAACGCCCTCTGGGCCTATCGGACGATGACTCATAATTCCACCCAGGTGACCCCATATTCCCTGGTGTATGGAGCTAAGGTCATCCTGCCCATTGATATCCAGCTGCCATCGTTACACACAATATTCTATGACCAGTAGGGTCCATATAAGGTAGCTGAAATTCGTTTGGCTGAATTGGAAGCACTTGACGAGAATAGGCTTCATGCCCTGCACAATCTGGAAAGACACTAGAACAGGATAGCTAGGGAGTTCAACAAGAGAGTTCATCTCCGCTCTTTCATGAAAGGCGGCTTAGTATTGGACCTCCGAACACCAATGATCCCTGGCAGGAAACCACCGAAGTTGGAGCCCAAATAGATAGGACCTTACATAATTCACAGGGTTTACCCCAATGGTGCATACTCCCTGGTGACCATGGATGGTGAGCGTATAACTCCTCCTACCAATGGTGAGCGTATAACTCCTCCTACCAATGCCAAGTTCCTCAAGAAATACTTTTCCTGAGCCTACTGGTCTTGAACGACCTTAAACTAGACGGTCCCTCATGACCCTAAACTGTTCGTTCCAACATGACCTTAAACTATTTGGTCCTACATGATTGTAAAATGTAAAACGTCCCGCATGACGTTAAACTGTGCGTCATCCCGCAAGACATTAAACTGCTCCCTTTGAAATACATGTGTCTTTATTTCCACCTACATGGTTTTCAATTTGTTTATGAAGTGGGTTCATTTTAGATAATACACAGTGGAATGCTCAAGCATTTCGTCTTGAGCCCAACCCCAAACTATTCTCTTTGACTATCTCCCTGGGTACAGTTCTCTTGGGGGATCCTTACATGATATAGTGTAGGATTCTTTATCCCCACTTATACCATGATTATAATGGTTGCACCATGTGCCCACGCCCCGTTCTTCTATCCTCCCATGTCTTCACCGCATGATGTTAAACTGCATGGCCTTCAAGAACTACATACGGATTGACTACCATCCTTATGGGATATGTAGTAACGTCGGGACATTTCGTCTGTTGGCCCAGACCAAACCCCAGATCTTCCCCTCGAGTCTAGAAATATGGTGGAGTGCAGACTTTTTCCCCAATTCATGTCGAGCTAATCTCGATATGTCCATACGTCCCGCTCCATGGAGATGTTCGCCTCTTTCATATATGGGTACAACTATGCTTCACCCACTCCTTTGATTGGGACTCCATCATCTTTCCCATCCATAAGGGCCCTAGAATGGTATGGATGCTAGGCCTAAGGGCTCTCCTACCACTTCGGGCCAATGCCCTTGAGGATGTTGAGCAACAAGCTGATACAAGTCCTGTGTTGTGAATATGGTCAGCGGTCGATGCTCATTTTTCGTTCCCATTTCAGGTCACTATAGGGAAGTTGTGTTTCAAACATGGTCAATAGCTATCTTGCATCATTAGAACCACACTATGATGTCCCAAACATTGAGTGTAGTGGTTCATTATGCCACGTTGTATCTCTAAGTGATGAACTCCCTTCAGGAAATGCTAGCTATTAGACCCCCATATGATGGGGAGATCTGAGACCACCTCCTTTTTTCCCACACTGAGCACTGCTCACATGGGCTTATGAGTTGTGATGAGGTGGTAACCGCATAAGAGGACGTATGGACTCCCATCTGAGGCCTAGCCTCAGGCCCCTTGGCCTTTTCGGGCCCCGACCCAAGTTTCTATTTAGGGTTGTACGGTGTGGTATAGGATTATGTCCTCATTCACATCGGGTTACTTGTCGTTCCGTACATCCCCCTCATTAGGGTATCTTACCCATTTCTTCATTCTCACTACAAGACGTTAAACTATGAATTGACCGGGCCTTCCCATCTGAGGCCCAGCCTCAGGCCCCTTGGACTTTTTGGCCCCTGATCCAAGTTCCTATAAAGGGTTGTACGGTGTGGTATGGGATTATGTCCTCATTCACATTGGGTTACTTGTTGTGCCGTACACCCCCCTCATTAAGTTATCTTACCCCTTTCTTCGTCCTCACTGCAAGATGTTAAACTCCAAATTGACCGGGCCTTCCCATCTGAGGCCTAGCCTCAGGCCCCTTGGCCTTTTTGGGCCCCAACCCAAGTTCCTATTTAGGGTTATATGGTGTGTTATCGGATTATTTCCTCCTTCATGTCAGGTTACTCACCGTGTCGTACACCCCCCTCATTAGGGTATCTTACCCCTATGTGCAATTCCAGAACTACGTGTGGCTTGATTTCCATCCTTATGGGATACATAGGATCACCTGAGCATCTCAACTTCGGGTCCAACCCCATCTCTTTGGGGTCTCCCTATTATCATTTCCCCTTGGCCCGTATTCCCTAGAGAGAGGAATATATGGTGTGGTATGGGATTATGTTCTCACTCACGTCGGGTTTTGTAACAACCATGCCAGTTACCTCCTCCTCCTGAGAGTTTTCCATAACCTTATGCTATCCTCATATTTTCAAATCCATTGCTCTAAATATGACCCCCCCCCCCCTCAACCCTCTTCAACGATTCACCAATGTGCCTAAGGGTAGTCTGGTTTAGTACCTGGAATGTCAAACTCTACTCGGAAATGTTTTCACCTGTTTCTCAGGCTTCATGTTCCCCTTCATTAGGGATTCCATCACCTTTCACACCTGAAGGGACCCCAAAATGGCATGGATGCTAGGCCTAAGGTATCTTCTACCATTACGGTCCAACATCCTCGAGGGTCTCAGACAACAAATCGATACATGTCCCGCGTTTCAAATATGGTCAGCGATCGACACTCATTTGATTATCCCCATTTTAGGCTAATGTGATATAGATGCTGTTTTTCGAATATGGTCAACAGTCCTCCTACATCATCATACCAACCCCATTAAGCCCAAAATTTCAGTTACATGATTCACATCCTTCTCCACCTCATCATGTCCAAGTAGAACTTCAAAACAACTGGTACAATTCCTCAGTGCGCATCCGCACGTTAGGAGGAAAAATCCATGATAAGGAAATAATTTGGGGATCCACTAGTTTCCCCTTTTCATGTATTTCACGTATTGCAAATACCCTATCCAATCTTGTTTCTTACACCGAGTTCGGCTCAAGTAGGCATAGGGATTGGGTTAAGGTCCACCATTACTTGGGATAATCCTGCTTCTCTATGGTCTGTATAAGAACCCGGCCTTATAACATTACATAATATTGAATTAAATGAATAATTCACATTGAGGATCCTTTCAGGTTAAGATTTTTAGAGAATTAGGCCATAAATATTACATAACAACTTGAATATTACAGGTAGACACTACTACTCAGTATCCATTTTTTTCATAAAATAAAAAATCTTAAAAAGAAACATGTCTAGTTCCATATTTTTGATAACATGACTTTTCCTTGATCTAATCCTTGACCCTATTCATCTTTAAGTCATGTGGAAAATATTTAAAAAAATTGGGATGAGCATAAAAATCTCAGTAAGGGTTATAAAATAAGGAAGGAAAACATTATCCCATCAATAAATACAAATCAATGAAACTATATTTTTCAATCATAACATACCTTACAAAATCATAATTTTTATGAATAACACACACAAATCATAAATCATAAAGGTTACTTATGGCATCCATATCAAACTTACATTGTAGCTATCACACCTACATAGGGAGTTACACTGGGAATACCCATCATAGTATATTCCCTAAATATCTTACGAGAAACATCATGTTTACCTCCGTCATTGAGAGCTATCAAGAGCTCACCCGCCCTAGGATTATCACAGAACCACCTGTATACATAAACAATGCCCAATAACCATAACATGATAATGACACATAACACAAGTATAAAGTAAAGGTAACATTTCCACATTCCAATATATCAAATCAAGATATTGAAATAAACAATGCTTTATCAAATCATTTTTAAAACCTTTTAAAAAGAGATTTTTGAATCAAAGTGTCCCATACCACTTTCAAGATTTTAAATGAATTATCATTTGAAAACCTTAATGTCCATATAAATAAATCCTAAAACCCATTTTGAAAACATGGACATTAATGAGAAATATTTATAAGAATAAATCTCTAAAACATTTAAAATGATATTTTAGTTAAAGAATTTTTTTAACAAAAAGAGAGACGCTTGAATACAAATAATTGAGGAATAAAATTTAATTAGAACATTATAATATCATGATAACAAAGTGATTCATGATATAATATGTCAAAGGATAGTATATACACCATATAAGAGTGAATTGGTTCATAACAACAATGAAGTCTCAGTTGAAATGTAAATTGAGATGAAATCCCTTATAAAGATGGTATCCTTAAATTAAGGATAAATCAATCACATAATTATGTGTGACAAATATAAATACACCCAATATAATTGGATATTAAGTATAAAAAAATCAGAGTTAATTCACACATATTCATAGGATGACATATTCAAGAAGTACAAGTTGAACCCAAAGATTTGAAATTGGGTTAAAAAGTTCCCTTGTAAAAATATGACAGCCTAACAATGTCACTTTAAAATTAAAAAATTGAGTTGATGAGATAAAAAGGGTATATAATCACTTGTACATAAAATTTAAATCAATAAGGATATATAAGAACATATCCCAACATGATAAGATGTAAATTAAAAGACATAACAAAAAGAAGTCTTTTAAAAAGAGGATGGTGAAAGGTTCCCTTACCGATCTGGTAACTTACAAAACATACACCACATGAAAGAAGGACCGTACAATGAAGATTTAAATACACATACATGAAATTATATTACACAAAGAGTATAATCATGGTCAGTACATACACCATAAAAAAGGAAATTGTGGAAAATATAGCATGAATCTCATGGGAATAAAAAGTGAGATGAAACCCTTTACCACATTGTAATCAACTAAGTCGTATGACCAAAAGTTAATAACCAAAAAATTAATCAAATAATAAAATTAATATAATTAGAATCATGATAATAAATATCAAATTTCAGTACACAATACACCACATGCAATGAATAAGTGGCAGATAATGGAAATCTTACAGAATTAAAAGTGAGAAAAGAAAATCCCTTACCTTGTGTCCTACTTGACCCCTTCGTTCTTTAATCTCCTGAATAATAAACTAATGTTAATTTATACTTTATTAAGAACATTTTTAAAGTTTATTATTCCTTTTATATTACTTATTATCATGTTATAGACATTATGTAATCATTTAAGTTAATAACGGTCGTTTTGTCGATATTTGGTACTTTAGTAAAAAAATGAACACCTTATAATTACAAGTTGTTCATGTGGTAAGATATCCATTATCTTAAGAATTATAATAATGATTTAGATATCATATATATCATATATATCCAGTATATACATGTATTTATAATAGTACATAACATTTAGAGGTAAGAAATCAAATGCACCGTTCATGGAGACGGTAAGCCGTACGTACGCATGAGCGCTACTTCTATTTCTATTTATTATTTTAATGGAACTAAAAACATAATGATACATAGTTATATTATAATTCCAGTATAATATCATATAAAATATTATTAACTCAATCCTTTATACATCCCACATAAGGCATTAATGAGTCATATCACTTTGAGGGGGTGGTAGTCCGCACTTCCTCTAATGAGATTATCGTATTTAACCACTATGGAAACCATAAAGTATTTATATAAATGAAAAAATAAAGAAGCATAAAGAAAACATAAACATAATATATATCATATATAAATACATTGCCATCATAATGTCCACCATGAGAGGTGGTTGGAGAAATTTGAACAATCATCATTTTGTGAGGAGTTAGTTTTCCATCTAGAAAAACATTATGTTCTTCACACATTAGATGGAGGTGTGTGTAAGTGTAGTTAAGATCCTTATAATTAAACACACTAGTATATTTATGATACTGGTTTTGTTAAAAAATAAAGGAATAAAAGAGTTTAGGGGTTGGAGAAGCAAAATAAATAAAACAATTTAAGAGAAACTCTTACCTTTAATTTGGGTAACTTTCTTTGGTTTGAACCAAAGGACTTCTTCAAGTGCCTTCTACCTAAAGTAAGGATTATAGGAGTAGTATAGGGATGTAGGGAGCTTAATTGGGTAGATTTTGGATGATCCAAAAGTCTTGAGAGGTGTGAGGAATTGGTTAGAAGTGGTCTCCTTTTATAAGGGAGAGGAGGGGCTCTTTAGGAAAGTGTGATAATATTATTTTATTATATAATGATATTCGGTTTCTAAATTTCCAAAACTCATTGAAGTAAAAGATAAGATGACTCATAGTAGAAATAAAATCATCCAATAGGAATTGGACTGGTTTTGGATGTTATTTTAATATTTATAATCTTATTTATTTAAATCTTTTATTAATGAGGTAAATACTACATCATTATTATGTCATAAATAATTTAATATATGGGATGTCTAAAAATTATACAAAAAAACCATGATGTAGGAAATATTTTTAGATTTACAATGAATATTTATAGTTTAAAATATAATTTATATAACACCAAATAAATATTAATTTACTAAAAGATTTTTGTTTATGTCATTTTTGCCTTTACATTAAATTAATTAATCTAAAGTGTCATTATCTTTCATAAGTGGCTCCATGGGGTCCCAAAATAGACTCCAAGATTCCCATGGTTGGCCATTACTAATAAAATAATGTTAGGACATGTGTTAAGGTAATTTTGAATTATTATAATATTCTTTTTACCTTGAATTACCCTATTTACCTTAAACCGCGACAAATAAAAGTCAAAATTTACTATTCACCAAATATTATTTTCATCTTATTGAACCACATTTTATTTCTTAATAACAACCATGTATGTCGGATTTTCAAAATTCAATTCAAAGAAGCGATAAAATTTCATTTAAATGAAAAAGTCAGTTTTTTAACTATTACTAAGTGATTTCACTATTCATCAAAAATTGAAGTTTTTCTAAAAAATACCAAAAATTAAGCCTAAGATTTATTTGATATTCCAAATTCAAAAATTATGTTTATTTTTCTAAATTCAAAACATATAAGTGGAATTAATTAATTTAAAATTAATTCCTGTTGTTAAAAAAAATAGCGTGTTTTTAGGAAACTATAACTATCAAAAGATTGACACTTGTTTATGTCCAATTTCAAAGTGAAATTAATTAAAATGACCAAAATTAGATTAAATGGTAAAAATATATTCTAATTACACTTTAAAACCAATTAAAAATATAATCTAACCATATAAATAAATTAGATTAAAACATAATTTTGAATTAAAATACAATATTTTTCACTATTCATTAGAAAATGAACTTTATCAGAAAAATTCCATAAATTTACACAAAGTAAATTTTGATGTCCCCATTCTAAAGAAGGATTTTATTTGGTCAAAAAGAATTTATTAAAGTGACCAAAATTAGATTTAAACAGGTTTCTCCATTAAAAGGTGGTAAATCGGCCTTTTAATGTAAAATTTGCTTAAAATTAGATTCATTTACATTTTAAGCCTCTAAATTTTATTGGATAAATGTAAATACATTTAACAAACATGTATAATTATATTGTATTTAGTTTTTTTCATTCCCACCAATACAACGTCTAGGAGTTAACTACCGTTTAAAATAATAATATTATATTATTAGTGTGTAATGTAAGATTTCAAAGAAACTCATTGTTGCGTATTGATTACGCTATTGAACATAGCAACAAATTTAAAGTAAAATTAATATTTAATTCTGAAATATTAATAAATATGAAATATGTATTATTCTTTATTTACCTGGGATGTTACATCCTTCCCCCCTTTTAGGAATTGCGTCCTCGCAATTTTAAAACTGGGCTTGGAAACTTCATTAAAAGTCCCACATCAAAAAAGAGTCAATAAAAATATCAATTTAAAAGAAAGAAAGAAAAGTACAATGGTCACCCGAGATAACCCATACTAGGATTCCATGTAGGAAAACATGGATATGGAAGAGAGAATAAATGGTCAAGTTCTGATGGATAGTGATAGAAAACAAGATTAAGAGAAAGTTAACCACCAAAAAATCACAAATTTATAATGTGTTAAAGGTTCTTTGATTACCCAGTAGGAAACATAAACCAACAATGTTTTTGTTTTACATTCCTTTTCATAATTTAGAGGAATTCATTTACTTTATAGAATATGAACATAAGTAAATATAATTACCTTCAAGTAGAGTTTCATCCTTTAAAAAGTTTCTACTAAAAACTTATATTTTCTCCAAACAAAGAGCATTAAAAAAGACTTGGTCAAATCAAATGTACAAGAATCATCTTCTTGAGAATCACATAATCCACAAAAGAATAACTATATATTTCCCTTGTCTTTAGACATTAACTAAAACTAAAAATTTTAGTGTGAGATCAGATAATACCCAAAAAGGATAATCTTTTACAAAAAGAAAAACTACTCTTAATCTCCAAAAAATTTCAAACAAAACCCAAAGTTCAAAAAAGACCATTCAGAAAAATAAATTTCCATAAAATTCTTCAAAAGTGATCCAAACTAAGATTGAAATCCAAATATCATAAGTATTTAATTACATAGTCTTCCAAGATAAAATTTATCTCCAAATAACAACAGTTACTCATAAAGTCTCATATTTAAAAGTAATTAACCAAATCACATGTTCTCCATGATTGGTTAATCATTTTCATAAATAAACCAAATCGCCATATGTCCATAATAAAAACATAGATTCTTCCAAACTAAAATTTCAACCATTATTCCACAATTGAAATCCATAGTATTCTATCTTCCTTAGGCATATAGTGTTTCCTCAAAAGAGAGAACGTCTTCCACAACAACCTTTATCACTTAATCACTAAATCATTTTTCTATACTAAGTATATCCATTTGATAAAACATAAGTTCCAAAAATAAACTTATTCTTGTTCCATAAAAACATTTTACTAAAATAATAAGTCATACTAATCAGGGACTTCAAGTAGGATAGTGATAGGTGATGCACCCTTGTCGCCCTTCGGTTGTGGGTTTGATTCCTACAGCATTGCCAGATGTGACTGGTTGTCACCCATCCTATGGGTTTCCCTTTTTATAAAACTCAAAAATAACCCTAACATGTTTTAACCTCAATGGTTTACTTATACCTCTAATTTTCATCCAAATTCATTATGATCTCAACATATTAATTTTTGAAGTCTTATTTCACCACCATATGATAAAATAAAATGATCCCCAAAATGAAGAACACCATACCTTGATCATGGTGTCCATTTGGTTTCATCGTCATCTTGTTCACGTAGGTAAAAGGTTCATGCATCGCAACAATGATTTAGTGATCCTTGAAAATTATTTTCTTCCTCCATCCAAATACACCTTCTACAACATGGTTCATATGGGTGTTCACAGAAAAATAGTTTTGGAAAATAATCATGTATGACATATAATTTCAAAACATCTGATAAAACATGATTTCTATAAAATAGTCGGACCGAATATGAGTAGAAACTTTCAATTAATGGTCCTTTTAAAATACCATAGGTATGTGTTGAGAGACTATATTGTAAAAGAAAATATAAATAGGTTGTGCAAGGGTCTCCTTCTTCAGCACCTTTTTTAAAATCATAATATTCTTCAAAATCTTGTGATAAAATAAAATATATAAAAATTCCTTGATAATATTTACCTTTCTTGAAAATAAGAGAATATTGTGAAAATAGGATTTTTCTAAATACAACCCATGATCCATGATGATAAAGGGGTATAGTTGAGGTGTTTAATATCTCAAACAACTACTTTCAAGTGAGTTGTATGCTAGAAAAAGTTTCACAATCATCCAAACATGACTTTGTAATAATTATTTCAAGCATGTCATCAGGAAGAGATAGGAATGTCGTTTGAGATCCTTATCCTTCCATTTGTAACAAACTTTCCTTGATCTGAAAAAGTTATAAAACAAGGATTTAACTAAAATAATAGACATAGGGACTAACCATGTGTCAAACAAAAACTCATAATCCCTAAATTTTTCTATACCAACCTCTGATACCAACTATAAGAACCCGACCTTATAACATTACATAATATTGAATTAAATGAATAATTCACATTGAGGATATTTTCAGGTTTAGAGTTTTAGAGAATTAGGCCATAATTATTACATAACAACTTGAATATTACAAGTAGACACTACTACTCAGTATCCATTTTTTTCATAAAATAAAAACTCTTAAAAAGAAACATGTCTAGTTCCATATTTTAGACAACATGACTTTTCCTTGATCCCATCCTTGACCCTATTCATCTTTAAGTCTTGTGGAAAACATTTAAAAAACTTGGGATGGCCATAAAAAGCTTAGTAAGGGTTATAAAATAATAAAGTACAACATTATCCCATCAATAAATACAAATCAATGAAACTATATTTTTTAATCATAACATACCTTACAAAATCATAAGATTTATGAATAATACACACAAATCATAAATCATAAAAGTTACTTATGGCATCCATATCAAACTTAAATTTTAGCTGTCACAACTACATAGGGAGTTACACTTGGAATATCCATCATAGTATATTCTCTAAATCTCTTAGGAGAAACATCACGTTTACCACCATCACGTCACCCAATGCATTAGAGAGCTATCTCGGGCTCACCCGCCCTAGGTTTATCACAGAACCACCCGTATACGTAAAAAATTACCAATAACCATAAAATAATCATAACACATAACACAAGTATAAAAGAAAGGTAGCATTTCCACATTCCAATATATCAAATCAAGATATTGAAATAAACAATGCTTTATGAAATTGTTTTAAAAACCTTTTAAAAAGAGATTTTTGAATCAAAGTGTCACATAACACTTTGAAGATTTTAAATGAATTATCATTTAAAAACATTAATTTCCATATAAATAAATCCTAAAACCTATTTTTAAAACATGGACATTAATGAGAAATATTTATAAGAATAAATATTTAAAACATTTAAAATGATATTTTAGTTAAAGAGTTTTTTTAACAAAAAGGGAGACACTTGAACACAAATAATTGAGGAGTAACATTTAATCAGAACTTTATAATATAATGAGAACAATGGGATTCATGATATAATATGTCAAAGGACGGTATATACACCATATAATAGTGAATTGGTGCATAACAATAGTGAAGTCTCAGTGGAAATGTAAATTGAGATGAAATCTCTTATAAAGATGGTATCCTTAAATTAAGGATAAATAAATCACATAATTATGTGTGAAAAATATAAATACACCCAATATAAGTGGATATTAAGTGTAAAACAATCAGAGGTCATTCACACATATTCATAGGATGACATATTCAATAAGTACAAGTTGAACCCAAAGATTTGAAATTGGGTTAAAAAGTTCCCTTGTAAAAATACGACAGCCTAACAACGTCACTTTAAAATTCAGAAAATGAGTTGATGAGATAAAAATGGTATCTCATCAATTTTAAATGAAGTTTAAATAAATAATTATATATAATAACATATCCCAACATAATAAATGTAAATTAAAATACATAACAAAAAGAAGTCTTTTAAAAAGAGGAGGGTGAAAGGTTCCCTTAACGATCTGGTAACTTACAAAACATACGCCACATGAAAGAAGGACCATACAATGAAGATTTAAATAATCATAAATGAAAGTATATTACACAAATAGTACAATCATGTTCAGTATATACACCACAAAAAAAGAAATAGTGGCAAATATAGCATTAATCTCATGAGAATAAAAAGTGAGATGAAACCATTTACCACATTGTAATCAACTGAGTCATATGACCAAAAGTTAATAACCACCAAATGAATCATATAATACCATAAATATAAGGAGAATCATGATAATATATATCAAATTTCAGTACACAATACACCACATACAATGAATAAGGGGCGAACAATGGAAATCTTACAGAATTAAAACTGAGAAAAGAAAATCCCTTACCTTGTGTCCGACTTGACCCGTTCATTCTTTAATCTCCTGAATAATAAAATAATGTTAATTTCTACTTGATTAAGAACCTTTTAAAAGTTTATTATTCCTTTTATATTACTTATTACCATGTTATAAACATTATGTAATCATTTAATTTAATAACGGTCGTTTTGTCGATATTTGGTACTTGAGTAAAAAAAATGAACACCTTATAATTACAAGATGTTCATGTGGTAATCTATGCATTATATTCATAATTATATTAATGATTTAGATATCATATATATCATATATATCCATTATATACATGTTTTTTTAATAGTACATAACATTTAGAGGTAAGAAATGAAATGCACCGCTCATGGAGACGGTAAGCCGTATGTACGCATGAACACTACTTCTATCTCTATTTTTTATTTTAATGGAATTAAAAACATAATGATACATAGTTATATTATAATTCTAGTATAATATAATATACAATATTATTAACTCCATCCTTTATACATCCTACATAAGGCATTAACGAGTCATATAACTTTTAGGAGGCAGTAGTCCGCACTTCCTCTAATGAGATTATCGTATTTACCCACTATGGAAACCACAAAGTATTTATATAAATGAAAAAATACAGAAGAATAAAGAAGACATAAACATAATATATATCATATATAAATACATTTCCATCATAATTGCCACTGTGAGAGGTGGTTGGAGATATTTGAACAATCATCGTTTCGTGAGGCGTTAGTTTTCCATCTAGAGAAACATTATGTTCTTCACCCATTAGATGGAGGTGTGTGTAAGTGTAGTTCAAATCCTTATCATAAAAATATCATATTATATGGAGGATACTGTTTTTTTTACAAAAGAAAGGAATAAAAGAGTTTAGGGGTTGGAGAAGTAAAATAAATAAAACAATTTAAGAGAAATTGTTACCTTTAATTTGAGTAACTCACTTTGGTTTGAACCAAAGGACTTCTTAAAGTGCCTTATTCCTAAAGGAAGGCTTCTAGGATGAGAATAGGGATTTATGGAGCTTAATTGGGTAGAGTTTGGATGATCCAAAAGTCTTGATAGGTGTGAGGAATTGGTTAGAAGTGGTCTCCTTTTATAAGGGAGAGGAGGGACTCTTTAGGAAAGTGTGATAATATTATTTTTTTATATAAAGATATTCGGTTTCTAAAGGTCCAAAAATCATTAAAGTCTAAGATAAGATGTCTCATAGTCGAAATAATATCATCTAATAGGAATTGTACAGGTTTTGGATGTTATTTTAAAATTTATAGTCTTCATTATTTAAATCTTTTTTTAATGAGGTAAATACTACATCATTATTGTATCATAAATAATTTAATTTATGTGATATCTGAAAATTATACAAAAAATAAAATGATGTAGGAAATATTTTTAGATTTCCAATTAATATTTATAGTCTAAAATATAATTTATATAACACCATATAAATATTAATTTACTAAAAGCTTTTTGTTTATGTCATTTTAGCATTTACATTAAATTAGTTAATCTAAAGTGTCATTATCTTTCATAAGTGGATCCATGGGGTCCCAAATAGACTACAATATTCCCATGGTTGGCCATTACTCATCAAATAATGTTAGGACATGTGTTAAGGTAATTTTTAACTATTAAAATAGTCTTTTTACCTTGAATTACCCTATTTACCTTTAACCGCAGTAAATAAAAGTCAAAAGTTACTAATCACCAAAAATTATTTTCATCTTATTGAACCGAATTTTACTTCTTGATAATAACCATTTATGTTGGATTTTCAAAATTCAATTCATATAAGTGGTAAAATTTCATTTAAATGAAAAAGTCAGTTTTTTTAACTACTACTAAGTGATTTCACTATTCATCAAAAATTGAAGTTTTTCAGAAAAATACCAAAAATTCAGCCTATTCTTTATTTGATATTCTGAATTCAAAAATTATTCCTATTTTTCTAAATTCAAAACATATAAGTGGAATTAATTATTTTAAAATTAATTCCCGTTGTTAAAACAAATAGCGTGTTTTTAGGAAACAATAACTATCAAAAGATTGACACTTGTTTATGTCCAATTTCAAAGTGAAATTAATTCCAATGACCAACAATGAATTAAATGGTAAAAATATATTCTAATTAAACTTTAAAACCAATTAAAAATAATAATCTAACCATATAAATAAATTATATTAAAACACAATTTTGAATTAAAATACAATATTTTTCACTATTCATTAGAAAATGAATTTTATCTAAAAAATCCCAAAATTTTATACAAAGTAAATTTTTAGGTCCCCATTCTAAATAAGGATTTTTTTGGTCAAATAGAATTTATTAAAGTGACAATAATTAGATTTAAAGAGGGTTTTCCATTAAAAGGCGGTAAATCGGCCTTTTAATGTAAATTATGCTTAAAATTACATTCATTCACATTTTAAGACTCTAACTTTTATTAGATAAATGTAAATACATTTAACAAACATGTATAATAATATTGTAGTTATTTTTGTTCATTCCCACCAATACAACATCTGGGAGTTAACTACCATTTAAAATAATATTAATATATTATTAGTGTGCAACGTAAGATTTCAAAGAAACTCGTTGTTGCGTATCGGGTATGCTATCAAACATAGCAACCCCTTTAAAGTAAAATTAATATTTAATTCAAAAATATTAATAAATATAAAATATGTATTATTCTTTATTTACCTTGGATGTTATAGTCTTAGTTCTAAGACCATAAACTAAGATCTTTTCATATTGCCTCTTTATGAGAAATACGTATAGCTTGATTTACATCCTCATGGGATACGTAGGAACACCCAGATGTCACATTTTTTTGTCCATATTATCTGAGAGATAGTCTCTCCTACTTCCTTCCCTCTTACCTCTTTTTTCCCCTTTAGCCCGAGGTTTATTTCACAGAATCACGTACGGTGTGGTATGGGATTATGTCCTCATTCACTTCGGGTGTGTTTTCATGCACCATGAACATTCCCCCTTTAGCCTCGTCTCCAATCCATCTGTGCCACAAGAAGTTAAAATGAATTCCTGATCTTATCACATGACCCTAGACTGTGATGTTATCATCCTAGCCGCACGACAAAACATGGAACTTCATTGTGATGTCCTCACTCAAGGGGACACCATGTTTGGTATCAGTCACACGCCATACCATTTGTCAACGCCTGCACACAGCTTGACTCTTTTAGTGATATTAGGACTTGCTATCCTAGGCCCGTCTCTTCACAAAAAAATATTCACCTTAATGGAAAAATAAGATTTATCAAATACCGCTTATTTTGGTGCGAGGGACACACCCACAAACCCCTTTTATCCCTAGCACTGGTACCTTACCATTCCACCCCTTAGAACTACGTACGGCTTGATTCTCATCCTAATGAGATACGTAGGAACTCCCGAGCACTTAACCTGTAACGCCCCAGGTTTTATAAACTGGTTCAAGTAAACAATGTTGTGCTTTTCAATGATGTCCCTTGTTTTATTTTATTTTATGGTTTGTGTGCTGATAAAGAATTCGAGTAGAAATCAAACATGAAGAAGTCGATAAACTGTTATATATTTAAAAGATACATTACAACAAGACCCATCTAATTGAAAGTACCCTGCACAAGACCTAACACGGCCACAACAAGACTACAAAGAACCACAACACGGGCAATTGGATAGTCGTCATCTTCAGGATCCATCAGTGTGAAAAGTATAACCGCCAGAATCACCACGCACACACTCAACACCAGAGGTATGAGAAGAGCCATCCGCCAAGGGTCCAGTGTTTTGAAAATATAAAACATCCTACCCCTTGCTTTTATAATGGACCTCTAAGGGAATATGACCGTTTTTTTTTGGACCGTTGGGTTCCAAGGGATAAAGTGCATCTTTTTATAAAATTTGGTCTTTATTACGCTTTTATAATATTATGGTATTTCATTTTCTTTTATACAAAATATTAGAATTATATCTTCAAGTATTAAAAATAAAATATTATTGCAAATGGATCTATTTTGACCATGATGATATTTATATGATGGAAAACTTGGTATTCTTTTAAAATATGAAGAACATCAAGTCTACAGCGGTATCAGCAATAAATGAAAAAAAATGTATCTTTTCGGATCTCTAAAACTATGTGTTTTAAAAACTACGGGTCTTTTAAACACAATTTTATCAATAAACAAGTAAAGCAAGTTATAAATTGGATTTTAATGGTTATAAGATCCTAGTTTTTATAAAAGTGTTGTATTAAAAATGTATTTTTTTTAAAATAAAATAATAGTTATGTCAAATAGTATAATTTGTTTACACAAACTAAAATGGGATTTTAGTTTTATGAGTTAAAAAGTACTTATTAAATTTTATACAAATTCCAAATTTACCGGTTATATATATATTGCGAAGTAGAATAGTTTTAGCATTTATTAAACTGGTTTTTTTATACAACACGCAACCCAGGCTATCTCGCGCCCCCAACCGCAGCCGTCCGATCTCGCGATGTCGGATCCCGACCGTCGTTTTTTTTCTTTCTCAGCCTTCACGTCGTCTTCAACCTCAAGCCGGGGTCCCGCGAACCGAAGCCTGGATTTCACGAGACGCTACCCTCTCCACTGCTCAAGTTGACCTCGCGCACCCACCTCCGTAGCCTCGGCCAAACCTCCCCCGGATCATCTTCCTTTAAGAACTGAGAAACCACTGTGAAATCGGGACCTCCGGAGGCAACCCGCGCCAACCCGCACCACCGGCCACCAAGCTTCTCCTGGTTCTCCGGCCACCCGGCAAGCCTCCCTCCAACGAGCATACCCATGTCTCGAGCTTCATCCTCACGCGAGGTAAGGGTGTTCTGGTGTTTTTTTCGGTTTGAGATAAAACGTTATATATATATACACGGCGTATATAAATATATATATGTATACACATACCCGATTTATTGTTATACTCACATATTCACCATGCAAACCCCTCGGTTTAAGAAGAGTACTCTACTCTAAGGATTGTTTTCATGGTGTATGAAACCTATACTATTATACCCACAAAATATACAATATATATATATATATATATATGTGTGTGTATATACAACTCGTACTCTTCGGTTTTGAACAATTTTCAAGGGGTGTTTCCTTCATGATATAAAAGGGATATCACTTTTGAGTTTGTTTTAATAATCCTATTTTTTTTACAAACCTAAAACTCAAGTGTATAGTGTTTTTATGGTTTTGAATATATATATATATATAAATATATACATATGTATACACATAACTCAAACCCAATTATCTTTAGGGTACCGAAGATTATTCAATATCTTTTCACTAAGAATTATACTTTTGAAAGGGTATTTCTAAGTCAATTCCTAGCATATATGGTTTTATGTAAGCTGCATATATATATAACTAAATATTTATATAAGGTTATGTAATGGAATGGAAATTGGTTTTGATTTTTATGAAATGAACACTTATCTTTGAAAGATATTTTTGATGCGAACTTGGACTTTGGTTTAAGTACATTTATGTTATAGTTAAAAACAAAGTTTTTATATATATTGTATTTATAGTTACATGAACATTTAAACCCCCATGAGGTTTTGAATTTCAAACTAACCAGTAGTTAGTGGTATTAAGATTCTAAGTGTACCATGTTCAATTTATGAGGAAACCTATATATATAATTTATGTATATGTATATATATCCTTATTTATGTATGTGTTTTTACAATTAATATCTGAAAACCCTTGTTTCAAGAAATTGTTATTAATATTTTTATGCATGAAGGATTTTAGTGCTTGCCTATGCTGTTTTATATTTCTGTATCTAAGGGTACACCAATGAACTTGATTAATGTTACCTTTGAAATGATTTATGCTTTTTTTAAGGATATGCTTATGCCTGTTTTAAACTTGCATTAAAAGGACATGGATTTAAGGGTCATGTTAATATGTAGAAAGCCTCTATTATTTTTATACCAAACTCATTGCAATGATTTTTAGTGGGCAGGGTTTAACATCAAATTCTATGACCAGAGAAGAATAATAATTAATGAAGGATATTATTTTTAAAGTAGTTTATTTCCAAGTGTCGGAATTTTAAAGATTACAAGTGTTTAATATTTTTATACCAAGCATGCCGCAGTAATTCTTAGCGGATGGAGATTTGTTGTAAGTAATATGACCTGTGAATTACAATATTTAATGCCAAGTAGTTCTTTTCCATGCACTGGAATTTTAGAAACTCATCATTTAATAACACTTGGGAGCAAGTCTCTCACATTCATCATTTTATGTGCTTAAATAATTGTTCTACACACATAGTATGCTTGCTTAACCATGCCTTCTTTTATTCCATATTTTCATGTTTATATGTCATATCATGTATTTGTAAACCAGTTATGTAATTGTTACCTTATTAATATTATTCATGCTTATGACTCAACATGAAGAGGAACTAAGAACTAATTACCCAAAGTGGTATGGGACACCTTGGGTAACATGAAATGAAAATTAAATATTCAAAGTGGTATGGGACACCTTGAATATCTGACCCTATCAACATGTGAGAAATGTATGGGACTACCCGGAATGGGGTCCGGTAAGAAGAAAACCCTCTAGGTTGGGGACTGGTTAAAGTAAGCCCTCCGGGTTGGAGACCGATAAAAGTAAGCTCCTCGATGCATCGATAGTTCTCGAGACAGTCAGATTGGGTTTTTACCCTTAGGTCATGGCACAAGGCCTTGACACAGAGATCATGAGTCCTTCAGCATACATTTCTTTGATTATGACCAACCTAGTGATTATTCCGATTAGAGGAATAACCGTGGTTATAGAACCTTACCTATGAGTATCAGATTTAAAGAAAATATACAAGACATATGATATGGAAATGTTGATGCATGTCCAGTTTCTTCTCAAGATTTTTATTACAAATGTTGCATTACATTTATCATGTCATGATGTGTTTTTTTAGATAATGCGCTTGTGCGCGACTCTGATAATGTTTACCCCTTGTTGTTCATGCACACCTTTCTTGTTTATGGACACTTTACTTCGTGCAACCCATGCCTTTTTATTATTATGCTTATCTTGTTTGCTAAGTGAGATACCGCTAAGTGTTTTAGTGCATACGTATGAAGTACATTAACTCTGATGTATCAACCTTTGTTTAGTCTTGAAGTTTTTCTTTTAAAACTTTCTAAGTATGGAAAAGTATTTTTTTCAACGTAGTTTTCAAAAGCTGTATTTAAGTATTTTCAAAAACCCCTTACTGAGTATTTCAATGCTCACCCTATGTTTTATGTTAAATTTTTATAGGTTGATAGAGCCTTTCAAAGGCTTGGATGTTTGTTCTTAGCTCAGAAATAAAGACGCAAAGCTGTTGTCTCTGATTCTCCAGGATCTAAACCAAAAAGTTCCTCCTGATGGGTTATGACGTGTGTCTTATTTGTTTCATTTGTACTAAATAAATTGTACACCATAACCATAGCACCGGCTCTGGGCTACCGGGGTCGGGGCGTCATAGTTGGTATCAGAGGAATGGTTTAGGCAACCTTGGAAAATTAGGACAACACAAAAACATTAATAATGTTTTACTAAGTAGGGTTTGTTCTTAAACTTTTCAGATGGAAAGACAGCGAACCACGCCTAGACTCTTGACTCTCCCTACAGAAATCATAGAGACTATTGTAGCAAAATCTTTCTCAACAAGTTATCAACCTTTTGTTAACTTACGACTCACGTGCAAAACCCTCTATGAAATATCGAAAAGCTCAAATGTCCTTCGAATCTTCCGAGGGTCAGAAGTTGTGTATAACCTAATGGCTAGTGCGCTGTTTGAGAATTATAAAAAGAAAGGGAAGTACTATGAGGGACTCTTCCTGTGTTTCACCATGAACAATAAATGGTTGGCCTTCCCAGCATTTGGAGAATCTGCAAAGCAGTTGGACTTCCGCGCAGTCTTTATGTACCAAATCCTGTGCTTCAGCATGCTTGGGGAGCTCTGTGATTTTGGATATTTCCTAGAATCCTTCAATTATGAAATGGTTCGAGAGATCTTTAGGAACCAAATCCAAGAAGATGTCTCGAAGCTTGATGTCACTCGTTCCCATCTCTGGAAAACTACCTGTATCAAACGGGAGCTTGGCTTCAATCACGATCCACTTTTCCAAAAATGTATTTGGGAAGAGGAGACCCACAAACTCTGTTCAGCCCTGGGGATTGAGTTGAATAGTAACTTCTTCCATGGGCCTTGGAGGTAAAGGGGCATCACCAAGGGTGTCAGAGAAGCTGCGTGAGTAAGTCAGTCGAATTGCGGGGACGCAATTCTTTTAAGAGGGGGATAATGTAACGCCCCAGGTTTTATAAACTGGTTCAAGTAAACAATGTTGTGCTTTTCAATGATGTCCCTTGTTTTATTTTATTTTATGGTTTGTGTGCTGATAAAGAATTCGAGTAGAAATCAAACATGAAGAAGTCGATAAACTGTTATATATTTAAAAGATACATTACAACAAGACCCATCTAATTGAAAGTACCCTGCACAAGACCTAACACGGCCACAGCAAGACTACAAAGAACCACAACACGGGCAATCGGATAGTCGTCATCTTCAGGATCCATCAGTGTGAAAAGTATAACCGCCAGAATCACCGCGCACGCACTCAGCACCAGAGGTATGAGAAGAGCCATCCGCCAAGGGTCCGGTGTTTTGAAAATATAAAACATCCTACCCCTTGCTTTTATAATGGACCTCTAAGGGAATATGACCGTTTTTTTGGACCGTTGGGTTCCAAGGGATAAAGTGCATCTTTTTATAAAATTTGGTCTTTATTACGCTTTTATAATATTATGGTATTTCATTTTCTTTTATACAAAATATTAGAATTATATCTTCAAGTATTAAAACTAAAATATTATTGCAAATGGATCTATTTTGACCATGATGATATTTATATGATGGAAAACTTGGTATTCTTTTAAAATATGACGAACATCAAGTCTACAGCGGTATCAGCAATAAATGAAAAAAAATGTATCTTTTCGGATCTCTAAAACTATGTGTTTTAAAAACTACGGGTCTTTTAAACACAATTTTATCAATAAACAAGTAAAGAAAGTTATAAATTGGATTTTTATGGTTATAAGATCCTAGTTTTTATAAAAGTGTTGTATTAAAAATGTATTTTTTTTAAAAGAAAATAATAGTTATATCAAATAGTATAATTTGTTTACACAAACTAAAATGGGATTTTAGTTTTATGAGTTAAAAAGTACTTATTAAATTTTATACAAATTCCAAATTTACCGGTTATATATATATTGCGAAGTAGAATAGTTTTAGAATTTATTAAACTGGTTTTTTTTATACAACACGCAACCCAGGCCATCTCGCGCCCCCAACCGCAGCCGTCCGATCTCGCGATGTCGGATCCTGACCGTCGTTTTTTTTCTTTCTCAGCCTTCACGCCGTCTTCAACCTCAAGCCGGGGTCCCGCGAACCGAAGCCTGGATTTCACGAGACGCTACCCTCTCCACTGCTCAAGTTGACCTCGTGCACCCACCTCCGTAGCCTCGGCCTAACCTCCCCCGGATCATCTTCCTTTAAGAACTGAGAAACCACTGTGAAATCGGGACCTCCGGAGGCAACCCGCGCCAACCCGCACCACCGGCCACCAAGCTTCTCCTGGTTCTCCGGCCACCCGGCAAGCCTCCCTCCAACGAGCATACCCATGTCTCGAGCTTCATCCTCACGCGAGGTAAGGGTGTTCTGGTGTTTTTTTCGGTTTGAGATAAAACGTTATATATATATATACGGCGTATATAAATATATATATGTATACACATACCCGATTTATTGTTATACTCACATATTCACCATGCAAACCCCTCGGTTTAAGAAGAGTACTCTACTCTAAGGATTGTTTTCATGGTGTATGAAACCTATACTATTATACCCACAAAATATACAATATATATATATATGTATATATGTATATACAACTCGTACTCTTAGGTTTTGAACAATTTTCAAGGGGTGTTTCCTTCATGATATAAAAGGGATATCACTTTTGAGTTTGTTTTAATAATCCTATTTTTTTTACAAACCTAAAACTCAAGTGTATAGTGTTTTTATGGTTTTGAATATATATATATATAAATATATACATATGTATATACATAACTCAAACCCAATTATCTTTAGGGTACCGAAGATTATTCAATATCTTTTCACTAAGAATTATACTTTTGAAAGGGTATTTCTAAGTCAATTCCTAGCATATATGGTTTTATGTAAGCTGCATATATATATAACTATATATTTATATAAGGTTATGTAATGGAATGGAAATTGGTTTTGATTTTTATGAAATGAACACTTATCTTTGAAAGATATTTTTGATGCGAACTTGGACTTTGGTTTAAGTACATTTATGTTATAGTTAAAAACAAAGTTTTTATATATATTGTATTTATAGTTACATGAACATTTAAACCCCCATGAGGTTTTGAATTTCAAACTAACCAGTAGTTAGTGGTATTAAGATTCTAAGTGTACCATGTTCAATTTATGAGGAAACCTATATATATAATTTATGTATATATATATATATCCTTATTTATGTATGTGTTTTTACAATTAATATCTGAAAACCCTTGTTTCAAGAAATTGTTATTAATATTTTTATGCATGTAGGATTTTAGTGCTTGCCTATGCTGTTTTATATTTCTGTATCTAAGGGTACACCAATGAACTTGATTAATGTTTCCTTTGAAATGATTTATGTTTTTTTAAGGATATGCTTATGCCTGTTTTAAACTTGCATTAAAAGGACATGGATTTAAGGGTCATGTTAATATGTAGAAATCCTCTATTATTTTTATACCAAACTCGTTGCAATGATTTTTAGTGGGCAGGGTGTAACATCAAATTCTATGACCAGAGAAGAATAATAATTAATGAAAGATATTATTTTTAAAGTGGTTTATTTCCAAGTGTCGGAATTTTAAAGATTACAAGTGTTTAATATTTTTATACCAAGCATGCCGCAGTAATTCTTAGCGGATGGAGATTTGTTGCAAGTACTATGACCTGTGAAGTACAATATTTAATGCCAAGTAGTTCTTTTCCATGCACAAGAATTTTAGAAACTCATCATTTAATAACCCTTGGGAGCAAGTCTCTCACATTCATCATTTTATGTGCTTAAATAATTGTTCTACACACATAGTATGCTTGCTTAACCATGCCTTCTTTTATTCCATATTTTCATGTTTATCTGTCATATCATGTATTTGTAAACCAGTTATGTAATTGTTACCTTATTAATATTATTCATGCTTATGACTCAACATGAAGAGGAACTAAGAACTAATTACCCAAAGTGGTATGGGACACCTTGGGTAACATGAAATGAAAATTAAATATTCAAAGTGGTATGGGACACCTTGAATATCTGACCCTATCAACATGTGAGAAATTTATGGGACTACCCGGAATGGGGTCCGGTAAGAAGAAAACCCTCTAGGTTGGGGACTGGTTAAAGTAAGCCCTCCGGGTTGGAGACCGGTAAAAGTAAGCTCCTCGATGCATCGATAGTTCTCGAGACAGTCAGATTGGGTTTTTACCCTTAGGTCATGGCACAAGGCCTTGACACAGAGATCATGAGTCCTTCAGCATACATTTCTTTGATTATGACCAACCTAGTGATTATTCCGATTAGAGGAATAACCGTGGTTATAGAACCTTACCCATGAGTATCAGATTTAAAGAAAATATACAAGACATATGATATGGAAATGTTGATGCATGTCCAGTTTCTTCTCAAGATTTTTATTACAAATGTTGCATTACATTTATCATGTCATGATGTGTTTTTTTAGATAATGCGCTTGTGCGCGACTCTGATAATGTTTACCCCTTGTTGTTCATGCACACCTTTCTTGTTTATGGACACTTTACTTCGCGCAACCCATGCCTTTTTATTATTATGCTTATCTTTTTTGCTAAGTGAGATACCGCTAAGTGTTTTAGTGCATACGTATGAAGTACTTTAACTCTGATGTATCAACCTTTGTTTAGTCTTGAAGTTTTTCTTTTAAAACTTTCTAAGTATGGAAAAGTATTTTTTTCAACGTAGTTTTCAAAAGCTGTATTTAAGTATTTTCAAAAACCCCTTACTGAATATTTCAATGCTCACCCTATGTTTTATGTTAAATTTTTACAGGTTGATAGAGCCTTTCCAAGACTTGGATGTTTGTTCTTAGCTCAGAAATAAAGATGCAAAGCTGTTGTCTCTAATTCTCCAGGATCTAAACCAAAAAGTTCCTCCTGATGGGTTATGACGTGTGTCTTATTTGTTTCATTTGTACGAAATAAATTGCACACCATAACCATAGCACCGGCTCTGGGCTACCAGGGTCGGGGCGTCATAGTTGGTATCAAAGGAATGGTTTAGGCAACCTTGGAAAATTAGGACAACACAAAAACATTAATAATGTTTTACTAAGTAGGGTTTGTTCTTAAACTTTTCAGATGGCAAGACAGCGAACCACGCCTAGACTCTTGACTCTCCCTACAGAAATCATAGAGACTATTGTAGCAAAATCTTGCTCAACAAGTTATCAACCTTTTGTTAACTTACGACTCACGTGCAAAACCCTCTATGAAATATCGAAAAGCTCAAATGTCCTTCGAATATTCCGAGGGTCAGAAGTTGTGTATAACCTAATGGCTAGTGTGCTGTTTGAGAATTATAAAAAGAAAGGGAAGTACTATGAGGGACTCTTCCTGTGTTTCACCATGAACAATAAATGGTTGGCCTTCCCGGCATTTGGAGAATCTGCAAAGAAGTTGGACTTCCGCGCAGTCTTTATGTACCAAATCCTGTGCTTCATCATGCTTGGGGAGCTCTGTGATTTTGGATCTTTCCTAGAATCCTTCAATTATGAAATGGTTCGAGAGATCTTTAGGAACCAAATCCATGAAGATGTCTCGAAGCTTGATGTCACTCGTTCCCATCTCTGGAAAACTACCTGTATCAAACGGGAGCTTGGCTTCAATCACGATCCACTTTGCCAAAAATGTATTTGGGAAGAGGAGACCCACAAGCTATGTTCAGCCCTGGGGATTGAGTTGAATAGTAACTTCTTCCATGGGCCTTGGAGGTAAAGGGGCATCACCAAGGGTGTCAGAGAAGCTGCGTGAGTAAGTCAGTCGAATTACGGGGATGCAATTCTTTTAAGAGGGGGATAATGTAACGCCCCAGGTTTTATAAACTGGTTCAAGTAAACAATGTTGTGCTTTTCAATGATGTCCCTTGTTTTATTTTATTTTATGGTTTGTGTGCTGATAAAGAATTCGAGTAGAAATCAAACATGAAGAAGTCGATAAACTGTTATATATTTAAAAGATACATTACAACAAGACCCATCTAATTGAAAGTACCCTGCACAAGACCTAACACGGCCACAACAAGACTACAAAGAACCACAACACGAACAATCGGATAGTCGTCATCTTCAGGATCCATCAGTGTGAAAAGTATAACCGCCAGAATCACCGCGCACGCACTCAGCACCAGAGGTATGAGAAGAGCCATCCGCCAAGGGTCCGGTGTTTTGAAAATATAAAACATCCTACCCCTTGCTTTTATAATGGACCTCTAAGGGAATATGACCGTTTTTTTGGACCGTTGGGTTCCAAGGGATAAAGTGCATCTTTTTATAAAATTTGGTCTTTATTACGCTTTTATAATATTATGGTATTTCATTTTCTTTTATACAAAATATTAGAATTATATCCTCAAGTATTAAAAAATAAAATATTATTTCAAATGGATCTATTTTGACCATGATGATATTTATATGATGGAAAACTTGGTATTCTTTTAAAATATGACGAACATCAAGTCTACAACGTTATCAGCAATAAATGAAAAAAAATGTATCTTTTCGGATCTCTAAAACTATGTGTTTTAAAAACTACGGGTCTTTTAAACACAATTTTATCAATAAACAAGTAAAGAAAGTTATAAATTGGATTTTTATGGTTATAAGATCCTAGTTTTTATAAAAGTGTTGTATTAAAAATGTATTTTTTTTAAAAGAAAATAATAGTTATGTCAAATAGTATAATTTGTTTACACAAACTAAAATGGGATTTTAGTTTTATGAGTTAAAAAGTACTTATTAAATTTTATACAAATTCCAAATTTACCGGTTATATATATATTGCGAAGTAGAATAGTTTTAGTATTTATTAAACTGGTTTTTTTTATACAACACGCAACCCAGGCCATCTCGCGCCCCCAACTGCAGCCGTCCGATCTCGCGATGTCAGATCCCGACCGTCGTTTTTTTTCTTTCTCAGCCTTCACGTCGTCTTCAACCTCAAGCCGGGGTCCCGCGAACCGAAGCCTGGATTTCACGAGACGCTACCCTCTCCACTGCTCAAGTTGACCTCGCGCACCCACCTCCGTAGCCTCGGCCTAACCTCCCCTGGATCATCTTCCTTTAAGAACTGAGAAACCACTGTGAAATCGGGACCTCCGGAGGCAACCCGCGCCAATCCGCACCACCGACCACCAAGCTTCTCCTGGTTCTCCGGCCACCCGGCAAGCCTCCCTCCAACGAGCATACCCATGTCTCGAGCTTCATCCTCACGCGAGGTAAGGGTGTTCTGGTGTTTTTTTCGGTTTGAGATAAAACGTTATATATATATATATACACGGAGTATATAAATATATATATGTATACACATACCCGATTTATTGTTATACTCACATATTCACCATGCAAACCCCTCGGTTTAAGAAGAGTACTCTACTCTAAGGATTGTTTTCATGGTGTATGAAACCTATACTATTATACCCACAAAATATACAATATATATATATATATGTATATACAACTCGTACTCTTAGGTTTTGAACAATTTTCAAGGGGTGTTTCCTTCATGATATAAAAGGGATATCACTTTTGAGTTTGTTTTAATAATCCTATTTTTTTTACAAACCTAAAACTCAAGTGTATAGTGTTTTTATGGTTTTGAATATATATATATATATAAATATATACATATGTATATACATAACTCAAACCCAATTATCTTTAGGGTACCGAAGATTATTCAATATCTTTTCACTAAGAATTATACTTTTGAATGGGTATTTCTAAGTCAATTCCTAGCATATATGGTTTTATGTAAGCTGCATATATATATTACTATATATTTATATAAGGTTATGTAATGGAATGGAAATTGGTTTTGATTTTTATGAAATGAACACTTATCTTTCAAAGATATTTTTGATGTGAACTTGGACTTTGGTTTAAGTACATTTATGTTATAGTTAAAAACAAAGTTTTTATATATATTGTATTTATAGTTACATGAACATTTAAACCCCCATGAGGTTTTGAATTTCAAACTAACCAGTAGTTAGTGGTATTAAGATTCTAAGTGTACCATGTTCAATTTATGAGGAAACCTATATATATAATTTATGTATATATATATATATATCCTTATTTATGTATGTGTTTTTACAATTAATATCTGAAAACCCTTGTTTCAAGAAATTGTTATTAATATTTTTATGCATGTAGGATTTTAGTGCTTGCCTATGCTGTTTTATATTTCTGTATCTAAGGGTACACCAATGAACTTGATTAATGTTTCCTTTGAAATGATTTATGTTTTTTTAAGGATATGCTTATGCCTGTTTTAAACTTGCATTAAAAGGACATGGATTTAAGGGTCATGTTAATATGTAGAAATCCTCTATTATTTTTATACCAAACTCGTTGCAATGATTTTTAGTGGGCAGGGTGTAACATCAAATTCTATGACCAGAGAAGAATAATAATTAATGAAAGATATTATTTTTAAAGTGGTTTATTTCCAAGTGTCGGAATTTTAAAGATTACAAGTGTTTAATATTTTTATACCAAGCATGCCGCAGTAATTCTTAGCTGATGGAGATTTGTTGCAAGTACTATGACCTGTGAAGTACAATATTTAATGCCAAGTAGTTCTTTTCCATGCACTGGAATTTTAGAAACTCATCATTTAATAACCCTTGGGAGCAAGTCTCTCACATTCATCATTTTATGTGCTTAAATAATTGTTCTACACACATAGTATGCTTGCTTAACCATGCCTTCTTTTATTCCATATTTTCATGTTTATCTGTCATATCATGTATTTGTAAACCAGTTATGTAATTGTTACCTTATTAATATTATTCATGCTTATGACTCAACATGAAGAGGAACTAAGAACTAATTACCCAAAGTGGTATGGGACACCTTGGGTAACATGAAATGAAAATTAAATATTCAAAGTGGTATGGGACACCTTGAATATCTGACCCTATCAACATGTGAGAAATGTATGGGAATACCCGGAATGGGGTCCGGTAAGAAGAAAACCCTCCAGGTTGGGGACTGGTTAAAGTAAGCCCTCCGGGTTGGAGACCGGTAAAAGTAAGCTCCTCGATGCATCGATAGTTCTCGAGACAGTCAGATTGGGTTTTTACCCTTAGGTCATGGCACAAGGCCTTGACACAGAGATCATGAGTCCTTCAGCATACATTTCTTTGATTATGACCAACCTAGTGATTATTCCGATTAGAGGAATAATCGTGGTTATAGAACCTTACCTATGAGTATCAGATTTAAAGAAAATATACAAGACATATGATATGGAAATGTTGATGCATGTCCAGTTTCTTCTCAGGATTTTTATTACAAATGTTGCATTACATTTATCATGTCATGATGTGTTTTTTTTAGATAATGCGCTTGTGCGCGACTCTGATAATGTTTACCCCTTGTTGTTCATGCACACCTTTCTTGTTTATGGACACTTTACTTCGTGCAACCCATGCCTTTTTATTATTATGCTTATCTTGTTTGCTAAGTGAGATACCGCTAAGTGTTTTAGTGCATACGTATGAAGTACTTTAACTCTGATGTATCAACCTTTGTTTAGTCTTGAAGTTTTTCTTTTAAAACTTTCTAAGTATGGAAAAGTATTTTTTTCAACGTAGTTTTCAAAAGCTGTATTTAAGTATTTTCAAAAACCCCTTACTGAGTATTTCAATGCTCACCCTATGTTTTATGTTAAATTTTTACAGGTTGATAGAGCCTTTCCAAGACTTGGATGTTTGTTCTTAGCTCATAAATAAAGACGCAAAGCTGTTGTCTCTGATTCTCCAGGATCTAAACCAAAAAGTTCCTCCTGATGGGTTATGACGTGTGTCTTATTTGTTTCATTTGTACGAAATAAATTGCACACCATAACCATAGCACCGGATCTGGGCTACCGGGGTCGGGGCGTCATATAACCACAGGCCCAACAAAAATTTCATGTTCGGTCCCTAGACCTAAACACTTCCCAAGGAACACGTGGTGATCTGGACTTATGTCTTCATTCACGTCGGGTTTCATAATCACCTTACCATGTGTCCCCCGCACCCCTTACCTATCCTTGGTTCGAGTTCTAAGACCTTAAACTAAGACCCGTCTTCCAGAACAACGTACGGTTTGATTCCCATCCTCATGGGATACGTAGAGACACCCAAGCATTTCGCCTTGGGTCCAGCCCCAAGAATCATAAATCCTATTCCTCCACATTTCCGTCCCCTTGGCCTAACCCCTTTTGGGGAACCATGTAACTGCAACTTTGCCCTGAACAAGTTTGGGATGCCCCACGATGACATTGGTAAGCGATAGATCCCTCGCCAGAGAGGTCCTGTCTAAAAGTAGGAATGATCCATGATAAGAATGATGCACCCATCTAATGTGCTTCCACCATGGTTGTGTAATTTAGAGAGTGTTGGATTATGTTCGAACAAACCATCACTCCACATTCCACACTTTACGTGCCCCTTATTCGGATCCTCGTCCTCTTTAATGTCTAAGGGAACCCCCTAACAGTATGGCTGCTCAACCTATGGCCCGCCTGTTATCCTGGGCCAACGTTCTGAAAAGCTAAGGGATGACATTTTGAGTCAAGTCCCGTGTTTCGAATGTGGTCAGCAGTCGGACCTCATTTTCTATCCCCATTCCAGGCTAACACAATTAGGATACTATGTTTTGAATGTGGTTAACAGTTATTCTTTATTGTCACGCCACCCCCACAGTGTTCTGAATCCTGGGTATCGTGATTCAAACCTTCCATTCCCATCTGTTTGGATTGATTCCAGCGCCCTTGGTGTTATCCCGTTTGTGCACAAGAGCACACCGAGAAAAAGGTAATTCGGTTATTCTGAGAGCTTCATTATCCAGTCAGGTCTCTCCCATTTCCTCCCAAAAATCTGGGCCGGTTGTTCAAACCCCAGATGCCTGAATCTTGGCTTGCACTCTTACATTTGGATGGGGTGATAAGGTGGTCATCCCTTGTTTCTCACATCGGGCCCGACCCATGTGAGCTTAGGGAATGATCTTTGGACTCTCCATGAATGTCACAAGAATGAAATAAACCAATACAAATAATGGAACTCATGCAGGTTATGGCATCAAATGATCAAATCGTGAAAGTAGGTTTGAGGGTTAGTAATCATTACAGTACCCGAGGGTTGTTTCCCACCATGGATGGGTTAACCTCGTCAAAAGAGCATAGCAGCTCTGCCACCCTCTGGTCGGTGTCGTCCAGGAGTTGCTGCCACCTATTCAGCTCTTTCTCCTCTTCGGCAGCGATGAGGCAGAATTCACCGGTCGCGATCTGGGCCTGTTCTACATCGGTCAGAATGATGGTCATCTCCTTAGAGGCTCGCTTCATGCCTTCTTCGATCTCCGCCAGCTAGGCCTCCAACTGCGATACGAGCACTGATTGTGTGTCAAGGGAAGTGGAATGCTCATTTGCCCGGGCCTGCACCTGTTGAACCTCATCTTCAGCCCCCTGGAGCCTCTTGATGTTTACCGCTCTCCTCCACTGCCATCCAACACTAAGGCCAATGTCATACTCCCGAATATTTTCCGCCATAAGATCTCGGATGAGCATGTGAGGACATTGGGCATCCACTCCCCCAACACAAAGTTCACGTAGTCGCGAGTGAATTCTGTCCATCTCATCCAACCATAGTGATTTGGGGTGTCATCAATGAACCACTTGATCCACTTCCATGATCGGTGAAAGACTATTCTGTTGTCCTATTCATCATAGGCCATATCGTCCCAGTCAGCATGATTGGCGGGCTCATACACGGGGAATGCCCCCAGGAACTCTTCAGTAGGGTCCATGTCTGGTGTTTGATCGGGCATGGCGGGACCTGGACTATCTGATCGATCCTCATCATTGGATCCTACATCAATGATCTTAGGTTCAGCCCCACTGATGGTCCCAC
Organism: Viscum album; assembly: GCA_963277665.1. Taxonomy (NCBI): domain Eukaryota; kingdom Viridiplantae; phylum Streptophyta; class Magnoliopsida; order Santalales; family Viscaceae; genus Viscum; species Viscum album. The sequence continues at coordinate 1,423,988,760 of OY728143.1, forward strand.
CAGTGATCGGTAGTGCCACCACTTGGTCGGTTTGGTGCTCCTCCTCCATGATCATCGGTACTCCCCTGGGAAGGACATCGTAAGAAGCCCCGACCAACCTCACCAAGGCGAACCACGCCATTTGAAGAACTGTATGTGCTAAAAAAAGGGCATGGACATCAGTAAACATGGTTAGGGGATGAAAGTCATAAAATTGGTAGAGGGGACTTACAGAGATTGAATTCCTGGACTCGTTCTTGGGTTAATGTCATCGGGACCTTGAAGCGTGGCCCCCCGTATATGGTCGGAAGGTCTGAAAACTTCATAGGGGGCGCCTTAGGTATCCTAGCTCCGCTGGACACAACAATAGATATGGCGGAAGGTGTAGATCCCAAAGGTCCCACATCTGCATCCATTGAGGGATAAGAATGAGTTTTGTATATAAGACTCTCCTGTAGGGTTCATATGTTAAGAAGGAGTCTGGAACGACCTTAAAGCAAGTCTCAGAGGAGGGGGTCTCAAATTTTTTACCTCAATGGCCACTGTGAACTCTTCGAGATCTGAGTCTTGATCTCCAAATTCACCCTCCTCCAACGGGCTCCCTCTCCCGGCCTCATCTCCCCAGGAGGACTCTTCTTATTCTTCCGGCAGGGGGAAGCGCTCTCTTAAATCAGTGGCCAACAACAGCGGGGGAGTAGTGTGGTCCAGCAACACCTTGACACAGTCCGTCATTGGACTAGGGGAACCCCGGGAATGCACAAAGTCCTCTAGCTCTGCCAGGTACCACTCCGCCTCATCCTGGGGTACCGTAAAGCCAGCCCAGATAGGGCTTATCCCCAGTAAATCCATCCCGAGACGGTTCAGGTGCTACCACAACTCGGAAGGGTCGAGGAATTGCCTATTGACTTCCCAGATGTCCCAGGCCTCCAAGAAGACAGCATCCTCCGGTATGTCAATATTGTGCAGTGATGTGATAGTGTTTTAATGCTCTTTGCCACATCCTTTTTCATATTTTTTTTTACTTTTTAGTATCAAACCATTGTATTTTGGGGTAATTTTTATATATTGTTGTATTTCATAAATTATATTATAAAAAAATGTGTTTATGTATTAAAAGTGTGGTGTTGTTGTTGTTATTTTTTATTGTTTTTCAATAATAAAAATAATTTGTTATTTTAATTTCATTTAATTAATTATTTATGTTATTAGTTTTCAAAAAAAATTAATTCATTAATTAAATTGATTAATTCTTTCTTCTTTAAATTGTAAATAAATAACTCATTTTAGTTTTTAGTCTTTTAATAATTAAATTCATTATAACAATTTAACTTTATTCATTTAATATTTCTTATTCATTAATTTACTTTAATAATTCTTTAATTAATTGGTTAATTATCTCAATAAAGTAATATCAATTGTTTTAATTTGTTCTGAATTCATTTGTTTATAATTAGATTCATTATTTTAAATAAATCTTAATTAATTTTATTATTTAACTTTGTTTTATTTAGTTTTTAATTCCTTTATTTTTAATTTAATTTATTAACTGATTAATCTATTTTTAGTTTTAATTAATTATTTAGTTTTAATTAATTTAATTGTTGTGTTTGTTTTATAGGTGTTGCCGTAAACCGCAGTTTCTTCACCGCGGTTTCTTCACAGTCATCGTGCCACTGTATTGCCTTACTGTCTCACACTCATTGTCTCAACATTTCCACCCATCTGGAATGATGAATGTCTCACCATCCTCCTCACTGTCTCACCATTCCACACCCAACACCCTTGTGGAACGGTGGCTCTCTCACCATTTCAAAAACCAGCCACCGTCACTTTTCCTTTGCACAACTCTTCCACTGTTCCACTCATCCATCTCCACTCCCACCGTCATGGAAACACACAACCTCATAGAAGCTTCTCCACACACAAACCACCGCAGCAAGTTGAACAACAGCAGCACAACAATTCACAAAACACGCAGCAAATTCTCAACAAAAAATCAAAACCATATTGGAATGCATAACAATCGTAGATTCAACACCAGCCGCAAGAATAATTAACCTGGACCAAACTCTGGAAATAAACCAAATTGGATAAAAAAAATTCAAATAGCCTAATTTCATAGCAAATCAGAACCTAGATCACCGGTCCACTGCTACCCTAACATGTGCGCAAACTACAGCACCCCGCCGCCTCTGCTCTCGATCTACAGCTGTGTCGTCCGAAAATCCCCACGAGCAACCCGAAGCCGGACTCGCCCTGCTCCTGCAACGCACCACACGGCCACGACTCCTTCTCTTCATGCATCCTCTATCCGAGCCTGCTTCCCCTACTTTTCTCCCTTCCGAACCTCACCAAACAGAACCACCCGAAGCCCGCACCACCACCTACTCCGGCCTTCCCTACCACCTCGCCGCCAATCCCCTTGCTCCACCACTGGAACCCGCCCCTGCCTCACTGTCTCTCCCTCCTCTATCCCTCTCCCTCAAAGTTTCCACTGCTCCCTGATTTTCTCCTAACCCCCCTCTTCATTTCTTTCTTATTTTTTTAATTTTTATTATATTTTATTATATCATATAATAAAATATATATATATATATATATATATATATATATATATATATATATTATGTATTATATATCATATACAATACTGTAATAATTATAGTTATATTAATGAAAGTATAAAAGCTTATATATAATATAAATATGTCATAATAATTTATGTTATTAAATAAATATAATAAGCATTAACATATAATTTTAATAATAATATTAGGTATTCTATATATATATATATATATTAATAAGTATTTTTATTAACTAATCTAAGTAATAATATTAATATATAGTTTTTTTTAGTTTCATTTTATTTGTTTAACTTGTTTGGATTTCTCTATTATTCTGTGCAGGGGGAGCTAATCATAGAAGCGGTGATAAATAAATCAGTTCACGAAAAAGGTGTAAGAATATTCGCAAGTTCGTTGCAGGGGAATTGGGTATGATCACTGAGAGTTAAAAAAAGGCTGGTGATGTGCACATAAAAGCGCGCCACGTGGATTTACTGCTTGTCAGTTTGCCTCTATTTTTAGTTGAGTTTTTCAGAATAAAAGAGGACCCTCGACTCCTCTATTTGAGGATAAGGAGTGAAGGCCAAGACTAGGGTCGGGGGAGGGCACCATTCCATGGTGGGGGAGGAGACTCAACCACCATTCACGCACCATTCCATACCACTTCACCGGACTGGAACTTGTCTTCGACCTGGAGACATGTTCCCGCTCCTCCATTTCCTCCATCCTCCCTTCTCTGTTTTGGGTGTTTTACGTTGAGTCTGTAAATACTCTAATAGTGTTTCATGTTTAGTTAATTGAATTGTGATGTTTGTTTCATTTTTCTTGTGTTGTTCATTCATCATTACTTCGTTTTGTGATCTCCAATCTCTAGAAATGGAGATCTAACTTGCGGTGTTGGATCCAGGTTAAGGAACCCAACACTATCTGGAGATCCGCACATTAATGCGATCACATTATTTTTATTCACCCTGGTAGATCGCATCTGCGAATTAGATTGAGTGAGAGAAAGATCTTGCGTAGGACGATTTTTCACTATCTTGTTTAATTTCTTCTCCCATTCCTATCTTGATTTCTCGAACTGAGAATCAAGATTGGTTGTGCGACGTGAAGATATTAATGGAATCCTTCTGGTTTGTGATAATTTTTTTTCCAGAATGACTTTGTTGAGTGAATCACCTTACAGTTCGGAGGAACACTTGAGTATTGAAGAACTTCGATGCTTGAGTGTTTAATTTCTAGGAAAGATTGGTGTGTGATCCAAGACATCGGTCATGCACTGAGCGAATTTCATAATTGTTGATTAATTTCTTAAGTTGATCTTGGATAGGGAGTAGAGGGTGAATTAACCTGGGTCTGGCCTTGTTCACACTAACTTTTGTCTTATGTGTCTTGGTATCATTTTCTTGTTATGTGCCTTGTTTTGTGTCTGTGCCTACTCTCTTTTATTGGTTTTGTCCTATGTGTCTATGTTTTTTTTGCACTTTTCCATCATTTTTTCCCTCTCCACTGTGCTCTTCAGCATTGATTAGTGATTTCTTAGGAGTTGTGTTTTTCTATTTTCAAAATATTAAAAAGAAAACAAAAAGATTTTCAGAAAAACCACTTAGGCTCTTGACACTGCTTCCTTGAGAGCGACCCCGAGGTTAGCCATTGTGTTATATCTTGAGTCTTTATAAATTTAAACTTGATCGTCCTTGCGATAAGGACTCCTATAAAATCTTGGCATCATTTCCGGGGAGGCAACGAGTGTCTCAATGGTTTTTCCAATTTTTATTTTATTTTAAAACAAAAAAAACATATAAAAACATATAAAAATATTAATAAAAAAAATCACACACACAGTGATGTACTCTAAAAAATCTGATATAGTGTCGTTGTTTGACCCAGTTCAAGAACTTAGGGAGGTTGTTGCAAAATTTCAAAGTTGGATGCATGAAAGACAACATCGAGACCTTACTGATGAGGAGACAATTTATTCTCATGAGATCATGTAGTTGATGCAACAAGCCATGGATAATGTCAAAGGCTACCAAGAAGAAGGTGTAATACCACCACCTCCCATTGAAGCCCAATATCCTGGAAAGTCATTGAGAAGGAAAGAGAAAAGAAATAGAAGAAAGAAAAATTTGGAGTTTCCCAACTTTCATATAGATTTTTCCTTGGAGTCAAGGCTGGAAATTCTAGAACAAATTTCCGAGGATTTTTTCAAGGGATGACAGGAGATGGAACTTGCAAAGACTCATGATGCTGGGCATTTCTTTGATGATCATTTTTTCCCTAATTTCCATTCTAATGATTTTTCTTGCTATAACTATTCTAATGATTTTTCAATGCTTCAACAGTTGGAGCCAACACATGACATCCTATCACTCTCCTTAGAAGATTCAGCAAGTTAGGTGGTGTGTTTTGAAGAGAGGCTGGAGGAGGTTGACTACCTCGCTCTTTCCCCAGACCCACTCCTAGGATCACTATTCTATCACGAGGAGGAACAAACATCATTGATAAAGGGAGTTAACAATTTTATGGAAGAAGCTATATTTTTATTCAACATGGATTACATCGAAGCTAATTTTAATTATGTTTCTCCCTGTGTAGGTATTGAAGATGCAATACACCTTTGTGATTTCCTGGAGAGTGAGGGATATGTGGTTTCATCTTCTGAAGAGTTAATGGAACTTCCAATTCTGGATGACACTTCTAGTTTGGGAGTTATTTTTGAAGATTAATTATTGGAGTTGTGCACTAGAATAGAAGCGGATGATGACACAATAATTGTTTTCCAAGAGAAAATGTTTTATTGGATTCAACTATAAGACAAGTCACATCCATGTTTTCCAACATTTCTAACATTACAACTTGTGCACACTCAACCTCAAGTGACTAAGGTTGGAAGGAATCACACATGTTGGTTCCTGAGCTAGAATCCAAATCCCCCATCCGACTGGGGTTGATCCGAGAACTGTCCAGCTGTGGACAGTCAAACTACAACACCCCCTGGGGGGTTATCCCAGGATTATCCCTTTTCATTTCCTGCTTTAGTTTCCTTTTTCATGTTGTTTTAATATGAGTGTTGTTTTCTTAGGACAATAAACTGTTAGTAGATTCCACGTGGCTATCATCCAAGTCTCAAGGGTCGAACTCACTAGATTAATGGATAAAACTCCCTAACTCCCACTTTGTATCTGCTTTTTATTTGAACTTAAAATCTTGAACACCAATGTTAAATTGTTTCATCATGTAGGTGCCAAACTGGAGGAACCGGAGTTCATCCACAAGGAAAATAAAGGGAGACATTTAAAAATGAAATAAAGATTCCATTCAGGAAAGTAATACTTTAATTCTACAAGTTGTTTCAAACTACTCATTCATTTTGTGCACTGCTGTGAATTAAGTGTGGGGGAGTCCCCTGAATTTAGGTGAAAAGTAAATTGTGCTTCTTTCTTGGGTATTAGCTTGCTAATATATACTTAGTTGAAAAAGTATTTTGAGTTTCATTTTTAAACTTGCTATACCCACCATTTTTATTTTAATTATGTTGTTGTTGCACATCACTGTTAATCATGCTACTATTTGAAGTACCTTGATAAAATATTTTGTCTGGTCGCAAATTCAAAGAATGAACTTTTCAAAAGGAAATACACTTGTTTACTGGTGATGGTTGGTGGCGTTGGGTTCTTCTGTTTTTGTTTTTTTGTGTTTTTATTTTTTTTTCTCTTTTTTGTGTGGCAAAGAAATTTTTTGAACCTCATTGCTACCCTTCCATACCCTATTTAAGTCGAAATGTCCATCAATCATGAACTTCAACTGTCTTCCACCTTAGAATTCAACATTGGGGAAAATTTTGGGTTTTAAGTGTGGGGGAGAGGGGTCATTCTAGTGTCATTTCAAATTCCCCCTTCTTGAACCTGAGTTTGAATCTAAGTTTGTGGTTGTCCTGAGTTTGTGGTTGTTTAAAATGGTTGATTTTTTTTTTCAAAAAAAGGGTTCAAAATTCCTTCAAAATTTTCAAATTATTTCATCAATTTATTGTCATTGGAGGTTCAATGGTATTTCAATTATGACTTGTTTAGTGGATAACTATTTGCTGGTTGTTGAGAGTGGAATTTAGTCAAAAACTGTTAAGCATGAGTGATTGCTGAGTGTAATTGTTCATTGCCTTTATGAACTTTTCTGTTTAGGAATTGAGGATGGGAGTGTGACAGAATAGGTATTTTGTAGTAAGGATCACGACTTAGAGTAACTAGAAGTTCTAACTAGAACCTGGGGGACTAACATTTTAATTAAAAAATATTCAACCACTTTAGGAAGTCAATTCGAATGATTATTAATTAATTTCTTTGTAACTGGAGTAAAATGAAAAAAATGGGATCCCATGGTGAGTATTTGAGACAAGGTGCACCGGGTGTGTTTCTATGAATAAATAAAGCCAATTTCAATCTTAATAAGTGCTTTCCATAGTGATCTGCACATGGTATGGCTGGGAAAGATTAAAATAAAGTGCCCTTGTCAAAAATGAACTCATTAAGTTGAGGGAAATTTTGAACCCAAATGAAGAAGGGAGCAATTGACATGGTTAATTTTCATTTGAGTTGAATCAGTAAAGTGACAAAATTAATGGACTTTAATTTTTGGAACTTGGGGGAAGGTGAGAATGGAAGGTGCCCTTGGTTAAGTTTTGAGTTCCATTTCATCTAACCTGTCAGCACTCCTTGAATCAGAATTTGAATTGGAAATTGAAGTAGGACAATTAATGAGTACACATGGGAGGCATTAAATACTTAACAATTTATAAATTTGTGAGGCTTTTGACTTCTAGTGAGTATTTAAAGCTATACAGGACATTATTTTGGAACACCTTTGGATAGTTTGACCCATTGTTTGTTCCTGCTCCTCTTGATATTAAAGTTTAATCATGTACTTTTTGAAGTGAAACTCACAAAACATCTTTCTATTTTAAAGTTAAAGGAATGTGCTTGTTTTAGGGCAAACAAAGTTTTAAGTGTGGGAGAATTTGATGTTGCAGTGTTTTAATGCTCTTTGCCACATCCTTTTTCATATTTTTTTTACTTTTTAGTATCAAACCATTGTATTTTGGGGTAATATTTATCAATTGTTATATTTTGTAAATTATATTATAAAAAAATGTATTTATGTATTAAAAGTGTGTTGTTGTTGTTATTTTTTATTGTTTTTCAATAATAAAAATAAGTTGTTATTTTAATTTCATTTAATTCATTCTTTATGTTATTAGTTTTCAATTTTTTTAATTCATTAATTAAATTATTTATTTATTTATTCTTAAAATTGTAAATAAAAAACTCATTTCAGTTTTTAGTCTTTTAATAATTAAATTAATTATAATAAATTAACTTTATTCATTTAACATTTCTTATTCTTTAATTTACTTTATTAATTCTTTAATTAATTGGTTAATTATCTCAAGAAAGTAATATCAATTGTTTTAATTTGTTCTGAATTCATTTGTTTATAATTAGATTCATTATTTTAAATAAAGCTTAATTAATTTTATTATTTAACTTTGTTTTATTTAGTTTTTAATTACATTATTTTTAATTTAATTTATTAATTAATTAATCTATTTTTAGTTTAAATAAATTATTTAGTTTTAATTAATTTAATTGTTGTGTTTTTTTGCAGGTGTTGCCGTAAACTGCGGTTTTCCACGATCACGTGCCGTGGTTTCTTCACGGTCACGGTGCCACCATATTGCCTTACTATCTCACACTCACGGTGTCACCGTTTCCACCCATCTGGAATGGTGACTGTCACACCGTCTCTCCTCACTATCTCACTGTTCCACACCCCAACACCCTTGTGGAACGGTGACTGTCTCACCGTTAAAAAAACCAGCCACCGTCACTTTTCCTTCGCACCACTCTTCCACTGTTCCACTCCTCTATCTCCACTCTCACCATCATGGAAACACACCTCCTCACACCAGCTTCTCCACACACAAACCACCGAAACAAATTGAACAGCAGCAACACAATAGTTCACAAAACACGCATCAAATTCTCAACAACAAATTAAAACCAAATTGAAATGCATAACAATCATAGATTTAACACTAGCCGCAAGAATAATTAACCTGAACCAGACTCAGGAAACAAACCAAATTGGATCATCAAAATTCAAATAGCCTAATTTCATAGCAAATCAGAACCTGAATCACCAGACCGCCACTACCCTAACATGTGCACAAACTAAAGCACCCCGCCACCTCTGCTCTCGATCTGCGGTTGTGTCATCCGTGATTCCCCATGATCAACCCGAAGCCAGCCTCACCCTCATCCTGCTTCACACCGCAAGGCCATGACGCCTTCTCTCCACGCATCCTCTGTTCGAACCTGCTTCCCCCTTCTTTTCTCCCTTCCGAACCTCACCAAATAGAACCACCTGAAGCCCGCACCACCACCTACTCCGGCCTTCCCTACCACCTCGCCGCCAATCCCCTTGCTCCACCACTAGAACCCGCTACTGCCTCACTATCTCTCCCTCCTCCATCCCTCTCCTTCAAAGCCGTTGCTGCTCCCTGATTCTCCCCTACACCCCTCTTCACTTCTTTCTTATTTTTTTTTAATTTTTATTATATTTTATTATATCATATATTACAATATATATATCTTACATTAAATATCATATACAATACTGTAATAATTATAGGTATATTAATAAAAGTATAAAATCTTATATATAATATCAATATGTCATAATAATTTATGTTATTAAATAAATATAATAAGCATTAACATATAATAGTAATAATAATATTAGGTATTATATATATATATATATATATTGGTAAGTATTTTTATTAACTAATCTAAGTAATAATATTAATATATAGTTTTTTTTTGTTTCATTTTATTTGTTTAACTTGTTTGGGTTTTTCTGTTGTTTCGTGCAGGGGGAGCTACTCGTAGAAGTGGTGATAAATAAAGCAGTTCACGGGAAAGACACGAGAATATTCGCGAGTTCGTTGTAGGGGAATTGGGTACACTCACTGAGAGTTAACAAAAAGGCTGGTGACATGTACATAAAAGCACGCCATGTGGATTTACTACTTGTCAGTTTTCCTTTGTTTTTAGTTGAGTTTTTCAGAATAAAAGAGGACCCTTGACTCTTCTCTTCGAGGATAAGGAGCGAAGGCCAAGACCATGGCTGGGGGAGGGCACCCTTTCACGGTGGGGGGATGAGACTCCACCACTGTTTACACACCATTCCATACCACTTCATCAGACTGTAACTCATTTTTGACCTAAAGACAGGTTCCCGCTTCTCTATTTCATCCATCCTCCCTGCTCTGTTTTTAGTGTTTTACATTGAGTCTGTAAATACTCTCATAGTGTTGCATGTTTAGTTAATTTAATTGTGATGTTTGTTTCATTTGTCTTGTTTCGTTCATTCATCATTGCTTCATGTTTTGATCTCCAATCTCTAGAAATGGATATCTAACTTGTGGGGTTGAATCCAGGTTAAGGAACCCACCACAATATGGATATCCGCACATTAATGTGACCACATTCTTTTTATTCACCTTGGTAGATCGCATCTGCGAATTAGATTGAACGAGAGTAAGATCTTACGTATGACGATTTTACACTTTCTAGTTTAATTTATTCTCCCCTTCCTATCTTGATTTCTCGAACTGAGAATCATGATTGGTTGTGCGATCTGATGTTCTTAATGGAATCCTTCTGGTTTGTGAGAATTTCTTTCCAGAATGACTTTGCTGAGTGAATCACCTTGCAGTTTGGAGGAACGCTTGAGTATTGATGAACTTCAATGCTTTAGTGTTTAATTTCTAGGAAAGTTTGGTGTGTGATCCAAGACATCGGTCATGCAATGAGTGAATTTGAGAATTGTTGATTAATTTATTAAGTTGATATAGGATAGGGAATAGGGGGTGAATTAACCTGGGTCTGGCATTGTTCACACTAACTTTTGTCTTCTGTGTCTTGGTATCATTTGTTTGTTATGTGCCTTGTGTTGTGTTTGCGCCTGCTTTCTTTTCTTGGTTTTTTCCTGTGTCTCTATGTTTTTTCTTCATTTTTCCATCACTGTTTCCCTCTCCACTGTGCTCTTCAGTACTGATTAGTGATTTCTTAGGAGTTATATTTTTCTGTTTTCAAAATATTTAAAAAAAACAAAAAGATTTTCCGAATGACCACTTAGGTTCTCAACACTGCTTCCTTGGAAGAGAACCCGAGGTTAGCCACTGTGCTATATCTTAGGTCTTTATAAATGTAAACATGACCATCCTCGCGACAAGGACACCTGTCACGCAACCGCTTCCCCGGAGCCTGGGTGGGTATCCTGCGGAATCCTCTCAGCGGCCTACCCTCTGGATGGCTCTGTTCTTCTGGAACCGTCAGGTCCGCTACCACTGCTAGATCTATGGATGATGCCTCACCCTCAACTAGTGTGGGCCTCACCGCCATGGTAACCCCGCCATCACGGGATGCCCTCGCTGCCTTCCGACCCTGACCCCGAGGTCGAGGAGGTTCGCCATCACCAACTTGAATGGTTGGTTGCTTCAGTATCTCCCATGGATAAGCCGCCTCCCAGCTTATGGCATACTCCTTCTCCAGCCCAAAGACGGCAGTAGGCAAAGGCAGTTCATTCCGTATCTTTCTGTCTCCCCGTGTGAACATGAGCCACATCTTCCTCATCACACATGGGTGTTTCTCGTGGCGCACCTCCAAATAGACCCATGGGGTCAGTCGCTGCATGCACCGAAATTGCCTTGGAAACTAGTGTGGGGTGTACGGCTCATAGAGGGGCTCACAGTCCACCCTTGCCACCAAGACTCCACCTCGAAAGGCTAGGAGATATGCCTAGTGCTCTTCTATTCCCTGGCCATCATCAGTGAATACCCTAACCGGCAATGAAAATGGGTGAAAATTGAACTCTTCTGCCTTCCACACCTGGTTTAGTATAAACAGTGTGGTCAACTTGGCCAGAAAGCTCCCCACGACATTCAGGATTGATGGGAGGAATTTTAAGCCTGGAATAGAGATAGGATTTGGGTATTCGTAAACCCCCCTAATATGTGCCGCTATCCACCCATACAGGATGTGGAATGGCCCACATACCCTATGCGACCTCTTCCCCTCACTAATATGCCACAACATCTTATATAGTTTGGCGAGCATTGAGATTCCTAGGTTGAACCGCCCTCGTATCGCCAATGTGGATTTCATGATAAATGTGCTTGGGTGTACTCCCATGTTGGTATCCCTCACCGGCAAGATCCAACCATAGATAAGAGTTGCGATAAATGTCGTCGGCCTGACTATTGGATGTTGATCAGTGCTAATACTAAACCTCCAGGTCTTCCACTGGCTTTCCTCCAAGAGTCACCAGTACGAGTTCTCCATGCCCCGTTGAGCTCCCTTCGGGCAAGTCCAAGGACTCGCCCAAAACTGTTGGTCTACCAGAAAATTTAGAAACTACTTGAACCACTGCTTAAAGTGGACATCTCTCACTGCTTCTTTGTCCCCTCCTGGCACCAGCTCCATCAATTCCATTCCCAGTTGTGACATCTACTCCGGATCCTCCCATGTGCTCGTGATAGGGAGAATTCATCGTACATAGCCCCCAGTATCGGGACCCCTGAAATCTGGTGGGAATCCCACAAGATAATACCAACCTCCTCATGGTGTAAATGGAAGGTAATGGTCTTTGACGACCACCTTCTCAACAGCTCTGGCATTAGCTGTTTCGGTTGATAGATGTGGAATTGGGAGGCCCAAGACACCTCATACAAACCCACTCTCCTTAGCTCAACTCCAAACACCTCACATGAGGTGCGTACCCAGTAGGCCCTGGCCCAATCGTCTGTGAAGTTCCCGCCCTGGTGCAGGTCCCATTCCTCAGACCACTCATTCCTCAGGTTCCTGAAAGATTCCTTCAGTATCATGTGGTATAGAGGAGAAGACGTCTCCGGCTGAAACGCCTTCCCATCAATGTTATTCAGGTGTTTGTATAGGAAGTTAGCAATGAAGGGTGTGAAGTCATCCTGGGTATGGCCATCCGTCACCCTGAACCATTGGCACTGGCACAACGTACTCCTAAACCAGTAAGCTGGTTCGTCCCTACTTACTTCAGGGATGAAGACGTCATCCCTTAGCCCGAAGCCATACAAAGGCAACCTATTACACAGTGGGTAGTTCTTCTGGCTCTCTGATAGCAGTGACACCAACGAATCATGGTCAGAGTGGCTTCGAATTAACTCTCCTAGACCCAGACAGTTCTCCATATCATCCCTCCGGGTGGCATCTACAAGAACCCCCTTGATAGCTTCTAGATGAGCCATTCAGTTTTAAAAATTGGATGATTTTCGAGTTGGTTTGTGATTCTCGTTCATATAGAGCGTTTGCGGAGAGCATTCACGAAGATTGTTCATCGAGTCCTACCTATGACTTCAAGCGCAAGATCACGAAGCGTTGTCGCGGAGTAAAAAACTCGTTGTGCGCCGCGAAGCAAAGACCCGATTCGTGGAAATCAATCTCAGATTATGTAGAGCTTTGTGAATCGAGAGCGCAAAAATATAATTTCACGAAGAGGGGAAAGGACAAAAGAGAGGTCAGCTCCCACTTATATAGGAGACAAACTTCATAGCTTTACAACGCGTCCATTTTGCAATGAGCTTCGTGGCGCACTTGGCCTGCACGACACCTATACACCTTGAGAGCCCTCTTCGCGATACAACTTCACAAATGACTGAGGATTTTGGAGATTGACCCTCAGACTTCGACCCTCGATATCTCTGAGTCTCCAAGTATGAGGGGGGGGGGGCATTTGTTGGCTCCAAAATGGGAGAAAAAGATGAAGAAATAGAAAGCCTCAAGGGGCTACCTCACGAAGACCTTTCTCAGAGCCCCAATCACACCATGAGTCACTGCAGAGCAAGGAGGGGGTAATGCTCCATGAACGCATTTGATGTTCGCGACCTTCCACGGAGCAAGGAGGCAGTAACACTCCGTGAACTCATTTTATGTTCATGAGCCGCTGCGGAACAAGGAGGCAGTAATGCTCTGCGACCACATTTGACGTTCGCGATCCCATACAGAGCAATGAGGCGGTAACGCTTTGCGACCACATTTGACGTTCACGAGCTGCCACAGAGCAAGGAGGTGGTAATGCTCTACAAACACATTTGACGTTCGTGAGCCTGCCATGGAGCAAGCTCTGTCTTCGCATCGAGTGAGCTCTGCTTCGCGATTCCTCTCCCTTATAAATACCAGAATCCCCCCAAGTCCTCGAGGTGGATAATCCAACCTTTCAACATCCTATCTCCTGAATCACGAAGCACATTCTTCTCTTCGAACCATGAGCTGTGTGAGGTACTTCTGCTCGGCGAAGTGCCTCCCATTTTCCTTGTTTTAACCCTGTATTTTGAGAGGGATGCCTTTCACGGAGCCTAAGGGCCTCTGCAAAGGAAGGGGATCTCCAAGGGGACCCAAGTCGTCGCAGATCATTTATGCTTCGTGAAACACCCATCATGTACACATGATCCACATGCCAAGGTAGGGTCACTATACTCCGGGAAGCACATTGCTTCATGATAACTTGCTTCGCGTGGCACCTTCTCTCCACAAGGCAATGCTCCACGGATGCCTTTCCACTTCGCAAAGAACCTCCTATATGCACCTCTACCCTATGCTTAGGCTGAGACACTCTACTTCATAAAGTACACCCCTTCGCAAGTTCCCTCCACCACTCAGAGCACCAGAGATTCACAAGGCCCCTACCTATGAACCCCTATCCTTTGCAATTCCTTTCCCCATGCGACCCTCTAGGTTTAAATGATGTGATTTCAAAGTCCCTTGGACGATACCGCCTGTTGCATTGCTTCGACTCATGCTTCTTTTCATAGGCATGCTAACGACTATTGATTCTTCTCATAGCCATGGTAACGTGGACCCCCCGATGGTTCGCTCCATAACACCCCCTATCCATGGAATTTCCTGTCCCCTCTCTACACCAAGGAGTAGAGGGTACCAATTATGTAAGTCTTAGGGGTGCGGATCAAAACCACCTTGTCCGAGCTGTAAGATGTTAAACTACCAAGCACCATCATCCTCAGTACATGATGTTAAACTGTGGCCCCACCCCGTGCCTTGCACGCAGGGTTCCCCCACCTTGGACATTCTCCACATCCACTGGTCTCCATGAGGATGAGATATTCCCTCACAGGGGATGATATCCTCCTTATCGGAGTAGAGTTTTTTCGTGGGGAGAGGGTAACCACCCTGGTGTAAGCCCCTAGGTTTTATTGCAGGAGGGAGCATCCCTGCCCCTCCTTTCTCCAGTGCCAAATCCCTCTCTCACTAGGTTTTGTCACCGTCGGGCCTCCATCCTGGAGTAAGTCCCAACCTCTTCGGGACGCTAACCACGAATAATCCCCTGTCTCTTCTTTGGTATACTAACTACATGTAAGCCCCACTCCACTTCCCACAGATGCACCTTTCGCGTCGTGATCGTTAGGATTCTGATATCTCTTGTTTCTCACAAGGAGCATGACTCATGTGGGATTAGAGTGAGCACCGACCATGACATATACTTTGGGCCACCTTAGAGCGTAAGCCCAAAATTCCACCACCTGAACTACATGGTCTTTGATCCTTGCCAAGGCAGGGTACGTAGGAAGTCTCCCTGAGGTTCAAGCCCACCAACACCCAGTCGTTCTGATCCCCTTTATGTCAGTTCACCAAACCCATCTGAACTATGTGGTCTTTGATCCTTGTCAAGGCAGGGTACGTAGGAAGCCTTCATGAGGTTCAAGCCCAACAACACCCAGTCGTTCCAACCTCCTTCACGTCGGTTCACCAAACCCTTATGAACTACATGGTCTTTGATCCTTGCCATGATAGGGTATGTAGGAATCCTCCCTGAGGTTCAATCCCACCAACATCTGGTCGTTCCGACCCCCTTCACGTCGGTTCACCAAACCCATCTGAACTACATGGTCTTTGATCTTTTCCAAGCTAGGGTACTTAGGAAGCCTACCTAAGGTTCAATCCCACCAACACCCGGTCATTCCGACCCCATTCACGTCGGTTCACCAAATCCATCTGAACTATGAGGACTTTGATCCTTGCCAAGGAAGGGTATGTAGGAAGCCTCCATGAGGTTCAAGCCCAAAAACCATTGGACCCCAGGTCCACCTTCACGTCGGTTCCCACCCACCTGAACTACAAGGTCCTTGATCCTTGCAAAGGCAGGGTACGTAGGAATCCTCCATGAGGTTCAAGCCCAACACCCAATAGCTCCGACCCCATTTTATGTCGGTTCGACCCCGTCCTGCATGATGTTAAACTGTGAGACCTCATTCAGTGGTAAGTCATTTCTATCCCCAATCACCAGTAAGCCATTGACACCCCCAATCAGTGGTAAGCCGTTGACACCCCTATCCAGTAGTAAGCTGTTGAAACCCTCATCAGCAGTAAGTCGTTGAACACCCCAATCGATGGTAAGTCGTCATCAGATGAACTATGTGGACTTTGATTCCCTGCCACGAGGATACATAGGAATCCTCTTCGAGGCTAAAGCCCAAAACCATTGTCATCCTCATGACAGTTCCATCCCATTCACCACCACCTTCACGAAACCTTCCACCACCCATCCTGATTCTTACCCGGGCCACCACATCTTGGTGGTATCATGACACCCCATTCCCTGTTCCATTTAACAGCATTCGGGAAGCCACCCACATGTTGGCCCCAATATCGGTGTTCCCTCCAGGGGGTTCCTCCATCTGATCCACTCTAGTCAGTGTTCTGATCAGTCCAATCCATCTCTATTGGACGTTAAACTTGCGGCATACCCCGTGTTAAACATGGGAAGCTGAGGAAAACCTTAGATTCATCCCCATGGCATATGATTCCCTGCATTCTATGTGGGATGCCTCGGGCTTCCACGCCCTCGTGAAGCCCTATAATAAGGGACAGAAGACAAACATGCCAATCTCCCAGTGTCCAGACACACCAGTGATGACCAATGTGACTACTCCCTTGACTGAAGGTTGCTTCCCTAACTGAACCCCTTGGAATGTCCTGATAGAAGTGGTGCAATTAACTCGTATCCATGAAGATATGGCACTAGAAAGAGTTTTAAGAACAATGTATTAAATCTATGAGGGAGACCCAGACTAGGTTGTTGGGCGGAGAAAAAGGGAGTGATGGCAAGAGGGGGGGTGAATTGCCTTTTAAAAAAGATTAAAAAATTAAAATCAAAGTTGAAAGTGCAGCGGAAATAAAGAGGCAAGATACAAGAATTGATAACGGAGTTCGGCCAAAAACCCGTCCTACGTCTCCGCTCCCAACTCAACCGTTGAGAGATTCTACCGCTTTCTTTTCAATGGTTGTAGAAAGAAACCCACTAGCCTTTTTACAGGTGAAGGCTAGCTCACCTATTACAGCTTGGTTTTATTGGTTGAGCAAGAACCCACTTACTTTTAATGGTTGAGTAAGAACCCACTAGCCTTCTTACAGGTGAAGGCTAGCTCACCTTTGATTCAAGCCTTTTGAAAGGTAAGGCTTGACTAAACTCTTCACACCTTGAAGGTGGTGTGAGAACCCAAAAGAATGGAGGATGAGAGAAAGAGGTGGGGTTTGTAGGTACAAACCCAATTTGATGCTCAAAATAAATAAAGCAATGAAAAACCGTATTGGGAGAAGCCTTGGGCGCCAATGGTTGATTGGAGTTGAAGACGTGCACTCCCAAGCTTCTTTGGTGATGCTCCTTGGATGTGGAATTGAGTTGGAGCGATTGGGGTTCCTTGGAAGAATCCGCCGGAGGTTAGCCAAATGATCAAAGATGTGTCTGTTGGCTTCCGTATGGCTTGGTTAGTGTTCCGGGGCTTCAAGGTCCTTTATTTATAGAGGGGGAACCCGCATATGGCCTTAGGGAGGCTTCGGAGCCGTTGGAGAGGCCTTCGGAGCCGTTGGGGGGAAAGTGGACCAGCCTGGTCAAAGGCCCAACGGCTAGTTTGACTGGCTCCACCGGCTGACCGGTGCAGAGCCACCGGTTGGCCGGTGTGTGCAAAATGGAGGAGGGCTCGGGCTCAGGGTCCACCGGCTAGCCGGTGCTGAGGCCACCGGTTGGCCGGTGCAAAGGCAGTAGCAACCACTATTCATCTGGGTGCCACCGGCTGGCCGGTGCTGAGGCCACCGGTTGGCCGGTGCTGAGGCAGTGGCTGGACTCTCGGTCTGGGCTCTACCGGCCGGCCGGTGCTGAGGCCACCGGTTGGCCGGTGCCCTGGACAGTGGAGAGCCTCCTGTCAAAGGTCCATCGGCTGGCCGGTGGTGAAGCCACCGGTTGGACGGTGGACTGATTTCAGTCCAGTTTGCCTTCTTTCTTACTTGGCCCAATACCTTGGCCACCTGAAATCATGCCTATCATCCAAAAACACTTAAAAAAATATTAGAAAAACAATAGAGTGATTGTGATCATGAAAATAAAACCTTGAGGGGTACGAGAGGTACAACAATCTCCCCCTATTTTGATGATCACAATCACCAAAACAAACAATGTAGAAAATGAAATGAAAATCATGCTTTAAAATATTTCTCCCCCAATCAACCAAGAATTTCTCCCCCTTTGTGATTATCAAAATAGCACGGGGCATAAAACTTGATTGAGGGAGATGTTGAAAAATAAGATAGAGATTTTAAACCAAATGAAATTTTTGAAATTTGAATTGAAAGTTTTGAATCAAAAATTTGAAATTGAAGTAAAAGTTTTGAAAAGAAAATTGAATAACAGTTTGAATTGAAAGTTTTGAAAAGAGAATTGAAAGTTTTGAATCGAAAAATTGAATAACAATTTAAAAGATTTGAAACCAAGTGTTGAAATTGAAAGTTTGAATCGAAAATTTTGAAATTGAAATCAAAAGGGCTTAAACGATCCTAACTCCCCCTAAATAAAAACAACAAATCACCGGGGAGAGGTTTTTGAAACCGAGACAAATTTTGGGCCGGTAAGACTCGCTAAGAGGGATTTTTCAATCCACACTTGTCTAGTGGCGGGTCTTCTCCTAAAAAATTCATCATTAAGGAAAATGGTTTTGGGCCTACCGTACCGGGCATTTTTACAATTGCACTCATAGATTAAGTGCCCGGGTTTTTTGCAATAATTACAAAATTTAAATTGAGAGCTCCCCCTTACAAAAATAGTAGGTGCATGGGAGGAGGAAGCTTGCTTGGAATAGCCAAGCCCTTGGATGGTCCTAGATACACGTTGGGAACCTAAGAGTTTGGTCAGATTTTGTTCCCCTTGGGTGAACTTAGCTAGGGATTCCCTTAGGTCCTTGATTGTTGATTCCAATGATTCAACATCGGGAAGGTTTTGGATTTTGAGGGTCAACTCTTCCTTCTCTTTGAGAAGTTGTTCTTTTTCGGAAGAGAGTTTTTTGAAATTCTTTTTTAAAGAAACAAATTTGGAAGAAAGTTCGTGAAAACCTTCCTCCAATTGATCTCGCGCATGTTGGAGATCCTCATAAGACATGTGATTAAAAGAATTTGTAGAACTAGAGGATGAGGAGTCGGAAGATGATACCTCATTACATGCCATTAGGCATTTGTTACCGTTGTCGCTCGAGGAGGAGGAGGAGGATGATGTGGAGGTATCACTCCATGTGGCCTTGAAAGCCTTCTTCTTCTCCTTTTTCTTGGCCTTTTTCTTGTTGAGTGGGCAATCGGGCTTGTAATGGCCTTTCTCGCCACACCCGTAACATTTTACCTTGGGCTCGGATTTTTCGTGGGGTTGAGCCTTGCGGGCCTTGCGGGATTTCTTCTTTTTGTGCTTCTTCATGAACTCGTGCATCTTGCGGGCAAGATTCTCCATTTCGGAATCGCCGCTTGAAGATGAAGAAGATGAGGAGGATGAGCTTTCTTCGTTTTGTACCTTGAAGGCGATGTTCTTTGGAACTTTGATCGGTTTTCCTTCCTTTTCAGCTTGCCTCCTCATGGTGATCTCATAGGTCATTAGAGATCCGATGAGCTCTTCTACCGGCATGTTTTTGATGTCCTTTGCTTCTTGGATTGCCGTTACCTTCGGAGCCCATGTGCTTGGAAGGATCCATAGGATCTTCTTGACCATGGTTTCTGCAGAAATATTATCTCCAAGAGATTTTCTACCATTGCACACGTCAGTAAAACGAGTAAACATTTCAGAAATAGATTCATTTGGATGCATGGAGAATGATTCAAAATCTTGAAGAAACATATCTAATCGAGTATCCTTTACTTTGTTGGTCCCCTCATGGGTAACCTTCAATAGTTTCCAGATTTCATGTGATGTAGTGCATGTGGAAACTCGATTGAACTCATTTCAGTCAAGGCCGCAATGTAGAGCGTTCATGGCTTTGCCATCAAGCTCGAAATTTTTAATATCGGCTTGGGTCCATTTGGATTCATCGGGAGAGGAGAGAGTGTAACCTTGCATGACAATTTTATAAATGGGATAGCCAATGCTTCTAAGAAAAGTGGTCATGCGGGTTTTCCAATAAGTGTAGTCGGTTCCATCAAAAAATGGAGCGCGACCCAAAGAAAAGCCTTCGGGGGCGAAAGAGGTTGATGCCATCACAATGGATCTTAAATTTGAAACCGGTGAAGGTATTACTCAAATTTTGCCTCTGATACCAATTGTTGGGCGGAGAAAAAGGGAGTGATGGCAAGAGGGGGGGTGAATTGCCTTTTAAAAAAGATTAAAAAATTAAAATCAAAGTTGAAAGTGCAGCGGAAATAAAGAGGCAAGACACAAGAATTGATAACGGAGTTCGGCCAAAAACCCGGCCTACGTCTCCACTCCCAACTCAACCGTTGAGAGATTCTACCGCTTGCTTTTCAATGGTTGTAGCAAGAAACCCACTAGCCTTTTTACAGGTGAAGGCTAGCTCACCTATTACAGCTTGCTTTTATTGGTTGAGCAAGAACCCACTTACTTTTAATGGTTGAGTAAGAACCCACTAGCCTTCTTACAGGTGAAGGCTAGCTCACCTTTGATTCAATCCTTTTGAAAGGTAAGGCTTGACTAACCTCTTCAAACCTTGAAGGTGGTGTGAGAACCCAAAAGAATGGAGGATGAGAGAAAGAGGTGGGGTTTGTAGGTACAAACCCAATTTGATGCTCAAAATAAATAAAGCAACGAAAAACCATATTGGGAGAAGCCTTGGGCGCCAATGGTTGATTGGAGTTGAAGACGTGCACTCCCAAGCTTCTTTGGTGATGCTCCTTGGATGTGGAATTGAGTTGGAGCGATTGGGGTTCCTTGGAAGAATCCGCCGGAGGTTAGCCAAATGATCAAAGATGTGTCTGTTGGCTTCCGTATGGCTTGGTTAGTGTTCCGGGGCTTCAAGGTCCTTTATTTATAGAGGGGGAACCCTCATATGGCCTTAGGGAGGCTTCGGAGCCGTTGGAGAGGCCTTCGGAGCCGTTGGGGGGCAAGTGGACCAGCCTGGTCAAAGGCCCAACGACTAGTTTGACTGGCTCCACCGGCTGACCGGTGCAGAGCCACCGGTTGGCCGGTGTGTGCAAAATGGAGGAGGGCTCGGGCTCAGGGTCCACCGGCTGGCCGGTGCAAAGGCAGTAGCAACCACTATTCATCTGGGTGCCACCGGCTGGCCGGTGCTGAGGCCACCGGTTGGCCGGTGCTGAGGCAGTGGCTGGACTCTCGGTCTGGGCTCTACCGGCCGGCCGGTGCTGAGGCCACCGGTTGGCCGGTGCCCTGGACAGTGGAGAGCCTCCTGTCAAAGGTCCATCGGCTGGCCGGTGGTGAAGCCACCGGTTGGCCGGTATACTGATTTCAGTCCAGTTTGCCTTCTTTCTTACTTGGCCCAATACCTTGGCCACCTGAAATCATGCCTATCATCCAAAAACACTTAAAACAATATTAGAAAAACAATAGAGTGATTGTGATCATGAAAATAAAACCTTGAGGGGTACGAGAGGTACAACATAGGTGACGAGTTCCGAGGAGTAATCCACGGAAATAAGAACCGATATCCCATAATCCTGTTTCGATCAAGAAGAAAATTTCCTTGAACAAGTGACGGCTGCCACCTGCCTTTGGAAAGCGGGAATGTGGAGCAAAAAATTTGCATCCTTCTATAATCAAGCAGGCGGACGCGCGCGCCCCAGCGAAAGCGTCAGAAACAATAATGTTGTTCCATTTACTTTCCAATAATTTCATTTTATGTAATTAAATTTTGTTAATAAAAGGTCTTAAATTTTGTTGAGTTTACTTTGTATAAACCTTTTTAATTTGCAAAAAATTCCACAACAACGACAACAGTATACCAAATTTCTGCTACCAGTGCATCCAGGTCCTCTGTTGTCGCAACTTTTAACAATGGTTCCGTGAATGACTGGAAGGAATATAAAGCTAACTTTGACTTAGGGGATGATCATGATAGAAATGACATCGGATGAGGTGGAACAATTATTCAATTTTCTCCAGCAGAGATAACTGGAGTGGGATCGGGCATGGAATGCACAATTTGAAATTGAGTAGCACAAAATAGCTAAATTATGGAATGCTCTCATTCTATCATGGTGATGCCTATTGAAGCTATAACTCAAGTTATAACAACATAGTTTATAATATATGATATTTGAGGAGGGGACTTCGTTAATGATGGAGGGAACCTCGACACATATAGTGGTGGCTGGAGAAATAATAGTGTAAGTTCACGATACACATATGGATGAAACGACTAAATTTTGGCATGATCTCATTCTGTCATGGTTATGTCGCAGTGTCAAATTTTTGGATATAAGGTATGATAAAAAAATAATTCCCCAAATAAAGATTTGGAAAAACAATTTCCTAATCTGGGGTGATTTGTTGAAGGAAGAGCACCTTCTAAAAAGGCGCCTTCTTTGTATATCTCCTAAAGAAGGCGCTTTCTAGGAAAGTGCCTTCTTTAGAGAGCTTTAAAAGAAGGTTATTTGTTGTTAAGTGCCTTCTAAAGAAAAACTCTTACGATGGAACCTTCTTAAGAAAATAATTTAATAAGGCACCTTCTCAAAAAGTGCCCACCCTTGAGCATTTTTCAAAAAAAATATTTTTATTTTTTTGTTTTGTTTATAAATAATATGATCGATTATGTAATTAATAATAAAAATTACAATTATAAATAGTTTCAAATAGTAAATATAAATAATGAAATAAATAATATACCAGAAAAGTCTGAACCAGGTGAAAGCCCGATCCCGAAAATTTATTAAGAAAAAAGTGCAAGTAAAGACAGTAGAAAATAAAAATGCTACATTACATCAAACCCATACTCATCCCTCTCCCTATCATCGGATAACTCATCACCAGGATCAGCTGTCTCCCATTATGAAGATTCATACCTCCGCATCATCTCAAGATACATGTTTTTCTTCCTAAGCATCTCCTCAGACATCTTCTCCTTGATTGTCCGTTTCCCACTATGTCCATTATCCATCTTAGAAGACCCTCCCCTTCGCTTGCCACTGTTCCCATTTTCATGAACAATTTCTTGTGACCCTTCATTCTTGTAAGCAGACCTCGTCGCCATTGGTTTGGGTAGGTCCGTATAGTCCCTCCGTGTCTTCCTCCTACTTTTGGTTTTCCCCTCCACCTCCTTGCTTAGGGGATCATGAATTCCATGCTTGACAACATCAGTGTAGGATGCTTTGTAATTATGGAGCTCTTCTTCTTGCATGGGGTAACCATGTGACTCCACAACACATCCATGGTCAATCTTAATTATTTTATTATTAGTTTGGTTAATAATAATATTATTGTTAAATATAAAACATATAAAAATATAAAAATATTATTATTAAATATAAAAAAGAAATTTATTATTTATTAAAATAATTAATATTTTATTTTTATAAGAAAGTAAATTACAAACATATTATTAGTAAATATTTTTATTATTAAATAATAATTATACACATATAATCATTTTTACTTAATAATTATTTATCATCAATAAAATTATTAATTATATCATTATTTAGTATTATTAAATTCTTAAATAATTAGATTATATATAATATTTATAATTATTATTTAGTTATTTGTTTATTATTTAAATATTAATTATATTACTATTATGGTTATTATAAATTATTAATAATTGTATTATAAACTGTTAATAATAAAAAAAATTATTTTCTATATTAAAATTTTAAATAATACTTATTTTAAATTATATTATTAATTAATTAATTAGTTACATTAAAAATTATGTTATTTACATCATTATTCATAATTATTGTTGTAATTATTCTAAAAAAATTAAAATATATTTTTGTGAAATCTTATAAAATCTGTTTTAGAACTATTTTTTATGTGTGTGAGTAGATGATGTGTCAATATGATGTGTGATGTGCTCAAACGGACTAAATAAGGAGTTCTTAGAAAATGTTGGTCTTTAAAAACGTGTTCCACAGAAGGAGATCAAGCTAAATGAGATTGGGTTGTTTTGAAATCAGACGAAAACAACTATAGATTGATGTATCAATTTTAAGAACTGACAGTGAATCAAATTGAGGTGTTGTTTGCCTGAGATGACCGAAAACACCATTTTAATAATTGAAAATGATAAATCATGTGTTTAACTATTAAAACCGTAGAAAACGATAACCAATTGATGTAAAATATTATGAAATTTTTCTTAGAACTATTTTTGACATGGGCGAGTAGACGACGTGTCAATCCAATGTGCGATGTGCTTGGACAGACTAAATAAGGAGTTGTTAGAAAATATCAATCTTTAAAAATGTGTGCCATAGAGGGAGAGATATACAAAATAGATTCGATTGCTGTGAAATCACATGACAACAATCATATATTGATTTTTGAATTTTAGGAACCAACAACCCGTCAAACTGATGTATCCTTTGCTTGAAAGGACCAAAAATATAATTTCATAAATTTGAAATGATAAAACATGCACTTAATAATTAAAACCACAAAAACAACATTCAATTGATGTTAAATCTTATGAAATCCTTTTTATAACTACTTTTGGCATGTGTGATCAGACAACGTGTCAATCTGACATGCGATATGCTCAAACGGACTAAATAAGGAGTTCCTAGAAAATTCTGATATTTAAAAACATGAACCATAGTGGGTGAGCTGGTTAAATGAGCTTGAATTATTGTGAAATTGGACAAAAATAACTATAGATTGACGTTTGAATTTTAGTAAATGACAACATTTCAAACTGAGGTGTTGTTTCCCTGAGATGACCGAAAATGAAATTTCAGTAATTTAAAACACTAAAACATGAATTTAACTATTAAAAACATATAAAATGATCACTAATTTATTTTAAATCATATGAAAGGTGTCTTAGAACTATTTTTGACATGTTTTATATGAAGGCGCGTCAATCTGACGTGCGATGTGCTCAAATTGACTAAATAAGGAGTTCCTAGAAAATGTTGGCCATTAAAAACATGTGGCATAGAGGGATAAATGGTTAAATGAGGTTGTATTGTTGTGAAATAATATGAAAATGATTGTAGATTTATGTTTGGATTTTAGGAATCAACGACACATCAAACTGAGGTGTTGTTTTCCCAAGATGACCTAAAATACAGTTTCAGTAATTTAAAATGCTAAAACATGCCCTTAACTATTAAAACAATAGAAAACAATCACCAATTGATGTGAAATATTACAAAAGGTGTCTTAGAACTATTTTTGACATGTGATAATAGACAACATGTCAATCCAACATGTGATGTTCTCGAACGAACTAAATAATGAGTTCTTAGAAAATTTCGTTCTTTAAAAACATGCGCCACATAGGGAGAGCCGGCCAAATGAGCTCAGATTGGTGTGAAATCACACAACAAAAACCATAGATAGATTTTTTAATTTTAGGAATTGACGATGCGTCAAGCTAATGTATCATTTTTCCGACCAATAAAGCAGTTTCAATGTAATGTGAAATTTAGTAGATTCATTTTTTTAATTAATAATTAGCAACAATGATTATTAAGTAATATATCTTATTAAACATAATTAAAATTTTGAAATCAATTAAATGTTAAAGTAACACATCCATATATATGTTAGGTATAGGGATGGGGGTATGAAGGAAATAAAAATATAGATGCGAAGGTTCATAACCAGGACCTCCTCAAATGTGAATGTAACACAAATTATATGCCTATGTGTATGTAAGTGTCCTCAAGTACTACGCCTCAGCTCTCTGATAGTACACCCATATCGACTAGTCCATCTGATAGGTTCTGGAGTGTGATCAGCTACAGGTCCAGGTGTGATGTCCTTATCTACAAGTCCATGTGCAATGTCCTCAGCTATATGTCCAAGTGTGATGTCCTCCGTAGTGGGTCTAGCAGGAGAACTAGAAACAATCTCTAATCCACTCAAGTGTTGTATAGGTAAATAGAAGAAAGTTGAATCTTGGAAAGGAAGATCATTGAGTGGAATCTCCCAACTGGTTCCCCAATCATAGGAATTTGGTAATATAAGATATGTAGATGGAATACAAATCGCAATATCAAAATAAATGGCATAACCGGTGCCCCACTCCAAAGAAGGGTGTGGGGGAATGTCTCAAATGATGCCATATGTGATGAGGAAGTTCCATTAGGTGGCTGGGTAGCCCAATCTGAAGAAGGGTGTGTGGGGAATGTCTCGAATGGAACCATGTGGGATGAAGAAGGTCAAGTTGGTGGCTATGTAATGGTATCTGGAGCCATCTAAGAAGTGGAGTGACACAAATGATGTCGGTGTAAAGGTCAATACTCATTAATGTATGATGTATTGATCATTACCTAAGGTGGAATGAGATGATAGTGAGGAGCACGATCTGACTATTGAGAGATGTTCTCAGCACTATGCATTGCACCTATCCTCGAACGAAGAACTGAACTGAACTCATCGATACTAAATACATCTCATGACTTGGGGGTGATCATATCACAGACTCATTCAATCCCATCACCCTAAAAAACATTATAAAATAGATTAATAAACTAATACTAAAGAATCAATAAGTTTGATAAAATTAAATTACCAAGGTATAATATGACCCTACAAGCTGAGTGACAAATCATCTGGTCACTTTCATATACCATAGCATGTACTCAATGAGGGGACTATGATGAAGAAATACTCTTAAATATCTAGATATGCAATAATTCTCATGTTAATCCCACATGGATTTTTATGGATCATGTATAATACGCCAATCTATATCCTATTTCCTTATAAGTCCAATACTGTACACCTCTGTAATCTGCCTCAGTGGCTCCAGAATAGGGTATCGATATCCGAACTGTCTCATGACCCAATCAGGTTGGTTCCCTCAACAACATGAAAATGGATCAATGACACCACATTAGTAAAATGATGCAGCCCTATCGTACAATAATCTTGAATATGTCTCAGAATCTCACATATATATGGAATCCAACTAATCTATACAAATAAATAAATTTGATTGAACATCAAACAAATAAAAAAAAATTATATAAACAGTGATTCGTGCATACATCATCAATGGGAAAATGATCAAATAGAAGACAATAATATGAAATGGAATGTGCAGGGATATATACATATGTATTTGAGTGGCTCCATCTATGAATATCAAGAAAAAAATTTTCAGAAATTATATAATTAGCATATGATTTTGGAAAAAGGGTGTATTAAAATTTGAAAGTACCTGCAAGAAAATGGGCCCATACACAATGCATCGAGTGGTAACTCAAAGAAAAATCAGGGTGCAAGAGTAGGGAATCTTATCCATGCCCATACATATAATTATAAATAATAACCACCTATCTTCTTTATATCCATGAGAGATTCCCTACACATATCTCTATATAGATATTTCTGACATGCAGAACCCCAACTATATCACCCAACATGTTCGAAATATCTAAGCAGAGGTAGGTGCATGAGATGAGAATATGATCCAGAGTGATCTGAAAATAAAGTACCTCCAATCAATTGCAGAATGTATGCTCAGGCATATCTCTACAATGTCACATCATCTACATCTGAATCAACAGGGAGAAAATGAGTGTCCTTCTAGGACATCCATAACCTTCCTCCTCAAAGGGTCCCTAGAACGTCTGGTAATGCTAAGTCTAAATATCTGTGTAAAATTTAATCCCAACTATATATCATCAGACCTGAAACAACATCTCCATCCATAGGATGGACTAATAATATAGAGGCATCTTGTAATGTAATCATCATCTCCCTCTATGGAATATGAAATGTATGTGTCTCTGGTCTCCATATCTCAACCAAATAATAAATAAGTAAACTGTTAATGGGTATATACCCACACATTCTCAACCCATAGAATTCAGACAGATGTAGATAAGGTATGATAGGCTCTAGTGGGATATTGTGGTGAAAGTGATGAGCCCTTTAGACTTTCAATAACTGATCTTCACCACTATCCCATAAATACTATGATATGTTCTCACTCTGTGTGGTAAGAAGAGATGGATCCTCTAGGATTGGATGTAGACGTGTGGATTCCATCTATGTAAATGGAAAAAGAAATGATAAAAATATAAATCTATTAAATAATATGTAAGTTGAGTGGAACAAAAACTAAGATAATGGAAATTATTTATCTAACAAACCTTTATACATAGAAAGTAAAAAAATTATAATAATCAATCCACTATAAAAATCAAGTAGGGCATGATGATGAACCCTCCATGTTATCATTTTGAGGACACTGTTGGTGATTATGTCCCTCTTCCCTACATGTGCCACATCATTAACATATCCCTTTATCCTGAGGCCAATCTATTTATTTTCTCATATGTGTGGATTTCAGATGACCTTTTCCATGTAATGATGGTAGATTCAGAATAGTAATTAAAATATGAAAAGGGAAATTTAATATTGATACATCTTCAATTGGGATCCACTCTATACGGTAGCAATTCCAAAATGGGTCGAGTCGATACATTGGATCAATGTAACTCTCCCATGAGAGGTGAAGATGAGCACATGTTGTAAGTACATGTGAGCAAGGCATATTGTATGCTTGTAAGTAACCACATTCATAGGTTCAGTTATCAAGAAAAACAGTCACCAATCGACTATCTTGAACCTATTCAATTTCAACTTGACTACCCATCCAATAATAATGGTGCAACTGATATGATGTGGAATGAGTTTGAATAACCTCAAGCTCTATTATAAAACTTTTAGAGTATCGATGACCATACAAAAGTTCTTTCTAAATGTCTTTTAATCTCTCAACAAAGTATTTGATGCATCTATAAAATGTCTAAGAAACAATACCCATGATTGGTAATTTTCTAACCCCCATGAAGATGCCATTAATGCATTCAAAAATGTTTATAGTCATGTTACCATATTTATTCCCTTCATCAAATTCCAATGGCCATTTTTGTTATGGGATGTTCATCAGGTATTTGTAGACATCCTCATTTAATCCTCTTATTTCTTATAGTATTTGGAGGAAAACATGTTGTCTTGGTTCATATGTTGTAAAGGCATGTGAGAAAGATTTAAAAAAAGTGAACATTGATATAAAATACAAATACGTACCGAATATGTAGAAAATATAGTCCAATACCTAATTTGATGATTTCTTTTTTCAGTTTTTCATTGTGAAACATTATATGTACATTACTTGAAATATGTCTCATGCAGTGTTGATGGTAAGCATTGGGGAAACCAACCATCATTCTCAATATTCACCGCTTCTTTAATAGCATGATCATGACACTAAATAAGGAATATCCTAAGATTATCAGTGACATGAACACATAGAAAAGATAGAAACAAACTCCAACAGTCCAAATTATCCTTCTCTACTATTGTAAATGCTAGTGGCACATGACTTATTTTTCCATCATGAGTGGAAGTAATTAAAAGAACTCCTTTATAATTTCCACATAGAAAATTTTTATCCACTTTTTTGAATTTTTTTCAGTGTGGGAATACTGCGATGCATGGAAGGAATGCCCATAATATCCAATGAAATTGGACTTTGTCTGTAGATACATGACCGTTCACCACATGCTCCACTGTTTCAAATTGATAAACAACCTGACCACTTTGAACCAATCACTCTATCCAATAATGAAACTCATGAAATTATGTTCCCCATCACCATAAACCTTATAAATAGATTTATACTTTGCAATCCATTCCTTCTTGTATGAGATTTTATATACATACTCACTCTCCATGAATTCCTGTATTAAATTGACACGAAAATCCTGATTAACTCTGATCATACTAATAATAATAGAGCATATGAATTTCAAGTCGAGTTATCTATGATTTTTTTTATCCTTGGATTAAAAAAAATTTGTGGTTCTGAAATTTTTTTAATTTTCCAAAAGTTGAATTTCAAACAAGGTAAGCTCACAGTTGCATCTTGCATGTGTCACCAAACTGTTGAAATTTTATATAAAATATCAATCTTGTCAACTCAGACATTAGATAACTGTAATGTTTCTTCTCATGGTAATTATTTATAACTATTTTTAATGTCTCTTTGCTATCAATTTTTTTTAACAAATAATTCATCATCATTACTTCCAACATTTCTATATTGTATAATACCTTGGAACTTGGTTATTGGTGTCACTATATCGCAATCAAACTCAAGAACCACTGGTGTAATATAATTTGATGTTTGAACCAGTCATGAATGTTGTATTTCTGGACCATTGGTTGGAATCATCTAATCTTCTCTGTTAGAAACTTCCTCATCCTCAAAATGATCTTCATAGGAACCATTGATTGCACTCATCTATGGATCATCTACAGAAAAGATGTTTTAGAAACATCAACATATACTGTCATCTGAATTTTTTTCTCTTCTATACATGTATTTTCTTCACCTGATCCACCTTGAACAACTGGCTCATTTGTAAACATATACCCCTCAGCATCATCTGATATGTTTTGTTCAATTTGAGTGGTATCTTCAATTATATTAACATAAATATACAATTACATCACACCAAGATTTTATTTCTCTTGGTATGTATCATAAGAAAGCCTCAAATCTTCATCATCAACTAAATGATGATGCATCTAATATAGATTATCTTAAGTTTGATAAAATCTATAAATAACATATGATATACACTATTCTTAGAAAGCTTCAATCGATCATAAATTTTATTGTTAACTATGTTCATCGTATCACATCTAGTAAGATTTAATAATCTTATAGGACCACCAATATATGATATCCCATATTCATCATCTATTATTTCACCTCCATGATATACAAACACATGCATCCGTTCAACCATATTTTTAAAACTATTTTTTGAAATTAAATTCCAGGTTAAATATATACACCAAAATTTCATCAGATAAATCTAGAACCATAGAAATTTGAATATTATTATTTCCATTATAATTCCCTTGAGAACAAATGAAACTAATAGTGACAATGGGCAGTCGTGATGTAGTAGAGAACAATTTATTAATATATTAAATACTAAGAAATGATATTTTAATTATAATCTATTATTATATTAATATATATAAGTTTATTTTATAGAATATAGTAATATATATATATATATACTATACAATTGAAATTTACAAAACAGTTAACTTCACTAACTAAAAATATTAACTTACAATAAACTTAATAATTAATATATATATTTTATAATGTAACAGTATATTGATTAATAAATTACTAATTAATAAATAATATATTTTATACAACGTAATATTATATATATATATATATAAAAACTATACAATGTGATAATGAACAAATAAAAATAACAAATAATAAATTTACCAATTAATGTTTAAATTAAATAAAAATTTCAGTTTTATTTTTGAAAATATTTAATTTATCATCAAATATCTAATTAAATTATTATATTTTATGTTTTTATCAATTGAAATTAATTTCAAAACATTTAATTTTGGTAAATTAAAATATAGACTTAGAATTAATTTATTAATTAATATATTTTTTACAATGCAATAATATATTAATTGTAAAATTATAAATTAACTAAAAAATAATATATTTTATACAATGAAATTACATATATATTAATTAAAAATTCACTAATTAATTTAATAATGTATTTTATACAATTATATATTAGATATATAGCCAATAAAATGCAGTAACTCTTATATAATAAAAATAACACAATAAAATTAAAAATCAAACCATAAAAAAATACAAATCATTAAATATGGTACAAAAGTGGTGGATGGAGAAACATTATAAAAAGGTTGTGATGCACATATGTCCAAAAAACCCACTGGGCTCACCCTTGAAATTTTTTCACTTGCGTATAAGGTGGGGCTACTAGATCTTTAGTCAGACGATGATCTTGAGGAATATTTCACATAATGGGATTATATGCACTCAAAAAATGAGTCTATGTTCTTTCTATCCTATATTATTATAGAACTTGAGGTCATAGAGGATTTGAAAATCTATGATCATGATGAAACAACTCTGCTCGGTCAAGCGTGGGGTGAAAAGAGGTTATACAGGCCAACATTTTTATTAATGTGGATGGTGAGATTTTTCCAACATATATGTTAAAGTAGGAGACCATTCCAACTTATTAGATAAACCCTATGCCTAGGGTTCATTCCCTGATGTATGACTCAATGGAGGTGTAAGATCACTACACAGTGACACTGACTAGTTTGATGTTGATGGTCACTCCTAACCAATCAACATGAAAGCAGGAAGGTGTGCAATAGGTGATGAAAAATGATGAAGGGGTGAACTACCAGTTGTAGGGATTTCATGGAATTCCCAACACTTGTATAGTTTAAAGGAGAAAATGATAAAATTTTCAAGCCCATTTAGTAGTAAGGACCATATTTTAGATCATGTGGATTTACTTTGATATCCACCACCTTGAGGAAAATGTGGTTTTTTGATATGGTGGAAGTAATGAGAATACAGGTGGTATTATTGTATGTCGGGGAAAGGAGACCAGGGAAATATTGATATTCCTTAAGTGGGATTTTTTTGGGTTATATGGAGTTATTGCGATCTGGTTAAAGGGAGAATATTATGTGGGACCAAGTGGTTAAAGTTGTAAAAGTAAGAGTTTATAAAAATGGAAAGGGGGAACTGGAAATAGGAGGGATTATTTTGTTAGGGGATTCAAACATCTTTCTTGGGTGGGATATTCTTGTGGAACTCTCAAGTTAATCTCTTCTTTCTTTTTATTTTATTCTTATCATCCTCCTTCCCACCTATATTTCTGCTCTATTTTTATCTCTCGTTAAATATAAATAATCATGTCCATTATTTTCTTCATCAACATCTCTTGGGATGCATTTTTATATATAGTCCCCCCAATTCTCATTGATGTGGGAAAGTGAAGAGATAATATTTGGTTCATCATATTCCACCTCGAGCCCAGATTTTTGAGAGTGTGTGTAAAAAATCTCAAGTGAATAATCTTCCATTTCATTTTTGTATTGGTATTACTAGAGGAACTAACAATCATCACATATCTCATATAAGAGATGTTAGAAGAATTAATCATCTCTTCCTATCTTCTAGACAATATCTAATCTATATTATCCAAGAGTTAAGGGTGAGTAAGGAAAGATACATATATGAGTCATCATTGGTATCTACCCAGATTTGTGGGTGCGAATGTTATGGTCATTGTCATCCTACTATATCCCTGCTCAGAGGGTGGGTGTAAGGAAAACCATTATAGTATCATGTCACCATCAATTTCCATCCACATAGGTTTCATATGATGTTAATAGATTATGTTTTTTACTTATAGCTATTTATAAGTTCACCATTATATTATAAATGTACCATATAAACTTTTCTTTGAGCTCATTTGGTAACAAAATATAACTCTTTACATTAATATCAACTTTTACCAAAATAAACTAAACTCTTTTAGGATATAAAGTGACTATAAAATTTAATATGACTATTATAATTCACTATTTGTTACACTTTGAAATTATCTAAGTCTAAACATACTCCCA
Source organism: Viscum album (assembly GCA_963277665.1). Lineage (NCBI taxonomy): Eukaryota > Viridiplantae > Streptophyta > Magnoliopsida > Santalales > Viscaceae > Viscum > Viscum album. The sequence goes on from OY728143.1 coordinate 1,424,022,338, forward strand.
CTAATCTATTAGAAACTATATTTTATATAATATATATCTTTAGGAAACAAACACATTTGTTTTAGGAAATATTGCTTATTTCTTTTATAGGTATATTTAATAAATAAACTATTAATAACCATATTTTAAATGGAATTATATGTTTTTGAAGTAATATTATAAAAAATTATTCTTTAAAATATACCATTGAAGTTTTTTGGGAACTATTTACCTCATATTTTAACAAATATCTTAGTAAAACACTTTTATCTCAGATAAAACATTTTTTTCTTATCTTGTCTCCAAATATGTTATATAATCTGATAAGTTATAGACCCTGAGTATTAAAATTGTTATATATAACTATTTTAAAACACTTTTTTTACAATGAAATTCTCTTATCAAATGATATAAATGGGATAAAAATATGCATCTTATATTTAAGATTCATTTGAGTATTGTGGAAATCATTTATATCCACTTCCTTGATATAGCACACATTTTCTCTATCACTTAAATGAGATATACAAGATTCATCAATCCATTTCCTTAATTTTTAATATCTGTATATTTATAAAAAATATAAAATATACATTTTCTATCATATCCCTTCAAAATAAAATAATTGATTTCTATAACATTAATACCTAATATGGGCTCTACACAGATCGTAAGATCCCATATTTCACTAGATAATTCTCTCATTAAGTTTTTGGGTAAATTTTTTTCAGTTTTGTTAAACCATATTAACCTTGGTAAAGAAACCTCATTCTAGGATTAAAGAGTGGCTTCATAGGTTATTTAGGGCTCAGATAATCCTGATTAGTAGAGGATGGTGGTGCCTAGCAGTGGTTTGCTATTTGGAGAAAACTATAGAACCATCGACTAATCAGTGCAGTCCACTGACTAGTTGGTTAGTTTTTTATAATCCCACCAATCTTACAAGATACTCACTAAGAATTTGGTGGGCTTGGGTATTGTGAGTATCCTACAAGAGACCCATCAGACAATCTGTGGGGTTACCAGACACCATTGACTAGCCAGTGGCCCCCGCTGGATACCTAGTGATGTTGGGCTAGTCCAATATAAATAGTGGAAAATCATATTTTCTCCCCCAAGACCCCATTTTGAGAATTTTAATCCCCTATTAGGTTCCTAATTCTAGATTTACGATTTGTGGAGGCTATACAAGGCTCTTTTGGATTCTCAAATACTTATCCTTGGTATTATGATTCTTTCTTCGATACAATGATCCAAAATCGGTGAATTATTCATGAAGTTGATTAATTCTTATAATCCTCCAATTATATCCTCTTCTTCCAGAATTTAAAGTGCACATCAATCATTTTCCAAAGGAGATTGTGGTGTTTCATATTGATCTGGATGCTTGATTTTTGATCAATTTTTCTTCATTATCGAGATTGGTGATTCATCCTTTGTAGGAAAATACACTAGTGGTATGGTTGATTCATCCAACGAAGGTGAATCATATAATGGATATAGATACCCAGTATTTTTCTGAAGAAGGTTTGGCTAACCCCAGGAATCAACCTTTAGCTCGAGGGTTGGTGGGTTTATTCGATGTTCAACATCAATTTATGAATGCCCCTGTTTATCATACTATTTCATGAACTATTAATTAATAATGGATTTTGTAGACACTATTTGTGCCAGACTATTGAGTTTTACTCATACCCTATTCATGTAACACTGTGATATTTGAAAATAACAATATGTTTGATAGTGTATTCAACACACAACACTAAGTTTAAATGAACCGCGATATAATATTAAAATACTATTATATAAATGTGACCGATTTAACCTAGATGTTACATTGTAAGGTATTAAAAATATTAACTAATTTATGAAGTTTTCTTAAAATTACAATATAAATATATTTATAAATTAGTAATAATCACTCAACTTTTAATAAAGACATTTTTACAAAAAAAATCATTTCTTTATAAAATGATTTTAATTTCTTTTTGCAAGAAAATATTATAATTAATATATAGAAATTTTAGAAATTTTATTTTATAAAATTAAAAACATTTTATATATCATCATATCAAAATTTACTTAGGGTAAAATATTTTGATTTTTTGAAAAATATTGAATTTTCAGTGAATAGTGATAATACTGATTTTTGTAAAAGTGCCATTTCTTTTTAATAAATTAAGTAATTTAAAAGAACCATTATTATTTTAATTTTATTTAAAATTAAAAGAAGTATTATTTATTTATATTTAATCAAATTAATTATATTTTAATCATTTTTATACCATATTTTAGTATAAGTTTATTCCTAGGCTTAAAAACACATTTTTCTAAAAACTCTTTTAAAGTGTATAATGTATATCCATTTCAGTTAATTAAAAAAATAACATTGAGGAATTATTTAAATAAAATTTATTTATTATAAATCTTACATTATTAATTTAAATTCATACCAAGAATATTAATAGTCATAGAGTTAATGTAAAATCATCTTTTCCTTGAAAAATGAATTTTTCAGAAAACCATTTTTTCATCACGCTTGTGGGTTTTGTTTTAAATTAAATTATTCCAATTATGTGTGATGAATTTTATAAAATTTATTCCATATTTTTAATCATAATAATTTATACTATATAATAATTTCAACATAATTTTTTGTTTTAATGAATTGTAAAAATAGTAAATAACTAGTTATCCTGGTAAAAAATTAGAATTTTAAAAGTGAGTAACGTTAGAGGTTAAGGGGATATCATGTTTAAAAAATATTTATTTTTAGTGTTGAAGGTGTGAATTGGAATTATTACTCATACACTCCTTTATTTTTCAATTTTTTAGGCACTAGGATTGAGAGTGACTTCCCATTATTGAATAGTTTTGAGTATTTATAAAAATACCACTCTCCTCAATTATAAAAGGGCACACCCCCCCACTCACTTATTAAAACATATCAAGATATTTGGGTAAAAACCCAAAAAAAATCTCTAAAAAACATCAACATTTACATTCTATATCTTATTTTCTTTCCAAAAGATCAACCTTAAGGTCCTTAATAAGATATCCAATGGAGGTTCCACTAAACGAAGGTAATCATCTTCACCAAAATCCTTATTTTTTACTTATTATTTTTTCACCTTAAAATATGTCTTAAAAATTAAAGTATAATATCACTAGTATCTTATATATACTGATATTTTATTATGTATATGGCATAATATTTATCCATATCCTCTTCCATCAAATGGGAAACAAAATCATTATTCATGTGTACAACAGACTACCGCATCATGAACCGATGCCATTCTTTTTCCATCATACTCTATCATAGATATTTATGATGATGGATTTAATATTTATATATTATATTAATGACATATTAATAATTATCTAAAGTAATATATCATATACTCCCTTACCTTACCATCCATAGAAAAATGACAATGTCATTCGTGTGTACAGTGGGCTACCTCCTAGTGAAGTGATGTGATTTGTTTGTTATTAATGCATCATATGGATGGTATATGTAAGTGTATTTAAAAAAATATTATATTTATGATATTATTATAATTATTTGAATACAAAATAATACTTACATTTTTCTTTCACGATTGTTAAAAATGGAAACATTACACATCTGAATGTACTACCTACTATCTACGTGATTATAATGTAGTTTCTTTTTCATAACCATAATTCATGGTAATTTTTAAAGGTATAATTTATTTATAAAATTTATAAATATTTCATTAATATTATTCCAGATATGATGGAATAACGACTTCTTTTACCACTGTCAACACACTGATGCCATTATGAAATTTATGAACCGAGCATCCTCAAAAAAATTGACTTGGACATAACTAATTAAGAAATTAAAAATGTCATTAAAATAAATGAATTAAACAGTTTAATTATAAGGTATTAAACCAAGAAAAGTTTCTTATGTTAAAAATAATTGATATATTTTTATTATATATGAGATAAAGGACATATATGAGATAGGGATAGGAACTCAGAATTCTTTCATCTTATGCACAAGGAGAAAAAGGTTAGAATAAATCTCAAGGCTTTAAAGATCGATGACAATATACTGACATCTAAAAATGACATTGTTAATGGTGTGACATCATATTTTGAAAATTTATACTCTGACTCTGGTGAGAACAATCTGGACAAGATTATTAGATGTGTTGAACCCACTATTGATGATAATCAGAACAGAAAGCTTACTGAGATCCCTTCCCAAAAGAAAATACATTATGCACTTTTCTCTTTAAATATGGACAGTGTTTCCAGTCCTGATGGCTTCAAAAACAAATTTTTTATGTTCTACTGGGATATTGTTCACAATGAAGTGATCAGTGCTGTTAGGGAATTTTTTCTACACTCCTTTATGCCATTTGGGATGAATTTCAATTTTATTACCTTGATCCTGAAAAAAGACAATTCCTTGGATATTAAATATTTTAGGCCTGTTGCCATTAGAAACTCCATTCTAAAGATAATCAACAAAATCATGGAAATACAGTTAATAGATGTTGCTAAAATCCTTGTCTCTACAAATCAGTTTGGATTTGTACCGGGGAGAAAGATTCAAAACTGCCTCTTCACTACTTCAGAGTGAATTAAAATTATGAAAAATAAGGTTCAACATGGTAATATGGCCCTAAAGATAGATATATCAAAGCCCTTTGACACAATAATATGGGACTTTATCTTTTCAATTCTGAAGATGCATGGATTTTCAGAAAAATTCATTGGTATGATCAATACAATATTGAAAAGTGCTCGTTTATCCATTCTCATCAATGGGTCTCCCAGGGGGTTCTTCCAATGAACTAGAGGGGTCATACAAGGAGATCCTTTATCTGGGATTTTATTCTTTATGGATGAGGATTATCTTAGTGTTTTTCTTCATGACCTTTTCAACACTGGTATTTATCAAAGAATGAGGGCAGGTAGGAACCTCTTTTCTCCCTCACACTTATTCTATGCTGATGATATACTTCTGTTCTGTAAGGCTGACAGAAAAACAATTCTGTGCATCAACTGTATCCTCTAACATTATGAAGATTTTGTTGGCCAGGTTATCATATGGAACAAATACTTTGTTTTCTTTGGGGAAGGCATCAGAATTATGAAGCAAATCAGTATTGCTCTTAGACTTGGTGTTAAGAGAGTTACATTTCCCTTTAACTATCTTTGGGTTCCCATGTTCTAGGGAAGGGTGAAACATTCCCATTTAGAAGGAATTACTCTTAAAATTACCAATCATCTTGAAAGTTGGAAAGGGAAGACCATGTCCCAGGCTGGTAGAGTTTGCCTTGTCAACTCTGTGATAACATCTATGTTTGTCTATTCCTTTTCTGTATATAGTTGGCCAACACTGCTTTTAAAAGAGTTTACTGGAATAATTTGGAATTTCATTTGGACTGGATCAATTCATCAGAGAAAACTTGTGATTGTTTCATAGAAGGGTTGTATAAAGACAATAGATATGGGAGGAATTGGAATTAAGGATGTTATGATACTCAATAATGCACTTCTTCAGAAATTTACTTGGAGCCTTTTCTCTAAGCGTGATTTTTCTAGGGCATTTCTGGTTGGCAGATTTGTGTACAGACTTCACAAAAGTAAATTCAATTTTTTGAAATCTTCTGTGTGGCCTTCAATTAAGACTACTTATTCATCAATAATGTCTCAGTCAATATGGTTGGTTTCTATGGACTCACATCTAAACTGCTGGGACACGCCATGGTTGTCCACCTTATTAAAGGATCATGTTGATATCCCCTCTGCTCTGCAATCTCTTTCCATTTCTGATCTGTAGGGAAACTTGGCTATTCATGAGATCATTCCTAGAAACCTTCGAATGGAAATGGATAATTATGTTTATGTTTATTCTGACATCTTGATCTGAAAACCTGTTCTCATTGGATCATTTTCCAGTAGGGATTTCTATAACATGCAGTGTGGTGTTTTTTCTGATATTCCTTCTTGGCTAGTAGGTATTCGTCAACCATATATCTCCCCTAGTGATGTTCTGCTAATCTGGTAGATCTGTAAAAACAGGATGCCTATTCAATGTGTGTTGCAGTGCACTGGAATCAACCTTGCCTTGGTATGTCATTTCTGTATCAACAATTATGAATCCATCCTACATCTGTTTCTTCATTGCACTTTTTATGTGCGTTTATGGGATTATGTACAGCCAATTTTTAATTTCTATATTGATTGTTGTTCTTTTGAATCGGTTTTAAGTTCGACCTTGAAGAATGATTTCGGTGATCAACTGAAATCCCTGTTTATTGTTATCGTTATTTAGGTTTTTTCATACATCTAGAAAGCTCATAATTCTATTATTTTTAACAATGTACAGCCCACCTTCCAGGATGGGATACTTCATATTCACCGAAGCATTACATCAGCTTCCAGGAATCAGACTAGATCCATGAACAATGACATATCTGACTTTGTTATTCTGAGATCCCTTGGTGTGAATGGCAGGGAAAGAAGACCTATAATGATTAAATATATTAGGTGGATTCCACCTATTTCAGACTGGATAAAAGTGAATGTTGATGGGGAATCCTCCGATGCACCAGGCCCTGCTGGTTGTGGTGGGGTTTTCAGAACTCGGCGGGGCTTTGTGAAAGGATGCTTCTTCCATTATATTGGTTATGCTCATGCGATTAAAGCTGAACTTTGGGTGATGATCAAAGCTATCAGGTATGTGATAAAACACTATTATATTGAGTATTTTATTTATAATAAATGATATAATTTCCTCACATTGTGTTAAATATGTTTAATTAGAAAGTATTTGGGATTAGATCATTCATTTGAATATTTGATGAAAATTCCAGTTTTACCCTTTATAGTTCACTGTAGTATTTCGAAGCTAAATATTTTTATATTAATTATTTGAATTTGAAATTTTTTAATAGTGTTCATAAAATAATTATATACAACTTTTATTTAGGACACTAAAGATAAAGAGTGAATTTGGTTGTTGAAAATGGGCCATGAAGTCAAAGTTGGGCTGGACTCACCAGAATGGAGAAGCTTCTGTATTTCGGCCATTACTCCTTAATATGGGCCTGGATTAAGCCCAAATTTCTAGAGGAGATATAGGAACCATATCCTCATATATTAAACTTCTGTAAGGCCAGACAATTCACGTGTTTTGTGGTCAAATGGGCAGTTCAATTTGCATTAAAATATTTGGCTGAATTTCTACATTCACACTTGAAACCACTTGTAACCTCTCCTCCCCTCCCCTCTATAAATTGGATTTTTTATCATTTAGAGGGGTTGGGGACGTGCATTGGTAAGTTTAGGGTATAGGAGAAGTGGATACACTCCAATTCTGCAACCATTTCAATAAGGGTAGCTCTTGAAGCAAGGATCCCTTCGACGAAGCCTTCTTCTTCTCCTTCATGTTGTAATGATTTTGTCTGTGTAATAAACTTCTTTGTTATTCTTTTATTTCTTATCTTTTCTTATGTTTTGTTTAAATTTCTTCTTCTATTAATCTTCCTAATTGGGTTTGAATTCTTGAGTAGAAGCGTTATTGGGTTATTCCCATTATAAACTTTTGCACATGCAAAACGCTTCTACGATGATTACGCCACCCATGGAAGAGTAGTATTTTAGTAATCGATCTATCTTCTACCCTCTTCATTTAAATATTTTGAATCATTGAGATAATGTAATTCACTTAATATGATCCATGAATTGTGTTTTTAAATTTTAATAAACTAATCAAGAAATTGAACAATTAACATAAAAACACGCGAGGTCAGGATTTTGTGTAAATTGTGAGAGCGCGATCTTAATCGGTAATACAAGACCATACGAGATAAATTTGTAGAGTTAAAATATAATCCCTAAACACAATTCATCCTCATTTATAGAATGAATATGTGCCTTAATTTACTACTGACCAGAATCGAATCTTAGAACATTAATCAAAGCAGGGTGCTGCGATTGCATGTTCTAAAGTTAGCCTAGGGTTAAATTCACATCATCTTCGTGGTAAAGTTAATTCTCATAGGGTTTAGGATTTAACAAATTAAGGGATCATAATTAAGTGAATTTTAATTTAAATGATAATGATTAATAATAAAGTGAATAGGTAGAGTTAGATCGATTACGTCTTTTAAATATTGTCTAAAAAAACATCTTTTTTTTGTTTCATTTTAATCAAACTTCATTTCAAAACTAAAAACAAAAAAATACAATCTTTTTCCAGCAAACTTCTTCTAGATTCATAAACTATAACCAACCCCCATCCTTTAAAGTAGTGTTTTTATTCTATTCTATTTTTTTTTAGAATACCTTTAATAAGTTGTTAAATTCACTTCCTCCTTTGAGAGACGACCTTGGTCAGCCACTCTGCTGCACCTAAGAACCCCAAAACCACATTAATCATTTGAGGGCACCCATGACAGCGCTCTATCAAATTGGTGCCTTTTTCGGGGAGGCAAGTAATTTATTCAACCATTTAGAGGTATTTATTTTATTTTTCATTTTATTTTTTTCTTCACATCTCTCTTTCATCTTTCCCCTTTCTTAAGTTTTCATTTTTTTTTCATCCTCTTCTTTTCTTTTTGGACCATCAACTAAAACTTCTCATTTTTTTTACTATGGTCCACCTTCTTTATTTTCATTTTTATTCGATTTATGACACGAACTAATCCCTAAGATCTCTTAGATCTTGACCCTGAGATTGAACGTAGCCTTAGTGCTCGAATCAGACATTCTCAATCTACAGGATGTTTCAATATTCAACCAGTTGGTGAATTCCTCTCTTCTGGAAACATTGAAATTGGAAGCAATTCAAATTTAAACATAAAATAGGAACCAATGGCTGGAAATAATGGAAATTAACTTAATAGAACCATTTGAGAATTGGTTTCACCTAATATTAATTATCAACCAAATTGTATTGTATACCGGAATCTCGAATCAGACTTTGAGTTAAAATCTGGATTAATTCACCTTCTTCAAAAGTTTCATGGATTATCTGGTGAGGATCCCAATAAACACCTTAAGGAATTTAATGTGTTTTTCTCAACCCTAAATCCTAAACATTTTTCTGAAGATCAAATCAAATTAAGAGCATTCTCATTTTCACTTGATGGAGCTGCAAAGGATTGGATGTACTATTTACAACCTGAAGATGTAACATGTTGGAATGATTTGAAATGTCTTTTCTTGCAGAGATTTTTTCCAGAATCAAGGACCACATCTATTCGAAAGGAGATATTAGGGATCAAGAAAGCCCAAGGGGAGTCAATGTATGAGTACTGGGAGCGATTCAAGAAGTTGTGTGCAAGCTGCCCACACCACCAAATCAGTGAGAAACTACTCATCCAGTACTTCTATGAAGGACTCACACCTATGGAGAGAAGCATGGTTGATGCTGTAGCTGGAGGAACAGTGGTGGACAAGACACCAGTAGCCGCACATGCATTGATCGAAAAAATGGCCCAAAACTCCCAACAATTTGGTGATATAGTTACACCACATGTTAGGGGAGTACATCAGGTAAGTCCTTCTTCTCTTGAGAGTCATTTGATTGATACCAAGTTAGAAGAATTGATAACTATGGTGAGTCAAATTTATTTGGCACAAAAGACATCTCTACCCCCTCCTTCAAGGCCTTGTGGAATTTGCACTGAGACAAGCCACCCAACTGACTGTTGACCACAACTACAAGAGACAGAGGATTGCGCAGCAATATTCCCAGGGAGACCATTTTAGCAGCAACAACAACCATATCCCCAAAAGAAGTTTGATCCATTTGATCCAACATACAACCAAGGGTGGAAAGATCAATCAGACATTAGGTATGGCTCTGGACAACAACAAAGGCCACCCTTTCAACAAAACTTCCAGCAGTCTCCGCCTTACCAGCAGGGTTTCCAACAACCCCAAAGGAGATTTGAAGCCCAAGCATAAACAAGCCACCAACAAGGGAATCCCACACCAAAGTTAGATTATAATACTGATGATCTTTTGAAGAAAATTGTTCTTAATCAACAGAATGAGCTGAAGAGTCAAGGTTCGGAGCTGAGAGAGTTGAAGACTCAAATGAGCCAGATTGCCACTACCCTCTATGAACTTGTGAGTAAGAATTATGGAAATATACCTTCCCAACCCACTCCAAATACAAAGGGGAATGTCAGTGCCATCACATTGAGAAGTGGGAAGCAAATGAACGATACATATGTACCTACCATTCCACCGGGATTCATCTCAACTCTGGAGCAGCCGCATTCCAAACCAACTGATGAGCAATCCAAGGAGAAAGATAAAGGTAAGAAAAAGATTGATGATATTCCTCCTAAACCCATTCCTTTTCCAAACAGGGTTGTTCAAACCAAGAAGATGGCTGAAGAAGCAATGAAAAAGGAGGTTTTGGACACATTCAAGCGTGTGGAGATCAACATTCCTATACTTGAAGCCATTAAGCAAATCCCAAGGTATGCCAAATTCTTAAAAGAACTCTGCACCAATCGAAGAGGACTCAAGGGAAATGAGAGGATCAACCTTGGAAAGAATGTCTCAGTACTCATTACACCAACTCTAGCAATGCCAACAAAGTGAAAGGATCCTGGGACATTCACCATCCCATGTACCATAGGGGAGTTTCACTTTTCTGATGCACTTTGTGATTTGGGAGCTTCCATAAATGTGATGCCTCACTCTGTATTCTCTTCCTTACAGGTTGGTGAGTTTAAGCAGACAATAGTAGTGGTGCAATTAGCGAATATAGCTACGGAATATCCAGTGGGAGTCCTTGAGGATGTACTTGTCCGGGTAAGAGACATGATCTTTCCAGCAGATGTTTACGTGCTTAACATGGAGGATGATCAGGTAAGTTCTCATGCCCCCATTATCTTAGGTAGGACCTTCCTCAAAACTGCAAAAACTATCATAAATGTCAATGAGGGTACACTTTCCATGGAGTTTTGAGATGAAGTTGTGGTATTTAATGTCATGGAATCCATGAAGTACCCCTCAGAGGACTATTCTGCATTTGTTATCTCCCATTTTGAACCACCAAGTAAAAAAACCATGGAATTAGATTATCCTATTCTTAGAGAGATTATGAGTATTGGCTCTAGTTTGATGTCTAAGAGTACTTCAACACCCGTTTCTAAGGAACAAGTCTCTCTAAGATTTGATTTTGAAATGGAACCATATTCTGATTTTGATCATGTAAATTCTGATTATGAAATGGCTGTAGAGTATGCTGATGGATTTGATGCTTTATTCTCTAATTTTGATGATGTATATTCTGATACTGATGATCTTTGTGCACATATTTCAGTTCCTTCAATGTATCCATCCATACTACACCCTCCTTCATTAGAACTCAATCCATTTCCACCAAATCTGAAATACTCATACTTGTTGAGTGATGAGAGATTACCTTTTATCATTGCTAACAATATCCCTTTTGAACATGAAGAAAAACTTTTGAATATTTTGAGGGAGAACATCAGGGCAATTGGGTGGACCTTGGCTGACATATCAGGTATTATCCCATCCATTTTCATGCATAGGATTCTCTTGAAGAATGGGGCTAAACCGGTGAGACATCCACAAAGGAGACTCAATCCCACCCTCTTGGAAGTTGTTAAAAAAGAAGTTGAGAAATTGCTCGAGGCAGGTATAATCTTTCCCATTCCAGATTCTCAGTGGGTAAGTCCTATTCAGTTTGTGCCTAAGAAGAGTGGTGTTACTGTTGTTAAAAATGAGAATGATGAGTTAGTTCCAATGAGGGTACAAAACATTTGGCGTGTGTGTATTGATTATAGTAAACTAAATCATTCCACTCGCAAAGACCATTTCCCCCTCCCATTTATTGATCAGATGCTTGAGAGACTAGCTGGGAAAATACAATATTATTTCTTGGATGGATTTTCTAGATATTTTCAGGTTCCCATTGAAGTAGAGGACCAGGAGAACATGACATTCACCTGCCCATTTGGTACCTTTTCTTACCGAAGGATTCCATTTGGACTTTGCAATGCCCCAGGTACCTTCCAGAGATGCATGGTGAGTATTTTCTCAGATTTCATTGAGACCTGCATGGAGGTATTTATGGATAATTTTATAGTTTATGGGTCCTCATTTGATGAATGTATCTCTAGTTTGGGTGATGTGTTGCATCATTGTATTGAGAAGAATCTGGTCTTAAATTTTGAAAAATGTCATTTCATGGTCGAAAATGGAATTGTCTTAGGTCATATTGTCTCACAACATGACATTGAATTTGATAAATCTAAGGTAGAAATTATTTCATCCCTCCCATATCCTACATGTTTGCGTGATGTTCGATCATTCCTTGGACATGCTGGATTTTATCGACGCTTCATCAGAGATTTTAGTAAGATCGCTCTACCCTTATCTCGATTGCTTCAAAAAGATATTGAATTCAATTTTGATGATTCATGCAGGGTATCATTTGATGAGCTGACGAAGTGTCTGACCACTCCACCAATCATACATCCCCCACGGTGGGACCTTCCATTTGAGCTTATGTGTGATGCCTCCAAGTTCGTGGTTGGAGTTGTCTTATCTCAGAGGGTGGAAGGACGTTCACATGTGATTGCCTATGCATCGAGGACATTGGATTCGGCCCAATTAAATTACAAAACCACGGAAAAGGAGTTTCTTGCTGTCATATTTGCTTTAGATAAATTCTGTTCATATTTATTGGGCTCTAAAGTAGTTGTTTTTTCTGACCATGCAGCTTTGAAGTACCTCCTAAAGAAGCCAGATGCAAAGCCACGACTTATCCGTTGGATGCTCCTTCTTCAAGAGTTTGACCTTGAGATAAAGGAAAATAAGGGGTCAGAGAATTTGGTGGCAGACCACATGAGTAGGCTTACTCACACACTAGAGGATGACACCTTGGACCAGGTACCACTTCGGGACACTTTTCCCGATGATCATCTTTATTCCATCTCAGGTACGCATCCTTGGTATGCTGATTTAGTGAACTACCTTGTTGCCTCTGAAATACCTGAAAATTTAAAGAAACATCAAGTCCAAAAATTAAAAAGTGAGTCTAGGTTTTATGTGTGGGATGATCCTTACCTCTGGCGCATGTGTAGTGACCAAGTCATTAGGAGGTGTGTTCCCGATCATGATTTTGAGTCTGTTTTCATTTCTGTCATACACTTGCTTGTGGTGAACACTTTGGACCCCAAAAGATAGCTATGAAGGTTTTGGACTCTGGGTTATATTGTTCTATCTTATTCCATGATGCCCATGTGTTTTGTAATTCATGCTCTCATTACCAACACACTAGGAACATTTCTAGGAGACATGAGATGCCCCAACAACCCATACTATTTTGTGAGATTTTTGATGTATGGGGCATTGATTTTATGGGTCCTTTTCCTAGTTCATTTGGATTTTTGTATATTTTGGTTGTTGTTGATTATGTGAGTAAATGGGTGGAGGGCAAGGCCACCAGGACTGAAGATTCTCATGTTGTAGTGGATTTCGTCAAGGCTCAAATTTTCTGCAGGTTTGGAGTACCAAATGCCATCATCAGTGACCAAGGGGCACACTTTTTCAATAGGAATTTTTCTTCCCTCCTTCGAAAGTATGGGGTGACACACAAAATATCAACACCATACCACCCCCAAACAAATGGCCAGGCTGAGGTTTCAAATTGTGAGTTGAAACAAATATTGGAGAAAACCGTGCAGCCAAATAGGAAGGATTGGAGCAAGCGCTTGGATGATGCATTGTGGTATTATAGGATAGCATACAAGACACCCATTGGTATGTCCCCATTTCGGATTGTTTTTGGGAAAGCATGTCATCTCCCAGTGGAAGTCGAGCATCGGGCATATTGGGCTATAAAGAAATGCAACATGGATTTGGCCCAAGATGGAATTCAAAGGAAGTTTCAAATTCAAGAGCTTGAGGAGATTTGACTATCATCATATAAGAACTCAAGGCTCCACAAGGAAAGATCAAAAGAAGTTCATGATAAAATGATCCAGAAAAGGGAGTTTCATGTTGGAGAGAAAGTCCTACTCTACAGTTCACGACTGAAGTTGATGCCTGGTAAGTTGCATTCCAGATGGTTAGGTCCTTATATTGTATCTAATGTTTTTCCTTATTGGGCAGTGGAGATCACACAAGAGGACACTGAAAGTAGCCTTACAGTCAATGGGAAACGTTTGAAGAGATACATTGAGGGACATCCTACTGATGTAGTGGATTTTATCACATTGCATGACCCCATCATCACTTGAGCACATCAGGCAATTTCTAACCCTTTCACTTTTATATTATTTGTCCTATTTAAAAATTCTGCATTTCATGTGCATATATCATCTCATGGGTTCACATTGAGGACAATGCAATATTTTAAGTGTGGGGGAGGGAACCTTTTAGTTTAGTAATTTCAATTGTTTTCCTATATAAAAAAACCAGTTTTTTTTTGTGTTTTTCAAATTTTGTGTGTTTATTTTACAATTTTCTGTGTTTTTGAAACTTTTGAGCTAAAATGATTCTCATAACCATTTTTAAATACATATCAATAAGTGAAACAATTTATCCTTTGAAACTAAGCTTAAATGAATGTTGTAATAACTTTGTTTCAATTTCAAATATTTAGTAATTTCATGGAAGGTACACCGAATTTTGAATCCCATGCCACATCTCACTATCTTTATATTTGAAATCACTTTCCTGTGAGGATTCTAAATCATTATGTTTCATATTCTTTACATTCACCTCACTTCTTGAGGGAACCAAACCATGCTTGATTTAACCAGAATTTGATTTATTCCTGTCAAAACTTGAGGGTTTGAGGTACTTATATTTAAATGATTGAGGCATTTGTTTGGTATTAAAGCCCATATTTCAAAGAATCCTTTTTTATAATGGCCTAACTTGAATATTTAATCCTTGTATCCCTTATAAGCCATGCATAGCCTGTTAGGTTAGCCACATTAGAATCCAATTTTCCCTATCCAACCAACTCTTGAAGTGAAATTGCATAATCTAGTTGAGCTTAAGTGGGGGGGGGGAGTTATGTTGTGTTGTGCTACCACATTATGTGAAACTTTGGGTGGAAAATTAAATTCTGAAGAGATGTGTTTTCTACTGAATAAATTCATTATATTGAAAGCTGTGCCTTTTCTGGATCTTTTAAGACAAGTGAAGCTGTGCCTTTTCTGGAGCTTCTAAATGAGGTGGAAAGTTGTGCCTATCTGGAGCTTTCAAGAAAATCATATTTGAGAAGATTGACATTTTTTATGCTGAAATGATGAATGGTGTAAACTTTTCATGAATTTTCATGATGATGGAGATGAATTGATACTATGGTGATTAATGAGGAGACCATATTTAAGTGGAAATTAGATTAATGCAATTTTACTTCAAAAAGAGTCAAGCCCTCCTTATTTAGCCTCAGAATTTTTCACATCTAAATCCTACCAACCAAAAGCCACAGAACAACTCTGAAAAGTACTCATGATAAACATATGTCCTTTAATTACATCAAGTAGCGATGTAGGAATCTATCAAGCCTATGGTGACCCTTGTATGAGTTTGGATGAGAAATACATTGCAAAAAAATTGATATTTGAGTGATGAGAGAAAATTCAAGCAAGGTAAGTGTTTTGTGAATAGGAGGATAAATGAAGTAGAAATATATTGAATGATATAAATGAAGAACTTGAAATAATGGTTTTTTATGAGGCATGATATCTTTTGTTTCTTGGTGTGTAATTGTTTGATCTCAAGGATATGTGTTTTAAAATTGGTTTTGATTTGATATTGATGTTTACTTGATATGAGGTTTTGCTCAGGAGTGCAAAAGGGTAAGTGTGGGGGAGTTGATAAAACACTATTTTATTGAGTATTTTATTGATAATAAATGATATAATTTCCTCACATTGTATTAAATATGTTTAATTAGAAAGTATTTGGGATTAGATCATTCATTTGAATATTTGATGAAAATTCCAGTTTTTCCCTTTATAGTTCACTGTAATATTTCGAAGCTAAATATTTTTATATTTATTATTTGAATTTGAAAATTTTTAATAGTGTTCCTGACATAATTATCTACAACTTTTATTCAGGACACTAAAGCTAAAGAGTTCATTTGGTTGTTGAAAATGGGGCATGAAGTCAAAGTTGGTCTGGACTCGCCAGAATGGAGAATCTTATGTATTTCGGCCATAACTCCTTCATCTAGGCCAGGATTAATCCCACATGTTTATAGGAGATATATGACCCATATCCTCACATATTATACTTCTGTAAGGGTGGCCAATTCACGTGTTTTGGTGGTCAAATTGGTGGTTAAATTTGCATAAAAATATTTGGCCGAATTTCCACATTCACACTTGAAACCACTTGTATCCTCTCCTCCCCTCCCCTCTATAAATTACAGTTTTTCTCATTTGGAGGGGTTTGGGACGTGCATTGGGAAGTTTAGGGCAGAGGAGAAGTGGATCCACTCCAATTATCCAACCATTTCAATAAGGGTATCTCTTGAAGCAAGGATCCCTTAAACGAAGCCTTCTTCTTCTCCTTCATGTTGTAATGATTTTGTTTGTGTAATAAACTTCTTTGTTATTATTTTATTTCTTCTCTTTTCTTCTCTTTTTTTTTAAATTTCTTCTTCTACTAATCTTCCTAATTGGGTTGTAATTCTTTAGTAGAAGCGTTATTGGGTTATTCCCATTATAAACTTTTGCACATGCAAAACGCTTCTACGATGATTAAGCCACCCAAGGAAGAGTAGTCTTTTAGTAATCGATCTATCTTCTACCCTATTCATTTAATTATTTTGAATAATTGAGATACTGTAATTCAATTAATATGATCCATGAATTGTGTTTTTTAAATTTTAAGAAACTAAGAAAGCAATTGAACAATTAACACAAAAACACGCGAGGTCGGGATTTTGTGTAAATTGTGAGAGCACGATCTTAATCGGTAATACAAGACCATACGGGATAAATTTGTAGAGTTTAAATATAATCCCTAAACACAATTCATCCTCATTTCCAGAATGAATATGTGCCTTAATTTACCACTGACCATAAGCTAATCTTAGTACATCAATCAAAGCAGGGTGTTGCGATTGCATGTTCCGAAGTTAGCCTAGGGTTAAATTCACATCATCTTCATGCTAAAGTTAATTCTCGTAGGGTTCGAGATTTAAAAAATTAAGGGATCATAATTAAGTGAATGTTAATTTAAATGATAATTATTAATAATAAAGTGAATAGGTATAGTTAGATCGATTATGTCTTTTAAATATAGTCTAAAAAAACATCTTTTTGTTGTGTCATTTTAATCGAACTCCATTTCAAAACTAAAAACAAAAAAACTACAATCTTCTTCCAGCAATATTCTTCTAAATTCATAAACTATAACCAACCCCCATCCTTTCAAGTAGTATTTTTATTCTATTCTATTTTATTTTTTTAGAATACCTTTAATAAGTTGTTAAATTCACTTCCTCCTTTGAGAGACGACCTTGGTCAGCCACTCTGATGCACCTAAGAACCCCAAAATCTCATTAATCATTTGAGGGTGACCACGACAACGCTCTATCAGTATGAGATGCATTATGGTTGGCATAGAGTATGGTTAGAGTTGGATTCGTCTCGTGCTGTGCAGATTTTGGAAGATAGATCTCGAAATGTTCCTTGGAGGATGATGCCTTCCTGGATCTCTTGTCTTCGACTTGCTGAAAGCTTGTGTCTTGATGTCTCCCACGCATATCGAGAAGCTAACCAGGTTGCTGATGTTCTATCTAAAAGGGCTATTATGGAGGTCAGTTCTAGTTGGTCCTTTGTACTACCCTTCTATTGTGAAAATTTGGTTTCCAATGATAGAAATGGTGCTTCATACACAAGGCTTTGCAAGGCCTTCTGATCTTGAGTGGTATTGTATTGTTTACTATTTTTCTTAATAAATTTATTGGGAGAAGGTTTCTACCTGTCTCCTAAATCTTTTGGCTAATACCCCTTTACGTATTATATAATTAATATTTCCTAATTTATGATATTTTAAGTTAAAATTAACTTACTTAATTCATGGGGATGATGATTCAATAGTTAAGGGTTTATACTTCGATATCTTTTTAATCAGGATTGTCAATGATTGAATTTCCATTGAAGGAAATTATTAGATCATTGTATATTAAAAAATTTAATTTTATTATCATAAATATATTAATTAACTTTTAAATCAATAATACTATTTTTCTCTCTTTGGAACCTAAAATTATTGAGTAAATGCTTTTAAGGAAAATATGCTTCATTTCTCTTTTCGATCGAAAACCCTTTCTCTTCCATGTCCATGTTTTCTTTAAAATATTTTCAAAAAATGTTTTAAATTTTTTATTTAAATTCATTTTTAAAAATTTTTACCCTTATTATAAAATATTTTAAAATTAATCTTCTTATATTTTTTTGAACGAGGTGCTTTTTGACTTTTTACCGAAGTGTGAAGGAATGTTTTTTTAACTTGTACAACATGTATGGAATTAACCATCATCATGAAAATTATTTTCTATAAATATTACCTTATGTTTTTACAAGACTATTTTCCAATAAAATTATTTACACAATATTTTGTGAATTTTTAGTTTTTCAAAAGTTATTTTCAACATGGAAAGGTTATCTTCCCCAATATTTTTTAATATTTTTTAAAAGCACTTCTATTAATAAATGAAAACAACCTTTAATGTTTTTTAATTATTATAAATTATCTATATAAATATATTAAATATATATCTAGATCACTCTATCTTCCTTTCATGGGTTAACGCAGTCCTTATGATCATTTCTCAAATACATTATTTAAGAAACATCTTTTGATTACGATATGAGGCAAGATTATGCAACCCATTTTCTTTCCATGGGTAATTATTTTATTTATTAATTATGATTTAATTACTTATGTGGCATGTATATGAATTTATATGAAATGAATGTTATAGTTGGGCCCAAAATTATATATCCCTCCAATCCATTAGGTAATTTCTTAGTTTCATAAAACATCATGTATGGAATTAGGAAGTGGACCTAATACATTATGAGACTCATTGCACCATGTGAAATCTTAGCGTTTATCCTCAACTTATATTTATGTCATGTTTTATATTTCTACTACTTTTCCTATGATTCTATGAACTTATGATACCTTATTCCTTATGTTATTCTCCTATTTGATTACTCATGAGCCCTCTCTTTTATAATATCATGTTATACATATGTCTCACATGTTATGTTTCCTTATAATGTTTATTCCCTTACTGGGAATTTTATCTCACCCCTTTATTTTATGTATTACCTATTTTAACTTATTCATTTTTAGGATCTAAAGTCATTTATAAGATCATTAGTGAGATTAAAATAAAGAATTTTTATATTGTTTATTTTAAGTACCTAATCTTCCAAAGAGACTAATCCATTTATATCCTCAATTTATATTTAATGGATATTTCTATTAAAATTCATGTAATAATATGTATAGAAGGCTCATGTCACTATAGTTAGTATCTGAGGAAATTTTTAGTTAACCTTTATAAAATAGGATGAGAGAAATTTAGTTATAAAACTAGGGATATATATATGGATAAGTCTAAGTATAAGAAAATACCCTATAATTTGGTGAAGGATAGAGTGATTGGATTCCAAGAAATTACATCCCTACCTAGTTACTATATGTAGATGTGGCTCTGTCATAGTTGTACCTATGGGTAATGAACACAAAAGGGTACATTAATCTATAATTGATCATCAATTGATGAATTATAATGAGCATGGATGCACACTTGGTTTTTCACTCCTAGGGTATGTGCTTTGGGGGTTCACAAAACTCTTTATGAACAATTATAGATGACTTGAAGAAATTGTTAGGTTAGAAAGCCAAATAAGAAACGTTACCATGGATAAAATATATTGAAAACTAGGGACTCATAATTTAGGTTATACTTATCATTTATAAATTATTCCTTCTAGGTTTATATGTTTCCCTTTTTTATGTTAATTAATTGTTATATTGTTTCATTTATTATTTTTAGTTAATGGGGGAAAATAGGAGATGACATACAAAAAACCAATGTGATGGGAAATGTAATGATTTCCTTAAATATATTCCTAACTTAATGGTAATGGAAGTTTTACATATTGTGATCTTTGAAAATGAGATATCTGAAATTATAATTAACAACTGGAATATAGTTTAATTTCCAAACACATCAAAGTAGATAAGGATGATGTCTCATGAAAGTTCACGTGTAAAAAATAATAAAGAAAAGAAGATTTAATTTCCTACAAGTTAAAAATGTGGGAAGAGGAACCATGGAAAATACCTTAAAGGAACTGGAAGATGCTTTATGTGTGGGAAAGTCGGAAACAAAGCAACTAATTACTGAAGAAGAATGAAGAGTATGTTTAATAAGATGTAGGGAAATAAAGATCAACCTAAGGCACCATTAACAGTTCAATGTTATAAATATAGGGAACTTGGTCATTATATAAGTCATTTAACTGATCCAAGGATTAATTACTAAGGTACTATTCTATGAAAATCATTTAAGTGCTTAGGATTTTGAATTTTTTATTCATGTTGTTGAATAATTTTTATAAATGGTATTCTAGTTATGAGAATCATAAAACTTATATGGATTATTCTATCATAGTTTTTCTTTAAGGATTTGTAAGAATATGAATAATGATACTAATGACCTATAAAGGTAATTTGATTATAAGTTGATATTTTATGTAAAACACATGATTTAGGATGTTAATTATATTTTTGAGAATGTTATAAGAATTCTATTAATATTGTTATAATGTCTCAGCCTGAATGACCACTAAACTGGTAGCTAGACCGGTCGCCACATGACCTCAATCAAGTCTCTCCATACACCAAAGGCTGGTGACTATTAGACAGGGTCTAAGAAGGTGGTAGTGGAGAGACTATACCCTCATGTCAGAGTATCACATTGATAAATCAGAAATAAAACAACAGACAATGGAGGAATTAATAAATAAATGAAGACATGGAAACAAAAGAATACAAATAATATCTGAATAAAGTGGATAAATCCAATTTACAAAAATACATTCATGTCGTAGTGATGATACATAATTGAAAAAAATATACATACAATAGGAAACAACACAATACTATATAAAAATAAAGAAAAGAAAGAAAATCCTATAGGGAAACTTCACAAGCATCTCGAGCTCTAGCTTGGTCCTATGCTCCTAACTCCCTGGTACATGATAAAAAAACAACTAGTAAACCATGGACCAATGAACAATAATGTCTACTCAGGTACCCTAGTGCAATGGAGGCCCGAGCAAGGTGTGAGATAAATATCCTAGTAGGATCCCACCCATGATGTCTATGACTGAATCCGGTATGTGAGATATAATGTAAAGTACTATTCATGTATAAAGAATAATAGACAGTACTGAAATAAATAAACAAAAGCCCACTCAGGTTCCTAAAGAAAACATGGTGGCTCTACCTACTTTGGCTCATAGCTAGAATAGTCTGAACCATAAACAACCTACATAGAGGTGATAATGGGAGAAAGTGATAACAAACAACATGATATAGTTTACATGAGATGGATCAAACCCAAGCATGTGATTTGGATTATTGGACGCGTACCTCGGATAAAAATTTTGTATCATTATCCTTTTCTATAAAAGTAACTACCAAATCAAACAGGTTGCTTCCTAGTACCATCCTAGGAAAATCTTCAACAAGGGACCCATATATCGCACTAAGATCACCATAACGCTCACTATTGTCAGACTCCATCCAATGCTACCCATGAAAGTTCTCACAAGTATCCCTCCCAGTCTAATGTGAGGCAACAATCTTTGATCCCATCCTAGGTATCTCACGTAGGGGACCAAGTGTCACTTGTTTCCTAGTACAACCATCTTGCCATCGAGCCAGTCCAAGGTTTCTCCCCTAGGAAATTGGTATCACTCATACTGAGACATTACAACACACGATGATCCCATCTTGGCATACCAGTATCACCCCAATGTATACACTATCAAAACAAAAGGAACTGATCCAAAGCATGATGAGTCTTTCCATGGTGTTCCAAGAAAGGAAACCCAAGTATCACATATGAAATTCTTAATTAATTTAATTTAAACCAAAAAATAGGCCATGAAAATGGAATTCCACTTCCTAAAAAGATGTTATATCTTAAAAAGGGTTACTTAGAAGGTACCTTAGTCATTTGGCCATTTACCTACATGGTAAAACCCATTTATAAGAAAATCAAATCACTTAGGAGGTTCTTGTTTCGTCTTCCAATAAACAATAATGGGTCATGTAACTCAATTTATAAAATAGGCCAAACACTTAAGAGGTTCTCTAGGTCATTAAAATTTATTTAAAAAGGAGGACCACTCTATATAAGAATAACCAAAGAGTTCACGTACAATCATGACTTATATAAAATGCTAACATCAAATCATAGAATAAACTCAATCCATATCGAGCATGATTTAAATAATTTATTAGAAATTTTTAATTTAGAAGACATCGCATCTAAACAGAGGGGTTTTAATATAAAACATGACATTGTTTATTAAAAAAATTCATTTAGTCTATTCATCATTAAATTTCAATATTTATATTCCACATAATCAAAAGAAAAAAATTTATAAAAACAGCCATACTTAGAAATTTAATTATACACAATTCAACATGGAACTTAGGAGGTCCCATTACTATTTGAACCAAAGTTTTAAAGGGTTAAATTCATTATCAATCCATGATTAATGCGTAGAAGATGTTATGGGAATTTAATAATTTTATTATAAATGGGAAAAACATTTTGGCACACTTGAGGTTTTTCCAAATATGAATTTCACTACTAAACAGGAATCAAAGCACGTATATCATGGTGTAACACTAAATTTAATATGAAGGGACAAATTATAGAGAAAAATAATGAAAAAGGATAGCATGAAGAACAAAGAAAAAATGTATAAAACAATGTAAACTTTGGGAAAAAAGGTCATAGATCACCTACCTCATGCCTAGGACATGTCACTTGTCCAATATCAAGATTTTATTTGATATGGTTTGGAATAAATCGATGAAACAAAAATTTTACTAGAAAATAGGTAAAATGATATCACACCAAAATAGCACAATAGAGAGGATATTAAACTAAGAAATATTCAAAAGGAATCAAGAGATTACTATTTTGGATCCATAGAGATAGACAAAACTTGATTCGGACAATCAGTGGAGGAGAGATTGTGAAGCCTATCTTAGGTTTGAAGAGGAGAAACACACGGGATGGGAGGGATCACACAATGGAGGGAGAAGAAGAAAAGTAGAAATAATATTTTAAACTCATTAAGGTAAAAACCATAATTTCACCCCCAAAACTAGGTTTCACAGTTTGGACAAACCATGCGCCAACTGTGTGACACCCAAACCTTAAGGAACCACCTCACACGGTTTGACCCGTATGGTTATCCTAACCATGCACAAACCATGTGATGAATAGTTCTTATGTATTTCCTAACTTTCACTAACCATGTGGGCTGGGCACATAGTGTGGGAAAACCATGCACAACCTATGTGGGGAATTTCTACACCCACTCTATAGCCACACGATTTTTTATGGGGGCTGCACGGTTTTAGACAAACCATACACCGTAGAAGACCCTCCAAACTTGGGTTTTTCAAACCCTGGTTCTCTCAAAACACAAAGAGACTGACAATGGACCCTTCTAGCCTTTACCAAAGTCCAAAAAAAATAAATTGGAGTGTTTCAACTCTCAAAATTACGTATCAAAGCTCATTTTTAAAAAATGGCCCATCTAGTAGTCACAAAACTTCAAATTCCCTCTAAATTCCACCTTGGATCAAAACATGGGACATTATAATAGTTTTAGAAAAAGTTCAAACCATATTTCAAGAAACAACTCATCATATCTGGTAAGGTCACAAGGCTTAAACCCACAACTGAAAGGAGACATGGGTTCAATTACTACTATTGGCCTATGTGATGTACATGTTAGCATGAATTTTTTTACTTAAACTATTTTATGGATAAAGTTTAAGTTGATTTTGAGAAACATATTTTAGGATCAAATATTTTTTATTTTTTAGGGGTTTGAGGTGATTAATGGTATTTTGGAAAATGTTTAATTAGTTTGGGGTATATTTAACCATTATGTATAACATTTGATTAAATATGAAAGATTATTTGGGAAGACCACAATTAAATTCTTAAATATTGAGGATATTTGGGACGTATGGTTATTTATTTATATAATGATTTAAGTTAAACTTATTCTTTGAATATTAATATAAAGGTGTATTTATTTTTGGAATTATCTTACCTTGTGATAACCATTTATATTTTTAGTTAATTTCTAAATATAATAGAAATATCTTGATATCATTTTTTGGAATCATGTGATCCATTATAAGTTTATTTTAATGCTTTAGGTATAAAAAATTCGTCTTGAATACTCATCATTTAGTGTAATAGATGAGATTTTGGAAAAAAATGATTAAAGTATGAAATCATACTTTTCACATAAGTATATTTTCTCATGTTCTTAATTTTTATGAAAAAATAATCCATAAACTCTAAGAAAATAATCTTGAAACAAAAATTTTATATTTTTACCTTCATATCTAATGAATCAATGGCCTTTTAATTTATTGCAGATTTATGGTTTTGTGGTTGTTAACTTTTTTCTTGATCATTCACTTTCTTATGATCAATGTTATATATAACTCCCCATAATTATTTATGATTTTATTCCATGTCCATATTTTTACTTCCCACTGATGTTCTCCTACATGGAAACCTAGTCATATGTTATTCTAGATGACCTTCATATTTCCCTTTCTCTCTTTTAAGAGGAAGTTTTATTAACCCTTTTTATGATGTGATATTTTCATAAAGGGAATTTTCAAATTTCAAACCATTAAATACTGAGTACAATTTAAAACTTCAAGGATTCAATATATTTAAGTGGGGTAGAATGTAATACCATGATATTAAAAATAAAACTATGTTTGATAGAGTATTCAACACACAACATTGAGTTTAAAGGAACCATGATAGAATATTAAAATATTATTATATAAGTGTGATCGATTTAAAATAGCCATAAAATTGGAATTTATGAATAGTATTAAACGATTTATGAAATATACATAAAATTTCGATTAAAATTTGTTGATAAATGCTTAATAATAACTCAACTTTTAATAAAGATATTTTTACAAAAAAATACATTTCTTTCAAAAATGATTTTTATTTATTTTTTTGTTCTAAAATTAAAATTAATTTATAGAAATTTTAGAAATTTTATTTTATAAAATGGATTTTTTTTGAAATCGACATATACAATTTTACTTAGGGTGAAAATTGGGGTTTTTTCGAAAAATATTGATTTTTCAATGAATAATGAAAAATAACAATTTTTATAAAACTATCATTTGTTTTTAATAAATTAAGTAATATAAAAACAATATTATTATTTTAATTTGATTTAAAATTAACATAAGTTTTATTTAGTTATATTAATCTATTTAATTAAATTTTAATTGTATTTATATCATATTTTAGTATAAGTTTATTCTTAGACTTAAAAATGAAATTTTCTGAAAATTGTTTTAAAGTGCATAATGTTTCTACATTTTAATTAATAAAAATAAACCCTAAATAGGAATTATTTGAATAAAATTTATGTATTATACATCCACATTTATTAATTTAAATTATTATAATGAATATTACAACTCATAGAGTTAATGTAAAATCATGTTTTCCTTGAAATATGTATTTTTCAAAAAACTGATTTTTCATCATGCTTGAGAGTTTTATTTTAATATAAATTATACTACTTATATGAATTGAATTTGATAAAATGAATTACATATGTATAATAATTATTTATTTTATATAATAAGGTCAAATTATTTTTTTCATAATGAATAGTAAAAATAGTAAAAAACAAGTTGCCTTGGTTAAAAAATTAAAATGGTAAAAATGATTAACTTTAGAGGTAAAGGTGTTAAAATTTTTAAAACATATTTTTTTAGTGGTGAAGGTTTTTATTATAATTATCACTCATATACTCATTTATTTTTCAATTTTGGAGGCACTTTTCTTGAGAGGGATTCCCATTATTGAATAGTTTTGGGTATATACAAAAATGCCACTCCACCTCAATTATAAAAGAGAACCCCCTCCCCTCACTTATTCACACCTACCAAGACATTTTTATAAACCAAACCTTACAAAAATATATTCAAAACATAATTATACATATTACAGTACTTCTAGTCTTGACAAAAGACCAACATTAGGGTACTTAATAAGAGATCCAAAGGAGGTTCCTCTAAGAAAAAGTAACCATCTTCACCATGATCCTTCTTTTTTACTTATTATTTTTCCATATTAAATTATGTATTAACAACTCCAATATAATAAAACCAGTGTATATTATATAATTAGATGTTATTATTTTTATTGAATAATATTTATCCATCTCCTCTTCCATCAAATGGGAAACAAAACCATCGTTCATGTGTACGGCAGACTACTGTCTTGGGAACCGATGTAATTCGTTTTCTTTCACTGCCTCTCACATATATTTATGGTGATGAATTTAATATTTATATATGATATTAATGAAATATTTATCATTATTTAAATTTAATATATCATATAATTTCTTACCTTACCATCCATAGAAAAATGAGAACGTCTTTCATGTGTACGGTGGACTGCCACCTCGTGAAGCGATGTAATTCGTTTGTTATTACCACATCATATGGATGGTATATGTAAGTTTATTTAAAGAAATAATATTAAATTTATGATATTATTATAATTATTCAAAGATAAAATAACACTTACCTTCTTTCCATCACGATCGTTGAAAAATGGAAACATTACACATGCGTACGTACAACCTACCATCTCCATTATTGTAACAAGGTTCATTTTTCATAACCATAATTCATGGTCATTTTTAAAATTATATTTTATGTATAAAAATGATAAATTTTTAATTAATATTATTTTGTATATTATGGAATAATTACCCCTTTGACCATGGTCAACACACTGATTTAGTTTTGAAATTTATAAACTAAGTGTCCTCAAAACACCCATTATGGACATAACTGATTAAGTAATTCAATGTTTCATTAAAATAAATGATGTAAATGGTTTAATTATAATGGATTAAACATGGAAAATTTTATTAAATAAACAAATAATTTATTTAAGTTTATTATATGGGAGATAAAGGACATACACAACAAGTTTGGACTTGAGGTAAGGGTTTTCGTCTCAAAACTTCCTTCTTTGAGAAAACTATTCTTTTATACACCTAATTTCATTTATATAGTTCATATACTGAACCTTTAAATATTATATCATGAATACATAATAATTAATGTTATTTTAAGTTATAATACACTTTCTTTAATTATTTTTATGATGATTGAAAAGTTAACAAAGTGGTAAGGTTTTATGCTTCAATCTCATTTTAATGAGGATTGTTTATGCCTAAATTTCCATTGAAGGAAATTATTTTATCATTGACCATTAAACACATTTAATTTTATTATCCTATGGTTATTTATGAACTTTTCAACTAATGTTACTATTTTCCACTCTTTGGTACAAAAAAAATTATTGAGTAAATGTTTTTAAGGAAAATAAACTTCATTTCTCTCTTTGGTCAAAAACTCTCTCTTCCATGTCCATGTTTTCTTAAAAAAAATTTCAAAAATTTTTTTAATATTAATATATGATTTTTTAAATTAATTTTTACCCATTATAATTTTTTT
This sequence comes from Viscum album, assembly GCA_963277665.1. Taxonomy (NCBI): domain Eukaryota; kingdom Viridiplantae; phylum Streptophyta; class Magnoliopsida; order Santalales; family Viscaceae; genus Viscum; species Viscum album. The sequence goes on from OY728143.1 coordinate 1,424,050,211, forward strand.
TAAAAGATTAAAATTAATCTTCTTATCATTTTCCGAATGAGGTACCTTTTGACTTTTTACCAAACTATGAAAGAAATGTTTTTAGAACTTATACATCATATATAAAATTACCCACCATCATTACCGTTATTTATTTTGAAGATTCCTTTATAATTTTCTAGGTTTATTTTAAAATAAATGTGTTTCCACAATATTTTGTGAATTTTTAGTTTTTTTAAAGTGATTTTCAAAGTGGAAAGGTTATTTTCTTTAATATTTTTTTTAGTATTTTGAAATTTATTTATATTTATCAATGAAAGAAACCATTAATTCTATAGAATGATTCTAAATTATATATATATTTCTTTTACATATATACCAAGCTCACTCTACCTTCCTTTGATGGTGTAATGGATTACTTACTATCATTTCTCAAATTTATTCTTTAAGAAATCTATTTTGATTATGATATGAGGCAAGATCATGCAACTCATATTATTTCTATGGGTAATTCTTATGTTTATGACTTATGATTGATTTATTTATTTGGAAAACATTTGAATGTATATGAAATGAATGTGATAGGTGGGCCCTAGAATTATATATCCCTCCAATTCATTGGGTAATGTTTTAGTCACATGATATGTCATGTATGAGATTAGGGAGTGAACCTAATCCATTATGGGACTCTGTCCACCATGTGATATTGGCTCAATGGTTATCCTTGACTTATAATTATGTGTTGTTTTATGTTTATATCACTTTTCCTATGTTTTATGATCTTATGATACCATTTTTATTTTGTTAGTCTCATGTATGATTACTCATGAGACTTATCTTTTATGGTATCATGTTATACCACTTTCTCACATGTTATGTTTCCTTTTCATGATTATTCCCTTAGTAGGTTTTCTAGCTCACCCCTTTCTTTTGTGTATTCCCCTGGTTATCTTATCCAATTTTAGGAGTTCAAGGAATTTAGAATATCATTATATATATTAAAATAAAGCATTTTTATTTTATTTATTTTAAGTACCTAGTATTACAAAGAGACTAAGACTTTTCGATCCTCTATTTATATTCAATGGATAGTTATGTTAAAAATCATATAATAATATTCCTAAAAGGATTGGGTTACTATAGTTCAAGATATCATTTGGTACTTGGGGAGACTTCATGGATACAGGTCTGGGCAAGGGAAAGGGGCCCTATGCTTGATTGGTTCCTTTGAGGGATAGGATTAGAGCATGGGGATGAGACCAGGATTTTTGAAGTCTTTATTATGGAGTCTTTTTTTAGTTGTTTACATTTATGAATTTAAAAATGAAATTTATTTTAGCATAAAGTGTGGAATGACATAGTGTATTATTATTATTATTGTTTGGATTGTTTGCTATTTATTTTTCATCTATGTGAGTTGAATGTCATGGTTGATTTATCTTATTTCTATTGTGATTACTACTCTGTTCCAGTGGGTATAGTCTCCCCACTATATTCCTTACACCTTTGATATTTGTAACACCCAAATATTTCATAGTATGTTATTTTTTCAAATTAATCCAATAACTTTCACTACAAGCAACACCGAGTTCTAGCGCACCATGACTTACCAAACTAGCAGTTCAAAAGAGGTTACGAATAGTATTAACTGAATTTTGAATTTTATATAATACTTATAATTTTACAATCCATATTATGAGTTTCTTAGACACAATGTAAGAACAAATTCATTTTTTTCAGATAATTTAATTATTTTTCAAAAAATGTAATTTTACCAAAAAAGTTGTTTTCAGTTAAAATATAGTATTTATCACTATTCACCCAAATATGAAAATATCAGAAAAACACAAAAATATTATTGAAAATAAACTCTTATGTACAAATTCTAAAGAAGAAGTTTATTTTTTTCAAATTGAATATATAAAAGTTTCAAATATTGTATTTAAAAAGGGTTCACCATTAAAAGGCGGCAAAATTGCATTTTTTTTAGAAAATACTTCTTTTATCTGAAAAAATGAATTTGTTCTTACATTATGTCTAAGAAAACCATAATATGGATTCTAAAATTATAAGGATTATATAAAGTTCAAAATTCAGTTAATACTATTCATAACCGCTTTTGAATGGCTAGTTTGGTAAGTCGTGGTGCGCTAGAACTCGATGTTGTGTGTAGTGAAAGTTATTGGATTAATTTGAAGAAATAACATATTATAAAATATTGGGGTGTTATTTTTACCATTTAATACAATTATGTTCATTGTAAGTAATTTCACTTTGAAATTGGACATAAAGAAGTGTCAATCTTTTGATAGTTATTATTTCTTAAAAATACGCTTTTTGGTTTTGACAACAGGAATTAATTTTAAATTAATAAATTAAATTTCTATGTTTTGAATTTGGTAAAATAGACTTCATTTTTGAATTCATAATATCAAAATTATCTTAGAATGAATTTTTGGTATGATTCTGAAAACTTTCAAATTTTGATGAATAGTGAAAAACACTACGTTATTGGTTAAAACTGACTTTTCATTTAAAAAATTATTTATTTCATTTAAATTTATTTAAGGTAAAAATATATACATAATTCCTATATAAATTTAATATAATTAATTGGATTCATATTATAATAAGTTTAGATATATAAAAATTTTATTGAAATTTTACCGTCTTTTACCCACCTCCTAGGAGCATTTGCAAATTTGTATAAAACTTAATTTTACCGCTTCTGTGAATTTAATTTCAAAAATATGAGACACAGTTGATATCAGTAATTAAAATATGGTTCAATAAGATAATTTTTTTTATGAATAGTAACTTTTGACTTTTATTCACCACGGTTAAAAGTAAATAGGGTAATTAAAGGTAAAAATGATATTATTATTACCTTAACACATATCCTGATTCTATTGGATAAGTTTAATTTGACAAAAAAAAAACTTAGTAATAAAATATGAACCTTAAGTCCACTTGTATTATATTAGGACATTTATTATTATTTAATTCAAAGAAGAGTTAAAAGTGTTAAATTCAAATCATAATAACTAAACCATTTTTAATATAGGGTTACACATAAGATAAATTAAACTATAAATATTCATTAGAAAGATAAAAATATTTCCTAAATAATGATATTTTATTTATAATTTTTAGACAATAAATAATTTAATTTATTTATGACATAATGATGATGCAGTAATTAACTTATTAATAAAATATTAAAATAATTGATATTATAAATACCCAAATAAATGTAATTTGAGACTTTTTATGAATTAAACTAATTTTATATATTACTATTACATATTATGGTTGATTCAATAACTTTTTTTTAAATAATAATGCAGTTATGAATTTAGAAAAAACAAAATACCAAATAGTGTCAAAATTGACATAAAAGAGTTTTTAAAACAAATATTATATTATTAATTGGTATTCTATTTCTAAAATTATAAGTTTTGGAAAAAAGGGCTTAAATACTATTATATATGTCATCAATGAACCAGTTGGGGTTCTCTTGAAAGTTTATAGTAAGTTTATTAACCATATAATATAAAAATACAAAGAGACATGGTAAATGTTAAACTATTTAACTAAGAGTTAAATCTAAAATATTAGGTTAATACAGTGACTCAAACCTGTATAAAACCTATTGTTTGAGTGTTTTTAGACCCATAACCAATTTATCCTTTAAAAAATTCATTTTTGAGCCATTAGAAACCGAAAATGAATTTATTATAAAATAATATTTTCAGTTTTTTCTAAGGTTCCCCTCACCCCTCTTATAAAAGGGAACTTCCCCTTCTCTGAAATTCACACCTCCAAAGACATTTTTCTCAGACAAACCCTGACCAAATATCCTCCCAACTATCCTAAATTTATCCTAGAGGCCTTACTTTGGTCAGAAAGCCAACTTAAAAAGCCCTTTTGATCAAATCAAAAGGAAGAACCCGAAGAAGAGGTATTGATTTCACCACCCTCATTCAAGTTCTTTTATTCTTCCACTTACTCTTTCTTTGTTATTACCATACCAAAATAATAAATCAAGTACCTTATATATACTATTATGTTATTATAAATATGGAATAACCATATTCATTATTCTATCCATCCTATGAATGATAATGTCACCATGCGTACGTACGTACGACTTACCAACTCCACATTATGGTGTAATTTGTTATTTAACACTATGTTATATGGATGGATATAATGATGAGTAATATGTATATAAATAATTAAAATAACATGATAATGTCTCTGTAAAATTAATATACCATCCAATTCCACGCCTTTAAGGAAATGATATTGTTGCCCGTGCGTATGTACGGATTACCGTCTCCACGACGCGATGAGATTCATTTCCACGTTCACCATTCACCGACGATTATAAAAATATATATTACTAATGAGTATGCAATATATTCCATAATAATTATACTGGAGATATATATATATATATGTACTTGCATATATCTTATTCACTTACTTCCGTTCAATACGATATGAAAACAGAAACAACGTTTATGCGTATGTACGACCTACCATCTCTATAAACGATGTTTTCCATTTCATATATCTATCTATTATAAATATTTATATTATAAATATATATGATATATGAAACAAAGTTTGTATTCTGGAAGTATTTAAATCATGATCTAAATGATACGGTCAGGAATAACAAGTTAAAATACGTATGATAAAGAAAGCGATTATTACCCGAAATGTTAATTTAACATGAAAATCATTATTAAATGGGTAGTATAAAGTCATAAATGAATCATGTATGATATAATAAATAAGAATATGTTTCTGGTATAATCTAATAACATACAATGGTCATTATATAATAGGTTAAACATACCCTCGACCAAAGGAAAGTGCAAGGTAAGGGGTTTTCATCTCACTCCTTATTCCCATGAGATTCATGCTTTATTGACACTATTTCCTTTTGTGTGGTGTATGTACTACCCATAGTTGTATTCTTTGTGTAATAAACTTTAATTTATGTGTATTTAAATCTTCATTGTAAGATAATTCTTTCATGGGGTGTATGTTTCGTAAGTTACCAAATTAGTAAGGGTTAATTCTACAATCTCTTCATTATTCGAGGTTGTTTATATGCAATTATCTATTGGAACCTCTTTATCATCCACATCCATGTTTCTTAAAATTTATTTCAAAACATTTTTACTATTTACTAGACAATGGGTTAAATTAATTTATACCCTTATTTTACCTTATAGGTTTTTGAAAATAATCTTTCCGTCATTTTCCAAACAAGGTACATTATAACCTTTTTGACAAAATTAAGGTAATAATGTATTTTTTAACTTATATGGTGGGTACATATATTTTTCTCCATTATAACATCATCAAAGCTTCCCTTAAAATCTTATAAGAATATTTTCAAAATAAATTTTTCTTTATAATTATGTGACTCTTAAATGATTTCAAAATAGAAAGAAATATTTCTCCCAAATAGTTTTGACTTCATCTATGTCAAAATCCTTTAATAAATTTTACACTTGTTTGAAGTTGATTTATTATGACACAAATATTCCATATTTAATTTAAGGTTTTTTGATATGTTTGACTGTGGATGAGTTATTTTTATGCCATTCATAGTTTATGGTTAAAGTATTGAAATTTCGTGTGCTAGTTTTAATACGAATGTTTATCTTATATTTCAACATTTTCTTAAGATGAATGTATTGGACTAGTATATTCTGGGTTGGGGACCAATAAAAGTAATCCCTCTAGGTTGGGGTCAAGTTATAGCAGACCCTCTGGGTTAGAGTTGAGTTACAGAGGCTCTTCAGGTCGGAGTCCGGTTACAGAGGCTCTCTAGGATGGAGTCCGGTTACATAGGCTCTCCGGGTTTGGGTCTAGTTACAGTTAGCCCATAGGTCCTAGCATGAGTCCTTGACACAGAAATTAATTTCTGGTACTATACATTCCATAATTATGAAATTAGTTATTACATTTGATTATTTGACTAGTATAATATCCATGAGCATGTTTATAAGGTAATGTTTGATTTATTTTTTCCATATTATGTTCAAGTTTATGTTTAAAAGGATGTTGTTTTATTTCACATCTTTCCTTATAAGTTTATAGATTCCGCTAAAATATTTACCCTTACTGAGCATATGAGCACACCCCTTTATTATGTTTTATTTTCCCAGGATGCGAAGAATTATATTACGACGGACCTATAGGCATAATCAAGGCGGCTTGGACGTTTCTAATGGAATAAGTTACTATTGTTTTTCTTTTCAAGTTGTAGTGTTGAACTTAATGTATGTAATCTATTTTCCAAGACTGCTAAATTGATCGGTCCTTTGGGACTTGGTTCCTTGTAATCATGCCAGTGTTATGTAATAATGCACCGACTCTGGGCTTTTGGGGTCGGGGCGTTACACTGTTAGTCGGTAGCCTCTGGAATATAGGAAGGTGTGTTTAAGGTCATTTAACCACCCATCTCGATTACATGAGGGATTAATTGGAGAATCCAGAGTAGCAGATGTTTGTAGTGGGTAGAGGTGGTTTATAGTTTAGAGAAAATAGCAGTACCATTAACCAACTGGTGGGGTTCACAGCTGAGCAGTGGCTCCAGCAGCTAGCTGGAGGTTCCTGTAATCTACCTAGTGGTGTTAGGCTGGGTTAGACTAAGTCTATATTGAATCATATTTTTCCCCTAAAATCCCTATTTGAACCTTTTAATCCCCTGTTATGACCCTAATTTTGGATTATAAATTTGTGAATAGTCTATAAGGATCTTTTGTATTATCCAAAACCTCTCCTTAGTCTTTTGATCTATTTAATGATTTTGGGATCCAAAATTAGTGTGTTCTTCATGAAATTTATGAATTAATCTTATCCTATGCTCAGATCCTCTTATTTTGCCTTGATGGTGTGTGTGAATCATTTTTTATTGGAGATTGTGGTGTTGAACATTAATCCAAACATTTGATCACTGATATCTTGTTCTCCATTATTGAGGTGGGTGGTATAAACTAACTTACTAAAGTATGTTTTGATCCCTCTATTATTTAAAACATGCATGATCACGTGGGCACACCGTGTACGTGACCTATCCTAATTGGTAACCTACAAATATTAATGAAACCATATGATTTCACCACCCATGGAACATGTTGGGTCCTTTATCATTGAGTATGGGACTTGTGGCCACCTAAGAGGTGTTCCTACCCTTGACACTAGGTTAGAAATTGGAATGCAAGAACCTAGAACCCTTATCATAATTGATAATTGTTAATGGAATTGTTTAAATTGTGAATTACTTAATATGTAAACTGTGATAATCCATTTAATAATAAATCACTTGGGTTGGAAGGGGTTAATTAACATGTAAATGGGAAATGAACTAATAATATGTTATAATGTGTTTATAATGGTATATTAATGCTAATTGGTCTTAATTAATAAGTGAAACAGAATTGTTATAATTATTTGATACTTGATAACTTGGTTTATGGAATTAAATTGTTGATAATTAGTAATTTGGTTAAGTTAAATTATATGGATAATAATAACATGTTTAGAGTGTTTGGTTTTTGGTATTATACATGACTTTCTTAGAATATGGTATCGTTATAACTCTTTGATTAAATTTGTTTCCTGAGGACTAGGTGCACGGTTATATACCGCCTGAGGTCTAAATACATTATTATGTACCACCTGATGGATAGATGCATGGTTATAGATTTCATGCTGGATATATTCATGGGTATATACTTCTTTAGGGATATATTCAAGGTTACACAATACACCTACCTTAGTATAAGTAATGCACCATGAGAACATGTAAGTGTCTCCAGCATAAGAATTCACATAGAGCCCAATATTGCTTGGTTACTTGATGCATAAGGGAGAGAGAGTTAGTTAATTGACATGATATCGGTGATTCATCCTTAGTAGGATAATCCTCTAGTGTTATGGGAATTCATCCTATGTTGGAGAATGTTTTAATGGATAGAGATATTCATCATCTTGATGAAGTAGGTTTAGATGACTTTAAATCTCAACCTGGAGCTCTAGGATCGATAGGTTTATTTGATGTTCCACATTAATTTATGAATTAATTCCCATGTTTATCATACTATTTTGTATAATATTTATTTAAACTAGATTTTTTAGATACCATGGGTATTGGAAAAATAAGTTTTACTCACACTCTATTCAGGTTGTTGTTTGGTACCCAAGAATACATCATAGATGCGGTTCTAGATAAGAGAATGGGTCCCTTTTCTTGATTGGTTTCTTTGTTGGATGGGATTGGAGCATAGAGATGGGATCAAATATGGGTTTTATGATCAAGGTTTTTTGAGTTTTTATTATGGAGTCTGTTTTTATTAGTTTACTTTTATGAATTTCAACACGAAATTTAGTTTGAAATATATTATAGCATGACATGGTTTATTATTATTATTTGGAATTTTTGGTATTTATATATCATCTGTGTGAGTTGAATTTCATGGTTGATTTGTCTTATTTTTTTTATTACCAATCTATTCTAGAGGGTATAGTTTCCCCACTATATTCTTTACACCGTTACTACTAGTTGGCATCCTCTAGAATATTAGGAGTAGTTATTTATGCCATTTAACTACTCATCTCAATCATGAGGGGGAGTACAGGTCCGAGGACCTTATGCATAGTTACTTAAAACACATCAAGTATTATACAAAGTTCCATATCCAATGGAAACACTGGACCTCCATCTCAAAATCTTCTTTATATTTTAATGAAAAAGGATAGCTATTGGACCCTATGATAATATTTTTTATAGCTCATAATCTTATCCTTTTGTGATGTAAACATAATACCAAAGTTTGAATTTCCCATATTCTATTAATTTATCCTCAATGATGAGGTAATCAGGTAATAATGTTTCAAACTCATTTATACTATCTGAACCATTCAAATAATAATTTTAAATTGAATTCCATAGCTAGATCAAGCCTTAAGGAAACCTACAATCTCTCTAATTCATTAACATACTCAACCATATTGATTAAATGAGTGGATAATGAAGCTCCTTCAGTTATCTTGAATCTAATAAATTCCTTTAAAATATTAATTTATTCATCCAATACTTCTTTTACATATCTAGATCCACTTATTAAAAAAATTAAATATTTTTCAACTTATAAAGGGGTTACTCTAACACATAGAATCTTAAATATTTCTTCAGAACTATTCTTAGTTTTTATACAAGTGTATGAAATTAATTCCAATAATATTTTCCTTTTCCATAATTCATTAAAGAGTGAATTTGGATGATGAAGATTACATATTATCTATAATTTATTTTTTTATCAGATGTGTATCATGTTTTATATTCATTTTATAAAGAATTTTATTATACATGTTCTCACTAAAATGGGAACCCCTTTTAATTTTATATCATATCTTTTAGTGGGAAAAGATCTATATTTCACTAAGTTTTGGGTCTATTATACATTTATACCATCATTTGTTTATTTTGGTAAAATCAACATGTCATTATATCATATATGACTCTTAAATAGTTGAGAAAATGACTATTTTCCTAAATCCAACATATGTATTATCCAAACCCAGTTTCATAGGTATTATAATCCTATTATGTTTCTCTACAAAGAATGAGCCAAATATTATGACAGATGTGAAAACCTAATTCAATAAGGCTCACACACAACCTATTTTTCTGACACAAGATAATCCATGGGCACCTAACTTTATAGTTACAAGCCCATTTTAATGATGTATGTTTTCACAAGTGACCATTTTATAAGGAATATAACACTTAGTGTTTTTATGTGGTTTTAAATATCAACATATTATCTCATGAATTCCATTTATACATGAATTCTTCTAAGAATTTATTTTATTATCTTATACCTTAAACCAAATTAATATGTTCAAAACATATTAATGTATAAATCTTTAAAAAAACTCATGATTTTTGTTACTTACCCAAAAAAATCCTATTATATTCACAAATATCCAAATATATCCCATGCATAATGTATATGAAACCTTTTTCATATAAAGTATTAGAATCACCTGAAGTTAAAATCCCCATAAGAGGAAGCATGGTGCAAAGGATAGTCACCCCACTTTTTAGATAGTTCATAAGACCCTAAGCCAGTGATAAGTCTCATCCCAAGTCCCATTATTCATAGATCACTACTTAATATAAACCTCAATTTAAATACAATCCTAATACCTAATATAAATAAATCATAATCAACCTTTACTCTCAATCTTATAACCCATTGACAAATCATAGTCATGGTTAAAGACAACTAAATCTTATGTCATACTTAGCTTATAACTCTTGTGTAAATGGTATGCCATTTATAAGAATCATTTTAACACTTTAAAATATAGAATTCATCCATTAATAATGTTAAACTTATATTTATGAATAATAAAGCAGGGAATAAACAGAATAAATAAAAAATTCATAAATTTAGTCATGAGATAATTATTTCTAAACATTTTATAAATAAATCAATTATAAACACTTAAAAATTTAGAATTTTTTTAAATATTCCAGAACATAAATAAACATGTCTATTTCATATTTATTATAATATGAGCTCTTTCATACTAAAATATTACATGAAATTTAATATATAATCCTTTATTTTAATAAATATGCAATGTTTTTTTAAAAATTTTATAATCATATAAATATTTCATATTTTATGTAAAGTCTTTATGAAATATCACATATTTCATTTTATTTAATTCATTGACCAAATCAATCAAAACTACTTTTCTCATGGTTTAATGTTTTCATGATTTTAATAAAAACATGTCATATTTTCATTTATGAACTTTTTATAAATAAATATAAACACTAATATTTCACCTTATTTTCAATTTATAAACACTTTATAAATTCACCATGTAAAATCCACTTTAAACAAAGATTATATCCAATAAAAAATTTTAATTATGGTTTAAAATCCCTATCAAATTCAGTACGATCCCTTTTTGAGTTAAGAAAAAGGATTCTTAATTAAAACTATAAAAATATTACCATTATTTTGTAAATAGTGATATATTTTATCCACAGTGAAAACAATTTCCAATGGAAAACCATGATTGCTTTTTTGTGGGTAAATTTGTTTTGAATAGAGTCATCAAAAGTTCTACTTTTGAAACCATGACATAGTTTCACTCAACTATATTGAAATTTTCATTTATAAGTCATATTTTTATACAAACTATTACCATTTTACTAGAAAATCAGGATATAATATAATTGTCTCAAGATATTTTATTTTTTGGAAAACATTTCCATAACTATTTTTAATAAACTAAGACGTATAAAACTATGCGTGATTCTTATTTAAAACTAGTTGTGATTATGGAAAAAATCCATAATTCTGACATTTTTTTGTAAAACACATCGTGGCTCAAAAAAATTCATTTTCCTAGTTTCTTTATCTATTTAGAAACTCTAAATCAAATAATATTGAAGTTTATTTGATCGAACTTAAGGGATTTAAATGGGAAATTATTATTGAAACACAATGTAAATAATCAACCAAAGGTAATTGATGCCATAAGATCTATATTTTCATTTATATTAGGCTAAATAAATAAATAACATGTTCCTTTTCTATAATTATTTAAATTTCCTAATATCCTTAACACATGCTTAATAAAATCACTAAGAAGCAATGAATATACTCCTCCCTCCTAGGTTATCCATCTCCCAGTTATTTGGAAGGTTCCTCTCTTCCACATGGTTTACTAAAACTTTTGAGTTAAAGATTAGGAGATGGTGGAGGGAAGGAGGGAGGGGAAGATTTTAATTTAATGAATTTCATGAACTAAACAAATAAATTTTAATTTAAAATCTTATAAAAATATTGAACCTCATTTAATATACACTTAGGATTCTCCTTGGTACACATACATTTGGTCATCATTGAAAAAACATTTAAAAAATGTTTAGAACCATCACAATCCTTATAAATCATGGTTTGATACTAATAATTACTGTTTAACATTTAAATAATAAATATAGACATTAAAACTCCTCAAATAATAATCATAATATGATCAAACAAAATATGATATCTTATAATAGGAGAAATAGATTGATTCATGAATTATCTCATAACACATACATTGACATGCATAAAACTGCATTACAGTGAACTTCACTACATCTTGGTTTACACCAACACAAACCATTATGTTGTATAAACCACCAAACTATGGTTTAATATTTAGTGCATATATTTAACATGACATATGTTGATATATACTATATGTTTTTCTTATATGGGAAATGCTTTATATTATACATGGTGATATAGAGTTTTTATTTAAAAAAGGAAATGCCTTCCATAGATGTATGGTGATATACCATTAGTGCTAGTCACCAACCTATGGTATATTAAAGGAAGGTTATAGGGATTATAATCAAACTCATTATTGACTCAAGTGGAGTCCTAATAGCGGTGGGGTATCACTCAAACTAATTTTCATCCCATATAGAGTCCCATATATTTACATATGTTTTGTGGCTAGGATATTTATGTCTTTTTGTATTGAGATTTAATTTTTCAAAAATTTAAATAAATAATTAGTTAAAAATAGAAATTATATTATCATTGATATGGATGTGGGGTAGTTACTGGGGTGTTTTTAATGGATTTAATAAATTTTTAGGGGTAGAATTGTAATATGTTGCTAGTTGTTGCTAGGGGTATTAATCTGCATAAAGGTGTCGGGTAGAGGGGATTGGTCATTTTGGATCAATGTACAATGACTTTTAGGGAGGCCTAGGGCTTAGATATAGGGATTACCTAAGATATTTCTCTTCCTTCTTTTCATTAAAATTATTATATTCTTTGGTGAATATGAATTTTTTACCTTTTCTAGAATATAGTAAATTAATATAAACCTAATGTTTACGTCTCTTTTTCACCTAAAACCCTAATAATTGGTTATCTTATTGAGAGCACACAACTATTGGAGGCAATTTGATGTCGCATGAGAATTTTTTTCATATGGAATGAATTTTTTATAAAATGTTTCAATAAAGATAGTAGTGTGAGTGTATAATCTATGGCTAGAGTGCATGTAAATAGGATATTGTTGGAAATTACACAGAACTTTTCAAAAGACAATAGAGATATCATTAGTTTCAGATGGAACGGCGGTTGAAAAATCATGAGTAGTGGCATCTGTAAGTATTGTTGGAGGCCCATCATGTATGTGATATGTATGATCGTGACCAAAATAGGACCCACCTATATCAGGAGAAGGTGGTTGGGGAGGTGTGACTATAGGGGAATTACCCAAGTGAATACTAGTAATATTAAGATGAGATAGTGGAGGGATAAATAAGGTACCATAGAATGAAATACATCCTTTAATATTTGGGATAGGTGTATTATATCACACAAAAACCCTCATTTGTACTTACTTATTTTATTTATTCTATTTTTTTTTATTTTTTCCTTGAAATTCAGGTTGATTCAGATGAGAGTTTAATAAATTTTTTAACTTTTACATAGGTTTATGGTTTCTTCATGATTATTGGAAACCATGTGAATATGAATGTATTTTGATATAGAAAAACTCACGGTTAGTGCACGATCTCCCTATCCTTATGACCTTCTCATGTGTTGTACCCAAGTCTTCTAGTTAGAGGTGTATGGTTTTGCTAACAATGTGTCTAAGCCTTGCATAATGTTGAGAATGAAAAATCTAATTTACCATTTTACCTCATTTATTTTCCTAAAATCAAGCCAGTACCATCTCCTTCATATCCTATGGTGATTCCTTATGTGAATATTCTCTCTATACTCCCATTTCATGCAGATTAAAGTACATTTTGTCCTAGGTAATGGATTTACCTCCGATTTTACCTCCTACTCTTCCCCTTCTCAGTATTCTTCTTATTCTCTCCCTCACCTAGTTGTGGAACATGTTAAGTCGATCCCTATGTTGGTGTTTCAATTCTAATTTGTTTTGGGGGGTTTTATTTTCATCAAGGTTCTTTTGGTTTAGGGTTCCTATTACCCCTAGGAGTTCCTAGATCCTTTTTGTGATGATTTTAGGCATCATTTTTTCAAATTATCATGTTCCAGGTAGGTTTCCCCATGTATATGGCTTTAAAACTTAGGACCCTTAATTTGTTTTAAATTCATGTCTCGGTGCTCTATGAATTTATTTTATGTGATTGGAATCCTCTTTAAAGAAGGAAACGAAGTTCAATTTTGGTTTCCCAAAAATCTGAAGGACTTTTTATTTAACAGTGCCTAATTAGAATGTTTTTCTACTACCTCTCACGCCAAGTGGTTGATAAATTCCTAAATTGAATGTTTCTAAATTTTTTTAATAGGTTTTCAATTTTTAATGTAAATTCCCATTTGGCCTTCAATAATTTCTTAGAATTTCAAGTAGTTACTTGAAATTCCAAGTATTAATTCAGTATTGAAAATTTTCTTTTGAATAAAAATGTGAATCTTATAAATGTCCATTTTTGTAACTCAGTAGTTATATATATATATATATATATCAATTAACATGAGAATATGTGAATTGGTGCAATGAGAAAATATATATATATATAATTATATATGGGTATAATGATAGGTAACTTTAAACTCCAAAATTGGGCTCTTAAATTGTATTTGTATTTCAAGGTGGCTTTAAATGAAACCTTTCTAAATGGATTTATTTGTCCCATTTATAACCTTTAAGGGAATTCCAAGTGGTTTAAATTTTATTTTTTTAAAGGGATTATTTGAAAATGAATTATAAAGGCCCAGCTGGAAAACCCCCCTTTTTTGCTTATTGTGATTTAAAATAGGTGTTTCAATTAATTTAAACCATAAAATGATGGAATTGATGATTTATTATACATTTTTATGCCTCTTTAGGTGTTTAAAATTATTTATCATTGATTTTAAAGATATGATATGGTTTCTATATGTCATATGGTACTTGATGGATGAAATGGATTATGATGGGGTGTTGAAAGGAACTTTATTTTGAAATTGAATGTGATGTTTTCTGAATTGTAATGTACATGTGAAGCTAGGTATCAAAGAGGGAAGGATAGTTTATGTATCTTATTTATATTATGACACTTTACTAACTATTAAAAACTTGGATAAAGGTTGTGGTGTTATAGTTGGGCTGAAATACCATGTTGGTCTAAAGGCATGTTATCCTTAGCAGTTAGTGCACACATCGGATATTGACCTATTTAGATCTTGAGTTTGATACTAGATATTATAGGGCCCAACTAACCTTAGATGACCCAGGTATTTCACTATGGTGTTTGTTATGGTATGGATATCTTTATGGTATTTTCCCTCTTTTATAAATTGATAAATCATGCCTTATGCATTTTTTTATAAATTTTTTAATGCATGGAACTTGAATTTTTCTCTATAACTATTTTAATATGTCGTTGGATTTCATTAAATAAAATTTTTAATCTTAATGCATGTTTCCCTTGATTCTCTAAATCTTTTAAAAGATTTTGAAAAAGGAGGTTTCTAAAATGGATTTTAAACTTGGTTTTTCAAATGACTATGGTGTAGGCCAATGAATGTTTTATAAGTAATTTTTTTAGTTAAAAGAAAATAATAATAATTTTTATAAATGATAAATTATCCTTATGTTTTATTTTATTTTTATGTAATAAAAAAAGAGGTTTTTGATGGATGCACTATAAACCTTGTATCTCTTCCACTATTTCCTTTGAGTCATTATAATATGGTGAAATAAAATTTGTTCCCTATAAAAAAATATGAGAAAACCCCTAGAATAAGGCCCAACACAAGATAAAAAAATTTATTCTTTTAGAAAATGAGAAGAAAATAGTTCCATAAATCTTTAACATAATTTTCATTCTTAGAATCATGCTTGATGATTTATTGAATTGAGTATAAGTAAAAAAAAATCTTGTTATCTCATAAGTAGTGAATGAGAAATCCTTTGGATTTTGTGGATGAATAAAAATATGGGAATAAAGAGTCATCCCTTTAATGGATATGACCATAATATTCTTCCATATGGTGAAGTTTTTGGAATCAATGTGATCATCAGAAAGATTTATATATGTTTCGATCATTTCAGGTAGCGATGTAGGTGTTGTTTTTGGGTACAAATGATGGAGTAGTGGTCATATCGAAAAGGCAACATCTTAACAAAAAATAAAATATTTTATATTGAAATTAGAGAAGATCCTACCAAACAATTATGTTGCCCGTTAGGTAGACCAACATGCATAGTAGAGAAATAGGTATGATAGAGTTGGGGTGCCTAGTGAAGGAGAAGTAATTGTCCAGTTCACGGGACTTGAGTAGTTTTCCTAGCCTATCCTGGGTGGTTCTCCTTACCCAGGCCTTGTTACTAGTATTGGTGGGGATAATCAACCAAGATTTGGGGTAAGGGGATATTAGTTTCTTAAGGATATTGTGTCAAATAGAGAGTGGGGGAGTAAATTTAAGTATGGATACCCTTTATAGTTTCACATGATTTGATACCTTATAGAAACCCAGATACTAAAACATTATGCCACTTGACTGAGGTCAAGACTCTATTTATAGAGAAAAACAATGATATAAAAGATTAAAAATAGGTGGAAGATACAAAATTCAAACTTACAATATACAAAGATATGATATATCTTGTCAAAAATAATGAGTCTAGATACAACCCATTATCATATACATAACAATTCCAACACATATTTAAAAGGAATTATCTATTGAGTAATCCTCATACTAATGTTGATGACCTCTAGCAGTTTAGGAATACTTTCTCTACCATGATTCCTAACACTTCCACTTAAATAAACAAAAATGTATCCATGGTCTAAATTACATTGCTACATGAGTCCCTTTTAGGGTTTGAGGGGAATAAAATTACCCAATATGGTCATCTAAAGTGTAAGGGTGTATCCATAGTGCATGTCCAACTAAATAGAAAAGTGTATGAAATGATACATGAGGAATGATAAGAGTGCCTATGGGATCAGACCACTACACATATTAGTCTAACAATTAGGTCCTCTTAAGGTATTCTAAGAGCTTTCCATATTCAAACTCTCACCAAATTATAGATTTTTCAGTTTCAACACACACACATATGAAAATGGGGCTCAAAATTGACCATACCTAGTTGAGAGTATTGTCTTCACCATTGTGAATACGTCATCCACTACTACAAAATAAGATTTTAACAACACTAGAATAGGCCTTTATCATCTCTTAAAAAGTATTGACAATTAGAGAATGGTTAAAAGCCCAAAACTTTTATGAGAACTAATAAAGGAAGCACTATTAAAGGAGGTAAAATTATTTTTTTTGGAAACTTAGGAGCCCTCCCCCTTTATCTACACTTCCATGAACCCTTTAACAATGATCCACACTCCTTTATCAGTGATTTTTACCCCACCACCCCTTTTATCAATGCTTTGTGAAATTTTGGCCTCATGTGCGCCTACCTAGATTAAAACCCTAAAACTCTCCTTTGAATATAGAATGCCTTTACCACTACAACATGTTGTTTTTATATATATTTAATGATATTTTTGTTTATTTATATATATATTTACATATATTTATATAATTTTTTTAAATACAATTATACAATATATTTATGTGTGTGGTATATATACATATATTTATTTAAATATATTATATATTATATTCATTTACATATACTAGAATATAATATAAATATATATCTGTTTATTAATACACACATATATGTATATATAAATATTATAAATATATTTTTATAATGTAAAAAATGGTTATATATTGTTTCAAATACATTTTTAGAATATGTATTTATTTTGATATATTAGAATATACATTTTTATATAAAAATGTTGATATATGTATTTATATGAATGATTTATTATAAGTAAATATAAGGAAACATGCATATATTTAATTATAAATAAAATAATGCTGTTAAAAATGATAAAATTTTAAAACCATAATATCAATATGAATGTAATACCTAGGAATAAATTAAGTCTTCACCGGAAAAGGGAAAAAAGACCCCCTTAAAAGAGGCTTAAAATCCATTGAATGTTAAAAAATTATAGTACCACGACTAAAAACTCAGTTCTGGAGGCCTTATGGGACATTTTTGAAATATAGAAATATTACATAGGTTTAACTCTTTCACTAAGGGCATAAATATCATCACAAGATTCGATTTGATATTTGGTGGAGCACAAACGGACACCAAGATCAAAAGTTATTGTCGTTTGAAGTTCGAGTTACGTTTTCAACTTATTTTATATATTTTATTAATTTTCTGATTGTTTTTATATTCAAATTGATATTTAATGACTATTACTCAATAATAATAAGTAAATTATTAATTAAGAAAATTTAAAAAAAATATAAGCCATTTTCACTAAATATCTTATATATTAAGTGTAAATTCCTATTTACCTTGTCTAAAAAATATTTAAAAAAATATTATATTTATATCAATATAAATATATTTATATATTAATATATTATTCTTAATTAATTTTCTTTGAATTATACCCTTATCATCACTACTAAAAAACATTGATAAAGGGGGGTCTTTATCAACGCTTCTAAAAAAGCACTGATAACCCCTATCAATGTTTTTTTACAAGCAGTGAAAAGAGACCACATTTATCGATGCTCTTTTTAAATCACTAATAAAGGTTGTGTCTTTATTAGTGCTTGTAAAAAAGTACTGATAAATTCCCCCCTTTGACAGTTCTTTTTTTAGCACCGACAAATGCTGCCTTTGACAATGTTTTTATCTAGCGCTTTTAACTCCCCAACGCTGGATAAACCCAAGTTTGTATTAGTGATCCATAACTATATCATCCTAATAATTCTCACATGTTGACTTTAGACACAAGTAAGTTTATTCAACAAGTATTTATATTACCTCACTGTTCATATCATATGAATCTTGAAAAAGGTGGTCTTTATTTCACATCCTTTATGTCACCTTGACATTCCTACTTGTTGAATCTTGGTTTAACTATGTCCAATTGATCTCAACCACTCCATGGATACTATTCCTTGTGGGTTAGGGGTCTATGCATTTCCATTTGATCCAAAATTTTCTATGAAAACTCATCCTTGAGGGTTACACCACACCTCATGTGTGTGTGGTGGTCAAATGATAGTGAACATAAATACTATTTTTCATAAGATTAGTTATCAAAACAAAAAAAATAGAAACACTCATCTAGATGACATATCTTGATCCTGAATGTCACCCATTGATTGAAATCTTAGTGCATAATAGTTCACATCATCTTCCTCGAACCTCTTAGTGAACACATTATCTAGATAAGCAATCCTAATCTATATGGTACACCTGATGATAAAGTGGAATCCCATCAGTCCAACTAGCACAACTAGGGTCATCAATTCCCAAGAGACAATTAAAGACAAGTCTTACATGAGTACATGTTCAACTTGATCAACTCGCTTTAGTTGATTAGTCCTAAATACATTTTTGATCCACCCCTAATCCAACTATACTATTATAGATTCTCTATGATTAAACAAGGTTATATATCATTCCTTGTGTTATTTAAGGTCCCCTTAGCCTAATTGTCATTTTCTTGCTTTATCTATGTGAATCTTAGCCAATTTTTGACATTAAAATAGAGTTTTTAAGTCTTTTGTATTCCTATGAAGTCTAATAATAAGTTTCTAACATCATACAGTGTGAACCAGAATGTGTAAAAATAGTATGAGATTTTCTAGATAAGAGAATTGTAACGACCCGAAATTTTGAATAAATATTGTTTCCTAATTTTGTGTGTTATTGTATTTTATACTCAACAAAACTATTTCATTTGATAACATGAGTATAATTAAAATGAGACCATTGGGTTTCGACTATTATATGACCGTTGGTCAATATGACCGCTAGAAACTAAACATTTCGATTATTGTCTCTAAATACAAGTGATCTTGGTTAATTAATATAAAAAGAAGATTTGATGTCCTCATCCAGTAGTCTCGGGCGAATCGAAGCCCATCTAACAGAACTTGAAAAGGAGGTGGAACCATTGAGATTTGCTCTGGACCAAACCCAAGCTGAACTTCATCGTGTGAAGCTGGAACGGAATTGCCTTCGCGAGAAGTTCAAGCTAATAGAAATTACTACTCGTGCAATGTTGGTCGAGCCGCCCTCAGATTCTCTCACCTTAGCACACCTTACACTTAGGTCCTATGCTGGGGTTATAAGGGGCTATGTAAGGAGACTGTAACTGCCTTGTGTAATCCTTTGTTTTAAATAAAAATTGGGATTTCTTCTTATTATGGAGTTTATGAATTTTCAAATGACCGGATAAATATAGTATGCATATTTTTGATAAATTTTAGAAAAAGGATATTTTGAAAATGTTTATGTAAACCTTAAATAATTAAAAATGTGTAATTATTTTCAAAAAATGGTCTTCTACAATTATGTTCAGTACGAAATTTAGAGTCTAATAAGATCAAATTGATTTTTGATAAATAGTAAATTATGAATAGTGATTTTATGCTTAGGATTAGTAATGTGACCAAATGGATTAGTAATCTCACTTAAAGAAAGTATTAATATAATCTAGGCACCTTGATTAAGTAATGTGATTCAATAAAATAGGTAAATAACTGTTTCAGAAATTATTAGTCAAGTATTAGTTTTTTCGAGTGAATAGTGTTTTTTAATTAAAAATTAAATTCAAAATATTTAGAAAATTATTTTTATAAAATGGATTTCATTTTTGAACTCAGAGCATCTATATTATGTTAAGGTAATTTTTGGGGATTTTTCTGAAAAAAATGAATTTTTGGTGAATAGTGTAATTATTTAAAAATTAAATTAAAAATATTTAGAAAATTATTTTTATAAAATGTAGTTCATTTTTGAAATCATAGAATTGATATTTGGTTAAGGTGAAATTTTGGGATTTTTCTGAGAAAGTTGAATTTTCAGTGAATAGTAAAAATACAGTTTTAGGGTTTCGGTATGTTTAATGACATCATAACTGTGTCATGATGATGTAATGAGATATTTTAAGGTTTTTACTAACAAAGGTGATGAATTATTGTATGGGGGCCCCATGTGGCCTAACTCCATGGGAAATACCATGGGAGAGCCCATGGTTTTGAGAAAACCACTTGTGAGGTGTCCCTTGGCCAATAATGCCTTGTCCCCTCACATTCCCTATAAATACTCACCATTTCATAATTTAGTTTTCACTCCCAACTCTACCCCAACAAATCTACGGTCTCATTACCTCACAAGGAGTCCTCTCAAGGTGCCCCCAAGCCCTCAAGGTCCCAACCTTTGAGTTTTAAGAGTTACGTTTTAAGGTAAGGGATCCTACCTCTTTCTTTCTTTCAAGTAATCTCTTTTATGTCATTTCTTTTATGCTCCATGATATTATGTTGGAGGATGTTATTTTATATTCCTCTTACTTCCCTTTTCATTTTCATATGATGAGATACCCCCTCTTTCTCTCATCAATTTTTTTTAAGAAAGTTTAAGTGGCGTCGTTAGACTGCCGAATTTTTAAGGGATTCTTTCACTTTTTTTTTCGAAGTTATACTTTCATGTCAAGTCTTTCAAGTTCCTTTTTTGTTATATTAAGGTATTATCTCTATATATATCATAATTATATTTTATGTTCATATGATGAGAGACCCTATTTTATCTCGTCAATTCATTTTTTTTGAAGTTTAAGTGGCGCTGTTAGGCTGCCGAATTTTTAAGGGATTCTTTCACCTTTCTCATTTTTCAAAGTTCTACTTTCATGTCAAGTCTTTAAAGTTTATTTTTATTATGTTAGGGTATGATATCAATATCTATAATAATGATATTTTATGTTCATATGATGGGAGACCTTATTTGACCTCATCAATTCATTTTTATTGAAGTTTAAGTGACGTCGTTAGGCTGTCGAATTTTCATAAGAGAAATATTATTTTTTGTCTTCCTTTCATGTTCTTAATTTCATATGGTATATCTTTCAAATTTCAATACCATGTTCTTAAATCTCTTATATTATGTCCCCATACTATTTTATGGATCATTTATGAGTGGGTGACCCATGTCCCCTCTCTTTTCAATGTTTTCTAAAACATCGAAACATAGCTGTTATGCTGCATAATTTCCGTCTCAAAATATATCTCTCTTACCCTCAAATTCATTTATTTTATTAAGTTAATACTCAAAGATCTTTCTTCTAAAGGGGTATTCACATATATACAAAAATGTTCTATTTTAAATTCTGTAATTTACATACATGAGACCCGCTTTCCTTTTTCATGGGTTTAAAGTGACATAAAGATCATGTCTTTAAATCAGTTTTTAAAACGTTATGATTATGAAATGAAACCCATTTCTTTTATGATATATGGGTTTTTTATTAAATGTTTATGATGATATATGTGGATCACATGATAAAAAAGGAAAATTTAAGGGTGCTCCCTGATAGCGCTCCAATGCATTGGGTAAAGACTTAATCTCTAGAGATGACCATTTTTAACGACGCCTTGGTGAATAACCTTGGTAATTTTGAATGACACCTTGGGGATAGACCTTGGTGAAACGGAAATTATTGTCTAAGTTAAATGTTATAGCCACATCTTCAAGTTATGAAATAAGATATTTTTATTATGATATTCCTCATGATTTCTTTATCATGCATTAAATTTCTTTTTCATGACTTTATTGACGTATCTCATGTTCACATGTTAAATGTTTCCCTTGTTTCCCTTATTAGGCCTTCTGCTCACCCTTTATTTTGATGTATGTCCCCAGGTTATCAAATGCAGCAATGAACCTAATATGAACATAAGGATAAGCCTTTCAAGTGTTTAATAAGAATGTTTTATGTTTTCATGTTTTGAGTTCCTAGTTTCCAAGACACTAAACCTTAAAGATCCTCAGTTTTGTATAATGTAATGAAAGTTTATGTGATAAAAATGTGGGATGATATAGTTGGTATCAAAGGATAGTTTAGTTATTTGTGGAAATTAGGTTATGAAAACTTTAGGAAGAATCCTATAGAAAAGTTTATATATAGGAAATCTTCCTAGTATTTTGGTGAGTATTGAGTAAGGGGTTGCCAAGAAAATACATCCTTGTCTGGATATGAGCAGGTAGAGGTGGCTCTGGCACAAATGTACATAGGGGTAAAACCCGAAAACACTACTTTGATCTAGAATTAAACGGGAATTGGTACACGACAATGGGCCTTGCTGCACTCTTGGTTACGACACTCCTGAGGGATATGCTTTGGTAAATTCATAAGCTTAGTATGGACCATTATTAAAGGATCAAAGATAAAATAAAATAAAGATTCACATAAGAATATATGATCATGGATAACCTAGATTGGAACCTAGGGGATCACAAGTTAGGGTATACCTTCCTTCTACAAGTTTATCCTTCTATGCTTAAAGTTTCCTTTTAATGATTATTGGCTAAGTATTCAAGTCCCTAATTATACTTTCTTTTCTTAGTTAATGGAAGGAAATCAAAGAACATGTCCCAACAACCAATGTGATAGGAAATGTGATGATTGACCTATTGATATGACAGAGATGATGAGAGATCAAGTTGAACATATTGTGATTATGCCAAACCAGCTATCAAAAATCAAAATTAATAATTGGTACCTAGTTGAATGCCCAAATTCGTTCAGAAATAAGAAGATGAAGTCTCAGGGAGGTTCATCTGATAAATTTGATAAGGGAAAGGAGACCCAATTTCCTTTGTGAAAAAAGTGTGGAAAGGGGCACCAAAAAAATATCACAAAGGAAAAGGGAGATGTTTTAAGTGTGGGAAGATAGGGCATAAAGTAGCCAATTGCTTTAAAAAAATGGATAATGTGATGAATAGAGATAAGTTTAGATCTAATGTACCTTATACTTTTCAATATCGTAAATGTGGAGAATTTGGAAATTATTCAAGGCAATGCTCTCTTGGAAGGGATGAGAAGCATGATGAGCATCAACAATCTTCAAGTACAAGAAAACAATGCAATTTCTATGCTGAGATGGATCATGATGACTGAAGTACATGTAACTTCTTCGCAATAATTGTCTATGTCATGTTGTATTTTAGTTCGTGCTCTATGAGCATATCTTTTATGTTTTCTAAGATCATCGAGTCACTACCTAAGATAATTTTTTATCATTAAGGAAAACATTTTTTGTTATGTACCACGTGTTGATGTAGTAAAGCTGTTCTTCAAAAAAAAAAGGTGATTATGGGATTAAAAGATGATTATTATTTTGGAAGATGCTCACTATTTTGGGAACCCTATATGATCAAGGTAAATAGATTACTATGGTATTTTCTTTGAGGAGTAAAGGTTGACTTCTATTTTGAAGAATCGATGAATTTAAGGCAAAATTGTGGTAATTTAGGTTACTTATGGAAATGATTAACCTATCTTGGGGAAAATGTGATTAGGTTAGTTACTTTTTTTATAAGATGATAAGGGTGGTTGATGTTGTTTGGAGATGAATGATAAAGTTTATCTTGGAAGACTATGTTATGAGATCGTTCTTATAATTGGGTTTCAATCTTATTTTGGTTTATTTTGAGGAATTTTAAGGACAGTTATTTATGGAATGGTCTATAATGAACTTTGGGTAGTATCGTAGAATTTTTAAGATTTAAAGAAGTTTCCCTTCTTATGGGATTATTTATTTTTGAATAGTTTTTTTATCTTACCCTTTCTATTTTTGTGATAATAGAAGAAATATATAGTTAATCTTTGGTGGATTATGTGATTCTCTAGAAGATGATTCTTGTGCTTTGATGAGACCAAGTAGTTTTGAATGCTCATCATTCGGAGAAAAGATTAGTTTTGGTAGAAACTTATTAAAGGATGAAACTCCACTTGAAGGTAGGTATATTTCCCTGTGTTTTTATTCTATGTAGTAAATGAATTCCTCAAAACTATGAAAAGGAACGTAAAACAAAAACGTTGTCTATTAACGTTTCCTACTGGGAAATCAAATACCTTTTAACCCATCATAAGTTTATGATTTTTTTGTTGTTAACTTTCTCCTAATCATGTTTTATATCACTCTACCTCAGAACTTGAACCTTTGTTTTCTCCTCCATGTCCATGTTTTCCTACATGGAATCCTAGTATGGGTTAACTCGGGTGACCTTTTTACTTCCCTTTCTTTATTTTAAAGTAATAGTGTTACTGAATCTTTTTCCAATGTGGGACTTTCAATGAAATTTCCAATCCCAATTTTAAAAATTGCGGGGACGCAATTTCTTAAGGGGGGAAGAATGTAACAAACTGAAATTTTGAATAAATCTTGTTTCCTAATTTTGTGTGTTATTTTATTTTATACTCAACAAAACTGTTTCATTTGATAACATGAGTATAATTAAAATGAGACCATTGGGTTTCGACTGTTATATGACCATTGGTCAATATGACTGTTGGAAACTAAACATTTCAATTATTGTCTCTAAATACAGGTGATCTTGGTTAATTAATATAGAAAGAATATTTGATGTTCTCATCTAGTAGTCTCGATCCAATCGAAGCCCATCTAACAGAACTTGGGAAGGAGGTGGCACTATTGTGCTTTGCTCTAGACCAAACCCAAGCCAAACTTCATCGTGTGAAGCTGGAATGGAATCACCTTTGCCAGAAGTTCAAGCTAATAGAAATTACTACTCATGCGATGTTGGCCGAGCCGCCCTCAGATTCTCTCACCTTAGCACACCTTACACTTAGGTCCTATGCTGGGGTTATAAAAAGATATGTAAGGAGACCATAACTGCCTTGTGTAATCCTTTGTTTTAAATAAAAATTGGGATTTCTTCTTATGATGAAGTTTATGAATTTTCAAATGACCGGATAAATATAGTATGCATATTTTTTATGAATTTTAGAAAAAGGATATTTTAAAAATGTTTTTGTAAACCTTAAATAATTAAAAATGTGTAATGATTTTCAAAAAATGGTCTTCTACAATTATGTTCAGTACGAAATTTAGAGTCTAATACGATCAACTTGATTTTTTGATGAATAGTAAATTGTGAATAGTGATTTTATGCTTAGGATTAGTAATGTGACCAAATGGATTAGTAATCTCACTTAAAGAAAGTATTAATATAATCTAGGCACCTTGATTAAGTAATGTGATTCAATAAAATAGGTAAATAACTATTTCAGAAATTATTAGTCAAGTATTAGTTTTTTTGGGTGGATAGTGGTTTTAATTATAAATTAAATTAAAAATATTTAGATTTTTTTTTATAAAATGGATTTCATTTTTGAACTCAGAGCATCGATATTATGTTAAGGTAATTTTTGGGGATTTTTCTGAAAAAATGAATTTTTAGTGAATAGTGTATTTATTTAAAAATTAAATTAAAAATATTTAGAATTTTTTTTATAAAATGGAGTTAATTTTTGAAATCATAGCATTGATATTTGGTTAAGGTGAAATTTTAGGATTTTTCTGAGAAAGTTGAATTTTCAGTGAATAGTAAAAATACAGTTTTAGGGTTTCGGTATGTTTAATGACATCATAACAGTGTCATGATTATTTCATGAGATATTTTAAGGGTTAGCCGACCAAAGGTAATGAATAATTGTATGGGGGGCCCATGTGGCCTAACTTCATGGGAAATTCCATGGGAGAGCCCATGGTTTTGAGAAAACCACTTGTGAGGTGTCCCTTGGCCATTAATGCCTTGTCCTCTCACATTCCCTATAAATACCCACCCTTTAATCCTTTATTTTTCACTTAAAACTCTCCCCCAAAGAATATTTGGTCTCATTACCTCCCAAGGAGTCCTATCAAGGTTCCCCCAAGCCCGTCAAGGTCCCAACCTTTGAGTTTTAAGAGTTATGTTTTAAGGTAAGGGATCCTACCTCTCTCTTTCTTTCAAGTAATATCTTTTATGTCATTTCTTTTATGCTCCATGATATTATGTTGGAGGATGTTATTTTATATTCCTCTTACTTCCCTTTTCATGTTCATATGATTAGAGACCCCCTCTTTCTCTCATCAATTCGTTTTCAGAAAGTTTAAGTGGCGATGTTAGGCTGCCGAATTTTTAAGGGATTCTTTCACTTTTTTTTTTCAAAGTTCTACTTTCATGTCAAGTCTTTCAAGTTCCTTTTTTATTATGTTGGGTTATGATATATATATCTATAATACTTATATTTTATGTTCATATTATGAGATACCCTATTTGATCTCATCAATTCATTTTTGTTGAAGTTTAAGTGGCGCCGTTAGGCTGCCGAATTTTTAAGGGATTCTTTCACCTTTCTCATTTTTCAAAGTTCTAATTTCATGTCAAGTCTTTCAAGTTACTTTTTATTATGTTGGGGTATGATCTATATATCTATAATAATTATCTTTTATTTTCATATGATGAGAGACCCTATTTGACCTCATCAATTCATTTTTGTTGAAGTTTAAGTGACGCAGTTAGGCTACCGAATTTTCATAAGAGAAATCTTATTTTTGTCTTCCTTTCATGTTCTTAATTTAATATGGTATATCTTTAAAATTTAAATACCATGTTCCTAAATCCCTTATATTATATGACCCTACTATTTTATGGATCATTTATGAGTGGGTGACCCGTGTCCCCTCTATTTTCAATGTTTTCTAAAACACCGAAACATAGCCGTTATGCTGCAGAATTTCTGTCTCAAAATGTCTCTCTATTACCCTCAAATTCATTTATTTTATTAAGTGAATACTCAAAGATATTTCTTCTAAAGAGGTATTCACATATATACAAAAATGTTCTATTTTAAATTCTAGAATTTATATACATGAGACCTGTTTTCCTTTTCCGTGGGTTTAAAGTGACATAAAGATCATGTCTTTAAATCAGTTTTTAAAATGTTATGATTATGAAATGAAACCCATTTATTTTATGATATATGGGTTGTTTATGAAATTTTGATGATTATATATGTGGCTCACATGATAACAATGTCAAATTTAAGGGTGCTCCTAGATAGTGCTCCAATGCATTGGGTAAAGACTTAATCTCTAGAGATGACCATTTTTAACGACGCCTTGGTGAATAACCTTGGTAATTTTTAATGACACCTTGGGTATGGACCTTGGTGAAATGGAAATTATTTTCTAAGTTAAATTTTTTAGCCACATATTAAAGTTATTAAATACGTTATTTTTATTATGATATGCCTCGTGATTTCTTTCTCATGCCTTAAAGTTCTTTTTCATGACTTTATTGACGTATCTCATGTTCACATGTTAAATGTTTCCCTTGTTTCCCTTACTGGGCCTTCTGCTCACCCTTTCTTTTGATTTATTTCCCCAGGTTATCAGATGCATTAATGAAACTAGGATTAACATAAGGAGAATTTTTTCAAGTTTTTAAGAATAATGTTTTATGTTTTCATGTTTTGAGTTCCTATTTTCCAAGACACTAAACCTTAAAGATCCTCAGTTTTGTATAATGTAATGAAAGTTTATGTGATAAAAATGTAGGATTCTATAAGAATGATACTACCACACCTTGACACACCATGCTTTCGGATTCATACAATAATTTTTCCATAAAATTACTGGATGGCATGTTGTTTTATTAAGGGGTTCAACACCTAGAAGTAGTTTACCAATATATTTTTTTGAGAAGAAACTGGACAACACATCGTTCATTCCTACCTTAGGCACACCATGCTTGAGAGAACAAAAAATTGATGTAGGGTTTACATGATGAAACACACTATGTTGCAAGGACATTATGTTCTTAAGAAGAAACTAA
Source organism: Viscum album (assembly GCA_963277665.1). Lineage (NCBI taxonomy): Eukaryota > Viridiplantae > Streptophyta > Magnoliopsida > Santalales > Viscaceae > Viscum > Viscum album. The sequence continues at coordinate 1,424,079,011 of OY728143.1, forward strand.
CCAAAAATGAGTTTCTTAGAATGTCACACCCTCATCGAAAAGGTAACACCCCACACTCCCACCGAAGATCATAATATTCTCTTGCATTCCATGTCAATAAAAAACTGTGAATCACCCTTTAACATCATGATGGCTATCATTATATTCTACTTAGTCTTTTACACTCCCAGACACCCAATTGTCACACTATTCGAGCCCATGGAGTGACCATGATATTCATCTTTCTATGAAAACCATGAAAACAATCAAAATAACATGATGAGAATCATTCTATTTAGACCCTTTCATGATCATTCCTTTCATTCCTCAATAAACAACGCCAATGAACACAATGATAACCACATCATTTTGTTTATAACATGTCATGCTGCTCCCCTATCAAAAACAACATGTTGGATCATATATAATGCATGTGACAGCATGCACCTAGTGGTCTTGTCTATCTTCTAATTATAATTACTTATTCATTCTATATTGATCTTTGATTCCATACCATTTTTGATATTTATGGTGACACATATTGTTGTTTCAAGAATTTAAATCTTAGATATATGATTGTTCTATCCTTTGATCAACACATAGGTGGTATCCTTATGTTCTTCTCACATCAAATTTTATTTGGTACCACATATGTAATGAGTATCTATGTGTGTACAATGTTTTACCATTATTCAATATTTTGTTTAAAATCAATAAATAAAAAAATTCAAGAATGTTTTTCCATAATTATCAGTTCTACTAGGTACTTTTCTAATTATGAATTTCATACTAAATGAAACTTACCTATTAAGACATATCTTAGATTTTCATCTTTGTTTTTTTATAGGGATTATTAATCTCTAATGATTTTCAACACTTGAATGATGTGTGATAGAGGTTAAAAATGATCTTTATACCACATTTTTTCCTTTCCTCAAAGAATGAAAATACCAGAATATGTAATTTATCCCCCCATGAAAAGTCCCTCAATTTGATTTGAATGGTTATATTTTTTGTTCATACAAACATTAAAGATATATCTATGTTTTAATAGGGTTCCTAGTCCTGGAACCTTAAATTCCAAATTCACTCCCTCAAAAACCATTTGTGAAATATATTAATTATGGGCTATTGTGTTTAGGCTTATAATCTCTACACTTGGTAATAGATTTATAAATTTTTTATTTCTTAGTTGTAAGGGACTAAATCCATGGGAAGATTATTGTTGTATGTTGTGAGCTTATAAAATCTAAATAACTCTATTTCTAATTTGGAATTAATAAATTTTTGAAAAAGATATCTTATATTTATATATACAATTAGATTTATGGTTGATGGAATAAATAATTTAACCAAATATTTTTATATTGATATTTAGAGATTGTTGATATGAAGTAATTATTTTCCAATTTCTCAATGTATTGTTAAAAATTTTATGAGATGGTCTTAGGAACTTATAAAGCTGTTTTAGAGTCTCTGTAAAGGACACAATAGTTCAAAAATAAATATTTTAATGTTATGTGTTTTGTGAGACCTCTTTTACAACCCTAAATGAAATATCATGATCAATAGAATAAATTCTATATTTTGGGAACTCTAATAGAGACCTATTGTTGATTATTTTGTTAGGGACCTGTAGTGATTGAGTTTGGTTAAGGTTTATTATTGTCTTTGTATGGGGTATTTTGTTATAGGGTAGTCGGGGGATTTTGTTAGAGTTGGTTAGAAGGGGTGGGGGAGTTGACATCTCCACATGGTAGGGGGATTTTTATAAAAGTATAAGCATGGGGGAGTAAATAGTGGGGAGAATAATATGGTGAGTTCATCCATTTGGATTGGGATTCATCTTGTGAGCTTGGGTGAGGAGAAAGTGCTCTCTCGAATTGTACTTCTTCTTCTTCAACTACTGTAATTCTATGATTTACTTCATTTATACAAGCAGTTGTTTTATCTAGTTCTATCAAAATCAGTGATGATCCAAAAATGTAATGACCTTTGTTACTGATTACAACAATGATGATCTTGATTCCAATGAGCTACTAATTAGTTTGGAATGACACTATCATTGATAAACCAATTTTCTATAAAAATATTTAACTAAATAAAATGAACTTCTAGATAAAGGGTTCAATTAATAATGTTTTATATTGCACCCAAGTTTTCCCCCATTCATCTATAAGAGAAAATACTTGGATCAATTTGGATTTTTGTAAATAGTTTTTGTTACTACTTTTCATGTTTCTACAGTGCTATGTTATACTAATAATTACTTATTTTATTATATCTTCTTCACTCATGTTTCATGATCATATGTTTCGGAGCTACTAAATTATTTTAAACATACAATTTTTAGTTTATTGTAATGTGTCTAAATTGTCTAAATTTGGATATTGAGGGTGTAATAAATCTTATTTTATGATGCTTCTTTGTTTTTTTGTTGGTTGGATGTAGAGGGAAAAAATAATATCTAATATATTGATATCTATTTATAAAGTTGAAAGATAATAGGATATATTAAAAGTTTGATAGGATTCTCTTAGACTTGGTAATGTTGGTGTGATAAGTTACTCCTAGTATTACCTTAGTTTCTACTTTATTTTCTAGATTGTAGGACCATGATAGTAACATAGATAGTTATAAGGAGTTTCATATTAAAATTATAGTTCTAAAGAATAAGAGTAACAAATTTTTTGGTTTTCTTTTGCGGTTGAGTTTGGAAATTGTGAAGTTATATGAAAAATATTTCATTTTTCATAATATGATCAACAATCTCCACCTACCATTCTCTATAGTATATATCCTAAATAACTTTTAAATTTATTTAATTGAAAATTAAATCTAGCCACAAATTATATTGTATATTTCTAAATAATGGAATATTATGTGCACTCCATGCACACACCTGCAAAATGGGTGACTAATCCTCACTATTTTCACCTATTTGTTCACTGTGAAGTATCATGTTGACAAAAAATAACATTATTTGAATTTTTTTAATATTTTTGGAGTTTTTTTTTTGCATGAATGGACAATTGAGAAGTGTAAAAACATAGTTTCATCTTGATGGGAGTGTTTTAACCATGATTTGATGTCTAATTGATAAATTTTAAATATGAACACTAGAACTGATTTAAACTATTGTGGATTATAGGGCCTTTATTTTTGTACATTACTAAATAATGGAATTTTATGTGCACTACACACACAAACCTACACAATTGGTGATTAATCCTCATTATTTTTCACATGTATGTTCAATGTGAAGAAGCATAAAAGATATTGGTAAAGTTGTAGGTTATGATACATAGTTCCAGTTCTTGAAATCTATAGATGAATAATAACTTCATTTGAATTTTTTTACATGTTTTGTGTTTTTTTCATGCATTGGTATTTAAGAATTTTTAAAACAGACATTTTTATTTTGAGTGTATTTTTTTAACCTTGCTTTGATGCCTAAATGATAAATATTAAATATTAATACTATAATGGATTATAAAGTTTTGTGGATTGTGGGGACTTTTTTCTATGTTGATGCGAAAAGGGTGGCAAGATTAAGATTTATAAAATATTTTGAGGTCTATTTTGTAGAAATAGTGATTTAATAAATCTGGTATGATTAATTTTTTCATTGATTGTTGTGTATGATTTTGTGTTTCCCCATTTATTTGTCATTCTGTAGTCAGATTCTTAATTTTTATGAATACTTTTCTTCTATTTACATACTAATATTTTTTAATATGTTATTAATGAGTTGTCTTTGATCTTTATTAAGATGTTTGGACCTTGTTTTTAGGCATCTTCATTTGTTTGAGTAGATCTTGGAAATTTATTTCAATTATAATTTTTTTGGTGATCCTTTGTTTCATTAAAAGTAATTCTATATAAAAAAAATTTCCTGGTATTTGTATTTTTTTGAGCATAGATTAAATGGTCATTCACTTGGAACCACTTGTGAGTGGTCTCATTAATTGGGATCCAACTAAAGTGTGACCATGTGTCACATATTCATTCTTTTGAAGGATGTTATCCATCATTTCATAAAAAATGTATTGTAAAAAATTAATGAAAACAAGTACTAATGAAAAATTAGTACCCACACCATATTCTGAACCATGTGTGGTCTAAAACATTAAAATTCATTTGGGAATTTTTAATATGTAAATTATACATATTTATTTTTTTATGTCACACAGGTTCAAAAATTTATCCATACATGTATTTTAATATTCTATGAAATAATAATATTAGAATACAATGTAAGAGAAAGTGAGATAATAGAAACAAAGAGATCCTCGAGAGAACAATATCTTACCCACCCAATACAATTGGACATAATTATATAATAACCCTACTAGAAAAATGACCTATACCCATGGTTCAAAGCTGTGGGTATAGCCCCCAAAACCGTGGGTATAGGCTATACCCACGATTTTGAGAACCGTGGGCTGGAAATGCGTCGGTATAGGTCCCCAACCTATACTCATGGTTTTCTAAAACCGTGGGTATAGTTGTTCTGCCACCCTGTCAACGAAACATACCCAATTTCCACAGTGTCAAAGGCTTTTACCCATGGTTTCAAAACCGTGGGTATAGATCCTAAAATAATGCAGGCAGTGAGTTTCGATCCTGCAACCTCTTCGCAGAAAACAATACGTATAACCACTACCCTAACATCACCTATGTGTATATATATTTATATTTATTAAAATATAGTTATATAAACCATGGGTATAGAGGGAAGAACCGTGGGTATAGGACTCCCACCAAAAAAAAATTTCCTTCCCACGGAAAAAAAAAATCTCGCACACACACAGGAAACCTATACCCCCGGTTTTTCATAACCGTGGGTATGTGTATTTTAGGCCAGTACTATCCCCACAGTTTTAGGGAAAACTGTGGGGATAGGTGCCCCTATACCCATGGTTTTGGAAAACTGTGGGTATAGGTAAATTTTCAGGACCTATCCCCACGGTTTTGGAAAACTGTGGGGATAGACCCCCCCTATACCCACAGTTTTGGAAAACCATGGGTATAGGTCTTGAAAATTTACCTATGCCCACAGTTTTCAAAAACTGTGGGTATAGGGGTACCTATCCCTATGTTTTTGGGGAAAATCATGGGGATAGGTCCATTTTTCAGTAGTGTAATATTCTATACTCTTCTCTCTCCCCTAGTCACCACTTATAATTAGTTCTCTCATATCCTTCCCTACCATATTGTCCCCTTACCCTTATGAGTATACACTTTATATAGTAACACCTTAACACTCACCCCTTCTTGTGAAGTCGACTTATCCGTAATCCAAAAAGAAAGAAATTGATTACGTAAAACAAAATAATACTCCCAGGTGGCATCATCACTGGATAAGTTGATCCAATGAATAATACATTGTGGGATATCCTTCTAATCTCATTTCTTAAATCATCAATCAAGAACTATCTTGGGTTTAGGACATTCCATAGAATCATGTGTAAAGTTCAAGGGAAAAGTCTCTTTGATGGACTAAGTTGGAACCATCTTTTTTAATTAAGAAACATTGAAGATGGGGTGAAGTCTTGCTGCTGGAGGAAAATATAGATGATAATCCACTGGACCAATATGATTAGATATAAGGAAAGGAATATAAAAATGTAGAATGATATTTTGATCGATCTGGTGATCCAAATAGTGTTTTCTAAGTGGAAAAAGATTCAAATACACATGACCCCCCCTATTAACATTCAATAGAGAGATGGTGATGGTATACTTGTTATTCCATAGAATACTGAGAATAAAGTAAATGGTGTTTTAGTTATCCTAGGGCCTCATCACGCTCTCCTAAAGCTGTATCAACATCTTCCATTCATAATTTTTATAGTTGAGAACATATAAGGGCTAGTAGAGGGAGACTATACACAAACTCAAATGGAGTAATGTTTATAGAATAATTATAGGAGGTTCTCTAACTAAATTTGGACTAATTAATCCAAAGAGACCAATGTTTGGGCTGGTCTCCTACAAAATATTTAAGGTAAGTCTCTAGGAAATGGTTAAGGAATTTGGTTTGTCCATAGTTTTGTGTGTGTTGGACAAACTAAGACTTAATTTGGTACCATGAAGCTGAAATAGTTTGGTCTAAAATTGGTTGAGGAAAACATGATCCCAATCACTCACAATGGAATCCATAATTCCATGAAAATGGACTTATTCCTATATGAAAACTATAGCCACAAAATTTTATATGTATGGATAATTTAAGAGAATGAAATGGGAATATTTAAATAATCATTCAATGACTACATGAATCAAATCATACCTATGAAATTTCAGTAATTCAGTGATAAAATACATTTTAAATATTAGCCCAAATAAGATTTGGATTATCCAGAGTTTGAAGTAACCTACCTGGTACCAATGTTGAATATTAAAAGAATTGGTAGATGTCTCACAACTTAACAAATTTCAAAACTTAACATTGCATTCAAATCCTAGGTAAAGTTTCTAACACCTAGTGATAATTCTGGTAGAAACCATAATTACCTCCATGAGGAATTGAATGATATTCATCTAGGAGGAAGGGAACCCATTCAGATGATGTATGTATGAATAAATGGCTATGTTAATAGGGGAGACAATTGGAATAGGAGAAACCTAGGTAAGTAGACTGGAAAGATCGGAGAGCATGAATGGTTTTCTCGAGAGATGGGTTAGAGTGGAGCCTGTCAGTGAGATAAGCCCCATTGTCCCATAATGGGAATTATTTATTATGAGGAAGCCTCACCCTCTCCAGAATCACATAAAAAATAGGGAAACAAAACAAAAATAGAGATCACACAAATTTAACATGGTTCTATTAGATGACCAACACCCATGAGGTAGGCAGTGAGTAATATTATTCAAATAGGAATACATAGATTAAAAATTCACCATACATAATACATATGGGCACACCCTTCATCTTTCCCACACATCAAAACCCATATTTAAAGAAGCGGTGGAGGAGAAGATGCAAATGGTTGCTGAAATTTTTCTTCAAATGGTCACCAACTCTTACTGCAATTCTTCTTCGATGGAACCACCCTTTGCAAGTCATCAATGGATGGCACCAAACAACTTCAGCAGGTCTACTCTAGTAGCTTTATTTCAATGGTGGTTACCCACTATCCACTGAATTTTAGTGCATGGTGATATTTTTTCATCAATATCCAACAATCTCTACTTTGATGATAAATATCACTAATTTGATTCTAAAAAAAACCTCATGTAGTTGCTGAAACAAATATTTTTGATGTTTCTTCTTTCCTGATTCCCATAGGAATCCCAAGCATGAGACATATTGATCATGTCTAAACAATGTTGAAAATTGATCCCTATAATAGCCTTCTTTTCTGTCTGATGAGGAACAAGATCCCATATTTTATTCTGATGTAGTGAACCAAATATTTCGGCATGAATATTCTCCATCAAAAAATAAAAAACATTATTTACAAGAATATATTAAAAAAATAGACATCACCAATGAATCCTAAATATTCAAAAAATGCTAAAATAGAATATTTAACTTCCCAAAATGGATTCCAAAGGGTTACCAAAAAAATTTCAAAGTATTTAAAAAAATACCAAATCAAAATTTTAATAAAAAATCCCTTTTTTATGGTCGGGGTGTGGAAAAATTACTCTCTTTCCTTTTTGATGTCCACACACCTTGTTCCCTCCCCCTTATATTATTTACACTAGGAGACAAAAATTACCCCTTTCCAGATGTTCCCTTAGGGTTAGGCATGGCCTAATCATGTGCCCCCACCAAAACAATAAATCCCCCCTTTGGCTTTTGTTTTAAATGCAAAACACACCAATTGCACCCAATTTATTTTTTTATTCCCACTCTCATATTTCTTATCTTCTGCCACACACACCAAAAAAATCAAAGCCCCCTATTTTTTTCATGCCACGCACACCAAAAAAAAAATCCACCTCATTTTTATTTTCACATGCAAAACCTTCCTCCCCTACTTATCTTATTCAACATCAGATTTCACTAATCTAGTTGCATAACATATTTAGACAAAAAATATTGAAAAATAGAGAGCATAATTCAAAACTGGAGAGGGCCAGCCCACAAGAAGTAGAGGGAAAAGATAATAGAGAAGAGGGGAATATCCAAACACCAAATTTGGTCAAGAAGTGAGGAAAGCTGTAGGTGATGTGTTGCGGACAGTAGGAAAATATAGGTAGCAGAACCCAAAAAATTTCAGAGGAACAAAATGCAGCGGGTTGCATATGTGCGGACAATAGCAGGTTAGAAAGGGGTAGATTCGAATTTGTAGGCACCGCTTCAAGTAGGAAGCGAAGACAACAACGATTATAGATGTGAAAACAGTGGGGTCGTTGAGAGTGTGATTCTTTTCTAGGTAATTGAACAACCCTTTTATACCACTTTGTTGTGCGAAAGCCTCAACCTCTCAAGAATCACACACAAAATGGGGAAACAAAACAGAAATAGGGCGCACACAAATTTAACGTGGTTCGATTGGATAACCTATGTCCATGGGGAAGGCAGCAGGTAATCTTATTCAAATATGAATACACAGATTAAAAATTCCCCATACATATTACAGACAGGCACACCCTCCATCTTGCCCGCACATCACAGACCATATTTAAAGCAACATAAGAGGAGAAGATGAAAATGACCACTATAATTTTTCTCTGAATGGTCACCAACACCTGTTCCAATTCTTATTAGGTGTCATAACCCACTACAGGTCATCAACAGATGGCACTAAACAAATTTAGCTGGTCTCCTTTGACGGTTGGATTTCAATGGAGGTCACCCACCATCCACTGACTTTCAGTGGACAGTGACATTTTTTCATCAATATCCAAGATTATTGGATGAGGTGGGACTCTGTAGGGCCAAAATTGTGAGATAAGGAATCCATAGTGGTATTATGTGAACCTGGTTTGAATTTAACCTCAAAATGATAGCCACTACTACAAAAATGGGCAAGGGAAGCTCTACCTTTTTATCAGTGCTAAAAATAAGTGCTAATAAATGGGGGAGTTTATCAGTGCTCATAAAGGGGCACTTTTAATAGTGCTAAAAAAAGAACTGTTAAAAGTGACCCTTTATCAGTGCTTTTTTTAGCGCTGATAAAGGCTCTCCTTTATCAGCGCTTCTTTTAGTAGCGCTCATAAAGGGGGGATTTATCAACGCTTTTTGCTACTGCTGATAAATTTAATGTTTCAAAAAAATCCTGAAAAATAAAATATTATTATATAAGTATATTTATATTGATATAAATATAATATATATTTTTTAAATATGTTTTAGTTAAGTATAAATAGACTTTTACATTTAATATATAATAAATTTAGTGAAAATGACTTTAAAATATTTTAAAAAATATTATTAATTTATAATTTTCTAATTATTATTGATTAAAAATCATTCAATAACAATTTGAAGAAACAAAAAATTAAAAAAAATTAATAACAGATCTAAAATAAGTTGAAAATGTAACTCAAACTTCAAACGGCCATAACTTTTGATCCGTGTATCCTTTTGAGATCTACATCATATTAAATCGAAGTCTGTGATGATCTCTACACACTAGTGATTGAAATAAAGATTTTTTCACAATTTTCGAGGCAAAAAAGGCCCATAAGGCCTCCAAAACTGAGTTTTTTTTATCATGATACACCGATTTTTTAACATTCAAATATGTATAACTTCTGATCCGGATGTCTGTTAGTCCTGCAACACATATCATATCGAATATTGTTTCATTTTCTTCGATTTTACTGGTTGTGGAGTTGAAATGGGATTCTGGTTATAAGTTATGGTCATTTTAACATTCTATGGATTTTCAAATACACATATATATGTATTTATTCGTAAATATGTGTGTGTGTGTGTTGTATATATGTATGTATGTATTTATTTATTTATTTATAAACACACATAAAAAACATATTTTGTAAATGTATTTAAAACTAATCTTATAAATATATATTAATATACAAATAAATTTACGGATAAAAAATAATAACTAAAAATATATATATATAAATAAATAAAAATATATATTAATATATGAATGAATATATATATACTAATATATGAATAAATATATTTATATTAATATGAATATATATTAATATAAAAATAAATATAACTATATATATATAAATAGATATATCATTAAATAGAGAAAAAACAAAATAGCTTAGTGGTAAAGGTGCAGCCGCAAAAGGGGGGAGGTCGCGAGTTCGAGTCTGGGTTGAAGCAAAGGGGAGCGTGCTTGTGGGGATGCGCGGGAAGGGCAATGTGTGAGAGAGTGTGAGGGGAGTCTGCCTAGCGCTGATAAAGGGGGGGGGGGGGTCAAGCACTGTTAAAATCTCCCCCGTATTATATAATTTTTTATTTTATTTTTTTTAAAAAAAATTCACTTTTATCAGTGCTTTTCAAAAGCGCAGATAAAAGACCACTTTTATCAGCACTAAAAAAAGCACTGATAAAGGGGTCTTTTATCATCACTTTTTTTAGCGTTGATAAACGGGGCCTTTATCAGTGCTTTTCGAAGCGCTGATAAAAGGGACCCCCTTTATCCTCGCCTCAATTAACTGTGTTTTTTTAGCGATGTTAATCAAATTTTCTAGCACTGATAAAGGCCATATTTGTAGTAGTGATCCTAAAATCTTATCTATCAAATTCTGTTTATCCACTAAAGCAACACACTACTAAAGAAAGAATCAAATGTTGTTATGGTCTGAAAATAGGATGAAAACAACACCCAACAAATATGGATTCTAATGTTTAATTTCTAATACCAAATTCATCATATCTTTTTTATAAGTGGATTTGACTAATGTTTCATCAATGAATGATTTGTGAAAATAGGATATAGGTATTACTTTGCATAAGAACAGTTCCCGCTCCATGACTTGATGCATCTCACTCCACCTCAAATAAGAGGGTACAATCAGGCAATGCTAACACTAGAGTTATTGTAAGTACAGTTTTTAAATGGTTAAAATTATGCTAAACAATGATAGAACATTGAATGTTTTCATTACATGTTAAAATAATAAGTGTTTGAGCAATATTACCATACCCAAGAATGAATTTTTGATAGTAACAATTAAGGATGAGAAAACTGTATACACATTTGACTGTTAGAGGTTTTGTCCAATCCAAAACTTCATGTACTTTAGTTAGATCCACTGAAACACCATCTTGGAAAATCACATGACCTCAATATTGAACTGTGTGCTGGGTAAATATGTGTTTTTTGGATTGGAAAAGAAGTGATGTACACAAAGTTCCTGTAGAAAAATTTGAAGGTGAACTAAGTTTTGCAGCTAGTTAGGGTTATGGAAGATGATATCATAAAACAAAATCAGCACAGAATTACATAGGAAAACATGGAAAAGTCATTCATGGCCACTTGGAATGTGGAAGGAGAATTAGTAAGACCAAAATACATTACCAAAAATTCATAATTCCCAATGTAAGTCCGAAATGCCGCCTTATCAACATCCACCACCCATATTTAGATTTGATGATACCTCAAATTTAAGTCCAACATAAAGAAATCTTTTTCACTACCCACTTCATTTAGGAATTATTCAATAATAGGTATAAGAGATTTATTGGAAATGGTGACCTGATTGAGTGACCTATAGTCTGCACACATTCTCCATGACCCATATTTTTTCTTAAATAACAAAACTGGATTTTTAAAGGTGCTGGTGCTGTGCCGAATAATCTATGATTTAATCATTTCACCTACTTGCTTTTAAATATCTTTTTTTTTGGAAAAGTATTTTCATACAGACCGAAAAAACTAATCCCTGACCTTATTCTAACTAAATTATCGGCTTCCATAGTCAGGTTGGTGGTAATCCAGGAGGTTTACTAAAAATGTCATTAAACTCCTGTAATAAATTATGTAGAGCCTGTTGTTATAGAGCTGTTAAAGTCGATTCTGAATAGTTATCTTTACATCTGAGAAAGAATCATTGATGGTCCATGTGGTAAGGTTGGTAGAGGTTTTTTTACAAAGAAGTGGGTATAAGGAAATGTAGTGGTGTTTCATAGTGTATATTCGTGGTTGGATAACTAAAACTTATTTTTCATAGACCCCTAGTTAATCGTCACCTCACTAAGTGTATGTAACCTAGAAACCCCCAAAATGAAATCTAGTCCACATAAATCTAGAATGTGAGCATCCACAACTCAAGAGAAGTCCCCAATCATTGTTGGTAACTTTGGATACATCCCTTGAATTTTTACTCAATGGCCATCATTGAGCTTGATTCCCATCATTATTGTCGTGTGAACAAGAAAATTGATCATATGAACCATCTTCAGTGAAAAAAATTATGTGTTACTCCACTATCAAAAAAAACCAATATAGAAACATCTATAGGAAATCCTCTACTTTCATGGAAGAATAATTTTCACTTTGAATGGATAATATAGGTTCAAAGTCTGGATAAGCAATGAAAGAACATTCTGTGGTGCTGTAGGGAACCAAATTCCCCATTGAATCGGTAACAAAACTCTTAGGTAATTATTCCACTGGAACTTCATAATCCTCACATAATAGCATAACCTATAACTTGGGATAAAAAATTTATGCATCAAACTATATGAATATCCACAACAAAAATAGAGGTTGCTCTTCTGACGATCTTCTCACTCCAAGGATGAAAAAAACTAGGTTCCACATCCCCCTAATTGGGGAGGCTTTGTTCGTTTAGCTTTCAATCTTCCATAAGACATCTCCCTCTATCAAGGTAAATGAGACTAGATCCCACCTTGTAAGGTCTCTCGTGGCCTGTTGTGTGAAGGTGTCCAATGATCCACCTTTTGTTGGAAACTATATTCACAAGGTACCATTGGTCAAAATAATGAGCATCCCCCTTTGGAAACTAAACGTTCCCCATGCCTCTCTACACACATCACTTAAAATCTCATCTCAAGATTATGAATGTGCACCCAACTGAGAATTTCCTCATGTAATCCATGAAAAAAATTCCCAACATACTATAGCTTTGGCTATCATGGAACTAAATATGCAAGGTACTAAAAATGTACAATACAGAGGTGTGTTGATGTAAGGTGGAAAGTTCCTCAAATGGATTTTGATTGTTGAGTCCACTAAATCTTGCCATCAATTTAGACTTGAAAATTAGCCATGTCACATTTGGGTTCAACTCCTCCAACCACTACCATAGATTTGGGAAAGGGATACGCTGGCTTTTATCAGCGCGAAGCAGAAAGCGCTGATAAAAGGGGGTCCTTATCAGCGCTAGTGAAAAGCGTTGATAAAGGTGTACCTTTTATCAATGTTTTTTTAGTGCTGATAAAAGTATTCAATAAAAAATATTATTAATTTATATAAAATTATTATATTTATATTAAAAATAATAAATTTTATTTGTATACATTGAATAAAAAATGAATGTTTATAATTAATATATATTTTTTAATAATTCAAATATATATATAATAAATTTCATTAAATAATAAATATATTTATTATATTTATATATGTATTATATTTATATGTTTATATATTTATAATTATATATAAATACTTTATATATATGTATATTTATAATTATATATAAATACTTTTTAAATATGTATATTTATAATTATAATTATATATATATATATTATATATATATATGTTTCCAATGAATTTGGTCAATTGATTCATGTATATAATTGACATTGATATGTTATGTATTCATCATGAATGTTCATTTATACATTACACCCTCATTACTATTCATGTTGTCTATATATATAATGACTCAATTTTATGAGATGTATACTTTACTAAGTGTATATGATTCACTCATGTTCCCATGAAGCTATTATACTCTCATAAATACTTAAAACCATGATAAATATATTTATTATATTTATAATTATAAATATTTAGTTATATATAATTACTTTTTAAAATACATTAATAATTATATTTATATATAACTATATATATATATTTAAATAATTATAAAATTATAATAATTTTTTTAAATGATAAATATATTTATTATACTTATAATAATATATAAATATCTTTTCAATATATTTATTTATTATTATAATTATATATTTTTTTAATTTTTTTAAATGATAAATATATTTATTATATTTATAATTATATATACACTTTTATAAAATTATAATAAATACATTTATTATAATTTTATAAATATATATATTTAAATATTAACATGCATATATATATAAATATATTTACAATTATATGAAAATATTTATTTATAATTATAATTATAAATAAATATATATATTTAAGTAATTCAAAAATTATAATAAATACATTTATAATATTTATAATTTTATAAATATATATAATTATAGAAATTTATTAATAAATATATAAAAATATTTATAATAATAATTATTAATATATATATATATGTAAATAATTATAAACATTATAATAAATATATTTATTATATAGTCATATATATATATATATATTTAAATACTTATGAAATTAAAATAAATAAATTAATTATGTAGTCAAATATATATATATATATATATATATACATATGAAAATAAAATATATATATTAATTATATATATTTTTATAATTTCAAAATTATTTAAATACATAAATATTTATATTTAAATAATTATGAAATTATAACAAATATATTTATAATTATAAATAAATATATATCTATTTAGTCATAAATATAAATATATATATATACTTATGAAACTAAAATAAATATATTAATTATATATATTTTTGATAATTTTATAATTATGAAATTATAAAAAATATATATAATTAATATATTTATTTTAGTTTCATAATTATTTAAATATTTAAATATTTATTTATTTATATTATGAGTATAAATGAACATATATTTATTTATAATTATAATTATAAATATAATAAGTATATTAATTATAAATATATTTATTATAATTTCATAATTATTTAAATATAAATATATATTTATTTAAATAATTATAAAATTAAATATGTATATATATATTTAATATATTTATTTTAATTTCATAAGTATATATATATATATATATATATTTATGACTATAAATAGATATATATTTATTTATAATTTACGAATATATATAATTAATATATTTTTTTATATTTATGACTATATATAACTAATATATTTATTTTAATTTCATAAGTACTTAGATATATATATATAAATTTATTAATATTTATGACTATAATTAAAATATATATGTACTAAATATATATTTATAATAAATATATATAAATTTATAGTTATTATATAAAAGTGTGAACCATGGATAAATCCATGGCTCCATAAAATTTATTATTAAAAGTAACATAAACAAGGAGTCAGAAGTATGTAGGGTTCATCTTATAAAAGAACCACCCAAATGAAGAATAAGGAAAATCATCCTTTCTGACCACCACTTCCATGGTAACCACTTCGTCCCCTCGGATGTGTTCCTCTCCTCCACTACTTTTGAGTGTACCAATCACTAGCTGGGTCATCCTTGTCCAAAATTTCATGAAACTCATCATTTCATTGGCCGCTATATTGAACATTTTTTGCCTCAACATCACTTGAGTCCATAACAGTTGCCTTCTCATCAATTAGAGAATCTTCCAGCCTAGCCTCATCTGAGGGCTGATAACATTGAAACTCATGGCCAACCTATTCATACATTAAGGGAGAGGGGGGAACATTAGATGCAGAAGCAGATAAATTCTTGGTACCTTTCATCTCCTAACTTTCCATATAGACCACATCAAACTCTGGACAGTTAATATAGTCAAGCATCATGAAGAAATTAGGACATTTTGTGCCCTTGATAGAGGTCGCAAGCTGAGCACTAATAAAAAGCCTTTTATCTTCACCTAAGGCAATAGGTGAAGGCATAAAATGCCTAGAATCCTCGGCCTCCTTAGCACCTGAAGTGTCAGCTATAAATGGAGTTCACTGATCTAGTTTTGAAGCCATATTTCCACAAACAAGTTGCACTATCAATGAACTGGAAGCCTTATATGCCTCTTTAGCACATGAATATTCAATTTATGGAGCCAACATAGGCTAGTAAAGCAAAGATATAGAGTTGGAAACCTTTACTACCTCTTTTTCACCAGATGAAAAATCACATTGAACTGGTTTTGAAACAATAATCCCACTTGCATGCTGCAGAAATTTCCCAGAAGTGGGAGTACTTTTGGCCATAGAGCCAATAAAAAAGTTTACCTTTTGAGAGGAACTGATCCTTTAAAAATATGTAAGTATCAAGATCAACATCACTGCATTGACTTTCATCACCCCATTTTGAGAGAGAGGCTTTCCCCTGATCCATAGAGTCACTATTGATAGGTCGGGTGGAAGGTGTGCTTACACCAATGCCAGGCAGCACACCTCCACTAGTGGAGATTACAATAGGTTTAGATGTACCTACAGAGGAAACATTAGAAAAGGATAGTTTCCCAAAGGTGGGGGAAACATCCATCGCTCATGACATATCAGATTCAGACCTCTTTCCTAAACCATCTACAAGGGTTAGATCCACTGGTAGTTTAAAATTTCATTTATCAGTTGGATTCCCATGTCTCTTACAATTGTGGAATCTCAACCCTCTACGAAAATTTCTTATGACATGCCCAATACTTGATCAATTAAAATAGAAATCTAGAACGTGATCAAATTCAACATAGAGATCAAACTTGAACACACTAACAATCAAATAGATAGTCTCAACAAGAGGACCAGAGAGGTCAAATTAAACTAAAATTCAAGCAAAGTGTCAATATTTGTCCATCCCAATCTCTTTATCAAATTTAATGGGGGTTCCCAATACCAAGTAAACATCCCAGAGTATGTTTGGATTCCAAAAGTACCAATTGATACCTTTTACATGAATCCAAGATTGCACGACTGAGTTCTTAGCTTAAAAAGAATCAAACCAGGGGTCTTAGTTCTGAAACTGTAGAACCCATGTATTAAGATTGACATAACCAGAACTACAAGATTTTAATTTCATCTCTTTTGAACTAAAGGTAATAAGATAGATACAAAATGACACTATGTACCAATCACTAAATCACAAAATATGAATTAGTCACTTCCTTAAATCATCAAGCTTCCAGTCATTTCTTGTTTGGGAAGTGAGTTGTGTGATAATCGAGTGCTTACACTCCTCGATACATTCTTAAAAATGATTAGTATTTTCCTAAAAAACAGTAAGCAAGTTGTTTCTTGAGATGTGATTGCGAGTCTCATCAGACCAAGGGCCAGGAAACTTCCAGTTATTATCATTATAATTTTATCAGTGATTTTTTAGTGCTGATAAAAATTATCATTATCAGCATTAAAAAATGCTCATAAAGACATGTTTTATCAGTTATTTCTATTTTATCAATAATAAAACATAACTTTATCATTTCTTTTTAGCTAGCACTGATTAAAGGTTTAACCGGTTTTATAAATAAACCCTAACAACCTCCTCCTCGTGCACAACTCAAGCTCTCATAGAAGCCAAACCCAGCCACCATCGACTCCTCCTCCTCCTCCTCCACCGCCGCTATCGCCGACTCCTCCTGCTCCTCCTCAATAAATATAGGCATGTATGTAATATATTCTCACACTTCATTCAATATTTAGGTTCTATGAGATATGTATGACTTTTTTATACCAGTTATCCCAAGCACTAGCTAATGTCTCCTTGTTTTTTGGTTTTTTAAGGCTATAGAAGTACCCTTTAATGATGTTATTGTGGGTTGGTTATGTGGATGGTATAGTATTTTTGGGATTAATGGTAGGATGATTGTTTTTTATTTGTTATGTATTGTTTAGGACTGTATTCCTTTAATACCTAATCAGTTTCCCCTTTATTTTTTCTTATTTATGATTCCATTGGGGGGGGGATCCACTGTTATTATTAGTTCATTTCTACCTTTATCACATTGATTCTGTGGTGTCCTTTGTCTAATGCAATATAATTTTTACACTTGTTTGATTAATGGTTCTAGTTTCACAGTTACATTATTTCTCTCATGGTATGTTTTATGATTGAAATTGGTTATTTAAATTTCTGAATTTGTTGATGGTTTTCTGAAAATGAAAATTATTTTTTTATGGAAATATATTGTTTTATGAAAAGTGTTGTTTTCTATTCATGGTTTATAAATAATTACCTTTAAAATGAATCTTTTTAAAATTTCAAATGAAAATAAATTTAAAAGAAGTATAGGTTTCAATGAAAAGGAATGTTACTTGTTTTTATTTTATAAAATTTCATGTTAATGATTATTTCCATATGTAGTAAAATATAGAATAATTAAAATATAATTTGGTAAGAATTATAAAGACTCCTTGGTGAGATCTAACTGATCTTCTATAAATCAAACCATACATAAGACAATGGGAGTATGAAGCTATTATCTATTCTTTCTAGAGACCAATTCCTAACTCTTATTATTTTTATATTGATTATCAATTTTACATGATGTATTGGGAGGTGGTTAATGTAAATGGGCCATATGGAGTCATTTTTTTCTATTTTTCATGTTTTCTTTAGTTTGTTTTATTGATGGTAGTGTTCATGGATGAGATGAATTTGTTCTTCCATACTTATTTAAATAAATTTTTATCCATATTTTTCAATAATATCATCATGTATTCCTAGTTAAGGGAGGAACATGCTCGATATCTGGAGATCATTTTGAGAAAACTTAGGGAGCATCAACTTATGCTATGAACTCAAAGTGTATGTTTTGGATTTATAATTTACACTTCATGGGATAAATGATATTAGTGGATAATGTATTTTTATAACCTGAGAATTTTGATGTTATAGTTTATTTAGATAGGTCAAAGAGTGTTTTTGAGATCCAAATCTTTTTGGGAATTTACAGTTATTACCAGAGGGTCAATTGGGATTCTTCCTGATTGGAAGTACTAAGAAGGACTTAACCAAGACTATGGTATGGTTCATTTTCTTATATGTTCATGATATATCCTTCTAAGATCTTAATCAAAGATTGATTAAAACACCAATATTAACCATAAATGAGCTAGGTAATGAGTATGGCTCATATTGTGATGTATCGGGAGTCAAGATTGGAAAATTTCTAGTACATGATGGTCATGTGGTTTCTTATGGTTCTAGACAGCTAAGGAAACATAAGAGAAACTTCCCAAATCCTTTATTATATTTGGATATAGTGGCTCTTTCCATGAGGTGTTATTGGTATTATATTTAGGGTGAGATATTTTTTTAATACACTAGAAAAAGTGTTTGAAATATATTTAATCACAAAGTGAAATGAACCATTAATACTAGAGAAGGTTTTAGTACCTATAGTCCTTTAACTTTGAATTAATGTATACCCTCAAGAAGGGGAACATTTTTTCTGATGTATCGTATTTGAAGGATCAAGCTTAGGTAGTACATGATTCAAGAATCTAGTGGAATATGGTTGCCCAATTTGAAGAGATGTGACTTTATGTTCAAAATTATCATGGACAAGTGAAACTTATATATTTATATATCACTTATTCACTCCCCCATAGTATTAAGAGAGTAAACTATAGGATTCATACTATTTATTCATGAGAGACATGATAAACCTTTTATAGCTTTATATTTTATAAAATGTTGGTTATTTTTTATTCAGGTATCCTTTATAAAGTGTCTCTCTTGGGATATATGTCTTTGTGAAAACTCCTAAGGGGATATTTTAAAATGATTCAAATGTTTCTTAAAAAAATTATTTATTCAAATACCCTTTTTTGGTTTTAAATTGCTTTAAAAAGGTTTAAAAAAAAGGAATTGGGGTTTTTAGAAAGAGTGTTTGGAACTGATTGATTTATTTTAAAAAGGGTGTGTTATTTTAAAGAATAATTTATGTAAATGTGTGTTTTTAATGGGGTTTCAACTTTGATTTTATAAATAGTTTTCAAAGGATACTTAAATTCTATAACTTTTTTTAGCCTCGGTTAATTTTTATACCAACGTTTTGTGTATTTTTTTTGTTAAATATTAATGTCACATAATCAAATATGATGGATATGAATAAACAATGGATGAATGATAATCATTTTCCAAAAGAGTATGAATATGGAGTGAAATAGTTCATCATGTTTGAAAAAGATCATGAATATAACCCTTCTCAAATCCTTTGTACATGTTTACATTGTTGTTATTCAAGACAATTTAGTTTAGAGGATTTGAAAGAACACTTAATCTGTTAAGGAAAAGATTAAAGTTATAAATGTTGGAATAAACATAGGTAAAAAGTGAATGTAGCTTATGGCTGGGATAACACTATGTTTTATGGATCATCTGATATGATTACAAGTGTGGACAATGAAGAAGATCGTATCTAGGATGTGATTACATATGTGACTGATTATGAAGATTGTATTGAGTAAATAACAAGGATAGTTGAAGATAAACTTCATGATTGACCAAAACTATTTGATCTATTAAAGAGTTGTGTAAAGACACCATTTTATGGTGGTTCCACTAAATATGTAGCATTGTTAGCTGTATTGAAGCTATATAATTTGAAAGCAGACAATGGATGGAGTAAAGTCGGTTTTATAGAATTACTTGCTCTCTTGAATGACATGCACCCAGAAGATAATAAGCTCCTAAGATGAACATACGATGCCAAACAAATGCTACGCTCGATGGGTATGATCTTTGAAAGAATACATGTCTTCTCAAATGATTTTATACTATTTTTAAAGGACCACAAATCACTTAGATAATGCCCAAAGTGTGGTGATTCTCGATACAAGAAAGATGAATCTGGTCCTATAAATGTTTTATGGTACTTTACAATCATTATAAGGTTTTAGTACCTATATGGAAGTGGGGAGACTGTAGGTAAATTGATGTGGCATGCAGACACAATAAATAAATATGGGAAACTACATCACCCAGAAGACTCTCATAAGTGGAAGAGAATTGATCATGAGTATCCTAAATTTGGGAATGATCCAAGAAAACATCATCTTGTGTTATCTATAGATGGAGTGAATCCTTTTGGTTTTCAAAGAATTACTCATAGTACATGGTCGGTTATGACGATAAATTATAACTTTCCATCATGGTTATAAATGAAACGAAAATATATCATGTTATCTATGATTATATTAGGATAAAAACAACCAGGTAATGATATTGATGTTTATTTGGATCCATTGATCAAGGATTTGAAATTATTGTGGGATTTAGGTGTTATGTTGTGTGATTCTTATAGAAATGAAGATTTCATGGTGAGAGTCATGTTGTATGGGAAGATAAATTACTTTCCTACTTATGGAAATTTTTCAGGATATAGAATTAAAGAAACTCAAGGTTGTCCTATCTATGAACAAGTTACATAGTCAATTAGACTAAAACATTCATCGAAAAATGTATTTCTAGGACATCACAGATTTCTACCCCGATGGCATAAGTACTGATCTTGGATGAAATCCTTTGATGGAAGTTCAGAAGAATTTACATCACCATTTTCACTAACAAGTGATCAAATGTTTGAGAAAGTAAAAGATGTGGACACTACTTTTGGTAAACCATTTGGGAAAAAACTTACGAAAACCGGTTGAAAAAGGAGATCATTTTTTTGAATTACCATATTGAAATTGTTTGTATGTTAGAAATTTTCTTGATGTTATTCACATTGAAAAAATGTATGTGGTAGTGTCATCGACATATTTCTAAATGAACCTAGAAAAACCAAGGATGGAATTAAGGCTAGGTTAGACATGGGTGACATGGGAATATGAGAAAAGTTTTCACTAGTGAAGGGTGAAAAATGAACTTTTATTTCTCTGGATACTTACACTTTTTCTAGGGAGGAGATATATCAGTTTTTCAACATCTTGAATGACGTAAAGGTTTCATAGGGGTATTTATCAAATATCAAGAACATCGTGTTAGTGATCAATTTAAAGTTAAAGGGTTTGAAATCACATGACTTCCATGTTTTGATGAAAGATCTAATGCCTATAGATTTACATTTAATTTTGCATAAGAATATTCGTCATATATTAACCAAGATCTGTTTCTTCTTTAAAGATATATGCAGAAAATTTATAGACCCCACAAAATTTCCAACTATAGAAAGAGAAATTGTTGTCATATTATGTGAATTGGAAATATTATTCCCACAAACATTCTTTGATATGAAGGTTCATTTTATGGTTCACTTGGTGAGATACATTCAACTATGTGGTCTTGTACACTATAGATGGATATACCCCATTAAACGGTATATGAAGATTTTGAAAGGGTATGTCAAAAATTGAAGTGGGCTAAAGGGTTGTATTGTAGAGCGATATATTGTTTAAGAAGCCTTTGAATTATTTACTGAATACCTATCTAGTGTGGAAAGAATTGGTCTTCTGAAATCTCATCACACTGGGCAATATGTAGGTGAAGGAATTTATGGAAGAGATATTGTCACAGTAGATATTATAGGTCAGGAACAGACCCACATTTACATTTTGCATAATAGTTTGAAATTTTTCCCATATGTTGAAACCCAAAAATAAATTATTAGGTATTTGAATCCATCAAGGGATGAAATATGGATATCAAATACACATAATCAACAGTTTATAGGATGGTTTTAGGACCATATTTTAAAGGAGTCAGATGAAAATCTAGATTCAATTTCATAACGACTTCAATGGATAGCTGGAGGACCAAGTGTGTATGTATTATATTACAATGGTTATGTAATTAATGGTTATACTTTCTATAAAAATGATCATAATGAAGAAAATACCATGAAAAATAATGGAGTTACACTCTTGGCTGATGTGATGCATGTTTCTGTTATTAAGGACAAAAATCCAATTTGCACAAATATGTCATACTTTGGCATCATCAAACAAATATAGGAGGTAGATTATACAACATTACAAGTACTAAATTTTCAATGAAAGTGGGTTGATAACAGAATTTCTGTTAAAATAGATGAATTAAGATTCATGAAAGTTGATTTCGGTAAGGAAGGGTATAAAAAAACCATTTATAATGGAATCATAGTCATTATAAGTATTTTATGTTCTATATCCCACAAACCGAAAGTGGTCAATCATTCTATTATTGACCAAAACCATTGAATGTTCAGATGAAAATTAAACTAAGGATGACCCTTTCATTGGGACATCATAATCATTTCACAGTGGTCTCAATGTAGACAGTGTTTTGTATGTCATAGGAGACCATAATGAAGGGATTTGGATCATTGATAGAGGGGTCAAATCCCTTTAGCCTTGAAAAAAGAAAAATAGAGTTCAAAAATCAGGTTACATTTTTTATGTAATATACATCATGTTACCTCATGTTATTATATTTTTTTCTGCATTTATGTATTCTAAATTATATATTAAACCAATTCAGCAGATAATGACTTCCACATGTGCTGGTGCTCCCAATCTCAAGGAACAACAGGTCTCTCAATCTGATACTGCACGTAGTGTAGAGGAACAACCTTCTGCATAGGCTAGTGCTCCCAATCCATAGAAACAACATGTCTCTCAACTTGCTACTGCTTGCAGTGCAGAGGAATGACCTTCTGCACGTGCTGGTGCTCCCATTCCTAAAGAAAATTGGTTTCCCAACCTGTTGCTACTCCCATTACAAAGGTAAAATGACCATCTGCACATGCTGATGCTACCCATCTAGAGTAACATATTGATGATGTTGATTCTGGGGAAATGGTAGTTGAAGAAGGACCAACATCGCAAAAAAAATAGGAACGTTATAGTTTGACGGTGTTATAAAAAACCATTTAGGTGAAATTCAAAGGAATCAAATCCAAGGTGGGATGGAATGCGAGGAGTCATTATGTTAACCCCAACGAGGCCATTTTTGGTAGTTATATTGGAATCATCACTCAGTAACACATGTCTATTGACGTAGATTCGTGGAACCATGTTGTTCTCGGGCTTAATAAACTAATGTGAGAAGAGATTACGGTAACATTATGATATCATTTATTTATTTTACTAAAAAATAAAATAATAAGACATTGAATTACTCTTAATCATCCATTTTAGAGTCCATTTATAGTATATGGATCCCATAATAATTATGTATTAATTCTTATTGGAAGGATTCACATAGGGTTTTGCACAATTCTAATAAGAGATCATCTTAATGATGCTGAAGTGAAAATAAACCTGTATCCACCGGTTATCTATGCACACCTAATAACCTAGGAAGTGTGGGATACATTTATAGGTCGTTGTGCATATGAGTATTTTCAGGTACATTATGGCTAGTAATGCGTTGTCTAATGATATGTGTATTCATCAATTTGATTGACAATTTTTTATTTATTAAACAACAACGGAGTGCTGAAAATAAGAAATGACCAGCAAAACCAGTGTACCCCTATTTTAAGCAATTATGGGGTATGATTCACTTGAAAAAAACTATTACATATTTTAAATCGACCGAAATAATTATATGTGATAGGAAAAACACCATAATTATGTTCCTCTATTTATATGTAGATTGAAAATTCAAAATTAAAAGCCAATTCCATCCCATGCCATGTTCTATGAAAGGAGGCACGTGTAAATAAAAATAGGATAATAATATATGAAAACACAGAAATTTTTTGGGAATCATGTGTCAGTATTACATAATAAAAAATTGTTTTGATCTAAAATGATATTGCATAACAATGATAACTTATTTTACTATATTTTCTATACTACATAGTCATAGGAATCAGTAAAACCTATTTCAAATGAACACAAACTATTAGTGTCCTTGAAGTGTCCATAATAGTATGGTCGCATCAGAGGTGTGGGTTTTGGGGTGACACCCCAAACATATTTTGAGAAAAAAACAATAGGATGATCAAAGTAAATTAATAAAACATATGAGAGAAAGAATATCTACCCTTGAAGGAAAATTCCAATGGCAGGGAGAGATGATGGAAACTTTAATGAGGAAGAGGCAAAGAGAAGAAGAAACTTAAGAACAACCACCACATGGAGATCCCACCCCACCCCCTGCTAGCTATGAGGCTAGCCATTCCCCTCAAAGAGATGTCTTAACAGAGGTAATCAATGTTCTAATAAATGTATCTATGAAATATGAATTAGACATACACTGATACCTTTCATGTACTGATATTCTATAGGGTGATAATTAATGTGATTTATATCTATAAACACTCACACATACCCTTGTAGAGATGGATATGGTGTTCAATATTCAAAAGGATATGCTATACAATAGACCACTTTCAACAGGTTATGCGTGAGTGTTGATCAACATATCCCATGATCTGAGCACATAACTACATGTTCCAATTCATGGATGATATTAATATGATCGAAAAAGTTATGGGAACATTCATTTCATGGTCGTTACATCTTGTAAAAAAATGACGATAAGGAGGTATTCATTTCCATTTTACTTTTAAAGCTAAACCTTTAACAATTAATGAAAAAAGGTCTAAACTGATGAATGTTATTAAATATGGAAAAATATAAGGTGATGAAATGAAAAACTGCCTCAAAACCATCAAAAGGATCAACCAATTGATCAAAAATATATACCAAAAGAATCATTACACTTCCCGTTCTATATCCACATTTACTATCATTCAAGGCTCATGTGGATACAAAGTTAAAAAAATGGTCGCAACCACATAGTTTAATTTGAATAAAATATGTACAGAGAGAAAGATATAGACTTCATTGGTGTTGAGAGTGTAACTAAAATCCTCAAGTATGATTGGCTAGGAAGCTCAATTGTAAATCTATAAAAGAGGTATGTTTTTATGATTTGGTTTTCCAAAATCTAATATACTATGTTAATTATAACTAAATACATTTCATATTTTTGGCAGCTGTATATATGAAAAACAATTGAAGGGATTTTCCTGTGAGAAAAAGTTCAGACTCATTAGTCCTCACATCACCTCTATAGAACAAGACAAAATAGAACAAAAAAAGATGAAATAGTGGCAGGTCTAATCAAATCCTTTGAAAGAAAAATTTTGGATGACAAACTCTATTTAATACCAATGATGTAGGGGAAAGACTATACAATTTAATCACATCAAATTTATTTTAATTTATTTCATTACTTAATACTTTTTGTATTTTTAGGCATCATTGGATGCTTATTACAGTAAATTTGGATACTCCAAAGATTTATTTCTTGGATTCAATGCATAGATATCCAAAAAACCATCCACACATGATGAAATTTTTCAATTTTTAAAACACTACATCCAAAATTTTAGAACTAAACGTCAAGTTATATCATTTATATTATCTTTTAATGAAGATTCTGTTATGATAGGGCGTTGCATCGCAATCATGAAAAACAAGGAATGAGGTCAGTGGCTAAGTATGAGAAAGAAGAAAAGTATTACGGCTGGACAAGTATCATGGTATATAAAATAAGATTTCACTATCCAAACACTTATTAAAAAAAATTACATATTCTTCCCAATGTTTCTATAGTGTTTGAAACAAACCAATGGAAAAGATTTTGGTTATTTTGTTTGTAAATTTATGAGAGAGATCATATTCCATGAAGAAACTAGCATCCATGAAGAGGTATTTTCGAAGATAATTACTATTTCATTTAAAATATTTATTAATACTTTGTGTATTTATATTTTTCCAATACTACTATGATTTTCAAAAAGACTCATATTCACAAGATGATATAGATGTGCTAAAAAATGAATAGGCAATATACCTGATGGAATAATGTACAAAAATAACATAAATATGTGACTTCCATAGAAGTAGTGGATTGTTTCATTTTTTTTAATTTACTTCCTTTTAATATTACTCACCTAAGAATTATTTTCTTATATAGGTGGATTACATTGTTCGATTCAGGGTGGTTTGTTCAATGATGCTCATGCTCATGAGAGATTAGACCTCAAGGATGCAACTGAGATAATGAAAAACAAAGAAATGGGTCAGAAATGTATAAAGGTGAATTCTGACTAATTATTTAATTAATTAATTTTGTCATAATTTTATCTATTATTTGTAAGTTAATTTTTTTATCATTTTTATCTAATACTTTTTTTTAATGATCCTTTGGGAAGTCATATTTTCCTTTCAACTATCTACAATGATCCAGAAAAGAGAGAACATTTTGAATGCAAAGTATGAATTCTCAGTAGTTGAATGAAAAGTATGACTTCCTAAAATACCTGTCATGAATATTTTTCTGAACAATGTACTAATCACCTGCATCTCTATCAGTCGCACCTCAATCTGATGCACAGTGTTCTCGATATGACTTGAAGTGTATGTTTTTAGTTTATAATATTCTTTGATCCTTCATTTCTTCAGAACTACCATGCTTTGATCCATGACTCCTGATTAGGATCTATGATATGTAGGGTATGAATTTCTAATGTTAATATCACCTTATAACATCTTTATGCTCATGTTATTTTTATATAATCATCTGTATATCCTTTGTTTACACTTATTGAACATCTATGATCACCCTTTCTTATGTTTCATATCGTTAGGTTATTAAGAATGGTTTTATAAATGATATGTCTAAGAAGGATTCTAGTAAAGAATAACATAATGAGAGACTCTTATGAACTAGTTGTTTATGTTTTCATGTTTCCAAAAGCACTAGACCTAAAATATTCTGGAATAGATCTTTATGTTATGTAAGGAATATTAATATACTAAGATGTGATATCTATGTATGAAATTTATGGGTAAATATATTTGGTATCAGAGTAACTAACCTACTCAAAATTTAAAAATAATAACAACAGGTGAGCGGTATCACTCAAAGTGTGTATTTTTATTTAAAATTGGCATTACTTTTAGTAAAAAGAACGAGTGACATACTAAAAACTAAACAAAAACATATTTGGGTTGTTTTGGTATTTTAGTAAAATGATCCATGAGTCATTTTTTACATGTACAAATCAACCTCACCTCAATCTGATGCATGGTGTGGCATGTATGACTTTAAGTGTATATTTTTATATTAAATTGCCATTAAATTGAGAAAAAAGAACAAGTAAAATACTGAAAACTGATCAAATGAATTTGGATTGTTTTGATACTTTATTAAAACAATACATGAGAAATTTTTGATGTGTAGGAATCAAAAACACCTAAATTCGACGCATGGTGTGAACGATATGAATAAAAGTGTCTATTATTAGTTTAAAATTGACATTTTATTTCAAAATGTGTCACTCACTAAAAAACTAGAAAACGTGCTATGATTATCTTTATAATTTATTAAAGTGATTAATAAGTCATTTTTAGGTGTATTAAGTATTCTCATGTCAAACTGATGCACGATGTAACCGGTATGATTCAAAATGCATGTTTCCTGTTTAGAATGACATTTTAGTAAAAAAACAACTGACATACTAAAACCAAAAAAAACATATTTGAATCATTTTGATATTGTATGGAAATAATATATAAGTCATTTTGTATGTGTAATAATTGGATTCAACTCAATATGATGCATTTTTTGGCCAGAATAACTGAAATCATCTCTTTATTTAAAATTGACATCAATTTAAGTAAAAAAAACAAGTGACATACTGAGAACTAAGAAAACTCATTTTTATTGTTTAAATATTTTAGGAAAATGATCCATGAGTCATTTTTTATGTGTAGAATCCAACCTCACCTCAATACAATGCATTGTGTGATCGGTATGAATCCAAGTGTGTCTTTTTATTTAAAATTGACATTAATTTATGTAAAAAGAAAAAGTGACATACTGAAAAATGAGGAAACACATTTATATTGTTTTGATACTTTACAGAAATGATCCATGAGTCATTTTTTATGTATTGGACTCATCCTCTCCTCAATATGATTCCCAGTGAGGCTTTTATAACTCAATGTGTCTCTTTTTATTTAAAATTGACATGAATTTAAGTAAAAACAACAAGTGACACAATGAAAACCAAGAAAACGCATTCAGATTGTTTTGATATTTTAGGAAAATGGTCTATTAGTCATTTTTGACGTGTAGGGATTAGTTGAACCTCAATATGATACACAGTGTGGCTAGTATCACTAAAAGTGTATCATTTTATTTAAAATTGACATTAATTTAAGTAAAAACAATAAGTGACATATTGCAAACTGATAAAATGGATTCGAATTGTTTTGATATTTTAGTAAAACAATCTATTAGTGATTTTTGATTTGTAGGTATTGTTCAAAATTCAATACAATGCACGATGTGGCTGGTATAACACAAAGGGTCTCTTTTTATTTTAAATTGACATTAATTTAAGTAAAAAACAAGTGAGATATTGAAAAACTGAGAAAACACATTCATATTGTTTTGATATTTTAGGAAAATGATCTATTAGTCATTTGTTATATGTTGGAATTATACACACCTCAATATGATGCATGGTGTGGCTAGTATCACTCAAAGTGTATATTTTTATTTAAAATTGACATTAATTTAAGTAAAATAAAAAAGTGACATACTAAAAACTAAGAAAATGCCTTCATATTCTTTTTATATTTTAGGAAAATGATATATTAGTAATTTATGATATTTATGGATCAGTAAAACCTCAATAAAATTCATGGTGTTCCCGGTATAACTCAAAATGTATCTTTTTTTTAAATTGACATTAATTTAAGTAAAAAAATAAGTGACATACTTAAAATTGATCAAACGCATTCGGATTGTTTTGATACTTTAGGAAAATAATACATGAGCCATTTTTTAAATTTAGGATTAAATCAAACCTCAATATGATGCATGGTGTGACTAAAAGTGTATGTTATCTGTTTAAAATTGATGTTTTAGTTCAAAACGTGTCACTCACTGAAAACCAAGAAAACACAATCAGATTGTCTTGATAATTTAGGACAATGATTCATAAGTCATTTTGACATGTATAAAGTATTCTCACATCAAACCAACACATGATGAGATTGGTATGACACAAAATGTGTGTTTCCAGTTTGAAATGACATTTTAGTAAAAAAACAACTAACATAATTAAAACTGAGAAAATGCATTCAGATTGTTTTCATACTTTAGGAAAATGATCCATAAGTAATTTATTATCGTTAGGAATTAGACTCACCTTAATATAATGCACGGTGTGGATAGTATAACTCCAAATTTTTCATTATTTAAAATTGACATTAATTTTAGTAAAAGAACAAGTGACATACTAAAAACTGAGCAAACACATTCATATTGTTTTGATATTTTAGGACAATTATCCATAACTCATTTGTAACATGTAGGAATGAACCTCACCTTTATAGAATTCATGTTTTGATCAGTGTAACTCCAAATGTATCATTTTTATTAAATATTGACATTTTATTAATGCGTTCTTTCTTATTAATGTTTAATTTATTTCTTTATATTATTAATAACATAATATTTCTTTTCTTATATAGGTGTAATATTTTTCTTTGGTTGAGATGATTTGTTCAACAATTGATACCATGGGCAGACATTTTTCATAGGGGATCATGGGTGTAAAAATATGAAATATTAATGTTTTAGAATGTTTGTTGGACATTTGTAAATATAATTATATAAAACATTGTGTTTAAAATGTAAATAGTATTGTTTTTTGTATATACCATGGGTAGAAATTTTTGTATTGATGATGTCAATTAAATGTATATATCAGGTTTTCTTCTGGGTGTGTTGTTTAAATTACAGTTTTTTTAAGTTTTAGGTTTTCTTCTGGGTGTGTTGTTATATAAATAGCACACTATAGACAACTAAGCCCTTATCAGCACTAAAAAAGTGCTGATAAAGGAGGTCATTTATCCGTGCTAAAAATAGAACTGATAAAGGCGGCCTTTATCAGCGCTAAAAAATGTTTTATAAAAGGGGTCCTTTATTAGCGTTTTTTAGCATGGATAAAGGACCCCCTTTATTAGCACTTTTTTAGCACTAATAAAGGGGACCCCCTATCATCGTTGTGATTAGTACCACTTTTTTAGCTCTATTAAAGTATATTTTTCACGTTGTGAAAGGCCATATGTGTAGCAGTGAACACCATAAACAAATGGATAACAATACCATCCATGAAAACTTGTATGATGGACACTTTTAGAGTCTCTAAAGTTGGATTAATTCAGAAGTATAAATATTCATGAAATATCCATCCATGAAGATCAATTTTGTTAAACACTGAGAGATCTATACATCAAGAAAATAAAGTAAGATCAAGGACAGTTATGTCTAGTGTTCCAGGTCGATGATGGTGCATAAAATCAAGTGAATCGATATTACTATTCGTGTCCAGTATACCAATTTGGGGATGATATAGGTCATCAGGTGTAGTGGTATTTTTGGATGGAGCTCCAGAAATATCTATTTCACTTAAAAATGATAATTTATTATGAAAGAGTTTTTTCTTAGTGTGGTGTATCATATAATGGAAAAATTATCTTGATCAGTAATTTCCTTCTCCCAATTATGTTGTTCCAGCTATCGCTACTGCTACTTCTCCAAAACCTCATTCAGCATGGTTTCCAAGCAACCACGGAACTATTTTGTGCTTTCTAATCATCCGTGTTACCATATCTCCATTACCATAAGAAAATGAAATGTACCCATCCAATAGAGAATCTATAAGGTTGAACCAAAATATAAGTTACACAAGTTCAAACACTAATCCAGAAGTGTATTTCAATATGATAAGAAATCATTATATAATAATATAAATTAAGAGAAAGAGATAATAAAAAAAGGTAAACTCATAAGAATAATAACTTTCCCACCTAATCCAATAGTCCATTCTAACAGAATAATATTCTCTATTGTTTTCTCTTCCCCTGGTCTTGACTTATAGTTGGTTTTCTAATAGAATTCCCTTCTGTATTGTCCCCCTTTCCCTTCTGAGTGTGCACTTTCTATGGACCTGTCTTAACATCTTTCTTATAATTGTGAGTTTTTAATGTGTTTATTATACATTTATTTCCTTATTTTTTTCAATTTTATTGAATTTATAAATGATTTCCATAGAATAATATCTTTAATTTTGAATTATAATTCCCTTGGGTGGTATGATTTCATTATATATCATTTTTTTCAGAACATTTGCAAGAATATGAATTTTATTTTTGTAATTCTTGATTAAAAATTATATTGTCAGGAAGGTCTTAAGCTTTAAGGACACAAGTCTGATTTCTAGTTAAAACATGATCATTCACAAAATTACTATGGATGGTTTTTCTAAAATCATTGGAATTTTTTCTAAAATGTACAATTTGTTTTATTAAAAATAGGTGAATCTTAGATATTACTTTATCAAATAATGAACTAGTCAAATATACAAATATAAAAGGAATATAAGTCTTAAAATGATGTGTTATAAGAGAGGTTTTGGAACACCGATATAGTTGGATGAAAATTTCTTTTATTTGGGATTTAGGTCCACAAGTTAGGTTCCTAGTTTTTCCAGGATGATTTCCTAAATTTTGTTGGATGGTTTAGCTATAATCACTTATAAAACCTTTATTGGAAAGGTGTTGGAACATTTCTAAGGATAGATTGGTGGTTTTTATATGTTTATTATCTTTTCTTTTATTTCCAATAAAAACCATAAGGGAGATCATTGTATCAAGTTTTTTTTTGAGGTTAACATTTTTCATTCAAAAGAGATTTCTTAATATTTGGGCTATCATATTTTTGAAACCCCTTCCATTTAGATTATTTATTTAGGATTAATGGCTTTGAATTGACATTTTCCTTGTAATACCCATAGGCTCAAATCTTATTATAGTCCCATTTTAAGTTATTGATGTGGATAAAATAGATAGGAGTTTATACATCTGGGAAGAAGTTAATTTTTTAGTTGGGTGCGCTGGAGTTGGTTCCCTAGAACCAACTTCACTGTACTTTATGATAAATATGTATTCATTGTTTTGAATATTAATTAACTACTTATCACATCATGATTATTCTTTTGCGTGACATAGCATGTGATAATGTCCTAAGAGTAGTTTGCACAATAAAAGTTCATAGTAGTTCCCCACTATGATGAGAACCTGGAAGTGCTATGACACTATTATGGAATATATATTCTATGGATGGATGATATCATTTGAATAGACACAAATGATACAGGCTATCAGGGGTGGAAACTCATAGGACTTTGATCCACCTTCTCATTAAGTACACCCTTGGTAATATCTAGTAAGATATTATGAGAATGAGACCTTCTAGTAGAAAATCCACATTTATATATACCATTATATGTTCTTATCTATGTATGTGTGTATTTTGAAGGGTCTTGAAATAATGGAAGCATGGAAGTTGGGAGGGCCCAAATTTTCTTTTTTTTTTATAATAGATGACCAATCCTGGATCAATATGACAATGAATTCCAGTATCCATGGATTGAAATCAAAGATTTATACAAAGATAATAATAGCACCAGATCCAAGAAAGAGGATATTTCACATCATTTTTATAACTAATTTAATAATTACTGAAGAAATTAAATACCTGGTTCTTCGGTACTTTCTTCATTGATGACCGTTGATCATCCAGAATGACCCTTCTGGATTTCCTTCATTGTGCTTGAGAGTATCCAAAGTAGAATCCCTCTAGAGGTGATCCACATGTGCTCCAATGGTCTTTGATCAACGTCACTCATTATCTGAGTGCTAGTGTGATGGAATGAATATCTTGCATCGATCATTATTTATCACTCATTCTTCGGTCTTGAAGAAATTCTCTCATCTTTGAGAGGGAGAGATGAGATTAGTCGAGAGAGAAAATGTTTGGCTCAACAATCCTCTCAATTCACCGGGGATTGGCATAATAGACATACCTGCCTATTAATTGACATGGGGTTTCTATTACAATATTTAATTGTGAAATAGTAATTAAATACAATTATAACTATTAGAGAAAACCCATGCCACATAATAACAATAACAACACCATTATTTTTGGTGTGCTAACTTGCGAAAAACGGAACCATAAATGAAATCTCATGCCACATAATGATAATTTTATTATTATTATTTCTTGTGCCAACTAGATAAATATTTTTTACCTACTTGTAAATAATTAATTTATCAATGGACATGGTCTTGGTCCGTTAAAACTCTATTTCCATTTATTGAACACCCGAATAAAATATTTTATTCACTTAAATAAATATTTTTATTTACAAACTAGGAAATCAATATTTATTAAAAGTTAAATAAAATAAATAATTATATTTTATTTACAATCCAATGAATAAATATTTATTTAATTTATGTGATCATTTTAACTTGAATAAATTATTCCTTGGTCTTGAGAATAATATTTATTCCATTAATTAAACTCAAATATAATTGAATCGAGACCACCAAAAACACTTAGTGTGTGAACCTATATGATTCTTTCTTATTGGAATTAGGTGGGATTGCTTAAAGTCCAAGATTACTATCTGACAACGAGTAAAGGCACCGAAGAGAAAGAACTTAAAGTCTCAATGAAGACATCCACATACAAACGCTCACTGTGTAATATAATCCCTTTTTTACAATATCTCATCAAGTAGGTTTCATGATAGTGTCATCAACCTATATGCTTGACACTTCATTCTTTGATTACTTGAAATAAACTTGGCATTACACCATGGCCATGTAATTTAGGGGTATGGTTCTATTTCAACCAAAGGACCCATATATCAACTTCCATAAATGGAAGGGACAAATCATTCCTCAACTTATCCATTAATAACATGTCATTCGTGATGCACCCAACATACCCTACTTCCAGCCAACAAATGGTGTGATGGTTTTCGTCATAAAATCTAAGTGTGTGATTCATGACACTCATTAATGGTAATATTAAAGTTTAAGGACCATTACACATGCTCACAGATAGGAATATCCAATGACACCAAAACATGTGGAATTCCTACTGGTGGGTTTGTTCTCATAATCTCCCATCTTAGAGATTACCATGTGCAAACTTCATGAGAAGAAATATCATCTTCTTACGAGTAATCGTACCTGACGATCTGTATAATATGTGTCCAATAATAGTATTTCATTCAACCACATAACTATATTTAAGAATATTTTTAAATCACTTCAAGGTTACCATCATAGCATGGAACTTATATGACCTTATTAATGCGATAAATACTCTAGGACAATATTAAATTATAGTCATGAAGAACAATGAACAATATATAATAATATGTTTAATATTTAAATACATTAAATATTCATGTAATTAATGTACAAACAGTTGGTTTTAGGACACCAACTCCAACAAACTCCCACTTGGACTAGAGCCAACTACCTACGACTTTCAGTCCACTAGACCTCACATGATGATCATGTTTCTGCTGAGTTAAGGGGTCCTCCACCATGTATTCCATGGAAATACTACTCACTGCAACTTCACCTCTCTCATAAAAATCCCTCAAGAAATTATACTTCTGTAGTATGTACTTCATCTGTTGATATGACCTTGTCTCTTTTACAAGAGCCACCACTGTAGTATTATCACAATAAAGTGTGATGGGATATTTACTTCTAGGTAATACATCTAGCTATTGGATGAAGCTCCACATCCAAACTACTTATTTAGCTACCTCATAAGCTATGATATACTTGTAATCTATTATAGAATTTGTGACCACACCTTTCTTTGATATCTTTCATCTCACAGAACCTCCATTCTCTTTCTTTCCTCATACATCTGAGGACCCATTTTCTTAGAAAGATGAATTTCATGTGACATTGGCATCAATACCTTCTTGGATTGTTCCATACTAAATCTCTTTAGTATCTTGTCATTATATGTACTTCGACTTAGGCCCAGAAATCTCTTGGATCTATCATGATAGATCTTGATCCCAAGAATATATGCTACCTAACTCAAGTCCTTCACGAAGAATCATTTATTCTACCATGCCTTAATAGACTGTAAGACTGATATTTTGTTTCCAATAAGTAATATTTCATCAACATATACTATTAGGAAAAGGACTTTATTCCCACTAAACCATTTGTAGACACAAGGCTCAAATCCATTCTTTATAAAACCAAATTTCATTATGGTTTCATCAAAATTAATGTTCCATGACCTGGATTCTTGATTTAATCCATATATGGATTTTTGAAACTTGCATATCTTATTAGCATCATTTGGAGTCACAAACCCTTCAGGTTGTTTCATATTAATATCTTCCTGAAGGTTCCCATTAAGGAAGGTTGTTTTGACATCCATTTTCCAAATCTCATATTCATGGTAAGTGGTAATGGAAAATAGAATTTTGATGGATTTCAGCATTTCAAATGGTGAAAAGGTTTCATCATATTCAATGCCTTGATGCTATTTAAACCTTAATGCAACCAGTCGTGTCTTATAGGTACCAATATTTCCTTCCATGCCCAGTTTCTTCTTGAATACCCATTTGCAACCAACAGGCTTTACATCTACTAGAGGATCTACCAAAATATAGACTTGGTTTTGGTGTATGGAATCCATTTTAGAATTCATGGCTTCTTTCCACTTAGTAATACATTTGAAACTTACTACTTCCTTGTAGGTTATAGGATCATTATTATCAACTAATAATGAGTCACCATCCTCAGTTACTAGAAAACTATATTTTTTCGGTTCTCTAACCTCTCTTGTACTCCTACACAGTACTTGTGTCTCTAGAATAAATCTTTCTTTCACAAGGATTTGTGGAATATGCTTCTATACCAACTCTTGTGTACCTTGAGTCTCAACTTCATCGAATTCTATCTCGCTCCTACTATCTCTTTTGGAGATGTTCTCCCTACAAAGTAATATGGAATTTCTTGCCACTATAACCTTTTTTGAGGGGTCATATAGGTAATACCCCCTTATTTCCTTAGGGTATCCTATAAAGGTATACTTTGTGCCTCAGGGTGTGAGTTTGTTACCTAAAGAGGCCTTAACAAACAATTTGCTTCACAACACATGTATATTCGATAACATGGATTTTCTTCCACTCCAAATCTCATATGGAATACCATTTATCAATTTAGTTGGTACTTGGTTTAGTATGTGTGCCACTATTTGTAACGCATATCCCCAAAAGAAAAATGGAAAACTTTCATGACTCATCATTGATCTCACCATGCCCAACAAGGTGTGGTTCCTACTTTCACTTATATCATTCCATTGGGGTGTATAAGGAGGAGTGAGTTTGGATAGGATCCCAAACTCTTGTAAGTAATCAATGAAGTTTTGATTAATATATTCTACACCTTGGTCTGAGTGGAGTTTCTTAGTCTTCTTACCAATATGGTTCTCAACTTCATTCTTGTATTCCTTGAACTTATCAAAATAATCTGACTTATACCTCATTAAGTAGATATATCCATTTCTACTAAAATCATCTTTAAAAGTTATGAAGTATGAGTACCCACCCCTTTCTTCAACTGAAAATGTTTCACACACATTGGTATGAACTAATTAGAGAATCTATGTGGCTCTTTCACCTTTCCCACTAAATGAGGCTTTGGTTATTTTTCCTTGTAAACATACATGAAATACACCAAGTGGTTTTAGTTTGAAAGAATCTAAATATCCATCTTGATGTAATTTTGTCAAGAGTTTCTCATTTACATGACCTAGTTGGTGATGCCAAAGTTGGGTGTGGTATGAGTCATCTAAAGTAGTTTCATTATCGATTTCTATTACTTGGTTTGTGTAATCCCACACATAAAGACTGTTATATAAATGTGTCTTACCAAAGAAAATGATATCTTTATAAAAGAAGCAACATTCATTTCTGAACTTGATAATAAATCCATATGTATCTAGTATGGATATAGAAATAATGTTTTTTGGTTATAGAAGGAACATAATAATAATCTTTTAATAACAATATCATCCTATTCGACAATGTGAGGTGGTATTCCCTGATAGCTACAATAAAAAATCCAGATCCATTGGTTGTTTTTATATCTACCCCCCCTTGATCAATTTTCTTGAATATACTTGGTTCCTGTATTTTGATACATATGTGAGCACCACAGGCTGTATCTAATGCCTAATTTGTATAAAAATATAAATTTCACTCAATAACAAGCACACCTAAAGCTTCCCCTTGCTTCTTTATCTAGGTGTAGTGTTTCTTCTAGTGGCACTTCCTGCCACATGTGAAAAAATAGCTTCTTATCCCCTTTCACCCCCTTGATCTTCCTTTTCTTGGAAGGACATGAAGAAGCTTGGGGATTAAAGCTCTTCACCTTCCCTTACATATTATTCACCATAAGGACAGAAGGGTTTTCATGATTTATGTATTTTTTCCACTTGGAAAAGGAGGATAAGAAGATCTGGTAGAGACTTATCAATGTTGTTCATATTGAAAGTCACAACAAAACTGGAGAAGCTCTGAGGGAGTGATGTGAGAATGAGATCGGTACCCAATTATTCCAGGATTTTAAACCCTAGAACCTCTAGACACTCAATGTAGCTAATTATCTTGACTATGTGAGGCCCAGATGGGGCACCCTATCCAAGATTACACTGAAAGAGTGCCTTGTAGTTCTCAAACTGTTCCATGAAGGTGCTCAAGCATTCTATAAGAATCTATATTTTCTTGAGACTTAATAAGATCACTAGACATTAATGATAACATCAAACATTGAACTTCGACCATTTCGTTCATATATTTTTCATAGACCATAAACTATTCATCACTTGCCTCTTGGGTAGGACGATCAGGTAATGAGGACTCCAGTACATAATATTTCCATTCATGGAGTAGAATGACCCAAAGGTGTATAAACCATTCCTAGAAGTTACTGTCAGTGAGGATGTTGTCTTTATTCAGTATTGATGGTAGGGATAGTGTGGTTGACAAGTTTTTTATTTTTATTCTAAAATTAAAGAGTGGATAATTAGTAATTTCTTGATTACATTTTATAAGAAATAATAAATTAATTTTATTAAGTCTCCCACCATTTTATCAAGTCCCAATGGCCCTCACCATTAAACTTGGAATGTCTAGTTTCTTGGACATTCTAGTGGAAAGGATCCATATTCCCCTTTTCATAACCCCAAAAAGGGTTGGTCAATCTATTTGAAGGTATTTAGGTAGGCATGTATTTGCTAACTGTGGGCTTTCAACTCCTTGATATGTTGAGTGGACTCCCCAATCCTGAATTCCAGACTTGTATTTCCTTAATACTTGCCTCCAATATTACACCAAGTCTAGTAAGGGATACTCCTCTTGATTTAATATGGTTAAGTCAGACCAAAACATTCATAAGAGCTTCTTGTATAAAAGTAAGTGTCCCAACAAGGGTTGGTCAAACACACAGTTTTATTGAGTCTTTCCCTTAATCAAGTAATATAAGGCTTAGTATAACTTAATATTTTATTGAGGGATTTTTATATCTTATGCTTAAATTTCTTATTATCTTTATCACATGATTGTTAATATTAAGTGGAACTTACTTAAGTGATTAACCATGTCTTGATAATATTTATGCATAAGCCTGGTTTATTTTAGTACCATCTTGCATGCTTGTTTAATTCATTAATTATGTGATCGCGAAAACACATCCATAATGATAAACCATGTAACTAACAGAAATAAAATAAATTAAATGGTATGATCATGATCATGATATTTTCTAATGGTTAGTTTATCTAGCGGTTGATAAACTAACCCTGACCTAGGGAAGAAACACCTTGAACCTTTTGGTTTTATGTTTACATATTTCCACCTGTCCACCTTTGTATCTCTTTAGATTGGTTTCACCTCAGATCCTTACTTGAACCACCTCCACAATATTTGGAGATCCATCCATTATATATGCTTTTTAACTCACATATAGGTGAGGGGTAAAAATGGGGTTTACATAAAAGAAACCATGGGAACGCATGCCCTACATATTAATGAGGAGATATGGTACGTAGAACAATAATTTAATTTAAAATAAATTAAAAGGAAACCAATCACATACAAAGTTCTGGTCTAGCTCATGATCATCCACATACATGCAACAAATTATGCATTTAATTAAACTAACATTAAATTATTTATTCATTTTTTAAAGATAAATCGTGTTTGAAACGATTAATTATTATCCTTAATTAATCAATCCTTTTATCTTAATACTTTTCTGAATTTCCCTGAGATTACCATCCATAACCTTGGAGGTAACATGATGAACACCCATTCAAATCTACATGATACGTAATTCTGAACATTATAAAAACATTAAAGTTTTAACTATTTGTAATTTGGTAAAGTAAATGTCATGTAGTTCTAACTACATGGCATGTACTACCTTCACTGTCTTATCTGAAGTACATGCCTAGGGACTCAGTGTGTGAGGCGTACTTCAGAAATCTTGGAGTACACGACATGTCCAGTGGGCCACATGTCGTGTTGTCTCTGGGTTACATGGTTACCAGTCGGCTTAGCTGTGTATGGGATACAAAGTTTGGCCCTTGACTCAAAGGGACTAAAAACTGTGTCTAGTGGGCCACATAGCGTGTAATTCGGCTGACCATGTGCCAGTCTGTCTTGGTCAACACGTGGTGTAAGAATTAACTACACTGAATGTCATTAATGTACATGACTTAAGTAATTTATGAATTACTCTCGATGCACTGAACACAACTACATGGTGTGTAATCTGGATTACATGACATGTATGACATATTACACGGTGTGTAACTCTAAATGCATGGAGTGTACTATCGTGTTACCTGGATAGAATTGTCAGCACCTCTTGATGAGATCCTTGATTTAATTTTAATCAAAAAATTATTTGTTTCTGTTAGATCTGTGAGAAAAAAATAGGAAGAAAAAATATTAAAATTCATATTACAAGAACAATTAAACATGAATTGAAAAACTAAATTATTAAAGTGTAAATCATCAATGAATTATTTAAATAATTATAAATTATGATGATCCCCGATTTGATACAACTAGAAGGATCTGGATGCCTCGGAAGCATGGCAGTTGGGAGGTCCCAACTTTTCTTTTTCCATAATCGATGACCGATCCGAGATCAATATGATGATGAATACCAGTATCGATGAATTTAAATAAAATATTTAGAAAAAGAGAATAATCACACTGGATCTGAGAAAGGGGATCTTTCACATCATGTTTATAATTAATTTAATAATTTCTAAAAAAATTAAATACCTAGGTCTTCGGTACTTTGTTCGTTGACGATCATTGATCATCCAGAATGAACATTTCATTTTTCCTTCATTTCACTTGCAAGGATCCAAAGTAGAATCCCTCTAGCGGTGATCCACACGTGTTCCATTGGTCTCCGATCAACGCCACTAATTCTTTGTGTGCTAATGCGGTGGAACGAATGTCTTGCGTTGATCATTCTTGATTACTCATTATTTTGTCATGAACAACTTATCTCATCCTTAATAGGAAGAGATGATAGGATTGTAGAGAGAAAATGTTTGTCTCAACAATTCTCTCAATTCACTGAGGTTTGTCACAATAGACATACCTACCTGTTAATCGACATGGGGTTTTAGATATAATATTTAATTGTGAAACAACAATTAAATGCAATTATAACTATTAGATAAAACCCATTCCACATAATAACAATAACAACACCATTATTTGTGGTGTGCAAACTTGTGAAAAACAGAACCATAAATGAAATCCCATTCCACATAATGATAATAGAATTATTATTATTTCTTACGCCAACTGGATAAATATTATTTAACAACTAGTAAATAATTAATTTATCAATGGACATGGTCTTAGTCTGTTCAAAATCCTCTTCCATTTATTGAACACCAAAATAAAATATTTTATTATATTAAATAAATATTTTTATTTAAAAACTAGTAAATAAATATTTATTAAATGTTCAATTAAATAAAGAAATATATTTTATTCACAAACCAGTGAATAAATATTTATTTAATTTATGCTATCATCTTAACTTGAAAAAAATTATTCGTTGGTCTTGAGAATAATA
This sequence comes from Viscum album, assembly GCA_963277665.1. Taxonomy (NCBI): domain Eukaryota; kingdom Viridiplantae; phylum Streptophyta; class Magnoliopsida; order Santalales; family Viscaceae; genus Viscum; species Viscum album. The sequence goes on from OY728143.1 coordinate 1,424,120,993, forward strand.
TTTATTCCATTAATTAAATTTTAAATAAAATTTAATCAAGAACATCAAAAACACATAGTGTGTGACCCTCTAAGATGCTTTATCGTTGGCATTAGGTGGGGTTTCCTAAAGTACAAGATTACTGTCTAGCAATGGGTCAAGGAACCCAATAGAAAGAACTTAAAGTTATAATGACGACATCCACATACAAACTCTAACTGTGTAATATAATCCCTTTTTCACAATATATCATCAAGAAGGGTTCATGATAGTGTCATCAAACTATATGCTTGATACGTTATTCTTTGATTACCTAAAATAAACTCGTCGTTACACTATGACCATGGAATTTAGGGCGACAGTTCTATTTCAATAAAAGGGCTAAGAAATCAAGTTCCATAAATGGAAGGTACAAATTATTCCTCGAATTATCTATTAATAACATGTCATTCATGATGTACCCAATGTACCCTACTTCCTGCCAACATATGGAGTGACATTTTTCATCAGAAATTCTAAGTACGCGAGTCATGAAATGTATTAATGATAATATTAAATTCTAAGGACCATTACACATACTCACAAATAGAAATACCCAATGACACCAAAACATATGGAATTTCTATTGGTGGGTCTGTTCTCATAATCTCCCATATTGTAGATTACCAAGTGTGAACTTCTTGGGAAGAAGTCTCATCTACTTACGAGTACCTATACATGAATGTCTGTATACTATGTATCCCATAATAGTATGTCATCCAACTATAGAACTATATTTAAGAATATTTTCATAGCACTTCAAGGTTCTCATCATAGAGGAGAACTGTTATGACCTTATTAATGTGACAAATACTCTAGGACATTATTACATTATAGTCATGTAGGACAATGAACAATATGTAATAAGATGTTTAATATTTAAATACTTTACATATTCATGTAATCAATGTACATACAATTTTTTATAGGAAAACAACTCCAACATACTGGTCCTTATACTTTAAGATTATTATTAATTAATATTATGAGTCACGTATTTGATGTATTGATGAAAACCATGATGAAAGATATTCACGATGAGGTATGATACATTTGATGCGTCATGAGTAATACTGCATTAATGAATAATGTGAGAAAGTATTTATCCCTTATGTTCATTAACAGAAGTTAATATCTCATTCCCTTTAATGGAAATTATATATCCTAAATAAATCAATGGCCATGGTGTTCTATAAGCAAGTTCTATTTTCAAAAATTCAAAGAAAGAGATATCGAGCCGAAAGGTTTATGGCACTGACGTGCAAATTTATCGATTAGAGATATTATGATAAACTAATTATATTACACAGTAAGCATTTGTATGAGGTGACATGTCACTATAGCATTAAATTCTTTCTCTATGGGTTCCTTGACGTGTTGTTGGATGCTAACTTTGGACTTCAGTAAGGTTTGCATAATGCCACTGAGAAAGAGGCCTAGAGGGTTACACACTATGTGTATCCAAGATCTCAGTTTAATAATATATTTTTTTATTATTTAATAATATGAATAAATATTATTTTTCATGACCCATCCCCTAGGGCCCATGCTATGACTACCCCAAGCCCTCTTTCCGAAGGCCAGGGGCTGGTGACTAGCGCTGAAGGCGTCAACCTACAAGTGGGATGCATTTTCTTGAGTACATGTATGCACACACACACCCAACCACATCCCAGATCACTTAAAGGGGGAAACAAGTATACCACTAAAAAAATATGAGTTAAAGTACAAGTGAATGTAAGTGGGAAAGGATACAAACCCAATAAGGAAATGAAAATAGAAAATTAAAAAAAGGAAATTCTGATGGTCATTCGCAGAAAAAAAAAACCCACCTGATCATGAGAGTAGTGAAGCTACTAGAATCTAAAGTAGTATGTCATGTCTGCCTGGTCCAACTGGGCCCCTCTTGGTCCTAGGACACCAAGTCCACTATCGTAGCATCTTTCGGTCTCGTATCCCTGAGTACCTATGTCTAAATTCCAATCATCTGCACCATAGAAAACACATGTGGGTGAAGCCCATGTAGGGTGTGAGTAACAAAATACCTAGCAGGGGACCCTAAAACACGAATGAAAAACCACAATCAATCCTCAAAGAAAGGCACAAAGCATAAGCACAAAGAATAAGACAACTTACACCATGTATTTTCTAGGTTAGCAGTAGTAGCATTATCAGTCATATCATCGAACTCCTCGGTTTCTAGAGAACTCCTCCTCTATCGATTATAGTGGGCCTTTCGGGTCACATAGAACCACTTACCACTAAACTTGGATTAATGTGGTACTCATCCCTGATGAATACCGTGGGTATGCTGGGTCACACAGAGCTGCTCCCCACCGGGGGCCTGTGGGGTCACACAGAGCAACTTCCCACCTTGTCTGAACTGAGGTACTCCTCCTATCAAGTACCATGGGTCTGTTGGGTCACATCGAGCCACTACCCACTATGGGCCTACTGGGTCACATAGAGCCACTTCCCACTGGGTTGTTTTCGATCAATCATCAGGTCTCATCCAACCACAGGGTTCCGTACATAGCGTGCTTGGTAGAACTGATCCTCAAGCCATTTGTCGCATCACTATGTCTATTAAAGTCACCAAAAATCATTCCAAAAGATCTGCCTCATCAAGATGGTCCCAAATCCACAAACATATCATCAATAAAATCCACAGTTTGCAACATACGGGTGTTTTAGTAAACAGGGGGTCGGTTGCGACAGGGCCCGGTCCGACCTGATCAGACTGACCCGACCAACCCGGCCTAGGTGTCACACATACCCTGGTTTAATTAAATGGACTTGACCTGAACAATTTCGAGTCACATTCAGTCTGGTCCATCTTGGATAGTGGGTCAGGCCTAATAGGCCTTACTATACCTAGACCAGTTTGGCCGAGGGTCCGACCCGCTGGGTCGCCCGACTACCCAGACTAGTTCGGCCCGGCCCGAAGGGCGCGGGTCTGGAATGCCGATGCAGGTCCATCCTACAAGCATGGGTCCATCCCATTGGGTGCATGTCTGGCATGCCGGTGCAGGTCTGGCCCGCTGGGCACGGGATGGACCCACTGGACATGGAACCGGCCCAACCCATTGGTGGCTCGACCAGCACAACTGAGGACTAGCCGCTAGAGTGTATGGTGGTGCATCGCCCGGACGGGACGTGGAAACTAGCTAAATCCAGCCCCATCTTTCCTTTGGGACATCATAGGGCCTCCACCTCCAATCGTGGTTGATGGACCGTGGCTCATCCAGCCAGTTAGGTGGCCCAGATACGGGCCACCCACCTTTACGCGGTACCTGCCTGGTGCCGCATTTCCTTCCACCACAGCATGCGAATGGGCACGCCACCTCTACCACCACTGTAGGCCACTGTCATTGCTGCCATCGGCGTGCTGGAAGGATGTTCAACGGACCACCATACACGCTCTGGTGGTCCGTTATTCATTGTGAAGGTCTCATTTTCTCCATGCCATTGATTTAAAAAATCTGTTCACAAGAGAACACATGCGGAGGGGTTTGGGCCTTTGTTCATGTTAGCTCTCACCCTCCGCATTAGGGGTTTTAAATGGGGTGGACACTCCAGGATGTTTTTTAAATCATATCAAGTGATAAACATAATCCTGGATAATAAATCCCCAAAAAAAGTCACCCTCCCACATAAATGCACGAACCACGGATCAACCTATTCATTGTTTGATATGTGTTCATTATTTATAGAAAGAGAAGGATGGGTAAGAACTTTGAAATAAAACTCAAAGCCCTATCTCTTTGGCATTCGATGTCATAGAGTTCGTCCTCGAGAATTCAAGGGGTCGTCGTCGCTTCCCGGATCAGATCTTTAAGAGGCGTCTAATATGTTGGTGTTCGTTGGAATTCATTGGTGTTCATTCTTCATTAGAGAGTAAGAAATGATGGAGGTACATCAGAGGATTCTCACCGATTAATAATTCATCATCTTGAATGACAAACAATTAAAAGGAAACATGTCACCGCGTTTTAGTTACGTTGCAATGTCGCATCATTACGCTATTTCATTTATGAAACAATGTCGTTGTTACACTTCCTTTATTGTATAGTTATGTTGTGTGATATGGTCCATTAATGATCCTCATAAATTCACTTCATTGCTTCCTCATCACTGTACTATAACGTCGTTGTGTCACAGCTCGTCAGATGAAAAAATAAAATAAAACAACTTTTTAAAGTTATTTTATTATTTTCTAAAAACTCTGAAAATAAACATTTCAGTTTGGCCCATGCCATCCAAAGTTAATTCCATTCTAGGATAATCCTAGTGTTTGGATTTCAATGGTTCCATCATATTTTTAATCCAATTACCAGTTAAAAAGATAGAAAAATCCACACACACGTTTACTGAACATACCTTAAAAAAAGTTTAGAAATTTGTTCTGAGATCTTCGGGCCTCAGAATCATGTACCGTCAAATTTTTCAGTCTTGAAAAAATTCCATATAATTAAAATATATATATACATAATTTCTGAGAAATTATGTTCTCCCCACCTTAGGGATTTATTTCCCTGAAATCCAAACCAAAAACTAAACAAACAGATGGGGGTACTGATCATGAATTTGGGGCCTCCTGCTCCCATGTTCTCTCTTGGAGGTTCCCATCCTGCCACTGAACTTTCACCATAGGAAATGACCGCCCATGTAGGACCCACTCCTTTAGATCCTATATCTCCACTGGGAATTCCGAAAACATTACCCCATCATTAATGTACGGCTCGCCCTAGTCTATGATGTGTGATGGATCATGCACGTATCTACTCAGATGTGACTCATAGAAAGCATTATGCACCCGGTGCATCTATGGGGGAAGATCTAGGTAGTACACCACCTTGTTGACTCTGACTAGGATCAGAAAAGGTCTGATAAACCTTGGAGATAGCTTGTCACCCCAGGAAAATCTCTGTAATCCTCATCGGGGTGAGACATAAAAGAACACATGATCTCCCTCATCAAACTCTTAGGGTCTCTATCTTCTATCGGCATAAGACTTATTCCTACCCTGTGCAATCCTCATCCACTCCTGGATAATCTTCACCTTCTTTGTGGTGGCCTATACCAACTTCGGACCCATGAGTGTCGACTCCCATGGGTCTGTATTTCATATGGGTGATCTGCAAGGCCTCCCATAAAAGGTCTCAAATGGTGTCATGCCAATGATGGAGTGATATATGTTATTGTATGAAAAATCTACCAAAGGTAGGTGATCCTCCCAACTATGACCAAAGTCAAGTACACAATCACGAAGCATGTCCTCCAGGGTCTGTATGGTCTGCTCTATCTGACCATCCGTTTGAGGATGAAAAGTTGTTCTCAAATGTAGTTGTGTCCTGAACACATCTTGTAACCCATTCACTAGGATATAAAGCATGCATCGTGGTTTGAGATAGTCATCAAAGGTACCCCGTGGAGCCGCACTATCTCTTGGGCATAGAGGCATCCTAGGCCCTCTACCGATCCCTTCTTCCAGATGGGTAGGAAGTGATCCAACTTGTGATTCAGTCAACGATCACCCAAATAGAATCATGGCCTCTGGACATACATGGTAACCCCATCACAAAGTCCATTGAGATGTCATCCCACTTCCAATTTGGTACCTCAAGTAGATGGGTCAAGCCTGATGGAACCTAATGCTTGGCCTTCACTTGCTGACAAGTGAGGCATCATGAAATAAACTCGGCCACTACTCTCTTCATCCCCAGCCACCAATACTAATGTCGGAGTTCCTGATAAATCTTCACCACTCCAGGATGTACCACCAAAGGGGGAATATGGAACTCCCTCAACACCTCCTCCTTCAAATTTACTGGTACTATGATACGTCCTCTAAAAATGATGGCGTGCTCTCCACCTCTCAAAAATTCACCAGGAGCATGTCTTGAGGATAACTGAGCATGTCGAGCCTCGCAATCTACATCCACCAGTTGTGCCTCCCTGACTCTCTATAAGAGTGGGGGAGTAATATTCATTGACTAAAGGTAATCTCCTCCATCAACATCCACTAAGGATATCTACATCGTGGCTAACTACTATGTCGCCTCACTCAGCAGCTGCAAACCAGTCCTCCTACTGAGCATGTCTTTCACCATGTTCCCCTTCCTAAGAGTATATACTTTCTCAATGGAGTAGTCCTAGAGGAACTCTATCCATCAACATTCTATCAAGTTTAGGTGATTCTGGGAGAAGATTTACTTGATAATATTGTGGTTAGACTAGACTATAAACCACTCACCCATCAATTAGTTTTGCCACATCTTCAGGGAAAAGACCACTACTGCTAACTCTAGGTCGTGGGTCACATAGTTCTGCTCATGTTGTCTCAACTATCGTGACCCTTAGGCTATCACCACTTGATCCTACATTCAAACACAACCCATTCTAGCCCTGATTCATTGCAAAAAAAATATACTCAATGCCCTCCTCTAGTAGTCTCAAGATGGGGGCACTAATCAGTCTTCACCTTAGCTTCTGGAAACTCTGTTTTCATTTCTCCATCCACGCGAAGGGTTTTCCCTTCCATGTCAAAGCCGATAAGGGTGTTTTTACTCTAGAAAAGTCGAGTATGAACCTCTAATAGTAACTAGCCAACCCCAAGAATCTCCTGCACCTCAGTCATGCTCCTAGGTGGCTCCCAAGCAAGCATTGCCTCTATCTTCGCTGGATCTACTACAACTCCAGCCAGTAATATGACATGTCTAAGAAATTGGACCTCTTGAATCCAAAACTCTCACTTAGAGAGCTTACCATAATGCTGGTGCTCTCAGAGTGTATCCAGGACTATCCGCAGGTGTGTAGCGTGATCGTCCTCCAAAGTAGAGTACACCAGGATGTCATCGATGAAGACCATGATGAACCGGTCAAGATATAGCTAGAAGATCCTATTCATGAGGCCCATAAATACCATTTGGCACTAGTGCAGAAATCGTTTTTTACGTCACCATTTTTTACGTCGGTTATATATAACCGACGTAACAATGCGGCGAGTAGATTTTTCACGTCGGTTATTTTAATAACCGACGTTACAAATCGCGCCTGTTTGGTTTTTACTTCAGTTTTTTGATAACCGACGTAACAAATCAATGCGCGGGGGTTTTTGACGTCGGTTATTTTGTAACCGACATAAAAAAACCGCGGTTTTTACATCGGTCATCAAATCACCGACGTAAAAAACCAAAGCGCGGTGTTTTTTACGTCGGTTATAACATAACCGATGTAACAAACCCCCGGGTGCTTTGGTTTTTTACGTCGGTTATTGGATAACCGACGTAAAAAACGCGTAGATATCGGGTTTTTTTATGTCGGTTATAAAATAACCGACGTAAAAAAGATTAAAAATATTTTATAACGTTGGTTATTATATAACCGATGTTATAAAGAATTTAAAAAAATTAAAGCCCGCGTTCTGTCATTTACGATTTTTTCGATTGACAGTCGCCGGCTCGTCTCTCTCTCGCGCGGTAAACTCTAATCGGCTCGTCGATCGCCTGCATTACACTCATTTTGGCTTCATTGTTTATCTTCTTCACTGCTCTCGGATCTATCATCTCAACTCGCGACATTCAAGTAAGCCTTCCACGAATTTATTTCGTTCGTTTTTGTTTTGATTCTTGATGTGCTTTTCGTTCGTTTTTGAATCTCGTGGAATTTTTTTTATTGAAAATGGTTATTATGTTCATTCAACTCACAACATTCAACTCGCAAATGATTATTAAAACATTGTGGATTAGCTTCAGCAAAATCTGAAAAATAATGGGTGGTACTGTAACGTTCCATTCTTCCAGCAACATTATTATTTTCATTCCCTAAGTTATAAAAATAAGTATTATGTAGGATGATTCAAAAATTTAATCTGTGAGATGAGTTGATTTATGTGTGAAACCCAGGCCAAACACATTTGTATTTTTTTATTGGTATTACATATATATAGTTCGACATATACTTTTTTTTACATTACTATGATATTAACATTACTTTTTCTAAAGAAATATTAATGTCCTTAGATTATATATCGGATCAAAAGGATATAATAATTCTAATATATAATCAGAATGATCAGATAATATGACAATATTATTAAACATAAAACAAATGGTCTATATTCATATTTTTAACATGACACTTACGATGTATAGCTATTTGGTGTTGGGTACTTATGAAAACTACTACTACTTTCAAGATTTGTTTTATATTTTAAATTGTTTTACATTAAAATTATGATTTTTTTCATATAAACATGTTTTCAAGTGTTTTGATTCTAGGAAAAAGGTTGCCCAGGAGTTGGCCCAGGAAGGATGATATTGACTCTCTGAGTCTACCGGCCAACCGGTGGACTCCCACCGGCCAGCCGGTGGTCTCTGGCATAAGCATTGCTTTCTGCCAGAGCCACCGGTCAGCCGGTGTTAGCGCACCAGCCAGCCGGTATGGGCACCGGCCAACCGGTTCTTGCCCACTGGCCAGCCGGAGGGCAAGGCAGTAGGCTTGCCCACTGCCTGGTGACACCAGCCAACCGGTGGATGACCACCGGCCAGCCAGTGGTCTCTGGCAGAAGCATTTCTTTCTGCCGGAGCCACCGGTCAGCCGGTGTTAGCGCACCGGCCAGCCGGTATGGGCACCGGCCAACCGGTTCTTGCCCACCGGCCAGCCGGAGGACCCAGGCCGTAGGCTTGCCCACTGCCTGGTGACACCGGCCAACCGATGGATGACCACCGGTCAGCCGGTGGAACCCATACAGAAGGAAATGCTCTACGACCCAACAGTTTATAACCATTACATGATTTTTAAAATGCTTATTTTTGTTCAATGACAATTACTTTACCGTGTTTACAATGTTTACCAGGTTTACCATTTTTTCCATTTTTTACCATCTTGACCATTTTGACCATCTTGACCATCTTTTCCATCTTTACCATTGTTTAACATGCTTACCATATTACCAATGTTTACTATTATGTAACCCAGTACACTTTTCTATTTTCTGATTACAGTAGTATTAAAATATTTGAATTTGTATATTTGTGAACTGACGTTTGTTTTTTTGATTTGAAGGATAATGACAGATCATTCAGATGATCAACCACATGATTCTGGGGAGGAGCATATTGCTGGTCATACCTCTGGGGATGAACATTCACATGCTCCTATTACGACAAAGAGTTCAAAGGTTGGTAAACGTAGTTGCACACATTTACCAAAATTATCACTTGCTCGTACGCAGGATCAGAGGATAGTAGTTGAGTTTGATGATGATGATATTCCTAGAGGTCCGAATGCCAAAGATTTTAAGAGTTTTGTTGCAACTCAGGCTAAGACCAAAGTAAGCATTTTGTATGATGATTGGAGAGGTGTGGATAAAGCGGTTATCTCTCAGTTGTGGGAGACGATTTTGGTAAGATCTTTTGTCATTGTTTGACCATTCTTTTAATGTTTCTGGTATATATAATATGTTTAACCTCTTCTTTATCAGATGACATTTGATATTCCTAACACTGGAGGAGTCAGGAAGAAATGCTTATCGTTGGCTGCCAGGAGATGGAGGGATTTCAAATCAACCCTCACATCTGATTTCATTTATGGTCATAGGAGTCATGACAATCCATGTCGTATATATCCTTTTATAGATGAAGACACATGGAGACAATTTTTTGAAAGTAGAAAAAAAGAGTCATTTCTGGTAAGGGCAATGTAAACTTTTATATACTTTCTTATATAAATGATTTTATTAATGTTTTGTTAATGATTTCTTATTCTTAAATTATAGCAAACAAGGAAAGCTCATCAGGAGATCCAATCTAAAAATGTATACCCTCATAGTTTATCTTGGGGAGGGTATACATTATTGGAAGAAAAAATGATAGCGGAAAAATTTCAACAACTAAGAGTTGAGTCTTCAAGCTCTGGAGAGGTGGCCCCTCCATCCCCTCCATCTAGACATGAAAAATGGAAGAGAGCTCGGAAGGGAAAAAAGGGAAATATCTTTCGGAAGAATCGAGAATCGTAGCTGAGAGGATTGTAAGATATCTATTTAATTTATTTAAGTTAACTTTTTTCTTCATATAAGTTTCAATCATTACAGAAATGTTCAATTAATTAATACAGGACTCTCTTGAGGAGCAAAGATCAGAGGGGACATTTACAGCTACTGGGAGGGAAGATAGTTTATTTGCAGCATTGGGAAGGCCCGAACATCCTGGTCGTGTAAGAGGATATCCGACAGGTGTATCGATAAGAAAAGTGTTTCCACGTTCTTCAACTTCTGACATTGAGGGGGTTTATAAAAAAAAATAGAATCCTTGGAGGCTGAAGTTCAAAATATTAATGCGACGATGGAAGACAAGATTAGAGATTCGGTGCAATCTATGTTTGCAGAAATGCAAAGACAATTTCAGACTGCAGCTCCCACTCCTCCACCTCCCCCTGCAGACCCCATTATTTATCCTCCACCTCCGCCAGTAGCTCCCACTCCCCCACCTCAGCCTGCGGACCCCATTTTTTATCCTACGCCTCCGCCGCAGCTTCCTACATATTGCGAGTTGTATGTTGATGATTCTCAACATCATATAGTAGCATACGGGTTGGTATATTGTATAGGATATACAGTTCATCATCAACAATTAGAGGTAGAGAATCAGAGGGTCACTGTACAGGATATTATAGATAGATCAGCTAGGGTACCAATACCTACAGATGAGGTGGCGACAGTTGGACAGAGTATCGGCCATTTTTTAGTTTGGCCATCCAGACTTCTTCGACTCATTACCATAGAGGTATGAATGTTATATCTTTTATTTTATTTTTTTTATTAAAGTTGTTTTATCATTTGAAAACTACTATAATTCTCAATTTTTTTTTCACAGGAATACTTCAAAGGTAAAGAAATACTGTATAGACAACAACAAAGACAACAGGCTATGACATCGGATACAGATTCCAGTGGTCTTGACAGATTGTCAAGATATTCACATTTGTTGTTGGGTTTTTATGAGTTTCCAATGGAATCTCATGTTTGTGGACGTTAAATAACTGTGGGGATTACAAAATCTGATATCATGGAGCTTGTTACTGGAGATAAGTTGGGCATCAACGTGGTGCAAATTTTTTCCATGTAAGTCTTAACACCTTTTCCATGCGTTATATTTATTAAAAATGTATACTTATATATGTTTTGTATTAGGTATCTTTATAAAATTTGTGAGAGTAATGAACTGATATAAGTATATGGATTCATGGACCCGCAATTGATTTCCCCTGAAGCATGTGCATTGACTGAGGAACAAAGAATGGTTTATATTGCTGAAAGATTTGAAAAGAATATAATCCAACAATGTTGGATGATGCCTTTTTGTGAGAGGTATGAAACACATTTCTCTCGAATAGTTAATTATCTTTTAACATAAAAAACCACTAACATTAAATTTCCTTTTATCAGTAATCATTGGATGTTAGGGATTTTTTGCCCAAGGGAGAAAGCTCTTTATTGGATATGCTCTGTTCATGGTGATGTGCGGGAAAGTTTTAAGAATATATTGGAAAAGTAAGTTTCAATTTCTCAATAGTTTTATATATTATAATAAATTTTAAATTTACCCCATTCGTATTATTTTTCTAACAGTGCATGGGCCTACTTTCGAAAAAACACAAAGAAAAGAAATGCAAAGATCAAATATGTAAAGGCGAAGGTAAATTTCCATTTATAATTTGTACTTTTTGATTTATTACATAAAAATAATATATTGAATTTACACTCATTCAAAACAGAATTGTCATGAACAACAAGGCCTCATCGAATGCGGATATTATATGTTAAGATTTATGTATGAAATAATAACAACTGGGACAGTTGTGAATTTTGACCTGGTACGATTTCCTCTTAAACTTTGCCATCATATTTCAATTTGATTTATTCATTATACACGTAAACTATCTTCTTTTTCATTTGTAGCTTTTTGATGACCCTCAACCCTATACTGCTGAAGACATCAAACACGTACAAGTGGAGTGGTCAAATTATTTTACAGGTTTGATTGAATTTTAGTTGTTTGTAATGTAAAATGTAATTTTGAATATTGTCATTTTAATTGTCTATTTAGTAGTTTTTTAGGTTTGATTTAGTTTTTTTTGAAGTTGACAGTGTAAGTTTTGAATGTTATATAAGTGAATGTTTAATTTTGCTCTACTTCTTGTTTTGGTATACTTTTGATGGTTCTTCTGGTATGGATTTGGGTCTGTGGGGGAGGGGTGGCAGGGATGTCCAGGGGTGTGGGAAGCCGGTCCAGGGGTGTGGGAGTGCTGTCCAGGGGTGGGGGGGTTTTCCAGGGGTGTGGTGGGGGCTGTCAAGTGGGGTGAGGGGGTGAGGAGGTGCTGTTCAGGTGGGTGGGGGGTTGTCGAGGGGTGTTTGGGGGTGTCCGGGGGTCGGGGGGCAGTCCAGGAGTGTGGTGGGGGCTCCAATGGGGTGGGGGAGGGTTGTCCAAGGGGTATACATGAGGGTGGGAGCTCCAATGGGGTGGGGGAGGGCTATCCTGGGGGTATACATGAGGGTGAGGGCTCCAACGGGGTGGGGGAGGGCTGTCCAGGGGGTATACATGTGGGTGAGGGCTCCAACGGGGTGGGGGAGGGCTGTCCAGGGGGTATACATGAGGGTGAGGGCTCCAACGGGGTGGGGGAGGGCTGTCCATGGGGTATAAATGAGGGTGGATTCTGTCTAGTGGGTAAGTTTTATATGTTATCTATTTACATGCTTATTTTTTATGTACTTCTGTTTTTGTGGTATGATTTCTTGATTTATTTTCTGGTTGATTCTGGTGGAGAGAAGATCACTGCATTCTGTTTAAAAAAAAATTGGGTTTATCACGTCGGTTATTTCATAACCGACGTTATAAAAGGCCTGTAAACTAGTTTATCACGTCGGTTATTAAATAACCGACGTGATAAAAGTCCTGGAGAATGGTTTATCACGTCGGTTATTTAATAACCGACGTGATAAAGGGCCTAGAGAATGGTTTAGCACGTCGGGTATTGAATAACGGACGTGCTAAACGGCCTGCACAAGGGTTTATCACGTCGGTTATTGACTAATCGACGTGATAAACCCCCTCCCACCGGTTTATCACGTCGGTTAGTCAATAACCGACATGATAAACCCCTGTCCCCCAGTTTTTCACGTCGGTTTTATATGAACCGACGTGATAAACCACGCTCAGCCCAGTTTATCACGTCGGTTCTTATAGAACGGACGTGATAAACCACCCTAACCCCAGTTTATAACGTCGGTTCTTCGATAACCGACGTGATAAACATCGCGATTTTATGTTTTTTGACGTCGGTTTTTAAATAACCAACGTCAAAAACCTTATTTATAACGTCTCGCGTATTAACATCGGCTAGAAAACAACGTAAAAAATTAAAAATAACTGACGTAAAAAATGTTTTCTGCACTAGTGTGGGTGTTGGTCACTCTAAAATTCATCACTAAGAACTCATAGTGGCCATACCAACACTTAAAGGTTGTCTTCGGTACATCCTCATCCAGTACCCAAAGCTGGTGATAGCCTGATATGAGGTCTATATTTGAGAACAACTTCACCCCCTTTAACTAGTTTAAGAGTTCATCAATTCTCAGTAGTGGATACTTTTTCTTCATGGTCACCTAGTTCAGGTACTGGAAGTCCACACACAACCTCAAACTCCCATCTTCCTTCTTTAAAAAAAAGAACTGGGGCTTCCCATGGTAAAATGCTAGGCCTTACAAACCCCTTCTCTTGCAAGTCCTCTAGATGTACCCTTATCTCTCAAAGATCCTTGGGATACATATGATATTATGGTGTGTATATCAGTATCATCCCATGGTATAGTTCGATAAAAAATTCTACCTCCCTATGAGGAGGTAGTCCCAAAACATTCTCAGGAAAAACATCCTCATGCTTGTCCACCACTACATAGAATCTTGGACTCCTCTCATCCACTGGATCGAGAGTGAGGCTAGCCAACTGTTGAGTGATCGGTTGCACCCTCCACTAAGAGAGTATGTCCTGCACTGCAAGGGTTTCCTTCTTTCTAGTGAAGGAGAACCTGGTCCCATCTCCGCAGACACACTACATTGTATGTCTAAAATAGTAAATCTAAGAATTGATTGTGGATAGCTAGTCCATAACCAAGATGACGTTTTAAGGCCTAAACATCACAAATAGAAGATCCCATCTAAATCTCTTTCCTCCTAGAGTAATCACAAACTACTGGAACCAGTGTGTAATCATCGAATCCTCTCCCGTAGGAGTCTCTAGTCGTAATGATCAAGCCAACGGCTCCACCAGAATCTCTGAAATCTGAACGAGATTCTTGGAAAAGGAGTGACCATAACCTGTGTCTACAAGAATAGCATCTAGGGTGGAGAAGACATGAATTGTACCTCATATTATCTCTAGAGCGTTGTGGTCATAAGCCTCTACTGCCTATAGCTGATCTCACCCCTATCCTCCTACTCCCTAAGGTCGGGGTAAACCACCTGGGGGTGGTGGCGGTAACACCTCAAACTGTCGCCCACCGCCTGCTGCTTGGACAGATCCCCTTCCACATTTGTCGCCCTGTGAACCTCCTCGGTTGAACCACTTATGCTTCCTCGGTGGCCCCTCGAATGTCTACTGGTCATCTGTACAGTGGGTCGGGAAGTCACATTCCATGTGTCTCGGCTTGCCACATGCTAAGCACTATCAAGCTCCCTACTAACTCTCCCTGGACTCAGATCCCCACACTAACAACCCTGAGTCTAGGGGTCCGCCTATGAAATACCTATCCTACTTGGGTCCATGTGTCTGTTGTCTGCTACCTACTAAAGACTTCGCCTCCTAAGGTTTACTGGAAGCTCTAGGTATCGGTGCTTGCTCCACCAAGAATCTATCCACAAGAAGGGCTCGCTCCAGCACCCTATCCTTGGTAGGGATGATGAGAGACAAAATCGATTCCATAATATCTTACCTGATCCCCTGTTCAAAGGCTTGATCCCTGAAGAAAGGGTGTTGCACTATGTCTATGGAGTAGCAAGATAGCTCGGTGAACCTCGCTGAGTACTCGGCTACCGTCATGCTACCCTGCTGAAGGTGAAGTAGCTCCTGAATGTGCATAGAGAGAAAGGTCTCGGGGAAGAACACCTCTTGAAAAATCCACTCAATTTCTTCCCAGGAAAGGGTCTCCTCGTCATGCGTCTTTGTGGTCAAGATTCATCATCTCCTTGTTGTGCCCTACAGAAGGCTCGCTGTCAAGATCATCATCTGGTCAAGCGGTGCCCCCACTAAGTAGAAGACTCACGTCACAGCCTCCAGCTATTCCTCAGTGATCTAAGGATCCATCTCTCCCCTGAACCTAGGAGGTATCTATATCTGAAACTCATGTAGGGCACTGATCCTATGAACATCCTCTGCCAAAACAGTCAGCAGTAGATGTTGAACATCAGGTGGTGCTAGCACTAGTGCACCACCCGATGGGTCCTTCTCTAGAATCAGTCACTGAAAGGACATCTCATCACTAGGCGGGCTGTCCTCACTACCTCATATCGGGATCCTGACTGGTTTTCCATGTGGAGGCATCCTAAAATAGATCAAGATATAGCACAATCAAAAGTTTATACCTGTTGAGTTGACATTTATTCAAAAGAACATATGAAGAAACTTATGCAACCAATGTCTTCATATATTGAGCCAAAAGGAAGAATTCAAGGTCCTGGTGTATAAATACATTAGTCTTCACACCAACACTAGAATCCCTGAATCTAAAATTTGGACTCGCAACACATAACATTGTTTCCCCAAAATAAAACACAGAATCTTGTTATTTGTGGTAGGACTGACCACCCTTTGATACCACTTTGTTATAACCCGTCCCCTGGGGTCCATTCCGTGACTAACCCAAGCCTGCCTCTCAAAGGCCAGGGGCTAGCGACTAGCACTGAAGGCATCAACCTGCAAGTGGGAGGCATTTTCCTGAGTACTTATACACACACACACACCCAACCACATCCCAGCTCACTAAAATGGGGAAACAAGTATACCACTAAAACAAAGCTGAGTGTAAGTACAAGTGAAAGTAAGTGGGCCAGGATACAAACCCAACAAGGAACTAAAAATAGCAAAGTACAAAAAGGAATCTATGTTGGACATCTGTGGAAAAAACCCCACTTGATCGTGAGAGTAGTGAAGCTACTAGAATCCGAAGTAGTATGTCATGTTCACCTGGTCCTATTGGGCCCCTCTTGGTCCTAGGACACCAAGTCCACCGTCGAAGCATCCGTCGGCCCCATCTCCCTGAGCATCTCTGTTGAAATGTCGATCATTTTCACCATAGACAACACATGCGAGCGAAGCCTCTATAGGGTGTGAGTAACAAAATACTCAGCAGGGGACCCCAAAACACAAAGGAAAGACCACAAAGAAATCCTCAAAGCAAATCATGAATCATAAGCATGAAGAAAAAGAAAACTAACACCATGTATATTCTAGGTTAGTGGTAGTAGCATCATCAGTCATATCATCGAACTCCTCGGTTGCTGGAGAACTCCTCCTCTATCGAGTACAGTGGGCATACCGGGTCACAAAAAACCACTTACCACTAAACTTGGATTACTGTGGTACTCATCCCTGATGAGTACCATGGGTATGCTGGGTCACACAGAGCCGCTTCCCACTGTGGGCCTGCTAGGTCACACAAAGCTTCTTCCCACCTTATCCGAACTGAGGTACTCCTCTTGTCGAGTACAGCGGGTATGTCAGGTCACACAGAGCTGCTCCCCACTGTGGGCCTACTGGGTCACACATATCCACTTCCTACTGTGTTGTCATCAAGAAATCATTAGGTCTTAGCCAACTGCAGGGTTCTGTATGTAGCACGCTTGGGAGAACTGATCCTCAAGCCATTCATTGCATCTCGATGTCCATGAAAGTCACCAAAAAGCATACCAAAAGATCCGCCTCATCAAGAGGGTCCCAAAGCTACAAAAAGATTGTCAATCGAATTCACGATTTTCAAGATACAAGTGTTTAGTAAATAGGGGTTCAGTTGCGATGGGGTTAGTCTGACCGGGTCGGACCGACCCGACCAACCTGTCCTAAGGGTCACACATACCCCGATTTAATTAGACAGACTTGACCTGACCTGGTTCAGGTCGGGGTCGGTTTGGTCTGGCCTTGCTAGTGGGCCAGGCTCAATAGGCATCATTAGGCCTGACCCGGTTTTGCTGAGGGTCCAGCCCGCTAGGTCACCTAGTGACCTGGTCTAGTCCGGCCTGGCTGGAAGGGCACGAGTCCACCCTACTCGTGCAGGTCTGGCCTGCTAGGTGTGGGTTCAGCCCATCAGTGTGGATCCATCCCATTGGCGTGGATCTGGCCTGCCGGTGCGGATCCGGCCCGCTAGGGTCTTGACCGGAGAAATTGAGGACTAGCCGCTGAAGCAGCTGGTGGTGCACCATCCATCCAAGACATGACAACTAGTCATGTTGAGGCCCCTCTACCCTGCAGGATACTGCGGGGTCTCCACCTCTAGCCGCAGTCGACAGACCGCGGATTGTCCAGCCAGTTAGGTGGCCTGGATGTAGGCCACCCCCCTTCACACGGTGTCTGCCTGACGTTGCGTTTCCTACCTCTATGGCTATTTGGACGTGACTTCTCTCCTGTCACGGTGCGCCAACGTCCGCCCCGCCACCATGGGCCACCTCCGCCGATATGCCGGCAGGATGTTCAGCGGACCACCGTACACGCTCCGGTGGTCCGTTCTTCATGTTGTCTACATCGATGGTCTTCTTGGGTCTCCTTCTTCACCGCGAAGGCCTCATTTCCTCCATGCCATCAATTCAGACAATCCATTCAAAAGATCACACATACGAAGGGGTTTATTCATTTGTTCTTGTTGGCCCACACCCTCCACGTAAGAGGTTTTAAACAGGGGGAAGTATTAGGGATGTTTGTTCAATCATATCAAGTGATAAACTTAATCCTGAATAATAAATCCCCAAGAAAAGTCACCCTCCTTCATAAATGCACAAAACATGGATAAACCTGTTTGTTTGTTGATTTGTGTTCACCATTTCTAGAAAGAGACGAACAGGGAAGAGCTTTGAAATAAAACTCAAACCCCTACCTCTTTGACATTCGATGTTGTAGAGTTTGTTCTCAAGAATTCATGGCATCTACATCACTTCCTGGATTTGATCTTCGAGAGTCATCGAAGATGTTGGCATTCATTGGCATTTGTTGGAATTCATTCTTCGTTGGAGAGTAAGAACTGATGGAGGTGTTTCAGAGGATTCCTACCGATTAATCCTTCATCATCTCCAATGCCAAACAATTAAAAGGAAACATGTCGCAACATTTCAATTATATTGTGACATCACATCGTTATGCTATTACGCTTCCTTTACTGCATCATTATGTTGCGTGATACGTTCAATTAATGAGCCTCATTAATGCGCCTCATCGCTGCCTCATTGATGCACTACAGCGTCACCGTATCGCCGCTCATCGAATGACAAAAGAAAATAAAATAACTTTTTAAATTTATTTTATTATTTTCTGAAAATTCTAAAAATAAACTTTTTTTTTCAGCCATTGTTGGCCGAAGTTAAGTCCATTCTAGGAGAATCCTAGTGTTGTGAGTTCAATGGTGCCCTCTGATTTTTAATCCGAGCATCGGTTCAAAAGATAGAAAAACCTGCTCAAAATTTACTGAACGTACCTTAAAAAAAGTCCAGAAATTCATTTCAGGATCTCCGGGTCTTGGAATCACATGTCGTCAAATTTCAAGGTCTCTAAATAGTTCCATATAATTAAAAAAATACACATAATTTCTGAGACATTACATTATTCACGTACATTGTTTAAGAATTATTCTAATCACATTTAATTTTTCACTAGTTATTAGAGATAATATATTGTGAGAGAAATATTTAATAAATATTTATTAATTATTTAGTGAATATAATATTTATTTATTTATTGTAGAATAGTGCAATGATATTTATGTAATAAATAAATAGTCATTATTTAAGGCGTGATAAATATTGTAGAGGAATGGTGAGCTGAGTTAAATAGTCCTGTGAAAAATAATAAAATAAGATATTATTTTATTAAATGGTATTTAATTATAATTCTCAAGATAAGTGCATGTATAGAAATATTATTATTATTATTATTATTATTTGACATGGGGTTTTTCTAGTATTAAATAAAGTAATTAAGGGCACATGTGCAATTATTTTACTCTAACCCTAGAAATATAAATACACAATTATATTATTTCCCTCATAAGCCAATTCAATTGTGCACAACAGATTTGGGGAAAACCACTCAAGCCTAGAGAGCCCTATTCTCTAAGAACACTCTCAGAAATGGAGAGAAATACTCCTCCACCGGATCAAGTAGAACGCTTTGGAAGCGATTCTTGAGGAGATCAAAGGATGACAATGCAAGCACAATGATCTTCCATGCTATCACGTGAAGACTCATTTGGTGACATCTGGAGATTCATGGAACATATGTGGATCACATCTAGAGAAAATCTATTCTGTGTTTCTACAATGCAATGATGGTGCATTGTAGATCTGTTGTCAAAAACATAAATGAAGAAAGAATTCGTTAAAGGTAATTCTTATCTAATTAAATTAATTATAAAAAATATTTTTTGATCTCATCTATCTTGGTTCCAATGTGATTACCTTGTCTTATTTCATTGATCAATTTTTTGAATCATGACATTCATCATCGTATAGATCTCAAATTGATCATTAATCATGACAAAAGCAAAGTTGGGCACCACCCCACCCACATTTCAACCATTCCTGAAACCTACAAGTGGTATCAGAGTGGGAACATTATTATTTATAGTTATTTAAAAAATCATTGGTGATTTACACATTCATAATTTAGTTTTTCAATTCAAGTTTAATCATTATTTTAATTTGAATTATGAAATATGTTTCTTCCTCCATTGTTTATCATAGATATAATAGAAACGATTAATTTTATGACTAAAATAAAATTGAGGAACTCATCCGGAGGTTCCAAGGATCCTGGGAATACAACATGAGAATACACACCGTTTAATCAGAATTATATTCCATGTAGTCATGTTCAACGCATCAAGATTGATTTGGAGATCAATTTGAGATTTTGCATTGATTAAGGAATAAATTACAACATTAGTGAACCATGTGTTGACTGGAATTAAATTGAGCATGGTCAACTGAACTACACATCGTGTGGCCTATTGGACATGGTGGGTAGTACCTTGGGGTCAAGGTTTGGGCCATGTATTACATACAAGGCCTACCCGAACAGTTACCGTGTAACACGAAGTCAACACGGTGTGTGTCCCAATAGACACATCACGTACTTTAATATTTCTGAAGTACCCCTCATATGTCAAGTCCCTAGGCATGTACTTCAGATAGAAGGTTAAAGGAATGCACACCATGTAGATTATATCTACACACTGTGTACTTTTACAAAATTACACATATTTAAAATTTTAATATACATAAATATGTGAATGTTTATTTAATATCTATCTAATTATTGTATATTAATATCATGTATAAGTTGTATTACAAGTTGTTACTATAACTGCATTGAAGCATAAAACATGGATGAAAAAAATCATGTGATTCATGTAATCATCTGTGAAGTACATGTTGTGATAGTATGCATTAAATCGTGTGTGCCATATGTCACAAGAGTAAAACAATATATGAGTATAATACATGTTTGGTAGATCCAAATGGGTATTCACTGTGTTACCTCTAAGTTACATTTACATACAGGGTTAATTTTAAATGAATTTATTTAATCTGTTTAAAATTATAATGGATGAGAATATTAAGGAAATTTAGATAAGGATTAAGATAAAAGGATTGATTAATTAAAGATAATAATTAATCCATTCAAGCATAATTTATCTTAAATAAGAATGATTAAATAATTGAATGCTAGTTTTATTAAATGTGTAATTTTTTTCATGTATGTGGATGCTAATGATCTAGACCAAACCTTTTGTATATTATTGGTTTCATTTTAATTTATTATTAAATTAAATTGTTGGCATGTGTGCCTTCTCTCCTCCTTATTGTGTAGGGTCTTCATTCCCATGGCTTCTTTTATGTAAACCCCTTTTACCCCTCACCTATGTGTGAGTAAAAAAACATGTAACAAATGGATCTCCCAAGCAAGTGGAGGAAGTTCATGTTAGGAGCCAAGGAGAAACCAATCCAAGCAAGATACAAAGGTTGAAAGGTGGAAAGTTGTAAACATGAACCTCAGATTGGTCCAAGGTGTTTCTCCCCTATGTTAGTGGTAATTTTATCAACCTCTGGATAAACTAACCATTAGTATAAGCTCATGATCATACCCTTTATTTCATTTGTGTCAGTTTCATGGTTATTTTATTATGGATATTTTTTTCTGATCACATAATTAATGAATGAACAAGAATATAAGATGGAACTATAATAAACTAGATTATGCATAAATATTATCTAATACATGGTTAATCACTTAATTAATTCCACTTAATATTAAAAAGAATGTGATAAAGATAATAATTGTTAATTTATGCATAAATGATGAAATCCCTCAATAAAATATTAAGTCAGTATAGCCTTCCATTACTTCGGTTAAAATCAAACCATAGTTCAAAGGGCTTAAACAGCCAAAGTTGGGGTACTTTCAATTATTGGGGAATTATAACTTGAGGTTTTTGGTTGACTTAACATGTTTTACATCAAGGGTTGACTACCAAAAAATTATTTTGTGTAACTAAGAGGAAAAGGTTGAGGAAATCTAAATTAATGATTTCATGATTGGGGAGTCCACTTAGTTGATCAAGGAACCCCGAGTTAATGTAGATGGCATTTAGAATGCCTAGCAAAAACCATTTGAGTTGCTTGATCAGCCAAATTTTGGGTAATGAGAATGGGAATATGGATCCTTTCCACTATAATGTCCAAGAAATAGGATATTATGAAGCTAATGGTGAGGGATATTGGGTTTCGATAAAATAGTGGGAGACTAATAAATATAATATTTATTTATTGATCTAATTTTTTTTGCATAAAGTACTAAATTTCTTCTCATATTATTTTTAGAAATGATAATAAAATGACATCAAACATATCGCTGTGATCCATAATCGAGAAGGAAAACCATCTCACCAGCATGAATTTCAAAGAATGGTAGAGGTGTTTACACATCATCCTTCTCCATGAAAGAAAATTTTATGTTCTAGAATAGCCTATTATAGTTACGCCTAGTAATGAGGTGAGTGATGAAGATCTATCTATCTATGAGAAACATCTAAATGATTATACAAGTGTTTAGTGCTTCATGTTATCATCGATTTCCAATGATATTTTAAAGAAACATGAGTATATGGATTCCTATAGCATGATGTCTCACCTTTAGGATCTCTATCAAGAGAAGGTGAGACCAGAGAGGTATGAGATCTCCAATTCTTTGTTTACCACTAAGCGTGGAGAGATTGTGCTAGCTGAGCCTCATGAAGTCAAACTTATTGGCTACATTGAATGCCGGAACATCTTAGGGATTAAATTCCCTGATGAGTTGCATATAGATCTTATACTTTCATCATTGTCCAGGACCTTCTATAGTTTTAATGTGAATTATAATATGAGAAATAATGAAAAGAGCCTATCAGAACTTCTAACATTGATTCATCAAGTGGATAAGGACATGGGGCATGAAAAACCCACAATGATTATGGTGAACATGAAAAGGAAGAACAAGGAAAAGGGGTCTAAGACCTATAAATTGTCTAAAGTTACTAAGCATTGTCCTTCCAAGAATGGGAATATATAGAGACAGGGCAAGGAAAATGAGGCAGTATGTTTTTCAGGTGGAAAGATAGTCCATTGGAAGAGGAACTACACCCAAAATCAAGGGGAGGCTAAAGGTGTGTTCGTTATCAATTGAAATATTTCCATTTCTACATATTGGGTATTAGATACTTCTTGTGGTGTTCACATATATATCCAAATGTAGGAACCAAGTAGATTTCAGAAAATTTCTAGAGGATAAGTGGATATGTGAGATGCCAATAGAACAATGCTAGATTCCCAATCCATTAGTGACTACCACCTTTCATTGCCAACAGAAATGATTCTGGTTTTACATCATTGTTATTATGTACCTAATCTTACCAAAAACATAATTTCTGTATCAAGTTTAGATACAGATGGTTTTATTTTCATGTTCATAAATAAAATTTATTTATTTTATAAGGACAACATATTTTATCCTATGGAACATTTAAATAACATTCTATATGTATTAAATTATGAAAACCAAGTGTTGGAAATTGATAACGAATCAAGTTCACATGACTCATATAACACCCAGATTTGGTGTCACTATCTTGGTTATGTAAACAAGAAGTGTTTGAAAAATATATATCAAGATAGTTATTTAGACTCTTTTGAGCTAAAACCACTTGAATGATGTCATTCTTTTTTATAAGGGAAAATGACCAAACCATCATTCAGTGGATAGGGTGAAAGGGCTACAGAGCTTCTAGGATTATTACACACTGATGTGTGTGGAACCTTTCCAGTAGAATCTAGAGGTGGATATTATTACTTCTTAACTTTTAATGATGACTTGAGTAGATATGTCTATGTCTAATTAATGAGGTATAAGTTAGAGTACTTTGAGAAATTCAAGGAATTCAAGAATGAAGTATAGAATCAACTTGGTAAGAAGATAAAGAATCTTCAATCGGATTGAGGTGGTGAATATCTTAAACAAGAGTTCATCGAATTTTTTCGAGAGTTTGGGATTATATCTCAACTCACTCCACCTTATACACTACAATAGAATGGTGTTCTTGAAAGTAAGAATTGTACCTTGTTGGACATAGTAATTTCAATGATGAGTCATGTAGAACTTCCATTATCCTTTTGGGGATATACATTACAAACGGTGGAATACAGATTAAACTGAGTACCAACTAAAGAGGAAAATGGAATTCCCTTCGAGTTATGGAGTGGAAAGAAACCCATTTTATCGGATACACATGTATGAGGTTGCGAAGCATTTGTTAAGTATTTCTCAAGCAATAAACTAGCACCCCATGTCACGAGGTGTATCTTTATAGGGTATCCCAAGGAAAAAAAGTGATACTACCTATACAACCCCTCATATAAGAAAGCGATTGTCACTAGACAATCTATCTTTCTTGAGAGGGATACATCCTCAAAAGGGACAGTGGGAGAAAGATTGACTTCGACGAAGTTGATGTTCAAAATACATAGGATTAGGTACATGAAAAAGTTCCATAGGTCCCCTTGGAAGAACTAGTTCCTGAAACACAAGTATTGTATAAGAGTGTAAGAGAGATAAGGGAACTAGAGAGATATGGTTTTCTAGTCACCGAGGATTGTGACTCATTATTGTTGGACAATGATGAACCTCTCTTCTATAATAAGGTAGTAGAGAGCTCAGAATCTGCAAGATGGATAGAAGATATGAATTATGAGATGGATTCCATGTATCAGAACTAAGTTTGGGTTCTAGTAATGTGCCTATTAATGTAATGCATGTTGGGTGAAAATGGGTATTCAAGAGGAAACTGGACATGCAAGGTAAAGTAAGTACCTATAAAGCTTGGATAGTGGCTAAAGGGTTCAAACAACATCAAGGAATTGACTGTGATAAAACATTTTCACTAGTATCCATGTTTAAATCCATCAAAATCATATTTTCCATAGCATCTTACCATAACTATGATATTTGGAAGATGGATGTCAAAACTACATTCCTTAACATGAACTATCAAGAATATGTCTATATGAAACAACTAGAAGGGTTTGCAACACTAGGTGATTCCAAAAGGATTTTCAAGTTGTAGAGATCCATTTACAGATTGAAGAAAGCATCCAGGTCATGGAACATTCGATTTAATGAATCCATACAATAATTTGGTTTCATTAAGAATGAATGTGATCCATGTGTTTAAAAAGGGTTTAGTGGGAATGTGGTTGTTATCCTAGTAGTATATGTTTACGATATATTACTTATTGAAAACAACATACCAGTCTTACAGTCTGTTAAGGACTGGTTGAACAAGTGTTTCTATATGAAATACTTAGGCGAAGCATCCTACATTCTAGGGATCAAGATCATTCATGATAGATCCAAGAGGTTGCTTGGACTAAGTTAAATTACATATATTGACTAGATACTAAAGATATTTAGTATGGAATAATCCAAAAGGGGATTGGTTCTAGTTTCACATGGATTACATATTTCTATGAAAATGTGTCCCCATAAAAAATATGAGAAATATAGAATGAGTAAGATATCATACACTTCAGCGATATGATCAATCATGTATGCCATGTTATGTACTATACTTGATGTTTCCTGTGTAATGATCATGGTAGGAAGATATCAAGTAGATCTAATAGAATAGTGTTGGACTTTTGTTAAGTTAATACTTAATTATCTTATAAGAACTAATGATGTGTTCTTGGTATATAGAGAAGATGAGGATCTTTTCATCAGAGGGTATGCTGATGATGGTTTCTAGATAGATCAGAATGATCTGAAGTCATAATCAGGATATGTTTTATATCTCAACAGATGAGTTGTGAGATTAAAGAATCCATTTATAGCTGATTCTACAATGGAGTCTAAGTATATAGAATCTTCTAATGCATCCAAGGAATCTGTATGGATTAGGAACTTTGTCTAGGATCTTGATTTAGTACCTAGTAATAAAGACCCTATCACATTGTGTTTTGATAATACTGAAGTAGTGGGTCTTTCAAAAAAAATCCAAGGTCACACCAATAGAAAAAAGCACATACTCAGGAAGTATCACCTCTTGAGGTATTTTCATCAATGGGGTGAAGTTATAGTGAGTAGATTACCCACAGAAGAGAAAGTGGTGGACCCCTTGACTAAAGTCATATCTCAATAGAAGCATGAGTATCATGTGAGAGCTACTGGACTGACAGTTGTTAGCAGTTGGCTCAAGTGAAAGTTGGAGTCTATTGGATTTGGTTCCCTAGAACCAACTTCATTGTACTTCATGATAAACATGTATTCATTGTTTTGAATTTTAATCAAATACTAATCATATCATGATTGTTCTTATACATGACATAGCATATGATAATGTCCTAAAAGTAGTTTTCACACTAAAAGTTCATAGTAGTTCCCCACTATTATGAGAACCCAGAAGTGTTATGACACAATTCTTGAATATATGTTCTATGGCTGGATGAAGTCATTTGAAGGGACACAAATGATACAAGCTATCAGGGGTGGAGACTTATAGGAATTTGAGGCACCTTATCATGGTGTACGCTATTGGAAATATTTAGTAGGATATTATGAGAACGAGACTCACGAGAAGGAAATACACATTTATATGTGTCATTTGATGTTCCTATTTGGGGATGTGTGTATTGGTTCTTATATTTTAATATTATTATTATTGAATATTATGAGTCTCATACTTTGATGTATTGATGAAAACTATGATGATAGATTTTCAAAATGAGGTAGGATACAATCAGTGTCACGAGTAATATTGAATTAATGAATAATTAGAGAAAGGATTTATCCCCTTTGTTTATTAATGGAAGTTAATATCTCATCCCATTTTATGGAAATCATATAGCCTAAACAAATTTGTGGACATGGTGTTTTATAGAAAAGTTCTATTTTTAAAAATTCAAAGAAAGAGATATTGATCACATAGGTTGATGGCACTGGCATGCAACTTGCTCAATTAGAGATATTGAGATAAAGTAATTATGTTACATGGTAAACATTCACATGAGTTGACATTCCATTATGGTATTAACTTCTTTCTCTATGGGTGACTTAGCGTGTTGTTCAACGCTAACGTTGGACTTTAGGCAGGTTTGCTTAATGCTGCTGAGAAAGAGGCCTGGAAGGTCACAAACTAAGTGTATCTAGGATCTCATTTAAATAATATATTGTTATTTATTATTTAACAAGTTGAATAAATATTATTCCCATACATGGTTTAATAATTATTCTTGTATGTCAGATCACATTTATTTCATCACTTGTTATTTGAGGGAATATATTGTGAGTGGAATATTTAATAAATATTTATTTTATATTTAGTGAATATAATATTTATTTATTTGTTAGTGAATATTGCAGTTATATTTATTTAATAAATAAATATTCATTATTCAAGGCCCCATAAATATTTTGAAGGAATGGAGGACTGATTTAAATGGTCCGATGAGAAATATAGACATTATTTAATTAAATAATATTTAATTATAATTCAAAAGCTAAGAATGTATCGAGAAATAATAATATTATTATAATTATTTGACATGGAGTTTTACTTGGATTAAATAAAATAATTAAGGGAACTTGTGCAATTATTTTATTCTTACCCTAGAAATATAAATACACAATTATATTATTTCTCTCACAATCCAATTTAGTTGTGCACAACAGATTTAGGGAAAAATTATCAAGACTAGAGAGCTCTATTCTCCAAGAATTCTCTCAAGAATGGAGAGAAATCCTCCTCCACCAAATCAAAGAGAACACTTTCGAAGAGATTCACAAGGTGATCAAAGGTGGATGACACAAACACAAGGATATTTCATGCTATCACCCAGAGACTCTTTTGGTGACATTCAAAGATTCGTGGAACATGTGTGGATCACCACTAGAGGAAATATATGTTTGGTTTCTATAACGCAATGATGGTGCACTGAAAATCTGTCATCAGACACATCCATGACGAAATAATTCTTTAGAGGTAATTATTATTTAATTAAATTAATTATAAACAATATGTGTTGATCTCACCTCTCTTGGTTCTGGCATGATTACCCTATCTGATTTTATTGATTAGTTCCATGGATCATGGAATTCATCATCATAGATATATTAGATTGATCACCAATCATGAAAAAATAAAAGTTAGGCCCCGCCTCACCTGTGCTTTCACGGTGCCCAGAACCTATAGGGTGGCAAATAACTTCTAATACGGATTTGATTTTTTTGGGTCCATCATATTAATTTTTTTGGACTTCAATCATATCGATGGATGGGTTGAAGAAACTTTTTAGAGATTTCCTTTAATTAGGTAAGTAAGTCAAGATGAATCTCCTAGTGTGATGATAAGTAGGATTAGGTAATCTCTAATATAATAAAATCTATTTAGTGAGGATAAGTTGGAGGTTCCTTATTAATGACAACTCACTATTACAAGTTTTGTACTACTGGTTAATGAGTGGCCTATAAAAATCTCATTCACATCAACCCATCAAAGCCCTTAATAATTTTATGATCAAATTTATTTTATTTTACTCATTCTACTTATATTCTAAGGTTGGTTATGGGGATCCTGATTTTTTTTGGAATATTTTTAGATGAAAAGTTATTTCAAGATTATAAAAAATGACCTTAAAACTCATTTACTTTACACTTATCATCCTACTTCCACTTTCACCCCCAATTTCCAAAATCGGACATCAATGGTTTTCATGTTAAGGAATTGAATTCTTTTTTATAAGTTTGAAATTCTTTAACCTTCATGAATGATGGATTTATATTTATTTTTTAGGGCTCAAAATTTTTCTATTTCAAATCCCATTTCCATTAATTTATCCATCACTTGATCCTTTTAAATTCTCATTGCATTATTTTATTTAGAAGTTCTTCAAAAAGATAAGGCCTTTATTTTTCCAACATTACTTGATAAACCTAGTATGTTATTGTATTGGAGAAATAACTTGATATTTATATGGATTCTATGGTTTTGATGAGTGATGAATTCAACCAATATCTATTTATTTTTATCTCCTCCATTTCTTGAGTTTTACAGTGTTTTACTTCTTGATTTATTTAAATATTGGTTGTGTTCATTTTTAGTGCCATTTTTTTAATTTTATTTATTATCTTTCATTAAATGAAAATGCTAAGGAATGATACTATTTTTATTTATTTTATTCACTTTATAGTTGGAATTTAATTTTCACATATTCAATGATAAAATGGTTAATGTAGATTAAAGTATATTTCTTATCTTATTTTATATTGAATATAATTATAAATTTCATTTATGAAATTTTTATAGGCCCCACTTTACCCTTTTAATTTATTAATTTTATTTATTATTTTCATATTTTTTTTTTGAAAACACCCTATTGTAATTTAATTTTTATTCAATCTTTTTTTCTAATATATTTCATGATTTTTATCATTCAATATCTATGACCCATGTAAATATAACATAATTTTACTAAAATGGATATTTTTATTTTAAATCCTGGAGTTGGAACTATTATTTCCAAAGGTTGGGAGGGTGGTAAATCCTTGAAATATATATTGGGATATTTTATCTTTTTTCCATAGCTTTATTTATGTATTTTTGATAGGTTTTTTATGTCTTGTGTATTTAGATTGTACTTTTGTTAAATTTAAATTAATTATCAGTTGAAATTTGAAATGATATGGTCATAGATAGGTACATGGTGAAACTGCTAGGAAGTTTTAAAGGGATTTGATAAATTGTTAGTGGTAAAATTATAATAATCTATAAGTAGTGGGTGGGGGTATTAATTATAGGGAATATGTAGGGTAGAGGGGACTATTCATTTAGAATTGGTGTATAGTGGCTGTTAGGGAGACCCAAGGATTGGATCAAGTGGTTCCCCCTAGAGAGTTCTCATTCTTATTTTTGTTATAATTATTCTCTTAATTTTTAAATATGAAATTTATATTGATTTTGGAATATAGTAAATCAATATAAAATTATTTTTTAACTCTCTCTGGCACCTATAGTATTAACAATTTGTGTTCTCGTTGAGAGTGCACCGCTTGTAGTGGCAGTTTGAGGTCATAGGTGAATGCCATCTATGATGGAGACACATGTCAAAATGATGTAAATGATGATACATGTTCTAGAGGAAAGGTACTAGGATTAATAAGGTTGACTATAGGAGTTAAAAAAAGACTTTAATAGAGATCCTAATGGAGTAGTGATAACTAAATAGTGTTCTTCATGAACTTTTGATATGGAATGATTCTCCATAATGTTTGAAACAACCATCCAATGGGTATGGTATCTTGAAATAATCCTACTACATAGAAAGTTCCAAAAGAACACTCTTGTGTTCTCATTTATTCTATATGAGCTATGATAAATTCATTTTCACCTCTTGTAGTCAACCTTCCTAATCCTGCTTCCTTTCCTCAAGAGCATGTATCATTGTTTCCATCATTTCCACATGTGTCTCCATCCTATATGACATTCACCAATGACCTCAAAATTCCTCCATAAGAGGTGTTATCACTATGAAAGCACAATTTTTTAAGACTATAGGTTTAAGAGATAGGTATACAATTGGTTTCTATTGATTTATTATTCCAGCAGTAATGGAAATTTCATATTTACAAAAGAAAAGAATAGGTTGAATAAAAATAAGGAAGAGAAATCATTGGGGAAACCACTAGATCCAAGCCATAGGTATCCCTAACAACCACTATATGATGATCCCTGATGAACAGTCCCCTCTACCCTACATTTCCTTCTAATTAATACCCCACCCACTACTTGTAGTATATTAAAATTTTACCCCAGACAATGTAACGAATTGAATTTTCTCAAAGGTACAACTCATTGATTTTCAGATTAAATAACATATTTTGGTCCTTATTAATTTTCCTAAAGGAGTCATAGAGGTGATGAGGGATTTTGGGTCTTATTTGGAGCCTAAATCCCCAAAAATTTGAAAGAAAAAATGGGCTACATAGTTTGTAGAAACCTTTCCACCCAGCCTGCATAGTTTCCCCTAACCGTGTGAGGCACTTTAGAAGAACTTGGAGGTTGCATGGTTTTTCTAAAACCATGTGATCCAAGTAACATGAACGTGTGATATTTTAGAGGCTTTAGATAGTGTATTTCACCTAGGCTATGCATGGTTAGTGAAATTGTGTTCCTAACTCGTGCAGGGTCCCTCATTAGATAGTAGAGGTAGCATGGTTTGCACAAAGTTTGGATGACCGCGTAGCCTAACCGTGAGACCCCAGTTTAAGGAATGATTTCACCATTTCTCCCATGAAATGTTTTTGAATAAAATATGTCCTTACTCCCTTAATTTCTAGTGGATAAGATATCATCCCCTCTCTCATGGGTTCTTCCTCCTCCTAATTTAGTGATATTGGTAACCCCTTCATCTGAACTCTAATTTGAATGGATTTGGTCATGTTGGATCTGCATCAGTAAGCTATCTAATCCTATTTCTTCCTTCTATAGTTTATCTTACCATATATTATGTTATTTTGGTTCCAGCGCATTCACCTTATTTTCAGGGAATTGGACTATTTCTTTTATATCTTCCATTCTACATAAAACATGAAGCTCACATTGGATGAGGATTTTTCTACGAACTTAAGGTAGATAGTCTAGTTGTTTTCCCTAAAAGTTTTGATTTTTTCATAGATCCTCCATTGTGTGGCATGTTTTAAATTTCCATGCATCACTTTAAAATATGATTTTCCTTTCTCAATTAATATATACATGTTTTTATACTCCAATAAACCCCTTTTAAGTGACTAGAGGATGTTAGCCCCATTAATTTCTACCCTCTTGGGTGTTTTAAAATTATTTACCCTCTTTAATATTGTTTTTTAGTTACCAAAGAACTTTCTAAGTGTTTTTCTTGACCATGGAACTTAATTTCATTGCTTTGATAATTAAATGTATTAGTTTAATAAATTAGAATTGGGTGTCAAGGCCAAACCACCTATCATATATTTTAAATGTGAATTGTCTAAATTGTGAATCCCTTGGTTGTATTGTGATTAATTATTACAAAGCTCATGAGGTAACCCCTCATTATTACTATTGTTATTATTAGACCATAAATATTGGTCATCGAATAATGGATAAGGGACTTATTGATCATGGTGTTTCATGCTTCCTTATATCGGGTGTCGAGAATGATGTCTCACATTGTAATACTTTTATTTGAGTGATGGGAATGACATTCCACATTCCACCGTATTGGGTGTTGGGAATGATGAATCACCCCACCATATCGAGTGATGGTAATGATGTCTTGAATTCATATGAAATTATGGGCTTGTACCCTTGTTGGATCCATTGGATTGTTAGACTAGTTCTGGATGCCTTAGTTACACCATGGGTTCATCTAGCACCTAGTATCCATGTATATACTTAAGTCCTCTTGTACTTGGTGAGTATACATGTATACAGTATATGACTATATATATATATATTATTTATATATATGGTACCCTAATAAGACATATTATGGCATATTCCAAACAAGTAGATCTAGCAAGGTGTCCTATAGGAACCTAAGTCAACTGGAATTTATTATTCATCATTATTTATTATTCATCTACCTACACACTTCTATGTTATGTATACCGGATGGATTATTTCTAGGAACTATTGGTGGTGGCCTATTGAGTATATCTCACACCCTACTCAAGTATCCTTTGGTACCTAAGTATACTTCATGTCTGTAGGTATGGATAAGGAAAAGTGACCTATTATAGATGTTTGATCTACATTACTTATAGATTGGATCATGGGAGCAGAGGACCGAGCATATTCACACGATACTAGTGGAGGAGTCTATTAGCCTTTTGTTTTTTATATAGAATGTTGTATATGTTTGTAACCTATTTCCTCTTTTTTTATATCAACATGCCCTGACATCATTGTATATGACTTAGCCTACGAGATTTTTATTATTATCATTGTTACAGTTTCTTTTTGTTTACACTTTCATAGTTACTTATTATATGTGTTTCCATTGTACCATTTGTTATATTACGCTTCTGGTGTTGTTTGTTTATTTATTGTATTATCTGTTATGCCATTCTGATATGAGGGTATACTCTCCCCACTATACCATATTAGACCCTCACTACTAGTCAGCAACCTCTAGCATACAGGGAGGAATTCTTGAGGCCACATGACCCACCCGCTCGGAGCCTTAATTAAGTGGATCTTGGGTTGGGATGTTACAAAGTGGTATCAGAGCCTCCTTTTACTTTTGTATTATTGTTTGAGTATTAGACAGGAGACATGAAAGTAATGAAATTTGATAATGAGCATGTACCTGGGAGTTTCTAACTCACGTATAAGGAAAACTCAAATTACCTATGATGGGTTATTTCTGTTATGTTTTTCACCTGTTACAATTTAACAGAATTCACCATTGGGTGATGCACTTATTTTGTGAAATTATTATTTTTTATATTATTTTTATGGGATTTATTCTAGCTTAGCTTGATGATATGAGGTCATAACATTTCACACATCATTATAGGTACATTTGGACTAATATTCCATGCATTTTCCATTCCACGTTTACTTTCAGTGTGTGTATTCTTGCTGTATATAGTTTAGTGACTTGATTCTTATATACTGAAATTTGCTAATGTTTCTTACATGGAAAATATAATTGAATTAATTAAAGTTACTACATAAATATAAATGGTTATTTTGTATAGATTGGTGATGATACCTTAATTGGCCAATTATACCATATTTTGGGTTCGGGACCAACGAGTTCTATGATCTTGTTACATCTTGCTATTATATGTAAAGGTCAGGTTAATGTCAAATAATGTGCTAATTTAAATATATAATAAGTATGAATTTTTTAAATTTGAAATGGTGACGCATCTAAATTGACCATGATGTGAATATATATATTATATATATATATATAAGATTTTGAATGCAAATGAAATTAAATATTTAAAATAAAATGGTTACCACTAAATGGGGATTCCAATTTCAAAGTAAAGGGTGTTCTCCTCTATAAATTGAAATTAAAACTCCATATATTAGAACCTATATCATTTGATATGAGACCTAGACCTAAACCTGACCTTAGTAGTGGAAGTTGGCGACGTCTCTTATGTTCTTATAACTTGTTATGGTCCTTCCTACTCACCTAGACCGAGATTTTAGAATCGTAAAAGAGGTGTGATTTTTTTCATAGGAAGTCTATGTACCTATACTAATTTTATATTAGTAATTTATTCAACTATTAAATTCTCTTATGATTCATGTGTTTGGAATTGAAGAAACATGCCACCATGAAATCCTCAATATGTATGCTAGGAAGGCGGTGATGACCATACACTAAAGGTGGTAGTCCCTGAGCCACTATTAATACATCTTGCAGTGCCACCTATGTAACCACCTTCTATTCATGACATGGGCACTGACACCTAGTTTTGAGAGGGATTTTTTTGTATAATGTATAATATACAAGGTGTTACTTGACCTACCCTGACTATGGAAGTGTTGACTTAAGAGTTCCAGAAATAGTTTCCTCCCACCTTTTTAGGGGATGGAGGACCGCATGTTTTAGAGTCATGGACTGATGCTACGCTTTTTATCTTTGATAATATGTAGATGCCTCCAGAGTGGAGGGTCAATCTCGATGCCTATATGATATGTGTTTCTTTTAAGTGATGGTGGAATGTCATTACCTAGACAGACTATCATCAAGATATTATCTGAGTGGACTTCCATATGATATTTTACAACTATATATTTCCATAGACATTGAGGGCTGACTGAGATAGAGAGTTTATGGACCTAAATCGGGAATCCATGTTTGTCATGGAGTATTCTGCTCATTTTACTGAGTTGAAACCATTCACAATAACTTTATATAACGATGATCTTATGACTACGAGGTGATTTGAGGATGGGCTAGTATAAGTCATCTGATCATAGATCAATGTGTTCTGATTGACTACTATTTTTGAGATAGTCAACTTGGCCCTCATTTCTGAGAGGAATATGCGGGAAGTCAATGGTTTGATCCAAGGAAGTTCAGTACCTAGATCTGTCAGTGTTTCTTCTAGTAGGAAAAAGTGACATTTTGAGCTTTCTCATGGGGGTAATAGAAATCATCCATCTCATAATAATAATTTCCTTGTATTTTACAAGTGTAGGAAACCAAGACATAAGAAACCATAGTGTATGTAGGATCCAATGGAACGTAGATGTTGGGACAGGATGAGTCATATCTAGTGATTCTACAAGACTTTTCGATAAGTTCCAAGTGAGAGAGGATATACACCTTCCCCACATTCTAGAGTAGGTCCAATAGTATATCATCAGGTAGATAGCTGGAATACCACTAGCTTCTTAGGATGAGGTGGTGGTAGAGTAAAAGGTAATCAGACTCAGGATATGCAACGCTAGTAGAGTGGGCCTACTTAGGGAAGTCAAGTTGTGATTTAGGGCTGCGGTATAAGATATTTACATGAATTGTAGCCTATTATAGAGGAATAGAGCACCAAAAATTCTATTATTTGAGGTGTTATTATAGAATCCTTTACTTTAGTGTTTACTTTATTTGAGACAGGTGCATCACACTCTTCTATATTGGAGGAAATTATAGAGAGTATGGGCCTCAATATGGAGTTTTTTTATGGAATGATAACTCTCGATACCCCATCAGGTATCTGATCAAATAGAATATTCCATTGTAAGGACTGTTTCCTTGGGATAGGTAGATATCTCTTTATATGAGATCTTTTCAACCTTGAAATTAAAGGGTTTGATGTAATCATCAAGATGGAATTGTTAGTTCTCTATCAATCACATATTGATTGTTATCATTGAAGGGTGATGTTTACATCACCAAAGGTATATAGACATGTACACAAGGTAGAATGGGATGTCCATACATCTTGAGATGGACCTGAGAATCAGGGGTTGGGTAGAGTGACAGCTCATATTTCCATTCTATTCTTGGATGATCAGGGGTTATGACCTATTGTTTTCCCTACTATGGTGGGTATATTTAGAGATTTCTTCCCTAATTAATTTTCTAGGATACCTTTAATGAGAGAGGTAGAATTAACCATTGATATAGTGCCAGGAGGGGCACCGGTGTCCATTCCTCCTTAAAGGATGGAACCTATAGACCTTCTGGGGCTTAAGAAATAGTTGGAAGACCTGGAAGCTAAAGGTTTTATATTCACCAATATGTCTCTATGGGGTTAACCAGTCCTTTTTTCTATGAAATCATATTATACTCTCATTATTTACATGGACTTTCAATGGTTGAACCAACTTATGATCAAGAACTAGTATCCACTTCCTTGAATAGATGACCTTTTTAACCAAATTCATGGAGAGGGGTGTTTTTGAAGATTGATTTGAGGTTAGGATATCATTAGGTGTTTTTCAGGTCATCAGACATACCTGACACAACTTTTTGGAGTAGGTATGTTCTGTACGAGTACCTGGTAAGGTTTTCTGATATCATAGACACAAATTTTGTTTTCATGGCTCTGATGAATCATGTTTTTCACCTATACTTGGATTCATAGGTGGTAGTATTTTTGTATGACATCTTAGTGTATTCTCATTATTGACATGACAGTGAAAAACATCTTGATATTATGTTGAATACACCAATAGAGCATTGGCATTATGCTATGCTCAACAAATTTCATTTTTTGATCAATAAAGTCCACTTCTTGGGTCATATCATATCAGAGACAAAAGTATCAATAGACTCATAGAAAGTGAGAGTTATAGTTCCCTAGTATCATCCTAATAACATCTTTGATATATAGAGTTTCTTAGGGGTATATGGGTATTATAGACACTTTATATAGGATTTCTCACACCTTGTAGTGCCTCTTACTGGTTTGACTAAGAAGGGTGTGGAATTTGTATGGTCAAAATATGGTTGGAAGATCATTTCAGGATTTCGAGAGTAGATTAATGTCAAAATTGATCTTGATTTTTCTGAATCTAGGTATGATCTATACTATTTATTGTGATGCAAGTATCGAACTGGGAGAAATTTTGATGTAGTAAAAGAGAGTTATAGAATATGTGTATCATCATTTGAGGCCTCATGAGAATAATTACCTGATGAAAGACCTCAATATAACAGCTATCATTCATGCACTAAACTATTGGAGAAATTATTTTCTTGGGGAAATTTTTTTTATTCACTGATAATAAAAGCCTCAGGTATATCTTTATGCAGTGTGATTTGAATCTCAGGCAGAATTGATGTGTTGAGTACCTACAATTCTTTAATTTCAAGCTTGTCTACATGCCTTGTAAAGTAAATATTGTAGCTGATGATCTAAGTCTAAAGACTCAAAAACATGAATTTCAGGAGGCCATTGGTGAGTGGTAGCTCATGGTCTTGTTTTCAGAGATGTACATTGAGGTTCAGGAGGATCATGTGAGGACTATACTCTCATATTTGGCAATGAACTCTAACCTTATAGAATGGGTGATAATGAGGAGACTCTCAGATCCCAAGGTCCTAGTCCTAAGGGAAAGTGTCTAAAATAAAGATAAAACTTCTATTTAGAACATTAATGAGGACGAGACTTTATGTTTTCATGGTCATGTTTGGGTCCCAGTAGACACCATAGAGGAGATGATGCGGGAATTTCATGCCTTAGTTTGGGAAGTACATCTCATTGTCACCAATATATACTGAGACTTACATCACCAGTATTAGTGAAATGGAATAAAATGGGATATTTTCAAATTCATTACTTGGTGTTCCACCTATCAGTAGTTGAAGGTGGAACATCAGCATCTGGAATGAATTTTATAGCCATTATCCATTCTCGAGTGGAAATGGGATGATTCCTCTATGGGAATCATGATAGGTTTACCTAGATCACCTTGTGGAAATAATAAATTTTGGTAGTTTTTGATTAGTTGATGAAGGTATCACATTTATTACCTTTTTGAGATACCTTTTCATTTGATTATCTAGTGATGATATATGTTAGGGAGGTTATACGTATTCATGGATCTCCATGATATATCATATCTAATAGGGATGCTCATTTCCCATCCTGGTTCTATTAGGGTTTTTAGGAGGCCTTGGGTACATAGCTGCTTCTGAGCATGACATATCACCCCTAGATTGATGGATAGATAGAGCGTACCATTTAGGTGTTATAGAACATGATCCATGCATGTTTCTTTTACTTCAAGGGTTATTGGGAGGAACTCGTACCCCTAGTTGAGTTTTCTTACAATAATGGTTTTCATACTACCATTAAAATGGATCCTAATGAATCATTATATGGTAGGCCTTTCTGATCACCTATGTACTATTTAGAGGTAGGGGAGGTAGATTTACTTAGACCACGTCTCATCCAGGAGACATCAGAGTAGGTTTAGTTGATCAGAAAGTGCATTTTGATAAATAATTCTAGATAGTAGTAATATACTAATTGATGTTGAAGACCTATTGATTTTGAGGTTAAAGATAAGTTTTTCTTATGATTTACTCCTTGGTTGGTCCATCGACGAATTCATAGGTAGGGTGAGCTTTTTCCTAGGTTCATTGGACCCTTTGAGGTTTTAAAACAAATTGGTCCATTGGATTATCAAATAACACTTCCTAAAAAGTAATAATCTATGAATGATTTCTTTCATGTATCTCAGCTTTACGAGTGTTACCCTATCCCATATCATGTTCTACAACCTGATGAGGTTGAGTTAGATATGGATTCTTCTTTTGAGGAATATATGGTCTGCATTGTGGATTAGAGTGTGAATACACTCCAAGGAAGTCCAGTCCCTTTAGTATGGGTTATATAGAAGAAAAATCGAGTACAAGAAGAGATCTAGAAATGGGAAGCTGATATACGAGCCTAGTGTCTAAATATTTTCTTTGATGATCCCTCTTTACCCTCAGAATTCCAACTCAGGGATGAGTTTCTTTAAGGATGGGAGGTTATAACAACCTGACTTTTATCAAAGGTATGAATAATTTTTTTCAGCTTAAATTCCTTATTTTGGTCATTATGGATGTTCCTAAAGGAGTTAGGGAGGTTATGATGGATTCTAGGTCTTTTTTATATCCTAAATACCTAAATATTTGAAAGGTAGATGTGTCTATATGGTTAGTAGAAATCATGCAAACTAGTCCACACGGTTTCCCCTAACCATGTAGGTCACTTCAAAGGAGGCATTAGGGAGCACAGTTTGTCTAAAAATATGCAAGATGAGGTGAAATACCATGAAATACTTCAGAGTTTTGGGACAATATCTTTCAACTTGGCTTGCACACAGTTATTTAAATCATGCACCTAGCCCATGCGGGGTCCCTTCCTTAGACAGTGGAGGAAGCATGATTTGTGCATGGTTTGGCTAACTACGTGGCTAAACCATGATTCCCCATTTAAGGTGTGATTTTAACATTTCACACTTTAAATGTATTTAACTCAAATACCTTATTCCTCCCTTCATTTATAGTAGATGTGAGCTCCTCACCTCTTCCATGGATTCTTCCTCCTTCTAACCTAGGGATATTGGTAAGTCCTTCATATGAACTTCAATTCGAACATTTTAGGTTACGCTGAATCTGCATCAGTAAGCTCTCTAATCCTCTTGGTTCCTTATATCACTTATCTTACCACCTCTTGTGTTATTTTTTCGTGACCTCATTCACCCTATTTTTAGGGAATTGGACCATTTATCCAATTTATACCATTCTACTTCAAACCTAAAACCGATATTGGACGAGGAGTCATCTACGAACCTAAGGTAGATGGTCTAGTTATTTTCCCTAAAATTCAATATGTTTTCATAGTTTCTATATCATGTGGAATGTCATACATTTCTTTTAATCACATTAAAATGTGATTTTCCTTTATAAATCAATATATTTATGTTGTTATACCCCCATGGACCCTTTCTAAGTGATTAAAGGATGTTGACCTCATTAATTTCCACCCCTTTGGGTGTGCTAAAATGACTTTCCCAATTTAATAAAATTGTTTAGTTGACCAAACATTCAAAGTGTTAATCTTGACCATGTTACTGAATTTCCATACTTTGATAATTAAATAGATTAGTTTAATGAATTAGAAGTGGGTGGAAAGGACACACCACCTATCGAATATTTTTAATTTGAATTGTATAAATTATGAATCCCTTTGTTGCATTGGTATTTATGATTACAAATATTATGAGGTAACCCCTAGTTATTATTATTATTATTTGACCATGTAGATTGGTCGATGGATGATGTATAAGGTAATTATTGAGAATGATGTTTCACACTCTCTTACATTGGTTCGAAAAACACATCTCACACCGTTATACTTTTATTTGGTTGATGGGAATCATGTTCCATGTCCCTCTGTATTAGGTGTTGGGCATGACTAGTCACCCAATCGTCTCGAGTGACAGGCATGATGTCTTGAATTCATATGAGATTATGGATTTATACCCTTACTAGCACTACTGGCTCATTAAACTAGTTATAGACGCCTGAGTTATGCCCCGAGTCTAGCTAACAACTAGTAATTATGTATATTCCTATTTATGTACTTGTGTACTTAGTGCGTATATGTGTAACAATATATAAGCGCACACACACATAGATATATTACTACTTATATATATGGTATCCTGATCAAAAATATTTTGTCCTATGAAGAAGTAGGTAGATCCAACCATGTTTCTTATAGGAACTTGAGCTGGCTATTATTTATTATTCAGAATTATTTATTATTCATCTACTTGCACACTGGATGAATTATTTTTATACATTGTTGGTGGTGGCCTACTGATTTTATCTCACACCATACTTAGGCCACCTTTGTTACCCTAGTAGAATTCATGGCTACAAGTATGGATTAGTTCAAGCTCCCTATTGTAGATGTTTGATCTACATTACTTATATCTTGAAGCATAGGAGCAGAGGACTGAGCATATGCTCGCGATGTTAGTGGAGCAGTATTTTGGGTTTTTTGTATTTTTGTATAGCATGTTGTATATGTTTTCCCTTTGTTCCCCATTTTTATATATCATAATTACATGAAATAATTTTATATTACTTCTCCTATGGGATTTTGATTATTATCATTATTACATTTTCTTGTTGTTTATGCTTCGACGGTTACTTATTATATCATTTTCTACTATGCCATCTATTGTATTATGCTTCCACTGTTTTCCATTTATTTATTATCTTATCCATTGTGACACTCTAATATGAGGGTATAGTATCCCCACTATACCTTATTATAATCCCACTGCAAGTTTAAAGCCTCTGGTGTACGAGGAGGCATGCTTGAGGCCACATGACCCAATTACTTGGGCCTCGATTAAGTGGATCACAGGTCAGGATGTTACAAACAATTAATTAAATATATTAACACCCCAAAAGCTACCTCACATCCCTATTAATTACCATATAATTTAAATTTTAAACCCATTATTTATTTAAATTTAGTAGAAGTCCAATCTTAATAAAACAAGACATAAATACACTAGAAACAATATATAAGTAAAGTAATAGAAAATGATATAACTGTTTCAGCTTGAAACTTTTTTTCTTTAGTCAAGGTCGAATGAAACTTAGTCATAACATGTGGAACATATTATAAATCTATGGAAAGGTATATAGGTGATGATTTTTCTTATTCAAGGATGGGAGGATCACTTGGAATTTCATCTTCTATGAAGTTAGCTCAAAATTCTTCCAATCCATCATCATCTTTGTGAACAAAATCAACTATAAATTCTTCTTTGTTAACCCATTCTAGTAATTTTATTGATAGGTTCAAGACTAGTTATTCCACAAGATCATCTTCACATGGTTCTACAACTAAAAATTTAGGAAAATATAGCATTGATTCTTCCTTTTGTTTAGCCTCATTTTGAGCTTCCAATTCCTAGAGGGGTATTGAAAGAATTTTTTCCCTCACTAATTCAAGAATTTTTGCATTTTTTCCTCTTGAATATTTAATGATAATTCCTTAATAGACGAGTTATTCCATTATTTTGGAATTTTTATACTGTGCTCAAATATATACTCTCTTGCTTCTTACTTTTCCATTTAATATAATTTATTTCAAAGAAAAATTATCCTCAATTAGGGGATTTTTGATCCACAATGTCTCCATCCTAATACGCATAGATTAAGATACTAAATATAAATCTTATTACACTTTGAATATAAACCTGTAGTTCAATGTTCCATGAATATACCTCATTATCCTCTTTATCAAAAAAAATATTTTCTTCCTTTGAACAACTATGAAATCAAACTACCAAGCACGTAGCATAATAGATATATGGATTTTGTTGTTATGGGATATAGTAGACTCTTAATAATTATTCAATATAATTGTGAGCCTATTCCTTTATTATCAAATTACTTTCAAAGTTTTTTGACTCTTATTAGAGTTGAAACTGGCATGGAATCATCCATTTTGAACTCCTTTAATAGCTCCCTTGCATATTTCACCCGTGAGATGAATGTGTAATCTACACTTTAATGAACTTTTAACCCAATAAAGTGGGTTAAATATCCAATCATAGACATCTGAATTTCTAAACAAAAAATATTTTAAAAACTATCAATATAGTTCTTCTTATTTCCACTATAGATGATATGATACACATATACCATCCCCATGAACTGTTCTTCATTTGAGACTTTCACACAATGGTTATGATCAACTCATCCTCTCTTGAATTCTAACTTCTATGATATGTATCCATCCATGCATAATAACCATGTTGTTCTTGTTTAAATCCATATAAATCCATTTTCAACCTGTAAAATTTTAAATCATCGTCTCTAATAAGAAATCATATCAGTTGTTTTATGTTGTCATATTCTTTCAAAACCCTATTAAAAAATATATTCTTCACATCCATTTGATATACTCTAAACTTAATTTGAACAATTATTTCTAGAAAAATTTTGATTTATCCCATCCTTGACACCAGTGAAAAAGTTTCCTCAACTTC
The DNA here is from genome assembly GCA_963277665.1 of Viscum album. Lineage (NCBI taxonomy): Eukaryota > Viridiplantae > Streptophyta > Magnoliopsida > Santalales > Viscaceae > Viscum > Viscum album. The sequence continues at coordinate 1,424,163,860 of OY728143.1, forward strand.
AACTCATCCCATCTGAGAATACCCTTTACAACCTAGTTTTACCTTGTTCTGAACCAATCTTACATAAACATCATACTTGTTTTTAAAGACCCATTTTTTAAAAATCACATTGTGATATATAGTTTTTTCCACAAACTTAAACATTTTATTTTTATTAATTTGATCAAACTCTTAATCCATGGATTTTACCCATGATTCATCCCTTGTTTCTTATTCAAACAAAATCTTTTTTACCTCTGATAATTAATCATCATGATCCATTCTTCTAATTCATAGTCTTAATTGGTATTTATTTTTATGCAATAATATTGCATGGTTGTGACCTCACAGGGTCACTAGTATCTATTTATTTTGTTTATTTTATTTATATAATTTATTTTTGAGAGTTTTGGTATTTAAAGGAGAGGAAGCATGAAAAATGGGAAAGTGGGATGGATCTGATGGTTAACACACATTTGGTGTTAATCATAAAATCAAACCATGTATAAGGGAAGTGGGTTCTCAAGTAAAGTGTGCATGGTTGATGCACGATTCTTCAAATAATGTGACAAAACTATGAAATGTATCTTTACAAAAAAATCTTAATTTGTGATTTCTACATGATTAGTACATAGCCTAGGAGTAACTGCATGGAGTTACCATTACAAATTTTTTTTACTCTATAGTGAGACACATGGTTGGAACATGGTTAAATAAAAAAATATTGATAAAATTACATATAGAACCACATCATAGAGAAAACTGCATGGTAGGTGATTAGTCACTGAAAGTGGCTAATATTAATTGTTAATATCTTTATATTCATTGTTCCAAAGTCCATAAACATTGTTTTTAGTGCATTACATAAATATAACTTCATTTCTCATCTTAAATGCAATTCATGTTTAAAATGCAAATTTGGGCCCAATCATTCATTTGTTTTTGGACAACATTATATTCATTTTATGAATTTGAAATTTTGGTATATGATTTATCACTTTGTTTGGAACATTTTATCTTTTAGGTCCGATGGATGAATCCCAAAGGAAGATGGATAATTTTACGCCTGAAGGCAGAAACTTGCTGGAAAAAGCATAATGGGCCTAAGGCCCATCAAAAAAATGTGGGGCCCAGAAAACAAGCCCAATGAAGCTCAAATTTATACAGTAGAAAGATAAAAATATGAGGATCATTTTATTCAACTGTGGTCGGAGCTAATTTTGATGTTTTAATAATGATAAAGGGATCTGAAGTTGAGATTTAAATGGTGGACCCGACATTAATGCACAGAACTCCGTCCCACCATTTCGACCATAACTTCCAAACGGATGATCCAAATTTACTGACATTTTGAGATCTTCTCAAAGACACATGCAGGAAGATATGTTCTATTTATGACACCTTTGGATTCGGCCGTATGAAGTGTCAAACGCACATGTCAAAATGGAGGATGAATCTGGCTGGTTTTGTGGTCAACTTTGTAACTTTATTTCCTTTTGATTATTCACCGTCCTTTTGACTCTCTTAATTGTTGGGGGGTGAATTTATTGTTGGGGGTGGACATAAGGCTCCTAATATGCCTATATAAGGAGCTGGTGGTGAAGGGAATAATCATCTAACATTTTTCTTTGAATCCATGTTTTTCTTTCAATTGTAATTTCCCGTTTTCATTTTGTAATGGCATCGTCAATTTATCTAATGCAAGTTTTTCATTCAAGTTTAGTATTTTAATAAAATTTCTTCTTCTTCAATTTTAATTTTCCTTTTTTTAAACGTTGATACCGTTTAATCGACGTGTGAATTTATTCACACTAACACTTGTGATTTCAATCACACAACGGTGGAGTGTTCATTCTTTTAATAATTTTCTTCTTCTTCAATTCCACCCCCACAAGTCTACATCCCGCTTCCATTGGTATAATAGCATCAATGGAGGGTTAAACTTTTATGGGTTTATCCTAGGGATTTTCATGAGTTTGATTTAATGTTATTTGATGTTCTTAAATTCTTAAATTCTTTCTTTATTTTAAGAGTTTCTTTCTTTGATTTATCTTCTTCTTTGTCTTCACCGACTTTAACGATGACACATTTTGAGTGCTAGTACGATCCAATTCCTTGGAGTGCTCATTTAATTGACCCTCTAAGTGAATTGGTGATTAGCCTTGAAATTGTGTATGGATTAAATCGGAGAATGATATTGATAAATTATTTCATTTAATGGATACCTCTTGAACCAATGAACAGAAAATAAAATGAAAAACAAATACATCCAATCAAGCCCAATAGACAACCTAGGATCAACTCACCTTAATTAGTTGTTTTAATTAAAGTAATTTTATTGGTTTTGTTATTTAAATTAAATAAATATTTCTTCAAATCAATCAACACCATAGTTGGCCACTTTATAGCCAATCCCGCATCTAATCAAAGTGTCTTAAGGTTTCTTCTTCGGTCCCTGTGGATTCGACACCTACATGTACTTCAACGACCGCTTTTACCGGTAGGGTAAATTTGGGCGCAACCAAATTTTGGCGCCGTTGCCGGGGACCCTAGTAAGTTTTCTTAGACACCCACCTTCTATTCTCACCTAACTTCTCTTTTCTCACCTCTATTTCTCTTTTCTTTTCCCCTTTCTATTTTTCTAAAAAAAACAAATCCAAATCCAAATTTCATTAAACTCCAATGGAGTATTATCAACAATTTCCTTTCATAAAATCGGGCTAGAATCGAATAGAAAATCAACATTGGGAATCCCCTCACAAAGGAAATTACTTTGATCAACCTTTAAATGAATACCCCACACCCGATAACATGAATGATCAATGGGATGCTGATTTTTTAAAGGATCAATTTACATACCTCTCAAGAATGATTGAAGAGATCAAACTTAATGATGATGATGATGTAAAAACAACAATCAATCCTAATTATGAAAAAATTATTTAACATTTGTGTGAAAAAATGGTTAAAATGAATTCAGAAGTTTCATCACTGAGATTAGAAATACAAAACATTGAGACTTATGAAGAACCCATTCCCACTCAGGATTTCCTTTTCACATCACTTATAGAAGAATCTTGTCTCCCACATAACTCATGTGAATTTAGTAAAAAACCCACTTTAAAATATTAGAATACAGAGTTGGATAATGAAGATATTTGGTCAGGTAATGCTGAAATTCAAGATAAAGAACATGAAGGAATTGTTAATGAGTATTTAAATCAGGATGAAATTGATTTCAGGAATTCACAAGAGGGAAATTATTTTTCAAGGATTGAATGTCCAGAATATTGCACCAAAAATGATTTTTTAGAATCACCAATCATTGAACCATTGGGAGAGTTAACAAATATCGAGTCTATACCCACTCCCAACATTCAAAAGGAAAATTTTTGTGAGGAATCAAAATTTCAAAAGGAACCAGTTATTTCTAAATTTCATGGATAAGAAACTGTTTTTGATTCAAATTTCCATTCTTCTTTTGTAAATTTTTATCAACCTGAACTCAAAATTTTTCTCCTTTCTTCCCCACTCTTAAATGTGGATAACCAATACCATGAAATTTCAATTTATTATCCTCTTGAAACTAAAAAATTGGGAATGTTTATTGATGTCTTAGGCAATACTAGATATTCAATTCAATCAACCATTTCTAATATTACATTGATTTTACCGCTCATTATAGAACAAAGGATTTCACATGAAACATATTTCAAACAAATAATCAATATAAATCTTGTTGAAGTGGAGAAAGATGCGTTAATTAAAATTTTGAAAGTTGGAATTGGATAAGTTGGGGGGTTCAAGTCGAGCTAACGACGTTAAACAAAAGAGTTGCATGGGAGGCAACCCATGGTTTTCATGTTCTCTAATCATTTTGAATCATTTTTTTTTCATATAATAAATTACCATAAACTGTTGACCTATTCTTCTTTTATGAGTAAGGATGGGTATAAAAAGGGAGCACTGTATTCATCCGTGTCACGCGGTGTGATCCCTAAGTAATACCTTACCCAGAAATTTAAAGAAGACAATGTATCATCAGTTTATTTTATTTATGTTTTTTTAGGTTAAATAAAATTAGACTCTTGACCTATTCTTCTTTTATGAGTATGGATGGGTATGAAAGGTGAGCACCGTATTCATCCGTGTCATGCGGTGTGATCCCTGAGTAATACCTTACCCAGAAATTTAAAAGAAGACAATGTATCATTAGTTTGATTTAAAAAAAACATGCAAATGATGGTACTTGGAATTAAATAAATCATTGTGTTGTTTGTCTTTTCTGCTTTGTCCTTATTTTTATGGTTTAGGAATTATTTTGGGTGATACATGTTCAATCAAGGAGGTGCCTACATCCCCAAAGAGATCAAATGAGTAATTTGGAGCATCATGAACCTCAACTTTAAAAACCAGGTGAATTTGTTCCATGTTTATCATTCTCAATTTCATCTTTGAACTCCTCTCCTACCCACTTATAACTTTTCTTTTCTTTAAACACTGGGGACAGTGTTATTCTAAGTTGGGGGGAGATAAAAAATGATTTTTTTTGTGAATAAAAACATGCATGAAAAGAAAAATTCCATTAACCATAAACATGATAACACACATTGCAAACTCTAAAATTGTATATCAAATAAATTTTGCATGCCATGATTCTTATTTTAATGCAAGTTTAAGTTCATGAGAATAGTTTTTGGAAATTGCGGTTGTCCGATGTGATTTTTAAATGTTTACATTTTCATCCTCTAAATAAAAATGCCACAATGTATGTCTACTAGATCGTGGGTGTAAATTTGCGTTCTTGTGTCCCTTTCATTATAGCATAGGGTTCTGGGGTCACTTTTAGTTTAATTTGAGTATCCAAAAAAACAAAAAAAAAACAAAAAAAAAAACAAAAAAAAGACCACATAGAGTAATGTTTTGTCCAAATGTGTGGCGTCCAGCACTTGGGGATCGTGACTCCATAGTTGTCTTGCCCAGAGTTAGGCTTTATATCTCTATTGTAGAGCATTAAATTGACAATATGTGTGGCATCCGACACTTGGGGATTGTGACTCCATAGTTGTCTTGCCCAGAGTTAGTCTTTTCATATCAATTGTGGTTAAAAAAAATCAAAAAAAAAATAAAAAAAAAAGATACTCATCTTAAGGTTTAATGTGATTCCCACCTAGTGCTTCAATTTTTTCCCCTTGAACAATAAAATGGGCCCTATATCTTTTATGATGCACAACACTTTATCATGCTTAATTGGAATTAGATGAAATGTGGCAGTGAATTTGAACAAAGGAATGGGCTTGGGCTTGAGAGATGCTTATGGACCTAGCTTGTTTTTAATGATTTTGATTGGTTTTCATAATTTTTTTTGGTATTAGATATTTGGGTGAGCAATGTGTATTAAAATGTTTTTGTAAAAGGGGATTTGAATTTCATATTTGTAATTTATTTTGCTCGGGACTAGAAAAACTCAAGTTGGGGGGTGTGATTAGTCACTGAAAGTGGATAATACTAATTGTTAATATCTTTATATTCATTGTTCCAAAGTCCATAAACATTGTTTTTAGTGCATTACATAAATAGAACTTCATTTCTCATCTTAAATGCAATTCATGTTTAAAATGCAAATTTGGGCCCAATCATTCATTTTTTTGTGGACAACATTATATTCATTTTATGAATTTGAAATTTTGTTATATGATTTATCACTTTGTTTGGAACATTTTATCTTTTAGGTCCGATGGATGAATCCCAAAGGAAGATGGAGAATTTTGCACCTGAAGGCAGAAACTTGCTGGAAAAAGCATAATGGGCCTAAGGCCCATCAAACAAATGTGGTGCCCAGAAAACAAGCCCAATGAAGCTCAAATTTATACAGTAGAAATATAAAAATATGAGGATCACTTTATTCAACTGTGGTCGGAGCTAATTCTAATGTTTTCATAATGATAAAGGGATCTGATGTTGAGATTTAAATGGTGGACCCGACATTAATGCACATAACTCCGTCCCACCATTTCGACCATAACTTCCAAACGGCTGAGCCAAATTTACTGAAATTTTGAGATCTTCTCTAAGACACATGGAGGAAGATAGTTTCTATTTATGACACCTTCGTATTCGGCCGTATTTAGTGTCAAACGCACATGTCAAAATGGAGGATGAATCTGGCTGGTTTTGTGGTCAACTTTCTAACTTTAATTTCCTTTTGATTCTTCACCCTCCTTTTGACTCTCTTAATTGTTGGGGGTGAATTTATTGTTGGGGGTGGAAATAAGGCTCCTAATATGCCTATATAAGGAGCTGGTGGTGAAAGGAATAATCATCTAACATTTTTCTTTGAATCCAAGTTTTTCTTTCAATTGTAATTTCCCGCTTTCATTTTGTAATGGCATCGTCAATTTCTCTAATGCAAGTTTTTCATTCATGTTTAGTATTTCAATAAATTTTCTTCTTCTTCACTTTTAATTTTCCTTTTTTTTACACGTTGATACCGTTTAATCTAAGTGTGAATTTATTCACACCAGCACTTGTGATTTCAATCACACAACGGTGGAGTGTTCGTTCTTTTAATAATTTTTTTCTTCAATTCCACCCCCATAAGTCTACATCCCGCTTCCATTGGTATAATAGAATCAATGGAGGGTTAACCTTTTATGGGTTGATCCTAGGGAGTTTCATGAGTTTGATTTAATGTTATTTTATGTTCTTAAATTCTTAAATTCGTTCTTTATTTTAAGAGTTCCTTTCATTGATTTATCTTCTTCTTTGTCTTCACCAACTTTAACGATGACACATTTTGAGTGCTAGTACGGTCCAATTACTCGGAGTGATCATTTAATTGATCCTCTAAGTGAATTGGTGATTAGACTTGAAATTGTGTATGGATTAAATTGGAGAATGATATTGAGGAATTATTTCATTTAATGGATACCTCTTGAACCGATGAATAGAAAATCAAATGAAAAACAAATACATCCAATCAAGCCCAAGAGACAACCTAGGATCAACTCACCTTAATTAGTTGTTTTAATTAAAGTAATTTTATTGGTTTTTTTCTTTAAATTAAATAAATATTTCTTCAAATCAATCAACACCATAGTTGGCCACTTTATAGCCAATCCCGCATCTAATCAAAGTGTCTTAAGGTTTCTTCTTCGGTCCCTATGGATTCGACCCCTACATGTACTTAAATGACCGCTTTTACCGGTAGGGTAAATTTGGGCGCAACCAAATTTTGGCACCGTTGTCGGGGACCCTAGTAAGTTTTCTTAGACACCCACCTTCTATTTTCACCTAACTTATCTTTTCTCACCTCTATTTCTCTTTTCTTTTCCCCTTTCTGTTTTTCTAAAAAAAATCCAAATCCAAATTTCATTAAACTCCAATGGAGTATTATCAACAATTTCCTTTCATAAAATCGGGCTGGAATCAAATAGAAAATCAACATTGGGAATCCCCTCACATAGGAAATTACTTTGATCAACCTTTAAATGAATACCCCACACCCGATAACATGAATGATCAATGAGATGCTGATTTTTTAAAGGATCAATTTCCATACCTCTCAAGGATAATTGAAGAGATCAAACTTAATGATGGTGATGATGTAAAAACAACAATCAATCCTAATTCTGAAAAAATTATTGAACATTTGTGTGAAAAAATGGTTAAAATGAATTCATAAGTTTCATCACTGAGATTAGAAATAAAAAACATTGAGACTTATGAAGAACCCATTCCCACTCAGGATTTCCTTTTCACATCACTTATAGAAGAATATTGTTTCCCACATAACTCATGTGAATTTAGTAAAAAACCCACTTTAAAATCTTGGAATACAGAGTTGGATAATGAATATATTTGGTCAGGTAATGTTTAAATTCAAGATAAAGAACATGAAGGAATTGTTAATGAGTATTTAAATCAGGATGAAATTGATTTCATGAATTCACAAGAGGGAAATTATTTTTCAAGGATTGAATGTCCAGAATATTGCACCAAAAATGATTTTTTAGAATCACCAATCATTGAACCATTGGGAGAGTTAAAAAATATTGAGTCTATACCCACTCCCGACATTCAAAAGGAAAATTTTTGGGAGGAATCAAAATTTCAAAAGGAACCAGTTATTTCTAAATTTCATGGAGAAGAAACTGTTTTTGATTCAAATTTCCATTCTTCTTTTGTAAATTTTTATCAACCTAAACTCAAAATTTTTCTCCTTTCTTCCCCACTCTTTAATGTGGATAACCAATACCATGAAATTTCAATTTATTATCTTCTTGAAACTAAAAAATTGGGAATGTTTATTAATGTCTTAGCCAATACTAGATATTCAATTCAATCAACCATTTCTGATATTACATTGATTTTACCGCTCATTAAAGAACAAAGGATTTCACATGAAACATATTTAAAACAAATAATCAATCTAAATCTTGTTGAAGTGGAGAAAGATGGGTTAATTAAAATTTTGAAAGTTGGAATTGGATAAGTTGGGGGGTTCAAGTCGAGATAACGATGTTAAACAAAAGCGTTGCATGGGAGGCAACCCATGGTTTTCATGTTTTCTAATCATTTTGAATCATTTTTTTTTCATATAATAAATTACCATAAACTGTTGACCTATTCTTCTTTTATGAGTAAGGATGGGTATGAAAAGGGACCACCGTATTCATCCGTGTCACGCAGTGTGATCCCTGAGTAATACCTTACCCAAGAATTTAAAGAAGACAATGTATCATCAGTTTATTTTATTTATGTTTTTGTAGGTTAAAAAAAATTAGACTCTTGACCTGTTCTTCTTTTCTGAGTATGGATGGGTATGAAAGGTGAGCACCGTATTCATTCGGGTCACACGGTGTGATCCCTGAGTAATACCTTACCCAGAAATTTAAAATAAGACAATGTATCATTAGTTTGATTTAAAAAAACATGCAAATGATGGTACTTGGAATTAAATAAATCATTGTGTTGTTTGTTTTTTCTACTTTGTCCTTCTTTTTATGGTTCAGGAACTATTTTGGGTGATACATGTTCAATCAAGGAGGTGCCTATATCCCCAAAGACATTAAAGGATTAATTTGGAGCATCATGAACCTCAACTTTAAAAACGAGGTGAATTTGTTCCATGTTTATCATTCTCAATTTCATATTTGAACTCCTCTCCTACCCACTTCTAACTTTTCTTTTCTTTAAACACCGGGGACAGTGTTATTCTAAGTTGGGGGGAGATAAAAAATGATTTTTTTTTGTGAATAAAAACATGCATGAAAAGAAAAATTCCATTAACCAGAAACATGATAACACACATTGCAAACTCTAAAACTGGATATCAAATAAATTTTCCATGTCATGATTCTGATTTTAATGCAAGTTTAAGTTTATGAGCATAGTTTTTCGAAAGTGCGGTTGTCCGATGTGATTTTTCAATGTTTACATTTTCATTCTCTTAATAAAAATGCCACAATGTATGTATACTAGATCGTGGGTGTAAATTTGTGTTCTTGGGTCCCTTTCATTATAGCATAGGGTTCTGGGGTCACTTTTAGTTTAATTTTAGTATCCAAAAAAAAACAAAAAAAAAAAACAAAAAAAACAAAAAAAAAGACCACATAGAGCAATGTTTTGTCCAAATGTGTGGCGTCCGGCACTTGGGGATCGTGACTCCATAGTTGTCTTGCCCAGAGTTAGGCTTTATATCTCTATTTTATAGCATGAAATTGACAATATGTGTGGCGTCCAACACTTGGGGATCGTGACTCCATAGTTGTCTTGCCCAGAGTTAGTCTTTTCATATCTATTGTGGTTAAAAAAAATAAAAAAAAATAAAAAAAAAAGATACTCATCTTAAGGTTTAATGTGATTCTCACCTAGCGCTTCCATTTTTTCCCCTTAAACAATAAAATGGGCCCCATATCTTTTATGATGCACAACACTTTATCATGCTTAATTGGAATTGGATGAAATGTGGCAATGAATTTGAACAAAGGAATGGGCTTGGGCTTGTGATATGCTTATGGACCTAGCTTGTTTTTAAATATTTTGATTGGTTTTCATAATTTTATTTGGTATTAGATATTTGGGTGAGCAATGTGTATTAAAATGTTTTTGGAAAAGGGGATTTGAATTTCATATTTGTAATTTATTTTGCTCGGGACTAGAAAAACTCAAGTTGGGGGGTGTGATTAGTCACTGAAAGTGGCTAATATAAATTGTTAATATCTTTATATTCATTGTTCCAAAGTCCATAAACATTATTTTTATTGCATTACATAAATAGAACTTTATTTCTCATCTTAAATGCAATTCATGTTTAAAATGAAAATTTGGGCCTAATCATTAATTTGTTTGTGGACAACATTATATTCATTTTATGAATTTGAAATTTTGTTATATGATTTATCACTTTGTTTGGAACATTTTATCTTTTAGGTCCGATGGATGAATCCCAAAGGAAGATGGATAATTTTGCGCCTGAAGGCAGAAACTTGCTGGAAAAAGCATAATGGGCCTAAGGCCCATCAAACAAATGTGGGGCCCAGAAAACAAGCTCAATGAAGCTCAAATTTATACAGTATAGAGATAAAAATATTAGTATCACTTTATTCAACTGTGGTCGGAGCTAATTCTGATGTTTTCATAATGATAAAGGGATCTGAAGTTGAGATTTAAATGGTGGACCCGACATTAATGCACAGAACTCCGTCCCACCATTTCGACCATAACTTCCAAACAGCAAAGCCAAATTTACTGAAATTTTGAGATATTCTCTAAGACACATGGAGGAAGATATGTTCTATTTATGACACCTTAGGATTCGGCCGTATGAAGTGTCAAACGCACACGTCAAAATGGAGGATGAATCTGGATGGTTTTGTGGTCAACTTTGTAACTTTAATTTCCTTTTGATTCTTCACCCTCCTTTTGACTCTCTTAATTGTTGGGGGGTGAATTTATTGTTGGGGGTGGAAATAAGGCTCCTAATATGCCTATATAAGGATCTGGTGGTGAAGGTAATAATCATCTAACATTTTTCTTTGAATCCAAGTTTTTCTTTCAATTGTAATTTCCAACTTTCGTTTTGTAATGGAATCGTCAATTTCTCTAATGAAAGTTTTTCACTAATGTTTAGTATTTTAATAAAATTTCTTCTTCTTCACTTTTAATTTTCCTTTTTTTTTACATGTTGATACCATTTAATCAAAGTGTAAATTTATTCACACTAGCACTTGTTATTTCAATCACACAACGGTGAAGTGTTCGTTCGTTTAATAATTTTCTTCTTCTTCAATTCCACACCCATAAGTCTACATCCCGCTTCCATTGGTATAATAGCATCAATGGAGGGTTAACCTTTTATGGGTTGATCCTAGGGAGTTGCATGAGTTTAATTGAATATTATTTGATGTTCTTAAATTCTTAAATTAGTCCTTTATTTTAAGAGTTCCTTTCTTTGATTTATCTTATTCTTTGTCTTCACCGACTTTAACGATGACACATTTTGAGTGCTAGTATGATCCAATTCCTCAGAGTGCTCATTTAATTGATCCTCTAAGTGAATTGGTGATTAGCCTTGAAATTGTGTATGGATTAAATTGGAGAATGATATTGAGGAATTATTTCATTTAATGGATACCTCTTGAACCGATGAACAGAAAATCAAATGAAAAACAAATACATCCAATCAAGCCCAAGAGACAACCTAGGATCAACTCACCTTAATTAGTTGTTTTAATTAAAGTAATTTTATTGGTTTTGTTCTTTAAATTAAATAAATATTTCTTCAAATCAATCAACACCATAGTTGGCCACTTTATAGCCAATCCCGCATCTAATCAAAGTGTCTTAAGGTTTCTTCTTCGGTCCTTGTAGATTCGAACCCTACATGTACTTCAACGACTGCTTTTACCGGTAGGGTAAATTTTGGCGCAACCAAATTTTGGCGCCGTTTCCGGGGACCCTAGTCAGTTTTCTTAGACACCCACCTTCTATTCTCACCTAACTTCTCTTTTCTCACCTCTATTTCTATTTTCTTTTCCCCTTTCTGTTTTTCTAAAAAAAACAAATCCAAATCCAAATTTCATTAAACTCCAATGGAGTATTATAAAAAATTTCCTTTCATAAAATCGGGGTGGAATCGAATATAAAATCAACATTGGGAATCCCCTCATATAGGAAATTACTTTGATCAACCTTTAAATGAATACCCCACACCCGATAACATGAATGATCAATGGGATGCTGATTTTTTAAAGGATCAATTTCCATACCTCTCAAGGATGATTGAAGAGATCAAACTTAATGATGATGATGATGTACAAACAACAATCAATCATAATTCTGAAAAAATTATTGAACATTTGTGTGAAAAAATGGTTAAAATGAATTCAGAAGTTTCATCACTGAGATTAGAAATACAAAACATTGAGACTTATGAAGAACCCATTCCCACTCAGGATTTCCTTTTCACATCACTTATAGAAGAATCTTGTTTCCCACATAACTCATGTGAATTTAGTAAAAAACCCACTTTAAAATCTTGGAATACAGAGTTGGATAATGAAGATATTTGGTCAGGTAATGTTGAAATTCAAGATAAAGAACATGAAGAAATTGTTAATGAGTATTTAAATCAGGATGAAATTGATTTCATGAATTCACAAGAGGGAAATTATTTTTCAAGGATTGAATGTCCAGAATATTGCACCAAAAATGATTTTTTAGAATCACCAATCATTGAACCACTGGGAGAGTTAACAAATATTGAGTCTATACCCACTCCCGACATTCAAAAGGAAAATTTTTGGGAGGAATCAAAATTTCAAAAGGAACCAGTTATTTCTAAATTTCATGGAGAAGAAACTGTTTTTGATTCAAATTTCCATTCTTCTTTTGAAAATTTGTATCAACCTGAACTCAAAATTTTTCTCCTTTCTTCCCCACTCTTAAATGTGGATAACCAATACCATGAAATTTCAATTTATTATCCTCTTGAAACTAAAAAATTGGGAATGCTTATTGATGTCTTAGGTAATACTAGATATTCAATTCAATCAACCATTTCTGATATTACATTGATTTTACCGCTCATTATAGAACAAAGGATTTCACATGAAACATATTTCAAACAAATAATCAATCTAAATCTTATTGAAGTAGAGAAATATGGGTTAATTAAAATTTTGAAAGTTGTAATTGGATAAGTTGGGGGGTTCAAGTCGAGCTAACAACGTTAAACAAAAGCGTTGCATGGGAGGCAACCCATGGTTTTCATGTTTTCTAATCATTTTGAATCATTTTTTTTCATATAATAAATTACCATAAACTGTTGACCTATTCTTCTTTTATGAGTAAGGATGGGTATGAAAAGGGAGCACCGTATTCATCCGTGTCACGCGGTGTGATCCATGAGTAATACCTTACGCAGGCATTTAAAGAAGACAATGTATCATCAGTTTATTTTATTTATGTTTTTGTAGGTTAAAAAAAATTAGACTCTTGACCTGTTCTTCTTTTATGAGTATGGATGGGTATGAAAGGTGAGCACCGTATTCATCCGTGTCACGCGGTGTGATCTCTGAGTAATACCTTACCCAAAAATTTAAAAGAAGACAATGTATCATTAGTTTGATTTAAAAAAACATGCAAATGATGGTACTTGGAATTAAATAAATCATTGTGTTGTTTGTTTTTTCTGCTTTGTCCTTCTTTTTATGGTTCAGGAACTATTTTGGGTGATACATGTTCAATCAAGAAGGTGCCTACATCCCCAAATAGATCAAAGGAGTAATTTGGAGCATCATGAACCTCAACTTTAAAAACCAGGTGAATTTGTTCCATGTTTATCATTCTAAATTTCATCTTTGAACTCCTCTCCTACCCACTTATAACTTTTATTTTCTTTAAACACAGGGGACAATGTTATTCTAAGTTAGGGGGAGATAAAAAATGATTTTTTTTGTGAATAAAAACATGCATGAAAAGAAAAATTCCATTAACCATAAACATGATAACACACATTGCAAACTCTAAAATTGGATATCAAATAAAATTTGCATGCCATGATTCTGATTTTAATGCAAGTTTAAGTTCATGAGCATAGTTTTTGGAAAGTACGGTTGTCCGATGTGATTTTTCAATGTTTACATTTTCATCCTCTTAATAAAAATGCCACAATGTATGTCTACTAGGTCGTGGGTGTAAATTTACGTTCTTGGGTCCCTTTCATTATAGCATAGGGTTCTGGGGTCACTTTTAGTTTAATTTGAGTATCCAAAAAAAACAAAAAAAAAACAAAAAAAAGACCACATAGAGCAATGTTTTGTCCAAATGCGTGGCGTCCGGCACTTGGGGATCGTGACTCCATAGTTGTCTTTCCCAGAGTTAGGCTTTATATCTCTATTGTAGAGCATGAAATTGACAATATGTGTGGCGTCCGACACTTGGGGATCATGACTCCATAGTTTTCTTGCCCAGAGTTAGTCTTTTCATATCTATTATGGTTAAAAAAAATCAAAAAATAATAATAAAAAGTTACTCATCTTAAGGTTTAATGTGATTCCCACCTAGCGCTTCCATTTTTTCCCCTTGAACAATAAAATGGGCCCCATATCTTTTATGATGCACAACACTTTATCATGCTTAATTGGAATTGGATGAAATGTGGCAATGAATTTCAACAAAGTAATGGGCTTGGGCTTGGGATATGCTTATGGACCTAGCTTGTTTTTAATGATTTTGATTTGTTTTCATAATTTTTTTTGGTATTAGATATTTGGGTGAGCAATGTGTATTAAAATGTTTTTGGAAAAGGGGATTTGAATTTCATATTTGTAATTTATTTTGCTCGGGACTAGAAAAACTCAAGTTGGGGGGTGTGATTAGTCACTGAAAGTGGCTAATATTAATTGTTAATATCTTTATATTCATTTTTCCAAAGTCAATACACATTGTTTTTAGTGCATTACATAAATAGAACATCATTTATCATCTTAAATGCAATTCATGTTTAAAATGAAAATTTGGGCCCAATAATTCATTTGTTTGTGGAAAACATTATATTCATTTTATGAATTTGAAATTTTGGTATATGATTTATCACTTTGTTTGTAACATTTTATCTTTTAGGTCCGATGGATGAATCCCAAAGGAAGATGGTGAATTTTTCACCTGAAGGCAGAAACTTGCTGGAAAAAGCATAATGGGCCTAAGGCCCATCAAACAAATGTGGGGCCCAGAAAACAAGCCCAATGAAGCTCAACATTATACAGTAGAAAGATAACAATATGAGGACCATTTTATTTAACTGTGGTCAGAGCTAATTTTGATGTTTTCATAATGATAAATGGATATGAAGTTAAGATTTAAATGGTGGACCCGACATTAATGCACAAAACTCCATCCCACCATTTTGACCATAACTTCCAAAAAGCTGAGCCAAATTTACTGAACTTTTGAGAGATTCTCGAAGACACATGGAGGAAGATATGTTATATTTATGAAACCTTCAGATTCGGCCGTATGAAGTGTCAAACGCACACGTCAAAATGGAGGATGAATCTGGCTGGTTTTGTGGTCAACTTTGTAACTTTAATTTCCTTTTGATTCTTCACCCTCCTTTTGAATCTCTTAATTGTTGGGGGGTGAATTTATTGTTGGGGGTGGACATAATGCTCCTAATATTCCTATATAAGGAGCTGGTGGTGAAGGGAATAATCATCTAACATATTTCTTTGAATCCAAGTTTTTCTTTCAATTTTAATTTCCCGCTTTCGTTTTGTAATGGCAACGTCAATTTCTCTAATGCAAGTTTTTCATTCATGTTTAGTATTTTAATAAAATTTCTTCTTATTCACTTTTAATTTTCCTTTTTTTTACACGTTGATACCGTTTAATTGAAGTGTGAATTTATTCACACCAGCACTTGTGATTTCAATCACACAACGGTGGAGTGTTCGTTCTTTTAATAATTTTCTTCTTCTTCAATTCCACCCCCATAAGTCTACATCCCACTTCCATTGGTATAATAGCATCAATGGAGGGTTAACCTTTTATGGGTTGATCCTAGGGAGTTTCATGAGTTTGATTGAATGTTATTTGATGTTATGAAATTCTTAAATCCGTTCTTTATTTTAAGAGTTCCTTTCTTTGATTTATCTTCTTCTTTGTCTTCACCGACTTTAACGATGACACATTTTGAGTGCTAGTACGATCCAATTCCTTGGAGTGCTCATTTAATTGATCCTATAAGTGAATTGGTTATTATCCTACAAATTTTGTATGGATTAAATCGGAGAATGATATTGAGGAATTATTTCATTTAATGGATACCTCTTGAACCGATGAACAGAAAATAAAATGAAAAAAAATACATCCAATCAAGCCCAAGAGACAACCTAGGATCAACTCACCTTAATTAGTTTTTTTAATTAAAGTAATTTTATTGGTTTTGTTCTTTAAATTAAATAAATATTTCTTCAAATCAATCAACACCATAGTTGGCCACTTTATAGCCAATCCCGCATCTAATCAAAGTGTCTTAAGGTTTCTTCTTCGGTCCCTGTGGATTCGACCCCTACATGTACTTCAACGACCGCTTTTACCGGTAGGGTAAATTTGGGCGCAACCAAATTTTGGAGCCTTTGCTGAGGACCCTAGTAAGTTTTCTTAGACACCCACCTTCTATTCTCACCTAACATCTCTTTTCTCACCTCTATTTCTCTTTTATTTTCCCCTTTCTATTTTTCTAAAAAAAACAAATCCAAATCCAAATTTCATTAAACTCCAATGGAGTATTATCAACAATTTCCTTTCATAAAATCGGGCTGGAATCGAATAGAAAATCAACATTGGGAATCCCCTCACATAGGAAATTACTTTGATCAACCTTTAAATGAATACCCCACACCCGATAACATGAATGATCAATGGGATGCTGATTTTTTAAAGGATAAATTTCCATACCTCTCAAGGATGATTGAAGAGATCAAACTTAATGATGATGATGATGTACAAACAACAATCAATCCTAATTCTGAAAAAATTATTAAACATTTGTGTGAAAAAATGGTTAAAATGAATTCAGAAGTTTCATCACTGAGATTAGAAATACAAAACATTGAGACTTATGAAGAACTCATTCCCACTCAGGATTTCCTTTTCACATCACTTATAGAAGAATCTTGTTTCCCACATAACTCATTTAAATTTAGTAAAAAACCCACTTTAAAATCTTAGAATACAGAGTTGGATAATGAAGAGATTTGGTCAGGTAATGTTGAAATTCAAGATAAATAACATGAAGGAATTGTTAATGAGTATTTAAATCAGGATGAAATTGATTTCATGAATTTACAAGAGGCAAATTATTTTTCAAGGATTGAATGTCCAGAATATTGCACCAAAAATGATTTTTTAGAATCACCAATCATTGAACCATTGGGAGAGTTAACAAATATTGAGTCTATACCCACTCCCGACATTCAAAAGGAAAATTTTTGGGAGGAATCAAAATTTCAAAAGGAACCAGTTATTTCTAAATTTCATGGAGAAGAAACTGTTTTTGATTCAAATTTCCATTCTTCTTTTGTAAATTTTTATCAACCTGAACTCAAAATTTTTCTCCTTTCTTCCCCACTCTTAAATGTGGATAACCAATACCATGAAATTTTAATTTATTATCCTCTTGAAACTAAAAAATTGGGAATGTTTATTGATGTTTTAGGCAATACTAGATATTCAATTCAATCAACCATTTCTGATATTACATTGATTTTACCGGTCATTATAGAACAAAGGATTTCACATGAAACATATCTCAAACAAATAATCAATCTAAATCTTGTTGAAGTGGAGAAATATGGGTTAATTAAAATTTTGAAAGTTGGAATTGGATAAGTTGGGGGGTTCAAGTCGAGCTAACGACGTTAAACAAAAGCGTTGCATGGGAGGCAACCCATGGTTTTCATGTTTTCTAATTATTTTGAATCATTTTTTTTCATATAATAAATTACCATAAACTGTTGACCTATTCTTCTTTTATGAGTAAGGATGGGTATGAAAAGGGAGCACCGTATTCATCCGTGTCACGCGGTGTGATCCCTGAGTAATACCTTACCCATAAATTTAAAGAAGACAATGTATCATCAGTTTATTTTATTTATTTTTTTGTAGGTTAAAAAAAATTAGACTCTTGACCTATTCTTCTTTTATGAGTATGGATGGGTATGAAAGGTGAGCACCGTATTCATCCGTGTCATGCGGTGTGAACCCTGAGTAATACCTTACCCAGAAATTTAAAAGAAGAAAATGTATCATTAGTTTGATTTAATAAAAACATGCAAATGATGGTACTTGGAATTAATTAAATCATTTTGTTGTTTGTTTTTTCTGCTTTGTCCTTCTTTTTATGGTTCAGGAACTATTTTGGGTGATACATGTTCAATCAAGGAGGTGCCTACATCCCCAAAGAGATCAAAGGAGTAATTTGGAGCATCATGAACCTCAACTTTAAAAACCAGGTGAATTTGTTCCATGTTTATCATTCTCAATTTCATCTTTGAACTCCTCTCCTACCCACTTCTAACTTTTCTTTTCTTTAAACACTGGGGACAATGTTATTCTAAGTTGGGGGGAGATAAATAATGATTTTTTTTGTGAATAAAAACATGCATGAAAAGAAAAATTCCATTAACTATAAACATGATAACACACATTGCAAACTCTAAAATTGGATATCAAATAAATTTTTCATGCCATGATTCTGATTTTAATGCAAGTTTAAGTTCATGAGCATAGTTTTTGGAAAGTGTGGTTGTTCGATGTGATTTTTCAATGTTTACATTTTCATCCTCTTAATAAAAATGCCACAATGTATGTCTACTAGATCGTGGGTGTAAATTTGCATTCTTGGGTCCCTTTCATTATAGCATAGGGTTCTGGGGTCACTTTTAGTTTAATTTGAGTATCCAAAAAAACAAAAAAAAACAAAAAAAAAGGCCACATAGAGCAATGTTTTGTCCAAATGCGTGGCGTCCGTCACTTGGGGATCGTGACTCCATTGTTGTCTTGCCCAGAGTTAGGCTTTATATCTCTATTGTAGAGCATGAAATTGACAATATGTGTGGCGTCCGACACTTGGGGATCATGACTCCACAGTTGTCTTGCCTAGAGTTAGTCTTTTCATATCTATTGGGGTTAAAAAAATAAAAAAAAATAAAAAAAAGATACTCATCTTAAGGTTTAATGTGATTCCCACCTAGCGCTTCCATTTTTTCCCCTTGAACAATAAAATAGTCCACATATCTTTTATGATGCACAACACTTTATCATGCTTAATTGGAATCGGATGAAATGTGGCAATGAATTTGAACAAAGGAATGGGCTTGGGCTTGGGATATGATTATGGACCTAGCTTTTTTTTAATGATTTCATTGGTTTTCATAATTTTTTTTGGTATTAGATATTTGGGTGAGCAATGTGTATTAAAATGTTTTTGGAAAAGGGGATTTGAATTTCATATTTGTAATTTATTTTGCTCGGGACTATAAAAACTCAAGTTGGGGGGTGTGATTAGTCACTGAAAGTGGCTAATATTAATTGTTAATATCTTTATATTCATTGTTCCAAAGTCCATAAACATTGTTTTTAGTGCATTACATAAATAGAACTTTATTTCTCATCTTAAATGCAATTCATGTTTAAAATGAAAATTTGGGCCCAATCATTCATTGGTTTGTGGACACCATTATATTCATTTTATGAATTTTAAATTTCTTTATATGATTGATCACTTTGTTTGGAACATTTTATCCTTTAGGTCCGATGGATGAATCCCAAAGGAAGATGGAGAATTTTGCTCCTGAATGCAGAAACTTTATGGAAAAAGCATAATGGGCCTAAGGCCCATCAAACAAATGTGGGGCCCATAAAACAAGCCCAATGAAGCTCAACTTTATACAGTAGAAAGATAATAATATTATGATCATTTTATTCAACTGTGGCTGGAGCTAATTCTGATGTTTTCATAATGATAAAGGGATCTGAAGTTTAGATTTAAATAGTGGACCCGACATTAATGTACAGAAATACGTCCCACCATTTTGACCATAACTTTCAAAAGGCTAAGCCAAATTTCCTGAAATTTTGAGAGATTCTCTAAGACACATTGATGAAGATATGTTCTATTTATGACACCTTCGTATTCGGCCGTATGTAGTGTCAAACGCACACGTCAAAATGGAGGATGAATCTGGATGGTTTTGTGGTCAACTTTGTAACTTTAATTTCCTTTTGATTCTTCACCCTCCTTTTGACTCTCTTAATCGTTGGGGGGTGAATTTATTTTTGGGGGTGGACATAAGGCTCCTAATATTCCTATATAAGGATCTGGTGGTGAAGGGAATAATCATCTAACATTTTTCTTTGAATCCAAGTTTTTCTTTCAATTGTAATTTCCCGCTTTCGTTTTGTAATGGCATCATCAATTTCTCTAATGTAAGCTTTTCATTCATGTGTAGTATTTTAATAAAATTTATTCTTCTTCACTTTTAATTTTTCTTTTTTTTACACGTTGATACCGTTTAATCAAAGTGTGAATTTATTCACACCAGCACTTGTGATTTCAATCACACAACGGTGGAGTGTTCGTTCTTTTAATAATTTTCTTCTTCTTCAATTCCACCCCCATAAGTCTACATCCTGCTTCCATTGGTATAATAGCATCAATGGAGGGATAACCTCTTAAGGGTTGATCCAAGGGAGTAGCAAGGTCAGGGATTGAATGTTATTTCATGTACTTAATATTTAAATCTATTCATTATTTTAGGATTTCCATTTGATGAGTTACATTCTTTCTCATCTTTGCCAACTTTAATGATGACACATTTTGAGTGCTAGTACGATCTATTTCCTTTGAGTGCTCATTAAAGTGATCCTCAAATTGAATTGGTGATTAGCCTTGGAATTGTGTAGGGATTAAATTGGTGAATGATTTGGAAGAATTATCTCATTGTTTGGATATGTCTTGAATTAATGACATGAAATTTTCTAAGAAAAGAAATTCATCCAATCCACCCCAAGCAAAACCCTAAGATCAACCCACCATCAATAATTGTTTATTTCACATCATTTTTTATTATATGTTATTTAAATTATATATTTAGTTCCCCAATTAAAATCTACCTCAAAGTTGGCTACTTCATAGCCAATCCATCAACAAATCACAGTGTCTCAAGGTTTCTTCTTCAGTCCCTGTGGATTCGATCCCTACTTGTACTTCAACGACCGCTTTTACCAGTAGGGTAAATTTGGGCGCAAACAGTAGGCTCATGGTTTCTCAAACCATACAGACAAACCATGTGACTTGCTCAAAATTTTAATTTTTTAAATTACACCTCTACCGCTGTCAAATTATAACCCCTTTATCATCCTAGATTCTCATTCGAATGATCTAGAAGCATATTACAACCATTTATTTCTTCTCCTCAACTTCTTGGGTAATCTTCCATTGATTCAAGTGAAATCCTTCAAGGTAACTCTTGATTATTCTTCATCCCCCCTCTTCCTCTAGTTTTTTATTCTTCCATGGACTAGTCATCTTCTTTCCATATTTTTTCATGGTGGTGAAACTCATGACTAATTATGGGTTTAAAAGTGAATTTATAGATTATTTAGGTTTATAACGACCCCTCTCTCTCTCAACTCTAGTGGCATTTGAAGAAGAAAATAAAGTTACATTAACATTGAGGTATGTGCCTTTACATAATTAATCTTTCCCTTGGCACACCCTCAGTACTAGAATTTTCTATGGTTCCTCTTAATATATTATGGTTAAAATTAATTATTGAGGACTATTTATATTTTTCCCTTGTGTTTATTGGTTATATTCTAGATAGAGTGAGGGTATTCCATTGATTTCACTTGTTGTTTGTTCTAAAACTAGTTTTACACCTATAATGTGTTTGATTAAATGATTTAATGAGTATTTTATTTCAAAATGGATTTTAAAATGATTTTATTAAATGTAATTGTCTTTTAAATTATTCTCTTTATTTTTAAGCCTTTTATTCATGAAAAGGTTTGGTTTTTATTGGAGTTGATTCCCTAGAACCAACTAATTTGTAATTTCAATTACTACTATATTCATTATTTTGAATATTAATAAATTTATTATTACATCATGATTGTTCTTATGTATGAAATTGAGTGTGATAATGTCCTTATATTACTTATAACATATAAAGGACATAATTGATCCCTCTATGATGATATCCTTGAACAACTTTGACAATATTCTTAAATACAAGTTTCATGTACAGATGATATCATCTAAAAAACACAGATAATACAAACTATTAGGGCTAGGAGGCTCATGAGAAATTAAGACTTATTCTTATGAAGTTTATACTTGGTAATATCCAAATAGGAAGTTATTAGAATAGACCCACCTATATTAATTCAACATGTTATATGTATTATTGGATATCCCTATCTATGAGTGTGAGTATTGGTATTTAAACTTGAAATTATTATTAATTCATATCATGAGTAATTTACTTTGATGTACTATTTAAAACCATGAATCCATGTGTTCATGGTGATATATGATATTTTTGGTATGTCACTATTAATATGAACTTAATGAATAAGTCAAGAAAGGATTTGTCCATTCCAAGTTTTATAGAAGTTGATATCTCATCCCTTTGGGAATGAAACTTCCTAATTAAGTCCACGACCATGATAGTTTTATTAGTGAGTTTATTTATTGAAATTAAAATAATGATATATCATTCATATAGGTTAATGAGATAGGTAATGAAACCTTATTTATTAAATATTGAGAAAAAGGGATTATATTACATAGTGAGAACTCATAATAGGTTTTTGTCATTATTGTGACATCAAATCCTTTCTCAATGGGTTCCTTGGCAAGTTTTTATATTCTAATTTTGTACTTAAGATAAGTGTTCCCTAATTACATTGAGAAAGGGTCTTAGAGGGTCACACACTATATGTATCCAGAACCCCGGTAAAATTATATATGAATTTAATATTAGAATAGAAATTATTATTACATTCTATGAAATGATATTATTCAAGTTATGTTGATCACATAAATTATTTATCTATGGATAATGAAGTGATATTTATTTATTTAATTAAATATTAATTATTCAAGGTTTGATAAATATCTAGGAGAATTAATGGACCAAGTTAAGATTCTAGGTATAAATGATATTTTTAGAGGATGTGATTCATATTTATTATTCATTATAAATAAACTCCAAGGCCTCCTTTAAGAGGTATCTTGGGTATTGATTTACAAGATCCTTCATTTTAATATGGTATCAAAGAGGTTTCCCCAACACTATCCCTACCTCTATTATATTTTTTTATATATCTAGGTTTCCCCAAGGATTTATTCCCCACAAGGGGGTGGTAGGCCCAAGCCGCTTAGCCATCACAACCCCTTACCAGCACCTCTAGACAATGTTAACCCCTACCATTCCATGTCACCCTCCCCTTATACAAATGAGTGCATACTCTTCTAATACACCATACCTTATTGGATATTTTAATCCACAGGACTTGAAAATATTCACCATCCTCACTATTTTCAATGATGAGGTTGATGATTCTGGTCATTGATTGAAGCTGGGGACTGAGGATCACATAACAACAATCCATCTCCTTTGTTAATCACTTCACCAAATAAAAATTATTGATAAACTTGACATATTTCCCCATAATATTCATCTTCATATTCATCCATAATATTCTCCCACACCAACTTATCCCTAAAAACTTTTGACTATCATAGGTGGTTTATTCCCTTCGCTCAAGTACTGTGAGCCCAAGGCCCCCCCTCTTCCTTTGTGTTCTACCCTCATGGTAGTGTCTCTATGAACACCATCTAGTGATATATTTACCATTTCTATACACCCCCTCTATATGATTTATTTATTATTTTTTGATCCCCATGCCTCATTCTACCAAATTCCTTTCCTCTCGGATGTATCACCCTTTCTGTGTAGGTCTCATTGTTCAATCTCATTGTCCAAACCCTCATATTCCCATCTTGTATCCCCATATGATCATCTCAATACAATAATTAATTCCTTTCCAACATACCACTTTGTTTTAAGTCTATTATTAATAAAAATATAACCAGTTACCTATCACATGTTATTCTATCACTTCTAGATTCTCTTGATTTAAATATTCAAGATGAGGCACGAACCAACTATTTCTGTTGATGTATTATTTTTCTTATTATTTCTATTGGTTATAGATGAGTGGAACTATTCCTTGGTTAACATGTCTTTTTCATTAGTATCATTCATCTACATCATCTTTAGGAGACACATCCATATATAATGATATCTTCTTCTATTTTCTTTTATTTTATAATCAATATGGCTTAGGGGGGGTTTAGAGGATGTGATTCCCACATAAAAAATAGGTGTTTTTTATCATTATTATTAATTATAAATAAACACAAAGGACTCCCTTAAGAGTTATCTTGCGTTTTGGGTTACAGGATCCTCCATTTTAAAAAATATATTAAATATAATTTAAATAAATAAATATTAATTTATTTATTTAAGAAATGATATTTATTTACTTGTAAGTTATGAATTCATAAAGATAATAATAATAATAATAATAATAATAATAATAATAATCAATTTGGGTTTTAATAAGGATTAATTGAAAAGTAAAGATCCTATGTGTAATTATTTATTATCTGACATATCTTTATAAACCAAGTTATTTCATTTTCTATTAAGATATTATCATTGTGCATAATAATGATACTTAGATAATTATCTCAACCCTAGAGAGAACATTTTCAACAACAATTTCAAGAATAGAGATCTTTGATAGTCTTTATCTCTCTCAAGTCCCTAAGAGAACTAAAATAATATTTCAAGTCTTGAAGGAGTTTCTAGTGTGATAAATGAAAAATGATTCAAGAAATGAGAATCATCCTTGCTAACACCCAATTATTCTATGATGAAGTTTCAATTTTTGTAGAGAATGTGTGGATCACTACCTGAGGGATTCAAGTTTGGATCCTACAACACCACAACAACAAGAAAAGAATAGTTAACTGATTCAACAAAGAAGAAAGAAATCAAGATAAAGGGTTATTCTTGTTATATAAATTAATTATATATTATATGTGAATGAACCTATCTTATTTGTTTTGGGATTCCTTCATTAGGTTCTATAGTTTTATCTGTAATACATGATGATTTTTCATTATAGATTATGGATTATTCATTGAATCTGATAAAAATCTATCATTGGGGATGATCCCAACAAGATTCCACTATGCTTAGAACCATTAATTGGAATTAAAGTTCTCACATATTAATTTATAATTATTTATTAATCATTGATCAAAATATGTATTTTTTATTAGTACTCATTTCTAGTTTGTTTGTTCTTTAATCCAAAAGTAGATTTAATGACTTCATTCACCTTCATATGAACAAATAAAGAACATGTAAAGAATTTTCAAAGATCACATCTAGTAGAAATAGATATTCTTGTCTCCTAACATAGATACATAACATGTAACTCAAAAGTTCATGTTTTGTAATCTAGTAAACTATGAAAGGATTCACTATATAAATTGTAGAAAATTGTTTGGGTGTAATGACACATTGTGTATTAATTACACACTGCTTGAAAACTACTATAAGACACATGTTTTGATGGGGTTACACATCATGTAGTAGTGTATAAATCATGTAAACCTACATAGTTCACTGATGAAATATTTGAAAATTTTGTGGTGAAAGTACACTACATGTATTTATTACATGCTATATAGGGGGGAAACTATGTAACATGATCCAACATAATTATATATCATGTAGTTCACATAAATTCTGTGTAATGTATTAATTTTTTCATGAAATACATGAAACACCATCTAAGTGTGTGATGTGGGATGGGATAGAAAGAATTACAAGTCATGTAATTCATACCAGGTAATGAAACAAACAAAGTTTCCTAACATGTCATGTAAGTTAAAGAAACAAAAATAAAAAATAGTTTCAACATTAAACTGAACTGCACAGTGCATAGCTAGATTATACATCATGTGATAGTGTCTTAATAATGCATTGATTACACTCAATTATAAGCTGGTCTTATGTGAAATAAATGATGAATTAATAATTTTCTACATGTACTTCCTTTACACGCTATGTTTACTATTCTTACACATCATGTACTTCACAATTAAAAACAATATTACACACTATATACATTAAATCATTCCAAGTTGTTAGACACATTGTGAAAACTACATGTTTTGACCCACAAATCTATACACCATGTAAGTATTTGAAACACCATGTATGCTTAAATGTCATGTAAAGTACACTATATAAGACCCATAGTATAAACATAGTAGATCATGATAGTAATTTGAAGAATTAATTTTTGATCTAATAGAATTTATTTGGGTTTGTAACATTTTTTAAAGTTTAGGGTGGGTGAAAGTTCATTTAGAAACTGTGAATCTTTAGTGCTTGGAAGGTTTATTCAGAAGGTGTTCTTACAATGAGTCTTAGTTGTTTTTGTTTAGTAGAAGCTCATGTGTGATAGGGGACTTTTTTTGTCCTAGAGTGATGTGAATAGTGCACTAGAAGTTGATGATCAACTCAAAGTTGTCTATCAGATACTATCGGTGCTTCTTGTTGGAAAAAATATCAAATATAAAATTAAGAGGTTGGTGAGACTAGATGAATGGTTGGGACCCCCTATATAAGTGTGAGTGGAAACAATAGCTAAAATTTCCGGCGATTACTTATTTATAGTGACCCACATGGATGTTAATTCATGAGTTGTAATCTTTGTACTTTTGGATAAATAATATTAAAATGTTCTCCTGTGGATGTTGGATGAAAATCCAAACCAAATAAAAACCTGTTTTTTCAAATCTATTTATTTTATTCTTATTATTCTTGTATGAATGTATGTTTTTGATCATGTTGACTTAGTGTGGTGATTTTGGGGGTGTATAACATCCTATTTTATGGTGTACATTTTCCAAGAGGAAGGTGTTGTTTTTTTGTATAGAACTTCTAGAGTTCATATATATGGTTGACAGAGATATTTTTCCTTTCTTCTAGAGAAGTTGACTTCCAAGGATTTCACTAGTTTTTAATTTCTCCATCAAGGGGTATCTGAGCAAAGTTCCAAGATCAAAAATTTCACAACATAATAAGGTATATTCTCTTTACGTATCTCAATGTTTTTTTTGATTTATTGGGAGTTACTAAAATAGAAGGATTTCATTAGTAGAAGGTAGGTCAGGGTGGTTTGGTTTTATGGAACATATTTTGGCTTATGGAGGTTTCAGATATAATTTTTTCTCATCCAAAAGGATATTTAAGTTCAATTGATTAGAACCAAGCCAGAGAATATGTAAAATGTTGAATGAGAATGGTTGGATAATAAATATTTATGTTTTATATAGATTCTTTTTTCAAGTAACCAAGGTCACATAAATAGACAAAACATATACTTCGGAAGTATCACCAATTGAAAGATTTTTCTCAAAGGGGTGTGGTCACAGCTATTAGAGTTTCCACAGAATATTTGGTGTCTTATAACCAAATAATTTATACTTTTTATTACCTATATATTCATGGTTTTTATTATTAATAAATATATTATCACGTCATTATTATTCTTCTATGTGACATTGAGTGTGATAATTTCCTTAGAGTACTTTCCACATCTAAAGGGAATATTTGTTGCCTGTTATGATGAGATCCTTGAAGTGTTTTGATGGTACTCTTAAATGAATGTTATATGGATGAGTGATGTCATGTTATGGGACATGGATGATATAGTCTATTAGGGGTAGGAGGCTCATAAGACATTGATTATTTTTCTTATGAATTTCATCCTTGGTAATCTCCAATATAGGAGGTTATGAGAACATACCCATTTATTGAAATTTCACATGTTATATGTGTCATGGGATATTCCTAAATGTGAGTGTATGTATTGGTCCTTAAACTTTATATTATTATTATTTCATATCCTGACTTGTAAAATTTTATTTATTGTAGAAAACTATGATGTTATATGTTCATGGTGAAGTAGGATAAATTGGGTGTGTCATGGTTGATATAAAATTAATGAATAAGTCGAGAAAGGATTTTTTTCTTCCAAGTTTAATGAAAGTTGATATATCAGTCCTTTGATGAGAATGAAACTTCATAATTAAGTCCATGACCATGATAGTTTTATCAGTGAGTTCATTTCCATAAATTCAAAGAAAGATATATCAAGCGTATAGGTTGAGGACACAAGTAATGTAATCTGATTAATGATATATCAATAAAAAAAAATATATTACATAATGAGCACTCATAGAAGGTTATTATCATTTTTGTGACATTAAATCCTTTCTTTATAAGTTTCTTGATGTGTTTCTAGATACTAATCTTGGACTTTAGGAAAGTTTGGTCTATTTTCCCTAAGAATGGGGTATATATGGTCTCACACTAAATGTATTCATAACCTCAATTAAATTTTATATAAATTTAATATTAAAATATATATTATTCTCACATTTTGAGAAATATTATTATTTATGTTATTTTGATTTCATAAATTATGTATCGATGAATAATGCAGAGATATTTATTTATTAAAAATAAATATTCATTATTTAAGGTTTAATAAATATCAAGGAAGATTGGCTGAATGAGTTAAGGGTCTAGGTGGACATGACATATTAAATATCATTTAAATAAATATTAATTAATTAATAAAAGATATGATATTTTCTTATTCATGAGTTATGAAAATTTCAAGGAAATAATAATGATATTATTATTATTATTAAATTTGGGGATCACTAAGGATTAATAGAGTGGTAAAGGATCCATGCACAATTATTTATTATCAAGCCTAGGTTTATAAACCTAGTTATATCATTTTATAGTAAGAGACCATGTTGTACATAATGAATTATCTTGAATATTTTTCTCAACCCTAGATAGAACACTCTCAATAATTATCTTAATAATTGAGATCTTTGATCCTCCCCCTCTTAAGTTCTTGATAGAACCAAAATAATCCTTCAAGACTCAAATTAGTTCCTAGTATAATCAACTATGAATGATTAAAGTAGAGAGAATAATCCTTTATAGAACCCAAAAATTCTAAAATGATGTTTAGAGGTTCATGGAGAAAGTATGGATAACTATTAAAGAGATTCTAGTTTTTATATTAGAATGCAATGACAATGAAATAAGAACAGCCAGACGATTCGGAAACAAAGAAATAAATAAAGATAAAAGTAATTCTTGTTTTATAAATTAATTATAAATTTTATGTGAATGATCCTCTATTTTTGTTTTTTAGATTATTTCATCAAGTTTTATCAAGTTTGATCATAATACATGATGATTTTTTGGTATTTTCTTATAAATTATCTTTTGAATTTGATGATAATATATCATAGGGCATGATCCTGAACAAATTTTGTTTTGGAAAGAACCTTCAGTTCTGTTATGTGATTATTTGAAATGTTGTAGTATCTATTATTGAGCACTTGATTTAGTAAGTTGTTAGGATTATTTATATGATTACTTTATGTTTTATGTGCTATGAAAATTGATTATTGATGAATTTCAAATAGGAAACTTGGTTATTTATTTTCATAATTTGGATGAGTTCTAAAATAGTTTAGATTACTACAATGGTTATTCCCCTTAGTTCATAGTATTACATTAAATAAAGGATTTTCAACTGGTGAATCTATGAGGGTAATTCAGGTTTGAGTTTTTGTTTGGTTCACATAGTTCGACTAAGTTTTCTATTAGTGAAGTCCATAATTACCCCTTTTTATATTTACATGTCCTAATGGTTAGAGTCCATGTGATGTATTTTTGAGATATGTATTGACTCATGATTAAACCTGATGTTTAAATTATGATGCTCTTGGTTATGTTTTACAAATTTTTATGTTCTCATTCATTTCTAATTTTTTTTCCATTTTATCAGAACCAAAGAGATATGAAATGGATTTCCAAATTCAGGTTTTAGGAAAAAAACATGTATTTTCTTATAAAGGGTGTTTTCAAAATCTTATTTTCAAACTAATGCTAACAATTTTCATTATGAAAGATATTATATATATTTATGGTGTTATTCTTTTGGGGTATTTCCTAACATCATACATACATCCATTGAGTGTATGTAGACTTTGTTTTATCCAACTTAGGTAAAGGGAAAGGGGTCACATTGTTTGGTAGTTCTTCTTGATGTCTTTTTCATTCTCAATGACGTGGAGATTGGTGGTGATCATAGATTATGGGTGTTGACTCAGTGTGGAGTGTTTTGGGGATCCTCCAGTGGTGGTTTTGTATATCTATGTATCGACCACACTAACCATTTCTTTATCTTGGAAGTAATGTATATATATATATATTGTGGTTGTTTATCACTATATATTTGGTTTATAAATTGATGTTTGTATTTTTAGTTATTTTGTTGTGTTATACTATATTTGGTTGATTTATATTTTTGATGCTGCTTATTTATGTGCATGTATGTCCAATGTATGAATATGTCATGTCATATTTTCAAGTGGAGTTTGTGCTGTGGTTTATGTGACTTCCAGGGTGAAATCATTCCCAATGGTTTTATTTCATAATATTGGGTCTTGTTTCTATCTTGTGGTGATCGGGAATGTGATTTGGGATTTGCAGCGAGTCGGGTTATGTGACATGAAAGGTTAACCTGATATGGTTCATTACATTGGGTAAAATCAAACTCATTTTCTTATTTTTTAATTAATATATTTCATTTGATACCTTAAATGCTTGATTCCATCCTATAGTGATCAAGAAAATTCTTTGGGCCATGTGGTGTACTAATTCGGGTGACATGGAAGGTTGAACCAGACCTGTTCATTACACTAGGTCAAATTTAACTCTTTTTCTTCTTGTTTGAGTCATAGATTGACTTGCTTTATCGTGATGCTCATCCAATGAGTTGATATCAGAATCACCATCCTTTGGAGGATTTTTTGATTCTCCTAAATCAATATTTCTCTCTTATTCTTTACAATTCCTTAAGGACAAAATTTACATAATTTTGTTTAGATTTATATTGAACTATTTTTAAATCACTACTTTCAAAAATCTTGTTGAGGATTTTATTGAAATATTTATAAGATTAACTATTTTATTATTTTCCTAAAAATACTCATTCATCCACTAAATCACAATATTTTCTTGTATTTATATCTTAATTATGAATAAACCATTTACTTCTGAAATCATTGAGATGTTTCAAATAGATATTATTGTAATACCACATTTCATATAACATTTTCTCTTCTTTGGGACTAATTAATGATCAATTTTTAGTATACACAACCACTTGCATAGGATCTTTTCAATAGTAACAAGAGATTAAAATTTTAATCAACAATTTTTGGCCATGTTATTTACCTAAAATTATTTATTTTCACAACTATATTATATTTTCAAATCCTTATCATTGAAACTTCATGCTTTATTACCTATTTATATAGATAATTTTCAACTTTAATAGATGTGTATTTAGTTCCATTATTTAAACGTATGAACATTATTATTCTTCTAGTTTTATTCTCTACTCTTCTTTGAAATATTTTGATTTTGTCCAACATTATGTTAAACTATATCCTTACCCTATGTGATGAACATAGGATGCCACGTATGATAAGAGTTAGAAGAAAAAACACCAAAATCCTCAACACATGATGTTAAACTGTAACATTACCTCATATAAACCTGGGATTCCTCATATGAAAAATATGGGAAGACCAAAACCAACATCCTCAGTACACAATGTTAAAATATTGAATCACATCATATAAACCTAGGATTCCTCATATGATAAATATGGGATTACCAAAAACAATATCCTTATCACATGATGTTAAACGATATCCCTACCCAATGTGATGAACTTAGGATGCCTTATATGACAAATATGGGATAACCAAATCCAAAATCTATAGAACGCGATGTTAAACTGTAGTCTTACCCTATGTGATGAACATATGATGCCTATTATGAAAAGTGTAAGAAGAAAAAACACAAATTTCCTCAGCACATGATGTTATACTACAGCCTTACCCAGTATAAACTTGGGATGCCTTGTATAAAAGATATGGGATGACCAAAACCAATATCCTCAACACACAACATTAAACCATATCCATACCCTATGTGATGAACATAAGATGCCTCATTTAAAAATTATGGGATGATCCATCAACCTCCCCAAAAAGGACACTACCTTTTATCATTAGTACCCTACCAAGACATGTTCAAGAACTATATATAAATTGATTCCCATTTCCATGGGATAGATAGAAATGCCTATATATTTTTTTGGGTCCATCCCCACCACTAACTCATTTTGGGTCTTTCCCCTCTAGGTTAGGCTTGATCCTTTCCTACTGAAATGATTATACAGTGTATTAGTGCACATGAAGAGATAGCTCATGGGGCACTCAACATTTCCCTAAGACATTCCCCTATTATATTTTCACATTTCATGATTCCTTATATTTGGATCCTCATCATCCCCTCAATATGAATAGGCCTCCTGACAGCAATGGTTCCTGGACACACTGGATCACTTACCGTATTGGGAACATTCCTTGAAGTATCCATAGTAAAAAATACCATTTACCATGTCTTAAACAAGGTAAGTAGTTGATCCTACATTTTTTCTCCCCATCCTTAACTGGTTCAGGTGTGAAAAATATGTTTCAAACATGGTTAGTAGTTGTTTCCAACCCATTTTTCATCCCCTTTTCACCATCCAAGTCTTAGAAATCAAGGTTTTCCCTCACTTTCATTTCCATTTTCTTTGGTGGTAATCCTAACACCCTATGTATCATTTTCCTACACACATGCGCATAGTGAATAAATAATATGACACCATTTGGGAAGTCCCCATGTCATACACTTTTCCCCTTATTGTGTTCTCCCATGAAAACAATGGAAACACTATATAGCTCTTGGTTTCTAACATCAATCATGTCTCATATTGATTTATTATTCAAGGAGTAATTTCCCTAAGTAAGTTAGAGAAGTGTAGGTTCTCTTTTATAGAGCATAAAATCTTTGGTCTGAAATATATGAACTTAAACTAGGAGTCCAAATCTAAGAATTGTGGCCTTAAAGTATGTGTGATTTCTCTTAAAAATGTTTTTTGTGGAATCAAGCCTCCTTGAACCTCAATTCACATCAAGTTACCCATCCTATATTCCAAAAAAAACTCTTTTTATAAACTCCCATTGGTCCAATAATTATGACCTTAATCTATTTTCAACCCATGGTCTAAGCATTATGACCTTAAACTATTTTAAACTCCTAGTCCAAGAATTACGACCTTAAACTATTTGTGACTTCTTAGTCCTACTGGTATTACCTAAAACTATCCAAGGAAGTAAGCACATACACCTTTTAGGTTGAAAACCCATAGAGTAAATATAAGAAAAAGTCAGACCCATCACTTTTGTGACTTGGGAAAAGTAAGGGTGTAAATAAAATGGTGTAAAGTTAACAGGACCCACCATGGGAACTGAAAAAAACTAGTTGTGTTCGCTGAACCCATCAGTTCAAGAAAAATATAGATCCAAATTTTAACTACTTTTTCTTCATGATATCCTCTATAAGGTTACACCCATTTTGTATCCTGTTTTTTTCATCCCACTACATAGACTAATTATTCATGTCCATTCACATGTCTTGGTCAAAATATGCTAAAATGTTATACAAAATTCCTAATCACACAACATTAAATTGTAGGATGAATCATCCTCAATGAAATATGATAAAATTCAAGTTCAATATCCTTTTCATGAGAAATTAAATTGCACACCCTTTATCCTCAAATAATGATTCTAAAAATATGAGTAATTTTAGGTCTTCACTGGAGAATACCATTCCCTCTTCAGTGACGGTCACCTACTACACCATTAGAATTTTTCGATGTGGCCCAACATCTGAGAAGACACCCCCTAGGAAAATGAGTCTAACCTTTTTTTAGACTGATACACCTACCAAAAAATAGTGGCATAATTCCAAGTGTGTTTAACTCCATTCAAACATTCCAACAATCCATTCCCATGATTCGTGTTCTCCTTGATTTAGATCCCCCTTTATCTTTTACATCTAAATTCCCCCTAACATAAATGGTTTCTGGCCATGCTAGGTTGCCTACCATCATGGGCACATGGCCTGAAAGGCTTCCGTTGAAATTTTGAAAGGTCCTATTTTTCTAACATGGTCAATTGTTGACCCTAATTTTTCTTCACATCCTTGAAGAATCGGTAGTTGAACTTGTGTTATGAACATGGTCAACAATCATCCCTTATTCCCTTGTCACCCAATTTATATTCCAGATCTTGGATTTCCTAATTCTAGTTTTGCGTCCCCTTAATTTGAGTAGAATTCAACACCCCCTAGCATTACCCCATTTTTGCACTAGGGAATATAGGGAAATAAATTTAGTTGTACGAAGAGCCCCATTATTTAACTAAATATTTTTCAATCAGGGTACACCCCATATTAAATAATCAATTCATACCTTGAGTGTTTGACCCTTCTTTGGAAATCTCATAAAAATTATAAATCTTTTATTTGTCCCTAGTTTCACACAATAATCATGAATCACATGGTCTTAGGGTTTTATTTTTGGTTATCTTGTAAATATGACCATGGTGTAGCAAAAATAGAACATTTAAGAATATAGAAAATTGAAAAAAAAACCATTCCAAAAGTTTTGGAAGGGTCATCCACATGTCAGAGCCTCACCTTTATTTAAAACTAAAATAAATTCTTATTAGGATCAGGTCTAGAAACTGATCACTTGAGCTCATATATCCTCTATCAAGTAGCCTCCCAAGTCTGTTACTGCTTCATCAGATTGTCTTCTTCCTCTTTAGTAGCAGGACGGACATATTCATCCCCAATTCATGCTCTATTCTAATCAACTTGGCACTCAACCACCATAGATTCCATATCAACTTCTATTGACTCAACCTCCACTAACTAATCCCTCAATTGTCTAATGATATCTACTTGAGTAGTGACGATGACTGCGTGCTCTTATTCTTGTTCCTCTAGATGATCGATTTCCTACTCAACCACATGGATAACCCGAGTGACATATGACTTCTTATTATGTGAGAAAATATCAAAATATTTCCACTTGATAAGTTATTGTTCAATGATAATGTCCCAATATATCTTGTAGAGACTTCTAGAGTCCAACCCACAAGTCCCTAGGCTAACTAACCAATAGAGGAGGGATCTCAACTGGTTCGGAAGATTATACAATGGAGTGTGGGTGATGAAATTCCACAAACTCCTCCAAGAATTGCATAAGATGACCCAATTATCCTTGGAAACATCCAATATAGAATACTTGAAGTCCTTAGCTTGTTCAAGCTCATACTAAGGGAATACTACCAACACATTGATATAAGGATCATTTTCAGGCAAGTCCTCAAGTGGAATAAGCCCCAAGCCCAATATAAATGCATAATTAGAAGATTATTTTCTCATAGAAGGAGCCCCAACCACCTCCTATGGAACTTATTTGGCATTTTCATCCACTAAAGCCTCCTTGAACACCTTCTTCAGTGTCACGATCTCAACCACCTTCATTGAGACCTCAGCTCTATCAACCACTGTTTACATCACTTTTGAGTTAGGTGTGGTCATAATGGTTTCATCAACCATATATTTTGGGGGATAAATATCACCTCCCCCCACATTAAGGCATCGGTCACTGCATCCACCTCATGTGTTACTTATATGGTAGGATTAACTTCCAAAGTCTCCCCATCCTTCTCTATTTGGATAGAAGTGTCTATCGTCATTTCTTTGTTTATAGGCTCTTTTTACTAGAGCATCGCCACAGGTGGATTAGATAAAAACATGGTTTGAACTATTATTTCAAGTACAGGTTTATCCCATCATGTATTATAGGAGGAAAAACACGTAGGATAAGGATAAAAGGGGAAAATTATTATAAGAGTGGTACAACCCGACCATCAACTTAAAAAGGTTCCCTGGTTATCCCCCAGCTATCAGAAGTTGCCTTATGGATGGATGTGTTAATTATATCCATAAAGAAAATAAAATTGACAACATAGTTTCAATCATAGATCCTCAAACCCATATGAGGAAAGAGGGGTTACCAAGAAGCATTTGGGACTGTTGGGTCATCACCTTAGTTGCAATAAAAACTTCAATCGATGAAGAGCTTCATGTGACCACAACATTAGGAAAAGACCCCAATACTACCCATAAAGGGTTGGGGATCCCTTGGTCTACACATGAGGATAATCATGATCTTCACCTTCCAGGGTTCTCTCTGATTCTGCAAAAGTAAAAGGAGTTAGAAAACAAACTTGAAGGGTAGAAAATGATCAAAGCACACAAAATCAGAAAATTTACCCAATCAGCAATAGGATCTTATTTACTTAGGGAATATAAGTAGGCATAAATTCCCTAGGATTACTAATATTATGATCCCTATCTCCTAGTTTCACTGGAATCCAGCTGGTCTATAGGAAGATCTAAAGGAGAAGGTATTCCCAACAACAGCTTTACTCAGATGGTTAGGGGTCATGCAATGCCATGAGAATGAATCAGTTCATCCATCTCCTTAAGATATTTCATTTCCTTGACCTAGGGAACAAGGAAGTATGCTCTTGTGTGACCTAACCCTAGAAGTTTTATACCCTCATAGTGTAAATTATATCATATCTCATGGATAGAGTAGAGTCATATGTTGATTTCCTGGCTCTCCCAAGCATTGGGAAAGAAAATGTCATTGGGTATATTTGGGAGACACAATCACATTCCTAGGGCCTATAATTGTTTCCTCAAAACTACAACAAATGGACCACATTCCTCCCATAGCTTCTTACCTGGGAGTATTGATCCTGTTTCTACTCCCCTCCCTGAAAATTTTACTTATGAAAAACCAATACTTGTTGGAGTTATAGCCACTTCCCAACCATATAGACCAACTCTACCTCCATGGTGTACCCGACTCACTACTTTCCCCTAATCATGTGGTTATGGGGCCCCTTCATTAGCTGACTGATTCATTGGTATCTTCATCATGTCTAAAATAAACATGCCCTCCAAGATCAGTGTGTATTCATGGATGATCCCATAAGCAGCAGTAGGTGGTGGAAGATCTTTTCTCCCCTTATTATCTTCAAATGTGAACATGATCCATATATATAAAATGATTGAGGGGTAAATATCACTATGTACCCCCATATACACATTCGAGGTAGGTTACTGAAGGCATCATAACTACCACACAAAGTGATATGGGGTGTATGGATCATAAATTACCTTACAGTTCACCATAGCCACCAATACCCAGCCTTGAAAGGCCAAGAGGTAGGACCACTGCTCAATGATCCCTATTCCATTATCAGTCACCATTTTCATGATAAGGGGAAACAGATGGAAAATAAATTGGTTTCTTAGCCTAATCCTCACCATCACATCAACTAAAACTAATTCATTAGGTCATTTCCTAGAGATGTTGAGGATCGATGTTTGGAAGTTCATTCTAGGAGGGGAGATTGGGTTTGAGTATTCATATCCCCCATGTGTGTAGAAACACAACCATACATGAAATATAATGGACCACACACACATAAGGGGGTCTTCTGTTGACTAATGTGGCATGCCACCTTATACAACTTCGCTATCATCGGGACTATTATGTTGATGCATTGTCCCATCACCAGCATTTCTGCCGCGATGAGGGTGCTCAGCCGCACCCCCATGTGTGTGTACCAAACTAAGAGAATACATTCATTGATTATCTTGGTAATAAATTCTACCATACTAACTACAGAATACTTGGGATTCACACTATATCATCCTATTTTCCACTGGCTCACCTCTAGGATCCTCCTATAGGAATTATCCTTTCCTCGCATTGATGCCTTAAAGAATTGGTGTGGCCGCCCTAGAAGTTTGATCATAGAATCATTCAATAAATATCCAAACCATTGTTTTAAATAGATATCCTTCATCCTCAGATTGTGCTCACTCTCCCCTACACCAAGCATAACAAATCCCATATGATAACCGACATCTGGTCTCAGTTGTCCCAGACATCCTTAGTTGGTAGAAACTTGTCATACATCACCCCTTGGATGGGGATCTTAGTGAAGTGGTATATGTACCATAAATTGGTGATATAATCCTTATGATATAGGTGATATGTGTTGGTCCCTAGTGATCACTTTCTCAACAGCTTCAACATGATATCTTGGTGATGGTACACATAAAACGGTGAGGACCATGCTACCTCATAAAGCCCGACCTTCTTTAGCTCCACCTCAAATTTGTGTCAGGAATTGAATACCCAATATGCCTAGTACAATTAATCCATAATGTTTCCAACTCAGTGAAGGTCTCATTCCTCTATCCATCCTTTGATATGGTCCTTCAAACCCACCTTAATAATTCTCTCATATTGATGGGGGGTATTCCTCTTCCTCCAACACCTACTTATTGACATTTTTCACATAGTTCCAAAATGTGTGACTAGTGATAGATAAATAGTCCTTCGTAATGTGACTTCCAATGGCCCTATGCTATTGGTACTTTCCAGGCATGCTTCTGGACCAATAAGTGGGTTCGTCTCGATCGATGTTGGGGATGAACACATCATCCTTCATCCCATACCATATAATGGAAACCTATTTTACAATGGGTATTAATGTTGAGCCTATATCAGCAATGCATAGAGTGTATCATGATTCGACTCACTCTAGAAGCTCTCCCCAATCTTGAGGATCCTATATATCTCCATTCATTGAGTCATCGCAACATATGCACCTTCAAGATCCATCATTCAAGACTTTGAAAGTTTTTTAAATTTGTTTCATGGAGGTTAGTTCATGGAGGTATCTCATGAGGCTAAGTTTTCAAAAGTTCACAAACTTTCAAAAGTCTAGTCATGAAAGTACTATTTATAGAAGATTTAATTTTCACAAGTGGTTAGGATTCAAATCACAAAACGATCATGAAAGTATTGAGTTTCATGAAAATATATTATTGGATTACCTTTCATGAAAATCTCATGGTCCCCTCATGGACCCCCACCCCTATTTATAGGAATAGGGTTCGACCAATTTTCATAGAAAAAACTTTACAACCACTATTTTTTAATGGTTTTCCCCTCAAAATATAACCCTTATATCCCTCATTAGATCTAATTATGAGGGGGTCATTTATTGATGCTAAAATATATGTTTCATGAGAGAGTATGAGGAATGTATGGGTAGTTCAAAGAAAATACAGGAAAAAATGGCTTAGAAACCAACTTAGGGGTATATTTTCATGTAGGTTAAAACCTTCACAAATGATAGAAGCTTGTAAAACTCATAGAATATATATATCTTGAGGTGGTAACCTTTAGGAAACATGTGTTCATTTCATGTAAGTCACTCAATCATGCAGAGGTTGATACGATAACTTCAATGCAATGTATGTCCATTAACAAAACATGCCTAAAGTCTTGAAGGTCAAAATATTTCACACATGCCCCTATATTTTGTGAAATCAATAACCTCACATTTACTGTGGCTATAAACACATCCCCTTGTATGACTCTTCATGGGACTTGAGCATTTGGATTCCAACCGAAGCTCTGAATTCATATAAGTTGAACCTTTGTGAAACAAAGAGGATATGGATTTCCCAAGGTATCTATATTTCACAAAACTACCACCCACGGGTTTTTTAGAACCTCAACCCATGGTAAATATTCCTTTCTTGAAAGCCTATGGCCTTTTTATAAGAAGGAATCATTTTTTGGATCTTGGGATTTTGTGAGATAAGTATACTTCATAAAACCAACCCCATGGAAACCATGACTTCACTCTAAGGGAGGGTCACCCTCTTTCGTGAAACATAAACATTCACAAGACCCATATCCTTCATGAAGACCTCAAATTTTGTGAATATAGAACTTCTGTGAAACCCATACAACAAGCCTCTCTATGGTGCCTCCTTTTAGCCAACACCCTTTCGTGAAAGTTGAGTGCCTGGGCCCCCTTTACCTATCCAAAACTGGTTCATCTAAACCCCAAATTTCCATGAAAATGGTATCACCAACCCTTATGTCTGCCCCTTTTTCTTCAATCATGTTCTGAACCATTATGTTTACTTTTTATTCTAATCATAGGCATCATAATGTATCTTTATCCTAATAATAGGAATACTAACATTGGTTCCCCTTATTGTCACTCCTCCATGATAGTTTTTACACCATGCCCCACCCAAAGATGCATGATTTGTAGATTCATAAAAGTCACAAATCTGGTATCATCAAGCAAAATGGCATAACATTCCTAGTAGAGAGTCCTTTTGTTGTATCTTCCTATCCTATTTGGAAATCGTCTCCCTAGGTGTAGTGCCTAACAATATCTAAGTTTCATGATGTAAAACTACCTAGCATAACATCCTAGTCATACAAAGTTAAACTGCATGACAACATTCCCAGAAAATGGTGTAAAATTGTAGCCTTACCATATGTGGTAAATGAAGGATGCAAAATGTATGACTAGAATGGGATGATCCTACACCTCATACCCTATGTCATAAATATAGGATGCCTCATGTAAGATCATCATGAGATTCCACAACATTCCCCACCATGGGATAAAACCCCTACACTGAGAAACTCCCATGAATAAGTCCCAAACAATCCGTCCACATCAATGGGATGAAACTCAGAACCTTGTATGAAACCCCAACACACGTTAAGATTCCATTTGTAATCCCCGAACCATCCCTCATTGATGCTCCTTGCACAACATGAGCTTTGTTACTACATGATGTTAAACTGCATGGACTGATCCTATCACATGACCATAAACTAGGGAATCAAACTATATATGTTTTATCCCTCTCTCTTAAACAGGGTATATAGGATGCCTCATTGAGGTTCAATCCCTACATACCAACACATATGGGGTACCTCTCAGAGGTTCAATCTCAACACACCAACATCACCATCATATCCCAAAGTGTGATCATCTCCCCCCATGGGGGCATAGATTCTCTCATCACTATAAAATCACTAAGTGTGATCATCTCCCCCCATGGGGGTTCACTTTTTCTCATCATCACCAAATATCAAGTGTAAAATATCCCCACCTTGGGACACACTCCAAAAAATCCCAAGTGTGAAATCCCCCCTCCCCCTCGGGGGATACACTTAACCAAATCCCAATTGTAAATTTTTCACCCCTGGGGACACACTTAACCAAATCCTAAGTGTGAAATCTTCCAATATGGGGGAAAAATAACCACCCACCTATCCCCATAAGACATTAAACATATGACTCACATGTCCCCACAAGATGTTAAACCTGTGACCCACCTGAATAAAATATATACCCCATAAAATAAACATGGGATGCCTATGGTAAAAAGCCTCAGATTCCCACTCCCCTAGCATCAACTACCCTATGTCCAACATAGGATGCCTTGGGTTCTTCACCCAATATGCCTCACATGTGGGATGCCTCCGACCTCAAAAGGGTAATACTTTAAAAATGTACAATAAGACCAATATCTGGATATGCCCATACATGACCAATGTTACTATCTACTCTAATTGAAGGTTTCTTCCTTATTGACACAAGAACAACATAATTAATTGGCATCCACCTCGATATGTTGTTAGTAATTATTTTCATGAATATGAATAGAATATTTGAGGGGGGCCTATACTAGGTTAAAAGATCTAAATAGAAATACATGGAAGGGGGAACTGACATCCGATAATCTCATTTTGATCAAGTAGATACCATCTCTAACCATAGTGGCATAGTCCATCTACCTTTGGAAAGAGGTAATGTGGGGTAAAACCATGTGAGATGTGCATCCCTGATAGAAAGCATCAAAAATAATGTTCCATATTAACATTTGGTTATTTACTACACATAAAAAATAAAATATAGATAATTTTTATAATGTATTATAACAACTATAGTTCATTTGATCACTTTTGAATATATGACACCCATTTTGATATAAAATGTCTCTATTAAATGAAAATACACACTTTTAGTTAAATTAACCACACCGTGTATTAGATTGATGTATGGTTAATTCCTATACATAAAAAATAAAATATTTATATTTTTTATAAATTATCAAGACAATATGAGTGTGTTTTATCAGTTTTGAGTATATGACATGGGTTTTGTACTAAAATTCAATTTTAAATGGAAATAAGCACTTTGAGTCATACCAGAAACATCATTAGTCATATTGATGTGATATTGACTCATACATATTAAAAGTGAATCAAAGATAATTATCCTAAAATATCAAGACTTTACATGAACATTTTATTGGTTTTGAGTATGTGGTGTGCATTTTGAACTAAAATGTCACTTTTAAAAATGGAAACATGCACTCTCAGTCATTTTGGTCACACCATGTGTCAGATTGATGTGTGGTAAATTCATACATGTCAAAAATTAATTATAGACCATTTTTATAAATTATCAATAAAATCCAAGTTCATTTGATCAGTTTTTAATATGTGACACATATTTTGAACTAAAATGTCATTTTTAAAAGAAAACACACACTTACGATCATATCAGTCACACATTGTATCAGATTGATGTGTAGTTGATTCCTACACATCATAAATAAATTGTGGTTTATTTTAATAAATTATCAAGATAATTAGAGTTTTTTTGCTTGGTTTTGAATATTTTATATGTGTTTTGAACTAAAATATCACTTTTAATGAAAACATGCACTTTCAACCAGACTGACCATATCGTGTGTCTGATTGATGTGTGATTGATTATCATATGGAATAAATGAATTATAAATATTTTTCCAAAATTATCATGATAATTTGAGTGTATTTTATCTTTTTTAAGTGTGTGATGCATGTTTGGAACTAATATATCATTTTTAAATGAAAACATTCACATTCAATCATACCAGCCACATCATGCAAAATATTGATATGCAATTAATTTGTACACATCTCAAGTGAACAATTAATTTTTTTACTATAATATCAAGAAAATTAAATTGTGTTTTCTAATTTTTGAGTGTGTTATTCATGTTTTAACTAAAATTTCATTTTTAAATGAAAACACTCACTTTCAATCATATTCAGCCCACCATGGGTTATAT
Organism: Viscum album; assembly: GCA_963277665.1. NCBI lineage: Eukaryota > Viridiplantae > Streptophyta > Magnoliopsida > Santalales > Viscaceae > Viscum > Viscum album. Next base: position 1,424,207,113 of record OY728143.1, read on the forward strand.
TGATGTTTGGTTGATTCCAACACATCACAAATGAATTTTTGATTTTTCCCCTAAATTATCAAGATAATTAGAGCACATTTTATCTATTTTTACTACATGGCATGCATTTTGAACTAAAATGTCACTTTAAAATGAAAAAACATGCATTAATTCATACCAGCCACACCATGTTCAGATTAGTGTGTGGTTGAATCCTCCAATTTAAAAATAAATTATTGATATTTTTCATAAAATATAATGAAAATTAAAGTATGTTTTCTCATTTTTTGAGTTTGTGATGCATGTTTTGAATTAAACTATCACTTTTATTGAAAATGTACATTTTTATTCATACTAACCCCACTATGTGTAGAATTTATGTTTGGTTGATTTCTACATGTCACAAATGTATTATGGATTGTTTTCCTAAAGTACCATGATAATCAGAGTGTGTTTTCATGGATTTTACTATGTATAAAATATTTTGAACTAATATGTCACTTTTAAATTAAAACAAGTACTTTTAGTCATAATGACCACGCTATATGTTGAATTGATGTGAGGTTGATTCCTATACAAAAAAATTGAATTATAAATATTTTTCTTAAAATATCATGAAAATATGAGTGAATTTCCTCAGTTTTGTGTGTGTGACTCATGTATTGAACTAAAATATCATTTTTAAATGAAAACATGCACTTTATATCATACCAGATACACGATGTGTTGGATTTATGTTAAGTTGTTTCTTACACATCAAAAATGAATTATATAATGATTCTATAAAGTAACTTGACAATCATGGTGCATTTTCTTAGTTTTGAATATGTGGCATACATTTACAAGTAAAATGTAACTTCTAAATTAAAACATGAACTTACATTCATAATAAACAAAATGTATGTTTGATTGATGTTTTTTAATTCCTAAACATTAAAAATTAATTATATGGATATTTTTCCTAAAATATAATATTAATCAGAGTTCATTTTCTTAGTTTTGAGTGTGTAGAGAACATTTTGAACCAAAAAATGACATTTTTAAATGAGAATATGTACATTCTATCATATAGGGAACACCATGTATCAAATTAACATATGGTTGATTATTTTATATAAAAATTAAATAAAATTTAATTTTTATAAATTATAAAGAAAATTTGAGTGTGGTTTCTTATTTTTCACTATGTGACACTTGTTATGAGAAAAAATGTTATTGTGAGTGGAATATATAGCCTCAAACAATTTTATTCAATCATGAAGGTAGAGGGAAGAATTTAATAAAAGTGATAAGTTCTTACCCAAATCATTTATAATATTAAATAAAATAAATTTCTTTTCAATCAGCCTAACAAAAAATTGTCTCCCCATTATATTATTAAATTGGATTGGACCTAAAATGGAATTCATTTAATCACTTACAAATATAAAAAATTCAAATAAAGAACAAAAAACTACATTTAAAGAACACTAAATAGTACCTCATTGCATCATCCATGTCAAATACTTATTTTATGATTCATTTTTCTACAAGAATTTTTTTTCTTATGAAAGGAAGAAAAGGCCTCCATATAGTGCCCAGAGTCCTTAAAGGATACTATCATATCCCCTTTAGAAACCCAATTCTTATAAACAAATCATTTCCCTTTAAAATTTAGGATTTTTATCCATGGAAATGAGTTTAGCCTTAAATAAGGACGTTGAACTCTATACAAAGTCCCTTTTTCTCTTAATAGGCACAAAATGATTATAGAAAAATTAGTATAAAATCATCTCTCCATGATATCTATGAAAATTAACTAAATAAGTATTAGATAAAAATGATAAGATAATTAACTAAAACATAAGTAGATATAATTAAAATGAAATTAACTAAATAAACATTAGGAAATCACATCTTCATTATTTCTGCAAACAATCTGTCACCATTTAAGCTTCCTACTCATTTTTAAAAAATATATAATTCATATTTAGAATATGTGGACAATCAATAGTCCTGGTAGTACTTAAAAATATAAATAAAAAAATAATTAAACAATATTTTATATAAAATTGCAACAACCTTAAAAAATATTTCTTTGGGTATGAGACTTTTTTGATAGAATATAATATCATTAAAAAATATTAAAATATAATAACCATGATATTTTTTATTACTTTTTTTAAAAAACTATTAAAACATTGGTAAAAAATAAGTAATATATTTGGATATATGTTTTGATAGTTAAATATTATTATATATACTCTAATACATGACCATTTGAAGTAATTAATAGGCCCATTTTGTGAATTTTACATCCTCAAACCCTAATATTGAGGATAAGTAAACACCACCCTATCATAATATAAAATCTCATTAACAATGTATTCATATGTACTTGTAATGTTAATAAATGTGGCAGTGTAATAAGTGGGGTAATGGTACTAATGGAGGGTCTTTTCGATTTTGTGGTTGGTCCTCTAGATTATTTTAACTCATCCTTCTATCCACCCTTATGTTTCTCCATATATAATAACATACCTTAGTTTAGAACCTTTTTAATTTTATTAGAATTTTTTTATATAAAATTAATTGGAAAGGACATATGTCATTATAATAATGTATCTTTATATTATCATATAGTCATGATATAAAAGTTCAAAAAGAAAGTTTGTATGTGTGAACATCTAGATCATCATGGGGGATTGGTAGCTCTATTACCAAGTCATGATCTATGTAAATCCATATTCTAAAAATACATTTTTTAATATTTTTATTGTTTAAAATTTCTAAAAAAAAATTCTTCCAAAATTCTCATCTCCTTCGGAGGGAGTGGAGGAGAATTTTTATATAGAGAGGTGTGGATTTGGTTCCAATTCTATCCTTCAAAAGTTCGCACCTAGTTAGAATAGTAAATTTCCAAATTTGAAAAAAAATCTTCTGGATATTTTTTTATATCTCTCCTCTATGTACACAAGAAAAGAAACTTAATTGGTCATGTGTATCTAAAGTTATTATAAATTTACTCTAAAAACATTTTTGGCTTAGACACTATTATAATTTCAATGTTTGTGTTTCTCATTCTTTAATGGAATTAAAAATGGATGAATATCAAGTCTCCATAGTTATGAAAAGTATTAAATGTAATGTTCCATATTTCCATGTGAATTTTCATCTCAAATATTTTATTTCTTAATGATATGTGTTCCCACTATTGAAAGTCACCAGAACTAGGCATAAATTCCAAGTCCCAGATTGTGAGATTTATTTGAGCCTCCAATTTTTTATCCAGATCTTGGTTCAGGCGAATTAAATATATACCACAATTTATTCAAGCCTAAAAAATGGAATTTCATCATTTAAATTAGTATATAAAAAATTATGGCCAAACTATAATGATGATATAAAAATACTTAATATTCCCAAAATGAATCCATTTTCAAATTTAAGATTAAATTATTCTAAAAACATAAAAATGTGAAAATTAACCATGAATAAAAAAATTTGAGATTAAAAAAATGAACTAAAAAATAATATGTAAGAAAATATGATCTTCATCAATCCTCCAAACTTAAACATTACACTTATGGGTGATCATCTATATTAAAGTCAAAATAAACTTCCCATGATATAATTGACAACACCAATTAATTCTCACACCAAAAGAATGTATCATGACTCAGATATATTTCAAAATTTCCTAAATCCTCGCTATTTATAAAATTACATTCAATCTCATGTTATTATTCATGTGAATTTCATACCTAACTCTATGAAAATTTATTTCTCTCTCACTCAATATTTTTGATATTTGGATATTTTCTCATTCTCAAGAACATGTGTGATATCTTCAGGCTTTATATCCTCCTATTATCTTTACTTCATAGTGTCATAAATATGTCAATATTGATGTATTTTTCATGGGGTTTTCTAATGGTTAGTGTTGGTAGGTTTTAATTGTAAAATTATTAGAATCAGAATGAGTAGGTACAACCTCTAATGTGAAGTAAATACATGAAAATATTTTTTCTCAAGAATGGTGTGCTCCTCAATCCCTTTGAAAAAAGTAACCACAAAGAACCTCTTAATCTCCTTGGGAATTTTACACTTTATCATTTCATCAATAATTTCATTTCTTCCCTCTTCCCTCATTTCACCATCTTTGTTTCCTTTATTTTATATTAGTAATTTCAACTCAAATTTGTCATTTCTTAGTGAGGAGATGTGATTTTGGTCTACAAAAGCATTGAACTCCCAACCTAGATGTTAAATTATATTTATGCCACCCATCAGTCATTTAATCATGAATTTCATTATGATAAATCATTAATAAATATGGTATAATTTCAATTCAACTCAATCAAATTCTTCAAATTAGTGCGATATAACAAAAATCCCCTCACACTTGGTCTTAACAATAAAAATACAATTAACTTCTAGAGCGGGTTAGTAAGGGATAAATGGATTGTGATTTGGATTCCTAAAAAGTAATTTCTTTTAAAATTGATATTCCTACAAGAATAATTTAATTTGTGTAGGCTACGGTCATATTAGAATTTCTTTTTTTCCCAAACTACACTTACTACAATGGCGTAGTAGAGTGGTAGTGTGGGGTCGAACCCACGAGGAGAGATTGGCCGAGAAAGAACCAGTGAATTTGAAACCTTTACGTAAGATTCCTCAAAAATTAGGTTGATTTTGGGATTTAAATAACTCTATAGAGTTTGTTTTAGGGTTCAGAAGAATATTGGGATGAGGGTAAATTTCATGGTTCAAGTAAAAAAGGATAATCTCAGTCTTAACTTGGAATAGTCTTAGAGCTTAGGTTGCGAAGAAGTGCATAGAGCACTAGTTGATTATGATCAAACCAACTAGATATTCCTAAGATGAAACTATTACATGGTCCATATATAGCTAACAAAGTAGATTCATTAATCCAATATTTTATGGTAGAAAGTGTCATAGGCTAATGGTCATAACCCGTTCTAATACAATAAAGTCAAGTTTGTTCATTTAAACTCTCCATGGTCAGGGTTGTCTAAAATAATTGAATAAAAAGTTATTATGTAACCTGATTAATAGAATCAGGGTTACCAAGTTATGATTTAGATATTCATTAAGTTAAAAAAACCCTACTCTTGATCATTTACCCTAAGAGGTTTAGTCACTCATGATGGTAATTATCAATATTGAAGAAACAATTATAGACCTACTCAGAAGATTAATAAAACAATTGAAATGTGTCAGTTTGCAATCAAGGGACCAAGAATAGAGAAGTTTTAAATCCAAACAATTAATAAACCTTTAAAACATGTACTTGAAACAATAAAAAAGTAATAACATATGGTGAATACACTGTCGAACGGAAAAAAATAGATGACGGATGTAGGAATGGTAATTAGTGATGAAAAATATGAATAATTCTTGTATATTAATCAAAAGAATTTGGATTTAATAAAAATGGTAATAGGAATTGTATATATTTGAGTTGGGAGAGAAAGAAGATAGAAAAATAAGAGAATATGAGAGAAAAAGTGATGTTCTGAAATGTTATGTTCTACTGTACGCACTCTAAAAAATATATAGTCATGAAATTACATGATGTGTAAACTTCTCACATCATGTAATATTGATCCATGGTTTTCTACATGTATTTTGGATCTGGAATAAATCTCAACCTGAATCTTTGAGATTCGGAGATTTGACTCATCTCACGATGTGTAATGGGAACTCATGACATGTATCTCCTTACAACTGGTAATTTAAGTGGGAAGTGGCCTTTGAATATTACACGACATGTATTTGAGGCTCACACTGTGTAATATTTTTATGACTTTTATTTTCATCACGGATTGATGTACGACTTCATACATGCTATGAATGATTCCTATAAGTCATGTAAGTGATTCACGATGTGTAATGTCTACTTTTGGCCAGTTTTGATAGATTTTCCTTTAGAATCTTAGAAATATATTCTCTAAAAAATTCAGCATATATCCAGTGAATTATCAAATAAAAAATTAATACTCATCAAGTAAATGACTCCAAAATATATATACAAATTAATCTTATCAAATTCTCCCACACTTGAACAATTGATTGTCCTTAAGAAAAAATAATGTCAATAGGGATTCTAAAAGAAACAATTTTAAAAAAAATAATAAACATGCATTAAAACTAGGTAAATAAAACTAAGTGAAAGAAGAAAAACTTAGTCCTCCAAAATCAATCCTAAAGAGAAAATCAGTTATGCCTCATAGTTCAGTTCTTTATTTAGATTCTTAATCTTTTAATTTCAATTTCAAAACTATTTCTCAAATTTTATACTCATATTTCAATTTACCTCATAATTGATTTTCTCTCATCACTCATGGTAAAATGTAACTTAAGTTATTTTAATACCCTAAATATATATTCCTAAACATAATATTTCATTGGTTCTATCATTTACACTTCATAAATACAAATACAAAATTAATCCTGTGGGATTCAGTAAAAAGGTGAAAATGACTCTGAAGTTGAGGGAAGGTGGGTAAAAAGTGAAAATAAGGTACATTAAGAGGGTAATATTTAAAGTTTAATGCGTGATAAATGGGAATAATGTAGTGGTGTGTCTCATCCAATATCAAAAAGTGTCCTTACTCTAATAATCTCAAAATGGATCCATGATTGTATCAAGTATGTATAAAAAATTTACCATGTTCCTTTATTTTTATTTTCTTTTTATTTATTTTTTAAAATTAATGTTTATTAGAGATCTTATATCCATCCTATAACCACATATGATCCTTTAGGGGACTCATAGGTCTAGAAATGGTGATTTTTTACCTTCTTAATACACAACCCAAAATATTTTTCTTTTTCTTTTTATATTTTTTAATTGAATTGGGTAAGCGTAAAATGCCAAAAATAACACATGGATTATAATAAATCAGTTTAGTACATCTTCTCAATCAATAAATCATATTTCCATCAGATGAATGTTACCCCACACTTGTTGAAAGTATAATCATGTATAATAATAAGAGCAAGGAAGGAAGGGATACTCGACTTGGAATAACTTCATCATAAATAGGTCATTCATGAAAACTACGGGCTAAAGAATGAAAAATGAAAGGCGGGTCTCAGGACAAAGTATATCAACAAATATCACCACAATCATATTAAAATTTTATTTTTTTATTCTTATCCTCAATAAGATATCAATGCAAGTTTTGATAGGTTTACATGACCCAGGTGTCACTCAATAAATATTATTAGAAAAGAAAATGAAATCATAGGCTTAGAATCCTATTAGGAATGGGAGTATACAAAAGTAATTATAAATCACTCAGGGTATAAAAAATTAAGTAATAATTCAATCAAAAGTAATTTCAAAAATTTTGAATTTGAATTAAATTATTAAACTAAGAAATCATCATAATAATCTAAATAGAATAAAAACATGGATTTAAAAAATTTATAACTTAAAATTTTCTTTTATTTAAATGGGAGTAATGATTTTTCAGGTTTAAATCACGATTTTAATGAAAAATGTCTCCTAGAGAGATGAAAATAGGAAATAGTATAAGTTTATTGATAGTAAATCTTAGGAAAAACTCCCCCACACTTAAAATGAGACAATTTATATACTTTTTTAAAAAGCAATGTGAGAGATATATGACAAATATAACATAGACAGAATGAAATTGAAATTTTGAAAATGATTTTAAGTAATTGAGATATTCTAGTATGAGTGTCATTCTATAGGTAAAATTAGTGAATACTGATGTAAAATTGGGCTACCTACATAATGTGTTAGAAAGAAAAATCATATAATAGATAAAACATTAGTCCACAGGCTTGAAACATAATAAGAGCAGTGGAATGGATAGGTGCACACAGTGGGTAAGATTAAAAAATAGCTTTGATACATACATATATAGGGGAATAGTGAAGTTCAATAACATCCTATAAAAAATTATAATTAAATGGAAACAAAAAATTTATTTACAAGACTAAAACAGAAAATAAATAAAATATGGGTTGCCTCCCATAAAGTGATAAAAATAAATAGTCATCCAGACAGATGGAAAAAGGTATCAAGAAGTGTCCTCCATCTTCTCAGAATTCCTATGTTTCTTATAAGAACTGGGGGACATGTCATCAAGATCATGTGGATTCTTGGTGGTATTAACCACCTCAGGGGAATACTGAGCATGAATCTGGTGTGGTAGGAATAATATATGTTATTGTCATGGTGGTGACCACTGCTGGGTAAGGATCTCCAGTAAAATCTGCTCAAACTGGCACTCAATATTTTCTAAATACAAATTCATCTAAATTATGATGGCATATGGGGATGTAGAAGGTGAATCAATGATCATAGAAGAGGCAGAATAGCAAGACATGGATAATGTAATATAGTAATGAAATGAAAAATAATCTAATAAATAGTGAGCTTAAAGGAGTATCCCATGTATATAATAAGTGAAACGATACATCATTGAGATGGAATATAGATAGTACAAAATATGATCACCCAGACATAGTAAAAAAATGGGGTAGGGGACTGGGATATACTAAGAGTAATCAAAATTGTTGAGTTTCTCATCTATATTCCTCTTCCAAATTGAGGGTTCCTGTAGCTGGACCACCTGGTCAATATCAGTAATGGAGTAAGGGGTTGGATAATCTTCTAATGTAGAGGGTGTCGTGGTACTGGTGGCTATCTAAGTGACTGGTGGTGGTGTGGTATCGATCCTAAGTGTGGACATGGATCTAGTAGCAGGATTGATGAAAGGTGCCTTAGGAGATGATGGAGGAGTAGTGCCCCTACCTCGATGGGATTTCTCTACAAAAAAAAATCTACTAGGCATCGAGCTCTATAAATTTGGATGGTAGGTTAGTAGGTATGGTGGTTGGTGCAAGAATGGTGGAGGATAAAGTGCCTACTAGAGGTGGAGGCTAAGCGGTCGCATGGGATGATGGGGATGAAGGGATGGTAAATAAGGGTGGGGATATGAATAAGAATCATAGGTGATGGAATATCTACTGAAGGTTCACCAGAATGTACTGGTGAGAAATATAGAGTTCAGCCAGGATGGGTGGTGGTAGATGGGGTGGGTATGGTAGTGGTGGATGGGAAAGTGAAATGGGTGTTATTAGGGGTAGGCATGGGAGATGGAATGGAGGTAGTGGAGTGATGGGAAGATATGGAGGGAGTAATAGTAGGGGTAGGATTAGAGGTGGTGGGATTAGGTGTTGGGTTAGCAACATGGTCATGGGTGCCTCTTCAGAACCCTCAAAGCATCTTGGAACCCAATGATAGATGTCATTTTCCTTCGTTGGTATATTCATCTTGTAAAGTAGAAGGAATTCGATTGAATCCATAAGGATGAGAGAGGTGAGGGGAAGGGCAACATCTAAAATGTCAAGATGTCAGGCCAAATGAGTGATGAAGGACCCACCCATTAGTATACCTCATGTCTATTGCACATGTTCCCTGAAGTAGAATGAGATCTAAGATTCCATATCGATGGAAGAGCTGCCCATGGAAATATTAAGGATGAGGAAATCCAACTGGATAAAAGACCCATGAGACTCTGTGCGAGAAAACCAATCATTATTCAATACTAGACGAAGGATCCAGAGCACAACACCTCTAAGTTGTGTGGATTTTGTAATATGAGGATCATGGATACTCTGAGGGTCCCATAAAATCCTCCTCTAGAGATGGGTGGCATCCGACTTTCCCAGATCAAGATAAAGAGTCGGGAATATAAGGTGTTTTTTCAAGTGCATATATGTATTTCTATTTTGTTTGATTACATATTATTTTATGTTTTTAAATATCAAAAACCCTTTTTAATTATTTTATGTGAAAAACATTTTTAAAACTTCTCTGTATTTTAACTATAATTTGTGTTGTATTGATCATAATTCTATAATAATTATTTCATATAAAAGATAACAAGTGTATCTAACATTTATTAAACTACAACATTGTCTAATTCTTTCTCTAGTATGTTCTCATTTAAGCCTGAAAAAATTCATGTTTTTTCTCTCAAGTAATATTCTTAGTATAAAATGCTTTAAAGTTTTATTCTGTATTTATTTTGTAACTTATGCTATACTGATCATATTATTCTGAAACTTGTTCTTTCTGAAAGAAAACCCATTTATCTTAATTTCATTAGAATAAATTAAGGTCCAATTTTATTGTTTAAGGGGTGCATCATATATCTAAATATCTTGCAACATATAAGAAATTCATAATTTTCCATAATTGAAAATACTTTTTGTTTCTTTGATATCTCATTCATTTTTAATCAAAATCTCTATGCACTTGTTTGGTTAGAAATTTAACAAGATTTTATTAATTTAATTAACTTACATAAAAAATTAAAAATTAATTTTACATACCATAAAAAATGGATGGATGTTAGAATTTTTTTCAGTTTCTATTTTATGTTTTAACATTATTTTGATCATATCTCATTCAATTCTTAATGTAATTAAACGATTCTTGATTAGCTGTAAATATCATAAATTTATCTTCATTTTTTTCTTTTGGTCCAACTTCTAATTCAGTTTTTTTTATGGCTTAAAATTTATCCAAAATTTTTTTGTTCATCTTGAACATGAAATGATGCACTATCCATCAATTAATATTTTTAAAACATCAATTAAATATTTTAATGCATCAATTAATTTTTTTTAAGCGTCAATTTTTTTAAGTATAAATTTGTTTTTTTAATCATCAATTAATTTTTTTTGAATAATTGGTTAATTTTTTTAAAACCATAAATTATTTTTTTATTCTAACGATGAATTGATTTTTTATTCTAATGGTGAATTAATTTTTTATTTTAACGATGAAATTAATTTTTTATTTAATGATAAATTAATTTTATATTTCAATGGTAAATTAATTTTTTATTTTAATGGTGAAATAATTTTTTATTTCTAATAGTCAACTAATTTTTTGTTTCTAATGGGGAATTATTTTTTATTCTAATAGTTAATTACTTTTTTAATTTAACAGTGAATTAATTTTTTATTTCTAATAATGGATTAATTTTTTATTTTTAATAGTGAATTAATTTTTCATTTCTAAAATTGAATTGATTTTTTATTTATTATGGTGAATTAATTTTTTATTTTAATGGTGGATCAATTTTTAATTTCAATGGTTGTAGAAGCTTCCCACCTCCAATTAAAATTTTATTGCTCTAAAAAAATTCCAGTACTCTATTTTTCATCATTTATTTTTTAATGAACTGCATACTTATATTGATTGTTTAAAGTATTTAATTGATTTCCAAAATTAATATATATTATATTTAAGCATAGAAAAGTGTGTTAAAAATATTTATTTAGTGTTTTAATTTTTTTATTAATTTACTCTTTATTAATGTGTGCACCTACAACATATTTCTGGAATATTTTTGTTGTAATATTTTAAGTTAATTTATTTAACTTATTATTTTATAAATTACTTTTTAATGACATAAATTTTATTCAAACACATTTTATGGTATTTAAAGTATTATAATTAATTTTTTAATTTACATGATGCATTAAATTAAAATGTATTTAATATTTAAATTTAAACATTAAAATTAACTTATGATTTTTATGAGATTACCTTTGACTTATTATTATCATTTAACAGTTTATTTAAATCATTTTGAATTGGTATTTAAGTTTTGAATTCAAATCATTATTTTTATGATTATTATGGGCATTTTTATTCTCTCTCCTAAATAATTATTATTTGAGTTTGAATTATTTTACCCATAGAAGGTGTTTGTTTGTCTTTGAAAATATCTATTTAAAGGGGGTTTAGAGCATCCTTGAAAGGTATCTAACACACTTGTTAACATCGTCGACTCTATATTTTTTCACAAGAAATGGTTGTGAATGTCTCAAGTTCTATACAAACTGATCCCCAATGTGATACGTTGTTTCATCACCTAGACATTTTATAAAGTGCTGGATTACTTATGCTTCAAATTCTACTACCTTGACTAGATGTTTCAATATGATCCTCAAGAACTAGTACATGTTCTTTAATTATTTATCTTCTCCTTTTTCTTTTCTTGAGTTTGTAACACTTTTTATCATCTCTCAAAAGCACTTTATTTTTCTATTTATGATTTTACATTCAAAAGTATTTCTTATTCTCTTCCATGGGTTGTGACTCATGGATTCTAAAGTCTGTATATAAGGGTTGTGACTCCCTATATCTAAATTTGGTTTTGTAAGGGTTGTGACTCCTCATTCAAAAGACAACATCGTGGTTATCCCTTTACTAGAAAATAATTGTATAACGGGTTATGATTCCTCATTAAAAATCAGTTAGTGAAAATTTAACTCTCACTGAGTAGAGAGATATAAGACTGGACTAGGTCCACTTTGGACCGAACCAATATAAAAATTCATGTGTTCTTTATTTTATTTCTGCTGCTAATTAAACATAAAAATTACCTTTGATAATTAATTTAATTAATCAATTTATTTTATTAAAAAAATTAATCTGGTCTATTCATCCCCTCTAGACCATCTTCTTTTACCCTATTTGACCTAACAATTGGTATCAAAAGATAACCTTCTTAATAATAGTTTATCTCTTTCATTATCTTCATTGATACCACACATTGGTATCATAGGTTATTACTTTTGAAATAAGTCAATCCCTCTATAAAGTTTGTTTTTATTTTATTGTGCTAACCTATTCCTATACCTCACAGTCTAAGGATAAAGATCTTTAAGATGGTAGGATTGAAACCAAATGATGCTTTAATTCCTCAAAAGACACTATATATTGATGGAAATGATTGTGGATATTAAGGATCCCAAATGGAGGCATACCCTAAACATTTGAGCATTGAGAACTGGTATATCATGTCAAAATAGTACACTCTACCTGAAGCAGACCTAGATACACATACATGAAACAATTCTACTAGATATGTTTTAAATTAAAAATTTGTTAATATTTTATATTATGTTATTAACAAAAGTGTCTTTAGTCATGTGTTTGGTTGTAATACAATTCATGAGAATTGTATGATTATTCAAGTCACTCACCTTGGCTCTGAAAATTTAATTTGAATCAAGCTTGGGATGCTTCAAGTAGGGTACCAAGACTTCAGGATGGGTGAACATGAAATAGTAAACCAAATTTTCCACATATTAAAAAGAATTGTGAATAAAATGAATTTATAGGTAGAAGAACTAGAAAACCTAGTACTTGTTGAAAAATTCCTAAAATTCTTACCAAAGAAATGGCATGAAAAGAAGGTTGTCACTGATGAAAGAAATAACTTCAAAGAGTACACCCTAGATTAATTTATTAGATCACTAATTCATTATGAACAGAAACTAAATAACATGGCTGACAAGAATACAAAAAAATAAAAAGGAGTAGCTTTTAAATTTTTGAATGTTTTTACTACTAAATCTTTTAATTCTGATCTACAATATAGTGAAAATAAAGATATAGATCAGATTGTGACTGGGGTTTATAAAAGAATTAAAAAGAAAGTATTCAAAAACTGATTTAGAATAAACCATTAAAAATAAAAATATATGGGAGATAAGAAAGGTGGTATGAATTACAATGCTTTATATGTAAATTGTTATGAGTATAGGAAGAAAGGAAATATCAAACCTGAATATCCAAAACTAACAAATAAAGACAAATACAAAAAGAAGGATAAAAAGGGAATTGACCACTAGTTGGAACTGTACAGAAGAATCTGATTCCAGTGAAAAATATGGAAATGAAAAAGAAACTGCTAACTTGTGTTTCATGGCATCATTGGATAAGTTTGGTGATTCTGGTTTTTATTCAAGATGTTTTGATTCTGATTATGATTCTGAAAACCCGAATCTTTCTAAATTAAATGAATAAATTAAAATATTATGAAAATATATTTTCAAAGATACTATTTTATATAATAATATTAAGGAAAATAATTTGAAATGTGTTTCTAATAATAAATTAATTTTACAAGAAAATGAAAATTTAAGAAACAATGCTTCTGCTTCTTATTCTACATTCTATTATAATTAAAAATCTGCACAAGATTTGAATGAAAATTTGAAAAATAAAGTTGAGAGACTTAAACAAAGTTTATCTGATTTTATTCAAGGACATGAAAAATATCATAAAATGGTTTATTTAAATAAAATAATAAAAATAAATATGGTTATGGTTATGATATAATACTACCTCAAATATTAAAAACTCATTTTGTTAAAAGTAAAAATGGTAATACTTATACTATTACTTGTTTTAAATGTGGAATGAAAGGTCACTATGAAAATGATTTTTCTCTTCGATTCAAACAATATTTGGATTTAAAAAACTATTTTTTCTAAATCCTTGTTATCAAGAGTAGTGTACAATAGTTTTTTAAATTCTATATGGGTACCTAAAAATTGTATTACTAATCCTATTGGACCTAAAGTAGCTTGGGTATTGAAATTGTCAAGTAATTTATTTTTTTAGGGAAAAATCATTAGATGTCTCAAGAATAATATATGGTGCATGGATAGTAGATACTCTAGGTATATGACCAGAGACTCATCATAGTTTAACACTAACAACACATGTGATGGAGGAACTGTTACATTTGAAGATAATTCCAAAGGAAAAGTAAAATGTTTTGGTAAAGTTACTATTTCAAATTCTACCTTTATTTCTAATGTTTTATATATTAAAGTATTAAAAATTAATTTAATTAATATATCACGGTTATGTGATTATGGAATGGAAATTAAATTTCAAAATGATGAATGTTTAGTTTTTAAAGATTCTTTTTTATTATTTTATGCTAATATAAAAGAAAATATGTATACTATTGATTTTTCTGAACTAATTGTTCATCGTGTAATTTGTTTTAATGTTGTACAGAATGACAACATCCTTTGGCATCGATGTTTAGGTCATGTTAATTTCAAAATGTTATAGAAGCTCTCAAAACATGATAATGTGTTACAAATTCCTTCATTGATGAAAGAACATCTATATGTTTGTGACACTTACATGAAAGGGAAGAAACGCAAAATTTCCCTTAGAAATATCAATATGATAAGTACTAATATACCTTTATAGTTAGTATATCTTGATTTATTTAGTCCTACTCAAATTTCTATCCTTGGTGGAAGGAAATATACTTTAGTGATTGTCGACGATTATAGTAGATTTATATGGGTATATTTTATTGATCATAAAAATGACACTTTATCTATATTTACTAATTTTTGTAATTTACTTCAAAATAAAAAATGGATGTATGATTGTTTCTATTCATAGTGATAAAGGAGGTGAACTTCAGAATTTAGATTTTGAAAATTTTTGTGAAAATAATGGTTACTTTTATAATTATTCTACTTTTAGAACACCACAGAAAAATGGTATTGTAGAATGGAAAAATAGAAGTCTTATTGAAATGGATCAAACTATGTTAAGTGAATTTTATTTTCCTAGATATTTTTAGACTGATATCATTTATTCTGCTTGTTATATTTCAAATAGAATTATTATTTGACCTTTATTAAAAAAACTCCTTATGAATTATTTAAATATAAAAAGGCTAAATTTGGTTAATTTAGAGTTATTGGGTGTAAAGTTTTTATTTTTAATTCAAAAGATAAATTAGATAAATTTAATGATAAAAGTGATGATGGTATTTTTATTATATATTCTTATAATATTAAATATTATAGATTTTATAATAAAAGAACTATGGTTATTGAATAATTTTTTCCTGTTATGTTTGATGAAAATAATGTCAAATTAAATTCTAGTTATATTTTTTTAAGATGAGTTTAGAGATTCTAATTATAATGAAGAAAAATCTAAGGATAAGAATAAATCAATTGAGGGGAACATACTCCTTATCAACCAGATTTAGGATCATTAAAGATTTATAAATATCATCCTATTGAAAATGTAATTAGCAATGTTGATTCTGGTGTTAAAACTAGAATTTCTATTTTAAATTTTTATGCCAATTATGCTTTTATTTCTGATTTTTTTCATAATAATATTAATGATGCTTTAAATAATTCTAATTGGATTGTTTCTATGAAATATGATCTTAATAAATTTGTTAGAAATAATGTTTGGTTACTACTAGAATTTCCTGAGGATAAGAAGGTAATCAAAACTAAATGGATATTTAAAAACAAGCTGGATGAATCTAGATAGATTGTCAAAAACAAATCTAGACTTTTTTCTCAAGGATACTCTCAAGAAGAAGGTATATACTTTGAAGATTCATTTTCACCTTTTTCTAGGTTATAGGATATTATAATTTTGTTGGATTTTTCTTATTTTTAAGGTTTTAAATTATATCAATTTAATTTAAAAAGTGATTCCTTAAATGGTTTTATAACTAAAAAAGTTTATATTTCTTAACCTCCTAGTTTTAAAAATGAAAATTTTCAAAATCATGTTTTTAAATTATTTTAATCTTTGTATGGTCTCAAACAAGAACCTCATGCTTAGTATTAAATGATTTTTTTATTAAATAATTATTTCAAGAAAGTCAATGTTGATCCTAAACATTTTATTAAAATAATTTCTAATAATATTTTTATTATGAAAATCTATATTGATAATATATTTTATAGTTCATATAGTGAAATGATTTGTAAATATTTTTCTAGTTTTATATTTTATGAGTTTAACATGATAATTAAAGTTATTTCTTGGGCTTCAAATTTCTCAAAGAAAATATGGAATTTTTCTTAATTAATTTAATTATTTTAAAGAGTTAGTTAAATGATTTGGCCTTGATTCCTCCAAATCTATGAAAAATACAATGGGTAGTGATTATAAATTAGATGTTAATGTATCTGGTAAATCTATTTATATTAAATTCAATAAAATCATGATAGGTAGCTTTCTATATTTTACTACATCTAGACCCGATATCATGTTTAGTGTTTGTTTATGTGCTAGATTCCAAGATGATCCTATAGAAATTCATATTAAAGCTGTAAAAAGAATAATTAGATATGTCAAATAAACTATTTATTATGGTTTATTTTTTCCAAAATATAATTTTTTGATTTAATATCTTATTCCAACTCTGATTTTGGAGACTGTGAAATTAACAAAAAAACACATCAGGTATGTGTCATTTTTTGGGAAAAAGTTTAATTTTTTGGTCTTCTAAGAATCAACTATTTATTGCTCTATCTACTATAGAATTTGATTATATCTCTAATTAAAGTAGTTGTGCTAAAAGATTATAGATTAAGAAAACTTGATGTGATTTTGGTATTTATAGTGATAAATTTCCTATTTATTGTGATAACACTTTGACAATTTCTATTTATAAAAACCCCTTACATTATTCTAGAACAAAGCATATCAATATTCAATTACATTTTATTAGAGATCATGTGAATAATGGTGACATTGTTTTAGAATTTATCCCCATTAAAAATCAGCTAAAATATATATTTACTAATCTTTTGGGCTCTGATTAGTTTGAAAAAATAAAATTTGAACTTAGAATGTTGGAAATTTTATTATTTTATTATCATATTTTTTTAGCGGGAGTTTTTGTTTTATATTTTTTTTTATTTAAAAAAGGGGGAGAAATTTGGTATTAAATATTTTGGTTTTATAATCAAATAAAAAGGGATATATTTTTTGTGAATGTGCATGTATATATTTCTGTTTTGTTTGATTACATGTTATTTTATGTTTTTAAATATCCAAAACAGTTTTAATTAGTTTAGCTAAAAATTGTTTGTAAAACCTGTCTTTATTTTAACTATAACTTGTGTTGTAGTGATCATAATTTTATAATTCTTATTTCATATGAAAGATAACAAATTTATATAAATTTCATTAAAATACAACATGGTCTAATTATTTCTCTAGAATGTTTGTATTTAATCTCAAACATAATTCATGTTTTTTACCTCAAGTAATATTTATGGTATTAAATTCTTTAAAGTTTTCTTTTGTAATTATTTTATAACATACATTATAATGATCATATTCTTTAGAAACCTATCCCATTTTAAATCCTACTCATTTATCTTAATTTCATTAGAATAAATGAAGGTCTGGTTTTATTTTTATGAGGTTCTTTGCAATCTGAATATCATACAGCAGATCTACAATTATGAATTTTAAAAAATTGAAAATATTTTTTGGTTCTTTGATATCTCATTATTTTCTAACTAGAATCACTCAGAGTTTGTTTAGTTATAAATATAATAAGTTTTTATTCAATTAATTCAACCAAATTAAACTCTAAAAATGTTGTTTACATACCCTAAAAATGGTTTAATATTATCATTTGTTTTTCAGTTTATATTTCATGTTTTCATGTTATTTTTTTCATATTTCATTAAACACTTATCATAATTGAATGATTCTTGATTAGTTGAAAAGATCTCAAAATTATATTCAATCAAGTATTCTGGAATAACTTTTAATTCATTTTTTTAGATGGCTTAAAAATTCTACAAAGTTTGTGTGTTCATATTGTACATGAAATGATGTACTATCTATCAATTAATTTTTTTAAGATATAATTAATTTTATCTTAAAGCATAAATTAATTTTATTTCAAATCATCAATTAATTTTTTTAAGCATCAATTAATTTTTTTAAAGTGTCAATTAATTATTTTTAAACCATCAATTAAATTTTTATTCTAACATTGAATTATGTTTTTATTCTAATGGTGAATTAATTTTTTATTTCAATGGAGAATTAATTTTTTATTTAAATAGTGAATTAATTTTTTATTTCTAACAGTCAATTAATTTTTTATTTATAATGGTTAATTAATTTTTTTATTCCAATGGTGAATTAATTTTTTATTTTGAAGATGAATTAATTTTTTTATTTTTAATAGTGAATTAATTTTATTATTTCTAATAGTGAATTAGTTTTTTATTTCTAATGGTGAAATATTTTTTTATTTCTTATGGTGAATTAATTTTTTATTTTAATGGTGGATCAATTTTTGATTTCTACAGTTGCAGATGCTTGCCGCCTATAGTTAAAATTTTATTATTCTAAAAAAAATTCCAATACTCTATTTTTATTCATTTATTTTTTGATGAACTGCATACTTATATTAATTGTTTTAAGTATTTTATTTATTTAAAAACTTAATAAATATTATATTTAAGTAAAGAGAAGTGTGTTAAATATATTTTTTATAATTTAAAAAAATATTAATTTACTCTAATCATGTGTGCACCTAAAACATATTTATTGAATATTTATATTTTAATATTTTGAGTTAATTTATTTAACTTATACTTTTATAAATTATTATTTAATGACATTGAGTTTATTCAAACACGTTTTATGGTATTTAAATCAGTATAATTAATTTTTTTAATTTGCATGATGCGTTAAATTAAAATATATTTAATATATGAATTTAATCATTCAAATTAACTTACGATTTTTATGGGATTACCTTTTAAATATTATTATCATTTAATAGGTTGTTTAAATTAGTTTGAATTTTTCTTTAAGTTTTGAATTCAAATCATTATTTTTACAATTATTATGGACATTATTATTTTATCTCCTGGATAATTGTTATTTGAATTTGAATTTTTTACCCATGGAAGGTATTTATTAGTCTTTGTAGATATCTATTTAAAGATGTTTTCAAGAATTCTTGAATGGTATCGAACACACTAGTTAAAATCTTTGACTCTCTATTTTTATGCAAGAAAAAGTTGTGAATGTCTCATGTTCTATACAAACTGAAGCCATGTGTGATGCCTTGTTTCATCACCTAGACATTCTGTCACATGCCAGATTACTTCTGCTTCAACTTCTAATACATTGATGAGATGTTCCAATCTAATCCTCAAGAACCAATACCTATTTTTAATTATTTATCTTATCCTTCATCTGGTATTGAGTCTATAACATTATTT
The DNA here is from genome assembly GCA_963277665.1 of Viscum album. NCBI lineage: Eukaryota > Viridiplantae > Streptophyta > Magnoliopsida > Santalales > Viscaceae > Viscum > Viscum album. The sequence goes on from OY728143.1 coordinate 1,424,227,000, forward strand.
CTCATCTCTCACATGCACTCTTTTTTCTGTTTATGCTTTTACATTCAAAATAATTTCTTCATCTCTTCCTTGGGTTGTGACTTTTGGATTATAAAGTTAGAATCTGAGGGTTGTTCCCTCTGTATCTAAAGTCAGTGTTGTAAGGGACTCCCCATAAAAAAGTTAGTGTTGTGGTAATCCCTCCACTAGAATAGGATTATATAACAATTTATGAGTTCCCATTAAAAATAAGGTAGTGTACACATATCTCTTACCGAGTAGAGAGATATAAGACTGGACTAAGTCCAATTTAGACTGAACCAATATAAAAAAATTTGTGTTTTTTATTTTATTTCCACTACTAATTAACCATAATAATTAACTTTAATGATTAAATTGATTAAAAAAATTAATCTGGTCCATTCAACCCCCTCTAGACCATATCCCTTTACCCTATATGACCTAACACTAGGGAGGTGATGAAGTTGGTAAAGTGGACACCAAGGCTAATTCCAAACTCAGTGAAAGATATCTCATGTGAATGAGATAGGGAAGAAAAGGAGGGGGAGGACGAGCATCGTGAACCTAGGGTTCATGACATTAATAATTCATGAAATAACATGACATGTAACATTATATGATGTGTAATTTAGGAAGTTTTTTTTTATCATGAACCACACACATTTGATTACATGATGTGTAATTGTAAACTTTTTCACATTTGTGAACTAGATCCTTTTCCTTTTCTTTTAGAGTTCCCCAGGTTTTCCTAAACCCTATTCTATCTCATTCTAGCCTATGGTGACCTATCCTAGGTTTCCTCCTATTCAACGCTTCATTTAACATCGATAGCTTGACATGAATTGTGCGTAGATGAATTTCAAAGTGATGACACACCCCTCACGGAATGGTTACTTATAAATTTTCAATAGTTTCCCATTTACTTTGAAGGGTGGATAAATTACTTTATGAATTTTCATGGTCCCTAGGTGAATACATGTACAATCACAAAGGGTCCCAACCATCTTGATTTGAGCTTCCCAGGGAATTACTTTAATTAGGATTTTAATAATAAGACCTCATTCCCTGGTATAAAAATTCATTGTGTGATGTGTTAATCATGCCATTTCTTGATTTTATCTTTATAAAACTTGTAATTTTCATAGGAATAATTTATTATCTCTTTTATTTCATCCAAATACAATATCCTAACTTCCCTATCATTTTTAGAATCCGGATTCAAATTCTTAATTTCCCAGTATGAGCGATACTCTCATTCTATGGGTAAATGGAAAGGCTTTCCATACACTAATCAAAAGGGGGTGGTGTTGATGAGTGTTTTTTACATAGTGTAGTACACCTATAGTTAATCATCTAACATGAGGCTCAAGTCCTTTTAATTTAGGTTCATGATCTTTTCTAAGATTTGTTTGATTTCCAAGTTTGACAATTCAACTTGCTTGCTTATTTTCAGGTGGTTGGGAGTTCTTGTGTTATATCAAATTTCATACTTCCCATATAGTCTATTAATAGAATTATTGATAAAATGTGTTCCCTGGTCACTAATGAGTAGTCAGGGAAATCTAAATCTTAAAAACACATTTTTATTTAAGAAATTAATGACCACTTTTGTCGTTTCATGAGTGGTAACTTCATCTTCTACCCATTTCAAGACATATTCAATGCTAACACGGATTTATAACTTTCTATGTGAATTAGGTAATTTCCCCATGAAATCTATTCCCAATACGTTGAAGATTTCGACTTCCATGATTAGTTTTTGGGGAATTTCATTTCTTTTCCCAATGGTTCCATTTCATTGGCATTGCTCATAGCTCGGAAAAAACTATATTTCATCTTGATGGAGTATGGTCTAAAAGAGTCAAATTTATATGATTTTTTCCACTCTATGTTCTGGTCCATGATTCCCTCTAGTTGGAGTCATGTGACACATGTCTAATGCACTTTGGATCTCATATTCTAGGATACAATGCAGTATTAATCCAATATAACAATGCATAAAATATAGTGCCTTGTTCCAGTAGTACTGTGAAGCCTTCAAAAAAAATATCCTCCTTTTATGGTAAGATAGGTATCAATAAAGGGATCCTATGATGAGACAGTTTTCAATGTCATAAAACCACGGGCATGCCTTTTCATTTAGGCTGAAAAGAGTTTCATCGTGGAATTTGACCTTTATGTCTAGATTATTAGCTTCATTAATGAGGGGTAGTGGGGGTATGGATAGATGATTAATGACACCATTATCCATACATTTTATTTCTTTGATGACAATGTGAAATTATTTTAGCAATAGGATCCACCATATCAGTATTAATTTGGAATCCTTTTTACTCATCAAATATTTCAAGGCAGGATGATCAGTTTAAACAATCACCTTTGACAAAACTAAGTAGGATCAAAACTTTTCCAAAGCAAGGATAACTACCAGTATCTCTTTCTCAGTGGTTGTGTAGTTTACCTGATCATCATTCAAGGTGTAACTGGCATAGCATATGGGACATATGTAAGATCCCATCATTTTTTGGAGAAATATTGAGCATCTTTTTAGGTAATTTTTGTTTTTATTTAATACCTTTGCGTTGGGGTATGACCCATGTGTGTTTAGGGGAAGTTGTTAAGAAACTACGGAAGAAATGGGATGTGCACGGTTTGCGCACGGTTTGGACAAACTGTAACAAAGTTAATCGTGCAAACAATGGAGTTCGGAATGGTTGGTTCATGATTTTCCAAACTATGCACCATCAATCTATGTGGGTAGTGTAAGACCGCACTGTTGGTGCACGGTTTGGCCTAACCATGTAGACTCCCAGGTGAAACCGTGCGCATAGAGCAGTTTATTCTGAAAATTGGTTTTAAAACCACCCAAACCCCCAAAACCTATCTAATTTAACCTTATCTCAGGCTTGAAAAATTATAGGTGTTCCCAAATCCTTCCGTAGGGATTCCAAGGTGATTCAAACACTATTATTTAAGATCAAATGATTAGATTGAAGATCTGATCTCCTCCTGCTAAGTGGATTTCATCTTGATGCTTCTCCCATTATTTCTCTTATATTTTCTAGATCTTTTCATGGAAGATATCCCCCATTTTCTTGGATATAAACCTATGAGTTTAGATATAGATCTAGGATTGTGTATCTATATCTATATTTGCAAGATCTTGATTTTATTTGATCTTAATTTTTTATTTAGGGATTTAAATCTGAATCTTGATCGATGACGTTGTGCTGCTCGGGTTTTTGGGATTTATATGGGATAACGTACATAAATAAACTGAGGTAGGTGGTCTAAATAAAACTCTCATATTCATGATTTATGATATTTGAATGTGATTTTATGATTTTTTGGATTCCATTGATAAATGATTTTTAAAATTGGAGTAATTAGGACAGTGGAGTTGAATTGAGTTTTCCTCGGTGGTTAATTGATAATTGAATCAGGGAACAAATTAAGTGGGTTCCCAAATAGATATTTGGAGATTTGTTTTGGTTTTTTGATATTGTAATTGAGATATTGAATTGATTGGGTTAAGATAATTAATTGTGGGGAATTAATTATGAAATGATGTGTCTATGTAAGATAATTAATTGTGAGAATTAATTGTGTGCCATGATATTAACAAAAGATAATTAATTGTGATAATTAATTATGTTCCCTAATGTTGATCAAAGAGAATTAATTGTGAGAATTAATTATGAAAATTTGATATTTGATATGGATAATTAATTGTGAATAATTAATTATGGAAAGATAATTATGTTGATTGATTAATTAATTGATGAATTAATTAATGGATTATGTGCTTAGTTAATTGTTAAGTTAACTAATGGACTTTGAAAAGTTTTACTAATCATTGGATTAGTAATGGAATAATATGAAAAATTATTGTGAATTAAAAAATGATTAAATGGATGAGATTTTTTTGGTGTTATACATGGTGTTTTAGACCAATTAGAAGTTGGGACTTAGACAAGGCATTCCTCCCCAATAGTTATCCAAGCTTTAGATTATGGGGTGCTAGGCATGACAACCTACACTGAATGAGAAAAGGAGTTCTAGGAATGATGACCTACACTCAATGAGATTATGGTGCTAGGAATGATGACCTGTACTAAATAAATGATAATAATGAAAGATGATTCAACTGAGATTTGGGGTGGAAGTCATGACGAACTATACCAAATGATTAATGATATTGAATTATGATTCAAATGGGAAGCATGAATTGAAAATGAGCCTAATTTTATGATTAAAAATTAGATGACAATGTGATAACTGTTTAAATTATGCATTGTATTTATTACTTCATAAAACTGCATGCACTATCTTTTGAATAGACTCATTTTAGACACTATTGGTGGTGTCTTATTAATTTGTACTCACACCCTATTTGGGCTGCTTTATTAAAACCCAAGTAGACTTTTTTGTTGCAGGACATGATAAGGGCAAGGCCCTGGGATAGGTTGATGTTTGGGAATAGAGCATGGGAGAGGGAACCAGATGTGGTTCGAAACCCATTTTGGAGTTTTTGTGTCTTTGCTTTCAGTTTCATTATAGACACTTGAAATTTTTATTGTCATTTCATGCATTACCTTTCAGTTGAGTATTGTATTTTCATGCTTTTTTTATCATATGACCTGGATTTTTTTTGGTTATTTATATGCTTCCGCACTTGGTTATTGTTATTTTCTTCCGCTGTTGTTGTATTCTGATAAAAGAGGGTATATTCTCCCCAAGACTAACTTACCAGACCCACGCTGCTAGTCATTACCCTCTTGCATATGGGGAGGCACACTTGTGGGAATGTGGCTAACCAGCTCAGGGCACTATTTAGTGGAACCCAGGTTAGGACGTCACAAAGTGGCATAAAATGGGTTTTCTTTTCTTTCTTCTCCTTTTGTATTACTATTTTAGGAAAGGTAGATAGGAGACTAGGAAGAGTCAAGGCTTGGTAATGATCTCGTGAATGGGAGTTTCAAACCCATGTATGGGGGAAAACCTGAGTACTCAGGGTGGGATTGTTGTGATTGTTATTTGATGTTACAGTTGTATATTATTTCACCTTGGGTGATGCACTTGTGGTGTTATGTGATATTTGTTTTGAAATTTGTTGAATTTTGATTCATTTCCTAAAGAGGCACGATAGTTCGGTCTGCATGCATCATTCTAGGAACTCAGGGTTATTGTGACGTGCACTATTCTAGGCACTCATGGGAAAATGGGTTATGGGTAAGTTGATGAAATTGAACTATTTTACTTGTTGTGAGATTGAAATAATGATTCAAGATGAGAATAAATGGGTGTCTAATGAGAACCTTGATTGATAAATTGAGTATGATTAAATAATTGATTTTTGTATTAATTAATTTGAGATAATGTGATTAATTAATGGTTGGATTAATTAATGAGAATATATGTACCCTTGTTAACCAAGATCTAGGATAAGATGGTTAAGGGTAGTGATAAGGCCTTGTTTTTAACCATGTGGTGAGAAAAAGGAAAAAAGGACATGTTGAAACTTTTTATGTTAGTTTCTCCTCTTATGTAAATGTTATAAGGTTGTGTTATGAGACCTAAGATGTGAATTTGTATTTGTAGGTATATGCCTCCATGACGCTTAGTGAGGGAGAGACTGAGGGGTATGGCCCAAAACGAACTTCCAGATAGGGAGCTTGAGGAACCATTGGTGCAAGATGAGGAGGAAGGGGAACAGTTCCGAGAGAACTTTTCATGTTTCATGAAATTCATGGAGAGAGACCCAGGGTGGGTTCATAAAAGCGTGTCGAAGTTGATAGGGGAGTTTCAGCTGCAGCACCCTCCTACTTTTACTAGAGAGGGTGGACCCGAGGGAGATGAATTATGGATTGAATCCATAGATAAAATAATTGAACATTTGGATACTATGGATGAGAGGAGGGTAAATTTGGCTACTTATATGCTATGGGGTTTAGCGAAGCACTAGTGAGACATTCAGGTATGATGTGGATAGACTGATGATATGTTGTGGAAGGACTTTTTGGAGAACCTCTTAGAGAACTTCTATCCAGAGATGTTGAGACAAGAGAAGGATTTATATTTTATGAATCTGTCCCAAGGAAGCATGTCCATAATGTATTATGCTGAACATTTCACAGATTTACAGTGTTTTTTTCCATCTTTGGTCACAGATTAGGCTTCTTCGGAAAAACGATTTCAGGATGGAATTAAGTGTGAAATTAAGTCCCAGGTGAATATATTTAGGTTGAATAAATTCATAGCGGTGGTTAATCAGGATCTCATTTCATAGGGGAACCTAAAGAAGGATTCTAGTAATAGACAGGTAGCTGGAAGATCAGGGATTGTGCCTTTTAAGAGCAAGAAGTGCCATCAAGATAATCTTAGTCAGGACAGTGGAAAGAAAGGTGGACAGTCAGGAGGAATAGTTGAAATGGATCTTTCTCATGTGATTTTCCACTAGTGTGGTAGGTAGGGATACTATTGTACACATTATCCTCGACCACCAGTGGAGACTTGGTTTTGTGGCAGGATGGGACACCTATAGAAGTTTTGCAAGAAACAGCGGCAAGTTGGTGCTGAGGGAGCAGTTGTTCATAATCCGAGTGTGGGGGGTCTTCTACACCATATAGGTCTGGCAGCTGGAGTTATACTGGAAGAGGTAGTAGAGGCAGTGGACGTGGTGCTTCAGGGTATGAGCACCCATATCAGCAAGGTCATTCTACTCAAGGGAGTCAAGTGACACCACAGGGATGATGGTAAGGACAATTACATGTAGTGCAGCCTACACTTGTGGAGATCGAGGATGGTCCATCAGTAGTGATAGGTAATATTCTAGTTTCATCTACTTTAGGTAGTTTCTTTTTGATACTGGTGCCTCTCATTCCTTTATATCTGTAAACCTTATTAATGGATTGAACCTAAAGGGGGAGTCCATAAGTGGGATAATGAATATCGATACACCATTGGGAACACAGACTAGAGATATCTGTTTATGCAAATGATGTTCTCTAGAGATCAAAGAGTACTATTTTCTTTGGGATATTTATGTCCTTGATATAATGGGCTTTGACTTGATTATGGGTATGAACTGGCTAGTCACATACCAAGCCCACATAGATTTTTACCGTAGGAGAGTGACCATTGTATCTCCTAAGGGTGACCGGTTTGTTCTTCGTGGAGAATGGGATATCCATGCAGGTCGAGTTGGGCCAATTACTCAGCAACTAGGAGATATCACAACCAAATTTTCTAGTCTTTTTTTGGTTGTTTGGATTTTTAGTCAAGATGTTCTTCCACCAGTAGTATAACTAATTTAGAATGTCTTTCTTGAAAACTTTTTAGGGTTGCCACCTCAGAGAGATGTGGAATTCACTATTGAACTCATTCTGAGGGCTGATCCGACATCTATTCCACCTTACAAAATGGAACTGACTAAGATTGAAGAGCTAAAACCCCAGTTAGAGGAGTTGGAGGATAAAGGGTTTATATATCCAAGTACGTCTCCTTGGGGATCACCTGTTTTGTTTGGAAAGAAGGTTGATGGGAGTCTATGCTTCTGTGTCGATTACCCGAAGTTAAATAAAATGACTGTGAAGAACCGATATCCTATTCTGCATATCGATGATTTGTTTGACCTGCTAAATGGGGGATTCTATGTTCTCAAATATCGATCTGAGATTAGGGTACCATCAGGTGAGATTTAGGACTTCTGATATACCAAGAACTTCTTTCAAGAGCAGGTATGGCCTTTATGAGTTTTTCATAATGCCATTTAGGTTGACGAATGCTCCAAAAAAATTTATGGACTTAATGAAAATTATCTTTCATCCATATCTAGATCAGTTTGTGGTGGTGTTTGTGGATGACATCTTAGTTTACTATAAGTCTCATAATGATCATGCCCAATATCTTGACATCATCCTGGGTACACTGAGAGAGAATCATCTATATTCCAAGCTATCTAAATATCAGTTTTGGATTGACAAGGTATAATTTTTGGGGAACATCATCTCAGATGAAGGTGTGGTAGTGGACTTAGAAAAAGTTTGGGCAGTGATTTCTTGGGATCAGCCCAAGAATGTTTTTAAAATCTGAATCTTTTAGGGTTTAGATGGTTATTATAGGAGTTTCATTCAAGAATTATCCCATTTGAAAGCACCACTTACAAGTTTGATAAAGAAAGGGATAAATTTTATTGGACAAGAGCATGTGAGAATTCTTTCTAGGAGTTGAAGAAGCGCTTGACATCAGCACCTATTTTGATTTTACTTGAGTCAGGTGGGGAGTACATGGTGTATTGTGACGCTTCTGGGGTTGGAATCGAAGTTGTGTTAATGCAAGGGGATAGATTCATTGATTATGGGTCTTAGTAGTTTAGGACACATGAATGTAATTACCCATAGTAGTGGTTTATGCTCTCAAGTGTTGGAGACACTATCTTTTGGGTGAAAAGTTTATAGTTTGTAAGGATCACAAAAGCTTGAAGTATATCTTTTCATAGCACAAATTGAATCTTCAGTAGGTAATATGGGTGGAGTATATGCAGTCCTTTGATTTTGAATTGGAATACACACCCATGAAGGGGAATAGTCTGGTTTATTCCTTGATCAAGAAAACTCAGACTCAGTTGGTACATGATTCTAGTGCAGAGTGGATGATGATGACTTTTTTGGAAGAAATGCATAGGTATTTCAAGAGATTCAGGAGAGGATGAATCAAGTTTCTGTAGCAGTGGAGTCTACACTCTTGGGATGGATCTAGGATAGACAATACAAGCATCCAGAGTGTTTAGACTTGAGGGAAATCCTTGAAGGTGGGTAGACACCTTCATACTGGACAATAGATGAGGATGAGATCATCTATGTGAGAAATTGGGTTATTGTGCCTATGAGTATGTGAGAGGAACTCATGTGATAATTTCATGTCTCAAGGTAGGCGGTACATACTGGGGTGAAAAAAAAATACCATGACCTACGACGACAGTTTTGGTGGCCCGGCATGAAAAAGGAAATAGTAGGGTTCATAACAAGATGTTTCACCTGTCAGTAGGTGAAGGAAGAGCATCAATGACCTGGAGGCCTATTACATCCATTACTTATTCCTGAATAGAAGTGGGATGACGTGACTATGGATTTTATGGTAGGACTTCCAAATACTCTTAGTAAGAATGATGATATTTGGGTCGATTTGGATCAACTAACTAAGGTAAAACACTTCTTTCCTATCAGAGAAACCTTTATAGTAGAGCAGTTGGTAGAACTATACATGAGAGAGATAGTTCATTTTCATGGTGTGCCACAGACTATAGTTTCATATCATGATTTTCACTTTACTTCATTCTTTTGGAAGGTCCTACAGAAGGCACTTTGGAATAATGGTTCTGTTAAGTATGGCCTTCCACCCACAGACATATGGACAGTCAGAGCATACCATACAGTGGTTAGAGGATATGCTACGAGCATGTGTGAATGACTTTGGTGGATCTTGGGATAAGCACATGTATTTAGTGTTGTTCGCCTATAACAACAGTTATCATAAAACTATATTGATGGAACCTTATGAGGAATTTTATGGTAGACCTTGTAGATCACCCCTATATTGGTTAGAGGTGGGTGAGTCAGAGCTGTTGGGACCAAGTCTCATTCAGAAGACATTGGAGCAGGTTCAGTTGATTCAGAAATGTATGGATACGGATTAGAGTAGGTATAAGTCATATGCTGATAGACAGAGACAACCCCTAGAGTTTATAGAGGGTGATCGTGTATTCCTTTGAGTGTCACCTAAACTGGATCACCATAGGATACAGAGGTAGGGCAAGTTGGTACCCAGGTTTGTGAGACTGTTTAAGGTGCTGGAGAGAATCGGGCTGGTGGCGTACTGATTAGTACTTCCACATAAATTTAGCACTATGCATGATGTTTTTCAAGTGTCACAACTATGAAGGTATCACTCTGACCCTTATCATGTGATTTATGTGGAAAATTTTGACCTTGAGATAGACCCGTCCTTTGAGGATCATCTGATATGTGTGTTGGGTCATAGTGAGAAAGTGTTACGGGGAAAGAACGTGCCATTATTTCATGTGTTATGGCAACATGGAAGTGTTCAAGAGGAAACTTGGGAACAACAAGCTGATGTGAGGGATCAATGGCCTAATCTTTTTGGCTCAGAATCTTAGAAAAGTTCGGGAGTGCAGCTCAAGGACGATCTGTTATAGGGTGGGGATATTGTAAGATCCTATTCTTTTATGGAGTGATCTCGGGTGTGTTTTCTGGTACTTTTTCTTTTCATTTAAGTACCTTTGGGTTGGGGTATGACCCGGGTGTGTTTGGGTGAAGTTGTTAAGAAACTATGGAAGACATGGGTTGTGCACGGTTTTTGCACGGTTTGGACAAACTGTGCACAAGATAGCCATGAAGATAGTGGAGTTTGGCATGATTGGTGCACGTTTTTTCTAAACATGAACCATCAATCCGTGTGGGCAGTGGAAGACCGCACGATTGGAACATGGTTTGTCCAAACCGTACAGACTCCTAGGTGAAATCGTGTACACGAAGCAGTTCATTCCAAAAATAGGTTTTAAAAGCACCTGTACCCCCCAAAACCACTCTAATTCGACCTTTTCTCAGCCATAACAAATTTTAGGTGTTCCAAAATCCTTCCGGAGGGATTCCAAGGTGATTTGAACACCATTCTTTGAGATTTAAAGCCCTGATTGAAGATCTTATCTCTTCCCAGTAAGTGGATTTCATCCCGATGCTTCTCCCATTATTTCTCTTATCTTTTCTAGATCTTTTAATAGAATATCTCCCCCATTTTCTTGGATCTAAACCTATGAGTTAAGATCTAGATCTAGGATTTTGGATCTAGATCTAGATTTGAAAGATCTTGACTTCATTTGATCTTAATTTTGGTTTAGGGATTTAGATCTGAAGCTTGATTGATGACGTTGTGCCGCTTGGATTTTGGGGATTTCTGTGGGATAACTTCTATTAATAAAATGAGGTAGGTGGTCTAAATAGAACTCCTATAGTCAAGATTTATGATATATTAATGTGAGTTTATGATTTTTTGGATTCCCTTGATAAATTATTTCCTAAATTTGAGTAATTAGGAGTGTGGAATTGAATTGAGTTTTCTCAGTGGTTAATTTATAATTAAATCATGGAACAAATGAAGGGGGTTTCCCAAATAGATATTTGGAGATTTTTTATGGGTTGAAATATTGTAATTGAGATGTTGAATTGATTGTTTTAAGATAATTAATTGGTGGGAATTAATTATAAAATGATGTGTCTATGTAAGATAATTAATTGTGAGAACTAATTATGTGCCATGATGTTAACCGAAGATAATTAATTATAAGAATTACTTATGTTCCCTGATGTTGATCAAAGATAATTAATTTTGAGAATTAATTATGAAAATTTGAGATTTTATATGGATAATTAATTGTGAAGAATTAATTATGGAAATAGAATTGTGTTGATTGATTAATTAATTGATGAATTAATTAATGGATTATGTGCTTAGTTAATTTTTGAGTTAACTAATGTCCTTTTAAATGTTTAACTAATCATTGGATATGTAATTCAATAATGTGGAAAATTCTTGTGAATTAAATAATGATTAAATAGCTTTTTTTTTGGTTCTAGACATGGCGTTCTAGACCAATTAGAAGTGGGGACTCAGACATGGTGTTCCTCCACAATAGTTATCCAAGATTGATATTATGGGGTGCTAGGCATGAATACCTACACCAAATGAGAAAAAGGAGTTCTAGGAATGATGAACTACACTCAACGAGATTGTGGTTCTAGGAAGGACGACCTACACCAAATGAATGATAATAATGTATGATGATTCAACTAATATTTGGGGTGATAGGCATGATGACCTGCACCAAATGATTAATGATATTTAATGATGATTCAAATGTGAAATATGAATTGAAACTGGGCCTAATGTGATGATTAAATATTAAATAACAATGTGATAACTGTTTAAATTATGAATTGTATTTATTACTTCATAAAACTACATGCACTATCATTTGACTAGACTTGTTTTAGACATCGTTGGTGGTGGCCTACTGAGTTGTAATCACACCCTATTCGGTCCGCTTGATCAGAACCCAAGTAGACTTTGTTGTTATAGGACATGATAAGGGAAAGGCCCTGGGATAGGTTTTTGTTTGGGATTGGAGCATGGGAGAGGGAACTGAATGTGGTTCAGGACCTATTTGGGAGTCATTGTGTCTTTAATTTTAGATGCATTGTAGACTCTTGAAATTTTCATTGCCATATCATGCTTTACCTTTTATTTGAGTATTGTATTTTCATGTTTTGGTTATTAAATGACCTGGATTTGTTCTAGTTATTTATAAACTTCCATGCTGGGTTGTTGTTATTTGCTTTCGCTGGTGTTTTATTCTGATAAAAGAGGGTATAGTCTCCCCAAGACCGACTTACCATTCCCTCGCTACTATTCGTCTCCCTTTGATGTATGGGGAGGCGCACATGAGGGATTTTGGGAAACTCGCTTGGGGCACCATTTAGTGGTTCCCAAGTCAGGATGTCGCAACATAAAATGTGTATGACCCAATTTCCTAAGACATCACCTATATAAAAATCACTTGCATCACATTTTAACTCAAAGTCGTTGTCCTAGTCTTGGGGAATGATAACCAGAGTAGTCACCATGATTTTCTTTACAATGTTGAATTCCTGCTGACACTCTTCAATGAATTCAAAATGTGCATCATTTACTAATAGGTGTTTCAGAGGGAGGGAAACTTTCAAAAAATCTTTCATGAAGTGATAGTAGAATATTTCATGGCCTAGAAATCTCCTTATACCTTTAACATTTGAGTACTTAGGAAAATATTTGATCACCTTGATCTTTGTGGTATTAACTTCCATGTCATCCTTAGAGATTTTGGGTCCAAGGACTATGCCTCCTTATTTTTTGTTATACTTTATTTTTGAATATTATACTTTTATAGTAATGAAATAAAAATAAATAGTAATGAAAAGTACTTACTCCAACATCTTTGGTAGGGTAAATTTCAAAACTGTCATTGGGTTTCTTATGCACTTTAAACCACATCTCGATTCGGCCAATAGAGTAACCTAATTCATTAGTCTTAATAAGAAAAATTAAATGTTATAAAAAACATTGACTTATAATAAAATGATATAAATAATAATTAATAAAATACAAACAAAAAATGTTCTTTTCTTGAAAAACTCAAACACCCAGTGATATGAGGAATGACTTATTTCTCACGATTCACGGTATTTTTTAGATAATTACTAAAAAAAGAAACATTAATAAAGATGTTGATTTTATTGTGTTTGTGTTACTAAGATACTATAAAATATGAAATTACCTCTAAAAATTAATCTCTATTAATATCGATAAACATCTTCCATTTCTCATGGGAAGTGCCTTCATGAACTTTCTCATACATCTATCATGAGCTCGTATATTTTTCATTAAACTCATTCTATAATCTCTATTTAAAATCTTTCCATTTATTGCTGAAATTTTTCAGAGTCCATGGGCTTGAAATGGAGTTATGGAAATCAAAATGAAAAAAAATATATAAAATAAAAAACAGAAAACTTTATAAGTATATTAAATTTTTTTAATAAGGTATTTTAAATTAGTTATTAATGAATATTAAATTAATATTACCTTTAGTTGAATATCAATGACATCATTTTTTCAAGATGAGGGAATATGCCTACAATCTTTATAATTAATGGGAAATCTCGCCATATTGCAAGAAAGATGACCAATAATTTTCCCATAGATTCTACCAGCGTCACCAGTAGGCACCATGAACTCATCAAATGGAATGATGATCTTGAATTCCTTCGAGTACCATTCATCTGTTCTATTTATATTTATATCTCTTTTGTTGCTATCTTTATCTGTTTGAAAAATGCATTAAAAATTAATAAGATATATAGTTTTTTGTACAATGACATACATAATAGTAATGGTAACTCACAAATATCCCCTAGATGTAGGGGTGACAAACTGATCCATCACTGGAGGTTGCTCGGATGGTGGGAAACCAACAATGTCTGAGGAAACGGCTAGCTTGCTAGTAGTCTCATGTATAATGGAATCACTCAGATCCACTAAAGATAATGGTAGTGGTGGTGTTCTCTAAGATGTTGGTAGGATAGGATCTTGAAAAAAAAATTCTCAGCATTGCTTAAATTCAAATGGTTCATGTATATCAAATGTATAAAAAATGTAAGGATAAAAGTTTTTTATAAAAAATAGGACAATGTATATATGTATGGAAAACTTATCAATGGGAAATTTTAATATAATTTCATTTCTAATTTATACATTAAATTATCTTTATCTTCATTATATTCATTATTATCAACCTCCATTGTGACAAGTGCTTTATTTTCACCCTCTCTTGCAAGTTTTATTGTTTCATTATTTTCATGAAAAAATTGTTCAAAGTTTTTTGGTTGATGAGGTTCACTGTCACAAAGTACCAATTGATCTTCATCACCCATGTCATGTAATTTTATCTTATTTAATTATAAAAAAACACTCCAACCTTCATGTATTTAATCATCTACATAATAAACCATCCTCTCTTGTGAATCTAATAAAAATAGATCATGCTCTGCATGCCCACTGGTGTGGATTAAGTGAGAGAATTCAACATAAGTAAAATGAAATGGATCTTTTATTATATCCATATCAATGTTTACACACATGCATTTGAATAAGAAAATTTAAAACTAACCATTGTAGTTTGATTCAATTATAGAATTCATTTTTCCATAGTATCCCACCTTTATAAGTGTAAATACACCTATATTTTGATTTTTCAAGTTTTTTCATGATAAATTGTATGAAACCTAAAGCCATAAATATTGTATGCATCAAATATCTTAGCATACCTTAGAGGACCTCAGTCCAAAAATATAAAATCATTTAATATTTCAACTCCATTCTCAATTTTCATTATCTAGACAAGAAGATATATGGTGTTACTTTTAATATAGACAAAATAAATACACATCAATAATAATAATATGAGTATATACTTACATGATGATCGAACCATTAAAAAATATCTTTATTAATATATTTTATTTATTCCATATCATTTCAATATTTACCCCTTATTCACCTATTTTTTTGCAATCAAAATTCTTCAATAAATGGTTTTGAAATAAGATTGTTTCCTGAATGGCCTGAAGTCCTTCATTTTTATTGATTTTTTGATAACCCCCCTTTCAAGGGATGAGGGGGAACCCTTATAAGGCCCTTAGGCTCAGACATTACATGGCCCGTAGGCTTAGGAGATTACATGACCCGAAGGTATTGAGGAATTCAACCAGACTATTTACAAGGAACTGCCCCTCCCTAGCATCTGCATCTTGATAGTCGCTCTCCACCTTTACATGACCTTCTGACTAGGCTTCCCGTGCAAGCACAAGATGATACCGATGGCATAGCCATACCCTCTCATTCTAACAATCCATTTGGCTCTGCTCTGGTGAGTGCACCTGCTCAGAATCCTCTTCAAGGGCTGCTCCTTTTTTGTAGTGTGTATGGGGCCTACATTCATGTGGCCCGAAGGCCTTGGGGTGTCCCTAAGGCCTTAAGGTGGCCCACAGGCCTTGAGAATTTACTAGCCCGAAGGCCTTGGGTGGCCCGAAAGCCTTGCAGGACCTGAGAACCAAACTGGTGGCCCGAAGGCCTAGATGGATGAATAGTTTTGGCTGCTACAGTACCGAATAGTGCCTACTACAGTACTACTACAGTGCATGCTATAGTACTGCTACAGTTCCTGCTACAGTAACCCAGAAATATGCCTCCACTCAAATTTGATCTTGGGTCTCTTGGATACACCTAGTGAGTCGTCACCAACTGGGTTGATGATCTTGTGCATTGAAATAAGACTATTGAGTAGTACATATCTATGTGCATGTAGCAACTACAATTCAGTTAGTGTAAATTTTAACCCCTTTCCAATTGGTTGTACAATAGTTGGAAATATCGATGACTGGTTTTCAGAGAAAAAAATACTAGATATGTCATCAATATGTGCAATGTGATTGAATCTAGTCTAAATAACATATAAATTCCTAGAACAGAAGGTCAAGAACTCTTTGGCTATGTAACCTTCAATAATAGAGTCTTCTGATTGAGCTTTATTCCTCATATATGATTTCAAATGAACTAAGTACCATATGGAAAAAAAATATTAAAAAAAATTACAAAATGATTTGATAAAATTGAATTCACCAATGAAAATAAAAAAAATATCAACATACCTCTCAATTGGATGCATATATTGATAATCTAATGGTCCATCAAG
This sequence comes from Viscum album, assembly GCA_963277665.1. NCBI lineage: Eukaryota > Viridiplantae > Streptophyta > Magnoliopsida > Santalales > Viscaceae > Viscum > Viscum album. The sequence goes on from OY728143.1 coordinate 1,424,243,366, forward strand.
TTTAGATTATTTAACCAAATAAATAATCAAATAAATCATGACTGTAAAGAATAAATGGGGAAATAACATTTCCAAATGAAAAGGTTTCAAAAAAATTATTTCTTGAAGTCCATCAACCTTAGTTGGATTTATATATCTTCTACAAAGCTCTCAAAAAAGGGTACAAAAATCAACTAGAACTATAGTTAATTTCTCATGTAACATATTATGAGAAAAATTTCTCCATCATAATATGTGATTCGTGACTTTTAAATCCTTGTAAAATTTTATTTTTTAAGTCAACACATCTTGATTTGTTACTTGAATGTCCATCTAATACTTTCACATTCATTAAAGTTCAAATGAATGTGTCTTTCTCATGATTTTTAATTGTAAAAATAGCCAAAGGATTCCCTCCATTCTCATTTTCCCACAAACCATGATTTATACTTATTAACTCCAAATCCTTACATGAATTTAGGTGATCCTTCAATTTACCCTACTCATTAAGTGATGTGAAAACTACATTATTATAGGCATTATTCTCAATATGAATTATATCAATATTATGACATATCAAATCAAACCCCCAATAAGAAAGTTTTGAAAATATACTATTTTTATTCTATTTTTGTGTTCCAAAATCTCTAGATATTTTACATCATACCCTTTTCCCCTTTTTAAACTCTATAAATTTTCTAAATTATTCAGTGAAATTCATTAATTGTCCCAAGATTTCTAAACCAGATAACATATTTGGTGGATTTTTCAAATCAATATCTATATTTAACTATTTCTTATTAAATTTAAATACATTTGAAGCATCAAGAAATCAATTATGACCCATAAAACACCAGTTTTTACTATGAGGTAATTGTTGAGGTTCAAAATCAAAATTATAAACTAGACAATACAAAATAGTATGAGTATTCCAACCAAATAAATTTTCAAGTCTAAGAAAGTCACTAATTTTCCACATTAAATCATCATGTATTTTGAATAGTTTTCTCATTGAAGAATCATATGCTTCCATGTCATCATCCAATAATTCTAACAATTCTTTGATTATAGGTTGAAGGTATATGTCAATTTCATTTCCAGGCATTTTATTTCCAAGAATAATCATTAAAATAATGAAAATAATTTTTCTTCATACACATTCATGGAGGTTGATTATAGGGGATCAAAACAACTGGACAAGTGATATAATTAGTACTAAAAGTACCAAAAGGGTTAAAACCATTAGAATATAATCCCAAACATAAATTACTAAGATCAAAATAAAAATCTGGATATAATGAATCAAACATTTTCCATGATGTTTAATCTTTTAGATGCCTCATCAAGCCATCATTATTATCCTAAGAATGCCACTTCATGTCGTATTCAGTCTTAGATGACATGAATAATCTTTTCAAGCATGCTTTCAGAGGAAAGTAACACAATAACTTTTTTGTAGTTTTCTTATTCTCTTTCTTCCTAGGGTTTCATTGATTTATACTCTCCTTACTATTTATTTTCCTCCATCTTCTTGTACAAAATATTATTTATTCTTATTTATCAGAATCTTCTTCCTAGTAAAACATGCAATCATTAGGTCATTCATGTATCTTTTTATAATCAATTCCATGTTTTTTAATGGATTTCTTCATCTTGGAGAATAATTCAGGGATCTTGGATTCACTAATGGCATCATGAAGAAACTCAAAAATCATGGACATTGATTTTTCATTAATTCCATAGAGACACATGATATGATACAACATAAGTAGAAAAGAAAACTTTGAATACTTGGAAGACTCTTTATACAGTTTTTATTGTTCATATTCAACTAATTAATAAAACTCATTTTTATGGTCACTAAATTTTTGAGAAAGATTAACCATCTTGGGATCAACTTAATGTTTTTTAATATATTAAAATGATGGAAATTTTATATTGAAAATCCAAATACATCATTTATCAAATTTCGAACTGAATTCTCCTCTAGCAAGTCACTTTGTGTTTCATTGACTAGATTTTTAATATTTTCACTTTCCATAACATTTGATTAACCATGCCAAATACAACATATATATCAAGTAAGAAACTATTTCAATATCAAATTATCATATTCTTTTTTCCATTCAACCATTGCTTGAATTTACAATCAGGACATAGACATTTTATTCTACCATCCACTAATTGATTTGTCATTCCAAAATCTAAAAATTCTTCCAAACCCTTGGCATACCGAGACTTTTTTTGAGGTAAATTAATTCAACTTTTATCTATAGGTATTGAATTTTCACTCTTCTCCCAATACATTCATATATAAAGTTGCAAATTTTTAATCAAATATAAATAATAAAAATTAAATACAACTCAATTTCTTCAAATACCAAGGTAGGGTCTTGATTTGAAATAACAAAAAATCAGTGTAAAAATGATTTAATCCAACATAAAAAACATAAAAACACTCAATTACACATATATTTATATAATTTAATTAAAACCACTAAAAAATTCAATTAATCATACCTTCAACCATGTCGAGGGTTGTAGTCACTAGAAAAATGGGAAGATAGGCCTTTAGGGGTCGCTGTCGAGGAGTGGGGGATTGATGTGAGGTCCTCATCAGAGAGAGGGGGTGTTGGGGTCATGGGGATTGGGAATCGGGGGATGGGGGATCATTGGGATAAAGGGGTCAGGGTTATGATAGTCACCGGTAGAAGTTTGAGGTTACAAAAAGGGTTTAAGGTCATGGCAGTCGATGGTAAGGGTTCAGGGTCATGGTGGTCACCGACAGGGGGGTTGTAACGACCGGAATCTAGATCCCCTCAACTGGTGCCCCATGCCCGATTCGCCACATGACCTAAAGCACATTTCCCCAAATGCCAGAGGCTGTCGACTAGCAGTGAGGTCCTTGGTAAGTTATTGGGGAAATTGTGCCCTCATTTGGTAAAGTATACAAGGTACAGGAAATAACAGTCAATAGCAGAAGCAGTAAACAGCATACAACAACTGAAACTAAACAACAGAAGCAATTTATAATATAATAATGATTCATCGTGGTACATGTATCTAAGGAATGTAGCAAACACAACAACATGCTGAAATACAACTGAGAACAAAGCACTAAAAGTAAACAGCAACTCCAGAAGCATCGCAAGCCTAAGCTCGGTCCTATACTCTCCAGATCCAATCGGAAATCATATAACTAAAGTAGAAGGCCCACAATCCCTATCCACACCTGCAACCATATAAATTGTTTGGGTTGAAAAGCAGGACCCAAACAAGGTGTGAGACTAATCCCAGTAGGCAATCACCACAAGATTTGTGCCCTACTGTCAGTGAGAAATATAGAAAAAGTAACGGAAATAAATGCAGTAGAGAAACAGGAGTAACTTAAAGTAAATAATCCTACCAATATACATCCACATTTATTTATTAATTTAATTCACTCATTAAATTATCAACCAAGGAATATAGCAAACAGCTCTATATTCTCAAGGCATAGCAAGTAATACAATAGGTATCTCAGCAGACTACCTAAATAGAAAGCAGTACAAAACTCAAGATTATTCTTTGTCTTGGTGGACTCGTCACAACCAACCAAACAATAATCATAGTGACTCTTTGGGTGGCTCACACTGGCAGACCCCTCTAGTCAAGTAAACATAAAAAGGCATAGACACTCTGGGAAGCTCTCACCGTCAATTCCCATGCAGTCTTGCATCGATAGTTATAGACTCTCTGAGGAAGAACTTACGTCTAATTACCCCTATAGTCTTGATATGTAACTAAGGACACTCTAAGGAATCACAAAGTCTCATTCCCCTAGGTACTACGAATGATACTAATTATAATAGACTCTCAAGGGAAGCCCTTAATCGTCAATTCCCTCTTTAGTCTACCACACCAGGTTCCCACGTCCCTGAGTAGTGTAGTCGTGCATAATCAACTTTTAGCAGCCCAAAGTAAGCTCAAAAACTAATTTTCTAATAGCTACAATGTATCAAAAGCATATAAATAGTAGGCAATACATGAAATCAATTATATCAAGGTCGGGAAACAATGCAACAAGGTATGCCTCACAGGCATCCTAAGCCCAACGGTGATAAACAACCAAAACAGGGGGAACACCCTTGGGGTGATCCTCAAACATGCTAACAAGAAATTATCAATCATCTAATAACCTCAAACATACATGCAATCTAATATAGATAACAATACATGATCTAAACCCTAACCCGGGATACCCGATACATGGGCATCCGGCACTTTTGCACCAAAAACTTAAATACATTCAACGTAGGGAAACAAACCACCTACCTCAATCCTAAGAGATAGATATACTTGAACCTTGGCCTGTGAATCATCCTATAATGGAGAATATATACAAAAACGTCTAAAACATTCAACCTCAGATAACTCTCACAAGAGAAGGAATCAGGAAACATGGCCAAAGAAGAACCAAGAACTCACCGTTGCGATTCTATTGCAACTTATGGCATTCGATTCGGATAACCGGTGACAGATTGGTGGCTCAGAGAAGAATTGGCATCCTTGGATGCTCTGGATGTAATTAGGTAGAGAAGAAGATGAAAATAGGTTTAAGACACGACCCTAGTCCGATTAATGAAATAAAAAAGAAAATTACATGACGTGTACTTCATGAGTACATGGCCTGTACTCGCCCTTTCCACAAACCACATTAAGCAGCCTCCACATCACCACTATACACCGTGTTTATGTCCCGGACATGGCCAGCACATGGACTCGTGTGGGATAAAAGTACACAGCGTGTACTCATAAAGTACATGGCGTGTACTTAGAAAATTTTCAGATTTTCCTCTTTTTCTCAAAAACAACCAGAAAAGGAAAAACATACCTGAAACAAAGATCTGGGTTCTTACAAACTTCCCCCCTTAAATAAATTTTTCCCCAAATTTCCTTAACTTGGTGGTGAAGAAGAAACCTTGAACAACTCTGGCCACTGTGATCGCATATCGGCCTCCCTCTCCCAAGTCTCGTCCTGTACATGGTCGTGCTACCATAGCACCCATACCAAAGGAAAAGACCGACCACAGAGTATCTTTTCACTATGATCAACAATCTTGATGGGATGCTCCTCGAACAATGCATTTTCTCCAGCTCAACCTCCTCAGGTTGAAAAACATGAGACAGGTCTGAGAAATAGCGGCGAAGCTGAGAAACATGGAAGACGTCGTGCATAGCCTGGTACCTCTGATGCAACTGCAACCTATAAGAAACTAGCCTGACTCTCTCCAAAACCTCAAATGGCCCGATGTATCTCGGTGAAATCTTACCCTGTCTCATGACCCTCTTGTGTCCCAACCTCGGGTAACACGTAGGAAAACCTGATCCCCGACCTTAAACTCCAAAAGTCATCTCCATTGATTAGCATAAGATTTCTACCAAGACTATGCAGTAGCCATACTTTTTCGAATCAACTCCACCTTCTATGTGGTCTCCTGAACAAGACAAGGTCCCAACATAGCTGCCTCTCCTCCCTCCAGCCAATAGAGGGGTGATCAACACGACCTACCATACAAAGCCTCGTAAGGTGTCATCTGAATAGTTTATTGAAAACTATTATTATAGGCAAACTCCACTAGAGGTATATGTCTCTCCTAAGAACCTCCAAAATCAAGGACACATGATCGTAGCATGTCCTCTAGCACCTGAATCGTGCACTCTAATTGTCCATCTGTCTAGGAATGGTAAGCTATACTTAGAAGTAACTGTGTACCCAAAGCCCTCTATAGCCCTTGCAAGAAATGAGACATGAAGCAGGCATACCTATCTGAAATTGTAGTACTCGGAACCCCATACAAGCATACAATCTCACGGATGTACAACTGTCTAATCTCATCAACACTGAAGGTCTCCTTAATCAGCAAGAAGTGAGAAACCTTCGTGAGCCTGTTAATGAAAACAAATACCATGTCATTCCCTCGAGGCGATCTCGGTAACCCTATCATGAATTCCATCGCAACATCCTTCCACTTACACTCAGGAATGGGTAGCTGCTGTAAAGGCCCTATCGGTCACTAGTGCTTTTCCTTCACCTGCTGATAGGTGGAACATCTCATGACAAAACCAACAACATCTCTCTTCATACCTGTCCACCAATACTGGCGGTGTAGATCACGATACATCTTGGTGACGCCAGGATGAACTGCCTAGACTGAGGAATGAAAGTCTCACATCATCTCCTCACATATATCTGCTGGCACACATATGCATCCCTGGAAACGCAATATCTCATCCTCTCCCATGGTCCATCTCGGAAGAGGGTCCTCTCCTGACACGCTTTCCCGTAGGACTAGACCTTCAGAATCTGATAACTGCCTTATTCGAACTCAGTCAAGAAGTGTAGAGGTAACAGCTACAAAAGATAAAAAAGTCTTCCCCTGTCTATCATGAACCTCTAAATTCATCTCATAGAACAGATCTATAAGCTTCCACTCACCACTGGCCTCTTGAACTGCCTATATCTGAGTCCTCCTGCTCAGTGCATTAGCCACTGCATTTCTTTTCCCAGGCATATAGGCAATCTCGAAATCAAAAGAATACAGGTACTCAACCCACCTCCACTGTCTCAAATTAAATTCACAATATGTAAATATGTACTTGAGGATCTTGTGGTCAGTATACACCACAAAATTCTCTCCAAGATGATAATCTCTCCAACAATGCAAAGCATGAATAACTGCCGCCAACTCCAGGTCATACGTAGGATAGTTCCTCTCATGTGTCCTCAACTGTCGAGATCTGTATACAATAACACAATCCTCCTGTATAAGCACTACTCCAAGACCGATGCCAGATGCATCACAGAAAACTATATAACTCTTGCCTGGCTCCGGAAAAACTAGAATCGGTGCTGAAGTTAATCTCCCTTTCAGCTCCTGGAAGGCTGAATCGCAGGCTTCTGACCAAACATACATCACCTCTTTCTTAGTCAAGCCTGACAACGGTGCTACTAGGCATGAGAAGTCCTGTATAAACCACCTTTAGTAACTAGCCATCCCTAAGAAACTTTGTACCTTAAAGACGTTCTTCGGCTGCTCCCAGGTGACTACTGCTCTCACCTTCTCTGGGTCTACTGATACTCCTGTCTCTGAGATTACATGACCCAGGAAGTGAACCTCGTTTATCCAAAAGTGGCACTTTGAGAGCTTAGCATATAACTGATGCTCCCTTAGTGTACTCAAAATGATCTCAAGATGGGTAGCATGGTCGTGTCGAGTGTGAGAATCACCAAGATGTCGTCCACGAAAACCACCACTAAGGAATCCAAGTAAGGATAGAAAACTCTATTCATCAGTGCCATGAAAACTACCGGCATGTTCGTGAGACCGAACGGCATAACCAAATACTCATACAGACCATACCTACTCCAGAAGGCTGTAAGAGGTATATCAAATGGTCTAACACGCAACTGATGGTAGTCGGATCTCAAGTCAATCTTCGAGAACATTCTGTCTAATCGAAGATGATCAAATAGATCATCGATCCGTGTCAATGTATATCGGTTCTTGATCGTCAAATGGTTCATCTTCCGATAATCCACCCAAAGCCTAAGGGTTCCATCTTCCTTCTTCACAAACAGGACAGGTGAACCCCAAGAAGAAGTACTGGGTCAGATGAAACCCCTCATCTATAACTCCTCAAACTGATTCTTGAGCTCCTGCAACTCAGGTGTAGCCATCCTATAAGGAGGAATGGACACCAGTGTCGCTCCTGGAACAATATCAATAGATAATTCTACCTCTCACTCCAGAACTAAACCTGAAAAGTCTTATGGAAAGACATCTGGAAAGCGATCAACTACTGGAAGAAAATTTACCTGAGAAGTCCCGTGGTCATCCAGATATAAGCTAGAAATCTAGGCCATAACACCACCCAACCCATGATGCTCTGGTTCATCTTTGCTCGCCTGGACATCCCATTCTCCCTTGTGAAGAAAAGATCCACCCTCTGGTGATGTGAAACTCACCTTGCAGCGATAGCAATCAACAAAGGCCTGGAAGGGAACTAAACAGTCCATCCCGATAATGAAATCATAGCATGCCATCTCCAAAACATAGAGACTCCATGAAAAATGACACCCACCAACCTCGAGGGGCAGTCTAAGAATGGACTCACGCAAGCAGTTCTAATTCCCAATGAAGTGTATAGAATCATCATATCCTCAGAAGTATAAACATTAAGTCTAAGTATTTCCACAGTATGCACAGAAATTAAGCTATAAGAATATCCTATATTGAAAAGTGCAGAGGATAAAACTGAGGCTACTAAAATAGTACCTAAAACTGTAGAAGGTCTAGGATCCTTATCCTGATGAATCTACTCTATGGTAAAAGTCTGGCCCATACCACGGCCCTATGTAGCAGCCTGAGATCCCTGTGCTTCTCCTCCCTGAGCCTGACCACTACGTCCATGGCCTCTATCTTGGCCTGAATGACCTGAATAAATCCCGCCCCTAGTCTCCTATGGAACTCGTAATTCTACTCCTATATGCAGAGTCGAAATTGATCCTCCTTCACTAGCTGCTAGAAGAAGAACCTTTCAGAAGTGTTGTAGATGACCCATCTTGCCACAACACCGGCAATCCACTGGGTCTCTCGGGAACTGGGGATTCTTATACCCACCTGTTCCACACTGATAACACACCACTTGGTTGATATAAGGAAGATCTAGTCTACCAGAAGGAATACCTCACTTCCTCGAGTCACCTCGTGTAAACTCTCGAAGGCACTTCCAGTTGTCTTTCTGGAAAGAATCAGCCCTAGATGTTGAACCGCCCTGGTCCATAGCTCTACCCTCCCTTAGGTTTCTCTCTATAATAAGCGCCTGGTTAACTATCAGAGTGATAGAAGTCAACTGAAAGATGTTTACCTATGACCTGATATCCGGTCTGAGGCCTTCCTCAAACTTCCTTGCCAAAAACAGCTCGTCATTCCCCAGAATGGGAGAGAAATGCAGTAACTTTGTAAAGCGGGAGGAATACTCCATAACTGTGAGAGTACCCTACTGCAGGTTCATGAACTCTTTGGCTCTGTCATCCCTCAGCATTGCTAGGTAGAAGTAGTCATATAATGTACGCTAAAACTCATCCCAAGACATAGCATGTTGGCGCCCTGTCTGCGAAACCACAACCCACCATCTCTTGGTGGAATCTCACAGCATATAAGTCGCGAGTTCCACTCTCCTCTCTAGAGGTGTCTCTAGATGATCAAATATGGACAGAATGGCTTCTAGCCATGACTCCGCAGCCTGTGGTCCTCCATCCCCTGTGAACGTGGGAGGGTGCTATTGCTGAAAAACTCGTGTCAGCTCTGCTATAGACGGGGAGGGATGCTGAGCTCCCTAGAAGGTCTGCATGAATCTCATGAAACCCTCTCTGAACTGAGCATCAGCACCAGTGTCTGGAATCACTACAAGTTCAATGTTCGTAATGATAGGCAGAACTACTGGTAGTCCCTAATCTGTTGTATCAGGTGTATGGTCACTGCCTGGTTCCTAATGTGCAATGGGAGGACGTCTTGGTGCCATAGCTATGAAAGGTCAAAGAACACTTTCATTAAAAATGAACAAAAAAGAAACTTAAGAGAGAAAAACAGATTAAGATAGAAAAACAAGTTTGGGAAAATAAGACTACACGGCATGTAGTACTACTACACGGCGTGTTTCCTAAAAGTTTACCCTAGGTGTGTACCTTGGCCATACATGGTTGTGTAAACCACCCGACTACACGGCATGCTATTAAACTACACGGTGTGTACTAAACCTTTTCCTCCCTGCCTGTTCACTCCTACACGGCTGGGAACACGGACTGTCCCAGCAGGAAACTACACAGCGTGCTTGTCCACTACATGGCATGCCCTTAAGATTTCTCCCTTGTCTGTGTTGTTAGTCACACGGACTGGTACACGGACCACTACTACAAGGTCTGTCAAAGGAGACACGGCGTGTACTTGACATGTCTTACCTGGCCTGTGTTGTTAGTCACACGGCCTGACACACGGTCGTCACTACACGGCGTGTTCCATATGGACATGACATGTACACGGAAGGATAACACCAACCCGTGTTGTTGGATACATGGCCGGCTACATGGTCAACTATACACGACGTGTTCCCAAGGGACACGGCATGCACTTGAAGGAAAACACCAGTCTGTGTTGTTCGTGACATGGACGGATACCTATTCCAGACTACATGGCGTGCTAACCTGGTACACGTTGTGTTCCTACAAGAAACTTTACAACCCCGTGTCTCTGCCCAACATAGTCAGGGACACAGCTAAAAACTACACTATGTGTATGCATAAATTACATGCTGTGTATTCTGGGTTTTTTCAGACAGTAGCCTCAGAACTGCACCGGATCCTAGAAAACATAGAAAACAAGTGTTAAGGTGCCAAATTCCGATATGTGGGGGCCCATACTCCTTGCGAATCAAATCTTGGAATCATAACAATGAATATAACAAGTAAAAAGTATAACAAATCACGATCCACCAAATTCCGATCCTCGAGGGCCCATAACACCTCTAAGACCAAATTTTGGCGTCCATGATAAAGAATCTATAAAAAACGATACCCTATCAAAATATCAGGTATTCTATCACACCATCTATCAAAACAGCATGCATCATCTATCACAAATTATATCACAACATCATGAAAATTCTAATGCAACCTAGATAGCATGGAAAAATGCATGACATGTGATTTTCTAACAAGTACCTATATGATGCATGAGATGGCATACCCTCATCTCATCGATTTGAAACAAAATAGAACCACAATTATACAAACAGTAATAGAACAAAACAAGTGCACCACCCAACGGTGAAATTAATTAAACTGTAACATTTGAAAAAACTCAAAGATTTCAATATTCGAGGTAATCTGAATTTTTCCCTGTACACAGGTTCTAGAACACTCAGGCATAGTTATTTACCATTTAACTATTCTTTCTTATCCCTATCTAATGTCGCTAAACAGTAAGTCAATAGAAAAGGAAAGAAACCCCTCTGATACCACTTTGTAACGACCCGAATCCAGATCCCCTCAACTGGTGCCCCATGCCCGGTTTTCCACATGACCTCAAGCGCATTTCCCCAAACTCCAGAGGCTACCAACTAGCAGTGATGGCCTTGGTAAGTTATTAGGGAAACTATTCCCTCATTTGGTAAGGTATAAAAGGTATATGAAATAAAAATCAATAGCAGAAGCAGTAAAAAGCATACAACAACTAAAACTAAACAGCGGAAGAAATGTATAATATAATAATGATGCAGCATGGTACATGTATCTAAGTAAAGAAGAAAACACAACAACGTTCTGAAATACAACTGAGAACAAAGCACTAAAAGTAAATAGCAACTCCAGCAGCATCACAAGCCTAAGCTCGGTCCTATGCTCTCCAACTCCAACCAGCAATCATGTACCTAAAGTAGAAGGGCCACAATCCCTATCCACACCTGAAACCATATAACCTATTTGGGCCACAAATCAGGACCCAAATAGGGTGTGAGACTAATCCCAGTAGGCAATCACCACAAGATATGTGCCCTACTATCAGTGAGCAATATAGAAAAATTAAAGGAAATAAATGCAGCAGAGAAGCAGGAGTACCTTAAAGTAAACAATCCTACCAATATCCATCCACATTTATTTGTTAATTTAATTCACTCATTAAATTATCAACCAAGGAATCTAGCAAACAACTCTATATTCTCAAGGAATAGCAAGTAACACAACAGGTATCTCAGCAGACTACCTAAATAGAAAGTTTTACAAAACTCAAGCTTGTTATTTGGCATGGTGGACTCATCACAACCAACCAAACAATAATCATAGTGACTCTCTGGGTGGATCACACTGGCAGACCCCTCTAGTCAAGTAAACATACAAAGGCACAGACACTCTGGGAAGCTCTCACTGTCAATTCCCCTACGGTCTTGCATTGATAGCTATAGACTCTTTGAGGAAGAACTTACATCTAATTCCCCCCCTATAGTCTCGATACATAACTAAGGGAACTCTAAGGAAGCACAAAGTCTCATTCCTGTAGGTCCTATGAACAATACTAATTATAACAGACTCTCTAGGGAATCCCTTAATCGTAAATTCCCTCTTTAGTCTACCACACCAGGTTCCCACGGCCCTAAGTAGTGTATTCATGCGTAATCGACTTTTAGCAGCCCAAAGTAAGCTCAAAAAATACTTGGCTAATATCTAAAATGCATCAAAAGCATATAAATATCAGGAAATACATGCAATAAATTATATCAAGGCAGGAAAACAATGCAACAAGGTATGCCTCACAGGCATCCTAAGCCCAACGGCGATTAACAGCCAAAACAGGTGGAACACCCCTGGGGTGATACTTAAACATGCTAACAAGAAATTATCAATCATCTAATAACCTGAAGCATACATTCAATATAATCTAAATAACAATACGGGATCAAAACCCTAACCCGAGATACCCGATACATGGATATCTGACACTTTTGCACCAAAAACTCAAAGACATTCAACGTAGGGAAAAAAACCACCTACCTCGATCCTAGGAGATCGATATACTTGAACCTAAGCCTGTGAGTCAACCTAGAATGGAGAATATCTACAAAAAATTCTAAAATGTTAAACCTCATATAACTCTCACAAGAGAAGGAATCAGGAAACGTGGCCAAAGAAGAACCAATAACTCACCGCTGCGATTCTATTGCAACCGACGACGTTCGATTCAGATAACCAGTGACATATCAGTGGCTCAGATAAGATTCAGCCTCCTTGGATGCTCTAGATATAATTAGGTAGAGAAGAAGATGAAAATAGGTTTAAGACGCGACCCCGGTCCGATTAATGAAATAAAAAGAAAAGTACACGGTGTGTACTTCATGAGTACACAGCGTGTACTCACCCTTTCCATACACCACATTAAGTGGCCTCCACATCACCGCTACACACAGTGTGTGTGTCCTAGAGATGGCCAGCACACGGCCTCATGCGGGAGAAAAGTACACGGTGTGTACTCATAAAGTACACGGCGTGTACTTAGAAAATTTCCCAATTTTCCTGTTTTTCTCAAAAATGACCAGAAAAGGAAAAACATACCTGAAACGAAGATCCAGGTTATTACAGGGGTCAAGGTCCTGACAAGGGGGTCAAGGTCATGAAGATCTCCAGTAGGGGGTTGAGGTCATGGTGGTCGCTGATAGGGGGTCGAGTCCAAAATGTTCACTGGATGGGGGGTCAGGGTCATAGTAGTTTCCGATAGGGGGTCAGTGTCATGACAGTTTCCATCGAGAGTAGGGGTTTGGGGTCATAGAAGTTGCTGGTATGGGGGTCAGGGGGTTGGGGTCACAGTGGTAGTCAGTTGGGGGTTTAGGGTCACGATGGTCATCAGAAGGGGGTTAGGGTCATGGAGGTTATCATATAGAGGAGGGGGATTCTGAGTCATGAAGGTCGCCTTCGAGAGCAGGGTGGGGGTTTGGGTCGGGGGCCGCCGAGGGGAATGGGATGGGTGGGTTCGGGACCAAGGATTTCGAGGGGATGGGGTCTAAAATAGAGTTTTAAAAGATTTAGCAGTTATTTAAATAAAACCTCTAAAAATTTTAAAATAAAAAATACAGTGGTGGTTATATTAAACCTCCACTATATTATAATTTTTTAAGATGATTTATTTCATGGAGGTTATTAGAACCACTAATAAAACCTGTTTTTTATAGTGAAATGTTTATGAAGACTTAAATTCTATGTTATAAATAAATAGTTGAAAGAAAAATTAAATTGTTAATTTAATTTTTGGATTTAATACTATGTTTTTTTATGTGTTATTGTTATTTATGAAATATTTGAATCACTATGGCCTTCATTTGTTGTTGATCCTTTGTGTTTTAGTATCCCATAAATTAAAATGTTCTAGTTTAGTTAAATCTTTTGTGATAAATACATTCCCCGTTTTGGGTTCCATATCATTGTAAGAACTTGTCTATCCTTTTCCTGGGCGCAGTGCTTGAAATAGATACATTCAATGTAGGAATTTATATTTTCTCTTCTTATATTTATATTCTTTGAAAATTTTGTTCTTCCAAGGTTTAGGAATTTGATAAAGAATTTTTGAGATGATAATAACCCAAAATTATCAAAGAATAATAATAATGGATTAACACATGTATATTATTCTAGAGATAGAGAATTATCACATGTGGTTTTGTAATTATTCTTTGAGGAGTAATTTCTAGCACATATGTTGGCATAAATTGGTAATTTGGAAATTATCTAGGATAAAAAATTTATCATCACATGTGATATTTATTTCTTTTGGAAATAAAATCATGGGTGATCATTTTAAGTTGATGTACAAATAGATGTGGTTTGAGTGATGATTCCTTTAATAACATTGGCGATAACATCGATAATCTTAAGGTAGGAAGTTCCTTACCATTGGGGACTCTCGTATACAATTTTTTCCTTAGTATAATTATTTTTATTAGAAAACCTTAATGATTTTACTTGATTATGATCACATGTGGGTGTGTGTGTTTTATGTGAGGACTTTTTATGATATTTGATTCCATGAGTATTTTTGTATCTTGTTTGGACATATTTTATGATGATCACATGTATATGTATTGATAATTTATTCTCATGATGATATTATTGGTTTTTATTATCTACCATGTTATGTAAAATACCTTACCTTCAGAGACATCATTCCTGGGGCTCAGAATGGGTGGAATGTCATGAAATTATTATCCCTTAGTAGGTGAATGTTCATGATTTAAGATGATGGTGATGGACCTTCACGGGGTGGAGATGTGATAATTCCATGGAATGTCATGTTGAGGATGCATTTGATGCCTATATAGAAAGGATCATGTTTCTCGATGCTAGGTGATTTGAGATTAGTTCTTGATTCCTAGTGATATGATAGAAACATTCCATGCTTGTGTCCTAGGGAAATCCAAGTTACATGTATGCATTATTCCATGAGGATGTTGAGTGACAGATTCACTAGATCATGGATAGTTTTGGTTACTTCTAACATCTCCTCATTATCCTTCTGGTATAGAGTCGTAGTAGGTACATATGGGGGTTGGTGGTAGATTGGTTAGCGCATGACCACTCGGTATGAGATTGTGGGTTATTATGCTTCTTTAAAAATTTGTTGTAATCATGTCATACACCTTTTTACATGTGCATAATTTTTAAGGATGCGTTAGTGGTTTCCTATTGGGTTTATTGCTCACACCCTGCATGAGAATCTCAATGTGCATGAAAACTTCATGTTTAGGGATCTGAGTATTGGTAAGGGGCCTGTGGCTAGTATATGAGAAGAGAAATATGGAGCTAGTAGTGGACTGAGACAAAATCTGGAGGAACCCTCTTTTTTATTTATTTATTTATTTTCATTTTTTATTACTCTGGTTTTCTTTCCACATTGAGAGACCTTTTATTACTTACATGACATATGTGCCATCTTTTTAGTTTTCACATGTTACTCTAATTATTATTATATTTTTAATTATTTATTATTTTTCTATGACATGATATTGAGGATATAGTCTTCTTATCAAAGGACTTTGACCCTCATTGTTAGTCAATAGCCTCTTAAATATGGGGAGGCATGCATGATATCATGTGGCACTCCAGTTTAGACCCAGTGGTTTAGGTCAAGGTGTTACAAATAGGAAATGCGTGAATACATGGAAGTATGTAACACATGAAGGTATAAAGATACACTACCGTAGATAGGCCCTTTAACAGTGTGCAAAATAGGCTTTAACAGTGCTAAAAAAGTGTTGATAAAGTGGCTATTTATCAGTGCTAGTTTAACACTGATAAAGGTCCCCCTTTATCAGCACTATTTCTATCATTGATAAATGGGGAATTTATCAGTGCTAGAGATAGCAATTATAAATTCCCTACCACTGTAGTGTGTTGTTGAAATTATAGCACACTATAGCAAATAAACCTATATGAAAATACACCTGTATGAAAATTCATAATTTAATTGAAATAAAATTTACAGCAAAAATACAAAAAAATACTATATTATATACATTTAAAACAATTTTTTTTATAATTACATTTCAAATTACTATCCCAAATTTTTAAAAACATTAATGTTTCATTGTCTTTGGCACCTGCAACCCCTTTTAAAAAATCCTGATCATGGTATCAGTTTCTAAAAAAATCATCCCAACCTGAGAAAAAGAATCTACCTATATAATAAAAAAAATCTTATGTTAGTAATACTATAAAGAAATACATTAATAAAATGTCAATTTTAAATAAAATGACACACTTTGAGTCATACTAGTCACAACATGCATCAGATTAAGGTGAAGACAATTCCTATACGTAAAAAATGATTTATGGATTGTTATACTAAAGTATTTAAACAATCCTAATATGTTTTATCAGTTTTAGTATGTCACTTTTATTTTTTACTAAAATGTCTTTTTAAACTAAAATCACACAATTTGAGTCATATAGGTCATATAGTTTGTTGGTTTTATGTGAGAGTGATTCTTAAATGTCACAAATGAATTATGAATCATTTTATTAAATTTTCAAGACAATATAAGCTCATTTTCTCAGTTTTTAGTAAGTAACACATGTTTTAAGCTAAAATGTCAATTTTAGACTAATAAAGGACACTTTGAGTCATATCGGGCACAAAATGTATCAGATTGAGGTGTAGTTGATTCTTGAAAATTAGAGATGACTTATGTATTTTTTTCCTGAAGTATCAAAACAATTCAAATTTGTTTTCTTAGTTTTGAGTATGTCACTTGTTTTTTTACTAAAATTTCAATTTTAAATAAAAAACGCACTTTGAGTCATACCTGTCACACCATGAATCAGATTGAGTTTTGATTGATTACTACATTTCAAAAATGACTTATAGATCATTTTCCTAAAGTATCAAAACAATATGAATGTGTTTAATTTATTTTGAGTGTGTCACTTGTTTTTTTACTAAAATGTCATTTTAAAATGAAAACATGCACCTTGGGTTATACCAGTCACATCATGTATTAATTTGATTTGAGAATAATTCCTATATGTCACAAATGACTTATGGATCATTTTTCTAGACTACCAAGACAATAGGAGGGCATTTTCATGGTTTCCAATGAGTATAACATGTTTTCATCTAAAATGTTGATTTTAAACTAATAATAGACACTTTAAGTCATACTGAGAACGTAGTGTATTATATTGAGGTGTGGTTGATTCCTATACGTCAAAAATGACTTATGGATAATTTTCATAAAGTATCAAAACAATATGAATGTGTTTGATCAGTTTTGATTTTGTCACTTGTCCTTTTTAATAAAATTAATGTCAATTTTAAATAAAAAGACACAATTGGAGTCATATTAGTCACACCATGTTTCAAATTGAGGTGAGGTTGATCCCTGAAAATCACAAATTACTTATGGATATTTTAATAAAATATCAAAATAATCAGAATGTGTTTTCTCAGTTTTGAGTATGTCACTTTTGATTTTTACTAAAGGGTCATTTTAAACTAAAAACATGCACTTTGGGTTATACTGGTCACATTGTGTGTCAAATTGATTTTGGATTGATTTATGCACATCATAAATGAATTATGGATCATTTTACAAAATTATCAAGACAATCATAGTGTTTTTATTAGTTTTCATTGAGTGCCACACGTTTTGAACTAAAATGTCAATTTTAAACTGATAACAGACACTTTGAGACATATCAGGATCATGGTTCATCATATTGAGGTTATGATGATTCCTAAATGTCACAAATGAGATATGGATAATTTTTTAAAGTATTAGAATAATTTTATTTTTTTCTGGGTTTTTAGTATGTCACCTTTCCTTTTTACTAAAATTAATGTCAATTTTAAATAAAAAGACACACTTGGAGTCATATCAGTCACACCTTATGTTATATTGAGGTGAGGTTGATTCCTAAATGTCAAAAATGACTTATGGATCATTTTCCTAATGTATCAAAACAATAAAAATAGTTTTTCTTGGTTTTGAGTTTGTCACTTTTGTTTCTTACTAAAATGTCAATTTTAAATTAAAAGATACACTTGGAGTCATATCTATCACACCATGTATTGGATTGATTTGTGGTCTATTACTAAATGTCAAAAATGACTTATGGATTTTTTTCATAAAGTATTAAAACAATAAAAATGTGTTTTCTTATTTTTGAGTTTGTCACTTGTGTATTTTACTACAATGTCATTTTAAACTAAAAAAAATCACTTTGGGTTATACTGGTCACATCGTGTTTTAGTTTTATGTGAGACTTATTCATACACATCAAAAGTGACTTATTTATTGTTGTCATAAATTATCAAGAAAATTGGAGAATGTTTTCTTTGTTTTCAGTGAGTGACATAGGTTTTAAACTAAAATGTAAATTTTAAACTGATAACGAACACTTTTAGTCATACCAGGAACACAACGTATTGGGTTGAGGTGTGGCTAATTCCTGCACATCAAAAATTACTTATGGATCATTTTACTAAAGTATAAAAATAATCCAAATGTGTTTTATCAGTCTTGAGCTTGTCAATTTTCCTTTTTAATAAAATTAATGTCAATTTTAAATAAAAATACATAGTTGGAGTCATACTGGCCACATCGTGTGTTGTATTGAGGTGTGGTTTATTATTTCACATGAAAAATAACTTATGGATCATTTTCCTAAAATATAAAAATAATATGAATGTGTTTTCTCGGTTTTGAGTATGTCATGTGTGTTTTTTACTAAAATGTCATTTTACACTGAAAACACGCACTTTGGGTTATACAAGTCACATTGTGCATCGGTTTTATGTGATACTAATTCTTACACATCAAAAATGACTTATGGATTATTTCACTAAATTATAAAGATAATAGAAGCATGTTTTCTTGTTTTTTAGTGAGTGACACTTGTTTCGAACTGAAATTTCAATTTTAAACTGATAACAGACACTGTGAGTCATACCAGGAACATGGTTTATTGGATTGAGGTGTAGCTAGTTCTCAAACATAAAAAATGAATTATGGGTAATTTCTATAAAGTATCAAAACAATATTAATGTGTTTTATTGGTTTTGTGTACTTCACTTGTCCTTTTTACTAAAATTAATGTCAATTTTAAATAAAAATACACACTTAGAGTCATACCGGTCACACTATGTGTCAGATTTAGGTAAGGTTGATTCCTAAACCTCAAAAATAACTTATGGATAATTTTCCTAAAGTATAAAAATATTTCTAAGGTATTTTCTTAGTTTTGAGTTTGTCAATTATGTTTTTTACTAAAATGTCAATTTTAAATAAAAAGACACACTTGGATTAATACCAATCACACCGTGTGTTGAATTGAGGTATGGATGATTACTATACATAAAAAATGACTTATGGATTTTTGTAATAAAGTATAAAAACAATTAAAATGTGTTTTATCATTTTGATTATGTCACTTGTGAATTTTATTAAAATGTAAATTTTAAATAAAAAGACACACTTGAAGTCATTTAGGTCACATCATGCATCATATTGAGGTTTAGTTGATACCTACATGTCACAAATGACTTATGTATTGTTTTTATAAATTATAAAAACAATACTATTGATTTTTCTTTGTTTTGAGTATTTCACTTATGTTTTTACTAAAATGTAATTTTAAACTAAAAACACGCACTTTGAGTCATACTGATCACATCATGAGTTGATTTGACATGATATTGACCCTACATATCACAAATGACTTACGAATCATTTTCATAAATTATCAAGACAATTATAGCGTGTTTTCTTGTTTTTCGGTGAGTGTCACAAGTTTTGAACTAAATGTCAATTTTAAACAGATAATGGACATTTTGATTCATATTAGGTACACCATGTATCAGATTGAGGTGTGTATGATTCCTACACATAAAAATGACTTATAAATAGTTTTCCTTAATTATAAAATCAATCCAAATACGTTTTTTTGGTTTGGAGTATGTCACTTGTCCTTTTTACTAAAATTAATGTCAATTTTAAATAAAAAGACTGTTGAAGTCAAACTGGTCACACCATGAACCAGGATGAGGTGCCGCTGATTCCTAATTATCACAAATGACATATGGTTAATTTTACTAAAGTATAAAAACAATATAAATGTGTAATCTTAGTTTTGAGTATGTCACTTGTGCTATTTTACTAAAATATCATTTTAAAATGGAAACATGCACTTTGAGTCATACCAGCCACATCATGTGTCAGTTTGATGTCAGACTGATTCCTATACATCACAATTGACTTATGAATAGTTATAGTAAATTATCCAGACAATATGAGTGTTTTTTCTTGTTTTTCAGTCAGTAAATCATGTTTTGAACTAAAATGTCAATTTTAGACTCATAACAGACACTTTGAGTCATACCAGGAACACTATGTATCAGATTTAGGTTTGGTTGATTCCTATATGTCACAAATTACATATGGATAATTTTCCTAAATTATTAAAATAATATTAATTAATTTTCTATATTTTTAGTATGTATCTTTTCTTTTTACTAAATTGTCAATTTTAAATTAAAAGATGCACTTTGAGTCGTATGAGTCACATCGTGTGTCAGATTGAGGTGTGGTTGATTCCTAAACATCAAAAATGACTTATGGATCATTTTATTAAAGTATCAAAACAATATGAATGTGTTTGATTAGTTTTGAGTATGTGATGTGTGTTTTCAACTAAAATGTAAATTATAAAATAAAAAAATATAGTTTGAGTCATAACAAGAATATTGTGTATTGAATTGAGTTGTATCTAATTGACCCATTTCTTTATTTCATTTATCTTAGTTTTGACCTCAAATTTTTATCACTAACAAGCACAAAAAGCTTCGAATAAACCACCCTAACTCGAGAAAAAGAAACCACCTATATAAGAAAACAATTCTTATGTTAGTAATACAATAAATAAATAAATTAAACTTAAATATGAAACAATACAACCATACAATTTGAGTCATACCTAGTACACTATGCATCAAATTGAGGTATGGTAGATTCCACCATGTCTTTTTATCCTAAGTTCCATTCAGTATTCAAGGTTATATAACAATATTGTTGTTTGATAACCCAGAATGCTAAAGGCATTAGAGAATAAAAGAAAATTGTGTCATCATGAGTGCAATATCCTTATTGAGTGCATGATCATACTATATGAGTGAATCATCCTTATTATTGAATTCATTTATTCATGATATCTATGAAAATTGAAAAAATAAATATCTAATTATAATAATGAGGAAATTAACTAAAAAAATAGATAAAATGATGAGAAAATCAACTAAATAAGTAGTAGAATGTCATATTTTCATGAAATATGTGTACATTCTAACACCAGATATGTTTCCCAGTCATTTCTAAGAAAATCCATTTTGTCTTGTGAATATGAGGAATTTCAACAGTCATGATAGTAATATAAAAATATAAATACATGAGCTATTAATAAATATTTTAAATGAAATATTAATTATATTTAAAAATACCTCTTTGGGGATGCTAGTTTGTTGATGATATGTGATACCTCTTATAAATTTTCAAACATAATAACCAAAATCTTTGTAATTGGTTTGTTTTTGAAACTGAAGAAACATTAAAAAATAAGTAATATTTTTCATATGTGTTTTGATAGTGAAATATTATTATATATACCCTAATACTTATCCACTTTTAGAAGTCAATAGGCTCCTTGTACACAAGTACTATCCTCATGACGTAATTTTCATGATAGTTAAACACAGGCCTATTATAACAAAATTCTCATTAAAACATAATATAAAATATATAAATTTAAATTTAGTTCAAAAATTTTGCATGTAGTGTATTAAAAATTGACAAACATCATTACATGTGGTTGGTTTTTTGGGTATCCAGGCAGTGAATCTATAATACCCCAAACATTTTATGGTATGTTCCTCTTAAATACTTTCTATTCATTAGATAGCCTATATTTCATGAATAATTATGTCTTTTGTGAATCAGAATATTATAGAAGAAAGTTATAAGCTATCCATTAAACATAAATTTTCCACTTCTATGTTTTGAATTTCGAAAAACAGTCATCTAGAGTTGTGACCAGTAAGTCATTTGGAGTTTGATAGAACCAACTTGATTTTTTGATGAATAGTAACATATCTTTATGAATATTAATATGACCCTTATAAATAGTAAATAATGATAATATTTTATTTTCTTAAGGTAATATAATAATGATATCTTGGTTGATTTTTCAATGAGATATAGAACTAATTATATCTTTAAAATTGTTATTTTTTTGAATTAACTAGATTTTATTTAAAAATTAAATTAAAAATAATTAGAAAATTATTTTCAAAAAATGGATTTCATTTTTTAATTCTACACGTTGAAAAATGGTTAGGGTGAATTTTTGGGTATTTTCTAAAATACATGAATTTTTCATGAATAGTAAAATTACAGTTTTGAGTTTTTAGTAGTTTAATGACATAATAATGATGTAATAATTAAATATAAAAGGTTGGTTGACTTGTATACAGTAACATATGACATGAGGTGTCCCAAGTGGCTAAAACCATGGGTAAGCCCATGGTTTTTCAAAACCACTAATGAGGTGTCCCTTCCATCCAATGGCCTGAAGGCCTTCATTTTTTTATTGATTTTTGATAATCCACCTTTCAAGGGGTTAGGTGGAACCCTTACAAGGCCAGTAGGCGTAAGTATTACATGACTCATAGGACTTAGAGTAATTCATTTCCCATAGGCTTCAAACATTACATACAACCCAGACTAACTACTTGGAACTGCTTCTCCCCAGCATCTTTATCGTGAAATCAGCTCTCCACATGCGCATGGTTGTTCGGCTAGGCTATCTCGTGCATGCACATTCTCATCCTCCTATAGAGCTTGTTCCTTGTAGTTTTTCTAGTTTTCATCTGCACTTAAGGTGGCCTTAAGGTCTTGAGGTGTCCCGAAGGCCTTACTGGCCCAAAGGCTTGGGTGGCCTGAAGTCCTTAAAGGACTCAGGGACCAAATCGGTGTCCCCAAGCACCAAACAGGGGCAAATTCTTAACTACTACAGTGCCAAACAGTACCTTCTACAGTACCTACTACAGTACTGCACAGTTCCCACTACAGTACCTGCTACAGTATCCTTAAATTATTCCTCCACCTAGACTTGATCCTGGGTCGCCTGGATGCACATAAGAGTCCTCACCAACCGAGCTGAGGCTCATGTGCAGGTGTCACTTTTAATTAATAAAAACTCTTTCTTAATTACTATAAATACCCACTCACCCCCCCCCCCTTCATTTTGTTTCATTCCAAACTCAATATCCTCAAATATCTGTTGGTATTACCTCCCTAAGATTCCTCCCAAGGTTTCCTCAAACCCCCAAGGTCCCAACCTTCATGTTTTGGGAGTTACTCTACAAGGTAAGAGAATCAACCACCCTTATCTTTTCTTAAAGATTTCATTTTATGTTTTCTATTTTATTTTCAATTGGATTTTGTGGGTATATTTTATTCTATATTACCCTTACTTCCCATATTATGTAATATTGATGAGATACCCCCTTTATCTCATTAAAACATTTTATTAAATTTTAGGTGACGCCGTTAGGATGCCGAATTTTCGTAAGATATTTCTCAATTTTTCTCTTATTATGAGTTCCTTTATTTTATACTTATTTCCTCGTATCCCCTCATCCAAATGCTATGATAATTCTAGTACCTTAGATGAACTGGAATTATATTATTCTAATGGAATATTTCATCACCATCTCTCTTTACCCCCCCACTTATACTAAAAAATAAAACACCGTCCCAGATGTGTTAATTTATCACACTCAAGGACGACAGGTTCTCAATTTTACTTACCATGTCCAATTCCAGTCATGAAAACATTTTTATGGTTGAACCAGATCATAATATATTTATTTCATCTCATTAATGTTCTAGAATCCCTATACACTCATAATATGGAATAATAATACCAAACAAGTTCATTGTTCACAAAACCGCCAAGCTTAATCCAAGTGTTTATAAATACATTTTAACTAATGATTCATCCACAAGTGTATAACCTAGAATCATTATAAGATAATTTATATATCTTTAATGTCATAAATAATATATATTAACAATTCTGGATGTTTAACAACATTTCAAATGAACTTCCATTCATGAAATCAAGTAAACAAATCATGAAAACCAAGGAAGAAAATGATTCCAAAACAATAAAATTGAACCTCTTAAACCCATTAAAAGGGACATGAATGAACCTAATAAGGTTATACTAAATAAATTTCATTTATAGGAGGTTCTATAATTATTAATTAATTAATATAAATTTTGTTATTTAGGTAATTAAAACAAATTAAGAACACACTCGAGCAAAAGGTAATGGGTTTCTCATCTCACTTTCATTTCTGTGAGATTTTCATTGTTCGCCACTTATTTATTATATGTGGTATATGTGTACTGACATTTGATATATAATAAAATTATTATCTTTATATTCATGTTATTAAATGATTCATTTGAGGGTTATTAAGTTCTGGTCATATGATTCGATCGATTACATTGTGGTAAGAGACTTTGTCTCAATTACTATTTTGTTGTGACTAACTTTGTGTGGTGCACCTAATAATCCTCATGTGGTGTACCTACTACCCATTTGATATCACTTTTAATTTTAAATTATATTTATATTAAATATACATAATATCATTTCATGGATATGTTTTTTGTTTAAATCGTATACCATTTTACATACGGTGTTTATTTGGAAAGTTATTTTAATTATGGAAATATTGATGAATCTGTGTACTCTAATATATACGGATATTGAAGAGGAATATTGATATTGTATTGAATCAATGTTTAAAGAATTATTTGTACATGAAGTGGTGGGTGGGGCCATCTATATCCCCTTGATGCATCAGTAGGTCTCATGGGACAAATCAGTTTGGCGACAAACCCTTCAAGTTTGTTTCCAAAAATCAGATAGGTTTCTACCCACAGAACTAAAATATTTTTATGGTGTTATGGTATCATGTTCCAGATACATGATGTCCAATTAATAATAATTCTCTTTATTCATTATCATTTATTACTATCCATGATTTTTTCACTATGACAAAATCTATGGATGTAGTTTCATTCTCAGTTTATTAATGGCATGAGTTTTTTATTTATTCACCTTGCCATGTTGATTATGTCAAATTGTTTACAATTAATTTATCATTGATTCATGATTCCACCATTTTTAACCCTTACTGAGCATTTGAGCTCACCCCTTTCACTGTTTACCTTCAACATGTGATGAAGCGGAGATCATTTATTGAGTTCTTGTGGATGTAGTTTTTAGTTTTTGTTATGTATTATATTTTGTAACATTTTCCAATGTAATTTGAGTCACATTTATGTATCTAGTTTATTCAAGACTAATAAATTGATCATTACTTTAGTATTTTCATTCCTTCTAACCATGCCAATATAACAAGTAATGCATCGTCTCCGGTCTAGAGGGGTCGGGATGTTACAGTTGGTATCAGAGAAAGTTTAGTAGAAAACTTGGAAACTAGAGTAGGAAATTTATAGTAGGAAACAAATCCCTAATGTAGTATTTGAGGATAAACGTACAAGAATATCCTAGTATTTTGGTAAGGAATAGATTATGTGAATCCTTCTAGAAAATGCATCCCTGTCTGGATACGTGCAGGTAGAGGTGGCTCTGGCAAAGATGTACCAAGGAGTGAAAACTCCGACAAGGAGTTTCGGGCTTGACCCGGGGTATACTGGTACACAACAACGGGTCTTGCTGCACTCTTGGTTATGACACTCCTATGTTATATTCTTAGTATAATTCATATTTTATTTAAAATCCATTATGAAGGATTGAAATGTAAATTATTCCTCAAAGAAACCATTTTTCTGATTATGGGATTTTCCATGCACAGGATCTCAATTTATGCTAAGTATTTTGTTAAGTTAAGAATATACATTATGATTCATACCCTAATCTAGTGTGTGCCATTATTTATAAATGGAATCTAAAAGAATAATGTGAATCAATACTCGTGGGAAACTTAGGGATCTCCCTATTGAGCAAGTCAACACAATAAATGTTGGAGCATAACAGATCATGACCATATTGGGACAACTTACTCAAGTTGTAACAAATAAACATTCCACACCTGTGTTGGATCATTTCATGTGGAAAAAGCCCACATCTTTTAGTGGGACTACTAATCCAGTGGTTTCTGAGCAATG
Source organism: Viscum album (assembly GCA_963277665.1). Classification (NCBI taxonomy): domain Eukaryota; kingdom Viridiplantae; phylum Streptophyta; class Magnoliopsida; order Santalales; family Viscaceae; genus Viscum; species Viscum album. The sequence goes on from OY728143.1 coordinate 1,424,269,682, forward strand.
GATCAAGACCCTTGAAATGATATTTATGGCATTAAGATGCAATGAAATGAAAAGGTAGTACTGGCAGTATATTGTCTCAAGGGCGACACTGATCAATGGTGGTCCTTGATTCAGAATACCACAGAGGAAGAAGAAATAGAATATATGGAATGGATGAATTTTAAGGAAATATTCTTCAAAAAAGATTTCCCTCATGAGCAATGAACCAAAATGAAGAGGAAATTCCTTGGCTTAAAGCAAAGGGAAGAAGACAGTGTTGCAGAGTATGAGGATACCTTCACAAGGATAGCCAGATATGTCGTAGATTGCGTATTTGACTTAGCAAACAAGATTGATCATTTCTTTGAAGGTATTAAGCTAAGTCTTTGAAGGGCACTGGCTTCTCAAATATTTTCATCATATGATGAAATTGTATCAAGTGCCATCAAAATAGAGAAGGAATTTTCTAGATCAAATTTGTTCAAGGGAAACCAAGATAAAAAGAGGTACTCTGATAAAAAAGGGAAAGGTGAAGTGCCAAAGAAGAACAAGGGAATGAAGAAATTACCATTTCGAAAACTATAGAAAGAATCATCTCAGGAAATGCTTAAAAGGAAAGGGAGTCTGCTATAACTGTGGAGAAAAGGGTCATCTCTCTCATGAATTCAAGGGGAAGAAACAAATTGATGATGTTCAATGCTACAATTTTAGAGAGATTGGAAATTATGAAAATGAGTTTCCTAAGCACCAAGGAAACATTCCTCAGAAAAATCCAATAGAGAAAGGGAGATCTTATGTGATTACAACCACGGAAGTTGAATTTCCTAATGGTGTGGTGGCTGGTACTTTAATTGTTTCCTCAAACTTAGCCAACACTTTATTTGATTTTGGATCATTGCATTCATTTATATCTTCCCAGTTTTCCAAGAAAATTATACATGTCCAATTTTATTTAATAAAGGAGTTATCAGTAAAAACTCCAAGGGGATGCATCATTGCAATAAAGGCATGTCAACTAGTCCCCCTTATGACACATAAACATGATTTAGTTTCTAACCTTATCATCATACCAATGACTGAATTTGATATAATTCTCGGTATGGATTGGATGTCAAATTATGATGTGAATATTTATTACAAGAAAAAGGAAGTTACAATTTTTTAAAATGGTGTGGAATAGCTTATCTTTAGATCGGAGACCTCGCCATCTGATTCTTATCTAGACCTACCCCCAGTATCTCTATTGAATGAAATTCTTAGAGAGGAAGAGAACCCAATATATATGGGTGAGGAAAGAAATATTCAAATTGAAGATGTGCATATAGTGAAAGAATACATTGATGTGTTTCCAGAGGATTTACTTGGACACCATCCAGAGTGGGAAATTGAGTTTTCCATTGACTTAATTCCTGGTGCAAGACCTATATCAAAGACCCCCTATAGAATAGTCATTGTGGAGTTAGTGGAGCTAAAGAAACAACTAGAGGAGTTGAATGAAAAAGTATTTATTTGACCTAGTGTTTCTCCATGGGGAGTACTGGCCTTGTTTGTCAAAAATAAAGATGGATCCATGAGGCTATGCATTGATTATAGGGAAATCAATGCTATTACAATAAAGAATAAGTATCCTCTTCCCCGGATTGATGATTTATTTGATCAAATTCATGGAGATCAACACTTTTCAAAGATTGACCTTTGATCTGTATATCATCAAATACATGTAAGGAAGGAAGATATTTCGAAGACAACATTTTGAACCATGTATGGGCATTATGAGTTTACAATGATGCCTTTTGTACTGACAAATGCACCATCTGTTTTCATGGATTTAATGAATAGAGTTTTCAAGGAATATCTTGATAACTTTTTTGTGGTATTCATCAATGATATCCTGGTATACTCAAAAAGCTATAAATACCATGAGGATCACTTGCGGATTATTCTAAAAACTCTTAGAATAAATAAATTATTTGGTAAGTTTAGAAAGTGAGAATTCTAGCTCAAATCTGTTTCTTTTCTAGGTCATATTGTCTATAAGGATGGAATCCTAGTTGATCCTGTGAAGAAAAATGAAATATAGGATTATCATGCGCCAACAAACATAATTGAGGTGTGTAGTTTTATTGTCTTAGTAGGTTACTATCAGCATTTCATTCAGAATTTCACCCGACTGGCTAACCCGCTAACCAAGCTCACACGTAAAGGAGTTAAGTTTGTGTGAACAAAAGAATGTAAAGAATGCTTCAAATAATTGAAAATAATATTGGTCAATTCTTCAATTTTGACTCTTCCATCTAGAAGTGATGTATTTTTAATATATAGTGATGCATCAAAGAATGGTATGGGTTTCATCCTTATGAAAAATGGTAAAGTTGTTGCTTATGCATCAAGGAAGTTGAAGACTCATGAGAAAAATTATCCAACACATGATCTTGAGTTAGCAGTTTAAATCTTTTATCTAAAGATATAGAGACGTTATCTTTATGGTGAAAAAATTGAGATATACACAGATCACAAGAGTTTGAAATACATTTTAACACAAAAATAACTCAACATGAGGCAAATAAGATGGCTCGAGTTACTCAAAGATTATGATTTTTCAATACACTGCCACCCAGGAAAGGTAAATAAGGTGGTAGATGCATTAAGAAGGAAAGATCACGGACTTCTAACTCAAATGAGAATTGAGATAGATCCTATATTCATGGATCTACTAAAGATGGATATGGGAATTGTTAAGGAAGGGGAAACATCTTTCCTCTTTCAAATGATTGCTAAACCATATTTACTAGAGAAGATAAAAATATCTCAATATAATGATGAAAATCTACACAAGAAAATTATTGCTGTTAAGAATGGGAGATTGGAAGACTTCATGTATGAGGAAGGAGTTCTGAAGTTTTTGGAAGAGGTTATGAATTCCATCAATACCTAAGCTAAAAAGGGAACTATTAGACGATGCTCATAACTCAAATTTCTCTATACACCCAGGTAGCACAAAGATGTATATAGATCTAAAGAAATATTTTTGGTGGGATAATATGAAGCGGGAAATTTCTGATTACATGTCAAGGTGTCTAGATTGTCAACAAGTGAAGGTAGAGAGGAAACATCCTAGTAGATTGATGCAAACTCTATCTATTCTTATATGGAAGTGGGATAACATTACGATGGATTTTGTCACCATACTATCGAGGGTATTCATAAGATATGATGCAATATGGATAATTGTTGATCATCTCACAAAATCATCACATTTCCTTCCTATAAGAGAGGATTTACTGCTTGAGCACCTGGAAAGACTTTATATTAATGAAGTTGTAAGACTTAATGGTGCACCTCTATTGATTTTGTCCAATCGAGATCCCCGGTTTACATAAAAATTCTGGAAAATTCTTTATAAGTCTTTGAATAATGAGTTTCATATGAGTACTTCTTATCACCCCCAAACTAACGGACAGTCTGAAAGGACTATTCAAACTTTAAAAGATATGCTAAGGTCATGCTCTCTTGACTTCCAAGGTATGTGGGATCAATACTTGCCTTTGGTGAAATTTTCATACAATAATAGTTTCTATTCTAGTATTCAAATGGATCCATATAAAGCATTATATGGAAAGAGATGTCAAACTCCAACTTGTTGGGATGAAGTTGGTGAGAGGAAACTTATAGGCCCAGAACTTATTGAAGAGCCCACAATAAAGGTGAAGACAATCCAAGCCCATAATAAATCAGCCCAAAGTAGGAAGAAGAGTTATGCTAACAACCGGAGGGAATATTTGGAATTACAGGTGGAAGATCATGTCTTTCTGAAAGTATCTCCATGGAAGGGTGTCTTAAGATTCAGTAAGAAAGGGAAACTGATCCCCAAGTAGATCAGATCATTTGAAATTATGGAAAGAATCAGAGCAGTAGCTTACCATTTAGCAATTCCACCAAATCTCTCTAAAGTCCATGATGTACTCCATGTGTCATTATTGAAGAAATACATGTCAGACCCAATGCATGTACTCACCTATGAAGAAATAGAACTGGAACCTAAGTCATCATACTATGAAGAGCCTATTGGGATTATTGACACAAGGGAACGGGTATTGAGAAATCTAACAACTCATCTAGTAATGATTCTTTGGAAAAACCAAAATATGGAGGAAGCAACATGGGAATCTGAGGATGTTATGAAGAAGAATTATCCATGTCTTTTTGTTGGGCTTTATACATAAAATTTCAAGGACAAAATTTCTGAAGGAGGGAATAAAATAACACCCCAAACATTTTATGGTATGTTCCTCTTAAATACTTCCTATTCATTAGATATCCTATATTGCATGAAGCATTATGTCTTTTGTGAATCAGAACATTATAGGAAAAATTTATAAGCTATCCATTAAACATAAATTTTCACTTCTATGTTTTGAATTTTGAAAAATGATCATCTAGAGTTGCGACCAGTAAGTCATTTGGGGTCTGATAAAAAAAACTTGATTTTTTGATGAATAATAACATACCCTTATGAATAGTAATACGAATAGTAATATGACCCTTATAAATAGTAAATAATGATAATATTTTAATTTCTTAAGGTAATAAAATAATGATATTTTGGTTGATTTTTCAATGAGATATAGAACTAATTATATCTTTAAAATTGTTATTTTTTTGAATTAACTTGATTTTATTTAAAAATTAAATTAAAAATACTTAGAAAATTATTTTCAAAAAATGGATTTCATTTTTTAATTCTACACATTAAAAAATGGTTAGGGTGATTTTTGGGCTTTTTCTAAAATACTTGAATTTTTCATGAATAGTAAAAATACAATTTTGAGTTTTCGGTAGTTTAATGACATCATAATGATGTAATAATTAAATATAAAAGGCTGCTATACTTTTGAACAGTAACCTATTACATGAGGTGTCCCAAATGGATAAAACCATGGGAAATACCATGGGTAAGCCCATGGTTTTGCAAAAACCACTAATGAGGTGTCCCTTTTAATTAACAAAAAACTCTCTCTTAATTACTATAAATACCCAATCACCCCCCCCCTTAATTTTCATTCATTCCAAACTAAATATCCTCGAATCTATGGTGGTATTACCTCCCTAGGATTCCTCCCAAGGTGTCCTCAAACCTCAAGGTCCCAACCTTCAAGTTTTGGGAGTTATCAACCACCCTTCTCTTTTCTTAGAGATTTCATTTTATGTCTTCTCTTTTATTTTCAATTGGATTATGTGGGGATATTTAATTCCATATTCCCCTTACTTCCCATATTATGTAAGAGTGTTGATATACCCCATTTCTCTCATCAAACTATTTTATTAATTTTTTGGTGATGTCGTTAGGCTGCCGAATTTTCGTAAGATATTTCTCAATTTTTCTCTTATTTTGAGTCCCTTTATTTTATACTTATTTCCACATATCCCCTAATCCAAATGCTATGATAATTCCATTACCTTACATGAACTGAAATTATATTATTCTAATGTAATATTTCATCATCATCTCTCTTTCCCCCTCCTCTTATACTAAAAATGAAAACACTGTCCGAGATGTGTTAATTTATCACACTCAAGGACGATGGGTTATCAATTTTTATTACCATGTCTAATTCCAGTCATGAAACCATTTTTATAGTTGAACCAGATCAGAATATATTTATTTCATATCATTAATTTTCTATAATCCCTACACACTCAAAATATGGAATAATAATACCAAACAAGTTCATTGTTCACAAAACTGCCAAGCTTAATCCAAGCGTTTATTAGTAACTTTTAACTAATGATTCATACTCAAGTATATAAACCAGAATCATTATAAGATAATTTATATCTATTTAATGTCACAAATAATATATATTAACAATTTTGTATGTTTAACCACATTTCAAATGAACTTCCACTCATGAAAGCAAGTAAACGAATCATGAAAACCAAAGAAGAAAATGCTCCCAAAACAATAAAATTGAACCTCTTAAACCCATTAAAAGGGCCATTAATGAACCTAATAAGGTTATAATAAATCAATTACATGTATAAAGGTTTCTTTAATTATTAATTAATTAATCTAAATTTTTTTATTCAGGTCATTAAAACAAACAAAGAACACACTCGAGCAAAAGGTAAGGGGTTTCTCATCTCACTTTTATTTTAGTGAGATTTTCATTGTTCGCCACTTATTTCTTGTATGTGGTATATTTGTACTGAAATTTTATATATAATAACATTATTATTTTTATATTCATTTTATTCAATTATTAATTTTAGGTTTATTAAGTTCTGGTCATATGATTCGACCGATTACATTGTGGTAAGAGACTTTGTCTCAACTGCTATTTTGTTGTGACTAACTTTGTGTGGTGCACCTAATAATCATAATTTGGTGTCGTCACTGCCCATTTGAGATCACTTTTCATTTGAAATTATATTTATATTAAATTTCCATAATATCATATCATGGATATGTTTTTTGTCTAAACCGTATACCATTTTACATACGGTGTTTATTTGGAAAGTTATTTTAATTATGGAAATATTGATAAATTCGTATACTCTACTCTATACGGATACTGAAAAAGAATATTTATCTTATATTTAATAAATGTATAAAGAATTATTTGAACATTCAGTGGTGGTTGGGGCCCATTATTTCCCCTGGATGCATCGGTAGGTCTCATGAGAAAAATCAGTTTGGCGACAAACCCTTCGAGTTTGTTTCCAAAAATCAAACAGGTTTCTACCCATAGAACTAAACCGTTTTTATGGTATTATGGTATAATGTTCTATATACATGACTTAAAATTGATAAGAATTATATTTATTCATTATCAGTTATTACTATCCATGAGTTTTTCACTATGAAAAAATCTATGGATGCAGTTTCATTCTCAGTTTATTAATGGCGTGAGTTTTTCATTTATTCACCATGCCATGTGGATTATGTAAAATTGTTTAAAATTAAGTTATTATTTATTCATGATTCCGCCATTTGTAAAACGTAATGATCATTTGATCTCACCCCTTTCATTTTTTACCTTTAACAGGTGACGAAGCGGAGATCATTTATTGAGTTCATATAGATGTTGTTTTTAGTTTTTGTTATGTATTGTATTTTGTAACCTTTTCCAATGTAATTTGAGTTACATTTATGTATCTAGTTTCTTCAAGACTACTAAATTGATTGTTCCTTCTAGATTTTCATTCATTCTAACCATACCAATATAAAAAGTAATGCACTGGTTCCGGTCTAGAGGGGTTGGGGTGTTATAGAATCTATAAAATAAATCTTTAGAGTATCCAAATTGACTTCAATGAGTATCTAATGTTTCCTAAAAATGAATAAGTAGTGAAAGTAATGAAAATAAATTTTATATGATTAAATTTTATAGTTTTACCCTTGCATCATTGGTAATAAGAATAGAATGTCATCTATAAGTTTTCTTTAAAATATTACGACTATTTTTTCCACTATTTCATCAATTTGATCTGAATTGAATGAGGTTAGTTGTGTAGAAGTGATTTTAGGACTAATGATTCTATATTTATGTTTATAGGGTTCACCCTTAAAATAGTATTGATATAGATTCCTGCAAAAAATGTGAATTGTATTTAGTCATAATTAACATAGTAGACCAGCTATTAGAAAAACAAATCATGAAAGCACACCTAATGTATACATTTACAACTGAGACTCGTATCCAATCATACTTGAGGATTGAATTTACATTCTCAATATAAATGTAGTCTGTAATGGATTCTCTATGAATTTTTTCTTCAAAATCAACTATGAAATTACTAAAATTTTGTAATCTTGTATCTGCATGAACCTTAAATGTTAATAAATACAGATATTGAATGAGTAGGGTAAAGGTGCTTTGTAAATATATTTTTGATTAGTCAATTGATTCTTTAGATAATTTTGATTCAACCTTTCATTTAATTTTATTCCCTTTTTCCATTTGTAAAAACATTCATTGGTTTAGATCTTTTTTCAATAATTGTTAAAAAAATTGCATGAAAAATAAATTGGAAATGAATACCTCCTTGTTGAAATGTTTTTTAAAATATCTAATGGCCATGATATGAATATTTAAATAGATTTCCTGACCGTATGAATATATTTTTCATCAAGTGAAATAGGTAACTTTGCACTCAAATCATGATATATGCTAATATCCACTCTCACATGACCTATTAGATGTTGTTTTTTGTGTAGAATGTCTTCTTGGATATTGAAAATGGTATCCCTCGCAATAAGGCGATGGGTGGGTGTTGAAAGATATAAATCACTATCATTTTCACCCTATAAAATATCAGTACCAGAAATTTATCAATGTTTTATGATTCACATTTCAAAGAAACAATTATGATAATATTGATTACCTAATCTAAGATAACTATTTGAAGGGGATGTCTCACTTCAAAGCTGGTGGGGGTAGGGGGTCTTCACGCAGTGGTTGTTCTTGAGTTTTTTCTTCTCTTTTCTTCCTCCCCATAACATTTTCTAGCAACTATAACTTCCGATTAAATTTTTTTAAGAGAAGATAGTCATTCCTACATCTCATCCATTTTTTATCTTTTTCCTCCTGTTCATTTTTTTTTCAAAATATGTTCAGGGTGTCTCCCCAAAACCCACAGCTCTGACACAGACATAATGTTCTCAAAGCTTCAAGACCATTGATAGCACATGGTTTGGGATTGAAGTAGATTTTGATTTAGATTCATAAATATACATATAAACAAATAAACATAATTATTTTTTTGTTTCATATCACATAAAAATATTACGGTATATTTAAAATACATACAAATTTGTTTTCAATTGTAGCGTACCCCATCCATGCTTTATGAGAGGGGTATGTTGGTCTGACTGCTTGTTGCTTATTTTCAACACTTAGTTACTATTTTATAAATTAATAATTCTTAATCAAATTAATTAATACATGTATTTTCAAACAATGTATTATGAGCCACAATGTAATTAAAAAGATGTCTCCTCACAACATCTAATAAATGCATCCCATGCTTCTTTGCATATCAGGTGTGCATACATCTATGGTGGGTGTGGGTTTATTTTCCCTTCATCATCTTTGAGATGAAACTTCATTAGAATTGTGAGAAATCCTCTGTGGGACTTTTTAGCAAGAATTAATACAAATTTCCTTCAGAATTCATCAACTATAAATAAACTCTTCAAGGTATAATGAAGTGTAAGGCAATATTTCATTATTATTTTTTATTAAAATAAAGAAAGGATATCATAATGTTACCCAAATATTTTCCCAAATCAATTTCTTAAGGATGGGAAAAATATTGTTCTATGAATAAATATCAATTGGAATGCGTTTCTGAGTGGTGAGTTTAATGAAACTACTGAACATGGATTATTGGGGTTAACATCCTGGCTGTAACGACCCGGAATTTTGAATAAATTTTATTTCCTAACTTTTTTTGTTACTTTATTTTATACTCAACAAAACTATTTCATTTAATTAAATGAGTATAATTAAAATAATACCATTGGGTTTCGATTGTTATATGACCGTTGGTCAATATGACCGTTGGAAACTAAATATTACGATTATTGTCTATAAATAAAAGTGATCTTGATTAATTAATATAGAAAGAAGATTTGATGTCCCCATCCAGTAGTCTCGGGCTGATCAAAGCCCATCTGAAGGAACTCGGGAAGGAGGTAGCACCTTTGGGCTTTGCTCTGGACCAAACCCAAGCTGAACTTCATCGTGTGAAGCTGGAACGGAATCTCCTTCATGAGAAGTTCAAGCTGATAGAAATCACTACTCAGGCAATGTTGGTCGAGCCACCCCAAGATTCAATCACCCTAGCACACTTTACTATTAGGTCATATTCTGGTGTTATAAGGGGTTATGTAATGAGACTGTAACTGCCTTTTTTAATCCTTAGATTTAAATAAAAATTGTGATGTCTTCTTATGGTGAAGTTTGTGAATTTTCAAATATTCGGATAAATATAGTATGCATATTATTGATGAATTCAAGAAAAAAGATATTTTAAAATATTTATGTAAACCTTAAATAATTAATAATGTGTAATGATTTTCAAAAAATGGTCTTCTACAGCTGTGTTCAGTATAAAATTTCGAGTCTAATAAGATCAAATTAATTTTTGGGGAATAGTAAACTATGAATAGTGATTTTATGCTTATGATTAGTAATGTGATCAAATAGATTAAGTAACTTCACTTAAGAAAGTATTAATATAATTTAGGCACCTTGATTAAGTAATGTGATTCAATAAAATACGTAAATAACTGTTTTAGAAATTATTGGTTAAGTATTAGTTTTTTCAGGTGTATAGTGTTTTTTATTTAAAAATTAAATTAAAAATATTTAGAAAATTATTTTTATAAAATGGAGTTTATTTTTTGAAATCAGAGCATTGATATTTGGTTAAGGTGAATTTTTGGGATTTTTCTGAAATAGTTGAATTTTCAGTAAATAGTGTTTTTATTTAAAAATTAAATTAAAAATATTTAGAAAATTATTTTCATAAAATGGAGTTCATTTTTAAAATCATATCATCGATATTTGGTTAAGGTGAAATTTTGGGATTTTTATGAGAAAGTTGAATTTTCAGTGAATAGTGAAAATACAGTTTTTGAGTTTCGGGTGTTTAATGACATCATTAAGGATGTAATAATTATGCAATAATTATGGTCGACTTATGAATAGTAATATAAGGTATGAGGTGTCCCAAGTGTCCAATACCATGGGCAAATACCATGGGCAAGCCCATGGTTTTTTCAATACCACGAATGAGGTGTCCCTTGGCAATTAATGCTTAGTCCTCTCACTTCTCCTATAAATACCAAGAATTTCCCTCATTCATTTCATTTCCAAATCCTCCACAATGAAGTTATGGTATCTTTACCTCCCAAGGAGTCCTCCCAAGGTTCCCTCAATCCTCCCAAGGTCCCAACCTTCAAGCTTTCGAAGTTACTCTTCAAGGTAAGAGATCCTTTCACCCTCTTCTTTTAAGTCACGACTTCCTTTATGTTATGTCTTATATTTTCCATCTCTTTTTGTTGAGGGTATGTTATTATATGTTATCATTTCTGTCCATTTCATGTCTAATTTTTGATAGACCTTTTCCACTCTCATCAATTTGTTTTCTGAATTTTTAAGTGACACCGTTAGGCTGCTGAATTTTTCGTAAAAGAAACTGCATCTTATCTTTTCTTTCATGTTTCCTTTTTCTTGTGGTATGTCATTGAAATATCCATACCATGATCTTATTAAGTAATCATACTGTATTATGAGTTATTTATGAATGTTTTACCCTTTTCCCTTCTCTTTTCAATTTTTTCTAAAATCGTGTTATATAGTCGTTATGCTGAAGAAATTTCATCTCAAAATTTCTATCTCCTTCTCTCAAGAAAATCTATTGTTTATTTATGTGAATACCCAGACTTATTCTATTTCCATGGGTGTTCATAAATATATAAATATGATATATTTTATTCTATAATTGACATAAATATAACCCTAACTCCCTTTCCATGGGTTATAAATTATATAATTATTTTATTTTTAAGCTCTTTTTAAACGTCATGATTTTGACATGAAACCCATTTCTTTGATTCTATTTCAGTTATTTATGAAATTTTTTATTATGATCTATGTGACTCACATGAAAGTAAATAAATATTAAGGTTTCACCCTGATAGTTCTCCAATGCATTGGGTAAATAATTAATCTCTAGAGATGACAAGTTTTATGATACCTTGGTAATTTTTATGACACCTTGGGGATGGACCTTGGTGATATGTTCATGAATGTCTAAATGAAATGTTGTATCTACATATTCAAGTTATGTTCCAATTTCTTTTCTTTATGATATTCCTATTCTTAAATTGCTCATGTCTTCATGTTTTTATTCAATTTCTTATTGATATCACAAGTACATTGACTCCCTTGTTTACCCTTAATGGACCTTCTGCTCACCCTTTCCTTTGATGTCAATATCTAGGATATGAGATGCAGTAAATGTACATAGGATGAACCTTTGATGAAGCCTTAAAAGTGGTTTAGAAGAATTTTTATGTTGTTTTCATGTATTATGATCCTAATTTCCAAGACACTAGACTTTAAAGATCCTATATTTGTAAAATGTAATAAAATGTTATATAAAAAAAAGGAGGGATGTTATAGTTGGTATCAAAGGATAGTTTAGTTATTTATGGAAATTAGGATATGAAAACTTTAGGAAGAACCCTATAGAAAATTTTAAATATAGTAAATCTTCCTGGTATTTTGGTGAGTATTGAGTAAGTGGCTTATCAAGAAAATAAATCCCTGTCTAGATACGAGCAGGTAGAGGTGGCTCTAGCACAGATGTACATAGGGGTAAAACCCGAAAACACTGTTTTGAGCTAGAATTGAGCGGGAACTGGTACACGACAATGGGCCTTTTTGAACTCTTTTTTATGACACTCCCAGAGGATATGTTTGGTTAATCACAAGCTTTTTATGAATCATTATGAAGGAATTATAGAAAAATGTAATTTTCTAAGCATGAAGTTTTAAGACATAAAATCCTTTAGTTAAAAGATTATTAAATGAAATAAGTTTCTCATGAAGTATTTATTCTTTTAGAAAATGTCCCCATCGTCTAGGAATACGTTGATGTATTTCCTGAGAAGTTACCCAGACCTCCCCAGAAAGAGAGGTAGAGTTCTGCATTGAACTCGTACCTGTATTTCATCCGATGTCAAAGATCCCCTATAGGATTGAAAATGTGGAGCTATAAGAATTAAATAAACTCCAAGATATTTTGGATAATGGGTTTATCTGACCAAGTGTGTCTCCTTGGGGAGAACCAGTTCTCTTTGTGAAGAAGAAGGATGGATCGATGTAGTTATGCATTGATTATAGAGAACTGAATGGGATCACAATGAAGAAAAAATACTCTCTTCCAATAATTGATGACTTATTTGACCAATTTTGTGGGACTCAATTCTTCTCTAAGATTGATCTTCGTTCTCGTTATCATCAACTGAGGGTGAAAATGATGATATTCCAAAAACTGCCTTCCAATCAAGATATGGGCATTATGAGTTTGTTGTGATGCCCTTCGGACTGACTAACCACCTGCTATTTTTATGGATCAAGAATAAGTTGATTTTGGAAATTTATATTTTATCAAATGGATATCCTTTGTATAGGAAAATTATTTGGTGATTAAATGATAAAGGTTATTTTGGACAATGTTTTATATTTTGGAGTACTATATGCCTAAGGGAAATAAAATACTACAGGATTTAAATTGAGGTGGAATGGTTGAATTTTTTTTAAGAATTTATGTATTTATTGTGGACATATGGTGATCTGGGTTATTTCTGGAAAATGATGAACCTAACATAGAGAATATGTGAATAGGTTAATTACACTTTAGTATGATACTTTAATAGTAGCCAATGTTATTTGGAGATAAATGTATATATCTATTGGGGAAGACAATGTGATTAAATCCTTCTGAGTTTTGGGTTTCAATATTAGTTTGGATTATTTTGAATAATTTTAAGGATGATTGTGTATTGAATGGTCTTTCTGGAACTTTGGGTACTTTTGTTGAATTTTGGAGATTAATAGTCATATTTCTTTTTATAAAGAATTATCCTTTTGGGGGATTATATGATCTCATACTAACCATTTTAGTTTTAGTTGATGACTAAAGACAAGGAAAAAAATATAGTTATTCTTTTGTGAATTATTTGATTCTCTAGAAGATGATTATTTTGCTTTTGATGAGACTAAGTCCTTTTGAATGCTCATTGTTTGGAGAAAAGATTGGTCTTGGTGGAAACTTTTTAAGGGGTGAAACTCTACTTGAAGGTAAGTATATTTCCTTATGTTTTTATTCTATGTAGTAAATGAATTCCTCAAAATTATGAAAAGGAATGTAAAACAAAAACGTTGTTGGTTTACATTTCCTACTGGGTAATCAAAGATCGTTTAACACATATTAATTTTGTAATCTTCTTGTGGTTAATTTTCCCCTAATCATGTTTTCTATCACTCTCCATCAGAACTTGACCCTTTGTTTTCTCTTCCTTATCCATGTTTTCCTACATGGAATCCTAGTAGGGGTTAACTCGGGTGACCTTTGTACTTCCCTTTCTTTCTTCTAAAGTAATAGTTTTACTGACTCTTTTTTCAATTTGGGACTTTCAAAGAAATTTCCAAGCCCAATTTTTGTAAAATTACGAGGATGCAATTTCTTAAGGGGGGAAGAATGTAACGACACAAAATTTTGAATAAATTTTGTTTCCTAACTTTGTGTGTTACATTATTTTATACTCAACAAAACTATTTCATTTAATTAAATGAGTATAATTAAAATAAGACCATTGGGTTTCGACTGTTATATGATCGTTGGTCAATATGACCATTGGAAACTAAATGTTGTGATTATTGTCTATAAATACAAGTTATCTTGATTAATTAATATAGAAAGATGATTTGATGGCCCCATCCAGTAGTCTCGGGCCGATCGAATCCCATCTGATGGAACTCGGGAAGGAGGTGTCACCTTTAGGCTTTGCTCTGGACAAAACCCAAGCTGAACTTCATTATGTGAAGCTGGAATGGAATCGCCTTCACAAGAAGTTCAAGCTGATAGAAATCACTACTCAGGAAATGTTGGCCGAGTCGCCCCAAGATTCAATCACCCTAGCACACCTTACTCTTAGGTCTTATGTTGGTGTTATAAGGGGTTATATAATGAGACCGTAACTACCTTGTGTGATCCTTTGATTTAAATAAGATTTATGATGTCTTATTATGGTGAAGTTTGTGAATTTTTAAATGTCCGGATAAATATAGTATGCATATTATTGATGAATTCTAGAAAAAAGATATTTTAAAATATTTATGTAAACCTTAAATAATTAATAATGTGTAATGATTTTCAAAAAATGGTCTTCTAAAGCTGTGTTCAGTAATAAATTTAGAGTCTAATAAGATCAACTTAATTTTTGGTGAATAGTAAATTATGAATAGTGATTTTATGCTTATGATTAGTAATGTGACCAAATGGATTAATTAACTTCACTTAAGAAAGTATTAATATAATTTAGGCACCTTGATTAAGTAATGTGATTCAATAAAATAGGTAAATAACTGTTTCAGAAATTATTGGTTAAGTATTAGTTTTTTTAGGTGAATAGTGTTTTTTATTTAAAAATTAAATTAAAATTATTTAGAAAATTATTTTCATAAAATGGAGTTCATTTTTGAAATCAGAGCATCAATATTTGGTTAAGGTGAATTTTTGGAATTTTTCTGAAACAGTTGAATTTTCAGTAAATAGTGATTTTATTTAAAAATTAAATTAAAAATATTTAGAAAATTATTTTAATAAAATTGAGTTCATTTTTGAAATCAGAGCATCGATATTTGGTTAAGGTTAAATTTTGGGATTTTTCTGAGAAAGTTGAATTTTTGGTGAATAGTGAAAATACAGTTTTTGAGTTTCAGGTGTTTAATGACATCATTAAGGATGTAATAATTATTAAATAATTCTGGTCGACTTATGAATAGTAAGATAAGGTATGTGGTGTCCCAAGTGGCCAATATCATGGGAAAATACTATGGGAAAGCCCATGGTTTTGCCAATACCACCGATGAGGTGTCCCTTGGCAATTAATGCTTTGTCCCCTCACTTCTCTTATAAATACCAAGCCTTTTCCTCCTTCATTTCATTTCCAAATACACCCCAATGAAGTTAAGGTCTATTTACCTCCCAAGGTGTCCTCCCATGGTTCCCTCAAGCCTCCCAAGGTCCCGAACTTCAAGCTTTTGAAGTTACTCTTCAAGGTAAGGGATCCTTTCACCCTCCTCTTTTAAGTCACGACTTCCTTTATGTTATGTCTTATATTTTCCATATATTTATGTTGAGGGTATGTTCTTATATGTTCTCATTTATTTCCATTTCATGTCTAATTGTTGAGATACCTTTTCCGCTCTCATTAATTTGTTTTCTGAATTTTTAAGTGACGTCGTTATGCTGCCAAATTTTTCATAAAAGAAACTGCATCTTCTCTTTTATTTCATGTTTCCTTTTTCTTTTGGTATGTCATTCAAATATCCATAAAATGATCTTATTAAGTAACCATATTTTATTATGAGTTATTTATTATTGGGTGACCCTTTTCCCCTCTCTTTTCAATGTTTTCTAAAACCGTGTTATATAGCCATTATGCTAAAGAAATTTCATCTCAAAATTTCTATCTCCTTCTCTCAAGAAATTATATTGTTTATTTATGTGAATAAACAGGCTTATTCCATTTCCATGGGTGTTAATAAATATATAAAGATGATATATTTTATTCTGGAATTGATATACATATAACCCTCACTCCCTTTCCATGGGTTATAAATGATATAATGATCTTATTTTTAAGCTATTTTTAAACATCATGATTTTGACATGAAACCCATTTCTTTGATTCTATTTGGGTTATTTATGAAATTTTTGATTATGATCTATGTGGATCACATGGAAGTAAAGACATATTAAGGGTTCACCCTGATAGCACTTCAATTCATTGGATAAAGATTTAATCTCTAGAGATGACAAGTTTTACGATACCTTGACGAATAACCTTGGTAATATTTATGACACCTTGGGGATGGACCTTGGTGATATGTTCATGAATGTCTAAATGAAATGTTATAGCCATATATTCAAGTTATTTTCCAAGTTCTTTTCTTTATGATATGTCTATTCTTTCATTGCTCATGTCTTCATGTTTTTATTCAAGTTCTTATTGATATCACAAGTACATTGACTCCCTTATTTACCCTTAATGGGCCTTCTGCTCACCCTTTCCTTTGATGTCTATCTCTAGGATATGAGATGCAGTAAATTTACATAGGATGAACCTTTGATTAAGCCTTACAAGTTTTTTACAATAATGTTTATATTGTTTTCATGTATTATGATCCTGATTTCCAAGACACTAGACTTTAAAGATCCTCTGTTTGTAAAATGTAATGAAATGTTATGTGATAAAAATGAAGGATGCTATACTAGCTACCATAATTCTATCCAATATCAAATTTATTTCCTTTATTTCTCACCTTAATAATTTTTTTGAACACTATCATGCTATGGTGCTCCTTCTTTTTTTGGGACACTGATTATTCACCATCTACCATTTCCTTGGGTTCAATATCATCAATATGTTGTTCCTTTGGATTGGTAGCATCGGTATGTGTAGAAGTGTTTTGTTCCTCTGTATTGAGAGCACAAAAAATGTTGATAAACATGTTGTTTATTGTGATTGGGAGCATTGACATGTGCAGAAGTCATTATCTATAGAAGTGGTTGAACATTTAATTTAGATTACATAAATAAAGAAATAAACAGATAATAATATGAGGTAACACAATGTAAATTATAAAAAATATATAACCTGATTATTGAACTCTATTTTTTAAAGTTTTAAGGGATTTGACCCCTCTGTTGAGTATCCAAATCCCTTTATTATGGTCCCCTCAAATGCAATACCTTGTCTACATTTGGACCACTTTGAAATGATTGCAACGTCCCAATAAAAGGGTCGTCCTTAGTTAAATTTTCATCTAACCCTTCAGTGGATTTGGTCAATAATAGAAAAATTGACCACTTTTTGTTTGTGGGATCTGGAATATAAAATACTTGTACTGCCTATGATGCCATTATAAATGGTTCATCTTTGAACCCTTCATTACTAAAATCCACTTTCATGAATCCCAATTCTTCTATTTTAACATAACTCTTGTTATCAATCCAATTGCATTGAAAAATCAAAACATAGAATATTGTATAATCCAACTCCAATATTATTTTATAATTCCAAAGTATGACATATTCACATAAATTGGATTTATGTTATTGGTACCAGATACATGCATCACTTTAGCCAAAAGTGTAACTCTTGTATTTTTCATGGTACTACCTTCATCATGTTCATTTGTATAGAATATATAACCTTTAATAACATAACTATTATAAGATAATACATGCACACTTGGTCCTCTATCTATCCATCAAAGTCATTCTGAATTTAAATCCATATTTTCATCTAACTCCTTAAAAATATTGTCTCAAAACCATCCTATAAATTGTTGATTATGTGTATTTGATATCCATATTTCATCCCTTAATGGATTAAAATTCCTAGTAATTTCTTTGTAGATTTCAAGATATGGGGAAACATATAAATTGTTATGAAAAATATAATGGTGGTCCTACTTCTGATCTATAATATTGATTGTGACCACAAATATTCTAGAAATTCCTTCACCCACAGGCCACCCAGTGTGATGAGATTTCGGTAGACCAATTTTTTACACATCTAAAAGGTAGTCAATAAAAAATTCAATAGCTTCCATAAAAATATGTCACTCCATAATACAACCTTCTATACAACTTATATTTTTGACCTACCCTTTAAAAATCTTCATATATTATTCAATGTGGTACATCCATCTATAATGTATAGAAATACATAGTTGAATCTCTCTTACCAAGTAAACCGTCAAGTGAACTATCATATCAAAGAATGTTGGGGGGAAGAACATTTCCAATTAATACAATATGATAATAATTTCCTTTTCCATAGTTTTAAATTTCTCTGAGTCTATAACTTTGTTGCATATAGCTTCAAAAATGAAATAGAGTTTTGCTAATGTATGATGGATATTCTTGGAGGAAATGAAATGTAATACTATAGGCATTAGATATTTCATAAAAACATGACAATCATGTGATTTTAGACTCTTTAACTTTAAATCGGTAATTGTCATGATATTCATGATATTTGATGACTACCCCTCTGAAACCTTTACATCATTCAAGAAGTTGAAAAATTTATATCTCTCATTCATTGAAAGAGTGTAAGTAGCTGGAGGAAAAAGTCTTTTTTCACCCTTCACTGGTGCCAACTGTCACGATCCGTCCTCGGGGCCCGTGCTGTGACTACCCAAGCCCGCCTTCCATAGACCAGGGGCTGGCGACTAGCACTAAAGGCGTAATTCCCGATAACTGGGAAGTCATTTCCTTTATAAAAGTAACAAAACACCACAGAGTACAAGCGGAAGAAGTAAACACTAAGTAAAAACTGAGTACAACAGTAAGTGCGGAAAGTAAAAGGGGCCGGAAATACAAGTCCAACTGTAAAGTACAACTGAAAGGAAAAATAGCAACTGAAAAGTAAAACTGCAGCCTCGAGGTGTCCACTGGAAGTCCCTCTTGAAGGGTGAGTATAGATAGCCTCCACAGCTCCTCGGGTCCCATCGTCTACTCCGAGTACGTCCGCTCAGTGGTCCACCTCCGGGTACCGAACTGCTCCGTAAGCCTCAACCGCGATCAGTGTTGTCTGTCATCTACAACCAACACAACGTAGTGCGGGCATATCCCGTGCAGGGGTGAGTATAAGCTACTCAGTAGGGACCCCGAGACCCCCGAAGGTCTCCCAAAATCCACAAAGTATAAACCACAAAGGAAAGATACAATCACAAAGTAACATCCGACACTGCTTAGGTATATGCCCATACATATACCTAATTCATCAATTCCAGTACGCTCCAACCTCCAAGCCCAAGTACAACCCATTCCACACAGGAAAGAAAAACGTATTCCAAACAGGAAAGCAAAACGTAATCCACACAGGATAGCACAACACAATCCACAAAGAAAAGAAAACAGGATTCATCTCACACAAGTATACTTCTTCGTAAGACGATAGAGATGATCAGATGTAGTTACTGATTCATCTAAGCCATCGGACCCACAAAGGATCGATAGGTACTAACCCCCGCAATGACCCAGGAAGGGTCTGACCCACACAGGATCGATAGGTAACTAACCCCCGCAATGACCCACACAGGATCGGACCCGCACAGGATCTGTAGGTGCTGGCTCACACAGAACAGCTGAGCGCTGACCCACATAGGATCGGATCCACACAGGATCTGTAGCACTGATCCACATAGGATCGTTGAGTGTTGTAGTCGTCGTCGTCGAATCCACTGAGGATCTCTGTACAGTCGTCGTCGTCGTCGCAGTCGCAGCCAGCTCTAGGGTTCCCGCACACAGCAAGCTCATTCGGGAGGGTCCGTTCCACGAGCCGAGAGGCTGATACATCAACTGACACAAATTCCAGTGTTGATGTATCCAAAAGTTCCGTATCGTCAACAGGAACTAAATGTCGCAGACGGTGCGTCAAACGGACACCCGGTCTGAGAGTTATTGGCTTTTTCGTTCCAGGGGCCCGATTGGTTTTTAAGTCAAAACCAACCCGACCGTACTCCACCTGTGTCCAAACCTCGGGCGGAGTGAGCCAAAAGATCCATCTCACTAAGAGGAATCCAACCAAGTCAACGGCATGTCAATCGGGCGTCCGGAGCTCAAGTTATGAGCGTTTCCGCTCCGAGGGCCCGATTGGTTTCGTGTACGAACCGACCTGGCCGAACCCAAAATATTCCAAAACCTTGAGTGTAATATGTTGAAACGACCGTCTCATTCCAAGGATCGTGTCGCCATAGACGATGTGTCGATCGGAGGTCTGTAGCCCAAGATATGGGCAAAAGACCAAAGAGGGTCCGAAAATGAGGGTTCTGGGTCGGGACCGACCCATCCCGAGACCCCCTGGGTCGGCCTGAACCGGGTCGACCCGACCCGGTTCCGGGTCAGCCCGGCCCGGCGGCCCGGCGCGCTGGCGTGCGGCGCCAGCTGGCTCGGCCGAACGGCCGAGCCGTTCAGTTATGCGGGGGGGCGCGCTACCCCCCACCATTCGGAAACCGCGACCCCAATTAAGGGTCTGCTCAGCTGGCCAGCCAGGGGTTTTGACCCCTGGCTCTTCCCCTATCCGTCCGGCCCGCCCTGGCCGGCCGATTCTTTCTCCACGGGACTGGCGACGGCCAGTCCCCTCCCTGCTCCGACGCCGGCGGCCCATCTCTGGCCGCGAGTCACCCTACTTTGCCACGGCCCGGAACCAGCCGCGGCCTTGGTTGTCCGGGGCGGCGCGACGGCGCCGCGCTCTTCCACCTCGGCCCCACTCCGGCCGCGGTGTCTTCGGGTTTCTCCGATGCGGCGCGACGGCGTCGTGTCCTTGTTCGTTTCCACGGTGCGGCGCAACGGTGCCGCACATTCCTTGTCGCACGATCACACGCAGTGCGACGACACCACGCCATTCTCATTTCAAACCACAAAGAAACAAACATGGATAAAGGAGGAGGGTCGGCCATGTTTGTGTGGTCCGGCCCCCTCTCGTTAATCGATAGCAATTGGTCTTATTTCACGAAAACGTCTAGGTAGTAATCAAGAACAAAATAAATAATTAACCCCTACCTTGAGCGAAGCTTGAGCGGAGGTTCTTCGAACGAGGATTCATCGCGGAAAGTGGCGCCTTGTAAGGAGGAAGTTGCATCGCGGGAATGGATTTGCGGTATACGGCGTCGCGTAGTCGATCCCCGAGAGCTCGTCGTTCTTCGTCGAAGACCGATGTGTTCTTCGCGTTATTCGTCATAGTCGAAGAAGATAAAGATTTTCTAACCTCCCTTAGTTTTTCTCCCAAACCTCTCTAGGCAACAAGACTTCAACCAAAAATAAAATAAGACACTAACTTATTTTATTAACACAACAAAAGGATTGAAATTCAAAAGTCCACATTTAACTCACTTAATTAAATAACATAAGTTGTCATAAATTTATGAAGGGTAATGGAAGGTTAGGGAAGGTGAAGGGGTAGGGTTCGTGTGGGCCCCACCACCTTCATAACCTCCCTTGGGAAGTTGGGTAATTACCCAACTTTCACCCAAAGCCTAATCCACTTAGTTAAAATAAAAATTGTAGTTTAATTTTTATTTTAACTTCCACAAATTTTATCAACTTCCCACGTGAAAACGCAACTCCGAAATAGGCATTCCTAAGCAATTACCGGCATTGCGAATCCATCGGTGCCCTTGGAATTCGATTCTGAGCACCGGTTCAAAAGTTAGAAATTCCCGCTCATTCATTCACTGAACGTACCCGAGCTAAACTTCGGATAGAAATTTCGGGCACACCGGGCCTCGGAATCAAGTGCTGTCAGAAACTGCGTTCTTGTAAAATTCCAAAGAAAATTAAGAAAAAAATTTCCTTGAATTTTACTGGTCTTTACATTACTCCCACCTCAGGGATTTACGTCCCTGTAAAGATACATCATAAGATAGGGAAACAAAAGTGGGTACTGAGCACGCATCTGAGCCTCCCGCTCCCAAGTGCTCTCCTGGAGATTCTCGTGCTTCCATCTGATGCGCACTAGAGGAATCGACCATCCACGTAGGACCCGCTCCTGTCGATCCTCGATCTCCACCGGAACCTCCACAAAAGTCGCCCCATCATCGATGTCCAGCTCCCCATGGTCAATGATATGCACCGGGTCATGCACGTATCTCCTCAGCTGAGACACGTGGAAGACGTCATGCACCCGGTGCAACTGAGGTGGTAGAGCCAGGCGATAAGCCACCTCGCCAATCCTACTGAGGACCTGGAATGGTCCGATGAAGCATGGAGACAACTTGACACCTCGGCCAAATCTTCGTAATCATCATCGAGGTGAGACCCGCAAGAAGACGTGGTCGCCATCCTCGAACTCTAGTGGCCTCTGCCTCCTGTTAGAATAAGACTTCTGTCAGCTCTGAGTTGTCCCCATCCGCTCCTAGATGACCTGGACCTTCTCTGTCATGGCCTGGACCATCTCCGGTCCCACAAGTGCTGACTCCCCAGGGTCTGTCCAGCACAGCGGTGATCTGAAAGGTCAGTCATACAACGCCTCGTATGGTGTCATCCCGATGGTGGAGTGGTAGCTGTTGTTGTACGCAAACTCCACTAAGGGTAGGTGGTCCTCCCAGCTGCGACCAAAGTCGAGGACACATGCGTGGAGCATGTCCTCGAGAGTCTGTATGGTCCTCTCCATCTAACCATCCGTTTGAGGGTGAAAGGCGGTGCTCAGACGTAGCTGCGTCCCGAACGCCTCCTGCAACCCCTTCCAAAGCCGGGAAGTAAAGCGAGCATCTAGATCAGATACAATATATGATGGCACATCGTGAAGCCGTACAATCTTCTGAACATAGAGACGCCCCAAGCTCTCCACTGAGCCCTGCTCTCGGATGGGTAAGAAGTGTGCCGACTTGGTGAGTCGGTCAACAATCACCCAAATGGAGTCATGACCTACGGAAGTGAATGGAAGTCCAGTCACGATGTCCATAGATATGACATCCCACTTCCACTCCGGGACCTCCAAGGGTTGTACCAAGCCTGCTGGTACCTGATGCTCTGCCTTCACCTGCTAACAGGTGAGGCATCGAGAAACGAACTCTACCACAGCCTTCTTCATGCCTGGCCACCAGTGCTGCCGTCTGAGATCCTGGTACATCTTCACCACTCCGGGATGTACTGCCAAAGGAGAAGTGTGAAACTCTCTCAGCACCTCCTCCTGTAAAGCAACTGGTACCAAGGTACGTCTTCTGAAAAGTACGTTGTGCTCTACTCCAAGGGAGAAAACATCAGGTGCCTGACCTGAGGATATCTGTGCACGTCGCGTCTCACAGTCAGCGTCCCCACGCTGTGCCTCTCTGACCCGCTGTAGTAGTGGAGGAGTGACTGTGAGAGACTGAAGGAAGGCTACTCTATCTCTATCCACGAAGGATATATGCAAAGCGGCTAGATGCTTTGTCACCTCCTCAAGTAGTTGAATGCCCGTCCTCCTGCTGAGAGCATCGTCTACTACGTTCCCCTTCCCAGGAGTATAGACTATCTCAAAGTCGTAGTCCTGGAGGAACTCAAGCCATCACCACTGTCTCATGTTCAGTTCCTTATGCGAGAAGATGTAACTGAGACTCTGGTGGTCAGAAAAGACTATAAAGCGCTCGCCCATCAGATAGTGCCACCATGTCTTCAGAGCGAAGACCACCGATGCTAACTCCAGGTCATGGGTAGCATAGTTCTGCTCATGCGGCCTCAATTGACATGATCCATAGGTGATCATGGCCTGCTCCTGCATCAGGACACATACGAGTCCGGTCCCTGATGCATCACAGTAGACTACGTACCCTAATCCCTCCTCCGGCAACCTCAAGATAGGTGCGCTGGTCAATCTCTGTCTCAGCTCCTGGAAGCTCTGATGACATCTTTCTGACCACACAAAGGGTTTCCCCTTCTTCTTCAAATCTGAGAGTGGCGCTGCAACTCTGTAGAAGTCCAGCACAAGTCTCCGATAGTATCCAGCTAGTCCCAAGAAACTCCGCACCTTCATCACGCTCCTAGGTGGCTCCCAAGCTAGCACTGCCTTGATCTTCGCAGGATCCACTGCAACTCCCACCTCAGAGATGACGTGCCCCAAGAAGTGGACCTCATGTTACCATAACTGACACTTTGAGAGCTTTCTATAAAGCTGGTGCTCTCGGAGTGTGTCTAGTACAACCTGCAAGTGGTAGGCATGCTCCTCCTCAGTCGTCGAGTAAATCAAGATGTTGTCGATAAAGACCACGACAAATCGATCGAGGTATGGATGAAAGATCCTGTTCATAAGGGCCACGAACACTGTTGGAGCATTGGTTACACCGAATGGAATAACCAAGAACTCATAGTTTCCATACCGACATCTGAAGGTCGTCTTCTGCACGTCCTCGTCCCGAACTTTGAGCTGATGATAGCCTGACCTGAGGTCTATCTTCAAGAACCACCACGCTCCCTTGAGCTGATCGAAGAGGTCGTCAATACTCGGTAGCGGATACTTGTTCCTCATGGTCACCTGGTTCAGGCGATGGTAATTGACACAAAGTCGCAAGCTCCCGTCCGCCTTCTTGGCGAACAAAATCAGGGAAGCCCAAGGTGAAACACTGGGTCGGATGAATCCCTTGCCCAACAAGTCCTCCAACTATACCCGTAGCTCTCGAAGCTCAGCGGGGGCCATCCAATTTGTTAGGGTGGATATCAGGGCTGTCTCGGGGTACAAGTCAATATAAAAGTCTACCTCTCTATGAGGATGTAGTCCTGGAACATTGTCGGGAAAGACGTCCGCATACTGATCCACCACTGCAGGAAAACTAGGTCCGTACGTCAACTGCTCCTAGGATGATGCTAGCCAACTGATGAGTGATGGGCTGTCCTCTCCTCTGTGAGAGTCCATCCTGTGCTGCAAAGGCTCCCCTCTCGCCGGTAAAGGTGAACCTTCTCCCGTTGGTGCGTACACATCGCAACTTGCGCCTAATACAGTCGATCTGGGCATGAACCGTAGATAACCAATCCATGCCCAAGATGACGTCGTAAGGCCTCAACGCCGCTACAAGAAGATCCCATCCGAAGCTATCGCTTCCTAGAGTAAGCTCACACTGCCGGCACCAGTGTGTAATCGTCAATTCTGCTCCCGTAGGAGTCTCTAGCCGTAAGGATCGAGCCAACGGCTCTGTCGGAATCTCCGAGCTCCGAACAAGGGCAGCAGCTATGAAAAAATGACTCGCTCCTGTGTCTATAAGAACTGCAGCAAGGGTGGAATAGACACAGATAGTACCTCGAATCATCTCGGGCGCGCTGTGGTCATAGGGCTCCACTGCCTGGAGCTGTGCCTGTCTCTGCCCGCCAACTCCCTGTGGTCTGGGTGGACCTCCTCGTGGTGGTGGTGGTAGGGCCTCAAAGCGCTGCCCACCACCTGCTGCTCTACCAGCTCCTCTGCCTCGTCTGCCTGCTCCCTGCGGACCGCCACAGTCGACCCTCTGCCTCTACCTGGATGGTCCCTCAATCGTCTGCTGCTCCTCTGCACAGCGGGTCAGGCAGTCATGAGCCATGTGGACCTGCTCTCCGCATGTGTAGCACTGTCTACCTCTCGAAAGACTGGCTCTGCGCTGAGTGCCCCGCACTGCTGAGCCAGTGTCCTAAGGTTTTCTGCCCGAGGGTCTGGTCTGCCTAGACCCAAGTTTCATTCGTCGACTGCCTGCTGCAGAAGACTCTGCTACGTGCCGCCTTGCGGTAGGTCTCGCTGCTGAAGTTGGCTCAACAAGAAATCTCTCGATCAGAAGGACTCGCTCCAGTACTCCCGCCTGCGTCGGAATGCTGAGGGAGATCAGTGATGCCCTGATCTCATGCCTCAATCCCTGCTCAAAGTTCTGGGCCTGGAAGAATGGGTCCTGTACCATGTCTGTCGAGTAGCGCAAGAGATTGGTAAATCTCGCTGAGTACAGGGCGACCGTCAAGCTGCCCTGCCGTAGCTGTAGAAACTCCTGGATGCACACCGCATGGAGGGTGGCTGGGACAAACTCCAAGCGAAAGATGCTCTCAAAGTCCGTCCAGAGGAGAGATTCCTCGTCGTGCACCTGGAGCATCAAGCTTCACCATCTTCCTGCTGCCGCGTGTAGTAGGTTCGCCGTGAGGATCACCATGAGGCCCGCTAGTGTCCACACTAACCTAAAAACCCGTACCACTACCTCCAGCCAGTCCTCGGCTGCCTGGGGGTTCGTCTCCCCACAGAACCTGGGTGGTCGCTGGCGCTGAAACTCGTGCAGATCTCCAAGGCAACGTGCATCGTCAGCGGCTGGGGCTGGTACCATCGGTGGCTCGCCGGGTAGAGGTACCGCTGGTGCCTCTGCTGTCAAAGGGCCCTGTACCGAGGCCTCGTCGCTCGGTGGGCTGTCGTCACACACAACTCTCGAAACCCTAGCTGGCATCCGTCGTGGGGCCATCCTGAAAAAAAATAGGTGTGTCACGGTCAAACAGTATACCTGGGGAGCTTATATTAAGTAATCACAAAGAAAAATTGAAACACACATGCAATCAATGTTTTCATGCATTAAGTCAGAAATCAGAAGTCGGGGTCCTGGTGTACGGATACGTCGGCCACCGCACCAACATTGGACTCCCTGGACTGATAACCACACCCAATATGCTTAACACTATTGCTCTACATTGAAAAAACATCAGATTCCAAAGTTCTGCGGTAGAACCGAACTCCTTTGATACTAATTTGTCACGCCCCGTCCTCAGGGCCCGTGCCGTGACTACCCCAAGCCCGCCTTCCATAGACCAGGGGCTGGCGACTAGCACCAAAGGCATAATTCCCGATAACTGGGAAGGAATTTCCTATATAAAAGTAACAAAACACCACAGAGTACAAGCGGAATAAGTAAACACTAAGTAAAAACTAAGTACAATAGTAAGTGCGGAAAGTAAAAGAGGCCGGAAAAAAAAGCCCAACTGTAAAGTAAAACTGAAAGGAAAAATAGCATCTGAAAAGTAAAACTGTAGCCTCGAGGCATCCACTGGAAGTCCCTCCTGAAGGGTGAGTACAGATAGCCTCCACAGCTCCTCGAGTCCCGTCGTCTACTCCGAGTACGTCCGCCCAGTGGTCCACCTCCGGGTACCAACCTGCTCCGTAAGCCTCAACCGCGATCAGCGCTGTCCGTCGTCTGCAACCAACACAACGTAGTGCGGGCATAGCCCGTGCGGGGGGGAGTATAACCTACTCAGTAGGGACCCCAAAACCCCTGAAGGTCTCCCAAAATCCACAAAGGAAAAACCACAAAGGAAAGATACAATCACGAAGTAACATCCGACACTGCTTAGGTATATGCCCATACATATACCTAAGTCATCAATTCCAGTACACTCCAACCTCCGAGCCCAAGTACAACCCAGTCCACATAGGAAAGCAAAACGTATTCCACACAGGAAAGCAAAACGTAATCCACACAGGATAGCACAACATAATCCACAAAGGAAAGAAAACAGGATTCAGCTCACACATGTATACTTCTTCGTAAGATGATAGAGATGACAAGATGTAGTTATTGATTCATCTAAGCCGTTGGACCCACAAAGGATCGATAGGTACTAACCCCCGCAATGACCCAGGAAGGGTCTGACCCACACAAGATCGATAGGTAACTAACCCCCGCAATGACCCACACAGAATCTGTAGGCGTTGGCTCACACAGAACCACTGAGCGTTGACCCACACAGGATCGTATCCACATAGGATATGTAGCACTGATCCACGTAGGATCGCTGAGTGTTGTAATCGTCACCATCGAATCCACTGAGGATCTTTGTACAGTCGTCGTCGTCGTCGCAGTCGCAGCCACCTCTAGGGTTCACGCACATAGCAAGCTTGTTTGGGAGGGTCCGCTCCACGAGCCAAGAGGCTGATACATCAACTGACACAAAGTCCAGTGTTGATGTATCCAAAAGTTCCGCATCGTCAACAGGAACTAAACGTCGCAGACGGTGCGTCAAACGGATACCCGGTCTGAGAGTTATTGGTTTTTTCGTTCCAGGGGCCCGGTTGGTTTTTAAGTCAAAACCAACCCGACCATACTTCACCTGCGTCCAAACCTCGGGAGGAGTGAGCCAAAAGATCCGTCTCACTAATAGGAATCGAACCAAGTCGACGGCACGTCAATCGGACATCCGGAGCTCAAGTTATGAGTGTTTCCGCTCCGAGGGCCCGATTGGTTTCGTGTAAGAACCAACCCGGCTGAACCCAAAGTATTCCAAAACCTTGATTTTAATATTTCTAAACGACCGTCCCGTTCCAAGCATCGTGTCTCCACAGACGGTGCATCGATCTGAGGTCCGTAGCCCAAGATATGGGCAAAAGACAAAAGAGGTTCCGAAAACGGGGGTTTCGGGCCCGGACCGACCCGGCCCGAGACCCCCTGGGTCGGCCCGAACCGGGTCGACTAGACCTAGATCCGGGTCAGCCAGGCGGGGCGCGGCTCGGCCCGGTGCGCTGGCGTGCGGCGCCAGCTGGATCGGTCGAACGGTCGAGCCATTCGGTTATGCGGGGGGGCGCGCTGCCCCCCGCCATTCAGAAACCGCGGCCCCAATTAAGGGGCCGCTCAGCTAGCCAGCTGGGGGTTTTGACCCTTGGCTCTTCCATTATCCGGCCGACCCGCCCTGGCCGGCCGGTTCTTGCTCCACGGGACCGGCGACGGCCGGTCCCCTCCCTGCTCTGACACCGGCAGCCCGTCTCCGACCGCCGGTCACCCTGCTTCGCTGCGGCCTAGAACCGGCCGCGGCCTTGGTCGTCTGGTGCGGTGCGACGGCGCCGCACTCTTCCACCATGGCTCCGCTCTGGCCGTGGTGTCTTCGGGTTTCTCCGACGCGGCGCGACGGCGTCATGTCCTTGTTCGTTTCCACGGCGCGGCGCGACGGCGCCGCACATTCCTTGTCGCACGATCACGCGCGGTGCGACGCCACCACGCCATTCTCATTTCAAACCACAAAGAAAAAAACATGGATAAATGAGGAGGGTCGGCCGTGTTTGTGTTGTCCGGCCCACTCTTGTTAATCGATAGCAATTGGTCTTATTTCACGAAAACGTCAAGGTGGTAATCCAGAACAAAATAAATAATTAACCCCTACCTTGAGAAAAGCTTGAGCGGAGGTTCGTCGAACGAGGATTCGTCGTGGAAAGTGGCACCTTGGAAGGAGGAAGTTGCGTCTTGGGAATGGCATTGCGGTATACGGCGTCGCGTAGTCGGTCCCCGAGAGCTTGTTGTTCTTCGTCGAAGACCGATGTGTTCTTCGCGTTCTTCATCGTAGGTGAAGAAGACAAAGATTTCCTAACCTCCCTTAGTTTTTCTCCCAAACCTCTCTAGGCAACAAGACTTCAACCAAAAATAAAATAAGACACTAACTTATTTTATTAATACAACAAAAGGATTGAAATTCAAAATTCCACATTTAACTCACTTAATTAAATAACATAAGTTGTCATAAATTTATGAAGGGTTATGGAAGGTTAGGGAAGGTGAAGGGGTAGGGTTCGTGTGGGCCCCACCACCTTCATAACCTCCCTTGGGAAGTTGGGTAATTACCCAACTTCCACCCAAAGCATAATCCACTTAGTTAAAATAAAAATTGTAGTTTAATTTTTATTTTAACTTCCACAAATTTTATCAACTTCCCACGTGAAAACACAACTCCAGAATAGGAGTCCCTAAGCAATTACCGGCGTTGTGAACCCATCGGTGCCCTCAGAATTTGATTCTGAGCATCGGTTCAAAAGTTAGAAACTCCTGCTCGTTCGTTCACTAAACGTACCTGAGCTAAACTTCGGATAGAAATTCCGGTCACACCGGGCCTCGGAATCAAGTGCCGTCAGAAACTGCGTCCTTGTAAAATTCCAAAGAAAATTAAGAAAAAAATTTCCTTGAATTTTATGGGTCTTTACACCAACTCTTCTTGTATTCCCATGTAAATCATACCAAACTAACCTTAATTACATCCTTTTTTTACTGGTGTTGTAACAACCTGTGTTTTTTATCCAAATTATATTTCCAAGAGAATTTGAATTTTGGGGTTTAATGGATGGGCTGTTCTTTGAATCAAGCTTCATAATGTAATTCTGAGAGTTGGAACACTTCAAGTGTAGTTTCCAGACTTAGTTAAAGTCTTGGAAGGTTACTCAGGTGATTCGTTGAGTTTCAGGAGTTTCAATCTCTAAAAACTCAAAATAGAAGGGGGATTATTAGGGAATATGGTTTGTCTAAAACCGTGTATCCCCTAGCAGCAGACCATGCGGCTGCAATAGGTGAGCAGGGGCGGTTCACACAGGTTTCATACAGTTTACCCAAACCATATACCTTTTACTCATAGTTAGGGACACTTAGGTAGTAACCTAGCACTGTTCATCGTATGGTTGATACGTGGTTAGGAAAACCATGAGAGGTGGGTTTCTTAGGTAGAGTTTTCCGCATGATTGGTACATGGTTTTTACAAAACGTGGGCCAAACCTTACGACACAGTTTTCAGGGTAAAATGACCAAAATAACTTTAATGATTTTTAAAAATATTTTCTCCTTTCTTATTCTCCTCCAGCATGTGCAGCTCCTCCTCCATGGGTTTTTCCTCCTCTAAGAATATTCTAGGATTAAATGTATCTCCTCCATCTTTCATCTGATTCAAGAATAGTTGGTCTATATGGATCCACATTGGTAAGCTCTTGATTCCTTTTTAGTCGTTATTCTTTTAGTTTCCTCTCAACCAAGTTATCAAGGTGTAAGCTCTTTTTCCCTATTTTTAGGGTGGATGTTCGTTTCATATATTTCTTACAAATCAGACCAAATCAGAGCTTGATATTGGATTAGTAGATCATCCTAATCATGATTTAGGTGGTTTGTGGATTTTTTCACTATAAATTTCAATTAAAATATGAATGTTTCTGTTGTGTTGTGTGATGTCCTTTTCTGAGTGTCACCTTTTAATTGAGTTCCTTATATCAAATTGATTAACGCACCTAGATACACTCCTTATGATCCTTATTATGTAAATTAAGGATGTTAAACTCGATTAAGGACACCCTGTGGGTGTTTCGGCTTAAATTTGCCATTATAATTATTATATTAAATTCCTATAACACTTTTTAAGAATTTTTGTTGGAGTATAAATAGTCGTAATCATTATAGGATTTTTCCCAATTTATAATGGAACCTCCTAAGTTCATTGTTGAATCCTTATAATTGGTTTCCATGTGTGTTGTATTTCTAAAATGTTCTTCTTGATTAATTGAATTATAAATATTGAATTTTATGCTTAATTGATTGAATGAATTATTAAATAAAAAATATTATGCTTTTATAATAAAACCCCTCAGATGAGGTGAACTATCTTCTAAACTAAAAGGTGTTGGTTTGTTATTTGAATCATGATTGGTCATGTGTATTTGGTGTATTCTTATGCCTTATTTGTTATGGATTGATATGTGGTATATTTCAAACATAACCTTTAGTGATGCTTTTTAAATAGATCCTCCCACTCCTAAATAAATGACTAGGGAACCAAGATCGTTCTAAGGGATTAGATTGATTAGTAAATTGGATTTCCATGTAGGTAATTTCCTAATGCACCATGGTACCATCTAAGTACCTCTATAACCCTCATAAAATTAATTGTCATGTCTTTAATAGATTAAATGACATGTATTAAATGGAATGGATTAACATGATGGAATTCCATCCTAAAATGATTCAAAATTTTTAAATGATATGAATTGATTATATTAATATGTTTATGTGAAATGAATTGAAAAGGGTGAAAAGGTCATGTCGATCATTGCATGATTAAGTACGTGCTTAAATTTGAATTGCAATGAATGAAACGCCCTTGTTTTAATGGATTTATTAAATGTAGAGCATGAGAGGTAATTCCATGTAGATCTGCTTATTATTATGGTTATTTATATATGATTACACCTTATAGATAGGTTTTGGAATGATGGTAGGATTCTATTGAGCATGGTGTAAAATCATGCTCCCTTACATCGGGTGTTGAGTCATTTCATCTTACACCATTGATATTATATAGGATGTTGTGCTGAGGCACCACACTCCCTATTTAGAGTGTTGACATGATGGATCACTCACCATCCCAAGTTTCATGCATGGCATCTCACGTTATATTGATATTTAGGTATTGTACCCTATTTCTTGAGCGTATAGGATCATTTAAACTGGTTATGGATGACTGAGTTACACCCAGTCCAGCTAGAACCTAGTATTCTAGGTATATGGTCACTTATGTCTGTATATAATTGGTTCATATAGGTGTATGAAATATATATAACTATACTATAAATATATTATTACTATATATATAGTTCCGAATCAGTATTTATTCTAGTTTCAAGACAAATAAGATAGAGTTGCCAAGTGTCCTTAAGGAACCCGAGTGGGTTGTTGTTTAATTATTTAGTTTTTTTATTATTATTTATACTTGTACACTACTCTATTTTATGTTCATGGACTAGATTCAGTTGTAGAAACTATGGGTTGTAACCTACTGGGATGTATATCTCACAACCGTCTCGGGATACCATTGCACTAGGGTACCTGAGTATGCAATATGTTTTTAGGACCTTGGATGATTACTTGTACTATTTTGTTTGTACATGGGAGTTAGAAGAATAGGAACAAGTAGGATCTTGAGATTCTCATGGAGATCACCCTTGGGGTTTTTTATTTTTTTCTTTACTTTGTACTATATTGTATCTTTTCCTATTTTATGTCTACTTTTTTATTTATGTATCATCATCTAGACATGCATGAATGGTTTTACTTTAGTGATGTACATCTTTTATATTTAATTTATATTATTCTTTCATTTCTCTGTTTTTCTATTATTATTGATTTCATTATTTTATATTATTTATCTTATAATTATACCATTATGTTACTCTTATATGAGGTTATAGTCTCCCCAATATCACCTCCTTAGACCCTCATTGCTAGTCGACAGCCTTTGGTGTATAGGGAGTTACACTTGAGGCCATGTGACCCACCAGTCTGACTAACACCATAGTGGTCAGTCAGGTTGGGACATCACAAAGTGGTATCATAGGTTTTTCTTTTTTCCTTTATCTTACTATTTTGGGATGGTAGATAGGATACTAGGAATGTTTTATTTAACTGTAAATAGTCATGCCTAAGAGTGATTAACCCATGTACAGGAAAAATTCCAAGTGGCCAGGGCTCAGACTTTTGTTCATGCTATTCCTTGTTACAGTTGATTATTATTTCACCTCGAGTGAATAGTGTACTTTCTGCTACTTATTGATTTATAAATTTTATAATAATTTACCTTGGCCTAGTATGGAAAGGATGAAACATTACATGTATCATTATAGGCCCATAAACATTCACATGTCATGCATATTCCATGCCATGTAAATGAATTTGTAGGTTGTCTTCTGATTTGATTGTGTGCCTTGAGTGTTATTCCATGCTTATGTTTCTAGTATGTTTTCTTATTTAGAATTTATTTCCTTTTATTTTTCTTCTATGATTATTATAATGATTATCTTTTTTTACTGCTCATAATGACATGATAGTTTTTTATGGGTAATTGGTTTTATGGGATATATTTATTGGTTATGATTAAATGGGGACTAGTTTTCAATTGTATGGCATATGGGTGCCTTATAATTGAAAAAAAGGTAACCTGTGTACTCAAACCATCCTTGATCTTTACACATAACTAAATATTGTTGTTAAAATTTTAAATCTACTAAATTTTAAATTGTAAAGTTAAATTGGTTTTGATTAATTGGATCCAAATTCCAAACTATAAAGTGTATGGGCACTTTATGGATTGGTAGATGGCCACCCATATTACTAGACCATTATATATGATCATTTTATATACTTTTAAATGGTGTTAAAATGTAAAATATGTAAAATATTTATCTGAAATTAATTGTTACCTTCATAAATGCACAATTGGACCCAAGTATGCTAGTTGGGGAATGTTTCTTATGAGATAACCCTCTATAGGTGTTTTGAGACTTTGATAATTAAACAGCTATTATTGGGTTCTTTTTTATGAACCCAAGTTGGTTTAATGGGTCCCATGTAGGTTGTATTATCTATTATAACTTAAAAATGATTTCAATTCATAAATTTCCTAATTATGATTGGATGTCAATAAATGGTTAGTGTTTAAAAATGAAGTTTGATATTACTTTCCTGTTATACATTGGTGTTTTATTTTAAATCTTTTAAATATCTAAATATTGAAAGCAATTAATGTAATGATTTGAAAATGGTACCTAAAGTAGTGTAATTAATTTTAAAACCCTCATTTAGGGGTAGTTTGAACGTCTTCTATGAGTTTTCTTGGAACAGAAACATGAGAATTTTCCATAGGACTTTTTTCCTTTTAGAAATGGCTTAAATGATAGGTGCAGGGCCTAGTGAATTTTTTTTGTGTGACTAATGATAAGGTTGATCCTTATGATTTTGTAAAGGTCTATCCTGAGGTAGATAGCACCCTTATAGATTAAATTCCTTGTTAATATTGTGATATTTTTATTTCTTGGTGTCATTCTAGTGTCCTTGTCCCTAGTAGGACTCTTCATTTCTAAATGAAACCCTTTTTTAGATGAGTGTTCATGTTTTACTTGGCCTTATTTACAAGCATGATCATCGAGAAATGGTCATTTTTAGTAGATCATACATTCCTAGGGCATGGTCGGATGCTTAGTAGGTCTCATGACCCTTTTCTCTTTCCTTGGGTGACTTGGGAGGTCATCAATATTTTTTACAATCATATGAAATAATTCTCTTTTGAGTCAGTTTTCTTTATGGGCCCTCAAATACTTGAATTCATATGTATGATAAGCCTATGGGTAGTATTCAGTATGGGATGTTTGATTCTATAATATTAGGGTATTATGTGTTGATATACATTGTACCCATCAAGTTTCTAAATGTTGTAACAAACTAGTTGAGTTTGGTGAAATCCTTAATACTTGAACTATTGATTAGGTTCTCAGGTCATCTTTGTAGTAGAGTGACCTGAGTGTTAAAAGAATCAAGTTTTTCCCAATGATTGTTATAAATTTATGAAAGGATCGGGTGTTTTTACATGTCAGTTAGGTTGGTTTTGGTTGTTATGACTAATGTTATGAAATACATGAGTGTGACTAAAAGGAGTTTCACACATGCATTTAAGTTGAATTTTATCTAACTCTCTTATGAGCAGCTAGTTCATATCTCTTCTCAATGGATAGGACACTCCTAAGGTGGGGAGCATCATGTCATTTCTAATGGTTATGTGCCCTTCCAAGTAGAAGGAACACGACTAAGGAGGACCAATTGGAAATAATTAGTCTTGCTTGAATGCCTTGAGGTTGTTGAATCTTGTAATGTGTTGGTGCTTGTTCAGCAGAATGGTGTTGAAATGGTTGGTTTTGTATGAAACCTTTGGAAACACCATTGTTCTTTGATGTACTTCAGTTGTAAAGTTTTAATGATCACAAAATTCCTCGAGTGGTAAAGGTGTTACAATCAGTTAGTGGTGATGTGTCGGTAGGTGAAGCTAAGCTTATTTAAAGAGAATTCGATCAGTAGTGTTTTGAATGATCTTCTTGGTAACCTTCTAGTCCTCTTAGTGTACTCTTCCTTTAGAGATTAGCATGCACCCTATCTTCACATCTTCCTTGATGCACTAAGAGAGCATTGGTATTACATCACTCTAAAGTTTTAAAGGATATTGGGATTGATAAGTGATCTATATCAGAGTTTCACGTTGGAATTGTGGTTTTATTTGAGGCTTGGTTATCCCTGAGTGATGCCTAGGTTCTCATGTAGGAATACCTAGGATGGACTCTTGAACGCCAGCTATTTTCTTCTGACTTGACCACCAGAAGGATGCCACTCTGGGCTCATTCAATGATTGGATGTGGGAATATTGTCCTTGTACCAACATATCTCTTATAAACATGGAGTATGGACTACCTTGGGTTAGTTACTTGGGCTCTAGGTAATTGATTCTGAAGTTATACTAGTCTTGTAGATGGGATCGGAGGTGACATTTAAAGGGTGAAAATTATAGTGGGCTGGATCAAGGATACCCCCTGTTCATGTCGAGGCATGACAGTTTAAAACACCATGTGGTGGTTTGATCATGGAACGTCACTAGAATTTGGGTATGGACTTCGGTGAACGTTCTCATAGTGAATATGAAATGACTTGGAGGAAGGTATTGTAGTACTATTTTTAAATTCATAAACCGTCTCAGTTAGGGGTTTTTGAGATAATTCATCCAGATTGGATCGACCTGTTTTCCTTTTTTTCGATGTATATAGTTGAATGGAACTATTTTAAAGAACATAGTCAAGTTAAGTAGGGTGAGGTGTAAGGGTCAGCAATATCATCCAGGAAAGCTTGCGCAACTATTTTTAGTTTGTTTGGTCAGGATTTGACCATTTACTTGTAGTGAGGTTTCTATCATGACCTCAGAAGTAATCAGGTTCACCCAATTAAATAAATTATGCTAGGAGTGTCTCTAGAATTCTTAGAGGTGTTCGTTGTAAGGAAATTCCAATGGTGGATGTGTCATGGATCAGAATTGTCTCCTTTATATGTTAAATCCTAAGGTGTGGAGAACCTTTATCCATATGTTTAATGAGATTATGATGTGATCATGTCTCTATCTAAAAAGGATTAGGTAAGATTTGTTTCAGTGTTTGTTTAGAAAACGAGTGTTGGCTCAGGTTTTGATGGCTTAAGTGTCGTCTGCTTAATGTGATACTTAGAGATGTGTTGGGCATTTGAAAATGTAATGTGGTCTTTTTAATTGAAATTCATGATCCTTTTAGGTCATGGGATGTTTTCATTGTTCCTTAAGGCTTCTCTAGGATGATAATTTCTAAGGTGGGGAGGTTGTAATGACCTGTGTTTTTGAGCCAAGGTAGATTTCCAAGGGAATTTAAATTTTGGCATTTAGTGGATGGTTTTTCTTTGAACTGAGATTAAAAACATAATTTTGGGAGTTGGAAAACTTAAAAGTGTTGTTTTTAGACTTGTGTAAAGGCTCATAACATTCCTCGATTGATCCTTTTAGTCTTGGGAGTATCGGGATCTAAAAACTAAATAATGGAAGAGGAATGATAGAGGCACATGGTTTGTCTGAAACTATGCGGCCCCCAGTAGCAAACCATGTAGCTGTAGTAGGTGATCAGGGGTGGTGCACATGGGTTGTGCATGGTTTACCCAAATTGTGCACCTTTTCTGCATAGTTAGTGCCACTTAGGCTGTAACCTATTACTATTCATCGTGCGGTTAGGAAAATCATGTGAAGTAGGTTTCTTAGGCAGAGGCTTCTGTACAATTGGTGTGCGGTTTGGCCAAACTATGTGACCCAGTTTTTAGGGTTAAATGACCAAAATACCCTTAATGATTTTTAAAAATCTTTTACCTATTCTTATTCTCCTCTATAATGTGAAACTCCATCTCCAACATTGGTTTTTCCTCCTCCAAGCTTATTCTAGGCTTCAATGTATCTCCTTTGTCCATCATCTAATTTGAGTATCATCAGTATATATGGATATGCATCAGAAAGATCTCAATTCATTTTTAGTAATTCTTCATTTAGTTTCCTCCTGACTGAGTTATTGAGGTGTATGCTCTTTTTTTCTATTTTCAGGATAAATTACTATTTCTTAAATTTCTCCAAAATCAGACCAAATAAGAGCTTGATATTGGACGATTAGATCATCCTAATCATGAGGTAGGTGGTCTACATCTTTTCCCTAAATTTATATTTAAATATGAATGTTTTCATTATTCCACACATCAAACTTTTTTGATCATATCCTTTTAATTGAGTTATACATATGAAATTGATCAACACACCTAAATGCACTCCTTATAATCCTTTTTGTGAAAATTGAGGATGTCAACCTTGATTACAGACACCACATGGGTGTGCTAGCTTAAATTTCCCTTTATAATTATTATAATAAAATCCTATAATTCTGTATAATCATTCATCTTAGAGTATAAATGGTTTTTCTCCTTGTATGATTTGTCCTAATTAATAATGGAACCTCCTAAGTTCCATATTTAATCCTTATAATTGTTTTCCATGTGTGGTAGATTTCTAAAATGTTCTATTTTATTAATTAAATTATAAATCTTGAATTTGATGCTAATTGATTGAATTAATTGTTTGATAAAAAATGTCATTATTTTATAATAAAACCCCTCAGATGAGGTGTGTTGTCTTCTAAACAAAAAAAAGTGTTGATTTGTTATTTGAATCATTATTGGTTGTGTGGATTTTATGTATTCCTATGCCTTGTTTCTTATGGATTGATATGTGATATGTTTAGGACATGGCCTTTAGTGATTATTATTAGATATAGCTTCCCACTCCTAACTAAATGACTAGAGAACCAAGCTCCTCCTAAGGGAGTGTCTTGGTTAGTAAATGGGATTTCCATATAGGTAATTTCCTAATGCACCATGGTACCATCTAAGTACCTCTATGACCCTCATAAACTAAATTTTCATGTCTTTAATAGATTAAATGACATGTATTAAATGGAATGGGTTGACATGATGGAATTCCTTCCTTAATTGATTATAAATGTTTAAATGATATGACTTGGTTATATTATTCAGTTTATGTGAAATGAATTGAAAAAGGTGGAAAGGCCACACCGATCATTTCATGCTTAAGTAAATGATTAAATTTTAATTATAATGAATGGAATTCCATTTTTTTAATGGGTTTATTAAATGTAGAGCATGATAGTTAATTTCTCATTGATTTGGTTATTATTATGGTTGCTTATATATGATTATTCCATATACATAGGTTGTGGAATGATGGTAAGGGTTATGTTGAGCATGGTGTAAAATTATGCCCCCTTACATCGGGTGTTGAGTCATGGAATATCATACCATTGATACTATGTAGGATGTTAGGATGAGGTGCCACACTCCCTATTTAGAGTGTTGACATGATGGATCACTCACCACCCCAAGTTTCGTTCATGACATCTCATGCTCTATTGGGATGTAGGGCATGTATCTTATTGCTTGAGCTTATAGGCTTGTTTAGATAGGTTATGGATGACTGAGTTATGCCTGGTCTATCCAACACCTGGTATTCCAGGTATATGTCCACTTATGTTTTCATGTAATTGGTTCATATAGGTGGATGAAATATATATAACTATACTATATATCATAACTATATATATATTTACTGATCAAACTTTATTCTAGCTGCGACCCAAAGAAGGTAGAGTCTCTATGTGGCCTTAAGGAACCTAGTCAGACTATTGTTTAATTATTTTGTTTTGTTTATTATTCTTTATACCTGAACAAGGCTCTATTTTATGTTCACAGACAGGATTTAGTTGTAAACACCATGGGTGGTAACCTAGTGGGATTTATATCTCACATCCTACTCAAGCCTCCATTTCACTACTATACTTGAGTAGACATTATGTTTTTAGGACCTTGGGTGATTGATTATGCTGTTTTTATTGTACCTAGGAGTTAGGAGCATAGGACCGAGTGGGGTATCAGGATGCTCATGGAGATCGTCCTAGGGATTTTTCTTTATTTTCATTACATTGTACTATATTGTATCTCTTCCTGATATATTTCTACTATTTTATTTATGTATCATCATCTGTAAATGCATCCATGGTTGTACTTTAGTGATGGTCATCTTTTATATTCATCTTATATTATTCTTCTAATGCTCTGTCTTTCTATTATTACTACTTTCATTGTTGTCTATTATTTATTTTCTTATTATACTGATGTGATACTCTGATACAAGGGTATATCCACCCCATTATCACCTCCTTAGACCCTCACTACTAGTTAGCATCCTCTGGCATATGGGGAAGCACGCTTGAGGCCTTGTGACCCACCAGTTCGGTTACCATCATAGTGGTCATTCGGGTTAGGACGTCACAGGTGCATTTAGTAATGTTCCAATGACACTATCAAATATATTTTTTCAACATGCATAACATTAATAAAATTCTTGAGATACAAAAAAATCAAATACGGTAATTCAAAAAAATATCTATTTTTACAACTGGTTTTTGTAAGTTTTTTTGAAAAAGATTTACCAAAAGAAATGTCCACATATTTTAATTTCACAAACAATTGATCACCAGTTAGTGGAGATGGTGTTGTACATTCTTCTAAACTACCATAAAATGATGTCATCAAATATCGGTACTTATATCTTTAGGGTATAAATATGTGATATCCTAGAAACACAGTCTTCGATGAATGTTTCAACCTAATTGATTGTGTACCTTTGTTCACAAATGGGACACCCTTGAGTTCCTTTAATGATATATCATGATAAATTTACATAAGTAGTAAATTCATTTATCATCCCATACAACATGGATCTCAATTTGAAATCTTCATTTTTGTAAGCATCGTACAAGGTAACACCTGAATCCCATAATAATTTCGAATATTTGATCAATGGATCCAAATAAAAATCAATATCATTACCCTGTTGTTTTGTCTTTATATAAGTATAGATAACATAATTTATTTTCATTCCATACATAACCATGGTGGAAAGTTATAATTTAACAACATAATTATCCATTTACTATGAGTACTTCTTTGAAAACCAAAAGGATTCACTCTTTATATATAGAGAGAAAGAATAAGGTTTCTAGGATCATTTCCAATAAAACGTGATACTTATGATAAATTCTCTTCCACTAATGATAGACTTCCATGTGACAAAGTTTCCCATCTTTATTTATTGTATCTATGTGCTATGTCAATTTCCTTACAGTCTCCTCACTTATATATAGGTTCCTAAATATTGGAATGATTGGAAAGTACCATACAACTTTTGTAGGACCTGATTCATATTTCTTGTATCAAGAAGAACCACACTTTGGTCATTCTTTAAGTGATTTTTGGTCCTTGAAAATTAGTATGTAGTCATTTAGATAGACATGTATTTTTTCAGAGATCATAACCATTGAATATAGTATTCATTTATTGCCATATGTTTTTCTAGTAATCTCATTATCTTCTTGAATCATATCAATCAAGATAGAAAATAGTTCAGTAAAAATGGAATCACTCCATATATTGATAGATTTTAAATTATACAGCTTTAGTACGGATGAAAATGTTGCATATTTACTACAACCAGAATACAATGGCATCTTCGCACAGCTCTTTAACTTCTCAAACAAGTTTAGATAATCAAGAAGTTCATCTTCAACTGTCATTATCATTTCCTCAACATAATCTTCATCATCATTCACATTTATAATCACATCCTTGATATGGTCTTCTTTATTTTACACACTTGTAATCATATTAGATGATCCATAAAATGTAGTTCTATCCCATTCACTAGTTATATTCACTTTGTCCCGTGTTTAGTCCAAAATTTATAACATTGATTTATTAAGTGACAAATCAAGTTTTCTTACAACTCCTCTGACTAATTAGTCTTGAATAACAACAACATAAACATATAAAAAAGATTTGATAAGGGTCATATGTATGATCTTTTGAAAACATGCTGAACTCTTTCACCCTATATTCATACACTTCTATCATATGATTAGTATCCATCCATTTTCGATTCATATCCATCCTATTTGATTCAGTAATATTAATATTTAACAAAATAAATAAATATACAAAAGGGCCTTTTAAATAATGAGAACCCATCATTTTAATGTTTCAAATAATTTTATCATGCTATGAAGGAAATGGGTAATTTAATTTAAGAAAATAATTACTCCACTATTGGTAGGTGTTATCATTTGAATTCATCCACAATGATCATTGGTACCTGGTATGGGATGACTACTTCTCAAGGTAGTTCAAGAAACATAGTTGAATGATCCAAATAGATGGGGGATGAGTCTCATGTAAAAAAATGCGATAATAACTGTTTGGGAGATGAATATGATGAGGATGAAAGTTTTATCCTTAAAAACAAATATTCTTAGGATGGGGAGTTGGTGAATCACTAGGAAATATTTCTTAGTTTGTTGTCTAAAATTGAAAAAAGTATAATCGGCAGTCTAATACCTACAAGGGGATCCCTGATTGGTGTGATTGTGAGAAGGATCAGCTAGATGATCTTACATGCACTCAAGATAAGACAACCATTGTAGTTTCATATTAAAATAAATCCTTTAATTAATCCATGAAAAGGAAAAGTCTTTTGGTCTGAGGAGTGAATTTCAGAAGCACTTATCTTCTTGTGAGGCCAAGGTTGTGGGAGTGGGGTCATGATGGATATTCAATGGGTTGGATGGATTTAG
The DNA here is from genome assembly GCA_963277665.1 of Viscum album. Classification (NCBI taxonomy): domain Eukaryota; kingdom Viridiplantae; phylum Streptophyta; class Magnoliopsida; order Santalales; family Viscaceae; genus Viscum; species Viscum album. The sequence goes on from OY728143.1 coordinate 1,424,312,301, forward strand.
TGTAATTCCCTTTCCATGGTATTAATATCAATCTATATTATATATTATGTGAGATTTTTTATATTTAGGAGGTCTCTAAAAGTTAATATGATGATATAAATATAGATACCACCATTTTTCCTTACACATGTATGCATTTATAAATATTGATACCACTTATCCTGTTACATTTATAAATATATATACCACTCAAATTTTTGACACATATTTTAAGGAGTACTCAAAAAGTAAAAAAATTAGTAATTGAGTGGATCAAGACTTTAATCAATAATAGGGGATGATTTATAAAGAGTAATTGTAATTGAGAAAGTGTATCACTTATTTATTTCCCCTTCTTAGTAATAAATTACCACTTCCCTATAATCTTCAATGTTCCTTTGTTTTTGTTGAAGTGGATGGTTTTCTTGGATGATACCAAGGTAAGAAATTTTTTCCCTTTTCTATTTTCATACTTAATATAAAAAACAAACCAATCCCTAATTTTATGGATGTATTTTGATAAGAGTTCATTGACCAAATTGAAAATCTAATTTAAGTGGGTGATGGAGGAAATTCATTCAACTTACTTCTTAATATAGGAATCCAATTATGGAATATAAAAATTTATCATCTTATCCAAATAAAACATGAGTGGGATCACTTAAGGAGAAATTTTTTTTGAACTTTCAATACTAAAAATAGAAAGAAATATGATGTTCCCAACATTCCTAAAGGGAAAATTTTTAAATCTTCACAAAATAATTTAGAGATACAATCTACCCAATAATAGAAGATCATTTATTTATATAATTTTGGGACTATGAGGAAGTATTCAAAAAATATAGAGAAGTAAATTATTTCCATTTTTGATAATTTAACTGAATTAAATCCATTTTCTTTATGATACATAAATCAGGGGATATAAATATGTTTACGTGTTTTAGAAGAAATGTAGAGAAGGATTTTAATTTCTCCTAATAGATGATCCAGAAAGATAATGGTATGGAATTTATAAGGGGAACAATTGATGATTATTTTGAGAATCATGTTATTCACCATGAACATAGTGTACCATATACCACAAAATATTTTTTTAATAGAATAATAAAATTTAGTTGAGATGGCTCAAACATTATTGATAGCACATACTACAATATAAAAAACCTATGAATATATTCACTATAATTTAAAATCACAAAACTCCATTTTAAATTCAATGTGAAATTTAAAAGATCCTTTATTTATATCATCATTTAAATCCAAAAATATCATCCTCATTCTGAAACATCATATAAATTCAATTTATTAACTTTAAAACCAATCATTTACCCTTAAAATCACATTTACATTATAAAAACTGATTACTATTTTCCTAATAAATAATTGGGAAACTATTTATTAGTTTTTAACAAAGATTTTAACTTCTAAAAAACAAGTTACCCATTATTTAAAATCTTCTTTTAACAAAAATGTTACCCATTAAAAAACATTTCTTGGAAAATCAAACATCGAATTAATTTTCAAACTATCTTTGAAAACTCACTCACTATTTTAAAAACCAATCCCTTTCCATTTTGAACCAATCTTTAAAACTTTTATACCATCCAATACCATTTGAGAAGCATATCTCACTTATTATTCAGTATAATATGTAAAAAAATTTATTGGATTCATCATTTATAGTATATGGTTTTATATATATCGTTTGGTTTCAATAACCATGAATAATTATATTAATTAAATTCTTTTTTTCATAGAGATTAAATTTTTTTTATTATTGATAATGAAATGGTGATAGTAATATTGTGATTTTACTTCGGTTTAAATGTTATAAATTGATGTTTTCTTTAAAATCCACCAAGATAATTTTTAAAATAATAGTGCACAAAAGGAACTTGATGAAATGAAATTTTCCTATGAATTTATGGATGATATTACTATAAATGATATATGGGAATGTTATAAATAATGGGATTTGGTATTCCTAACATTGGTATAATTATCATTTTTGTATCTCTATCACTATAATTTTTTTTTGTAAAACATGGTTATCATTTTCAGTGATAAGTATTTGTCATTGATATATTATCTAATCTTTAGAGTTGGGGATATCAATGTTTCCTAAAATTTCATAATTAAAATCAATAATATTTTTTTTGTTCTACCCTAAAAGGTTCATCAATTACCTATAAAATGTTATTTATCAATGAATAATTTTTTTGTTATTTTTAATAAAAAAATAATATATGTTAAATGTATGAAATATATTAAATATGGAATAAATGCATAATATCATTGCATGAAATCATCCTATCCAATATAATTTTTAGGCATATTTTAGTTTTGGTATTCAATGCTCCTCCCAATGGGAATTCATCTACATAGAAATAACCATCGAGTTATGATCACTTATTAGTATTTAACAATTTATTATTACTTATTAAAGATTATATCATTGCTAAACAATATTTATAGACTTTTCAAATTCAATAAAGACTAATACATGGATATGATTCATTATAAAATATATATATATGATGTTTAAATTTTTTAAATGCCTACTTTTAAAGAATACATAACAATTTTAGGTAAATATAACACATAGAAAGAATTCAATATTTATAGGAAAATGATTCAAGAATAAATCCATGTTATATGTTTTCAAAAAAATTATGTATACATAAACATGGTCATTTTATTTTAATGTAAAAATTAATTTTTAATTTCACTACTTTGAATAATAACTACATAACATAACAATTTTCAATACATTATAAATCACTCCAAAATATTTATTAAAAAATAAACTTACATGTATCTAAGTATGGATTAGTGGTTTTATTAGTAAAGTATTATTATATAAATTAAAATGATAGTTTTTTAGTTGAATTTTTTTTTATATATAAAAATTGAATTTAATATATAATATATAAAAATTTTATAGAATTAAATTCCAAAAACTAGAAAGTTAGAGGGGTGTATAGTAATATTCTAGGAAAGAATATTAGATCCTGGATAAGAAAATGAAATGAGTTGGGGATGTTTGTTTCTCAATATTTATGAATAAAACTTCTTTTGAAATGGTATCTGAAACAAAAACCTATAAAATTTTATTTCTAAATTATTTAGAATCATTCACAGATTATTGGAAAGATAATAATGAAACAATGTTTATGAGAAAGGTTTATATTTGGTAAAAACTTAAAATTATTTTGGATGAATAGACTTTTTATTAAATATAATTTTTTAAATTATGTTTACTTAATTATGATATTTATTTTTATCATTAAAGGTCATGATATAATATTCTTGTGATTTTTTCCTAGTACACAATGGCGTTGAGGAGATGGTTCCACCTATTTCTATTTGGAGTTCTTAGACCATATCTGACCTAGAGTGCTAAAATGCAGTAACCTTTACTCTAAAATAGTGCAAATACAATGAAATGATCTCCAACTGATGCATCATTTTTTATGATATAATTTTTATATTACAAAAATAAATACAAATTTGAATTTAATTGAGTATAAAAATGGGAAAAATAAAAAGGAAGATAACACTTATATAGTGGAGCACTATATTTAGCGTTGCAATATACCTCCACTTTAAAATAGTTCAAGAAATGGAACCTGGTTGTAGAAAAATATTGTGGGTTGGAGATGGTCTTTGAAAGTGCGGTCGATTGTCGCCTATCGACCGTTCAAGGTTCCAGTGCTCTGCTAATGTGTATAGCAGCACTCGGGTCGAATCCTCGGCGATGATACTTTTTAGTAGTCGTTTGTTTTTAGTTGATTGTATTTTGATTTGGGGGGTTTGTTTGCAGAGCTTAATTGAAATGATTTATGGATGATGTTTGATTTACCAAATTGATAAAGATTGGGGTGAGTTCATCATTGGGGAGTTAAGCATGTGATATCCTTGAGCCTTACTTTGTATTGCATTAAATTAACAACCATGTCATAAGTTGACGTTGATTGGAATTCCTAAGTGTGATGGCTTTAATCCAAGCCTTAACTTAACTTAGGGTTCTAATCTCAATCAAAACTTATTTATGGTAGTGTATTTATGGTTCCAATAATCCATGGAAACCACTTGTTAAACAAAACATATCATTAATCCATGACATATTAAGTTTAACATACACAATATTAATTTAAAGAATACTCATCGAGCAAAACTCTCAATCAATTAACATCCCCAAATTATAACTCACCCCAATGAGAGATTTACTCAGCCATTTGGGTGATTAATAATCTGGTTATAATGATTATGATTATAAATTAATAAGAGAAGAAAAAGAAAGGGATAAGAAAAGAGTGGTACGTCGACACACACACACGAACAATGATGATAATTAAAAACGAACTTTCGATTGAATGAGGAAGCTAAAGAAGGGAAGGGGATTGAACTGAATTTAAACTATTTTAATAACATTAATATTAAAATATATAAGGTGGAAGAGAATAAGAGATATTGAAGAAGTAACTTGCATTAAAACAGAATTACAAAGAAAGAGAATTACAAGATTACAAAAATGAAGAACACAAAAGTAAGTGAAAAGAAAGAGAGGAGGAAAGGTCTCTCAAGTGAAAACTTGAGTATGGCAGGTCCTTCCAAGACTTTGGAAAATCTTTGGTCGTGCCAATGTGATCTCCTCTCTTCTGAAATGCCAACCCCTCTCTAGGAGAGAAGGGAAGAGTATTTATAGCCCAAGGAGTGGACTGTTTGCATTCCCAATATGTCCCTCCACTTGCATCGCCAATTTTGCAATTCAGACAGCCTAATCTTCAAATATATTCTTCTTAAAAGTTGTAGGCAATAATGTTGTCCGACTACTCTAAAAATTTGGAGTCATTTGGACGTAAGGATAAAAAGTTATGACCGGTTGAATAAACAAACTTAAACTGTCCATTTCAATCCAGTATTTTTGAAGTCCATAATGTGAAAGGGTTTTTGAATATTAATATGCCTTAAAATCCGAATGGTTTCTTCAACAAAGTCGGCCGCCTACATCTCCTCTTTCACACTGCAAAATCTCAGCTCGCTTGGATGATTACATCAGGAGATATGTCATGTATACTATACTGATTTTCATTCTCGTCCAGAATGGTGGGCTGGACTTCAAAGATTCATTTGGGCCCCTTGTACTTGTATTTGGGCCATGAAATTTTTATCCAAGATGACATGTAGTGTCCCCCGAATTATGGTGGAGAGTTAAGGTTTTTGAACTTCTAGATTGAGCCCAGTAAATCAATCTTCATGAATAGTCCAGTTTCTTCACAGATTCTTTGGTCTTGTTTGTGAGGACCATATGACCCTTCAAATGGCAGAATTGTATCATGGTGTCTTCTAATGAAATGTTGTATATTGAAAGGAGAATCCTACAAAACAAGAACCACACAATTTGGATCAGTATAGTGATAGTTATAATTAAAACATTAAACTGACTCAATTTGACTACTTCTAAAAATGCTCAAATATTATACTTAATATTAAAACATTAATATTTCACACAAATTATGCACATTTCATATAAAATAAGTAAAGGGGGAATATAATAAGTCGTGAAAATATTAATAACATCAACTCCCCCACACTTAGATTTGCGCGTGTCCTCATGTGCAACAAATATAAAAACATGACAAAATCATTTTCACTCACCAACAAATATTAAAATTTTGTTTTCTCCAATCAGGAGAGGTTTAGAATATTTCACTCATCCATATTGAATTCCATCACAAATTTGGTTCACAATAATGCATCAGAAACAATTCATTTTTTCATGTTCAAGGTTTGAATTGGAAAATGTAGGCACTCAAAACTTACTCCTCTCAAGATGATAAAAATGTATTTTAGGAGGTTCACTCATTCACCAACAAAAAGTGAAAATCAAGAGTTTGTAAGAGCTCTCAGCTTCCATTCCCAAATCTAATGTGTACAAGAATCAAGAGGTCTTTTAAGGGGTTTTTCAGTGGCTATGGGACGGTAGGTATATAATGTCCAAAGGAAAAGAGGGGTTAAAAACACCAACATGGAAAAATCAATGCACATTTTTTTTTTGAAATTCGATTTGAAAGGAAATAGAAACACATATTTACAAGGGCATGAATGTGTGATGAATGAAAAGTGAGGGAAATAGAAAATGTAATAGAGTGAGATGATGGAATATGTACAACATGGAAGACTTCCAATAATGACACAATACAATATGATTCAAGTGTTCTTTTTTTTTCTTTTTGCTCTTTTTTTTTCGAAAGTTGTGCTTGAAACAAGTCTCACAGTCATCTCCCAACCCATGTTTGATCTTCTCATGGAACTAATTTTAGTAGTTATAACACGATCAAAGGTTGATGATGAATGATTTTTGACCCACCCAAGACACAACCCATTCCTTTTTTTTCATTTTTTTTAATATAAATTTTTTTCATTTTTTTTTGAACACTTTTCAATGACTTTTGTACAAATGAAAATTACACATATACACCCCAAAGCTCACATAATTACAACATCTCCCCCACACTTGAATGGATGCTTGCCCTCAAGCATATGATGACACATTGGAAATCAATGAAAGTACGCCCAAAAATGAAGTCCATTCCCCCCACACTTAAATTTCAATAAATTGTACAATGAAAATCCATGAAGATGTTGGGTGGGACAAGGTATTAGGCTTGTAATGTGGCTATCAAAAGAAAGGTTTTCATAGGCTCAAAGGGGCTTTCAAAAGTAGGATCAATGTAAGGGTAACGGGAGGCTATTTGGCTATTCTGATTCTCATGTGGCTTAGAAAATGCCTCTATCATATTAATGCACACAAAAGATGGAAATTCAGCTCGAAGGTCCACAAACTCAAGACTCACAATCAGTGGTGAAGACACACAATGAAAAAGATGGCCATAGATGACCTTGGCATGAAGGCTAATGTTATTCCTCACGGTAGGGGAGAATCATTTTCCACCAAAAATTGTTCATTCAAAATGTTTGTTATTGACACAAAATTGTTTACCCAAGTTTGAGATAAAAATTCAATATATTTGAGTTTAAAACAAGCCTTTTGACTCCCCAAAATGGTTGGACAAAATTTCAAAACTAGATGGTGAGTAAGCATGACTCTTTTTTTGTAATTTTTTTTAAGTAATTGTGTTTTTTGTTTTTTTTTAGTTTTTAAGGTTTTTTTTTTAAATACACACCCACACAAGAAAGATAAAAAGAAAGGGTTTGATGAATAAAGTGGTAACAAAATGAAAGAGAGAGGAAGAATAAGAAAGAGGTAGAGAGAGGAAGAGATAGAGAGAGAGTTAAAGGGAAAGAGGTGCCCCCTGGTTTGGATTTGGTGGGTCGCCATTTCCATCTAGTGGTGGGTCAATGGAAGTCGATGTGGAACCTGGAGTGAATGGCCTCTCATGGTGATGCTTTAACCGGTGTCCATTTACCGTGAATGTTCTTTTTGAAGAAGGGTCTTCGACTTGCACTGCACCAAATGGGTAAACATTAGTAATAATAAAAGGTCCATCCCAACGAGAATTGAGCTTACCTGGGTGAAGTCGAAATCGAGAATTGAAGAGCATTACCTTTTCACCTTCATGAAATACCTTTCGAAGAATGTACTTGTCATGGAGTGACTTTGCCTTTTCTTTGTAGAGAATGGAGTTCTCATACGAATCGAGTCGAAGCTCCTCCAATTCAGTCAACTGCAACAATCTTTCTTCACCAGATTTTTCACAATCAAAATTACATGTTTTGAAAGCCCAAAATGACTTATGTTGGATTTCAACTGGTAAATGACAGGCTTTACCAAAGACTAGCCTAAATGGAGACATCCCAATGGGTGTCTTATAGGCTGTTCGATAGGCCCAAAGTGCTTCACCAAGTCTATCGTGCCAGTCTTTTCTTGTGGGCTTAACAATTCTTTCAAGCACTCTTTTCACTTCTCTATTAGAAAGTTCAGCCATTCCATTTGTTTGAGGGTGATATGCAGTTGATGTTTTATGTACAACCCCATTCTTTTTCAAAAGTGAATCCATGGTTCTATTACAGAAATGAGTTCCTAAGTCACTTATCAAAGAACGTGGTGTTCCGAATCGATGGAAGATATGGGTTTTGAGGAACTCACTCACAGTTTGAGCATCATCTTTCCTAGTGGGTTTGGCCTCGACCCACCTAGAAACATAGTCAACAGCAAGGAGAATGTAGGATAATCCATTGGAAGGGGGAAAAGGTCCCATGAAATCGATGCCCCAAACATCGAAAAGCTCACAGAAGATTAATGGCTTTTGAGGCATTTCGTTTCTTTTGGAAATTGTGCCAAACTTTTGGCAAGTGGGACATGATTGACAGAACTCGTGTGAGTCCTTGAAGAGTGAAGGCCAAAAGAATCCAGAATCTAGGACCTTTCGAGAAGTCCTTTGTGGTCCAAAGTGGCCACCTCCAGGCATTGAGTGGCAGAATTCCAAGATGGAGGATTGTTCAGTTTCATCAACACATCTCCTAATTACCATGTCAGCCCCAGTTTTCCAAAGTTTATTATCTTCCCAAAAATAATTCTTTGAATCACTTTTCATCTTTTCTTTTTGTTCTTTTGAAAAATATTCAGGGAAAACACCAGAAACCAAGTAATTGACAATTGGGGCATACCATGGTAACTTTGGAGTGAGAGATGAGAGGTGTTCAGTTGGAAATTCAGGATCAATTATTTCAGAATGAGAAGAATTAGAAATTCTACTCAAGTGGTCAGCCACAAGGTTTTCTTTTCCAGGTTTATCTTTTATCACAAGGTCAAACTCTTGGAGCATTAAAATCCATCTTATTAGCCTTGGTTTGGAATCACTTTTCTTAAGTAAGAACTTTAATGCTGAGTGGTCCGTGAAGATGATGATTTTGGCACCTAAGAGATAGGGCCGGAATTTATCCAAGGAAAAAACCACAGCTAAAAGTTCTTTTTCAGTCACAGTGTAGTGTGATTGAGTTTCATCCAATGTTTTTGAGGCATAAAAGATGACATGAGGAATGTTTTCTCTTCTTTGACCAAGAACAGCCCCAATGGCCCTATCAGAAGCATCACACATCAATTCAAATGGTAAGGACCAATCTGGGGGTTGGATTATTGGAGCAGATGTGAGAGCAGATTTGAGTTCAATGAAGGCTCTCTTGCAAGCCTCATCAAAATTGAATGTGACATCATTTTGAAGTAAACGAGTGAGTGGGAGGGAAATCTTACTGAAGTTCTGAATGAATCGCCGATAGAAACCGGCATGACCAAGGAAGGACCGAATGTCTCGAACTGATTTGGGTTCAAGAAGTGATTGGATCACCTCAATTTTGGCTGGATCAACTTGGATACCCTCTTGAGAAATTATGTGCCCTAGAACAATCCCATTTGAAACCATGAAGTGACATTTTTCAAAATTCAGCACAAGGTTGCACTTGACACACTTTTGAAGGACCAAAGAGAGTGAATGTAAGCAAGATTCAAATGACTCGCCATAAATGGTAAAGTCATCCATGAATACCTCCATGCAATTCTCAATGAATTCAGAAAAGATACTCATCATACACCACTGGAATGTTGCAGGAGCATTACAAAGGCCAAAAGGCATTCGCCTATAGGCATAGGTTCCAAAGGGGCAAGTGAATGTGGTCTTTTCTTGGTCTTGAGGTGCGATTGGAATTTGGAAGTAGCCGGTGTAACCATCAAGAAATCAATAGTGTGACTTTCCGGCCAATCTCTCAAGCATTTGGTCAAGTAAAGGAAGTGGGTAGTGATCTTTTCGTGTTTCAGCATTCAATTTGCGATAATCGATGCACACACGCCATTTGTTTTTCACTCGAGTTGTGACCACTTCTCCATGTTCATTTGTGACAACTGTTATCCCGCCCTTCTTAGGAACGACTTGAATTGGACTAACCCATTCACTATCAGAAATTGGGTAGATAATACCAGCTTGAAGAAGCTTGGTAATCTCTTCCCTAACTACCTCAAGCATGAGTGGATTGAGTCTTCTTTGAGGTTGCCTAATTGGTTTGGATGATTCCTCTAGATGGATGTGATGCATGAAAAGAGCAGGGTTGATTCCTGGAATATCCTCTAGGGTCCAACCTAAGGCATTTTTGTTTTCCTCTAACACTTGAACAAGTTGGGACTCCTCAGTTTCAGAAAGTGAAGCAGAGATAATGACAGGGTAAGAGGGATCATGGAAAAGGAATGCATACTTGAGGTGTGAAGGAAGTGGTTTTAGATCAGTTTCAGCCTTGATTGGAGAGCTAGACAAGTTAGGAGTAGGAGAAGGGATTCTAGATGGGTTTGGATCATTTTCCTCAACACTGTCCAAGGTGGAGCAGTAGAGATCAGAGTTGATGTGGGATTCAAGAGAGTTTTCAAGTTCCTCTAGATTGATGGAGTCTATGAATGAGAGGTCCACATCAACATCACCATTTATGACTTTGTTAATCATGGTGCAGATTTAACAAGATCCTTTATCATTAGAGCATGAAGAACATGGTGGATTGGGGTTCGATTGAATATTAGAAGTGTCCTCAAAAGCATGGATTGAGAATGCAGAGTGATCCTCAGATGGGTATCGCATGGCTTGGAAAATGTTGAACTTGACCAGTTGGTCACCGAATTCCATGGATAAGATGCCTGAGTGGACATCAATCTTGGTTCTCGCAGTCATGAGGAATGGTCTTCCTAGAATTAGGGGAGATCGAGAAGAGGTCGTCTCACCTTCCATGTCAAGGACATAGAAATCAGCTGGGAAGATAAGATCATTGACCCGAACAAGAACATCCTCAATTATCCCCTCAGGACTGGCAGTGCTTCGATTGGCTAATTAAATGACAATACCCGTTGGGTGCAAGGGACCTAGACCAAGGTTGGAGAAAATGGATTTGGGCATGACATTAATTGAGGCTCCTAGGTCTATGAGTGCATCATCAAAGTTGGAACTCCCTATTTGACATGGAACCGTAAAGGTCCCTGGATCTTTGCACTTCATGGGAATGGACTGTTGAGTTGAAACATTTTCAATGTTCCTAAGTTGCCTCTTATGGGTGCACAATTCCTTAAGAAACTTGGCATACTTAGGGATTTGTTTGATGGCATCTAAGAGGGGGATGTTCACTTCAACACGTCTAAACATGTCAAGCATTTCAGGATCAGGTTCAAAGGACTTCTTAGGCTTGGAGATGGCTTGAGGAAAAGGAATTGGGTTCCTAAGTGGAATGGAAGAAGGTGAAGGAGTGGATTCAAGTTCCTTTTCCAGCTTTTTGTTCTTTTCATTTTCTAGAGCAACATCGAAAGGGGGGTTTGAGGATTTATCTTGAGGCATAGCAAGTTGCTTTCCTGATCTAAGTGCAAATGCACTTACATTACCCTTGGGGTTGGGTAATGGTTGAGCTGGGAGTGGGGATGAATTGGATGGTTGTTGCTGGCTAAGGTGGGATGCAAGTTGACCTATTTGGGTTTCAATGTTCTTTAGGCTAGAACGGGTGAAGGAAGCAAGATCCTCTACAGCACTTTCCCATGGTTGTTTAGAAGAAGAGGCTTGTCCCAAATTGGGTTGGCCTTGATTTTGGTTCTTGGGAAAGCGATTGTATTGGGTGGGGAATTGGGAAGGCTCGTTAGGATAGTGGAATCCAGGAGGAGGATTGTTCCTTTGAGGTTGAGGAACAAAAGGATAAGGTTGATGGAAGTTACCACCACCTTGACCATATTGGAATTGGTTTGGGTTTTGAGGAGGGAATTGAGGAGGATGAGAAATGGGATTACCATACCTCAGAGGTGGGTTAAAGGTAGAAGAGAAGGGCTCAGAGTGGGGTTGGTTGAAGTTTCTAACAAACTGACCTGATTGTTGAGGGTTGAAGTTTCGCTGAGCATACGCCGCATTGAGCTCCATTGGACTAGATGAATCAGATGGATCATCTTGAAGTTGTGGACATGTGTCAGTCGGATGAGATGGAGAGTTGCAGATTCCACAATTCTTGATAGGTCCAGGGAATAGTGACTGTGGAGAAGATGAGGTTGGGGCTTTGGTAGCCACCGCTAGTTGACGCACAAGACCTGTAAGTTCACTCATCCACTCAGTCATCTAGTTGGGCTCTATGGATTGATTCTCTTGGGCTTGTTTCACTTGAGCATGTGCTCGAGTATGGAATTGCTGTGTGTTTGCATCCATGTTGCTTATGAGTTCTCGTGCAGCTGCAGGAGTTTTTTCAACAAGAGCACCGCCACTTGCGGCATCAATGAGAGTTCTCTCCATAGCCAATAACCCCTCATAGAAGTATTCGATCAGGAGTTGGTCAGGGATTTGATGGTGTGGACAAGTTGCCACAAGCTTTTTGAACCTCTCCCAATACTCATGGAGTGATTCATTAGGGAATTGACGGATGCCGCTTATTTCCTTTCAGATAGAAGCTGTTCGGGAAGCGGGAAAGAACTTCTCAAGGAAAAGTCTCTTCATGTCAACCCATGAGTTTATGGAACCAGGTGGGAGGTAGTAGAGCCAAGACTTGGCAGAATCCGCTAGAGAAAAGGGTAAAGCTCTAAGCTTTATTTGTTCTTCAGAAACCCCTTGAGGCTTCATGGTAGAGCATACTACTTGGAACTCTTTAAGGTGAAGATGTGGATCCTCACCGGCTAGCCCGTGAAAATGAGGGAGAAGATGAATCAAACCCGACTTGAGTTCGAAGTCAGCCTCTATGTTTGGATATTGAATACCAAGAGGTTGGTAATTCATATCAGGGGCAGCAAGTTCTTTCAATGTTTGTTCCCTAGGATTGGACATATCTAATTCAATTGGTAGGGCAATGATTGGTTCTTGGGTGATTTGGTTATCCCTAATGGTCCTCCTAATTCGACGAAGAGTTCTATCAATTTCAGGGTCAAACAAATCCGAGGGATTGTTTGGAAGGCTACAGGGCATTCAGAGAGATTTTGGAAGAAATAGGAAGACGGGTTTTTCTTTGTATTTTTTTCAGTTTATGATTTTTAAGAGGAAGACGGGTTTTTCTTTGTGTTTTTTTTTCAATTTTTTTAAACTTTTGTATTTTTTTTGGGTTTTTTTTTTTACAATAACCAGAAGCTAATGACTACTTAAAGCACCATCCCCGGAAACGGAGCCATTTGAAAGTGCGGTCGATTGTCGCCTATCGACCGTTCAAGGTTCTGGTGCTCTGCTAATGTGTATAGTAGCACTCGGGTCGAATCCTCGGCGATGATACTTTTTAGTAGTCGTTTGTTTTTAGTTGATTGTATTTTGATTTAGGGGGTTTATTTGCAGAGCTTAATTGAAATGATTTATGGATGATGTTTGATTTACCAAATTGATAAAGATTGGGGTGAGTTCATCATTGGGGAGTTAAGCATGTGATATCCTTGAGCCTTACTTTGTATTGCATTAAATTAACAACCATGTCATAAGTTGACGTTGATTGGAATTCCTAAGTGTGAAGGCTTTAATCCAAGCCTTAACTTAACTTAGGGTTCTAATCTCAATCAAAACTTATTTATGTTAGTGTATTTATGGTTCCAATAATCCATGGAAACCACTTGTTAAACAAAACATATCATTAATCCATGACATATTAAGTTTAACATACACAATATTAATTTAAAGAATACTCATCGAGAAAAACTCTCAATCAATTAACATCCCCAAATTATAACTCACCCCAATGAGAGATTTACTCAGCCATTTGGGTGATTAATAATCTGGTTATAATGATTATGATTATAAATTAATAAGAGAAGAAAAAGAAAGGGATAATAAAAGAGTGGTACGTCGACACACACACACGAACAATGATGATAATTAAAAACGAACTTTCGATTGAATGAGGAAGCTAAAGAAGGGAAGGGGATTGAACTGAATTTAAACTATTTTAAGAACATTAATATTAAAATATATAAGGTGGAAGAGAATAAGAGATATTGAATAAGTAACTTGCATTAAAACAGAATTACAAAGAAAGAGAATTACAAGATTACAAAAATGAAGAACACAAAAGTAAGTGAAAAGAAAGAGAGGAGGAAAGGTCTCTCAAGTGAAAACTTGAGTATGGCAGGTCCTTCCAAGACTTTGGAAAAGCTTTGGTCGTGCCAATGTGATCTTCTCTCTTCTGAAATGCCAACCCCTCTCTAGGAGAGAAGGGAAGAGTATTTATAGCCCAAGGAGTGGACTGTTTGCATTCCCAATCTGTCCCTCCACTTGCATCGCCAATTTTGCAATTCAGACAGCCGAATCTTCAAATATATTCTTCTTCAAAGTTGTATGAAATAATGTTGGCCGACTACTCTCAAAATTTGGAGTCATTTGGACGTAAGGATAAAACGTTATGGCCGGTTGAATAAACAAACTTAAACTGTCCATTTCAATCCAGTATTTTTGAAGTCCATAATGTGAAAGGGTTTTTGAATATTAATATGCCTTAAAATCCGAATGGTTTCTTCAACAAAGTCGGCCGCCTACATCTCCTCTTTCACACTGCAAAATCTCAGCTCGCTTGGATGATTACATCAGGAGATATGTCATGCATACTATACTGATTTTCATTCTCGTCCAGAATGGTGGGCTGGACTTCAATGATTCATTTGGGCCCCTTGTACTTGGATTTGGGCCATGAAATTTTTATCCAAGATGAAATGTAGTGTCCCCCAAATTATGGTGGAGAGTTAAGGTTTTTTAACTTCTAGATTGAGCCCAGTAAATCAATCTTCATGAATAGTCCAGTTTCTTCACAGATTCTTTGGTCTTGTTTGTGAGGACCATATGACCCTTCAAATGGCAGAATTGGATCATGGTTCCTTCTAATGAAATGTTGTATATTGAAAGGAGAATCCTAAAAAATAAGAACCACACAATTTGGATCAGTATAATGATAGTTATAATTAAAACATTAAACTGACTCAATTTGACTACTTCTAAAAATGCTCAAATATTATACTTAATATTAAAACATTAATATTTCACACAAATTATGCACATTTCATATAAAATAAGTAAAGGGGGAATATAATAAGTCGTGAAAATATTAATAACATCAGTATTAGATCTATATTTTATTTTGGTTTATTATATTTTTATTTTGTGTTATCTTGTTTTCAAGTGTGTCATGGAATTAGTGGTTTAGGATATTGTGGTGGGGATAAAATTCCCATAGGAATTCTATTACGCCACATAGGGATGGTTGGGTCAAACAAGAAGAGGATCAACTATGATTGAGGTGAATTGTGGAGTCTCTTACCCAAAACAAAAAACAAGGAGGATCAAAATGTGACACTGAGATTGAATAAGATGTAAAGATGTATGAGGTGAAACAACTGAATAACTTATTGTGTTCATAGGTGCTAAAAAAATAAATTGACACATACCTTATATTTGGAGAGGACCAATTCGTCACGAAAGTCAAGCAGCGACAACAGTCTAGTTCCACAAGATCTTGAAGGTGCACAAGGGAGGAAACTATGTTAGGGTTTTTTCATAAGATCTCATAATCCTTTTATCAGTACTTTCAAAAAATTGCTGATAAAGAGTAGTTTTATCAGTGCTAAAATAGTAAGCATTGATAAAACTTCTCTTTATCAGTTCTTTTTTAGCACTGATAAAGATACGCCTTTATCAGCACTAAAAAATCGCTAATTAAATGATTCTATATCAGTAATAAAATTCAATAGCTAATAAAAAGTAGTTTTTTAAATGATTTTTTAACACTAATAAAGATCTAATTTTAAGAATATATTAATTTATTTATAATTATAATTGGAAATAAATATATTTAAAAATATTTATATATAATTATAAATATTTTTATATATTTATAAATATATTTATATAGTTATGTATATTTATATAATTATATATAATTATATAATTATATATATTAATAAATATTTCCAATGGGATTCAGATCAGTTGGTGATCTGGATGAAACCTAACGATATTCTAATTGGAGCGACAGTGGATTGAATCCCTATCCTCGCATGAAATCCCAGTAATTTATTAGATTCTATTGGTAATTTGGGATGCTTGATGTGGTATTTTTAGGCTTCATAGGGCATAGATTTGGTGGGATCCATGGACATTGTAGACCTCAAAGCACATAGGTGGGGGCCAATCTGGCAGACAAAATGGTGAACAGTAGGTGGCGGGCACGAACCTTAGTATGGACATCTGAAAAATGGTGAGGGAAGACATGGATTGAAGATAGAAGGAGTAGTATTGATGGAGGCAGTGATATTGTTGATGTACATTGTAAATGGTGCTTGAACGAGCAATGACGATTATGTGGCATAATAAGAGGTTACACAGGGAGGATGATACATTTTATTTGAATGGCGGGAGGGCGCTAGACTGAATGCGGTGATGGTCAAATGATGATGATTTCATTTAGTAAAGGTGCAGGGATGTGGTGGGGGTGGCTGTAGGTGGTGGCTTTAAGGGTGCAGTGTAGCTGCGGTGAAACAAGGGTGGCGAGAATGAAAAGATGTGAAGGCTGATGGGTTTGATATAGCGGTCGGGGTGTGTTGATTAGTGATTTGGGATTAAAGAACCCCCTATCGATGGGGGTTTGGTGGTCTAATGGTAATCTGTGGAATAGACATGGAATCTGGCAAGACGATGGTAGGTGTGGGTTGGCGGTATCAGGAGAATGCATGTCTTGAAGGAGTCTGTGCAGTGATGTGGTGGGGTGGCTGAATGTGATGGCTCCAAGGGCCCAGTGTAGCCACAGTGAAACAAGGGTGATGGGAATGAAAAGATGTGAAGGATTAAGGGTTTGATATAGCGGTTGGGGTGTTTCAATCAGTGATTTGGGATTGACAAACCGCCACTCTATGGGGGGTGTGGTGTTCCATCGGTCGTTTGTGGCATAGCCATGGCATCTAGAAAGACGATGTCTGGTGTGGGTTGGCGGTGTCAGGAGAATGCATGTCTTGGAGGGGTTTTTCCATCGTTGATTTGCAGGAGAGGCCTGGTCGATGGAAACCACACCTATGACTGCTTGGTGATGACATTGTAGGAGGTGGCGTATATTCCTCAGGTTGTGCAGGAAAACAGGATGTAAGGTTGGGGCCTATGGTTCATGGTGTTTTTTACCTTATGGTCTTGTATGTATGGGTCTCTTTGGGAATAAATAAATACATATTGATGGGTGGGTTATCACTTTGGGGGGCTATGACCTGCTCATCAGCTTGTGGGTGAGGTGTGGGTGTGTGTGTTTTGGTGTAATTATACTTCCAAATACCTATAATATATATTTATAAATATATTTATATAATTTTAAATATTTATATTATTGTATTTGTTTATAAAATAATAAATATATTTATTATAATTTTATAATTATTTAAATATATATATATATAATTATATTGATGAAAAACATCTAAACAAAATCCAAATATCCTGAACATTTATTAAAGGTGAAAGAAAAAGATAACAAGCAAGAAAGAAAATGGATAGGGTAATAGAAAGAGACATGACCTCATCCAGATAAGAAAACTATGGATCAAGAAAAGTAGGGTCATTCCCATAATCATAATTAGAATCATCATCATTAGTAGTAGTTTCCCACTCTGACTATGAATTTCCTATATTGAGGATCCCAAGGATCCTCTCCTTGGACATTTCCTGCTCCTAAGTTAGTTGGATTGTTGATTCCTTGGAAGATGACATGGTAGAGACATTCCTAGTTAGACTGGAATAATCTTTCTGTGAACTTATTTTTGGAGGAACCATAGAAAAACCTTCACTACTGACCATATTTCCCTTTCCATTTAAAAAAAACTTAAAAGAAACAGGATCACTGCTTCCCATAGATCAAAGATGAGTGGTGTCTAGCAGAACCATCCTCTTTTCCATATCACTTCCATCATCTGAAACATTACCCCATTTACCAAACATTCATGAAGAACCAAAGACATTATGAATCACTTGAAGATAATCCATGCTCTCCTGAACATCAAATTATTCAATCCTATATTCCTATAAAACATTCCCTAAAAATTCTACATCATGCGGCTGCACAATACAACCTTTCTCGTTAGTTGGTGAAGGAGAACACCCAGGCACAACACCAACAATCTCATCTGTAGACTATACCACCTCACTAGTGTGCATATTCCTGCAATCTGATTCCTCATTTCCAACAACAAACTCACTGATAACATTTTCAACCTGAGTCTGGTCTATCTCAGTGCCTACAACGAATATTTGAGATCCATTCCTATTCCCATATTTCTATTCAGTAATGGAAAATAAACTAGTATCATCCAATGAAGTTCCTTTCTACTTCCGATTTACCACCATATATTTATTATTGTACACTGCAACTCCTTGATTTTGAGATTTCTTATCTAGATCTATCGGCTGCTTCTTAGGCTACTAAGTTACTAACTGCCCATGCGGCCTAGATGAATTCCTCTTACCATTACCACCATTGTCCTTTGAATGATTCTTCTTCAAACCACAAAAATAACAAACTTTCCTCCTACATTTCTCATCTAGATGACCATCATATTTGAAATTTTGATAGAACTCAGGAAAATTATCATACTCAACATTTATTTATATATCAGCGGTGGGAGTAGTAAGAGTTACATTGCTAATAAGAGTTGAACTCAAATAAATTTCAACCAGTATTCTCGAAAAGTGGTCATAACTAATTTGTTTTATCTCCTAATCTAGATGAATCAGAACCCCAATGGTAGAAGCAATATCATGTAAGATTTTTGGATGCCATAAAATCCAGTTGAGATCGTGCAACCTGATCCATACTGGTGAAAAATAATTCTTAACCCTTGACACATTAAAATACTTTATCCATTCATGGAGATGAAGAGTTCCTGGCTACAAAAGTAACAAGCCAGAGGACCACATAGAGATTTTGGCTTCATCCGATTGAAACAAGCAGTGAAATAAACCTCTGCCTAATGAAATACACTTCCAATCCAAAAATCCCCACAGAAAGGAGATCCTACGAACAAGATCTCCAAGCTTCCATGGATTTTAACCTTAGGGAAGAAAAACCCTACTAATTAGTGAGTTCTTTACTAAATCCAAACGTTATAAGAAGGCTTTATGATTATATTAAACAAAGGTTTATGATCCTCCATTAAGGATCCTACCAGCATAGGAATCCTTAAACATTGCCAAGATATGTCGAATAGGATCATCCCTTTGATTAAAGGCATCACCCAAATTCACTCATGTAGTCGAGACCCCTTCAATCCTGCATCGAGTAGCAGGAATCAAAGGTGATGCCAGGGTCACCATAGATCAACATGCAGTATCCTCTCCAGTAACCACTACAACAAGATGATATCTCACTACCATTCGACACATGATTCCCACTTCAGTCGGAATCACTACATTCCTCTAAGCTCTGAGCATATTCGAGCCAACCATCACAGATTGGAAAGATATATCCTTAATCGCCTCGGTCTCCATGGCATTAGCTCGTCGAGCTCCACAATTGTCCACCACAACCTGATGAACCCCATCAACATCCTCGCTAGTGGCCAGAAGAACAGACCCAATAAAGTGTAGGATTGGCATGATCGAATAACCCTAAAACCAAACATCAGAATCACCATTGAGGCGTTGCTCCCAAACCCTCACCTCCACCATCCCCATTACACAGGAGAAGGTTGGATGTGCTCCTGATCCAGTCGATGTGAATTGTCAGATGGAGAAGAAACTAGCACCACGTATTCCTATAAAGCCACACTGCCACACAGACTGGAGGAGATCCCGCGTCACGAGTATTTCTAATTTTTTACATATATATATATATTTCTATATAATTATAAATATATTTACATATTTATATATTTATATATTTATATATTTATATATTTATATATTTATATATTTATATATTTATATATTTATATATTTATATATTTATATATTTATATATTTATATATTTATATATTTATATATTTATATATTTGTATGTATATATATTTGTATGTATATATTTATATATTTATATATTTATATATTTATATATTTATATATTTATATATTTATATATTTATATATTTATATATTTATATATTTATGTATTTATATATTTATATATTTGTATGTATGTATATATATATATATATTTATTTATTTATTAATATATAAATTTATATATATATAATTATAATAAATATATTTACTATTTAAATATATTTATTGTAATTTTATAATTATTTAAATGTATATTTATTTTTTTCTAATTATAATTATAAATAAATATATTTAAAAATATTTCTATATAATTATAAATATATTTATATAATTACATATGTTTATATAATTATATATATATTAATATATAAAAATATATAAATATAAATTTAATAACTATATTTATTATTTATATATATTTATTATAATTTTATAATTATTTAAATTTATTTATTTATTTATTTTTAATTATAATTATAAATTAATATATTTAAAAATTATTTATATATAATTATAAATATATAATTATAAATATAATAAATATATTTATTATTTAAATATAATAAATATATTTATTATTTAAATATATTTATTTTAATTTTATAATTATTTAAATATATATATATAATATAATTTATAAATAGATCTATTTATAAATATTTTTATATAATTATAAATATATTTATTTATTTATTTATAAAATTATAATAAATATATTTATTATTTAAATATATTTATTATAATTATATATATATATATTATAGAAGCTTAGGGGTACAAATAAAATTAAATAAACACACACAACTCAGCCACACAGATCAATGGGCAGGTTATAGCCCTCTAAGGGATAACCCACCCACATTATTCATCATTCATCACACCAGTCGTCGTTATGTCATCATCGGATCATCAACAATGACCAAAGTCTCCCCCCTAGTAGCACGCATCTGAGTGCCATCAATCTGCCAGTCCCCATTGTTTTTTCATCGCATCGGTGCCCTTTGTCCTCCATCCAGCCCAAGATCACAACCGTTAGACCAGCGGCCTCACCTGACCGGTGCAAGCCATCCATCGATCCTTCATCTCTAATATGCCTTTGTCCATCTAGTATTCCCACCACCAGCTAACAACACCACCTATATTCGCCTTACACAGTCGATCATTCACCGCCTATACACATACACATTTATACACACATATACATACACATGCATATACACACATATACATATATACATGTAGTTATACATGTACATATATTTTAAATTATTTAATATCAATATAAATAAATATATTCATGTATATATTATGGAATTATTTTAAAAAATATTAATATATTATATTTATTTTAATTATGTACACATTTTGTATTTAATGTATATAAATAAACTATTAAAATGGTTAATTTGGTTGATCAAATGTCATATATCTGGAGGTTTTCTAATTGGAATTGTATGTCCATCAGTCATGGATTCTTCCCCATGTTATTCCCTTTAGAGGATTTGAAGATGAGGTCTTGGGGCTTTAGCATAATCTCATTCAAACTGGGTTTCCTTTATATCCATGAATGGGACTGCAACTTCAATCATATGAAGGTATGTAAACCATCAGTTCAAGTATGGGTCAGGGTTTATGGGATTAATTGGATTCTTTAGCATCCTCATATTTTACATGATGTTACTTTGGAAATTTGTGTTCCCATTAAAATGGATAATGAAATAGAAATATCTAGATTTGGTCACTATGCCCACTTACTTGTTGAGGTTGATCTATGATCAACACTGGTTGTAAATTTTTTTCTTTCAACTGATTATGATGAATTTGAATTGGGTATTGATTACAAGAGGATTCCTTGTTTTTGCTCGAACTATAGCTTCGTTGGGTATGATAAACTAAATTTCAAAAGGTCAGTGACTTTTTCTTTCTATTCTAGGCATCGGCATGATGAAAACATGTGTTTCAAGAAGAATAGACTGAATCCAAGCCTTATAGGCATTGGTAGGAAAATTCTGTATGAGGCAGGGACTTCTAAGGTTGGACCTGCGAGGGAGGAAATTAGGGGAAAGATTATAATGTGGATTTACTGGCATATAAGATGGTACATAGTCAAAGTGATGAGTACGGGTATGGGAAACTCATTTCTTCTTGGGTCACTTACAGAAGGATGAAGTTGGTTATCACTCAGATGGATAGAAAGCCCAAGGAGGAAGATCAATATGTTTTCAATCCAGTAGAAGTGGTGAGGGGTAGCAGACCCTCATGCAAAAAGAAATTGGGGGGAAACATTGTAGTTGAAGTGGACTCTGAGAAGCTACCATCACTTAATGTAATTTCTACTATCCTAAGTGGAAATACATATTCAGTGCTTGAAAATTATGACTTATCTGATAGTCAACTTGAATTTTAGATTTATGTACAGTAAGTTGTGGATAAATAATTATGACAGGAACACTCTTTACCCCTAGTCAAGAGAAAAAAGAAAAACAAGATGGAGACAGTTGTATCTAATAAATTCATGGAGATTGGTCCTTGTACAGATCAACATCTACTAGTGAGTGACTCAAATCAGTCAAACACTAAAGTGACAGGCTCTAAGGGATATAATATTTTAATTGGTGATGATTTTTTTATATATTCACTCACAGTAAAGTTATCTTTCCAAGCCCTTCAAATGAATTGGAGAAACCAGCAATCTTGGATTTACCCATGTATATGGAACATCCAACTAGCATCACCTCTTGTAGGAGTACTGATGGTTTTGAGAATTGGAGTGGTCTTTCCCATCCCATTTTTCTAACCTAATGAAAAATGATTATGTTTTTTTAGCAAGGCCTTAGAAGAGGAATGTGATAATGCATGGGCTAAAAAACCCTAGCATCTTACCTCCAGAGGACTAGGAAACTAAAAGGCCTACTAAAGGACTTAGGAAAGAAGTGGCAGAATGGTTTTTTCACAACTTGAAGCCATTTTTTCTAAGATGGAGCTAGATATATTCAGTTACGATGAATACTTAACAATCCAGAAGTTGTTGTCAATAAATATTGAAGATGTCTTATGATCCAATCTAGATACGAACATTTGAGATCTTTCTTGGAAATTTAGGATTTGTTTCATTATGGAAGACTCCTATGGATCATCATCAGATGAAGAATATAAACCCCCACAAAGGGACAAGACATGGTGGAGAGGTCAAAATCCAAAGGGTAGAGGAATATATCATAGGAGTTTGGGAACTATAATGACTTGCAATAATTGGCTTTTTGTTTTTGGTTTCTTTGATTTTGATGTGGTCGTTTTATGCCTTGTTTTCCCATTTCATTCCTTGTATTTTTTCCTTTTTTTATAAATTTGGGGTATAGATATAATTATATATATTTATTAATATATAAGTATTAATAATTATAAATATAATAAATATATATTATTTAAATATATTTATTATAATTTTATAATTATTTAAATATATTTATTTATAATTATAATTATAAATAAATATTTTTATAAATATTTTTATATAAATATAAATATAATTATATAATTATAAATATTTATATAATGTAGTTGGGGTGTTGACCAAGTGGTTTGGTAGCCCTATAATACTGCATCAGGTCCAGGGTTTAAGCCTGGACAGCCCCGATTTGGGGATTTGATGGTTAATTCTGAAGGTGGAGGAGTTAGTGACTACAGAAATGGGTATGGAATCAGATAAGGTGTGATAGCCTTGTTAGGTGGTAGAAATGTGTGGAAACGGTGGGTGGGCCGGTGACACATGATCTAGTGGCAATGCGTCTGGCGAAGGTAGAGGCAAACGTTGCGGGCAACGATAATGGTGGTGTCACTGGTGACGGAAGACAATGGGAGGGATAGCTAGTATTTGTAATGACAATGAAGAAAGTTGTATTCAGGCGATGATGGTGGTGGTGTCACTCTGGCGATGGAAGACGGTGGTCCAGGAAAAGGAAAATGATGGTGCTTGAGTGGGATTTGTGGCTGCTGGAGCAGACCGCGTGGACCAAACAGAAACACAGGGTGAATCAATGGGGTGGGTCATTAAAGGCCTATGGGTCATGGGACTTTGGGTCGGTTTAGGATTATGGGTCATGTAATAGACTCCTTTATGCCTATTGGACCTACATACCATGAACTAAAAAATAATAATCTTTGATGGGTGGGATATCCCATGGGGGGCTATGGCCTTCCTTTTCGGCCTGTGTGTGTGGTGTGTGTGTGTTTGAATGTAATTGTACCCATAAGCACCTAATATACATATATATATATATATATATTAATATAAATATATATTTATTTATTAATATATTAATATATCATAATTATATTAATTATATACATGCATTTTTTAATTAATGTAAATAAATAAACATTATTTTTTGAATATAAATAAGATAATTTTATATATATTAATAATATTTTTTATTATAAGTTTTTATTCACACTAAGAATATTGCTGATAAAGATCCACCTTTATCAGTACTAAAAAATCACTAATAAAGCGTACACCTTTATCAGTGTTTTTTTAGTAATGATAAAAGTTTCCTTTATCAGTACTTTTAGCTAGTGTTGATAAATGTAACCCTTTTATCAGTGCTTTCTATTTAGCACTAATAAAAACATGCATTGAATAATCCATGATTTGTGGTAGTGATAATAGAATTCCACTACCTCCAAATCAGGGTAATAGTCAGTAGCATGAAGCGCCATCATTCCAAGAAGTATCTTTCCAAATTGTAACCACTCTCTCCACCATGATGCTCACACCAAATGAATCCCCAATTGAACCAGCAAAAGGAGAACCTAATATCCATTAATAAATCCTTTAACATGAAACAAAATCTTTTAAATATTATCAATAAGTATATCAATGATCTTCTGTAAATCATGTAATTAAGGAAAAAATTATGACTCATTTTTTGTAGTATACATTTATTGATTTTTCATTATTTGTGGTACATGTAAAATTTATGTGTATACAAATTACATTTTACATATAAAAATTTTACAATATACATATACATATTATAATATGTATTACCCTATATACATTTTTACACTGTATAGCACTAATGAAACCCATATATGCCAAGAAGGGTAGAGAAAAATGGTTGAGTTATGGCCAGTTATTGAACCAAGTGGAAGTGTAGGAGAAAGATAATAGGAATATAGGGGACCTATAAAATAGAGGCAATAAAAGTTATAAAATAGAATTATGAAACTATATAAATCAACATAAAAATTGTAAGAAAAGAATTTAGAGTAGAAAAACTATTTAATCAATCAGTAACACATGTAAATTTCACAGCAACCATATCATGGTTTAAAGAGAATATGTTGTTGAAACAAAAAAACATGAAATGACACTCAATTAAGATGACTTGATATTAAATAAAAAAATTCACTTGAATTTCCTTGGTCTTCTTGAAATGAAAATATACCCTCAGTGCTTATATAGGTATGGAGGTTTGAAAACCATATTCGACAAACTCAATAGTGCATGATTCTGAAGAATTTTACATCTGAAAATGCACCATGAAATAGCTTTGAGGATCTTATTTTTAACAAAAAACATTATGCAACTTCATTATAGAACATGAAAAAAATTGAAAATGAAAAAAATCAATCATAATATGAAAAAACAGTTTACATTAAATTCATGAAAAATATGGTGAGAAGAGAATATGCCATGATGGAGATGTGAGTGGGTTATGGATTAGGTCATTGGATGATAGTTGGGGGATCAAGGAGGGGAGGGCTGAGAGGATCATGGAGGGGATGGTATTAGGTAATTGAGGGATTAATCTGTTTGGAGTGTGTGGGTGGGAATATGGGTGGATGTGTTGATTAGAATTAGAAAAAAAATATGTTTTAATTTTTTTAATGCACGTATTTAAACTAATAATTATATTTTTAAACAAAAATTTATGTTTTTAAACTAAAAAATATAGTTTTTAAAATTAAAATAGTATTTTTTTTTAATGTGTTTGGTTTTATTTAACATGTCTAGTTCAGTTTTTCTCCTGATCCAAACCATAAACTACAATGGTTTTTATTTAATTTTCACTACAAATTAAACCATAAGAAAAAATACCATGTTTAGCGGTCTTTATAGGCTAGAGTTGGGGGAACCTAAAGAGATCACCAAATGGAAGATGTTATAGGTAATTTTTTAAAATTATTATCGAATTAAAATACCAAAAAAACTATCATTATTCAAATATTCAATAAATTTTTTCAAGATAAGTAAAATCACAAAATCATAAATAACCTTATTCAGTCATCTCGCAAACACTGTGCCTATCATCTACAAAATGAATATGAAAAAACTTAAAAATAATAATTAGTACAATAAAAAATAAAATAAAAATGTAATAATTGAAATGTAATATAATATTTAAATTAATACACAGTACAACAGTTTGAGTTCATTTGATTTTGAATAGATTAATAGTTTCTAATTTTTTTTTAAAATTTAAAACATCTTATTTATTTGTTTTGGGTAGACCTCACCTCCGGTTGATGTTTCTTATACTCATACATGTCAAAAATAATACAATGATGGTTTTCATATGATTTCTTTTCATTCTAAGGTTGTTTTCTATGGATCTAACTGTTAATGTATGTTTTGGTGTTTTAAAATAATAAAAGTGTGTATTTGGTCATCTTGAACAAACAGAACCTCATATTGGAATTTTTTCTCCTCTACCATTTCAAAAATCACTTTATGGTTTCTATCATTGGATTTCATGTCATTTGGAGGTCGTTTGGTTGGTTTTTACCCCACATCACATATTTTTAAAGGGCATCAAACCTTTAAAAACTGCTTATTCGGCCTTTTGGGTAGACCACATATCTGATTGGTGTTTCTTATACTTATAAACATAAAAAATAAAACAAATATGGGTTTTCTATGATTTTAAATCATTTTGAGGTATTTCTCTATTGATATAACTGTTAAATGCATGTTTTGGTATCTTAAAATAATCAAAGTGTGTTTATGGTGATCCTAGAAAAAAAATCATATTAATGTTCTTTTGACTCCACCATTTTAAAAATAAATGTAATGTTGTTGCCTTCTATTTTCACAATATTTGGGGGTCGTTCATTTAGTTTTAACCCTCCAAAGCATGTTTTTAAAGGGATACAAACCTTTAAAAACTTCTTATTTGGTCGTTTTAGGTAGGCCACACATCCGATTGATCTTCCATCTACTCATACGCATCAAAAATAATATATATATATATATCCTATTATTTCATGTCATTTTGAGGTTGTTTTTATAGATCTATCCATTGAATGCATGTTTTGGTATTTTAAAATAATAAAAGTGTGTTTCCAGTCACTCTGGGTGAACATAAACTCGTATTAATGTTATTTGTACTCCACCATTTTAAAAAACACTATATAGTTGTTTTTTTCTAATTTCACTATATTAATAAGTTGTTAAATTGGTTTTGACCCCCTAACACATGTTTTTAAAGGGCCCTAGACCTTTGAAAACTGTTTATTCAGCAGTTTAGGGAAGACTGCATGTCTGATGGACTTGTTGTCTACTCATAACCATAAAAATAATAAAAATACATTTTTCATATGATTTCACATCATTACTAGGCCATTTTCTATGTATTTTACCTTTAAATGTGTGTTTTTGTGTTTTAAAATAATAAAGGTGTGTTTCACATCATCCAATGCAAATAGAACCTTAGCTTGACATTCTGTCTGCTCCACCATTTCAAAAATAATTGTATAGTTATAGTCCTGTGATTTAATGTCATTCATAGTTTATTCGGTTGGTCTTAACCCAATGGAGCATGTAACATCCCATTACCTTGATCATGTATGTCTCTCCCTCTCTCCGAGTTCCCTTTTTGGTGTGGAATTTTAGATTTTGGTTTCTAGATTTTATGCAGGGTGTAGAAGATTTAAATGCCCTATAATTAGGTTACACAACATGTAATGGTTGTTGGGAGCATTCCATGAGAAGGATTCATGTTGTGAAAGGTTACATGACATGATGAGATTTTACACATTGTGATCTAATTAAATATTGGATTTTTAATCCGAGTCGATGGGTTTTTTAGCATATTTAGACATTGTGAATTTCATGATGTGTAATAGTATTACACATCATGTAATTTCCCAAGTAGGGATTTTTAGGGCACTGTATATGTTTGAGTACCCATTTTGGTTTCCAGTTTTCCTTTTCTCTCAACTGAGGGTTCATCTTCAGTGATTTTGGGAAACTTTGTTCCATCCTAAAAGATCCATTCGGTGCTTGATCTTTGTTGCGGTTATGGTGCACCTACCCGGGTAAGTGACCTTGCTGCTTATTTGTTTCCATTGATCACGGTAGCACCCTTGTGTTGCATTATCAGATTCGTTGGTTTGAAATTACGTTTCTTCTTATCTTCTTATAGATCTGTTATCAAATATCATTCTGGAGGCCATTCCTTTGTTATTTTTGGTGCGATGAGTGTTCATTCTTAAGGTATGTGTTGTTTCCTCTTCTCCGCTGATCATATTTCTCAATTGGATCAATTCTGATATGTGTGGACTGGGTTATAGGGCCTTTGTTGACATCATTGAGTTTTCATTGTTGGTGGATCCCGTTGTGGGCGTGTGTGACCTGAGTTTCGAGGTAGGTGGTTTTATCTCTAGCCTATGTTGATGAAACTTATTATTCCTATTTTATAAACTGATTTATAAAAGTAATTGGCTGAATTGTTTTGTGTGTGTTGAAAAGAGTTTTAAAGAAAAATAGTTTTTCCCTAATTATTGATAAATGAAAAGAAAATGGGTATTTTAAAATCATTGAAATAGATTTGTGAAATGGTTTTGAAATGATTTTAAAATAATTGGAATTAATTGTGAAAACGATCATATGGGTTACCTTGGGTACTTTTGTGGAAGTTTTAGCTTGAGGTCGTCATCCATTTTTGTAATTATCAGGAGGTTTTCTCATGGGGATTTCCTCTATTTTCTAGTCCTGTTGTTCTATAGGACTAATATTGACATTGTTGGGGGGTTTACTCATGGGGTATTTTTATGCTTACTAGGCCTATGTTCTAGGAACTGAATTGTTCACTTGATTGATTGTGGTACAAATAGTCTGTTAGTTTTACCTATAGTGATCCTTAGTGCTGATACCTATGCTTCTATTTTATTTTTCCTAGATTTGTTTTTTTAGCTTTGATAGGAATGTTTATGGTTGTGAAAGATGATATGGAAAATGTTATTTTAAATTTATATACCTACTTTTATTTTAGAACTATGAAAAAGGGAAATGTTTACCATGTTTTCTATAAAACTGCTTTACTACTTAACATGCCATATTTTATTTGAAATGAGAATACTGGAATTGTTTTACAGAGACTTGTTATGGAACACCTGTGTGGGGTCCTATAGAGCCTATTAGATCATACCTTGCGCACCCCTTCAGTGGTGTGCAGACCTATGTAAGTCTTCTAATGCATGGAAATGAAAGGTGCCATAGTGAGGAAATGAGGTTTTGTGTTAGCTGAGTTGGGTAGCTGGGGGTGAGATTGTGGGATTTCGTCCATTCTATCTCATGGAGTAGCTATTTGGTTTTGGTCCTTTGCATTTTGAATTATCTCCTAGAGATTTTTGATACTTTTATAGTTGTTTTGTTTTTTCTATTTTATTACAGTTATGGCATATATTTATTATACTTTTGTTATTCCTTCCTACTCTATGTATATATATTCTATGTGTTTATTCAAGTTGGGAAAAAGCATTCCCTTTGGTCTGTTGTTTGATGCTTGGGTGCTTGTTTCCAGCCTGTGGGGATCAGGAACGCCCTTCAAAAATGTGACAAAATGGTTTGGGTGCCATGTTTGGGGGTAACTTGGGTCAGTTCATTATAAAGTGGTATCAAAGGTGGTATGTCCCCAAGATTCCTTATCTTGGGATGTCTATTATACTGGAGATAAGATTTTTAGGACTTGAGAGGTATGTTGTGATGATTGTTTGACCAACTCTTGACATGATGAGACTCAAGTTGCCATGGGATGTTGGTATATGTGTCTATAGTGTTGGATTTTGTTTTAAATATCATTTTCTTATTATGGGTTTTCTGGTTTAAACTGAGATTTACTCTATTGTCTGGTCATTCCTTCTATTTCAGTGTGTAACTATTTGCCACTAAGGCATCTTCCATGAGTTCCTCATGAAGGTGCAACTGATGCTCTATAAGGGAATCTACCGGTGGATCAGAATCTCATTAATACTATCATATGGGCATTTTATGCTATTGATCAAGATGTACCACAAGTTCAGAACACAATTATTGAGGTACACCCTAAAGTTGGAGGAGAGAGAGATCAGTCATGGGGATTCTTTTGTGAGAAGACACCATCCTTTAAAGGAATGAATGAACCTCAATAAGTGGAGGAAAAATGGATATGATCGATCAAATAATCAACTTTCTAGAGACACCTAAGAATTTCAAGGTAAAATGTGCAGTGTTTAGACTTTAGGGTTCCATTAAGCGATGGTGGGATTCCATAGTCCAGTCAAACAGACATGTGGGCTTGGATTGGAAGGGTTTCAAAACCCTACTCTCCTATCATTTTTTTCTAGATTCCATGAAGTTGGAAAAGTCTTTGTATTTCATATCTTTTTAGTAGGGATAGCATTCAGTGTTGGTGTACACTAATCAGTTTGTTAAGCTTGTCCATTTTTCTATGGACGTTGTGAAGAATGAAAAGTTGAAGGCTCAGAAGTACCTAAAGGGTTTGCAACCAGATGTCATATAATAGGTTTTTATATTAAAAATTTATACCTATGTGGATACTGTAGATATATCTATGATGTAAGATATGAATATGGAAGTCAATGTTGTCTTTTCCACCCCTTCTCTTCCATCTATTGGCAGTTTTAGTGGTGCACATGGGAATAAGAGGAACTGCCAAGATCATCACAAAAGTGGTGGAGGTGGGTCTCAGCAATGATACTCCTCTACACCATCTACTAAATATAGAAATGTGCCTCTAAATTTTTATCAGTGTGGCAAGGTCAGACACACAATATATTCTTGTCCTATGCCTTCGAAGATGTGCAAAAACTATGGATGCGTTGGTTACTTACAATTCTTCTGTCAGGATATGACTATGCCTCATTATGATCAGGGTTCATTGGCTTTAAAGTCTACCGTAGGGAATTTAGATGCTTTAATGACAAAAGGGATCTAGCCACAGGCCTCAGGAGTGAAGCAATTTCATGTAGTATATAAATTTCTAGTAGAGGTCGATGCAAGTCTAGAAATAGTGATAAGTACTATCCTTATTAAATCTTCTATATCAATTTATTTATTTTATACTGGTGCCTCCCACTCATTTATATCTACACTTTTGGTCAATATTCTTAAACTTCTAATGGAAATTATTTCCTCTATAATGGAGTTAGTGACACCTCTTGGTAATAGGAAAGAGTAGGGGTTTCAGTGTCTTTCTTGTTCGTTAATGATAGTTGATACGAATTTGGCCTAGGATTTTCTCATTCTTGATTTAGATCTATTTGATATCACAATCAGTATGGATTGTCTAGTCACTCATCAAGATGAGGTTGATTTTTATCATTGGTGTGTCTCATTTCTTGCTTCCAATGGGAGCTCTCATGTGTTTCAGGGGGAGTGGGACCTAAGGTCTGGTTATACAGGAACTTCCCACTATGATCTCAGAAGTTTTTTGTAAGTTGTTATTATTGATCCCAGTGATATTTCTTCCATTGTTTATCTTCCTATTTTTGTTCATAAATTTTATGATTTTTCCCCAGAAAACTTCTCTGGTCTTCATCTAGAGAGATGGGTGGAGTTTATGATTTACCTGGTTCCAGGTATACAACCGATATTGATACTTTCTTATCATATTGAACTAGTGGAGCTAAAAGAGCTCAAGATTTAGTTGGATGACCTGTTGGAAAAATGTTTTGTTCGCCATAGTGTTTCTCCTTGGGCTTACCATGTTCTCTTTTTAAAGAAGGCGGATAGTTCACTTTGATTGTGTGTGGAATATCAGAAATTGAACCATGTAATATTTAAGGACAAATATATTTTTCCTCATGTGGATGATTTATTTGATCAGTTAAAGGGGTAAAAGTGGTTTTCAAAGATTGATCTTCAGTCAGGTTATCATCAGTTCAGATTTTGGGAGTCTGATATACCAAAGATAGATTTCAGGAGTAGGTATGTCTATTATAAATATCTTGTAATTCCTTTTGGTATAACTAATTCTCCTACAGTTTTTATGGATTTGATGAATCGGATATTCCATAAATATCTTGACACTTTTTTGGTAGTGTCTGTGGATGATATTCTTGTTTATTCAAAATCTGAATGTAAGCATGATCACCATCTGAGTTCAGTTCTATAAATTATGAGAAATTACCATTTGTATAAAAATCTTTCAAAATGTAGTTTATTGATTCAAGAAGTAAAGTTCTTAGGGAACAATATTTCTGAACATAGATTATCATTTGAACCTAAGAAGGTGGAGGATTTTTGGTCCTAGAAGGATCCACAGATTGTATTTGAGATACAGAGCTTCCTTGGTCTTGTTGGATACTATTTATAGTTCATTAATGATTTCTCTAAGTTAGTGTCACCTTTGACTGCTCTTACTAAAAAAGTGTTGAAATTCACATGGGATGAAAAATTTCAGTATTCTTTTGATGAACTGAAACTAATTCTAACATCGTCTTCTATTCTAATCTCACCTGAGCTCGGTAAGGGGTATGTGGTGTTTTTTATGCTTTTGGTTCTAGTTTTGGATGTGTTCTTATTCAGGAAGACCATGTGGTAGCTTATGGCCTTCGCCATCTTCGACCACATTAAATTAATTACCACACTCATTATTTAGAGCTTGTTTCATTTATGCATGAACTTAAATGTTTGTGGCACTATTTTTTTAGGGAGTGGTTCATTTTCTTTTTTTATTATAAGAGATTTAGTTATATATTTTCTCATAAATACTTCAATCTTAAACAGAAAAGATGGTTATAATACCTTCATACATTTGAATTTAATATCACCTACACCTTGGTAAAGGGGAATTTAATTGTGGATGCTCTTAGTAGAAAATTACCACCACATGCTATTTTGGAATCGAAAGGAGGAGTGTAACCTTATGGGGATTTTCACTCAGTTTCACCTGGATGCTCAGGAGGATGTTTTGGGTATGGTTCTAACCGGTGTTCAGTTATCATCATCTCTCCTCGGGTCTACTTTGCACAGTCAATAGAAAGATGATGGGTTTAGTAAAATTTGAGAAAGTCTTTATGGTGAGGAGACTATTTTTGGTTGGTCTCTCTCTTCATATGGTATGCTTCACTTTGGGAAGTGGGTTTTCATCCCAATATCTTTGAGAATTTTAGTCTTGTTTAATTTTCACAGCTCTTCATGGGTCATTCATACAGAAACTACGAAGATGTATTATGACATGAGATGATGATTCTGGTGGTCGGGTATGGAGCGTGACATTTCAAATTATGTGTCCCATTGTTACACATACCAATAGATAAAGGTAGAGCACTTGAAACCCTCTAGTTTTCTTCATCCTCTTCTATTGTTAGTCTGGAAATGGGATGAGGTATCCATAGATATTGTTGTTGGATTACCATGGACTACCTGAGGAAGAAATTCTATATAGGTAATTGTTAATCAGTTGATGAAGTATTCTAATTTCATTCTGATCAAGTATACCACTAAGGTTGATGATCTGGGTAAGCTATATGTGCAAGAGATTATGAGGTTACATTGGAGTCCTTCTGTCATTGTTTATAATAGGGATCCTAGGTTTACCTCAAGGTTCTTGAGGAGTCTCTAAGAGGCAATGAGAACTTAGGTCAAGTTATGCCATCCACAGACGGACAGTCATATAGAGCGAGTGATTTAGATCCTATAGGATATGCTTTGTGCCTGTGTCTTAGATTTCAGTGGATCATGGGATAGTTATCTGGGACTAGTTGAGTTTGTTTACAAAAACTATCAATCATCGATCAGAATGGATCCCTTTGAGGAATTTTATGGTCACACATGAAGATCACCTCTCTATTGGGATGAGGTGGGAGAAGTATCTTTAGTTGGACCAAGTTTGGTTCAGGAGATTTCAGTGAAGATTTAAGATCTACATCGACATCTGGTTACAGCCCAAAGTCAAAAGAAATTGTATGCAGATTGGCATCATCATCCTTTGGAGTTTTCCATTAGTGATTGGGTTTTCTTGAAAATTTCACCTCATTTGTGTTACCTTCATCTTAGAAAATATGGAAATTTGACTCTAAGATATGTTTGACCATTTGAGGTCATTGAGAATCTCAAGAAGGTTTCATATCAGTTAGTATTTTCAGTTTAGTAGGAAGGTATTCATGATGTTTTCTACATATCTCAACTTAGGAAGTACCATCCCGATCCCACTCATGTTTTGAGCTGGGAAGAAATTAAGTTAGAGATATATCTTTCTATTTTGTATAAACTAGTTGAGATCATTGACTCTCAAATGAAAGTCTTGCATGGGAAGTCGATTCCATTGCTCATAGTTTTATGGAAAAAAGGATCAGATTCGCATGAGAATTGGGAATGTGAGTCATTGATGAGGTAGAAATGGCCTCGTATTTTTATAGGGGTTACATCTTCCACATTAATTCCTGAGGATGGAAAGTCTTTATGGTTAGGAGTTTGTAACATCACATTACCTTTATCGGGTATGTTTCTCCCTCTCTCTGAGTTCCATTTTTAGTGTGGAATTTTAGATGTTGGTTTCAAGATTTTCTACAGGGTGCAGGATATTTACACACCATGTAATTAGGTTACATGACATGTAATGGTTTTTGGGTGCATGTCATGAGAAGGATTCACACTATGAAAGGTTACACGATGTGATGATCTTTTACACATCATAATCTAATTAAAGATCATATTTTTAATCTGAGGCGATAGGTTTTTCATCATATTTGGACATCAAGGATTTCATGATATGTAATGGTATTACACATCATGTAATTTTACAATAAGGTATTTTTAGGGAATCATACGGATTTGAGTGCTCATTTTGGATTCTAGTTTTCCTTTTATCTTGACTGAGGGTTCCTCTCTAATGATTTTTTGAGACTCTGTTCATTCCTGATCAATTTGTTTGATACTCGATCTTCATTACAGTTATGGTGCATATACCCAAGGGAGAAACCTTTCTACTTCCCCATTTCCATTGATAATGGTATCACCCTTGTATTGTGTTATTGGATTTATTGATCTAAAATGGGGTTTCTTCTTGTCTTCTTTCCAGATCCATTTTGTGATCTCATTATATAGGTTATTCTTTTGTTGGTTGTGGTATAATGGGAGTTTGTTATTGAGGTATGTTGTGTTTTTTATTCTCTTACAACCCTCTTTCTCAATTGGATCAATTATGAGATGTGTGGACTAGGTTCTTGGGCCTTCGTTGATGTCATTGAGTTTTCATTGTGGGTGGATCCCATTGTGGACATGTGCAACCTGATTTTCAAGGTATGTGGTTTTGTATCTTGCATATGTTGATGAAAATTATTATTCTTGTTTTATAAACTGATTTATAAAAGGAATTGGAATGATTGTTTTGTGTGTGTTGAGAAGATTTTTTATTGAAATATGGTTTTTCCCTAGTTGTTGATAAATATAAAGAAAAGGGGTATTTTCAAAGAATTGAAATGGATTTGTGAAATGGTTTTGAAATGGTTTTTAAAATATTGGAATGAATTGTGAAAACGAGCACATGGGTTACCTTGGGTACTTAGGTTAAAGGTTTATCTTGAGTCCATCATTGATTTTTTGTAATTATCATGAGGTTTTGTCATGGGGATTTCCTCTATTTCCTAGGCTTGTTGTTCTAGGAGACTGATATTGACATTGTTTGGGGGTACTCATGGGGTATTACTCTACTTCCTAGGTTTGTGTTATAGGAACCGGATTATTCACTTGATTGATTGTGGTATGAGTAGTCTTCTAGTATGGCCTATAGTGATCCTTAG
This sequence comes from Viscum album, assembly GCA_963277665.1. Taxonomy (NCBI): domain Eukaryota; kingdom Viridiplantae; phylum Streptophyta; class Magnoliopsida; order Santalales; family Viscaceae; genus Viscum; species Viscum album. The sequence continues at coordinate 1,424,348,268 of OY728143.1, forward strand.
TGTTGATACATGTGCTTCTATTTTATTTTGTAGGGATTTGTTGTTTTAACCTTGATATGCATGTTTATGCTTGTGAAAGATGATGTGGAAAATATGCTTTAAAATTAATATACCTGCTTTTTTTATAACTATATAAAATGGAAATGTTTACCATGTTTTCTATAAAATTTCTTTACTACTTATCATGCCATGTTTTATTTTAAACGAGTATACATGAATTTTTATATAGAGACTTATTATAAAACACATGGGTGAGATCCTATTGAGCCTGTTAGATCACACCTAGTGTACCCCTTTAGTGATGTACAGACCTATGTATGTCTTCCAATGTAGGTAAAGACAAGGCATCTTAGTGAGGTGGTGAGGTTTCATGTTAGATGAGTTAGGTGGCTAGTAGTGAGATGGTGGGATTTTTTCCACGCTATCATAGAGAGTAGCTATTTGGTTTTGGTCCTTTGCAGTTGGACTTGTCTCTTGGATATTTTGGATACTTTTATAGTTGTTTTTTTCTATTTTTTTCTTATAGTTATGTCATATATTTATTATACTTTCATTGTTTCTTTATACTCTGTGTATATATATGTCATGTGTTTGTTCAGGTTGAGAAAAATTGTTTCCTTTGGTTTGTTGTTTGATGATCGGGTTCTTGTCACCAGCCCATGGGGATTGGGAACACCCTTTGGGTATGCTATGGAATGGGTTGGGATCTAGGTTTGAGGGTAACTTGGGTCAGTTCATTACAAAACATGATTTTAAAGGGCACTAAACCTTTAAAAATAGCTTATTCGGATGTTCAGGGAAAACTACACATTAAATTAGTGTTATGACTACTTACACACATCAAAAATAATACAAATATGGTTTCTTTTTGATTTCACATCATTCTAAGGTTTTTTCTCTGGTTTTGACCATCACATGCATGTTTTAGTCATTTAAAATACTAAAAGAGTATTTTTGGTCCTCCCAATAAAACAATATGTCTGATTGATGTACCTTCCACTCCAAAATTTCAAAAATTCCTATACAGTTTTCTTTATCTGGTTTCATAGCATTCGATGGTCATTCAGTTGGTTTTGACCACCTAATGTATGTTTTTAAAGGGTATTAAACCTTTAAAACCTCCTTATTCAGTAGTTCCAAGAAGAATGCACATTCAATTGATGTATTGTCTTCTCGTACAAATCAAAAATAATAAAAATGTGGTTTCCTTGTGATTTCACATCATTATGTGGTTGTTTGATATGGATCTGACCGTTAAACACATATTTTGGTGTTTAAAGCCAATAAAAGTGTTTTTTTAGTCATCTTGGGAAAATAGAATATCATATTTACATTCCATATAATCCATCATTTAAAATATAATTATATATTTTTTATCATTTGATTTAATTGTATTTAGAGGTTGTTTGTTTGGTTTCAACCGTGTGATGTGTATTTTTAAAGGGCGTCAATCCTTTCAAAACTGCTTATTCGGTCATTCTAGGAATACCACATGTCTAATTGAAATTTTTTCTACTCATACAAATCAGAAATTATACACATATGGTTTTTATATGATTTCATGTCATTTTGAGGTCGTTTTTATGGATCTAAACATTAAACACACGTTTTGGTGTTTTAAAATAATAAAAGTGTGTTTCTAGTCATCCTGGGAAAACTAAAACATAGATTTTTATTATTTCTACTCTACCATTAATATTAACATTATTTTCATCTGATTTCATAGCATTCATATGTCATTCATATTACTTTTACCCCCTAACACATGTTTTTAAAGGGCGTCAAACCTTTAAAAACTACTTATTTTGTCATTTCAGGAAGACCACTTGTTTGATTGACATGTTTACTCTTACACATAAAAAATAATAAAAATATGGGTTTCCTATTATTTCACATAATTTTGAGGTCATTTTCTATAAATGAAACCATTAAATACACATTTTGGTGCTCTAAAACAATAAAAGGGTGTTTCTGGTCATCTCAAAAAAACATAACCTTTGATTGATGTTATTTTTAGTCCACTATTTTAAAAATCACTATATGGGTTTTTATGATGATTTTATAGAATTCAGAGATCATTTTGTTGGTTTTGACCCATGAGGCATGTTTTTAAAGGGTGTCAAACCTTTAAAAACTGCTTATTCGATCATTTAGAGTATACCGCACATCTGATTGATGTGCCTTTACTCATACACATCAAAAATAATAAAATAAAGTTTTCCTATAATTTCATTTCATTTTGAGGTCATTTCATATGGTTTTGGATGTTAAACACATGTTTTCGTGTTTTAAAATAATAAAAGTGTGTTTCTGGTTGTCTTAGGAAAACAGAACCTCATATTGATTTTTTGTCTACCCCACCATTTCAAAAATCATTGTATGGTTATATTACTCTAATTTCATGACATTCAAAGGTTGTTCAAGTTGTTTTGACCATATGGAATAAGTTTTTAAAGGGCGTCAAACCTTTAAAAAATACTTATTTAGTCGTTTTGGGCAGACCGCATATCCAATATATGTTTTTTCGACTCATAGATGTAAAAAATAATATAAATATGAATTTTTTATGATTTCACATCATTTTGAGGTTGTTTTCTATGGATCTATCCATTAAACATTCATTTTAGTGTTTTAAAATAATAAAAGTGTATTTTTGGTCATCTTAAGAAAATAGAACCTTGGATTGATTTTTTTCAATCCTCTATTTCAAAAATAAATTTATTTTTATTTTTTGATGATTTCATGGCATTTGGAGGTTATTCAGTTGGTTTTGGACCCAAGATGCACATTTTTAAAGGGTTTCAGACCTTTAAAAACTACTTATTCAGTTGTTTTGGGTAGACTGCAAATATGATTGATGTTTTGTCTACTTGAAAACATCAAAAATAATAAAAATATGGTTTTCTTATGATTTCATATCATTATGAGGTTTTTTTCTATAGATCTAACCATTAAATGAATGTTTTAGTGTTTTAAAACAATAAAAGTTAGTTTCTGGTCATCTCAAGGAAACAGAACCCCATATTGATGTTATGTATGCTTTAATATTTCAAAAATCGTTGTATAGTTGTTTTCATCTGATTTCCTAGGATTTGGAGGTTGTTCAGGTGGTTTTAAACCCCTGACACATGTTTTTAAAGGGGCTCAAACCTTTAAAAATAGATTATTTGGTCATTTTAGGAAGAACACACTTCTAATTGACATTTAATCTACTCACTAACATCATAGATAATAAAAATATGGTTTTCCTATGATTTCACATCATTCTATGATTTTTTAACATGTATTTGACCATTAAACGCATGTTTTTGTGTTTTAAAACAATGAAAGTGCATTTATGGTCATCTTGGACAAATGAAAACTCAAATTGACATTATATCTACTCTATAATTTTACAATTCACTATATTTTGTTTTATTTCATGGCATTTAGAGGTCTTTCAGTTAGTTTTAACCCCCTAACGCATGTTTTTAAAGGATGCAAAACCTTTAAAAACTATTTATTCAGTCATTTCGGGAAGACCGCATATTTGATTGTTGTTTCATCTACTCATACACATAATAAATAATATAAATATGGTTTTCCAAAGATTTACCATAATTTTGAGGTTTTTTTATGAATTTGACAATTAAATTCATGTTTTAGTGTTTCAAAATATTAAAAGTGTTTTTTTGGTCATCCTGAGAAAAAGGAACCTCAAATCGAGATTCTTTATACTCCACCATTTCAAAAATCACTAAATAGTTTTTATTTTTTGATTTCACAACATTTGGAGGTTGTTCAGTTGGTTTTGACCCCCCTAGAGTATGTTTTTAAATGGCCTTAAAACTTAAAAAACTACTTATTCAGCCATTCCAGGTAGACCACATGTCTAATTGTAATTTTTTCTAATTTCACACATAAAAAGTATTAAAAAGGTTTTTTTTCCTTTTATTTCATGTCACTTTGTGCTTATTTCTATGGATTTTACCATTAAATGCACATTTTGGTGTTTTAAGATAATAAAAGTGTGTTTCTAGTCATCCAGAACAAATAAAAACTCATATTAACATTCCATCAACTCCACTATTTCAAAAAACATTTTATGGTTGTTTTCATTTGATTTTATGGAATTCACAGGTCATTCAGTTATTTTTTACTCCTTGAAACATGTTTTTAAAGGGCATAAAACCTTTAAAACTCACTTATTTGGTTGTTCTAAGAAGATTGTAGGTTGAATTGTAATTATCTATACTTGTATAAGTTTAAAATAATACAAATATGGTAATTCTATGTTTTCACATAATTATGAATCTGTTTTCTATGGTTTTGACTATTAAATGCATGTTTTGGTGTTTTAAAATAATAAAATTATGTTTATGGTCATCACATGTAAACAAAAACCCAGATTGATGTTCCTTCTACTCCACCATTTTAGAAATCATTGTGTGATTTTTTTCGTCAGATTTCATGGAATTCAGAGGTTTTTTGGTTGGTTTTGACCTCCAAAAACACATATGTAAAGGGAATCAAACCTTTAAAAACTACTTATTCAGTCTTTTGGGTAGACTTCATGTTTAAATGATGTTAGATTTCCTATGATTTTACATCATTATAAGGCCATTTTCTTGGGATCTGGTCATTAAATTCATGTTTTGGTGTTTTAAAAAAATAAAAATGTGTTTCCAGTCATCCCAAGAAAATAGAGCCCTGTATTGACATTTTGTCAACTCAAAAATTTCACAAATTACTATACAGTTTTTGTCTTATGATTTCGTGACATTTAGAGGTTGTTTGGTTAGTTTTCACCCCCTGACACATGTTTTTAAATGCTGTCAAACCTTTGAAAAATATATATTTAGTTTTTATAATAATACCGCATGTATGATTGATGTTCCATCTAATTTTACATATTAAAAATAATATAAAAATGGTTTTCCTATGATTTCACATCATTCTGAGGTCATTTGTTATAGATGTATCCATTAAATGCATGTTTTGGTATTTTAAAATAATAAAATAATGTTTTTGGTCATCCTAGGAAAACAAAACCTCAGATTGATGTTTTGTCTACTCCACTATTTTGAAAATCAATCTACATTTGTGGTTATATGATTTCATCATATTCAAAGTTCATCTGGTTGGTTATGACCCCATGACGCACATTTTTAAAGGGATTAAAACCTTTTAAAACTTATTTTTCAATCATTTTGGACAAACCACATGTCCAAATGACATTTCATCTACTCATACATATCAAAAATAAATTCAAAGATAGTTTTATTATGATTTCACATCATTATGAGGTCATTTTCTGTGGATCTAAATGTTAAATATACATTTTGTTGTTTGAAAATAATAAAAGTGTGTTTTTGGTCATCCTTGGAAAATGAAACCTTAGATTGATGTTTTATCAGCTCAACCATTTCAAAAATAATTATATGGTTGTATCATAATTATTTCACAACATTTTTAGGTCTTCCTATTTATTTTGACCCCTTGGCATTCATTTTTAAAAACTGCTTATTCGGTCATTCAGGGAAGATTGAATGTTTTATTGAAATATTGTTTGCTCGTATATGTGGAATATGCATTCATATATTTCTTTATTTTAAATAAAATTTAATTTTCTTACAAATTTTTGTTTAAATTTCTTATTTTTAATATTTTTTCTTTTTTATTAATTTGGAATTCAATGTTTTCCTTACCCTATAGGTGGATCCTATGTAAAGATATCCTACCCTTTGTGTAAGGTTAATCTCTAATTACATAAGGGTAACTTACCTCTTGAATAAAGGTATCCTAGTATACGTAAGGGTAATACCTAGCTATGTAAGTGTAAACCCCTGGACATGTAAGGGTGCTCCCTAACTCACGTAAGTGTTATACCTCGTTACATAAGTGTAGGCCCCTAACTATGTTTGGGTACTCCGATCTGCATAAGGGTAACCCCTTGAGTCATGTAAGGGTACTCCTGTTACGTAGGGGTATATTACATGATATGTAAGGGTACTAATTACATGCATAAGGGTAATCACCTATCCATATAATGTTCATTTCTAGCTTTCATAGTAGTTAACCCTCTCACATAAGGGTAATCCCTACTTATGGGAGGGTAATACCACGTTGTGTAATGGAAATTCTTTAGTCATGTAAGGGTACTACCTATTTCACATAAAAGTAAACTAGCTAGTGTAAGGGTACTCATTTTCATGTAAGGGTCTTCACCAGGATCATGTAAAGGCCACACCCATCTCACATAAAGGTCATACATAGCTCGTGTAAAGGTAGTACCATATAAGGGTAAAATCCACATAAGGGTTTGTTGATTTGTTATAACAACTGAATAGCTTCTCACTTATGGGTCATCTATATGGCCCGCATCCCACATTAACCATATGAATCACCATAACCTCACCATTATGATTGTACCTTGAGGATCATCATCATAAATAATTCGAATTTCAATGTGCTATGAGGTATTTTTATAATTCTTCCTGAAAAAAAATATTGATAGCAAGGAGGATTTTATGCTTGAATTCCCTAAAGTCCGTTGAATCCAATCACCTTCATTATTGGCCAAACCTAGTCTAGGATTTTGGTGGAGAGTGGTGGAGATATTCATCCTTTTTCATGGGATTCCCACACATGAAAAAAGACACTGGTAGCTCAAGTGTTATTCAAGATTCTTCCAGGTTCTAATATTATAACTCGACATCATAAGAAGTTAATTCTATATTTTTTATTTTCATTTCTTGTTTCCATATATGGTGTTGTATCCTTCTACACATCAATCTAGCGTGAGCCCATGTATAAAGATCCTCATATAGTGTCTCTATTTATTTCTACTTTTGTTTTCTTGTAATATGGTTTTTGTTTCTTTATTAGTAATAAAAAAAATTTGCGGTGTTCTCCTCATACACGTAGGTCTGTAGTGGACCAAAGCACGTTATATCTATACATTCTTTTATTTTCTTTCATCGCATTTATCTTAAATAAACTTCTCCCCTTCTGTTTAATTGTTAATTCAATTTTATACATCAAACAATGAATCCAAAACTAAGATTATTGGATCTTTGATATTTTATAGGGACTACCTTATCAAACTAGCCTTTAACAATTAATATCAGAGCCATATAATCTATAATAATGGGATCAACTAAATTTTATATGGATAATTTCGACAAGGATAATGATTTCAGTCTATGTAGGACATATATTAATGCACTACTAAAAAATAATGAGCTCTTTTATTATTTTTTTGTTCTTAAAAATAAATTTTTTACCCTATCTTCTAATGGATAGTTTTCATCTATGGAAATAAATTTCCCTGCTAATGTGCTTAGGAAGGCCCAAAGTTTAATGCTCTTTTCTTTTAGTGATAAGGTCCTTCGTGAGATATCTTATGAGTCCACTGCTACCCAAATCTGGTCCAAACATGAAACTTTATATATGAAAATGATCTTAGTAGGCTATATACATAAGAATATGTAGTAGTATAGTTTTTATATACAGCCTGGAACTACAGTTATGACTCACATTGATAAATTTAATAATTTTTTTATTAATTTGTCTAATATATAAGTTAATATAGATTATGATGACTTGTATATCATATTATTTACCTCACTATATGACTCTTATAATTCCTTTAAATCATAAATTATGAATGATAGGGATTCTTTAATCCTTGAAGAATTTAAGACTACCTTATTGTCTCAAGAAACTCAAAATAAAAATCCTAGTTTAGTTAAATAGGAATCTAATGGGTTAAACATTAGAGGTAGGCCAAAGAAAATATTAAAAGGAATAGATAAGGGAAAGTCCAAAATCTGGTTAGGGTCTAAAGGTAGGCAAATAAAATGATTTCACTATGAATATCCTAGTCACATTAGAAGAAATTGTTCCCAAAAGAAAAATTCTAATAATAATACCAAAAAATCGACCATTCTTTATGGGTTAAATAATATTTTGATATTGTTGATATTATAAATGTTTGTACTAATTCTTAGAGTGTTTAATGGGTCCTAGATTCATTATTCTATTTAATATGTGTCCCAAATGTGAGTAATTCACTAATCTAAAAGATATTGAGAGTGGTGAGGTTTTCATAATAAATAACAAAATTTGTTGAATCTTGGGTAGAGGGAATGTTTCTCTAGAGTTACATGATGGGTTGGTCAAATCCTTAGTGGAATTAGGTGGGTTCCCAAATTGAAGAGGAATATTATTTATTGAGGTGTCTTGGACCAAAATGGGTATTATTTTAGGTTTGATTCATGGATTCTTAGGAGCTGTAAGGGTTTAATCGCTATTATGATAGGAACCCTCACCAATGGTATTTATGTCTTAGATTGTAGGACTCATGTGATTAAATTAAATGCATCTTTTTCCCAGATATAATATTATGTTATGGCATAGTTGGTAAGGACATATTAGTTCAAAAGGGATGAATGAACAAATAAAACAAGAAATTTTAGACGTTATAACCCTAGAAAATATTCCCTTTTGTGAATATTGTGTTCTTTGTAAATCTAAATGTTTTATTTTTAAGAGATCCATATATAGATCTAAAACCCCTTTAGAATAGGTGCATTCTAATTTGTGGGGTCCCTCTAGGACTACTTCCCATAGTGGGGTCACTACTATATTACCTTTATAGATTACTATTCATGAAATTTTTGGATTTACATTCTCACTCACAAATATGAAACTTTTAAAACCTATAAAATTTTAAAATATAGTGTTGAAACTAAATCTAGAAATAAACTCAAAACCCTTATAATAGAAAATGTTTTAGAATATTTTCAAATTATTTAATATAATTTTGTAGTTTTAAAGGTATTATAAGACACAAAACTACTGTGGATACCCCCAAAAAAGAATTACCTACCCAGGGGATGAATAAGACTATTTTAGAAAGAGTGAGAAGAATTCTCTTGTATTCTTGTCTTCCCAAGTCCTTTTGGGAAGAAGATACCACTACTGTTGTTTATCTAAATAATATATGTCCCTCTAGTTCCATTGAATTCAAAACCCTTGAAGATATTTGGATTGGATCACCCCCTAGTTTAGGACATCTTAGAGTTTTTTATTATAATACATATGCTCACAATAGGGCTGGTAAAATTGATCCATGGGCTGTGAAATGTATCATTGTCAAATACTCACATGTTGTTAAAGGGTATAGGATTTGGGTTGATAATCTTGGTTTTTAGAACTGTATAATTAGTTGTGATGTAATTATCCATGAGGCCTCTACTATTAAATATAAGGCCTCTAATCCTATCCAGTATAGAAAAAATGAGCCTTTATGTTTTGAGGTTAATTTAGATAAAAAAATATAGGTTAAACCCAAGGCTAACTCCAATTTTCTACCCCAACTATATTACATTGAAACAAATATTAATAGTGATTCTAAATTTGATCCTAAGGTTGAGTGAGATGGTGATTTTATATATTATCAGTTGAATCATGATAGAATCGGAAGAACGATAAGGCCTCAAGCCCAGTTTATTGAGGATGATGTTTCTTCTTTTTCCTTTAATATAGTATTTTATCTTAGTGGTGATAAACCCCAAACCTTTAAACAATATCTTAAATATGGTGAATCTGGGTAGTGGGTTGTTTCCATGACAGATGAGATAAAATTTATTCTTAGAATCCAAACCTGGATAATTGTAAACAAACTCAAAAAGGAGAAAATTATAGATTGTTAATGGATTGTTAATAAGAAATAACACGACACTGGAAAAAATAAATTTTAATATAAATCTAGACTTTTTGTAAAGGGATTCCTCCAATGTAAAGGAAATAATTATAGTGATATTTTTTCACTTGTTGTTAAGAATTCCTCCATCAAATCTTTATTAGCCTTTGCTTCCTAAAATTACTTTCATATTGAGAAAATGGATGTTAAAATTTCCCTTTTAATGGTAAGTTGAATGAAATGATTTATATGAAACCCCTTGATGGATTCTCAAAATATTTTAAAATCAATCGAGTGTGTCTTTTAAGAAAATCCTTGTATGGACTTAATTAATCATCTAGATAATGGTATAAGGAGTTTGATTCTTTTATTCTGAAAAATTATTTTATCATAATTAAATATGATGCTTCTATTTACTTTAAAAATTTTAAGCATTTTTTTTTATTTAATCCTATATGTTGATGATATTATTTTGATTTTTAAATACATTAGGGTGATAAATAAAATAAAAAAACCATAAAACTTTTGAAATGAAATATTTAGTTCAATCTAAGAAAAATCTTGTTATGGAAATCACTATGGACAAAAATTATAGGTTTTGGTATTTTTCCTAGGTTACTTATATCAAGAAGTTACTAAAATTGTATTTTTTATATAACTTGAAACCTGTTAGTGTTCCTTTAGGATAATACTTCATGTTTTCCATGTTCTAATCCCCTAGTAGTAATTTTGACATTGAATTTATGAGTAAAATACATTATGTTAATTTAGTTGGTATCCTAATGTATTCCATGATATACTCACAACTAGATATATCCTTTTTTGTTTATACCTTAATCAGTTTTATGGTAAGTCTTAAAAAGTACCGTTGGAATTAATTAAAGTTTTTATTTAGGTATGCATTGATTTCCTCTGATTTGTGTATTTGTTTTGGAAAAAAATTTTCATATAGTCAATAAGTTTTTGGTTTTGTTGATTCTGAATATGCTGCAAATATAGATGCTAGAAAGTCTATTACTAGTTATGTATTATTGTCTTGTGGTGGTCCTATTTCATGTAAATTAAATATGAAATCCATTATTTCCCTTTCCGCTACTAAGTCTGAGTACAAATCATTAACTAAAGCAATAAAATAAGCAATTTGGATTAAAGGCTTAATTAATGAACTGCCTTTATCTTCTAGTAATATAGAAGTTTTTTTGATATTCAGTCTACTTTACATCATTCTAAAAAACATTTTTTTCATGTAATATCAAAATGAAGGTTACGGATGTAGCGTAAGTGCCTTCTTGGGTGAATAACCATAAAGGTTATTGTCAGAATTTATGGATCGTTCCAAAATTGTTCAAGATGTAAACATTATGACCAACAAAATGTTTTCCATTGAATATTAACTTAGGAATCCCAGAACCTATGGAAAATATTTTTAACACCCCGATTTTTAATGAAATTTTTTTTGAATAAATTATTTTTCATTGATTTATTATGTTTCACTAAGTCAAAAATTCCATACATGCAGAACTGAATTGGCTTGCACTACACGCAACACTGACTTGGCATGCATTACATGCAACACTGAGTTTCTAAAAAACATCATTTTATTTTTATAATTTTTTTAAAAAATATAATTATAAACTATAATTTAAACTTATTAATATTAATATTAATAAATACTTTTCAAATATTATTTATAATGGTAATCATAATGAAAAAATATAATTTTTTGTAAAATCTTTATTGGTTTAAAAATACTATTTTCTCAAATGAACTCCTTTTCATGTCCCTCTATGAAAAAACAATAAAATTAATTTTAGACACAATTATAAAGTGAATTTGATAAAATAAACTTCATTTTTGAATTTATAATATAGAAATTATCTTAGGGTGAACTTTTGGGATTTTTCTAAGAAACTTCATCTTTTGGATGAATAGTGAAAAATACTGAATTTTAATTCAAAACTGCTTTTTCATCTAATTTATTTATAAAGTTAAATTTTATTTTAGTTTGGTTTTAAAGTATTATTATATAAAATATAAATAAATTAATACAATTTAGGTCATTGGAACTAATTTAGGTCATTGGAAACAATTTCACATTGAAATTGGATATAAAATCTTAACAGACTTTTAATTATTTTTACTTTAAAACCTGCAATATCGTCCCGTCTTTGGGATTAATTTTAAATTAATTTATTCTTCTTATGTAGTTTTAATTTGGAAAAATTGATTCCATATTTTTAATCATCATAATTTATAATTTCTAATAAGGTAAACTTTTTTTTTACAAAAAATATTAGTGAAAGTGATTAAAATTAATTATAGTGATTAGAAGAAAAATTAGCTTAACAAAGAACTAAACTTTAAACTTGAGGCCCAAAAAGATCTATAAATTTGTCCAAAATCCATGGATAGCCATATTTGGACCCTATAATCCATTTTCTTGAATTTTTTCTATAATTTTATCCGCTTACAATAGAAAAAACGTGGGTGGAATTCCCTTTTCCAAAATTTACAAGAGTGTCACTTATCCACTATAAAAAGGCCTCCTCTCCTCTCACTTCCTCAAACCTATCATGCCACTTTTTATTTACCAATATCTAACTAAATAGATCATAAAAATACCTAACCTAATCCTATAATCCTACTCTTGTGCATAAATCCATCCAAGGATGCCCTTTGGTGCAAACCAAAAGGAGTTACCCAAAGAAGCGGTAACATGTTTCCTCAAGATCTTTAGTTTTATTTCTATTATACACCCCCTCAACTCTCTTTATTCAATAATTATAAAAAAGACAGTATCCTCAATATATTTATATGTTTTTATTATAATGTTTTAACTTAAACTTACACACACTTCCATCTAATGGGTAACAAACATACTGTTTATGTGTATGGTGAACTACCGCCTCACGAAACGATGATTGTTCGTTTTTACTTTATCACATTTCATGGTTTATAATTATGTTGGAAATTATATTTACATATGATATATATTATATTTATTATGTATTATTCTTATTCAATTCTTTTATAACACATACTTTTATACTTTTCATCTTGGGTAAATATGATAACATCATTTGTAGATGTGTGGACTATCGTCTCCTCAAAGTGATGTGATTTGTTCAAACTTTACATGGAATGTGTTAAGGATGATTTTAATGAACATATATGATATATATAACATAATAATTCTACTATAATTAAATTTTATACATATATATATATTTCATTTACTTAATTTATTTTAATACGACAACAAAACGGAAACAGTGTTCATGCGTACGTATGGCCTACCATACTCCATGAACGGTGTATTCCATTTCATCTGTATATATTTTATAGATTATTATAAATACTTATATATTTAATATATATGATATTTATATAATTTTTTGCATTTTTTAAGTAATTAAATCATGATCTAATTAAGAATATCAAGAATAATAAGTCAAAACATGTATAAAGAACAAAGCAGATATTACCCCATGTGAAACCTTAACATAGAATTGTTAATAAGTAGGTAATGTAAAATCATAATAGAACCATATATGGTATTAGATATAATAATATGGTTATATGATAGATTTATGATAAAATTATATTTATTATACTAGATTTTTGAATGAGTACGACGAGAGTAAAGACACAAGGTAAAGAAATTTCATCTCGCTTTTTATATATGTGAGATACATACCATGTTAACCACTCTTTTCTTTTGCATGGTGTATATAATGACCATGAATTTATTATATGGATATTATTATTAAATTTATGGGTTTTTACATATCCATTCTATGATCTTTCCTTCATGGGGTTTATGTTTCAAAAGTTACCAAATCGGTAAGATAGTTTTGTCTCAATTTTCCTTCTTTGAGTCACATGTTTTGTTATGCACCTACATTATTTTTTTGAGGTGTATTTGAAATTTTATATAATGAATCTCCTTATTTTCATGATATTTTAAGCTTCATGTGATTTAATTTTCTTAAATGGAGATTATGATCCCAAGTTACCATGTGGTAATAGTTTATTGAAAAAATCTCATCATTTATCGGGATTATTTATGATTATGCTCCCATTAATGAAATATTATAATAAATCTATCAAAAAAACTCACAAGTTTTTTTATCATTTGTTTATTCAAGATATATCCATGTATTAGAACCATTTTTATACTCTTTGGTACTAGATATAATTAAGAAAAAAATAATAAAAATTTTACCTTGTTTGTATTTTTGTTCGAAAATCTATTTTATTTCAAAAATCATGTTTTCAAAAATATTTTCAAATGATATTTGAAGATAATTTTCAAGTAAAAAAATGATTTTAAATTTTTTATGGTTTTAAAAGTTTCCTTTAAGTTTTCAAAGTTATTTTCCAAGAAAAATATTTTCAAAAATGACTTATGTTTTAAAAAGCATTTTTTAATGTATAAATTATTTTTTCCTCAAGAAATGTTTTTAAAATATCTTTAAAAATTATTTCCCATCTAAGATGACATATATTGGTGTTACTCATGAATTTATGGTGAAATGATTCAATGTTTCCATTCATATTCTTTCTCTAAATGGTTTATGTTTTGGTGTCATGATATTTATGAAACTTGTTTCTTTTTCACTGGTTATATGATTTTGAAACCAACTTCTTTTCACAGGTTATGTTTTTGATGAAGTGATTATGAAACCTATATCTTTTTTCTATAGTTTATGATATGATTACATGTTTATGATACCCATTTCATTTCATGGGTTATGATATGATTTTTTATGATTTTGTGGAACATGTATGTATGATTTCATTATGAGATGGGTGAGACCTATATATCCCTCCAATGCATTGGGTAAAGATTTATATCTCATGAGATAGACTAAGATAGTCTTGGGAGTGAACCTGGACTAATAAGATGACAATGGGAGTGAACCATGACTGCCAATATGGTATGGGGAGTGAACTCATACTATTAAGATGCCCATGGGAGTGAACCATGACTACCAAGATGGTATGAGAATTGAACACATACTACTAAGATAGCCTTGGAAGTGATTCCTTTACTACTATAGAAATCATTTTATATGCTTATGTGTTTACCACAATTACATGTATTATTCACATGTTATTCTTTCATGTCTTATGTTCTTTATTTCCTTATGATTCATGTCTTATGAAATGCCAAGATTTATGCCATGAATGTTTGTGATTATATGATATGCAGGTTATGATATTATAATGTTATGATCATGATCTCATACCCCTATGGTCATGTTTATACTTACATGTCTCTTTTGTTTACCCTTATCGGGCATTTGAGAACACCCCTTTTTATGTTTCCTTTCCCCCAGGTTATGAAGATATGTACTATGTTTTATGTATCTAAGAAGGGTTATAGTCAAGAAGAACATTGTGGGATATAGTGTATCCCACTTATTTACCAGTGTTTATGTTTCCATGTTTCCAAAGGCACTAGACTAGTATGGTCTTTGGGTGTCTATTTGTATAATGTTTTAAGTATTCTACAAAAGTTATGTAATGTTAATGTATGAAAAGGGAGATTCGTTACAGTTGGTATCAGAGAAAAGGTTTAGTTAACCTTTAGAATCTAGGATTATAAAACATAATTGAGAACCCTAAGAACATGTTTAAGGATAATTATAAGGATAAGGACAAGTATAGAAAAATGTTTTGGAATTTTGGTAAAGGATAGAGTGAGTAGTTTTCTAGAAATGCATCCCTGTTTAGATACTACAAGTGGATGTGGCTCTATAACAGATATACCTAGGGGTAACAACTCCAACAAGGTGTGTCAGGCCAAACTCGGTGTAACCTAGTACATGACAACATGCCTTACTGTACACCTGGTTTGACACTCCTCAGGGATATGCCTTGGAAATTCACAAACTCTTCATGAACCATAATGAAGGATTTAAATAGGATTTGTCTATGAATGATCAAGGATAAACCTAATGTGTTATAAATTAAAGAAGGTTTCATAATTTAGACATCTTCTAAGTTACTTTTCATGATTATGTGGTTCCCCAATTTGATTATTGTTTCTTAATCTATGTTTTTTTAGTTTTATCCAATGGATAGTACCCAAATGAACCATGTTAATGGTGATTTAAATGGAAAAATAAATGATTTTCCTCATGGGAAACAAAATTCTATGGGATCGGGAATGAGAAATATCATTTATATGCTCACCCAAATCTCTCAAGCTATGAATCATGTTGGGCTTAAAAATGATAAAGGGATGGAATAAAAAAAATTGAGACCTTCATAAGGCAACATCCACTTTCATTCAGTAGTTCTTATGACCCACTTGTTGTTGAAAAATGGATCAGTACTACGGAAAATATATTTTATGTTCTCTAGTGTTTAGATAATGAGAAATTCATTCTGGCTATTTATCAATTAGAAGGCAAAGCATACCAATGTTGTGATCTAATTAATAATTCAAGGCATCATGATAAAATTGAATCCATAGATTGGGATGAGTTCAATAACTTATTTTTCAATAAGTAATTTCCTCAAATTATTTATACCAAGATGAAGAAAGAGTTCCTTGAGTTGAATAAAAAAGTTAGGATGAATCTGTTGGTTCCTATGAGACTAATTTTACAAGACTTGTGAGGTGCGCTTTGAGAAGTATCATCCAACCCAGAATTAAATATGATAGGTTCTTCAATGGATTAAAGACAAGTCTCATAAGGGTGTTTTCTATAAGTGACTTTAGTAGCTATGAAGATATTGTGTTTTGGGTAATCAAGGTTGAAATGGAGGATGGAGTCATATACTAATCTCATGGTTTTGATAAGAAAAAGAAGATGGATTTTAAATAAAAATCTAAAAACCACGAAGAGAAGAAGATGGTATTTCCTTTTTTCTCTAACTATGGAAAGAATCATGGAGTAAATTACCTTAAGGGGCCTAATAAATGTTTTAAGTGTGGAAGGGAATTCCATCGGGCATTTGATTGCCAAAGTGAAAGGAATAAGTTAGCTAATGGTATGAATAGAGAAAAAAAGGAATAGAATGAACCTCCCATGATTCAGTGATACAAGTGTAAGGATAATGGGAATTATGTTAACTAGTGCCCAAACTCAAGGGCTAGTGATGATGATCGATGTCATCAACCTCTTAATCCAAGGCATAAGGGGAAATTTCATGCAATCTCTATTTATGACAAGGGGTACGATAATGACATGGTGAAAGGTGCACTTACAATACACTCTAGAACTTTTAATGTCTTATTTGATTCTAGATCTACCAACTATTTCATATCTAAATAATTTTCTAAGGGTGTTAAGATTACACCAAAATAATTAGATATAGAATAAGTATTTCAAACCCCTAATGGTATGATGATTTCATCCCAAGTCTATAATTCTTATCTGATTGATGTTTGTGGGAATGTCCTTCTTGAAAATCTTTTCATTCTTCCTTTGGTTGAATTTGATGTCATCTTAGGCATGTATTGGATTTCTCTGCATTAATCCTACATCAATTATCAAGGAAGGGAAGTTATGTTTGATATTTCAAACCAACCCATTATCATATATCAATGTGACGATAAGTATGAACTTCCCGTGGAGATTAAATCTAGTGTATGGGTCTTAATTCCCATTCAAAAGGGTTGTTTATCTCAAATTATTGGGGAGAAAATTGACATAGATGATATTCTTATTTTTGGGAATTTGTGGATGCCTTTTTAGAAGGGTTTCCTAGCCTTCCACCAAAACGTGAAGTTGAGTTCTCAATAGAACTCATACCTAGTTCCCTACCAATTTCAAATACTCCTTATAGAATGGCCCCAATTGAGTTGTGGGAATTGAAGAAGCAACTCCAAAAAAACCTTGATAAGGGATTCATTCGTCCAAGTGTGTCACCTTGGTGTGCACCTGTTCTTTTTGTGAAAAAAATATAGGTCAATGCGACTCTTCGTTGATTATTAGGAGTCAGACAAGATCGTGATCAAGAACAAGTATCATTTTCCCCGTATTGATGACTTTCTTGATCAACCGTGTGGATCTCGATACTTTTCCAAGATTGACCTTCATTATATATATCATCAATTGATGTTTAAAAAGGAAGATATACCAAAGATGACATTATGTACAAGTTATGGACACTATATATATATATATAGTAATTTCTTTTGGTCTTACTAATTCCCTTGTTATCTTCATGGATTTAATCAATGGAGTCTTTAGAGATTACCTTGATCAGTTTGTGGTAGTCTTTATAGATGATATTCTTGTCTATTCAAATAGAAAGGAATATCTTGAAATCAACTTAATAATATTACTAAAGATCCTAAAGAAGGATAAACTATATGAAAAAAATGAAAAGTGTAAATTTTGGATACAAAAGGTTGTATTTTTGGGTCATATAATCTCAAGAGAGGGTATTTCAGTAGATCCATCAAAGACGGTGGCTGTTGAATACTAGCCCAGACCAACCACGGTGACTGAGATCCATATTTTTCTTAGTTTAGCTGGATATTATCAACGGTTTGTAGAGAATTTCTCATGACTATATAATCCTCTAACCAAGTTAACTTAGAAGGGTGTCAAGTTCCTATGGACAGATGAATGTGAGGAAAAATTCAAGGAACTAAAGAGAAGGTTAGTCAGAACTCTTGTGCTTACATTAACTTGTAGTGGAGAATGGTTTGTAATTTATAGTGATGCATCCAAGAAGGGATTAGGATGTGTTATTATGCAGAATAACGTAGTTATCTCTTATGCCTCATGGTAGTTAAATATCCATGAGAAAAATTACCCAAATAATGATATGGAGTCAGCAGCGGTAATTTTTTCATTAAATATATAAAGGCATTATCTTTGTGGGAAAAAATTATGATATATATACTGATCATAAAAGTCTGAAATATATATTCACATAGAAGGAGTTGAACATGCACTATAGAAGATGGTTATAGTTGATAAAGGATTATGACTTTTTAATACATTACCACCCTAGGAAAGTGAACAAGGTGGTTAATGCTTTGAGTCAAAAGGATCATGCTAGCTTATCCATGATGAGGATCACAAAAGATCAAATATTTCTATATTTTCAAAGGATGGATTTAGAAATCTTGAAGGAAGGGGGAAAATCTTATCTTTCTCAAATGAATGTTCAACCCTCTATTTAAGTGAAGATTATGGAGGCATACAAAGAATATTTATCGCTAAAAAGTAACATTAGAAATGTTCTTGAGTTTAACCTTGATCAGGATGGAATGATAAGGTGCAAGAACCATGTATGTGTTCATTCCATAACAGACTTGAAGAATGAGCTATTAGAGGAATCTCATAGTTCATCATTCTCTATTCATCCTAGAAGTACGAAGATGTATGGGGATTTGAAATAATACTTCTAGTGGGATGGAATGAAGATAGATATTACAGAGTTTGTATCTTGGTTCTTGGTATGCCAATATGTTAAGGCTGAAAGAAAATTTCTAAAGTGATGTTTCATTCGTTACCCATACTAGAATGGAAATGGGAGAACATTGTTATGAATTATTTCATTGGACTCCCCAAAACCTCTAAAGGGTTTAATTTTATATGGGTGGTAGTCAATCACCTTAAAAATTTAACACACTTTATCACTATCAGAGAAGAATTCTATTTGGACCAGTTTTCCAGGATATACATTAAGAAAGTGGTAAGGTTTCAGGGAGTACCACATTCCATTATATTAGATCGGGATCTGAGGATTAACTCTAAGTTTTTGAGAATTATTCAGCAATAACTTGATATATAATTGAGTTTCATCACTTATTATCATTCTCATATGGATGGCTAGTCTGAAAGAACAATTCAAACCCTAGTGATATGTTGAGATCTTGTTCACTAGATTTCAAAGGTGGTTGGGATCAGTAACTTCATTTAGTAGAGTTTTCTTACAACAATAGATTTCAATCAAGAATTCAGATGGCACCTTATGAATCCCTATATGTGAAGAAATGTAGAGCTCCAACATTCTAGGATGATGTTGGATAAATAAAGCTATTAGGACCTGATATCGTTAAAAAATGGAAGAGAAGGTTAGATCCATTCAGTAGCATATCAAGGCAGATCAAATTCAGAAGAAAATTTGTGCAGATAACTGATGGTGTGATCAAAAAATTGAAGTTGGTGAGAAGGTATTTCTATGAATCTTTCCCTGGAAGAATGTTATGAGGTTCAGAAAGAAATTGAAACTAAGCCCTAGGTATATTGGTCCCTTTGAAATTCTTAATCGTATCATAATGGTAGCATATCGCTTGGAACTTACACCAAATATCTCTCAAGTACATGATATGTTCCATGTATCTCTCCTAAGGAAGTATATACCTAGACCTTCACATGTATTGACCTCATAGGTCATACCACTAGAGTACGATCTTTCTTATGAGGAACAACCATTTAAAATTATGTATCGAACAAAGAATGTTCTATGAAACAATACTACTCACCTAGTCAAAGTTTTGTGGAGAAATCACCAATTAAAGGAAGCTACATGGGAACTTGAGGATATGATGAAGCATAAGTATCCTCGTTTTTTTGTACTATAATGATGAATTTTGAGGGAGAAATTCATTTTAAAGGGGGTAGAATATAACACCCCAAGTTGTTATAAACCTTTATTTTAAAATAAATTAGTCTTAATTGATTTCTTGCATTTCACTAAGTCAGACATTCCTTAAACAGAACATTGAAATGTCTTGTGCTACACACAACACCAATTTGGCGTGCGTTACACGCAACACTAAGTTTTTACAAAATATCATTTTATTGTTATAATTATTAAAACAAGATAATTATAACCTATAAGTTAAACATAGTAATATTAATATTAATAACTAATTTTCAAATATTATTTATAATTTTAATGATAATGAAAAAATATATAATTTTTGGTAAAGTCTTTAGAGGTTTAAAAATGTTATTTTCTCAAATGAAATGTTTTTCATGTCCCTCTGTGAAAAATAATAAAATTAATTTTAGAAACATTTAGATATTTAATTTGATAAAATAAACTTCATTTTTGAATTTATAATGTCAAAATTATATTAGGGTGAATTTTTTGGATTTTTATGAGAAACTTCATTTTTTTATGAATAGTGAGAAATACTAAATTTTAATTCAAAACTGTTTTTCATATAATTTATTTATATAGTTAAATTATATTTTAATTTAGTTTTAAAGTATAATTATATAAATTATACATAAATTAATCCAATTTATTTCATTGGAAATAATTTCACATTGAAATTGAATATAAAAACTTAGAAAACTTTTAATCATTTTTACTTTAAAAACTTGTAGTGTCGTCCCATCTGTAGGATCAATTTTAAATTAATTTATGCCACTTATGTGATTTTAATTTGAAAAAATTGATTAAAATTTTTTAATAATAATAATTTCTAATTTCTAATAAGGTAAAATTAGTTTTTGACCAAATATATTAGTGAAAGTTATTAAAATTAATTATAGTAATTAAGACAAAAAATATCTTAACAAATAACTAAACCTTAAACTTGAGGCCCAAAACGACCTAGAAACTTATCCATAATTCAATTTATTAACATATTTATACCATATCCTCAATTTTAACTAATTTATTCCATTATTTGATCCACTTAAAATGGGAAAATGTAACACCCCGACCTCAGAGAACCTGAAGCCGGTGCATTATTTTAACACATTGGCATGATTATAAGGAATCAAGTCCTGAATGACCAATCAGTTTAGCAATATTGTAAAATAGATTACATATATGAATTTACATTATAATTTATAACATAAAACACAGCATAAATAATCCTTTGAGAAATTGATTATTCCCCTAGTTTAACCATGCATATCAATCATAAAACACTTCTTGGCATCATGGGAAAATAAAACATAAGAAATGGTGAGCTTGAATGCTCGGTAAGGGTAAGTATAATAGAATAAATAATTAATCTATATGAAAATTTTAATATTTGAGAACACTTTCCATTTAAAAACTAGATAAGGCATAAATAATATGAAAAGTAAGAAACTGAAACATATGCCATAAATCAAAAAACTGAGAATGAACTACTTCTATAGATATGTCGATGCAAAATCTCATGGATAAATAATAAATGAAACTAAATGAGGGAAATACTTTAATTAAGGATGTCATGTCTCAGGAACATGAAAACCTGTTACTGTCAAGACTTTTCACAAGACGGTTTAAAAATAAGGGTAGAAACCCATTTGGCCAACTTATTCATCTCATGAGAACCTGTTGATGCATTGAGGATTTAAATAAAGTATGGGCTCCACCCATCACTACCAGTCCAAAGTATTTCTCATATTGAATAAACAAAATAAATAATATTCCTTATCAAATAACCATATTGAATGATTAATATGGATCTATCAATAATTCTCATAAATGAAATAATATAATATCATGAAAATAATGAGATTCATGGTAATAATTCAAAAGTTAGAGTTACAATGAGCCTCAATGAAATGAAATTGAGACAAAATCTCTTACCATAAGTCTGATACTCTCTGTATTTGTCCAAAACTCTTGTATTGTGTTTTTAAACATATTATTAACTTATATTATAATCATAATAATATTTCTGATATCATATATGATTCTTTTATGAATTTACATTACCTGTTTATTAACTATTCCAAGTTGATGCAACATTTCAGGTAATAATCGCTTTGTTTATCATACGTGTTTTGACTTGTTATTCTTGATAATATTACTTAAATAATTATTTACTTACTTCTAAAATGTATAATATGATTTATATATCATATATAATAAAAATATAAATATATATAATAGATAGATATATGAAATGGAATACACCGTTCATGGAGATGGTAGGTCGTACGTACGTATGAACGTTGTTTTTGTTTTCTTATCGTATTGAATAGAAGTAAGTGAATGACATATATGTATATATATATATATATATATAATTTCAGTAGAATTATTATTTAATATATTTCATAATTATCCATAATATATTTTTTTATAATCATTCTTGGATGGTGAACATGGAAGATGAGTCTCATCGCGTCGTGGAGACGGTAAGTCATACGTACGCATGAGCGACGGTATAATTTCCTTAATATTTTAATGGTATGGATTTGGTTGGAATATGAATTTTAAAAAAATAATTCCATGTTATATTTATTATTTAATTAATTTATATTCATCATTATAGCCATCAAAATAAAGTATATATGAAAAACAGTTTATACCATGGCGTGGAGATGGTAAGTCGTACGTACACACGCATGGTGGTATTGTTTTTCATAAGATGGTTAAAAGGAGGAATATGGTTGTCCCATAATCATAAAATCATCTCAAATATATTAGATTTTGTATTATTTATTTTAGTATGGTAACAACTTAGGAAGAGGAAGTATAAGAAAAAAAGAACTTTGAAAGAAGGGATAAAACTATTACCTCTTCTTCAGGTGTCTCCTTTTTATTTTCATAAAATGAATCCTTAATTTGGTTTTCTACCAAAAGGGTGGAATATAGAATTAATTTAGGTAAGTTGGGAGGAGATTTTTTCAGGGTTTTTCTGATCCAAAGGGCTTTGGATGTGTGAATAAAAGATAAGGATAAGTGACATTTTATAGGAGAGGTGAGGGGCACTTGAGAAAAGTCTTGAAATATTTATTTATTATAAATTTATTTTCAGTTTATAATGAATCCAAAGTTAAATATTTAGATTATAAGATGATTATGGGTCTAAATACTCTCAACCAATAGATTTTAAACAAGTTTAGTTCATGAATTTAACCTTATCATTTGGCTTTAACCCTTAGTTAAATAAGTTAACTCTTACCATGTCTTCTAATATTTTTATATTATATGGTTAATATAGTTACTATAAAATGAAAAGAGAACCCCGAGTGGATCATTAATGAAATTTATAACACTACATAAGTCATTTGGAAGAATATTATATTTTTATGACCATTATATCATTTAATAAAAAATTATTTGTTTAAAAAACTCATTTATTTCAATTTTGACACTATTTAGTAATTGATTTTTGTTAAAGTCATAAAAACTTGATTCCTTAAAAAAGGCATTAAATAATCCCTCATATGTAAATTTCATCCAAAAAATTAATGGATGGAATCAAAATGTTCAAATTAAATTTATTTTAATATTTATAAATTCATTTATTTGAATCTTTCATTAATAAGGTAATCACTACATCATCATTGTGTCATAAATAAATATATTTATTTAATGTATAAAAATTATAAATAAAATATCATGATGTAGGAAATATTTTTATATTTATAATGAATATTTAAAATCATATATAACAGTTATATTACCTTGTATTAAAATTTATTTAGTAAAAGATACATGTTTATGTCATATTTCCCTTTTCTTTAAATTAAATATTCTAAAATGTCATTTTCACACCCAATTGGCTCCCAAATGCCAAAATTTAGGCCTAAGAATGATAATTGTAGAAACTATCTCATCCAATAGGATTATAACATGTTTTGGGGTAGTTTTATATTATTATAATATTATTTTTTTACCCTTATTTACCTGAGTTACCCTTTAACCATGGTAAATAAAAATAATTACTAAAGTTACTATTCATAATGTCCAAAAATAAAAGGTACTTATTTAAATAATTTGGAACCTATGATTCCTAATATGGAATTAATTTTTCCAAATTCAAAATATAAAATTGGTAGAAATTAATTTAAAATTAATTCCCATTGTCAAAACCAGAAAGTAGGTTTTTAAGATGTAAAAACTATCAAAATATTGACATGTGTTTATGTTCAATTTAAATTTTAAATTACTTTAAATTACCTAAATTATATTAAATGATAAAAATATAATCTAATTATACTTTAAAATCACTCAGATGTATAATTTAACACTATAAATTATTTCAATTAAAAAAGTTGTTTTCAATTAAACTTTTTTATTTTTTACTATTCATCAAAATATGAAAGTTATCAGAAAAATACCAAAAAATTATCCAAACAAATTTTATCTCCCACTTCTAAATAAGAAGTTTATTTTGTAAAATAAAATATATAAAAGTGTCAAGTATTGGATTTAATTAAAGTTCTCCATTAAAAGGTGGTAAAACTTCATTTTTGAAAATAATTCTTTTATCTGAAAATTTAAATTTGTCCTTATATTATGTCTAAGAAACACATAATATGAATGTTAAAATTATATGGGATATATAAAATTCAAAATGTGGTTAATAATATTCATAAATTTTTTTTAAATGTCTATTTTGATAGGTCGTGGTGCGCTCAAACTCGGTATTTCATGTAGCATAAGCTATTGAATTATTATGAAGAAGCATACTATGGAAGTTTGGGGTGTTATATTATCCCATACTTTAATAAAAAAAATTCTTGAAATTTAAGCTCACGATGAAAACTAGGGGTTTTACATTTCAAAATTTCTTAGTTTAAATCCCACTTTGAAAAATGGATTAATGGGACCTCTATTTTAAAATAAAGAATGGTAAGTATGAAGGTTACTAGAAATAACACTTAATATGGTTACATATAGGAAAACATGGACATGAAAGAAAAATATAACCATCAAGTTCTTATTGAGAGTGATAGAGAATATTATTAGGATAAAGTTAACAATCTTAAAGCCATGAATCTGTGATGATCCAAGGGACCATTTGATTCATCGCATTTTTGGTTCTATGATCCTTTCCCTAGTGTTGTAGAATTAATTTACTTCATATAATAATAACACAAGTAAGCATACTTAATTAACATGTAGAGTTTCATCCTTTAACTAATTATTACTTCAAACTCATCTTTCTCTTCAAAAGATAAAACTCAAAAATATTCTATTTATCTTAATCATATAAGGTTAAAAATATAAACATATACTATTTAAATAAATAAAACTATGTTATACTAACCAAGGACTTCTTGTAGTCCAATGGTAGGTGATTCGCCCTTGTCTCCCTTCGGTTTCGGGTTCAAGTCTTGCGGTCTTGCCAAACGCGATAGGTTATTTCCCGACCTGTGGGTTGTCCTTTTCTTAAAACTATAACAATCCAAGAATAATATTAAGAAATGTTTTAACCTTAAACAATAGTATCAAATTTCCAAATTAATCTATTCCAACCATTAGTCTTATCTAAAATACTACTATCTAAACTCACAGTCTAAAAATTTATTAGGAAGGTCACATAACAAACATGTGAATACCTTCATCATGTATTCTCTTAAAACATGGTAGTAACCTGAATTACCAGAAAACCTTATTGAATACATTCATTCTTCCTTATTCCTTATGTAAAACATAGAATACTAGATATACACAATAAATCCAAAAATATTGAAAACTCCTAATAATGATGGTATAAACTGCTTTTTAAACAAACCAATAATAAGTTCCAAGGATTTAAATAATATACAATCTACTTTATCCAAATCAATTATCTCTTATTCTGAAATCATTATCTCAGTATTAGAAATATATTAAGGGTTATATTTCCACCAACCATATATTTTCCAAAATGTTTAACTTGAAACTGTGTCACTTTACTTGGTACCATACAATCTCAAATCCTTAATGAAATAATAATGCATTACAATCCTTATATATATAACATTCTTATTATAACCAAAATATAATTCTTAAATTCAAAAACACAAATACATAAATTATTTCACTTTGACTATAGTAATATCATAAAATTGACCTCGATCCATTTTCTTCTTCTGAGTTGTATTTACTTGATGCTTTGGATAATTATTTGCATAATGTCCCATATATTTACAATTATAGCATTGCACGGCTTCTTTCTTTCCCTTACAGTCACAAACATGGTGTCCTTTTTCTCCACACTTATAACAAACCCCCATTCCCTTCAATCATTTACCAAGGTGGTTATTTCCAAAGTTATCATATGTAGGAAAATCTTTCTTTCCCTTCTTCCCTTTATCCATCTTTTTCTCTGTCATCCTCTTCTTCTCTTACTTCCCTTCAAATCCATAGGACTCGGAGAATTATTTAATTATCTTATTAAAACATGATATTATTTCTTCATATGAGGAGAATACATGGGAGACTATTTCCCTTTGAAATGTTGTCTTAAGACCATGAAAGATATGATCCTTCTTACTCTTTGGATCATGCATATTGTTGGAGTTATCATTCCTTCTACTGGGCACCATTTCTATATGATGACATACACTAGGTTAGATCATATCATAATTTATAATCCAAAAATAAGAAAAACTCTTAGTGTTAATTGAATATTTGCACATATCTAGTATCATAATCATAAAAATGGTTTTTTGGGGACATATTTACTCATAAATCCTTTATAATAGTTTGTAAAGAAAATGAGAATTATCCTAAGCATATCCCCTAGGAGTGCCAAACCAGATGCACAGTAAGGCCTGTTGTCATATACCAGGTTACCCCGAGTCAAGCCCAGAACACCTTTTTGGAGTTTTTACTCCTAGGTAAATATGTGTCAGAACCACGTCCACTTATAATATCCATACAAAGATGTATTTTTTATTAATACCCACATAATATCTACATTACCAAAATTCTAGGATGTTCTTCTATACTTATTCTCAAATTCTATCTTAGGGTAATGTTCCCTAATCAAGGTTTTCTAAATATACTTTCCAAGGTTGTTTCTAAACTTCCTCTAATACCAAATATAACACCCCTAACTCAGAGAACCTAAAGCCAGATCATTATTTTAACACATTGGCATGATTACAAGGAATAAATTCCCCAAGGACCGATCATTTTAGTAGTCTTGGAAAATATATTACATACATGAACATTACATTATAATTTCTAACATAAAACATAGCATAGATAATACTTTAATAACACAATTATTCCCCTAGATTAACCCTACATATCAATCATAAAAAACTTCTTATCATCCTGGGAAAATAAAACATAAGAAACGGTGAGCTCAAATGCTCAGTAAGGGTAAGTACAACGGAAGCAATAATCAATCTATATGGAAAGGTAAATATATGAGAACACTTTACATTTACAAAACTAGATAAGGAATAAATAATATGAAAATTAAGAAACTAAAACATATTCATTCAATCAATAAACTGAGAATGAACTACTTACATAGATATGTTGACATAGAATCTCATGGATAAGTAATAATTGAAACTAAATGAGGGAAATACTTTATTTAAGGATGTCATGTCTCAAGCTCATTAAAACCTATTACCATCAATACCTTTCACAAGAATGTTTAAAAATAAGTCTAGAAACCCATTTGGCCAACTTATTTTTCTCGTGATAACCTTTCGATGCATTGATGAGCTATATAAAGTCCAGGCTCCACCTTTCATTGTCAGTCCAAAGTATTTCTCATATTGAATAACCAAAATAAATAATATGTATTATCAAATAACCATATTGAATGAGTAATATAGATCTCTAAATAATTACCATGAAGTAAATAATATAATATCATTAAAATAATGAGATTCATGATAATAAGTCAAAATTTAGAATTACAATATGCCTTAATGAAATGAAATTGAAATGAAATCCCTTACCTTAAGTCTGATACTCTCGGTATTTTTCTGAAACTCATGTATGATGGCTTTAAATATATTATTAACTTATATTAGAATCATAATAACATTTATCATATCATATATGATTATTTTATGACTTTATATTAACTATTTATTAACAATTCTAAGTTAATGCAACATTTCTGGTAATAGTCGCTTTGTTTATTGTATGTGTTTTGACTTGTTATTATTGATAATATTACTTAGATCATGATTTACTTACTTAAAAATGTATAATATGATTTATATATCATATATATTCATGATATAAATATATATAATAGATAGATATATGAAATGGAATACACTGTTCATGGATATGGTAGGTTGTACATACGCATGAACGTTGTTTCTGTTTTCTTATCGTATTGAATGGAAGTTAGTGAATGAAATATATGTACATAAACACACACAGATATATATATATATATATATATATATATATTAATCCAGTAGTCTTATTATTTAATATATTTCATAATTATTCATAATATAAAATTTTTTATAATCATTATTGGATGGTGAATGTGGAAGATGAGTCTCATCGCGTCGTGGAGATGGTAAGTCATATGTACGTACAAGAGATAGTATCATTTCCTTAATGTTTTAATGGTATATATTTGGATGGAATATTAATTTTACATAAAAAATACCATTATATATTTATTATTTAATTAATTTATATTCATCATTATACCCATATAAATAAAGTATAGATGAAAAACATTTTACACCATGGCGTGGAGACGGTAAGTCGTACGTACACACGCATGGTGGTATTGTTTTTAATAGGATGGTTAAAAAGAGGAATATAGTTTTCCCATAATCATAACAATATATAAAAATATATTATATTATGGAGTTATTATTTTATTATTGTAACAACTTAGGAAGAGTAAGTAGAGGAAGAAAAGAACTTTGAAAGAAGGGATAAAATGATTACCTCTTCTTTGGGTGTCTCCTTTTGATTTGCACAAAAGGATTCCTTAAGTTGGTATTATACCTAAATAGTGGACTCTAGGATGAATTTAGGAAAGTTTGGAGGAGATTTGGGTAGATATTTTCTGATCCAAAGGGCTTTGGAGGTGTGAATAAAAGAGAAGGAGAAGTTCCCTTTTATAGGAGAGGTGAGGGGCACTTTAGGAAAGTCTGGAAATATTTATTTATTATAAACTGATTTTAGGTTTATAATGGATATAAAGTGAAATATTTCGAATATAATATGATTATGGGTCTAAATAATCTCACCTAATAGTTTTTAGACAAGTTTATTTCATGAATTTAACCTTACATTTTGGATTTAACCCTTAGTTAAATAAGTTAACTCTTACCATGTCTTCTTGTATTGTAATACTATATGGTTAATATAGTTACTATAAAATTTATATAGAACTATAAGTGGATAATTAATGATTTTTTAACACTGTATAAGTAATTTTGATGAATATTATATTTTTAGGACCATTATATCATTTAATAAAATAGTATTTGTTTTAAAAACTCATTTATGTCAATTTTGACACTATTTAGTAATTGATTTTTTTAAGTTGTAAAAACTTGATTCATTTGAAAAAAAAAGGCATTAAATAACCCCTAATATGTAAATTTCATCCATAAAATTTGTGTATACAATAAATATGTTCAAATTACATTTATTTTAAAATTTATAAATTCATTTATTTGAATATTTTATTAATAAGGTAATCACTACATCATCATTGTGTCATAAATAAATATATTTATTTAATGTATAAAAATTATAAATAAAATAACATGATGTATTAAATATTTTTATCTTTCTAATGACTATTTATAGTCATGTATATATGTTATATAACCCTATATTAAAATTTATTTAGTAAAAGATACATGTTTATGTTATATTTCCCTTTTCTTTAAATTAAATATTCTAAAATGTCATTTCCACACCCAAGTGGCTCTCAAATTCCAAAATTTTGGCCTAAGAATGGTCATGGTTGAAAATATATCATCCAATAGGATTATGACACCTATTAGGGTAGTTTTATATTATTATAATATTATTTTTTACCCTTATTTATCTGATTTACCCTTTAATCGTGGTAAATAAAAATAATTACTAAATTTACTATTCATAATGTCCAAAAATAAAAGGTACCTATTTACACAATTTGGACATTTTGATTCCAAATATGGAATTAATTTTTCTAAATTCAAAACATAGAATTGGAATAAATTAATTTAAAATTAATTCTTGTTGTCAAAACCAGAAAGTGGGTTTCTAAGAAGTAAAAACTATCAAAAGATTTACATGTGTTTATTTTTAATTTAAATGTGAAATTACTTAAAATTACAAAAATTATATTAAATGATAAAAATATAATCTAATTATACTTTAAAAAACTCAAATGTATAAATTAACACTATAAATTATTTCGATTAAAAAAGTTGTTTTCAAATGAAATTTAGTATTTTTCACTATTCATCAAAATATGAAAGTTTTCAAAAAACACCAAAAAATTATCCGAACTAAATTTTTATTCCCCGCTTCTAAAGAATAAGTTTATTTTGTCAAATCAAATATATAAAAGTTTCAAATATTGGATTTTAAAAAAGTTCATCATTAAAAGGTGGTAAAACTTCATTTTTTAAAAATACTTCTTTTATCTAAAAAATTGAATTTTTCCTTATGTTGTATATAAGAAACATATAATATTAATGTTAAAATTATATTAGATATATAAAATTAAAAATGTGGTTAATATAATTCATAACTTCTTTTTAAAAGGCTAGTTTTATAGGTCGTGGTGTGCTTGAACCCGATGTTGTGTGTAGCATAAGCTATTGAATTATTCAGAAGAAGAGTACCATTTAATCTTGAGGTGTTACAAAAAACATCAGTGGAATTCCCTTTTCCAAAATTTATAAGAGTTCCACTCCTCCTTTTCTATAAAAAGGCCTCCTCTCCACCCACTTCCTCACACCTCTCAAGACACTTTTTCTCAACCAAGCTCTGAAAAAATAGTTCCTAAACATCCCTCCACTCATAATATAATCCTCCCCTTGGTAATAAATCCATACAAGTAATCCCTTTAGTGCAAACCAAAAGGAGTTACCTAAAGAAGAGGTAACATCTTTCCTCAATATCTTTAGTTTTATTTATATTATCCACCCTCTCAAATATTATTATTCAATGCTTATACAACAATTCAAATATCCTCAATATACTGAGATGTTTTTATGATAAGGGTTTTACCTACACTTACACACACTTCCATCTAATGGGTAATGAACATACCGTTTATATGTACGGCTAACCACCGCCTCACGAAATGATGACTATTTGTTTTTCCTTTACCAACTTTTTTGGTTGGGAATTATTATGGAAACACTATTTATATATGATATATATTATATTTATTATGTATTTATGATTATTTAATTATTTTATAACAAATACCTTTATACTTTCTATCTTGTGTAAATACGATTACATCGTTTGTGGACATGTGGACTACCGCCTCCTCAAAGCGATGTGATTCATTCACACTTTACATGGAATGTGTTAAAGATGGTTTTAATGAACATATATGATATATATAACATAATAATTCTAATATAATGATATTATATACATATATACATATATTTCATTTACTTACTTTATTTTAATATGACAATAAAAGATAAAGAGTGCTCATGCGTACATACGGCCTACCGTCTTCATAAACGATGTATTACATTTCATCTTTCTATATTTTATATATTATTATATATATATATATATAGTGAATATATATGATATTTATATTGTTTTTTACATTATTTAAGTAATTAAATAATTATCTAAGTAATATGATCAAGAATAATATATCAAAACATGTACGAAGAATAAAGCAGATATTACCTAAACTGAAACCTTAACATAGAATTGTTAATAAGTAGATAATATAAAGTCATAATCAAACCATATATGGTATTATATATAATAATATGGTTCTATTATAGATTTATAATAAACTTATATTTATTATATAGAAGGTTTGAACAAGTACAATGAGATTCAAGACACAAGGTAAGGGAATTTAATCTCACATTTTATATCTGTGAGATACATGCCATGTTCACCACTCTTTTCTTTTGTATGGTGTATATAAGGACCATGATTGTATTTTAATATTATTATTATTAAATTTATGGGTATTTAAATATCCATTATATGATCTTTCTTTCATGGGGTTTATGTTTCAAAAGTTACCAAATTGGTAAGATAGTTTTGTCTCAATTTTCCTTCTTTGAGACGCATATTTTGTCATGCACCTACATTATTTTTTTGAGGTGTATTTGACATGTTATATCATTAATATCATTATTTTCATGATATTTTAAGCTTAATTTAATTTTATTTTCTTACATAGAGAGTATGATCCCAATTTACCATGTGGTAAGAGTTTATTAAAACAATCTCATCGTTTATCAGGATTGTTTATGATTATGCTTCCATTGATGAAATCTTATCATCCATGTCTCAAGAAAACTTGTGAGTTTTCTTATCCTATATTTATTCAATATATATCCATGTATTAGTACCATTTTTTCAATATTTAGTACTTAATATAATTAAGAAAATTTTTTTAAGAAAAATTTGATTGTATTTCTCTCTTCGGTCGGAAATCTGTTTTATTTCAAAAACCATGTTTTTTAAAATGTTTTCAAAAATGTTTTTAAATGATATTTGAAGATAATTTTCAAGGTAAAAGGATTTTAAAAATGTTTTATGGTTTTAAAATATTACTTTATAATTTTTAAAACCTATTTTCCAAGAAAAATATTTTTAAAAATGTATTATGTTTTAAAATGTGTTTTTTCAATGAAGAAAGGATATTTTCTTCAAGAAATATTTTTAAAATATCTTTCAAAATTATTTACCATCTAATATGACATCTGTTAGTTTTATTCATCAATTTATATGGAAATTATACAATATTTCTATTCATATTCTTTCTTTGAGTGATTTATGTTTTGATGGCATGATATTTATGAAACATGTTTCTCTTTAACTGGTTATATGATTTTGAAATCCACTTTTTCACAAGTTATGTTTTTGATGAAGTGATTATGAAACATGTATCTTTCCACAGGTTATGATATGATTGTTTATGATTTTTGGGTACACGTATTTATGATTTCATTATGAGATGGGTGGGACCTATATCTCCCTCCAATTCATTAGGTAAAGATTTATATCTCATGAGATAAACTAAGATGGTCTTGGGAGTGAACCTTGACTACTAAGATGATCATGGTAGTTAACCATGACTGCCAAGATGGTATGGGGAGTGAAATCATACTGCTAATATGGTCATGGGAGTGAACCATGACTACCAAGATGGTATGATAATTGAACCCATACTACCAAGATAGCCTTGGAAGTGATGCCTTTAAAACTATAGAAATCATTTTATATATTTATGTGTCTATTATAATTCAATGTATTATTCCTATTTTATGATTTTAGGTATTATTTTCTTTATTTCCATATGATTCATGTCTTATGAACTTCCAAGATTTATTCCATGATTAATTTTTATGATCTTGTGATATGTAGGGTATGATCTGTTAATGTTATGATCATAATCTCATACCACTATGCTCATGTTTATGCTTACATGTCTCCCTTGTTTACCATTACTGAGAATCTGGGATCACCCCTTTTTATGTTTCTTTCCCCCCAGGTTATGAACATATGTACTATGTTTGATGTGTATAAGAAGGGTGTTATTCAATAAAAACCTAGTGGTATATAATTTAGATCACTTATTTACCAGTGTTTATGTTTCCATATTTCCAAAGGTATTAGACTAGTACAGTCTTTGGGCGTTTATTTGTATAATGTTTTTAGTATTCTGCAAAAGTTATATAATGTTAATGTATGAAAAGAGAATTTCATTACAATATTTTACACATTAAATTTATAATTAATTTTGATTCGATCTTAATAAAGATTCCATGGACTTAGGATCTTTCTTTGATAATAATGTTGATCATCTGAAACCCTTTTCAGATTAAATTTTTTTCATAGAGAGGACTCAAAGTTGATCCCCTATAGTGGTGATCCACAAATGGTCCTAAAATCTCCAAACAACATCAAAGGAATATTGATGCTACCATGGTATATCAATAAAAATGTTTTGTTAATCTTGATCACTTTAATATCCTTTGGTCTTGAAGGATTCTATCTTATTCTTCTCATTCTTGAGAAGATGAGAGAATGAGAAATCTAGAGAGAAATAAGTTGTGCATATTGATTCTCAATTCTCAATTAACCCTACACAATAGATAGAGAAATCTATTTATAGAGTTAGAGTTTTTATTAAAGTGTTATTTAATTTAAAAACAACCCTTAAATAATTTAATAAACCTTAACTATCCTCGTACCAAATAAAAATAATATTATTATTATTATTTTATGGTGTGTACTAACTGGTGAAATGATAAATATATTTTATTGTCTTGTAAAATTAATATTTACCAATAAGCATGATCATGATCCACTCATACTCATAAAAATTTATCAAATAGCTGAATAAATATTTAATTAAATATTTTATTAATAAATAAATATTTTATTCATAGTCTAATGAATAAATATTTAATAAATTTCATAAGAATAAAATAAAATAAATATTTTATTCACAGTTTAGAAAATAAATATTTATATAATATTTTTAAATTGATAAAATTTGAATAAAATTATTTTTAACACCCCAAGATTTTTTTGGTATGCCTCTTTTTAAATAAATTTAATCTTTTTGATGGCTTATGTTCCACAAAACACTGAGCTTAAACAAACTCCAAAATATTATTATTTTAACAAGAGCATTCTAACCTAGCTGTTAAATTAGTGAGAAAGCATATTATTAATCACATAATGAAATCTATAATTTTACCACTCATTTGTAATGTATTAATTTATTCTTATGAAATAAACACATAATTTTTAGTGAAGTCATTTTGTACTTCAAATGTCTTTTTTCTTCAAAAAGTGATTTTTATTAATTTATATGAGAAAAAAATAATTAATTTTTGAAAATTTTAGAAAATTTATTTGACAAAATGAATATCATTTTTGGATTAAAAATTTAATAATTATCATAGGATGAATTTTTGATAATTTTTTGAAAAGTTTAATTTTTCAGTGAATAAGAAAAAATACCGATTTTTATAAAACCCTAATTTTCTTTATATTTAAAAGTAATTTTATATTTTAAATTGATATAAAAGTAACATAATTAAATATTAGTTATATTTAATTTAATTAATTAAATTTAAACAATATTTACACCTTATTTTGGTATAAGTACATTTTTTGGATTAAAAACACATTTTTCCAAAAAAAACATGTTTTTCATTGCATTTTGATGGCTTAATTTTAAATGTAATTTTGAAACTTATGTGTTTTGAATTTTTAAAAATAGATTAAATATTTTGAATCCTAATTTCTAAATTATTTTATAAGTTCATTTTCATTTTTATCCATAAAAAATTTATTATGGTTAAAAAAAGATTTATCATAGTATAGATAAAATAATGTAGCGGGTTAAAGTTAAAAGGTAAAAGCTTAAAATACCTAAAAACTAAAATATTAAATGGTTGTTTGATGTGTTTATCTACCTTAATAATACTTTAAAACATTAATTATCATCCAAATTCTTTTCAATTAATTCCACCCAAATGTGGTTGGCTTTAAATATAAAATAATCATTATTTAATCACTTAAAACCACCCATCCTCAAGTATAAATACAACTCCTCACCACCCAATTTCTCCTCACAAGCCTTGAATATTTTTAAATATATACCAAACCCTCTCCTAACCACTCTCCCCACGTCCATTTTCTACTAGTATCACCCAAAGACCAATTCTAAGTTCCTTAAGGGGTCCTTCAAGGAGGTGATATTCAAGTGGTAACTTTCTCAAACAACCTCTATTAATTTATTTTCTTTTTCTACCTTATCTTCACCTAATTAATCCATAAAATAATAATAACTACAATATCATGTATATACTATAATTTTATATTCATAATGTAATATATTCTACCCACACCTTTTCTTATCTCTTCTTATTTAAAGAAACGAAATCATTGTCCAAATTATGGAGGTTAATCATCCCCATGGATAATGATTTTTCATTTTCCATGTAACACCCCGAGATTTTATGAAAAATATTCTTTTTAATTTCATTAATGTCTTGTGTTGTACGCTACACCAAAAGGAGCTTGCACAAAATGCATCCTTGACTTGCCTTTCATTACACGCAATCGCGACCTTCCTTGATAGCGTGTGTAGTACGTAATACTGAGTTTCACTAAACAACGATATGCTATTAAAATATTATTAAAACTAGCCGTTATGAATAGTAATAACCACTTTTTGAAATTTTGTAAATTTTATTTTTCAAAATGGACTTCATTTTTGGATTCGGAATATAAAAATTAGCTTAGGGTGAAGTTTTGGTAATTTTCGGATAACTTTCATATTTTGATGAATAGTGGAAATTACAAAATTTTAATTAAAAAAAACTTTTTCAATCGAAATAATTAATAGTGATAAATTATTAATTTTAGTGGTTTTAAAGTATATTTGGAATATATTTTTACAATTTAATACAATGATGGTCATTGGATGTAATTTCACATTTAAACTAGTTATAAACAAGTTTCAATCTTTTGATAGTTATTATCTCTTAAAAACACGCTATTTGTTTTGACGACGGGAATTAATTTTTAAATTAGTTAATGCAACTGATATGTTTTTAATTTGGTAAAATATACATCATTTTTGAGTTCATAATATCAAATATATCTTAGGCCTAATTTTTGGTATTTTTCTGAAAACTTTCAATTTTTGATGAATAGTGAAACTACTAAGTGGTAGTTAAAAAAACTGAATTGTTCATAAAACTTAATTTTACCGCTTCTGTGAGTGGAATTTCAAAAATCCGAGAGACACGGTTGATGTTAGTATGTAAAATGTGGTTCAATGAGATAAAAATAATTTTTTGCTGAATAGTAACTTTTTACTTTTTTTACCACGGTTAAAAGTAAATAGGGTAATTAAGGGTAGAAATGATATTATTATTACCCTAACACATGTCCTAATTCTATTGGACAAGTGTAATTCGACCAAAAACAAACTTAGGAATAAAATATGACCATTTAGGCCCACTTGGATTAGATTAGGACATTTATTATTAATTTATTTAAAGAAGGGTTAAAAGAGTTAAAATCACAGTTTATTTACTAAAACATTTTTAATATGGGGTTATACATAAGATAAATTCGACTATAAATATTAATTAGAAATCTAAAATGATTTACTACATAATGGTATTTTATTTTTAATTTTTAGATATTAAATAATTTAATTTATTTATGACACAACGATGATGCAGTAATTATCTTATTAATGAAATATTGACATAATTGATGTTAAAAATACCCAAATAAATATAATTTGAGACTTTTTATGAATTCCACTAATTTTCTAGGTTAATATGACATGCTATTATTGATTTAATTAACTTTGTTCGAACTTATTATTCTGTTATGATTTTCACAAAAATCAATTACTAAATAGTGTCAAAATTGACATAAAATAGTTTTTAATAAAAATATTATATTATTAATTGTTATTTTATTCCTAAAAATCTAAGGTTCAGAAAAATGACTTATATAAGGTTATATATATTAATAATAAACAACTTGGGGTTCGTTTGGATTCTTATAGTAAGTTTATTAACCTTATAGTGTAAGAACACAAGAAGACACGGTAAAAGTAAAATTATTTAACTTAATGTTAAATCTAAATGATAAGGTTAAAATAGGAACCTAAACTTGTATAAATTATATTGGATGGGATTATTTCGACCCATCCCCACCTTAGCCTCAAAATAAATCAATTTATAGCTATTTAAAACCAAACTTGACTTTATAATAAAATAATATTTTTAGTTTTTCGAAAGGAGCCCCTCTCCTCCCTTATAAAAGGGCACCTCCTCCCTCTCTTCCTCACACAACTTTGAGCCTTCAAGATCGGCCAACCCCTGCCAAATTCTCTTCTCCACTTCCCTAGAAACATCCTAGAGGTTCTGGTCTTCCTCAAAGACCAATTTTAGTGCCCTAAGAGGAGGTCTCAAAGAGGTGCTTCAAAGAAGAGGTAATTTCCGTTACCGATTCTTTCACGTTTATTTCTTCTTCCACTTCTTCTTCTTAGGTTGTTTCATTATGAAGTAATAACATCAGTATCACTCATATACTGATATGTTATTATAAGTATGAAAAAATCTTATTTCACTATCTATCCATCCTACGGAAAACAAAATCACCGCGCGTGCGTACGTACGGAATATCGTCTCCACGCCGTGGTGAAATCTATTTTCCACCACCTTACTTGGATGGGTATAATGGTGTAAATAATAACTATATATTATTATTTTAAAGTGATATTGATTCTGAAATAGTATAAATACACTCCAATACAGTCCCACGATCATGAGAACGATATCATCGCTCGTGCGTACGTACAGACTACCGTCTCCACGACGCGATGAGATTCATTCTCCACTTTAACCATTCATGAATGATTATAAAGTATATATAATAAGTAATCATGAAATATATGACATAATAATGATACTGGATTTATGTGTATATATATGTATGTCATCTACTTAATTCCGTTCAACTCAATAAGGAAACGAAAACAGCGTTCATGCGTACGTACGGCCTACCGTCTCCATGAACGGTGTATTTCTTTCCATTTACTGATTTATTATATATATGTATATTCTGAATATATATATATATAAATCATGTTTTATGTTCTGGAATTAAGTAATCATGATCTAAGTAATCATATGAATAATTACAAGTCAAAACACGGACGACAAATGAAACAATTTTACCCAAAACGCTCTTTAACATGGAATTTACAAAAGAATGGGTAATATAAAGTCATAAGTGAACAATATATGATATCATAATAATGAATATGATTATTTAATAAGTCAATGACATTATTTAAATCATTATACAGGAGGTTCAGACACTTACGAAGCAAATCGGACCTAAGGTAAGGGAAATATCACAATCTCATTTTTATCCGAGATTATTTATACTTTGAAATTTACTGGGGTGTATTTTATCATCCAAATCCATGTTTCCTCAATATGTAATATTATTTCCATTCAACTATAATTTTTTAAATCCTATTTTACCCTTCGGTTAGTTTTTAGTAAAAGATATGAAAGGAATCTTTTGTCGTTTTTTGTACGAGGTACTTTTTTGACTTTTCCAACAAAAGTATGAGAAGAATGTTCCTTTTAACTTATACGGAATGAATGGATTTTAAAAAAAATAATTCCAAGAAGCTTCCTTTACAAGTTTTCATGTTTATTTTTAATCAACTTCTTTTAGTTTAAAATTGTATGACGTGTTAATAAAGGAAAAGTTTTTTTGAAGTAGAAAGGATATTTTCCTCAAGAATGAAGTTCAAGTGTTTTATCAAAATTATTTTCCATCTAAGATAATAAAGGGTTCTATTTTTATCCCTATTATTACACTGATTTGATTATGTTGTGATGGAATTATTTTTATGAATTCTTTTATCGTATATGAATTGTTTTATGATGTCATGATGTTTAAGATTCCCATTTTTATTACATGGGTTATGCAATGATGTATG
The DNA here is from genome assembly GCA_963277665.1 of Viscum album. Lineage (NCBI taxonomy): Eukaryota > Viridiplantae > Streptophyta > Magnoliopsida > Santalales > Viscaceae > Viscum > Viscum album. The sequence goes on from OY728143.1 coordinate 1,424,388,281, forward strand.
GTTTATGATTTTGTGGCACACATAAGAATGGTATCATTATGAGATGGGTGGGACCTATATCTCCCTCCAATGCATTGGGTAAAGATTTTATATCTCATGAGATAGACATGGTTGGAACGGTAGGTTATACCGGTTCAGTGAAACAGGACTGAAACGGGGGTGACTCGGTTCAGAAAGGGACTTTGTCCACTAAGATAGTCTTTCCAATGAGTCTTGACTAACAAGAAATTATTCTCTATGATTATGTGTGTATGCCACAAAGTTTAATGTTTTAAGTTACGATTATTGTGATTAAATTTCACTGCCATGAGTTATCCCAGGTTATGAAATTATGATCTCTTTTACAGGTTAAGATTTCCAAAAGTTATGTACTTATGTATATGATGTGATTGATATTTCTTTTGTTTACCCTTACTGAGCATTTGAGCTCACCCTTTTATGTTTTCTTTTCCCCCGGATATAAAGAAAGGTTTTAGGTGAAAAAAAGGAAGATCTTTATGGGAGATGTTGAAGATATTTCACCACGATTAGAAGATTATATTCTGAGTTTCCAAAGACACTAAACTATTACGATCCTTGTGTTTGTGTTTTTGTTATATACTAAGTATGTTGGGCAGAGAAAAACGGGAAGGATGGCAAGAGGGGGGGGTGAATTGCCTTTTTAAAAAAAAGATAAACAAATTAAAATCAAAGTTGAAAGTGCAGCGGAAATAAAAGAGGCAATCACACAAGAAATTGTTAACGGAGTTCGGCCAAAACCTGGCCTACGTCTCCGCTCCCAACTCAACCGTTGAGAGATTCCTACCGCTTGCTTTTCAATGGTTTTAGCAAGAAACCCACTATACTTTGAGGTAGCACTAGGACCTATTACAGCTTGCTTTTGAATTGGTTTAGCAAGAACCCACTTGCTTTTAATGGTTGAGCAAGAACCCACTAGCCTTCTTACAGGTGAAGGCTAGCTCACCTATGACACAAGCCTTTTAAAAGGAAAGGCTTGAAGAAACCTCTTCACACCTTAATGGTGATGTGAAACCCAAAAGAAAGAGGGATGAAGAAAGAGTTTGGGGTTTGTAGGCACAAACCCAATTTTAAGCTCAAAATAAATAAAACACTAAAAACCGTATTTGAGGAAGTCTTGGGCGCCTTTGATTGATTGATGATGTTGAAGGACGCTTCCAAGCTTCTTTGATGGAGCTCCTTGGATGTGGAAGTTGTTGGAGCAAAGGGGGTTCCTTTGAGGAAGTCCGCCGGAGGTACGCCAAAGATGGAAAATGTGTACGGTGGCTTTTTATATAATGCGAGTGGTGTCCGGGGCTTCCTTGGCCTTTATTTATAGGCATGGAACCCTTGGGGAGTCTTCGGAGCCGTTGGAGAAGTCCTCGGAGCCGTTGGAGGCCAAAAGAGGGTTGACTGGTCAAAGCCAACGGCTAGTTTGACTGGGCTACCGGCTGGCCGGTGCAGGGCCACCGGCTGGCCGGTGCCTTGGATGTTGAGAAGCCCTTCTGCCCAGGCAGCACCGGCTGACCGGTGCCAGAGCCACCGGCTGGCCGGTGGGCAGACAGTAGCAACCACTGTTGCATCAGGTTGCCACCGGCTGGCCGGTGACAGAGCCACCGGCTGACCGGTGTAACCTGGCAGTGGGCAATGCCTCTGCCAGGTCCACCGGCTGGCCGGTGCTATCACACCGGTTGGCCGGTGGACTGAATTTCAGTCCACTTCTTGATTCTTTCTTGGGCCATTTTCTTGGCAACCTTGTGCCTATCATTCAAAAACACTTCAAACAATATTAGACAAATAATAAGGTGATTGTGATCATGAAAATCAAACAACGAGGGGAACGAGAGGTACAACAATCTCCCCCTATTTTGATGATCACAATCACCAAAACAATTAATGTAGAAAAAGAAATGAAAAACATGCTTTTAATGAATAAATTGAAAATAAATGCTAAGCATGATCAAAAGGTTTCTCCCCCAATCAATCAAGAAATTTCTCCCCCTTTGTGATTATCAAAATAGCGTGGGGCATAAAACTTGATTGAGGGAAAATCGAAAATCAAGATCAATTGGAATTTTTGAAAATTGAATTGAAAAATTTGGATAACAGTTTGAATTGAAAGTTTTGAATAAAATTTTGAAATGAGAATTTGAAATTGAAGAAATTTGAAATGAAAGTTTGAATTGAAAGTTTAAATTAAAAAATTAATTGAAAGTTTTGAAATTGAAAGATTGAATAACAGTTTGAATTGAAAGTTTGAAAACAAATAAAGAAACTTTCTCCCCCTAAATAAAACAAAAAATCATCGGGGAAAGGGTTTTGGAACCGAAACTAATTTTGGCCCGGAGAGACTTGCCAAAAGATATTTTTCAATCCAAACTTGTCTCATAGCGGGTCTTCTCCTATAAAATTCATCATTTAAGAAAATAGTTTTGGGGCGGCCATACCGGGCATTTTTGCAATTGCACTCATAAATTAAGTGCCCGGATTTTTTACAATAATTGCAAAATTTAAAAGTAGAGCTCCCCCTTACAAAAACAGTTGGTGCATGGGAGGAGGAAGCTATATTGGTGTAGCCAAGTCCATTGGTGGTTCTAGATACTCGTTGAGAACCTAAGAGTTTGGACAAATTTTGTTCACCTTGGGTGAACTTGGCTAAGGATTCTCTAAGGTCCTTGATGGTTGATTCCAAAGAATCAACATTTGGGAAATTTTGGATTTTTAGGGAGAGTTCCTCCTTCTCTTTGAGAATTTGGTCTTTTTCGGAGGAAAGCTTTTTGAAATTCTTTTTTAAAGCAACAAATTTTGAAGAAAGCTCATGAAAACCATTTTCTAATTGGTCTCTCACATGTTGAAGTTCTTCATATGATAAATGATTAAAAGAATTTGAAGACGAGGACGAGGATGAGGAATCGGAAGAAGTTACCTCGTGAAATGCTATTAGGCATTTTGTACCTTGGTCGCTCGAGGAGGAGGAGGAGGAGGATGAGGTGTCACTCCATGTCGCCTTGAGGACCTTTTTCTTTCCTTTTTCCTTAGCCCGTTTCTTATTGAGTGGGCAATCGGGCTTGTAATGGCCCTTTTCGCCGCACCCGTAGCATTTCACCTTGGGCTCGGATTTTTCGGTGGGTTCTTGCTTTCGGTGCTTGCGGGATTTCTTCTTCTTGTGCTTCTTCATAAACTTGTGCATTTGGCGGGCGAGATTCTCCATTTCCGAGTCGCCGCTTGAAGATGAAGTAGATGAGGAAGATGAGGATGATGTGGAGGAGCTTACTTCTTTTTGAACCTTGAGGGCAATGTTCTTTGGTGTCTTGATTGGTGTGCCCTCCTTTTGAGCTTGCCTCCTCATCGTGATCTCGTAGGTCATTAGGGATCCGATGAGCTCTTTGACCGACATGTTCTTTACATCCTTAGCTTCTTGGATAGCCGTCACCTTAGGTGCCCATGAGCTCGGAAGGACCCATAGAATCTTCTTGACAATTGCTTCAGCTGAAACATCATCACCAAGAGATTTTCTACCATTGCAAACATCAGTGAAGCGTGTAAACATTTCAGAAATAGACTCATTTGGATGCATGGAAAAGCTTTCAAAATCTTGTCTATACATGTCTAATCTAGTATCTTTGACTTTATTAGTGCCTTCATGGGTCACTTCTAAAAGCCTCCAAATTTCATGTGAAGAAGAGCAAGTAGAAACACGATTAAATTCATTTCTATCTAACCCGCAATGAAGAGCATTCATGGCTTTGCCATCAAGCTCAAAGTTTCTAATATCGGCGGGGGTCCATTTGGATTCGTCGGGGGTAGACAAAGTATAACCTTGCATGACAATTTTGTAAATAGGATATCCTATGCTTCTTAAAAAAGTGGTCATGCGGGTTTTCCAATAATTATAGTCGGTCCCATCAAAAAATGGAGCACGACCCAATGAAAAGCCTTCGGGGGCGAAAGAAGTAGATGCCATCAAAAAGGATCTTTAATTTGAAACCGGTTTAGGGAATTATTCAAATACTTCCTTTGATACCAATTGTTGGGCGGAGAAAAATGGGAAGGATGGAAAGAGGGGGGGGTGAATTGCCTTTTAAAAAAAAGATAAACAAATTAAAATCAAAGTTGAAAGTGCAGCGGAAATAAAAGAGGCAATCACACAAGAAATTGTTAACGGAGTTCGGCCAAAACCCGGCCTACGTCTCCGCTCCCAACTCAACCGTTGAGAGATTCCTACCGCTTGCTTTTAAATGGTTTTAGCAAGAAACCCACTAGGCTTTGAGGTAGCACTAGGACCTATTACAGCTTGCTTTTGAATTGGTTTAGCAAGAACCCACTTGATTTTAATGGTTGAGCAAGAACCCACTAGCCTTCTTACAGGTGAAGGCTAGCTCACCTATGACACAAGCCTTTTAAAAGGAAAGGCTTGAAGAAACCTCTTCACACCTTAATGGTGATGTGAAACCCAAAAGAAAGAGGGATGAAGAAAGAGTTTGGGGTTTGTAGGCACAAACCCAATTTTAAGCTCAAAATAAATAAAACACTAAAAACCGTATTTGAGGAAATCTTGGGCGCCTTTGATTGATTGATGATGTTGAAGGACGCTTCCAAGCTTCTTTGATGGAGCTCCTTGGATGTGGAAGTTGTTGGAGCAAAGGGGGTTCCTTTGAGAAAGTCCGCCGGAGGTACGCCAAAGATGGAAAATGTGTACGGTGGCTTTTTATATAATGTGAGTGGTGTCCGGGGCTTCCTTGGCCTTTATTTATAGGCATGGAACCCTTGGGGAGTCTTCGGAGCCGTTGGAGAAGTCCTCGGAGCCGTTGGAGGCCAAAAGAGGGTTGACTGGTCAAAGCCAACGGCTAGTTTGACTGGGCTACCGGCTGGCCGGTGCAGGGCCACCGGCTGGCCGGTGCCTTGGATGTTGAGAAGCCCTTCTGCCCAGGCAGCACCGGCTGACCGGTGCCAGAGCCACCGGCTGGCCGGTGGGCAAACAGTAGCAACCACTGTTGCATCAGGTTGCCACCGGCTGGCCGGTGACAGAGCCACCGGCTGACCGGTGTAACCTGGCAGTGGGCAATGCCTCTGCCAGGTCCACCGGCTGGCCGGTGGACTGAATTTCAGTCCACTTCTTGATTCTTTCTTGGGCCATTTTCTTGGCAACCTTGTGCCTATCATTCAAAAACACTTCAAACAATATTAGACAAATAATAAGGTGATTGTGATCATGAAAATCAAACAACGAGGGGAACGAGAGGTACAACAAAGTATTCCGCAAAAGTAATGTAATGTCCATGTACGTCAAGCTTCAGGTCTCTACAGTTGGTATCAGAGGAAAAGTTTAGTCAACCTTTGGAAACTAGGATGCGAAAACTTTAGTGAGATCCCTAGAGATATTTCTAAGGTATATCTAGGGATGTCCCTAAGGATAAGTATACGTATAGGATATAGTCCTAGAACTATGGTAACGATATTAGATTAAACCAAATATGTAAAGACCCATAAAATTCAAGGGAAATTTTTTTCTTAATTTTATTTGGAATTTTACAAGAGCACGGTTTCTGGCGGCACCTAATTCCGAGGCCCGGTGTGCCTGGAATCAATTTCCGAAGTTTGGCTCGGGTACGTTCAGTGAACGAACGAGCGGGATTTTCTAACTTTCCAACTAGTGCCCGGAATCGAATTCTGAGGGCACCGATGGAACCGTAGCACCGGTAAACACTTAGGAACTCCTGTTCTGGAGTTGCGTTCATGCGAGTGTTGATAATAAAAATTGTGGATGTTTACTTTGTAATTACACTACAATTTTTATTATTTTACTCTAAGTGATGTCTCTTGTTGGAAGTTGGGTAACCACCCAACCTCCCTTGGGAGGTTATCAGGGTGGTGGGGCCCACACGAACCCCACCTCTTCATATCCTCTAAAACCCCTCAACTCCCTCATAAGTTATGATATCTTAAGTTATAACTTTAGACTTAAATAAGGTGAGTTGTGTGTGTGTTTTGAATTTCAAACTCTTGAAATTCTAGTGTGTTGTTGTGTTAATAAAATATGATAGAGTCTTATTTTATAGTTTTGTCTCCTTGAGAGAGTTGGGAAGGTTCTTCTTGTTTCTTCATCTTCTTCAACCTCGACGAAGAACGCCGTTCTTCAACGAAGAACTTCTTCGCCGAAGAACACGGTTCTTCCGCGACGCCATATCCGCGACGTGACGTTCTTCTTCCGCATCATCTCTTCCGCGACGGTTTTTCCGCGACGAACGCCATCGACAACGACTCTTCCCCCGACGTCCACGGAATCTACGTCCGACGCCGCGACGCCTTTCTTCGCGATAACCGCGACATCGACGATCTTCTTCCACGACGCTCGACTTCCGCGAATCGTTGTCGATCATCGAACCTCATTCCAGAACCAAGGTAGGGGTTGTTGATTCTTGTTTAATTATTTTATTCTTGCTCGTGGTTCGCATGACTAACGTAAGGATATTGAATATATTTAAGTTGTGTTATCTTTTAACGTGAGGGGGGCCGGACCGCATGAACACGGCCGAACCCCCTCCATCGTTCTTGTTGATTTACCTTGCGGGTGGAAACAAGGTGGCGTGGTGCCGTCGCACCACGTGGTTAATCGTGCGATTATTTTACGCGACGCCGTCGCGCGCGCACCTTGGAAGAATCATCATGAACGCGACGCCGTCGCGCCGCGTTGAAAGAAATCAGAGGCACGGCGGAGGGACGCGGCGCCATCGCACCGCGCCGGACGACAAACACCGCGGCCGGTTCCGGGCTACGGCGGAACGAGGAGACCGGCGGCCGGGCCGCCGGCGTCAGAAGCCAGAAAGGGGACCGGAATTTCCGGTCCCGTTGGAGAAAACCGGCCGGCAGTTGGCCGGCCGGAAGGTCAAAGGCCGGGGGAAATAAATTCCCCCAGCCAGCTCAAAACCCCCCTCATTTAAGAGTGGGGGCGGTTTCTTTTGGGGGGGCAGGCAGCCCCCCAATTTATTTTAGCTGGCCCCCACAAGGGGGGGCCATTTTCCGCAAGGCGCGGCATTATGCCGCGCCGCTGCCTCCAAGAAAGCGGGGGCTTTGCCCCCCGCATGCCGCCTCCGTGCGGTGCCAGGCAGCCGCGCCGCCAGGCTGCCGCGCCGCCGCCGCCAGGCCGCCGCGCCGTCGCGCCGCCGGCCGGCCGGCCGGGCCGGGTTCAGCGGACAGGGTCGGTCCAACCCGGTTCGGTTCGGATCCGGGTCGGGTCGACCCGGTTCGGGTCGGCCCGGACCCGGACCCCCCGTTTCGAATCAGTTACGGTCTTTTGGCCATAACTTGATCCACGGACCTCCGATTGACGAACCGTCTGCGGCAACGCGATCCTTGGATCGAGACGGTCGTTTAGGTATATCGCACTCAAGGTTTCGGATTACATTGAGTTCGGCCGGGTTGGTTCGTTCACGAAACCAACCGGGCCTTCGGAGCGGAAACGCTCATATCTTGAGCTACGGACGTCCGATTGACGTGCCGTCAGCTGTGTTGTGTTCCTATTAGTGAGACGGATCTTTTGGCATTCTCCGCCCGAGGTTTGGACGCAGGTGGAGTACGGTCGGGTTGGTTTTTCCTTAAAAACCAACCGGGCCCCGGGGACGAAAATGTCAATAACTCTCAGACCGGGCGTCCGATCGACGCGCCGTCTGTTGCGTTGAGTTCCTGTTGACGATACGGAACTTTTGGATACATCAACTCTGGACTTTGTGTCAGTTGATGTATCAGCCTCTCGGCTCGTGGAGCGGACCCTCCGAACGAGCTTGCTATGTGCGGGAACCCTAGTGCTGGCTGCGACTGTTACTGTGACTACTACTGCTACTACTGCTACTGTGAATGCGACGACGACAGTACAGAGATCCTGTGTGGATTCGACGACGACGACTACAGCACTCAGCGATCCTGCGTGGATCAGTGCTACAGGTCCTATGTGGGCCCGATCCTTTGTGGATTCGACGACGACGACTTCAGCACTCAGCGATCCTACGTGGATCAGTGCTACAGGTCCTGTGTGGGCCCGATCCTGTGTGGGTCCGATCCTGTGTGGGTCCTTGCGCTCAGCGGTCCTGTGTGAACCAGCGCCTACAGGTCCTGTGTGGGCCCGATCCTGTGTGGGTCTTTTGCGGGAGTTAGTTACCTATCGATCCTTCATGGGTCCGACGACTTAGATGGATCAGTGATCATCTTTATCGTCTTTTGAAGAAGTATACCTGTGTGAGCTGAAACCTATTACTTTCCTGTGTGGATTGTGTTGTGCAATCCTGTGTGGATTACGTTTTGCTTTCCTGTGTGGATTGTGTTGTGAAATCCTGTGTGGATTACGTTTTGCTTTCCTGTGTGGATTGTGTTGTGCAATCCTGTGTGGATTACGTTTTGCTTTCCTGTGTGGATTGTGTTGTGCAATCCTGTGTGGATTACGTTTTGCTTTCCTGTGTGGATTGTGTTGTGCAATCCTGTGTGGATTACGTTTTTCTTTCCTGTGTGGATTGTGTTGTGCTATCCTGTGTGGATTACGTTTTGCTTTCCTGTGTGGAATACGTTTACTTTCCTGTGTGGACTGAGTTGTACTTGGGCTCGGAGGTTGGAGCGTATTTGAAATTGATGACTTAGGTATATGTATGGGCATATACCTAAGCAGTGTCGGTTGTTACTTCGTGATTGTACCTTTCTTTGTGGTTTATCCTTTGTGGATTTTGAGAGACCTTCAGGGATCTCAGGGTCCCTACTGAGTAGCTTATACTCACCCCTGCACGGGCTTTGCCCGCACTACGTTGTGTTGGTTGCAGACGACGGACAGCGCTGACCTTAGCTGAGGCATGCAGAGCAGGACGGTACCTGGAGGTGGACCATTGGGCGGGACGTGCTCGGAGCGGACGGCGGGACCCGTGGAGCAGTGGAGCTATCTGTACCCACCCTTCAGGTGGGATTTCCAGTGGACAGTTCGGTGTAGCGGCTTTTACTTTTCAGTTGCTGTTTTCCCTTCGAGTTGTACTTTACTTTCAGTTTGGGTTTGTATACTGGCCCATTTACTTTTCCGCACTTTCAGTTGTACTCTGCTTTTTCTTAGTGTTTACTTTCCGCTTGCTTACTCTGTGGTGTTTGTTTACTTTACAAAGGCAATGCCTTCCCTTTTTACCGGGATCTACGCCTTGGTGCTAGTCGCCATCCCCTGGCCTATGGAAGGCGGGCTTGGGGTAGTCACGGCATGGACCCCGAGGGCGGGTCGTGACAAATTGGTATCAGAGGAGTTCGGTTCTACCGCGAACTCTGATCTTTTCTCTATGAAGTAATAATGTTTAGCGTATTAAGTGTGGTTATCAGTTCAGGGAGTCCAGTGTTGGTGCGGCGGCCGACGTATCTGTACACTAGGACCCTGACTTCTGATTTCTGACTTAATGCATGAAAACATTGATTGCGTGTGTGTTTCAAAGTTTTCTTTGTGATTAATTATATCAGCTCACCAGGTATACTGTTTGACCGTGGCGCACCTGTTTCCTATTCAGGATGGCCCCACGACGGCAGCCAGCTAGGGTTCCGAGAGTCGAGTGTGACGACAGCCCACCGAGCGACAAGGCTTCGGTGCAGGGCCCTTTGTCAGCAGTGGCACCGGCGGTAGCACTACCCGCCAAGCCCCCCGATGCTTCCAGTAGCAGCCGCTGACGATGCACGTCGCCTCAGCGCACTGCATGAGTTTCAGCGCCAGCGACCACCCAGGTTTCGCGGGGAGACGGATTCCCAGGCAGCAGAGGACTGGCTGGAGGCAGTGGTACGAGTGTTTAGGCTAGTGAGGACACCAACAGACCTCATGGTGATCCTCGCTGCGAGCCTACTACACGCAGCAGCAGGACGATGGTGGAGCTTGATGCTCCAGGTGCACGATGAGGCATCTCTTCTATGGACGGACTTTGAGAGCCTCTTCCGCTCGGAGTTCGTCCCAGCCACCCTTCGTGCAGCGCGCATCCAGGAGCTTCTTCAGCTGCGGCAGGGCAGCATGACGGTCGCTCAGTACTCGGCGAGATTCACCGACCTTTCTCGGTACTCGACAGACATGGTACGGGACCCCTTCTTCCGGGCCCGGACCTTCGAGCAGGGATTGAGACACGAGATCAGGGCATCACTGATCTCCCTCAGCATCCCGACCCAGGCAGGAGTGCTGGAGCGGGCCCTTCTGATCGAGAGCTTCCTTGCTGAGTCTACACCAGCACAGCGACCCACCGCAGGGCGGCACGTGGCAGAGTCATCTGCAGCAGGCAGTCGACGGATGACTCAGGGGTCCAGGCAGACCAGATCTTCAGGCAGACGACCTCAGGGCACTGGCTCAGCAGTGCAGGGCACACAGCGCGGAGCCAGTCTTTTGAGTGGAAGACAGTGCTATGCATGCGGCGGGAAAGGCCACATGGCTCGTGACTGCCCGACCCGCCATGCAGAGGAGCAGCAGACGGTTGAGGAACCACCTAGGCAGAGGCAGAGGTTCGACCGTGGCGGTCCACAGGGAGGAGGCGGACGAGGCAGAGTATCTGGCCGAGCAGCAGGTGGTGGGCGACGTTTTGAGGCTCTACCACCACCACCACAAGGAGGTCCACCCCGACCACAGGGAGTAGGTGAACATGCGAGAGCTCAACTTCAGGCAGCCGAGGCCTTCGATCATGGAGCTCTGGGAGCCGATGGACAGGAGCAGAACTAGTGGATACATCCTTTGTACTTCTGGTTCCTTTTTGCATTTGTGTAGCGTCTTGTATTATGAGCTGCAATAATAAAAGACGCATACCTTTGTGATATTTTCGTTCATGTACTCTTTCGTGATGTTACTAAGAGGTTCCAGTTTTGGCTGTTGACTTGACCCTCACTTGTGAGACATCTACTGGAGGAGACCCAGTTACCACACACTAATGCCGACAGTGTGACTCAACCCTTGGAGGCGAGAGTAACGGTTGGATCTCTTAGTAGTAGCGTCGAGGCCTTACGACGTCATCCTTGGTATGGATTAGTATCATCCATGTTAGGATTGACTGTATTAGGCGAAGAATGTGGTTCATCTAGGGGATGAGACCAGATTTCTCTTATCAGCAAAGAAGAAATCTCGCAGCTCTTGTGGGACCTGAGATGGTCCAGGTCATCCAGGGGCGGATGAGTACAGCTCAGAGCCGGAAGAAGCCTTATGCTGACAGGAGGCGGAGGCCACTGGAGTTCGAGGGTGGTGACCACGTCTTCATGCGGGTCTCACCTCGACGTGGTATTCGGAGATTTGGCCAAGGCGGCAAGTTATCTCCGCGCTTCATCGGACCCTTCCAGGTCCTCAGCAGGATTGGCGAGGTGGCTTATCGTCTGGCTCTACCACCTCAGTTGCACCGGGTGCACGACGTCTTCCACGTATCCCAGCTGAGGAGATACGTGCACGAACCGACGCACATCATTGACCATGGGGAGCTTGACGTTGATGATGGGGCGACTTTTACGGAGGTTCCGGTGGAGATAGAGGATCGACAGGAGCGGTTCCTGCGTGGCGATCGATTCCTCTTGTGCGCATCAGATGGCAGCACGGGAATCTCCAGAAGAGCACATGGGAGCGGGAGGCTCAGATGCGTGCTCAGTACCCTCTTTTGTTTCCCTAGTTTTTGATGTATCTTTACGGGGACGTAAAGCCCTGAGGTGGGAGTAATTTAAAGACCCGTAAAATTCAAGGGAAATTTTTTCTTAATTTTCTTTGGAATTTTACAAGAGCTCGGTTTCTGACGGCACCTAATTCCGAGGCCCGGTGTGCCCGGAATCAATTTCCGAAGTTTGGCTCGGGTACGTTCAGTGAACGAACGAGCGGGATTTTCTAACTTTTGAACCGGTGCCCGGAATCGAATTCTGAGGACACCGATGGAACCGTAGCGCCGGTAAATGCTTAGGAACTCCTCTTTTGGAGTTGCGTTCATGCGAGTGTTGATAATAAAAATTGTGGATGTTTACTTTGTAATTACACTACAATTTTTATTATTTTACTCTAAGTGATGTCTCTTGTTGGAAGTTGGATAACCACCCAACCTCCCTTGGGAGGTTATGAGGGTGGTGGGGCCCACACGAACCCCACATCTTCATATCCTCTAAAACCCCTCAACTCCCTCATAAGTTATGATATCTTAAGTTATAACTTTAGACTTAAATATGGTGAGTTGTGTGTGTGTTTTGAATTTCAAACTCTTAAAATTCTAGTGTGTTGTTGTGTTAATAAAATATGATAGAGTCTTATTTTATAGTTTTGTCTCCTTGAGAGAGTTGGGAAGGTTCTTCTTGTTTCTTCATCTTCTTCAACCTCGACGAAGAACACGAAGAACGCCGTTCTTCAACGAAGAACTTCTTCGCCGAAGAACACGGTTCTTCCGCGACGCCATATCCGCGACGTGACGTTCTTCTTCCGCATCGTCTCTTCCGCGACGGTTTTTCCGCGACGAACGCCATCGACAACGACTCTTCCCCCGACGTCCACGGAATCTACGTCCGACGTCGCGACGCCTTTCTTCGCGATAACCGCGACATCGACGATCTTCTTCCGCGACGCTCGACTTCCGCGAATCGTTGTCAATCATCGAACCTCGTTCCAGAACCAAGGTAGGGGTTGTTGATTCTTGTTTAATTATTTTATTCTTGCTCGTTGTTCGCATGACTAACGTAAGGATATTGAATATATTTAAGTTGTGTTATCTTTTAACGTGAGGGGGGCCAGACCGCATGAACACGGCCGAACCCCCTCCATCGTTCTTGTTGATTTACCTTGCGGGTGGAAACAAGGTGGCGTGGTGTCGTCGCACCACGCGGTTAATCGTGCGATTATTTTACGCGACGTCGTCGCGCGCGCACCTTGGAAGAATCATCATGAACGCGACGCCGTCGCGGCGCGTTGAAAGAAATCAGAGGCACGGTGGAGGGACGCGGTGCCATCGCACTGCGCCGGACGACAAACACCGCGGCCGGTTCCGGGCCGCGGTGGAATGAGGAGACCGGTGGCCGGGCCGCCGGCGTCGGAAGCCGGAAAGGGGACCGGAATTTCCGGTCCCGTTGGAGAAAACCGGCCGGCAGTTGGCCGGCCGGAAGGTCAAAGGCCGGGGGAAATAAATTCCCCCGGCCAGCTCAAAACCCCCCTCATTTAAGAGGGGGGGGCGGTTTCTTTTGGGGGGGCAGGCGGCCCCCCGATTTATTTTAGCTGGCCCCCGCAAGGGGGGGGGGCCGTTTTCCGCAAAGCGCGGCATTATGCCGCGCCGCTGCCTCCAAGAAAGCGGGGGCTTTGCCCCCCGCATGCCGCCTCCGTGCGGTGCCAGGCAGCCGCGCCGCCAGGCTGCCGCGCCGCCGCCGCAAGGCCGCCGCGCCGCCGCGCCGGCCGGCCGGGCCGGGTTCAGCGGACCGGGTCGGTCCGACCCGGTTTGGTTCGGATCCGGGTCGGGTCGACCCGGTTCGGGTCAGACCAGGGGGGGTCGGGCCGGGTCGGCCCGGACCCGGACCCCCCATTTCGAATCAGTTACGGTCTTTTGGCCATAACTTGATCCACAGACCTTCGATCGACGAACCATCTGCGGAAACGCGATCCTTGGATCGAGACGGTCGTTTCGGTATATCGCACTCAAGGTTTTGGATTACTTTGAGTTCGGCCGGGTTGGTTTGTTCACGAAACCAACCGGGCCTTCGGAGCGGAAACACTCATATCTTGAGCTACGGACGTCCGATTGACGTGCCGCCAGCTGTGTTGTGTTCCTCTTAGTGAGACGGATCTTTTGGCATTCTCCGCCCGAGGTTTGGACGCAGGTGGAGTACGGTCTGGTTGGTTTTGCCTTAAAAACCAACCGGGCCCCGGGGACGAAAATGTCAATAACTCTCAGACCGGGCGTCCGATCGACGCGTCGTCTGTTGCATTGAGTTCCTGTTGACGATACGGAACTTTTGGATACATCAACTCTGGACTTTGTGTCAGTTGATGTATCAGCCTCTCGGCTCGTGGAGCGGACCCTCCGAACGAGCTTGCTATGTGCGGGAACCCTAGTGCTGGCTGCGACTGTTACTGTGACTACTACTGCTACTACTGCTACTGTGACTGCAACGACGACAGTACAGAGATCCTGTGTGGATTCGACGACGACGACTACAGCACTCAGCGATCCTGCGTGGATCAGTGCTACAGGTCCTGTGTGGGCCCGATCCTGTGTGGATTCGATGATGACGACTTCAGCACTCAGCGATCCTACGTGGATCAGTGCTACAGGTCCTGTGTGGGCCCGATCCTGTGTGGGTCCGATCCTGTGTGGGTCCTTGCGCTCAGCGGTCCTGTGTGAACCAGTGCCTACAGGTCCTGTGTGGGCCCGATCCTGTGTGGGTCTTTTGCGGTGGTTAGTTACCTATCGATCCTTTGTGGGTCCGACGACTTAGATGGATCCGTGATCATCTTTATCGTCTTTTGAAGAAGTATACCTGTGTGAGCTGAAACCTATTGCTTTCCTGTGTGGATTGTGTTGTGCAATCCTGTGTGGATTACGTTTTGCTTTCCTGTTTGGATTGTGTTGTGCAATCCTGTGTGGATTACGTTTTGCTTTCCTGTGTGGATTGTGTTGTGCAATCCTTTGTGGATTACGTTTTGCTTTCCTGTGTGGATTGTGTTGTGCAATCCTATGTGGATTACGTTTTGCTTTCCTGTGTGGATTGTGTTGTGCAATCCTATGTGGATTATGTTTTTCTTTCCTGTGTGGATTGTGTTGTGCTATCCTGTGTGGATTACGTTTTGCTTTCCTGTGTGGAATACGTTTACTTTCCTGTGTGGACTGAGTTGTACTTGGGCTCGGAGGTTAGAGCGTATTTGAAATTGATGACTTAGGTATATGTATGGGCATATACCTAAGCAGTGTCGGTTGTTACTTCGTGATTGTACCTTTATTTGTGGTTTATCCTTTGTGGATTTTGAGAGACCTTCAGGGGTCTCGGGGTCCCTACTGAGTAGCTTATACTCACCCCTGCACGGTCTTTGCCCGCACTACGTTGTGTTGGTTGCAGACGACGGACAGCGCTGACCTTAGCTGAGGCTTGCAGAGCAGGACGGTACCTAGAGGTGGACCATTGGGCGGGACGTGCTCGGAGCGGACGGCGGGACCCGTGGAGCAGTGGAGCTATCTGTACCCACCCTTCAGGTGGGATTTCCAGTGGACAGTTCGGTGTAGCGGCTTTTACTTTTCAGTTGCTGTTTTCCCTTCGAGTTGTACTTTACTTTCAGTTTGGGTTTGTATACTGGCCCATTTACTTTTCCGCACTTTCAGTTGTACTCTGCTTTTGCTTAGTGTTTACTTTCTGCTTGCTTACTCTGTGGTGTTTGTTTACTTTACAAAGGCAATGCCTTCCCTTTTTACCGGGATTTACGCCTTGGTGCTAGTCGCCAGCCCCTGGCCTATGGAAGGCGGGCTTGGGGTAGTCACGGCACGGACCCCGAGGGCGGGTCGTGACAAAATATGTTAGAAATTGAAGTTACTCCCCCTTTATTATGATTTTTTCCTCTCACACTATTCTTTTTGGGTTTTAGAAAATGGCTGGAAACAAGATGATTCACGATAATGGAGGATATGATGGACAATGGAATGATGAGCAAACAAATGAAATGGGATTTGGAAGTCCAAACATCATTATTATTCCGAATCAGAAATCTCATAATATGATCAATAAAGTAAAATTTGGTAAGTTTCCTGACTCAGCTAATAAGAGAAAGATGAAGTTTCATGATGATCATAGAGGAAAGAAAGTTCAATTTCCCCTATGTAAATCATGTGGGAAGAGGCATCAAGGAGAATGTTTCAAAGGAACTGGAAGATGCTTTGGGTGTGGAAAAGAAGGACACAAAGCCAGTAAGTGCAAAGGAAAAGGTTCAGTTAACACCAGGGATGAGGATAATGGTATTGCTACGACATCAACAATGGTTAAATGTTTTAAATGTGGAATGTACGGGAATTATGCAAACCAATTCCCTAAGGGAAAGTCTCATGAAGAGAATCAGTATGGTCGTATGGGTAGTATTTATGTTGATGATGATAAAGAGACTACAAATGATATGTGAGATGAAAGAATTGTTGAAGCTTGGTCAATGGTTTAAGAATGTAGTGGAATGATTACATGTTTATCATGTGTAATGTTGTATAAGTAATCTCATGGTACTATGGAATAAAGAGACATATAAGGATTGTTACACTGTTGTCTTTCCTTGAGTTTTGAAAGTGTATGATTAATGGTACCAGTATCTATGAAAGGTTATTCAGATATTTTTGGAATGTAGATGATATGCGAATAATGAAGGGATAAGGATAAAATTAAATGTTTGATAGCATTCATGAGCTCATGACTGATATAAGGAGAAGGTTATATCATGGTTTGAGTATATAGAATTTTGAGGATTTTGGTATGTGGAAAGTGTTAATGTTTAACTGCATTCACGTTTTCACTAAGGTTCAATGGGTATTCAAGAGAATACATGATTAAGGCCTTTGAATGTTTAGAATGTGACCAACAAGACATATCTTATGATATATGGGGATCAACGATGGTATTAAATCTCCGGTAATCATTTTCACTATATTATGAGAGTGGACTGAAGTATTATGGATAAGCCTAAAGATTGGAATGGATTATGTTGGACATAAGTTAGTATTGTTTAAGGATAGAACTTTTGATATTATATAGTTTTAGAAAAAGGACAACCAGCAGGATGGGCGACATCCCATCGCGTCGAACAAGGCTGTGGGAATCGAACCCACAACCGAAGTGCGACTGGCCTTTATCGCCTACCACTGGCCTACAGGAAGTCCCTGTTTAGTAGAAACTAGTTTTATTTTATTAAGCGGTATGATATATGAAGTATAAGTTCATTTTTGGAACCATATACGATTAACCATAAGATGGACTTATAACTTTTGCTAAACTTTTGTTTGAAAGAGATGGAATGACCCATCATTCTATCACATGATCTGCTAAAACATCACGAATGACAAATTCAACTTCATTTCTTTAAGAGATGAAGTGGAAATTGTCTAGAGAACGACAAACGGTGAAATCACGAAAGTATTTCTTCTAATTCCAATTTCATCAACTTTAGGGAAATGATCTTGAAAACCAAAAATGTTGTCTTAGTGCTCTTATATCTGATGAATCAGATGGTACCTTAGATCGTCACAAATTTATGGCTTTGTGATTTCTATCTTTTTCATAGCCATGTTCTCTACCACTCTCCATCAGAACATGATGGTTAGATTTCTCTTCCATATCCATATTTTCACCTATGTGGAAACCCAGTGATTAGTTTATTTGGGTAACCGTTATGTTTCATACTTTTGTTTTTAAAAATTGGTTTTGGTATTCTTTTTTATGATGTGGGTTTCGATTAAAGAAACTTTCAAATAGTAAACCATTTATAACCCCGACGAATTTCGAGGGTGAAATTCATTTTAAGGGGGGTAGAATGTAACACCCTGAGATTTTATGAAAAATATTCTTTTTAATTTCATTAATGTCTTGTGTTGTACGCTACACCAAAAGGAGCTTGCACAACATGCATCCTTGACTTTCCTTTCATTACATGCAATCGCGACCTTCCTTGATAGCGTGTGTAGTACGCAATACTGAGTTTCACTAAACAACGATATGCTATTAAAATATTATTAAAACTAGCCGTTATGAATAGTAATAACCACTTTTTGAAATTTTGTAAATTTTATTTTTCAAAATGGACTTCATTTTTGGATTCGGAATATCGAAATTATCTTAGGGTGAAGTTTTGGTAATTTTCGGATAACTTTCATATTTTGATGAATAGTGGAAATTACTAAATTTTAATTAAAAAAAACTTTTTCAATCGAAATAATTAATAGTGATAAATTATTAACTTTAGTGGTTTTAAAGTATATTTAGAATATATTTTTACAATTTAATACAATTATGGTCATTGGATGTAATTTCACATTTAAACTAGTTATAAACAAGTTTCAATCTTTTGATAGTTATTATCTCTTAAAAACACGCTATTTGTTTTGACGACGGGAATTAATTTTTAAATTAGTTAATGCAACTGATATGTTTTGAATTTGGTAAAATAGACATCATTTTTTAGTTCATAATATCAAATATATCTTAGGCCTAATTTTTGGTATTTTTCTGAAAACTTTCAATTTTTAATGAATAGTGAAACCACTAAGTGGTAGTTAAAAAAACTGAATTGTTCATAAAACTTAATTTTACCGCTTCTGTGAGTGGAATTTCAGAAATCCAAGAGACACGGTTGATGTTAGTATGTAAAATGTGGTTCAATGAGATAAAAATAATTTTTTGGTGAATAGTAACTTTTTACTTTTTTTACCACGGTTAAAAGTAAATAGGGTAATTAAGGGTAGAAATGATATTATTATTACCCTAACACATGTCCTAATTCTATTGTACAAGTGTAACTCGACCAAAAACAAACTTAGGAATAAAATATGACCATTTAGGCCCACTTGGATTAGATTAGGACATTTATTATTAATTTATTTAAAGAAGGGTTAAAAGAGTTAAAATCACAGTTTATTTACTAAAACATTTTTAATATGGGGTTATACATAAGATAAATTAGACTATAAATATTAATTATAAAGCTAAAATGATTTCCTACATAATGGTATTTTATTTTTAATTTTTAGACATTTAATAATTTAATTTATTTATGACACAGCGATGATGCAGTAATTATCTTATTAATGAAATATTGACATAATTGATGTTATAAATACCCAAATAAATATAATTTGAGACTTTTTATGAATTCCAATAATTTTCTAGGTTAATATGACACGTTATTATTGATTTAATTAACTTTGTTCGAACTTATTATTCTGTTATGATTTTTACAAAAATAAATTACTAAATAGTGTCAAAATTGACATAAAATAGTTTTTAATAAAAATATTATATTATTAATTGTTATTTTATTCCTAAAAATCTAAGGTTCGGCAAAATGACTTAGATAAGGTTATATATATTAATAATAAACAACTTGGGGTTCTTTTGGCTTCTTATAGTAAGTTTATTAACCTTATAGTGTAAGAACACAAGAAGACACGGTAAAAGTAAAATTATTTAACTTAATGTTAAATCTAAATGATAAGGTTAAAATAGGAACCTAAACTTGTCTAAATTATATTGTATGGGAGTATTTCGACCCATCCCCACCTTATCCTCTAAATAAATCAATTTATAGCTATTTAAAACCGAACTTGACTTTATAATAAAATAATATTTTTAGTTTTTCCAAAGGAGCCCCTCTCCTCCCTTATAAAAGGGCCCCTCCTCCCTCTCTTCCTCACACAACTTTGAGCCCTCAAGCTCTGCCAACCCCTACCAAATTCTCTTCTCCACTTCCCTAGAAACATCCTAGAGGTTCTGGTCTTCCTCAAAGACCAATTTTAGTGCCCTAAGAGGAGGTCTCAAAGAGGCGCTTCAAAGAAGAGGTAATTTCCGTTACCGATTCTTTCACCTTTATTTCTTCTTCCACTTATTATTCTTAGGTTGTTTCATTATGAAGTAATAACATCAGTATTACTCATATACTGATATTTTATTATAAGTATGAAAAAAACATATTTCACCATCTATCCATCCTACGGAAAACGAAATCACCGAGCGTGCGTACGTACGGAATATCGTCTCCACGCCGTGGTGAAAACTATTTTCCACCACCACCTTACTTGGATGGGTATAATGGTGTAAATAATAACTATATATTATTATTTTAAAGTGATATTGATTCTGAAATAGTATACATACACTCCAATACAGTCTCACGATCATGAGAACGATATCATCGCTCGTGCGTACGTACGGACTACCGTCTCCACGACGCGATGAGATTCATTCTCCACTTTAACCATTCATGAATGATTATAAAGTATATATAATAAGTAATAATTAAATATATGACATAATAATGATACTGGATTTATGTGTATATATATGTATGTCATCTACTTAATTCTGTTCAACTCAATAAGGAAACGAAAACAGCGTTCATGCGTATGTACGGCCTACCGTCTCCATGAACGGTGTATTTATTTCCATTTACTGATTTATTATATATATGTATATTATGAATATATATATATATATAAATCATGTTTTATGTTCTGGAATTAAGTAATCATTAACTAAGTAATCATATGAATAATTACAAGTCAAAACACGGACGACAAATGAAACAATTTTACCCAAAACGCTCTTTAACATGGAATTTACAAAAGAATGGGTAATATAAAGTCATAAGTGAACCATATATGATATAATAACAATGAATATGATTCTGTAATAAGTCAATGACATTATTTAAATCATTATACAGGAGGTTTAAACACTTACGAAGCAAATCGGACCTAAGTTAAGGGAAATATCACAATCTCATTTTTATCCGAGATTGTTTATACTTTGAAATTTACTGGGGTGTATTTTATCATCCAAATCCATGTTTCCTCAATATGTAATATTATTTCCATTCACCTATAATTTTTTAAATCCTATTTTAAACTTTGGTTAGTTTTTAGTAAAAGATATGAAAGGAATCTTTTGTCGTTTTTCGTACGAGGTACTTTTTTGACTTTTCTGACAAAAGTACGAGAAGAATGTTCTTTTTAACTTATACGGCATGAATGGATTTTAAAAAAAAATTAATTCCAAGAAGATTCCTTTACAAGTTTTCATGTTTATTTTTAATCAACTTCTTTTAGTTTAAAATTGTATGACATGTTAAGAAAGGAAAAGTTTTTTTGAAGTAGAAAGGATATTTTCCTCAAGAATGAAGTTCAAGTGTTTTATCAAAATTATTTTCCATCTAAGATAATAAAGGGTTCTATTTTTATCCCTATTATTACACTGATTTGATTATGTTGTGATGGAATTATTTTTATGAATTCTTTTATCGTATATGAATTGTTTTATGATGTCATGATGTTTAAGATTCCCATTTTTATTACATGGGTTATGCAATGATGTATGGTTTATGATTTTTTTGGCACACATAAGAATGGTATCATTATGAGATGGGTGGGACCTATATCTCCATCCAATGCATTGGGTAAAGATTTTATATCTCATGAGATAGACATGGATGGAACGGTAGGTTATACCGGTTCAGTGAAACAGGACTGAAACAGGGGTGACTCGGTTCAGAAAGGGACTTTGTCCACTAAGATAGTCTTTCCAATGAGTCTTGACTAACAAGAAATGATTCTCTATGATTATGTGTGTATGCCACAAAGTTTAATGTTTTAAGTTATGATTATTGTGATTAAATTTCACTGCCATGAGTTATCCCAGGTTATCAAATTATGATCTCTTTTACAGGTTAAGATTTCCAAAAGTTATGTGCTTATGTATATGATGTGATTGATATTTCTTTTGTTTACCCTTACTGAGCATTTGAGCTCACCCTTTTATGTTTTCTTTTCCCCAGGATATAAAGAAAGGTTTTAGGTTAAAAAAAAGGAAGATCTTTATGGGAGATGTTAAAGATCTTTCACCACGATTAGAAGATTATATTCTGAGTTTCCAAAGACACTAAACTATTACGATCCTTGTGTGTGTGTTTTTGTTATATACTAAGTATTCCGCAAAAGTAATGTAATGTCCATGTACGTCAAGCTTCGGGTCTCTATAGTTGGTATCAGAGGAAAAGTTTAGTCAACCTTTGGAAACTAGGATGCGAAAACGTTAGTGAGATCCCTAGAGATATTTCTAAGGTATATCTAGGGATTTCCCTAAGGATAAGTATACATATAGGATATAGTCCTAGAACTATGGTAACGATATTAGATTAAACCAAATATGTTAGATATTGAAGTTACTCCCCCTTTATTATGATTTTTTCCTCTCACACTATTCTTTTTGGGTTTTAGAAAATGGCTGGAAACAAGATGATTCACGATAATAGAGGATATGATGGACAATGGAATGATGAGAAAACAAATGAAATGGGATTTGGAAGTCCAAACATCATTATTATTCCGAATCAGAAATCTCATAATATGATCAATAAAGTAAAATTTGGTAAGTTTCCTGACTCATCTAATAAGAGAAAGATGGAGTTTCATGATGATCAAAGAGGAAAGAAAGTTCAATTTCCCCTATGTAAATCGTATGGGAAGAGGCATCAAGGAGAATTTTTCAAAGGAACTGGAAGATGCTTTGGGTGTGGAAAAGAAGGACACAAAGCCAGTAAGTGCAAAGGAAAAGGTTCAGTTAACACCAGGGATGAGGATAATGGTATTGCTACGACATCAACAATGGTTAAATGTTTTAAATGTGGGATGTACGGGCATTATGCAAACCAATTCCCTAAGGGAAAGTCTCATGAAGAGAATCAGTATGGTCGTATGGGTAGTATTTATGTTGATGATGATAAAGAGACTACAAATGATATGTGAGATGAAAGAATTGTTGAAGCTTGGTCAATGGTTTAAGAATGTAGTGGAATGATTACATGTTTATCATGTGTAATGTTGTATAAGTAATCTCATGGTACTATGGAATAAAGAGACATATAAGGATTGTTACACTGTTGTCTTTCCTTGAGTTTTGAAAGTGTATGATTAATGGTATCAGTATCTATGAAAGGTTATTCAGATATTTTTGGAATGTAGATGATATGCGAATAATGAAGGGATAAGGAGAAAATTAAATGTTTGATAGTATTCATGAGCTCATGACTGATATAAGGAGAAGGTTATATCATGGTTTGAGTATATAGAATTTTGAGGATTTTGGTATGTGGAAAGTGTTAACGTTTAACTGCATTCATGTTTTCACTAAGGTTCAATGGGTATTCAAGAGAATACATGATTAAGGCCTTTGAATGTTTATAATGTGACCAACAAGACATATCTTATGATATATGGGGATCAACGATGGTATTAAATCTCCGGTAATCGTTTTCACTATATTATGAGTGGACTGAAGTATTATGGATAAGCCTAAAGATTGGAATGGATTATGTTGGACATAAGTTAGTATTGTTTAAGTATAGAACTTTTGATATTATATAGTTTTAGAAAAAGGACAACCAGCAGGATGGGAGACAGCCCATCGCATCGGACAAGGCTGTGGGAATCGAACCCACAACCGAAGTGCGACTGGCCTTTATCGCCTACCACTGGCCTACAGGAAGTCCCTGTTTAGTAGAAACTAGTTTTATTTTATTAAGCGGTATGATATATGAAGTATAAGTTCATTTTTGGAACCATATACGATTAACCATAAGATGGACTTATAACTTTTGCTAACCTTTTGTTTGAAAGAGATGGAATGACCCATAATTCTATCACATGATCTGCTAACACATCACGAATGACAAATTCAACTTCATTTCTTTAAGAGATGAAGTGGAAATTGTCCAGAGAACGACAAACAGTGAAATCATGAAAGTATTTCTTCTAATTCCAATTTCATCAACTTTAGGGAAATGATCTTGAAAACCAAAAATGTTGTCTTAGTGCTCTTATATATGATGAATCAGATGGTACCTTAGATCGTCAAAAATTTATGACTTTTTGATTGCTAGCTTTTCCATAGCCATGTTCTCTACCACTCTCCATCAGAACATGATGGTTAGATTTATCTTCCATATCCATATTTTCACCTATGTGGAAACCCAGTGATTAGTTTATTTGGGTAACCGTTTCGTTTCATACTTTTGTTTTTAAAAATTGGTTTTGGTATTCCTTTTTACGATGTGGGTTTCGATTAAAGAAACTTCCAAATAGTAAACCATTTATAACCCCAACAAATTTCGAGGGCGAAATTCATTTTAAGGGGGGTAGAATGTAACACCCCGAGATTTTATGAAAAATATTCTTTTTAATTTCATTAATGTCTTGTGTTGTACTCTACACCAAAAGGAGCTTTCACAACATGCATCCTTGACTTGCCTTTCATTACACGTAATCGCGACCTTCCTTGATAGCGTGTGTAGTACGCAATACTGAGTTTCACTAAACAACGATTGCTATTAAAATATTATTAAAACTAGCTGTTATGAATAGTAATAACCACTTTTTGAAATTTTGTAAATTTTATTTTTCAAAATGGACTTCATTTTTGGATTCGGAATATCGAAATTAGCTTAGGGTGAAGTTTTGGTAATTTTCGGATAACTTTCATATTTTGATGAATAGTGGAAATTACTAAATTTTAATTAAAAAAAACTTTTTCAATCGAAATAATTAATAGTGATAAATTATTAATTTTAGTGGTTTTAAAGTATATTTAGTATATATTTTTACAATTTAATACACTGATGGTCATTGGATGTAATTTCACATTTAAACTAGTTATAAACAAGTTTCAATCTTTTGATAGTTATTATCTCTTAAAAACACGCTATTTGTTTTGACGACGGGAATTAATTTTTAAATTAGTTAATGAAACTGATATGTTTTGAATTTGGTAAAATAGACATCATTTTTGAGTTCATAATATCAAATATATCTTAGGCCTAATTTTTGGTATTTTTCTGAAAACTTTCAATTTTTGATGAATAGTGAAACCACTAAGTGGTAGTTAAAAAAACTGAATTGTTCATAAAACTTAATTTTACCGCTTCTGTGAGTGGAATTTCAAAAATCCGAGAGACACGGTTGATGTTAGTATGTAAAATGTGGTTCAATGAGATAAAAATAATTTTTTGGTGAATAGTAACTTTTTACTTTTTTTACCACGGTTAAAAGTAAATAGGGTAATTAAGGGTATAAATGATATTATTATTACCCTAACACATGTCCTAATTCTATTGGACAAGTGTAATTCGACCAAAAACAAACTTAGGAATAAAATATGACCATTTAGGCCCACTTGGATTAGATTAGGACATTTATTATTAATTTATTTAAAGAAGGGTTAAAAGAGTTAAAATCACAGTTTATTTACTAAAACATTTTTAATATGGGGTTATACATAAGATAAATTCGACTATAAATATTAATTATAAAGCTAAAGTGATTTCCTACATAATGGTATTTTATTTGTAATTTTTAGACATTAAATAATTTAATTTATTTATGACACAGCGATGATGCAGTAATTATCTTATTAATGAAATATTGACATAATTGATGTTATAAATACCCAAATAAATATAATTTGAGACTTTTTATGAATTACAATAATTTTCTAGGTTAATATGACATGTTATTATTGATTTAATTAACTTTTTTCGAACTTATTATTCTGTTATGATTTTTACAAAAATAAATTACTAAATAGTGTCAAAATTGACATAAAATAGTTTTTAATAAAAATATTATATTATTAATTGTTATGTTATTCCTAAAAATCTAAGGTTCGGCAAAATGACTTAGATAAGGTTATATATATTAATAATAAACAACTTGGGGTTCTTTTGTCTTCTTATAGTAAGTTTATTAACCGTATAGTGTAAGAACACAAGAAGACACGGTAAAAGTAAAATTATTTAACTTAATGTTAAATCTAAATGATAAGGTTAAAATAGGAACCTAAACTTGTATAAATTATATTGTATGGGAGTATTTAGACCCATCCCCACCTTATCCTCTAAATAAATCAATTTATAGCTATTTAAAACCGAACTTGACTTTATAATAAAATAATATTTTTAGTTTTTCCAAAGGAGCCCCTCTCCTCCCTTATAAAAGGGCCCCTCCTCCCTCTCTTCCTCACACAACTTTGAGCCCTCAAGCTCTGCCAACCCCTGCCAAATTCTCTTCTCCACTTCCCTAGAAACATCCTAGAGGTTCTGGTCTTCCTCAAAGACCAATTTTAGTGCCCTAAGAGGAGGTCTCAAAGAGGCGCTTCAAAGAAGAGGTAATTTCCGTTACCGATTCTTTCACCTTTATTTCTTCTTCCACTTATTATTCTTAGGTTGTTTCATTATGAAGTAATAACATCAGTATTACTCATATACTGATATTTTATTATAAGTATGAAAAAAACATATTTCACCATCTATCCATCCTACGGAAAACGAAATCACCGAGCGTGCGTACGTACGGAATATCGTCTCCACGCCGTGGTGAAATCTATTTTCCACCACCACCTTACTTGGATGGGTATAATGGTGTAAATAATAACTATATATTATTATTTTAAAGTGATATTGATTCTGAAATAGTATACATACACTCCAATACAGTCCCATTATCATGAGAACGATATCATCGCTCGTGCGTACGTACGGACTACCGTCTCCACGACGCGATGAGATTCATTCTCCACTTTAACCATTCATGAATGATTATAAAGTATATATAATAAGTAATCATTAAATATATGACATAATAATGATACTGGATTTATGTGTATATATATGTATGTCATCTACTTAATTCCGTTCAACTCAATAAGGAAACGAAAACAGCGTTCATGCGTACGTACGGCCTACCGTCTCCATGAACGGTGTATTTCTTTCCATTTACTGATTTATTATATATATGTATATTCTGAATATATATATATATATATAAATCATGTTTTATGTTCTGGAATTAAGTAATCATTAACTAAGTAATCATATGAATAATTACAAGTCAAAACACGGACGACAAATGAAACAATTTTACCCAAAACGCTCTTTAACATGGAATTTACAAAAGAGTGGGTAATATAAAGTCATAAGTGAACCATATATGATATAATAACAATGAATATGATTCTGTAATAAGTCAATGACATTATTTAAATCATTATACAGGAGGTTCAGACACTTACGAAGCAAATCGGACCTAAGTTAAGGGAAATATCACAATCTCATTTTTATCCGAGATTGTTTATACTTTGAAATTTACTGGGGTGTATTTTATCATCCAAATCCATGTTTCCTCAATATGTAATATTATTTCCATTAACCTATAATTTTTTAAATCCTATTTTAAACTTTGGTTAGTTTTTAGTAAAAGATATGAAAGGAATCTTTTGTCGTTTTTCGTACGAGGTACTTTTTTGACTTTTCTGACAAAAGTACGAGAAGAATGTTCTTTTTAACTTATACGGCATGAATGGATTTTAAAAAAAAATTAATTCCAAGAAGATTCCTTTACAAGTTTTCATGTTTATTTTTAATCAACTTCTTTTAGTTTAAAATTGTATGACATGTTAAGAAAGGAAAAGTTTTTTTGAAGTAGAAAGGATATTTTCCTCAAGAATGAAGTTCAAGTGTTTTGTCAAAATTATTTTCCATATAAGATAATAAAGGGTTCTATTTTTATCCCTATTATTACACTGATTTGATTATGTTGTGATGGAATTATTTTTATGAATTCTTTTATCGTATATGAATTGTTTTATGATGTCATGATGTTTAAGATTCCCATTTTTATTACATGGGTTATGCAATGATGTATGGTTTATGATTTTTTGGCACACATAAGAATGGTATCATTATGAGATGGGTGGGACCTATATCTCCATCCAATGCATTGGGTAAATATTTTATATCTCATGAGATAGACATGGATGGAACGGTAGGTTATACCGGTTCAGTGAAACAGGACTGAAACAGGGGTGACTCGGTTCAGAAAGGGACTTTGTCCACTAAGATAGTCTTTCCAATGAGTCTTGAATAAAAAGAAATGATTCTCTATGATTATGTGTGTATGCCACAAAGTTTAATGTTTTATGTTATGATTATTGTGATTAAATTTCACTGCCATGAGTTATCCCAGGTTATAAAATTATGATCTCTTTTACAGGTTAAGATTTCCAAAAGTTATGTGCTTATGTATATGATGTGATTGATATTTCTTTTGTTTACCCTTACTGAGCATTTGAGCTCACCCTTTTATGTTTTCTTTTCCCCAGGATATAAAGAAAGGTTTTAGGTTAAAAAAAAGGAAGATCTTTATGGGAGATGTTAAAGATCTTTCACCACGATTAGAAGATTATATTCTGAGTTTCCAAAGACACTAAACTATTACGATCCTTGTGTGTGTGTTTTTGTTATATACTAAGTATTCCGCAAAAGTAATGTAATGTCCATGTACGTCAAGCTTCGGGTCTCTATAGTTGGTATCAGAGGAAAAGTTTAGTCAACCTTTGGAAACTAGGATGCGAAAACGTTAGTGAGATCCCTAGAGATATTTCTAAGGTATATCTAGGGATTTCCCTAAGGATAAGTATACATATAGGATATAGTCCTAGAACTATGGTAACGATATTAGATTAAACCAAATATGTTAGATATTGAAGTTACTCCCCCTTTATTATGATTTTTTCCTCTCACACTATTCTTTTTGGGTTTTAGAAAATGGCTGGAAACAAGATGATTCACGATAATAGAGGATATGATGGACAATGGAATGATGAGAAAACAAATGAAATGGGATTTGGAAGTCCAAACATCATTATTATTCCGAATCAGAAATCTCATAATATGATCAATAAAGTAAAATTTGGTAAGTTTCCTGACTCATCTAATAAGAGAAAGATGGAGTTTCATGATGATCAAAGAGGAAAGAAAGTTCAATTTCCCCTATGTAAATCGTGTGGGAAGAGGCATCAAGGAGAATTTTTCAAAGGAACTGGAAGATGCTTTGGGTGTGGAAAAGAAGGACACAAAGCCAGTAAGTGCAAAGGAAAAGGTTCAGTTAACACCAGGGATGAGGATAATGGTATTGCTACGACATCAACAATGGTTAAATGTTTTAAATGTGGGATGTACGGGCATTATGCAAACCAATTCCCTAAGGGAAAGTCTCATGAAGAGAATCATTATGGTCGTATGGGTAGTATTTATGTTGATGATGATAAAGAGACTACAAATGATATGTGAGATGAAAGAATTGTTGAAGCTTGGTCAATGGTTTAAGAATGTAGTGGAATGATTACATGTTTATCATGTGTAATGTTGTATAAGTAATCTCATGGTACTATGGAATAAAGAGACATATAAGGATTGTTACACTATTGTCTTTCCTTGAGTTTTGAAAGTGTATGATTAATGGTACCAGTATCTATGAAAGGTTATTCAGATATTTTTGGAATGTAGATGATATGCGAATAATGAAGGGATAAGGAGAAAATTAAATGTTTGATAGTATTCATGAGTTCATGACTGATATAAGGAGAAGGTTATATCATGGTTTGAGTATATAGAATTTTGAGGATTTTGGTATGTGGAAAGTGTTAACGTTTAACTGCATTCATGTTTTCACTAAGGTTCAATGGGTATTCAAGAGAATACATGATTAAGGCCTTTGAATGTTTAGAATGTGACCAACAAGACATATCTTATGATATATGGGGATCAACGATGGTATTAAATCTCCGGTAATCGTTTTCACTATATTATGAGAGTGGACTGAAGTATTATGGATAAGCCTAAAGATTGGAATGGATTATGTTGGACATAAGTTAGTATTGTTTAAGTATAGAACTTTTGATATTATATAGTTTTAGAAAAAGGACAACCAGCAGGATGGGAGACAGCCCATCGCGTCGGACAAGGCTGTGGGAATCGAACCCACAACCGAAGTGCGACTGGCCTTTATCGCCTACCACTGGCCTACAGGAAGTCCCTGTTTAGTAGAAACTAGTTTTATTTTATTAAGCGGTATGATATATGAAGTATAAGTTCATTTTTGGAACCATATACGATTAACCATAAGATGGACTTATAACTTTTGCTAACCTTTTGTTTGAAAGAGATGGAATGACCCATAATTCTATCACATGATCTGCTAACACATCACGAATGACAAATTCAACTTCATTTCTTTAAGAGATGAAGTGGAAATTGTCCAGAGAACGACAAACAGTGAAATCATGAAAGTATTTCTTCTAATTCCAATTTCATCAACTTTAGGGAAATGATCTTGAAAACCAAAAATGTTGTCTTAGTGCTATTATATATGATGAATCAGATGGTACCTTAGATCGTCACAAATTTATGACTTTTTGATTGCTAGCTTTTCCATAGCCATGTTCTCTACCACTCTCCATCAGAACATGATGGTTAGATTTATCTTCCATATCCATATTTTCACCGATGTGGAAACCCAGTGATTAGTTTATTTGGGTAACCGTTATGTTTCATACTTTTGTTTTTGAAAATTGGTTTTGTTATTCCTTTTTACGATGTGGGTTTCGATTAAAGAAACTTTCAAATAGTAAACCATTTATAACCCCGACAAATTTCGAGGGCGAAATTCATTTTAAGGGGGGTAGAATGTAACACCCCGAGATTTTATAAAAAATATTCTTTTTAATTTCATTAATGTATTGTGTTGTACTCTACACCAAAAGGATCTTTCACAACATGCATCCTTGACTTGCCTTTCATTACACTCAATCGCGACCTTCCTTGATAGCGTGTGTAGTACGCAATACTGAGTTTCACTAAACAACGATTGCTATTAAAATATTATTAAAACTAGCTGTTATGAATAGTAATAACCACTTTTTAAAATTTTGTAAATTTTATTTTTCAAAATGGACTTCATTTTTGGATTCGGAATATCGAAATTAGCTTAGGGTGAAGTTTTGGTAATTTTCGGATAACTTTCATATTTTGATGAATAGTGGAAATTACTAAATTTTAATTAAAAAAAACTTTTTCAATCGAAATAATTAATAGTGATAAATTATTAATTTTAGTGGTTTTAAAGTATATTTAGTATATATTTTTACAATTTAATACAATGATGGTCATTGGATGTAATTTCACATTTAAACTAGTTATAAACAAGTTTCAATCTTTTGATAGTTATTATCTCTTAAAAACACGCTATTTGTTTTGACGACGGGAATTAATTTTTAAATTAGTTAATGAAACTGATATGTTTTGAATTTGGTAAAATAGACATCATTTTTGAGTTCATAATATCAAATATATCTTAGGCCTAATTTTTGGTATTTTTCTGAAAACTTTCAATTTTTGATGAATAGTGAAACCACTAAGTGGTAGTTAAAAAAACTGAATTGTTCATAAAACTTAATTTTACCGCTTCTGTGAGTGGAATTTCAAAAATCCGAGAGACACGTTTGATGTTAGTATGTAAAATGTGGTTCAATGAGATAAAAATAATTTTTTGGTGAATAGTAACTTTTTACTTTTTTTTACCACGGTTAAAAGTAAATAGGGTAATTAAGGGTAGAAATGATATTATTATTACCCTAACACATGTCCTAATTCTATTGGACAAGTGTAATTCGACAAAAAACAAACTTAGGAATAAAATATGACCATTTAGGCCCACTTGGATTAGATTAGGACATTTATTATTAATTTATTTAAAGAAGGGTTAAAAGAGTTAAAATCACAGTTTATTTACTAAAACATTTTTAATATGGGGTTATACATAAGATAAATTCGACTATAAATATTCATTAGAAATATAAAATGATTTCCTACATAATGGTATTTTATTTGTAATTTTTAGACATTAAATAATTTAATTTATTTATGACACAACGATGATGCAGTAATTATCTTATTAATGAAATATTGACATAATTGATGTTATAAATACCCAAATAAATATAATTTGAGACTTTTTATGAATTAAAATAATTTTCTAGGTTAATATGACATGTTATTACTGATTTAATTAACTTTGTTTGAACTTATCATTCTGTTATGATTTTCACAAAAATCAATTACTAAATAGTGTCAAAATTGACATAAAATAGTTTTTAATAAAAATATTATATTATTAATTGTTATTTTATTCCTAAAAATATAAGGTTCTGAAAAATGACTTAGATAAGGTTATATATGTTAATTATAAACAACTTGGGGTTCGTTTGGCTTCTTATAGTAAGTTTATTAACCTTATAGTGTAAGAACACAAGAAGACACGGTAAAAGTAAAATTATTTAACTTAATGTTAAATCTAAATGATAAGGTTAAAATAGGAACCTAAACTTGTCTAAATTATATTGGATGGGAGTATTTCGACCCATCCCCACCTTATCCTCAAAATAAATCAATTTATAGCTATTTAAAACCGAACTTGACTTTATAATAAAATAATATTTTTAGTTTTTCCAAAGGAGCCCCTCTCCTCCCTTATAAAAGGGCACCTCCTTCCTCTCTTCCTCACACAACTTTGAGCCTTCAAGCTCGGCCAACCCCTGACAAATTCTCTTCTCCACTTCCCTAAAAACATCCTAGAGGTTATGGTATTCCTCAAAGACCAATTTTAGTGCCCTAAGAGGAGGTCTCAAAGAGGCGCTTCAAAGAAGAGGTAATTTCCGTTACCGATTCTTTCACCTTTATTTCTTCTTCCACTTCTTCTTCTTAGGTTGTTTCATTATGAAGTAATAACATCAGTATCACTCATATACTGATATGTTATTATAAGTATTAAACAATCTTATTTCACCATCTATCCATCCTACGGAAAACGAAATCACTGCGCGTGCGTACGTACGGAATATCGTCTCCACGCCGTGGTGAAATCTATTTTCCACCACCACCTTACTTGGATGGGTATAATGGTGTAAATAATAACTATATATTATTATTTTAAAGTGATATTGATTCTGAAATAGTATACATACACTCCAATACAGTCCCACGATCATGAGAACGATATCATCGCTCGTGCGTACGTACGGACTACCGTCTCCACGACGCGATGAGATTCATTCTCCACTTTAACCATTCATGAATGATTATAAAGTATATATAATAAGTAATCATGAAATATATGACATAATAATGATACTGGATTTATGTTTATATATATGTATTTCATCTACTTAATTCCGTTCAACTCAATAAGGAAACGAAAACAGCATTCATGCGTACGTACGGCCTACCGTCTCCATGAACGGTGTATTTCTTTCCATTTACTTATTTATTATATATATGTATATTCTGAATATATATATATATATATCATGTTTTATGTTCTGTAATTAAGTAATCATGATCTAAGTAATCATATGAATAATTACATGTCAAAACACGGACGACAAATGAAACAATTTTACCCAAAACGCTCTTTAACATGGAATTTACAAAAGAACGGGTAATATAAAGTCATAAGTGAATCATATATGATATCATAACAATGAATATGATTCTGTAATAAGTCAATGACATTATTTAAATCATTATACAGGATTTTCAGACACTTATGAAGCAAATCGGACCTAAGGTAAGGGAAATATCACAATCTCATTTTTATCCGAGATTGTTTATACTTTGAAATTTACTGGGGTGTATTTTATCATCCAAATCCATGTTTCCTCAATATGTAATATTATTTCAATTAACCTACAATTTTTTAAATCCTATTTTACCCTTCGGTTAGTTTTTAGTAAAAGATTTGAAAGGAATCTTTTGTCGTTTTTCATATGAGGTACTTTTTTGACTTTTCCGACAAAAGTACGAGAAGAATGCTCTTTTTAACTTATACGGCATGAATGGATTTTTAAAAAAAAATTAATTCCAAGAAGCTTCCTTTACAAGATTTCATGTTTATTTTTAATCAACTTCTTTTAGTTTAAAATTGTATGACATGTTAATAAAGGAAAAGTTTTTTTGAAGTAGAAAGGATATTTTCCTCAAGAATGAAGTTCAAGTGTTTTATCAAAATTATTTTCCATATAAGATAATAAAGGGTTCTATTTTTATCCCTATTATTACAGTGATTTTATTATGTTGTGATGGAATTATTTTTATGAATTCTTTTATCGTATATGAATTGTTTTATGATGTCATGATGTTTAAGATTCCCATTTTTATTACATGGGTTATGCAATGATGTATGGTTTATGATTTTGTGTCACACATAAGAATGGTATCATTATGAGATGGGTGGGACCTATATCTCCCTCCAATTCATTGGGTAAAGATTTTATATCTCATGAGATAGACATGGCTAGAACGGTAGGTTATACCGGTTCAGTGAAACAGGACTGAAACAGGGGTGACTCGGTTCAGAAAGGGACTTTGTCCACTAAGATAGTCTTTCCAATGAGTCTTGACTAACAAGAAATGATTCTCTATGATTATGTGTGTATTCCACAAAGTTTAATGTTTTAAGTTATGATTATTGTGATTAAATTTCACTGCCATGAGTTATCCCAGGTTATGAAATTATGATCTCTTTTACAGGTTAAGATTTCCAAAAGTTATGTGCTTATGTATATGATGTGATTGATATTTCTTTTGTTTACCCTTACTGAGGATTTGAGCTCACCCTTTTATGTTTTCTTTTCCCCAGGATATAAAGAAAGTTTTTAGGTTAAAAAAAGGAAGATCTTTATGAGAGATGTTGAAGATCTTTCACCACGATTAGAAGATTATATTATGAGTTTCCAAAGACACTAAACTATTACGATCCTTGTGTGTGTGTTTTTGTTATATACTAAGTATTCCGCAAAAGTAATGTAATGTCCATGTACGTCAAGCTTCGGGTCTCTACATTCCATTACTGCCTTCAAATATGGTAATAAAAGTAGTATTATTTTTAAATAATATTTTAAAATATATATATATTATAACCTATTTCATTTTATGTAACTAATATATATACATAATAATAATAAAAACAAAACTAGTTCGTGATGGTTGGAAAACCTGCCAAAATAAACTAAACATTTATTTTTAATGTTTTATCAAATGAATCATCCTCATAACAGAGAGAAAAATGATATATGAGACAATTTATACTTATTTAAGTTCATTAGTACCATTTAATTTCACTTCTAGAGTTTTATTTCTATTTGAAAATAAAATCCATAATATACACAAGTGAACCGACTATGAAACCATGGAACGAAAGCACCTGAAACAATGAAAATAATGAAATATTATTAATTAAATGGTGGTAATATGTTATAAAAGGATCATATAAGGCATTATAAATATGTTTATATTTTTTATAATGAATTAATAACATTCTTTAAACCTTTATATAGGGGGTTAAAGTATGAAAAACTAAAGGGAAGCGTGGTGTAAGGGTTTCTCATCTCACTTTTACTTTTGTGAGATATATGCCTTGTTCACCACTTATTTATTTTATGTCATGTATATAATACCCTTTTATATATCACATATTATTATATTAATGGTATTAAATTTTTCATTTGATAATTATTACTTTTATAGGGCATATGATTTGACTGATTACAAAGTGTTAAGGGATTTCTTAACTCAATTTCCATTCATTGGGTTAAAATTATACTTCATTGATTATTTCATGATAATATTATGTTATGTTGTATTTAAAATTTATTTATTTTTATTTATAGATGATATGCATAATATATTCATTTGATTAATTCTCACTTCAATGATATGATATTTATAAGGGACTTTCTTTTAAAAATTATCTTTTTAAAATTTCCCTTAAAACTATATTTTTCTTCCACATCCATGTTTTCTAAAAATGTTTCTAAAAATGTTTTTACTATTATATTATGATTTTTTAAAATTAATTTTTACTCATTTTTTAATTTTTAAAATACATTTTGAAAGGATTTTTTTTATTTTCTAAATGAGGTTCTTTGTGACTTTTCCAAAAAAAATATAGGAGTGTTTTTTAACTTATATGGAATGAGTGTATTTTCTAGACATCATGAAACTTTAATTATTTTATGTATTCTTTAAAATATTAGAATATTATTTTCAAATAAAATGTTTTCCTTTATAATGGCACATCTCTTTAAAAATAAATTATTTGAAAATGGAAATTTTGTTTTTTTCAAGAATTATTTCAAGTGATATTTCAAAATTATTTTCCATATAAGATAATATTATTTGATATTACTTATTATTTAATAGGTATATTATTAAATCATGTTATTCTTATTCACTTTGTGGTTGTTTTATGTTTATTATGGATTGATATTTATGAAATCCATTTCTTTTCATGGGTTCTGATATGATGAATGATTTATGTTCTTACGACACACATAGGTATGGTTTTCATTATGTGATGAGTGAGACCTATATACCCCTCTAATGCATTGGTTAATTATTTATATCTCATTAGATAAAAATTTGAAACAAGTCGATGGGATCGATCAACTATGGGAAATAGGTGCGTCCTGGTCCACTATGGGAAACAGTTGTGTCCTAATCCACTATGTTAATGGTCTTGGGAGTTAACCTTAACCACTATGATGGTTTTTGAAGAGAAATAATTCTGATATGAGGAAAGGTCTTCCACTAGGGATGGTTTTGTGTCCTGGCCAGGATGTTTAGACACCCATAGAGTGACCTTATATGTTTTGGCAATGAGCCTTGACTACTAAGGGAAAGATTTTCTATGCTTATGTATATGCCACATTCCTTGTATTATGACAATGTTATTCTCTCATGGATCATGTTGTATTATGATTCATATATTATGAACTTATATTATTTATTCCACAATTCAATATCATAACCTTTGATATTCTAGGTATAATTTTCAAATGTTATGATCATGTTCTTATGCCCTTATACTTATGTTATGATTGATATGTCATTTGTTTACCCTTATTGAGCATCAGAGATCACCCTTTTCTTATGTTTATTTTCCCCAAGATATGAATAAAGGTATTAATTATGATACATAAAAATGGGTTCTATTTTGGATGTAATAAGAAGGAGATTATGTAGATGTTTTAGGAACCAGTTTTTTATGTTTCCAAGTTTCCAAAGACACTAAACCCATGTGTTTATGGTGTGGTTTTGTTATGTTTTTAATGAATATTCATCTATCTAGATGTAATATCTATGTATGAAAAGTGTGTATAATTATATTATTCCTTGTTATTGATATTTATATTTATTCCAATAATTAAATTCAAATATATTTTAATTGATATTAATGGAAACACTTAGTGTGGGACCCTTAAGGGTTATTTCTTATTGGCATTAGATGGGATTACCTAAATTCCAAGATTATTATCTAGCAATGGGACAAGGAACCCAAGATAATGAATTTAATAATGAAATTTCAACAACCACATACAAATACTTATTGTGTAATATAATATATTTTGTATAATATCTCATCAAGTAGGTTGCACATCCATGTCATCAACATATATGCTTAATACATATTTCTTTGATTATCTGAAATAAACTCATCATTGTACCATGTCCATGAAATTTATTTTGATGGTTATATTTCAATCAATGGTCCTAGATATCATCTTATGGAAGGTACAAATACTTCCTTGAATTATTTATTAATAACATATCACTCATGACAGACCCAACATATCGAAATTTTCTATGAACTGTATCATCAAGGTTTATGAAATATATCAATGTGAATGAGTTTTAATATGCATTAATAAGAATCCTAAAGTATAAGGACCATTACACATGATTTAAAATTGGAATATATAATGGCAAATAAGCATGTAGAATTCCTACAGTGGAATTTGTTCTCATAATATTCCATCTTAGAGATCACCAAGTGAGAATATCATGATAATAATTATCATATGATTATGAATACTCAAGGAATTTCAGGGTTCTCATCATAACGGGAAACTTCTATGACATTATCAATGTGACAAATACTCTAGGAAGTGGATATTTTAAAGTATCCTTATGTCACCCTATTTCTTTCCAAATTTATGTGGAAGTGGATATTTCAAAGCCTCCAATTGATACAGTTTGAATTGAAGTTGGTAAAGAATTATGTTACCAACAATCAGTGGTCTTTGAAAAATGGTTCGACTTTTGCAGTTCTTGTTTTCATCTGGGCCACCTTCAATTTGACTTATGATCATATCGTAGCTTGGATCCTAAGTAAAGATAATCTATTGGTATTATGGACCATACAAGTAGTGTTTTACCAATTTGGTTGGAGGATCATTCATTTCTTCTTGTCTAGAAGAATATTTAACCGGTGAAATTTGAGGGGGGACCCCGAATTTCCTCTGGTTTTTCTGCTGCCAAGTTGGATGAATCTACCCTCATTATCCCCCCTTCGGATTGGGAGTCTCATGTGTTCAATCACATCTGAGAACCTATCTTTGTTAAGATAAAGTTTTCTCATGCCTATCCAAGAGTCAAAGATATATTTTCACTGCTAAAACGTGATTTGGGCATTCCCAAATCATCTGAGATGGTCCAGGGTGAGTCTAGTCCCATGGTGCTCCCTACCTTCACTGATATAGTCAAGGATGGAGGATTGAGGACCGGAAAGGTTCCCAAGCATTCTACAATTTTCAAGGATGGTAGCTTTCAAGCTGATGGAAGGGTCCTTCCTCAGAGAAATAGCATCCCCAATTTGAATGATGGTTTTCTACTAAGCTATGAGAGACCTACCCTTCATGGTGCCTGCAGTCAAGCCAGAATAATGAGGTTCTTGAAGCTATTTCAGATGAGAAGGAAATTTTTGATTCCATGATTCTTATCAATCCATAGAGTGTCTCGGGGCCTGATGGCTTCCCAGGAACCTTCTAGAGAGCCTCATGGGACTTGGTGAAGTGCGATCCTCTGGAGGATGTCCATGATTTCTTCAGGGGAGGGATTTTTCCTCATGTTTCTTGAACCACATCCTTGGTTATTATTCCTAAGATCAAGGATTCCTCTTATTTACACCATTATAGGCCTATGAGTATATGAAACGTTCCTTATACAATCTATTACATGATCCTCAATAAGAGACAGTCTTTCCATCTCCCCCGGCTAATCTCTCAGGAACAACACGGGTTCGTGGGGGGGAAGTCCATTCAATGTTCCACTACCTTAGACCAGGAGGTTCTTGGTGATCTCAATATGAAGGTCCATGGTTCTAACTTGTCCTTAAAACTCTACGTAGATAAGGCATACGATCACATGGAATGGAATTTTATCATCAAAGCTCTTGAATGAATGGGGTTTTCTCCTTGGGTCACTGACTTGATCTTTAGGTGTATTAATTTTTCATGGATCTATGTCCATTTCATGGGGAAGAATCGTGGTTTCTTTAAGGTGGTTCATGGTCTGAGGCAAGGGGGCCCATCTCCCCTAGTATCTTTATCATGGACTAGGATGTTTTCAGTCGACATATCAACTGAAGCATTAGTAGAGGTGATATTTCTACTTTCCGTTGTAGGAAGAGTGTGAATTGCATTTCCCATATTAAGTTTGTTGATGATATGTTAGTTTTCCTCAATGAAAACAAGAGGTCCATTCATGGAATTAATAGACTCATGAAATATTATTATTGCTGGAGTGGAAAAATCATCAACAGAGTTAAGTAAACTTTTTACATTACCAGTCACTGTTCAGATATAAGAAGTAACTCTCTTTCTAGCCATTTGAATATGAAACATGGATCCATTCCCATGGATTATCTGGGGACCCCTGTATCATCTGAAAGGTTGTGCATCCACCACTTAGACCACATCATTTCTAGAATCAAAGGTCGTGTTACCAACTGGAAGACAAGTTTATTCTCATTCGGCGGTCATATTACTCTTGTAAACAACATCTTTTCCTCCATTCTGGTGCATTCTCTCTCTACTGTTAAAGTCCCAAAGGTTGTCATGGATAGAATTGATAAAATTTTGGTCTCATTTGTATAGGATGTGCATTCTGATGGTAATATGCATTGGGAATATTGGATAAGTATTTCCAAACCTATTGAGGAGGTAATTATCAACATGAGGAACATTTCAGACACTCTGTATGGAATGCATGAAAAGTTATCCTGGGAATTGATTGAATCTCGCTCGATGTGGGGTAACTTCATCGATTCCAAATAGAATGAGTGTAATGGAATTTGTGTTATACATTCCTCCTCGTTATGGCCTATGATCTCTCCCATGATCATGACTCTACATACTTTCTCCAGGTGGATCATGGGGAAGGGAGAGATCTTCTTTCGACATCATAATTGGGATATTTCTAGTCTTGGATTCTTTGGCTTCCCTAACACTAATATTTCCTTCTTCTAGGATATCATGTATCCAGATTTCATTATGGATATTATGAATCAAATCCATTGTTATACCTTTGATCTTATTGATCTCGATGATTCTCTGGATAGGTGTGTTTTCATAGCTTTAAAATCAGGAGCATTTTCTACCAAGGATTTCCACAGGATCATGAGGAGCACAAGCCATACTAATAGGTGGGGAAGAGTCCTCTAGAGGAAATAAATACCAGGAAAATTTAATTTTCTTGTGTGGAGGATACAGATCCGTGATTTATCCATTGATGATATGGTTAAAATGATGGGTATTCACTTGGAACCATGATTCTCTTGTTGTAGGGAGAGTAGGGAGGAATCCTTGGATCACCTGTTCTACATGGGGGAATGGGAAAAAATAGTTTGGTCCTTTTTTGGGGAATTCATGGGTGTTGGTGCCTTGGATCACTTGGATTTTAACTTCCTTGATAAATGGTTTCGTGGTGCGGGTGGTAATGGCCTAGAGAGGATGTCCCATGCCCTTGTGTTTTTTGTTGGTTTCTGGTGTGTCTGGAATACCCATAATAAATCTATTTTTAGGGGGTTATTAGTACTAATAGAGATCTAGTTACTAGGGCCAGGTTCACTTTAATTGACTTGGTCCGATTGTTTAAGTATTGCCAGGAGGATCCTACTCTCAGTCCACTTATGGGATTTAGCATCAACCTAATAGTTCTGCTCACATTGAAAGATGGGTGAGATGGACCCCTCATTCCATGGGGCCCAAGTTGAACACTATTGGATTGTGTGTTATGGGTTTCATCAGGGGAGGTGGTGTGAGTCGGGATTCGGAGGGCTTGGTCATGGCTGCCTTCACAGCCACCTATGGTATCAGACACTCATTTCAGGCTGAAGCTCTAGTCATGCTCTAGATATAAAAACATCACCCTTGGTTCTATGGAAACCAACTCTATAATAATTTATAGTTTGTTGAAAAGTTAGTGCTCTACTCCTTGGTAAATATCTTATATCATCCACAAATTTTTTAGCCTCTTGAGATCTCACATGGACATTCTTCATACTTGGAATGAGGGGAACAATGTAGCTGATCATTTGGCCTCCCTTTCAATTCATAGGACAAACCTTATTAGCTCACCAGAAATTATTTCTCTGTATTCTGAGGGGGAGGCTCTTGTTATAGTGGATTCCCTAGGGTTACATTATTTTAGGCTTCTGTTATTGCCTTTTATTTTTGTTTCTTGATGCATCCACTGTACTCTTTTGGAAAATTATAAATAAATGATATTGATAATGATAGAGAAATACAACCCTTGGATGAAAATGCAGTAAGAGGGTATGGTAAAGGACTGCACAGTCCAAGGAGGAAGAAGGGAAATAAATAAAATAGGGACCCGGGGAGCTACATTATGTCCAAGAAGCATACATCAAAGGGACAAAAATACTACTCATACCTACCTAGGCCTATGGAGACTTGGTCATCCAAAAAGGGTGGTAAATACAAGGAACGGAAGCCCCAAACAGTGGAAGGTGGTAAGGAGGACTAACAAAAAAGAGACACTAGGTCCCCAGTTAAGGGAAAGGAGGTTACTCGAGCTGAAGATACCTTGAATGTTTTGGAATTTCCTCAAGGGGATGCAGATGTGATGACCAAGGATTAGTAGGGTGAGATGCTTTTGCAGTTAGAGAATACACATCTGGAGAAGGAGGCTACACAACCTTCTGAATAGCTACGAGAGGAAGAGTCTCCTGATGGCCCTCAGCACTAGGATTCCAAGGTTCTAGACCATAATATGGAACTTATCATGCACTCGGGCAAATCAATGATAGAGGACGTTCTGCAGATTAAGGCGATGAAGGAATATATTGATGAAATGATGGAATATTGCTTCGAGTGGACACTACTAGGGAGCAATGTGGGTAGATTGACAAGAAATATCGTGTATTGATTAGAGGATTCAATGTGGGGAAAATTAACAAAGAGTAATACTTTAAATCTAAGGACTATTTGGCGTATCATTATAAAGACATCTTAAAGGATGATCTAGACTCTCAGGTAAATGATTCTCTCTCGAAATTGTTTAGGGATATAAATTCTGACTTGCTTAAAATTTTCTTTAACAAGTCTATAGTTTCTTTTATTGTTTGATCTTACTATGTTGTGAGGGTTCTCACTTGTCCCTTAAAAGTGTTTCAAATAAAAAGTTACTTTGGATGAGTAAAAAACATTCAAATATTCATGTAATCCTAAGTATAAACAATTGGTTCTAGAACACCAACTTCAAAATACTCCAAATTATACTAGATCCAACTACATATGACATTCAATCCACTAGAACTCACATGATGGTCATTTTTCTGCTGATTTAAGGCTCTAGTAAATGGGTCCACCACATTTCATTTTTTAGAAATTTTGTTTAATGTGATGTCACCTCTTTAAGAAAAATCCCTTAAGAGATAATACTTCTAAAGTATGTATTATTCCCATTGATGTGACCTTGGATCTTCTATAAGATCCATCACTTTTTTCTTATCATAATAAAGTGTGGTAGATTTGTTATTTATAGGAACCACTTGAATATCTTTTTCAAAGTTTCATATACAAACTAATTCTTTAGTTTCCTCAGAATCCACACTATACTCAAACTCTATTGTGGAATCTATGACCATAGCTTTCTTTAAGATCTTCTAGCTCAAAAAACCTTTATTGAGAGCGAAGATGTATCCCATATACAATTTCATATCATCTTCATCTATTTTGAAACTATCATATTTATATCCTCTGATAACTAGTTCCTCATATACTTCATAGACCAAAAACATATCATAATTACATCTTAGATACTTAAGGATAGTCTTGACTTCCATATAATGGTGGTTACCTGGGTCAGCTTGATATCTCCTTACTCACTTATGGTGCAGGTGATATCTATCCTGGTACATAACATAACATATATGACTAACCCAATCACAAACATGTATGGATTCCTTAACATCCTCTATAATTATACATGTTCTAGAGGATATGTTTTTTTAGAAAGATGAGTTTCATGTGACATTGGAAAAAATAACCTCTTAGATTATTCCATATTGAATCTCTTCAGTATCTTGTCAATATATATACCTTGAATTAGACCAAGTATCCTCTTGGATATTTCATGATAGATCTTGATCCCATGAATATATATCGCTTCACATAAATCATTCATGGAGAATCATTTATTCAATCAGTCTTGAATAGACTATAAGACTAGTATTTTGTTTCCAATAAGTAGTATGTCATCGACATGTACTATTAGGAAAACGACCACACTCCCACTAAACCTCTTATATTCACAAGGATCACATTCATTCTTTATGAAACCAAATACCATTATGGATTCATAAAATCAAATATTTAATGACCTAGATGCTTTATTTAATCCATAAATCAATATTTATAATTTTCATACCTTATTGGAATC
Organism: Viscum album; assembly: GCA_963277665.1. Classification (NCBI taxonomy): domain Eukaryota; kingdom Viridiplantae; phylum Streptophyta; class Magnoliopsida; order Santalales; family Viscaceae; genus Viscum; species Viscum album. The sequence goes on from OY728143.1 coordinate 1,424,431,620, forward strand.
CTTTGGAGTCACAAACACTTCATGTTGTGTCATATAAATATCTTCTTGAAGGTTACCATTGAGGAAAAATGTTTTAACATCCATTTTCAAAATATCATAATCATGGTAATGCACAATGGAAAGTAGAATTATGATGGATTTTAGCATTGAAACTGGTGAAAAGGTTTCATCATAGTCAATGCCTTGATGTTGTTTGAAATCTTTTGCAAACAAATGTTCCTTATAAGTACTAACTCATATATCTATGTCAAGTTTCTTCTTGAATACCCATTTACAACCAACAGGATTTACATCCCTTGGAGGATCAACCAAAATCCAAACTTGGTTTTAGTATATGGAACTCATTTAACAATTTATAGCTTATTGCCACTTAGAAACATTTGTGCCACTTATTACTTATTTATATGTTATAGGATCATTATTATCCACTAATAATGATTCACCATCCTCAGTGACTAGAAAAGCATACCATTCTAGTTCTCTATCCTCTCTTATACTCATGTGTAGTACTTGTATCTCTAGAAGTTCTTATTGCACAAGGATTTTTGGAATTTTTTCATGTTCCAAATTTTTTATAACTTGAACCTGAAATTCATCAAAGTATATCTCTCTCCCACTATCTCTTTTAGCAATATGATCCTTCTCAATGAATGCATGATTTCTCTCAATAGAAACCATTTATCTGGAGGTCTTTATAGGTGGTATCCTCTTATTTCCTTGAGATATCCTATAAAGATAAACTTTGTAACTTAGTTTGTAAGTTTGTTACTTAAAGTGGCCTTAGAAAATGCTCCACATCCCTATACATGTAAGTCCAACAACACAAGTTTCTTTCTACTCTATAATTGTTATATAATACCATATTCCTCTTTAATTGGCACTTGATTAGTATGTATACTTTTGTTTGTAATTAATATCCCTAAAAGGATAATAGAAGACTTGTATGACTCATCATTGATCTAATAATGTCTAATAGGGTATAATTCCTCCTTTCACTAGAACTATTTCACTGAGGTGTATACGGGGGAGTTAGTTGAGATAGTATCCCAAACTCCTATAAATAATCAATGAAGTCTTGATTAAGATATTATCCACTACATCTTGAGTGTAATTTCTTAATATTCTTACCAAGATGGTTCTCAACTTCATTCTTGTATTCCTTGAATATATCAAAGGAATCTAACATGCACCTAATTATATAAAAATAACCATATCTACTTAAATCATTAGTAAAAGTTATGAAGTATAAGTACCCACCCTATGCTTCAACTAGAAAAGATCCAAACACATCAGTATAAATTAATTCAATAATCTATTTTTACCTTTCACCATTTCTACTAAATGGGTATTTGTTCATTTTTTCATATAAACATGTGTGAAAAACACCAAGTGGTTTTAGTTCAAAAGAATATAAATATCCATCTTAGTGTAATTTAGTCAAACACTTTTCATTTATATGACCTATCTAGTGATTTCACAGTTAGTTATGGTATTAGTCATGTGAACTGGTTTCATTATCAATTTTCATTACTTGGTTTGTGTAATCCAACACATAAAGATCGTTATTTAAATGTTCCATACCATAAAAATGTTGTCCATATAAAATAAGAAACATTTATTTCCAAATTTGAAAACAAATCCATATGTATCAAGTCTGGATACATAAATAATGTTTTTCCTAACATATGGAACATAATAAAAATCTTTTAAAAACAATATCATTTTCATTAGAAATGTAAGGTGGTATTCTCCAATGGCCATAGCAGCAAGTTTGGCTTCATTGGCTGGTCATATATCATCCTCCTCTCATGGAATCTTTCAAAATATACTTGGTTTGTATATTTGAATACATATGTGATCATCACATGTTGTATATAATATCCATTTTTTTATAAATAGATCAATTTAACTTGATAAAAATTTCACTTGAATCTTACCCTTTCTTCTTTTCTTAGGTGCATTTTTTTCTAGTGGACCTTCTTTTCACATGTGAAACAGATAACATACCACTCCCTTATATTCCCCTTTATCTTTATCATCTTAGAAGGGTGTTTTGAATAATCTTTGGGCTTATATATCTTCACAAGTACTTTCCTTTTATTCCCCATATGGACAGAAGGCTTTTAAAACTTCATCTCCCTATCAGCTTGGTGAAGTAGTGTGAGAAGATCTGAAAGAGAATTATTTATGTTGTTCATATTAAAATCAACAAAAAAGATGGAGAATCTCTGAGGGAGTGATACAGTAATGATATAGATGCATAGTTATTTGGGAAATTTAAACCTTAGATTCTATTTATGCTTAATGTATCCAATTAGTTTCACTATATGAGGACCATCTTGTGTACCTTCTCCAAGCTCACTCTGAATATAAGGACCCGGCCTTAAACCTTACATAATCTTGAGTTATCACAAGATTACACGTTGAGGATCTTTTCAGGTTTAGAGTTTTAGAGAATTAGATCATAAAACATGCATTACATTCCACATATAAACAAAGTGGTTACATAAAGATAGTATTCTTCATTCCCATCAATGGAAACATATTTAAAATAAACATGGATTCTTTCTTGACACTTCCTTGACACTATCATCATATCATGTACCTTTCCCTTGACCTGTGAAAAACATTTCAAAAAAACTTGGGATGAGCATAAAAATCTCAGTAAGGGATACAGAAAGAATGAAAACTGTTAGTTTTTCAAACATCAAATAAACCATATATACTCTATCAAAGTAATACCTTCACCTTCATGAAGTAGTAAAAACTCTTCACTGAATAAAGTATCATTACTTACCTTTTTGTAACCAAAGGATTACCATAAAATCCATAAAAATAACACATAACATATATAAAGGTAACTTGGGACATAAACATACTTAAGTGGAATAACCATACGGTCGACTTCCACACATATCACTTAATGGAATAGCCATACGGCCAATTTCCATACATACTTAATAGAATAGCCATACGGCCGACTTCCATACCCAATGCATTGGAGGTTATAACGTAACCACCCGTCCTGGTATTCACGGCACCACCCGTCATATGGTTTATAATGTAACCACCCATTAAAATGTCCAAGTACCAGTATAAAATCATAAAACATAAAACCAATATAAAGGAATGATAACATTTCCACATTTCAACCACAATATATCATAAATATATTGACATAATAGAATCCTTTTTCAAAACCATTTTCAATACCAAAATACATAAAAGAGTATATGGTATTTATTTTATTCTAAAAACATTACGGCTTGTTGAGAAAGCCAAAGACCAAATAATACTCGCGGCGACGGAAAAGGTCGTTGTCACCGCGTACGTTAAAAAAACATTCCTTTTTGTCATTTTGTAAAATGCTTCGTAGAAAAAGATTCCTTTTGTATAAAAGTAAAATTCAAAGGGGTTTATACACCGTATAAAAGAAAGTTGTGTATAAAACGAAATATGCCTCAATGAAAGGAGATTGAGACGAAGTCCCTTACCTCGGGTCCGACTTGACTCGATCGTTCTTTAACGTCCTGAATAATAAACTTGAGTTAATTTATACTTGATTAAGAACCTTTTTAAAGTTCATTATTCCTTTTATATCACTTATTACCATGTTATAAACATTATGTAACCATTTAAGTTAATAATGTTTGTTTTGTCAATATTTGGTTCTTAAGTTGAAAGTGGACTTCTTACAATTACATGTTGTTCGTGTGGTCAAAGGTTCTTTATATCCAGAATTAAATTCCCAATTTGGATATAATATGTATCATATATATCCAGCATATACATGTATTTATAATATTACATAATCATTTAGAGGTAAGAAATGAAATGCACCGTTCATGGAGACGGTAAGCCGTACGTACGCATGAACGCTACTTTCATTTCTTTGTCATATTAATGGAATTAAAACTTAAATGAGAGGTATGTATATTTTAATTCCAGAATTATATTCATCATTTAGATATATCATTAATTATATATATCCATTATATACATTTACTCTTAATAGTACATTACATTTGGGGATAAGAAATGAAATGCACCGTTCATGGAGACGGTAAGCCGTACGTATGCATGAACGCTACTTTCATTTCTATCCCATACTTTAATGGAAAGAAATAATAATGATATAGAGGTATATTATAATTCCAGTATAACATCATATATAATAACTTTAAATCCATCCTTTACACGTCCCACATATGGCATTAACGAATCACATCACTTTGAGGGGGCGGTAGTCCGCACTTCCTTAAATGAAGATATCGTGTTTACCCATAATGGAAACCATAAAGGTATGACCAAAATGAAAAATACAGAAGCTTAAAGAAAAAAAATAAACATATTATATATCATATATAAAAATAGTGACATCATAATGGCCACCTTTGAAGGTGTTAAATGAGTATTGAACAATCATCGTTTCGGGAGGCAGAATTTCGCCATCCACAGAAACCGTATGTTCTTTAACCATTTGATGTAGTTGTGTGCGAGTTTAGCTCGAATAAATCTTATAACAACATCCTAGTATATTTAATATACTGGTGTTGTTACAAAAGAAGTAAATAAAAAGAGTTTAGAGGGTTGGAGAAGCAAAATAAAACAAATGAACAAGAGAGAATGAATTACCTTTAAAAGTGTAACTCCTTTTGATTTGAGCCTAAAGGCTTCCTTTGAAAGGATTATGCCCAAAGGGAATCCACTAGGATGAGGAGAGGGATGTGGAGAGAGTAATTGGGCAGGGTTTGTCCGAGCCAAAGGCTTGAGGAGTGTGTGAAATGAGGTAGAGGTGGGGGCCTTTTATAAGAGGAGAGGAGGGGCACTTTTGGAAAGTAAAGAAATATTACTTTATTTGAAAATGTGTTTCGGTTTTAAAAGGTCCCACATTGATATAATTCGTGGATAAGGTGATAATGGTTCGAAATCCACTCATCCAATTGGTTTTTGACATGTTTAGTTCATAGATTTTACATTATCTTTCCATTTTATTTAAATCGTTAAATAATGAGGTCATCGCTGCATCATCATGATGTCATAAATAAATTAATTTATTTAAAGTATAAAAATTATAAAAAAAATACTATGATGTAGGAAATCTTTTTATCTTTCCAATTACTATTTATAATCAAAAATCTGACTTTTATAACCCCATTTAAAAATTGTTTTAGTAAAACATATCATGTTTGTGTCATTTTTACTTTTACATTAAATAAAAAGTTATTTATGTCATTTCCCAACCAAAGTGTCTTCATGGGGTCCCCAAGTTGACCCATGGCTTGTCTTGGTCGGCCATGACACAACCAATGAGGGTAGGATATGTGTCAAGCTCATCTTATTTTATTAAAGTATTATTTTTACCTTAAACTACACTAATTACCACTAATCGCGATTAAGAACTTAATAAGTTACTATTCACCAAAAAATTATTATAATCTCATTGAACCACATTTTACTTCTTAATGACAACCATGTATGTCGTATTTTTGAAATTCAAAACACAATGATGGAAAAATTTCATTTAAACGGAAAATCAGTCTTTATAAGTACCACTTAGTGGTTTCACTATTCATCAAAAATTGAAGTTTTTCAGAAAATTACCAAAAATTAACCCTAAGCTATATTTGATATTCCGAATTCAAAAATGAAGTCTATTTTACAAAATTCAAAACATATAAGTCACATTAATTAATTTAATAATTAATTCCCGCTGTTAGAGCAAATAGCGTGTTTTTATGAAACAATAAGTATCAAAAGATTGACACTAGTTTAAGTCCAATTTCAAAGTGAAATTGATTCCAATGACCACCATTGGATTAAATGGTAAAAATATATTCATATTACACATTAAGAACAATTCAAAAGATAATCTAATCATATAAATAAATTAGATTAAAAAGCATTTTTGATGTAAAATGCAGTATTTTTCACTATTCATTAAAAAATGAACATTGTCAGAAAAATACAAAAAATCCACACAAAGTAAATTTTGATGTTCCAATCATAAATAATAAGTTTATTTTGACAAACATAGTTTATAAAATTTCCAAAAGAAAGATTTAAAAAGGGTTTTCCATCATAAGGCAGTAAAACAATCTTTTAAGAATATTAGTGTATTCCATGCTTAAGATTGGATTTATTTTCATTTTAAGCCTCTAAAACACTATCTTAATCATTAATAGACATAGATAAAAATATCTATTATTCATTACTTACTTGGGATGTTACATCCTTCCCCCCTTTAGAAAATTGTGTCCCCGCAATTTATTTACTTATCGAATAAATGGGGGTACTTATCCCTCATTGCATTTTCAGATTCCCATGTTGCCTCTTCAATCATGTGGTTTTTCCACAAAACCTTTACCTGGTGAATCACCTTATTCCGTAACACTTGCTCCCTGTGGTCAGGAATCTGGACCGGTTGTTCCTCATAAGATAGGTTCTCTTCCAGCTGAACTACCTCTGGACTCAAAACATGAGATGGATCTGGCATATACTTTCTCAACATCGAAACGTGAAAAACATTGTGTACCTGAGATAAACTCGGAGGTAAAGCCACCCGGTATGCAACTGATCCAACTCTCTCCAGAATTTCATATGGTCCAATAAACCTTGGACTCAGCTTTCCTTTCTTACCAAATCGCATCACACTTTTCCATGGTGATACTTTGAGAAAAACATGATCACCTACCTCAAAAGAGAGATCTTTCCTCCTGTTGTCCGCATAACTCTTATGCCTGCTCTGAGCTATTCTCAGGTGCTTCTGAATCAGCTGAACTTTTTCTGCCAACTCTTCTACCAATTCTCATCCCATCAACTTCCTTTCACCAACTTCATCCCAGAAAGCTGGAGTTCGAAACCGCTTCCCATATAATGCCTAAAATGGTGCCATCTGTATACTAGAATGAAAACTATTATTATATTAAAATTCAACCAAAGAAATATGTTGGTCCCAACTTCCCTGATAATCCATAGAACAAGCTCGTAGCATATCCTCCAATGTCTGGATTGTTCGTTCTGACTGCCCATCTGATTGAGGATGAAAAGCTGTACTAAAATTTAATTCAGTAACCAATGACTTCTGAAGGCCTTTCCAAAAGTTAGAAGTAAACCTGGGATCACGATCCGATACAATGGAGAGAGGAACTCCATGTAACCTGACTATCTCTTTAATATACAAACGGGAAAGTTGATCTAGGGAAAAAGTATCTTGTATAGCAAGGAAATGAGCAGATTTAGTCAAGCGATCAACAATAACCCAGATTGCATTATTACCTTGAGATGTCTTCGGTAATCCCACAACAAAGTCCATGGATATATTCTCCCATTTCCACTCTGGCAATGGTAAAGGATGAAGCATCCCTTTCGGTAACTGCCGCTCTGCTTTAACCTGTTGACATGTCAAACACTTCACAGTAAAATCAGCAATGTCTCTTTTCATTCCATCCCACCAGTAATACTCCCGCAGATCTCTGTACATCTTAGTACTGCCAGGATGAACTGAAAACGGGGAACTATGAGCCTCACATAACTACTCATTCTTCAACTGTGAATCACAAGGCACACATAACCACTTCCCAAACCTCAAAACACAAACACAAAATTATCCAAGAACTCATGGAAAATTTTATTCATAAGGTCCATGAATATAGAAGGTGCATTGGTTAACCCAAAAGTCATAACTACAAATTCATAATGGCCATATCTAGTACGGAACACAGTCTTCAGAACATCTGCTTCTTTTACTTTCAACTGATGGTACCCCGACCTCAAGTCAATCTTTGAAAAATACTGAGCTCCCTGGAGGTGATACCACTTCATTCGATGGCCCAACATCTGCTGAAGTTGTTGCAAAGGATTTCACCACCCCTTTCTGCTTGTATTCTGGCTACATTCCCCCATTTGAGTTCTTCGTTGGACACTCGTTTGCATAATGACCCATTTCATTACACTTAAAACATCTTACCGTTGGCTTTTCATTTCCTTCTTGATCATCTTCCTTACAGTTACGAGCAATATGAACAGACTTACCACACCGAAAGCACTTACCAGACTTGGATAAACATTCTCCAGGATGCATTTTACCACACTTCTCACAGGATGGATATTTGGTTTTCTTACCTCCTTGCTTCTTTGATGAATTCTTCCCCTTTGCCTGCCAACTAGACCTCTTATTCTGTTGTTTGTCATAGAACACCTGATCATCGGCAAACTCCATTTCCACCTTCTCCGCACATCGAACAAGTTTTTCATAACTTTTGAACTCACGAGAAGCTAAAGCCCTTCGATACTTTGGCTTTAACCCTGAGTAAAAAACGGTTTATTTTACTATCAAGATCTCGTATGAAGTTTGGAGCATACCTTTCCAATCAAGTGAACTTTTCTTCATAAGCAGCCACTGAATCATCCTCCTGTCTCAATTCTAGTAACTGTTTTTCCATCCTAAGACGAACCACCTTAGGAAAATATTTCTCAAGAAACATACATTTGAATTCGTCCCAGTGAAGATCCTCAATCTCATCACTATCCCTTATATTTTTCACCATCGACCACCACTGATCAGCTTCACCTTCAAAACGGTAAACAGCAAGACTAACCTTCTGATGTTCTGAACACCCCATGACATCAAAAATCTTCTCCAGTTCTTTAATCCACCCTTCAGCTTGCACAGGGTCAGATGATCCTCTGAATGATGGTGGATGTTGCCTCATGAAATGTTCCACCACTGACATGTTCCTCTGCGGTTGATCTGGCTGATCTCGTGCATGGATACCACCACCATTTATAGCCTGAGTCAACTGTTCCATCACTGCAACAAACTATTTAGTTCCGATTCCGACCATCTCAGGTTGCTGATTTGGAAGGTAATCTTCCTCCTGATGTCGTCCCAACATAGCTGCTTTGTTTCCTCTGCAGAAAACCATTATGAACACAGAATTATCTTAGGCGAAGCAACATGGTAATCCGTAAATGCTATATCATTTCAATCATATTATAATTTAACACTTTTCTAACTCCTAAATTTGTCTAAACCGACCTTTGATACCAAATATAAGGCCCCGGCCTTAAACCTTACATAATCTTGAGTTATCACAAGATTACACGTTGAGGATCTTTTCAGGTTTAGAGTTTTAGAGAATTAGATCATAAAACATGCATTACATTCCACATATAAACAAAGTGGTTACATTAAGATAGTATTCTTCATTCCCATCAATGGAAACATATTTAAAATAAACATGGATTCTTTCTTGACACTTCCTTGACACTATCATCATATCATGTACCTTTCCCTTGACCTGTGAAAAACATTTCAAAAAAACTTGGGATGAGCATAAAAAGCTCAGTAAGGGATACAGAAAGAATGAAAACTGTTAGTTTTTCAAACATCAAATAAACCATATATACTCTATAAAAGTAATACCTTCACCTTCATGAAGTAGTAAAAACTCTTCACTGAATAAAGTATCATTACTTACCTTTTTGTAACCAAAGGATTACCATAAAATCCATAAAAAGAACACATAACATATATAAAGGTAACTTGGGACATAAACATACTTAAGTGGAATAACCATACGGTCGACTTCCACACATATCACTTAATGGAATAGTCATACGGACAATTTCCATACATACTTAATGGAATAGCCATACGGCCGACTTCCATACCCAATGCATTGGAGGTTATAACGTAACCACCCGTCCTGGTATTCACGGCACCACCCGTCATATGGTTTATAACGTAACCACCCGTTAAAATGTCCAAGTACCAGTATTAAATCATAAAACATAAAACCAATATAAAGGAATGATAACATTTCCACATTTCAACCACAATATATCATAAATATATTGACATAATAGAATACTTTTTCAAAACCATTTTCAATAACAAAATACATAAAAGAGTATATGGTATTTAATTTTTTCTAAAAACATTACGGCTTGTTGAGAAAGCCAAAGACCAAATAATACTCGCGGCGGCGGAAAAGGTCGTTGTCACCGCGTACGTTAAAAAAACATTCCTTTTTGTCGTTTTGTAAAATGCTTCGTAGAAAAAGATTCCTTTTGTATAAAAGTAAAATTCAAAGGGGTTTATACACCGTATAAAATAAATTTGTGTATAAAACGAAATATGCCTCAATGAAAGGAGATTGAGACGAAGTCCCTTACCTCGGGTCCGACTTGACTCGATCGTTCTTTAACGTCCTGAATAATAAACTTGAGTTAATTTATACTTGATTAAGAACCTTTTTAAAGTTCATTATTCCTTTTATATCACTTATTTCCATGTTATAAACATTATGTAACCATTTAAGTAAATAATGTTTGTTTTGTCAATATTTGGTTCTTAAGTCGAAAGTGGACTTCTTACAATTACATGTTGTTCGTGTGATCAAAGGTTCTTTATATCCAGAATGAAATTCCCGATTTGGATATAATATGTATCATATATATCCAGCATATACATGTATTTATAATATTACATAATCATTTAGAGGTAAGAAATGAAATGCACCATTCATGGAGATGGTAAGTCGTACGTACGCATGAACGCTACTTTCATTTCTTTGTCATATTAATGGAATTAAAACTTAAATGAGAGGTATGTATATTTTAATTCCAGAATTATATTCATCATTTAGATATATCATTAATTATATATATCCATTATATACATGTACTCTTAATAGTACATTACATTTGGGGATAAGAAATGAAATGCACCGTTCATGGAGACGGTAAGCCGTACGTACGCATGAACGCTACTTTCATTTCTATCTCATACTTTAATGGAAAGAAATAATAATGATATAGAGTTATATTATAATTCCAGTATAACATCATATATAATAACTTTAAATCCATCCTTTACACGTCCCACATATGGCATTAACGAATCACATCACTTTGAGGGGGCGGTAGTCCGCACTTCCTTAAATGAAGATATCATGTTTACCCATAATGGAAACCATAAAGGTATGCCCAAAATGAAAAATAAAGAAGCTTAAAGAAAAAAAATAAACATATTATATATCATATATAAAAATAGTGACATCATAATGGCCACCTTTGAAGGTGTTAAATGAGTATTGAACAATCATCGTTTCGGGAGGCAGAATTTCACCATCCACGGAAACCGTATGTTCTTTAACCATTTGATGTAGTTGTGTGAGAGTGTAGCTAGAATAAATCTTATAACAACATCCTAGTATATTTAAGATACTGGTTTTGTTACAAAAGAAGTAAATAAAAAGAGTTTAGATGGTTGGAGAAGCAAAATAAAACAAATGAACAAGAGAGAATGAATTACCTTTAAAAGTGTAACTCCTTTTGATTTGAGCCTAAAGGATTCCTTTGAAAGGATTCTGGCCAAAGGGAATCCACTAGGATGAGGAGAGGGATGTGGAGAGAGTAATTGGGCAGGGGTTGGCCGAGCCAAAGGCTTGAGGAGTGTGTGAAATGAGGTAGAGGTGGGGGCCTTTTATAAGAGGAGAGGAGGGGCACTTTTGGAAAGTAAAGAAATATTACTTTATTTGAAAATGTGTTTCGGTTTTAAAAGGTCCCACATTGATATAATTCGTGGATAAAGTGATAAGGGTTCAAAATCCACTCATCCAATTGGTTTTTGACATGTGTAGTTCATAGATTTTACATTATCTTTCCATTTTATTTAAATCGTTAAATAATGAGGTCATCGCTGCATCATCATGATGTCATAAATAAATTAATTTATTTAAAGTCTAAAAATTATAAAAAAAATACTATGATGTAGGAAATATTTTTATATTTCCAATTACTATTTATAATCAAAAATATGACTTGTATAACCCTATTTAAAAATTTTTTTAGTAAAACATATCATGTTTGTGTCATTTTTACTTTTACATTAAATAAAAAGTTATTTATGTCATTTCCCAACCAAAGTGTCTCCATGGGGTCCCCAAGTTGACCCATGGCTTGTCTTGGTCGGCCATGACACAACCAATGAGGGTAGGACATGTTTCAAGCTCATCTTAGTTTATTAAAGCATTATTTTTACCTTAAACTACACTAATCACCACTAATCGCGATTAAGAACTTAATAAGTTACTATTCACCAAAAAATTATTATAATCTCATTGAACCACATTTTACTTCTTAATGACAACCATGTATGTCGGATTTTTGAAATTCAAAACACAATGATGGCAAAATTTCATTTAAACGGAAAATCAGTCTTTATAAGTACCACTTAGTGGTTTCACTATTCATCAAAAATTGAAGTTTTTCAGAAAATTACCAAAATTTCACCCTAAGCTATATTTGATATTACGAATTCAAAAATGAAGTCTATTTTACAAAATTCAAAACATATAAGTCACATTAATTAATTTAATAATTAATTCCCGTTGTCAGAGCAAATAGCGTGTTTTTATGAAACAATAAGTATCAAAAGATTGACACTAGTTTAAGTCCAATTTCAAAGTGAAATTGATTCCAATGACCACCATTGGATTAAATGGTAAAAATATATTCATATTACACATTAAGACCAATTCAAAAGATAATCTAATCATATAAATAAATTAGATTAAAAAGCAGTTTTGATGTAAAATGCAGTATTTTTCACTATTCATTAAAAAATGAACATTGTCAGAAAAATACCAAAAATTCACACAAAGTAAATTTTGATGTCCCAATCATAAAGAATAAGTTTATTTTGACAAACATAGTTTATAAAATTGTCAAAAGAAATATTTAAAAAGGGTTTTCCATCATAAGGCAATAAAACAATCTTTTAAGAATATTAGTGTATTCCATGCTTAAGATTGGATTTATTTTCATTTTAAGCCTCTAAAACGCTATCTTAATCATTAATAGACATAGATAAAAATATCTATTATTCATTACTTACTTGTGATGTTACACTGAAAGAGTGCCTTTGATATCAAAAATTGTTCATATCAATCTCTCTCCTAACATAGACCACAGAGATGCTAGAGCATGATATAAGAATCCATTTCCTTATGGGACTTTATAAGTTCACTAGACATAGATGAAATAATTAAACACTGAATGTCGATTGCATCACTCAAGTTTTTATCATATAAAGTGAACTTTTCATCACTCACCTTCTTTATAGGTAGATCTGGTGGTGAGGATTCCAGTATATAAGATTTTCATTCATGGATCAACATAACCCATAGGTGTTTGAACCATTCCTATAAGTTAGTACCAGTAAGAAGATAGTATTTTTCTAGTATTTATTGTAAGGATAATTTTGATGACAAAATTTACATTATTCTATAATTATAAAAGATTTTATTTTTAGTACTTCAATTGATTAAAATTTATTTAAAACATAATGAATTTTATTTTATTAAGTCTTTCAATATTTTATCAAGTCTCAATAGACCCCACCATTGAACTCATAATGTCCTATCACTCAAGGAATTATAGTGTAAAGGATACATATTTATATTCTTATAATCTAAATGTAAGCCATGAAAATTATAATAATTTATTTTGGTAGGTAGTCTTGGAAACTGAAAACTAGCAGCTTCTTGATCTGTTGAATGGAATCCCCAATCCAGAAATCCTAACTAGGATTTCCTCAACACTTGCCTCCAAATTTATATTGGATAAGTGTATTCCATTAAACCATATATAGATTCATTTAAGTAGACTCGCAATCTTACTTATGACTTGTCGATAATTAAAAGTTCCCCTGATATAGGTCGAACCAACACTTTAACTATGGGTTCATTTTAATTCATATTATGGAAGGCTTAATGAATTAATATTAACTCAATGGATTTTATTTTATTATGCGTAAATATTTCTTATTTTATCCTTTACATGTATTATTAATGTTAATTGAGCATATCTTTAGTAATTACTCATGTTTTGATAAATCATTTACACATAATCAATTTATTTAAATTATATATTTTCATATTAGTCCAATAATCTATGTGATCATGGCCTTGTATCCATAAAATAAATAATGTGTAAGACATAAATAAATAAATGGCCTAATCATGATCTTATCTAATGGTTGGCTTATTTAGAGGATAATAAATTAATTGATGACCTGGGGGGAAACTCATTGTGTCAATATTGGTAGGAGTTGCAACATTCCACATATTGACATGTGTATCACCTAGGTTCGTATTATCTCGGTCTCATATTGAACTGCCTCTATGCTCCTTAGGATACTTATTTTATTAAATATGTTTATAAATCACATATAGGTAAGGGTATCCAAATAATTGGTTAAGTGTAATTATATAAATAACCTTGTATATGCAATTCCTACATAATAATAGAGGGAGAGATGACACACAGGCCATCATTTTTAATTTAATTATAAATAATTTCAAAAACCATGCTATAAAATAAATTTAAAAATTCTAACACATACATAGGACTTGGTCAAGCCAAGATCATTCATACACATGCAATTAATGTGAAAAATTACAATTACTAACATTCATTTCTATTCGTTCTTTATTATTAAGATAAACATACTTTTATTAATTAATTAATTAATTAATTAATTAATTTCCTTTTATCTTATTGACCAACTAAAGTCTCTTGGAGATACCCATCATCAATGAATTTATGGAAAATAAAACATAATGACCAATAATTAGAGATAATTACCATAAATTAATTATGCATTTATTAATACTTTAAAATCTTTGTTACATAGTCGAACACAACTAGGGCCAATAGTGTAATTAGGTTTTAATGCTGCAACTAATTATTTTAATGTAATTTAATTCTATCCTTTATTGTGAGACTACATGGTCTGTACTTATGAGCTACATGCCATGTTCCTAAATTATTATATATTTGGGACAAACACTTAGGGATTCGATGTGTATCTTGGCTAGACTACACATTGTGTACTAACTAGCTATACACCATGTGTTCTGATTTCTGTGTGTCTGTGTAACCCACCAAAGGACTTGATGTACACTTCGAATTTAGGACCACACAATGTATACTTCAGATATTCACCATGTGTTCCACTTTCTATGTGTCCTCATAACCCGTAGAATGACTCAGTGTGTCTTAAGATATGGGAAATAATGAGTTACACACCATGTACATTAACTACATGTTGGGTATCTCATTTTTTCTCCAAGTTGTAACTCCCACACTGTTAGAATCTATTTATTTTACCATCTGGTAATCATGAATTTCACCACTATATTTTGTATACTGCATGATGTGTATGTTTCCTACATGTTGTGTAATCTAAAAATTCATTTACTAGACTAGCTTGGTCAACACACAGTGTATAGTAAACACACCGTGTGTTATTACTGCTTGGTGCACCATATATCCCATGACACATCAAGGTGTAGTGCACTTGGGTATATGACATGTACCTGGATACCTTCCATGTAATCCAGTATAAAGGCTATAATTTTAGGCACTTCTCGATGGAATCTAGGATTGTTCTCCATCTATTCTTATACTTTAAGAAATTATGAATCTTGAACGATAAAAATTAAAATTTCAAAGGCATATTAATTAAAAATTAGATTATAGAACAAATGATCTGAAATCAAATATCTAACCACTATTGTGCATAATTTATCAAAAATCAAATAAATAATTATAAATTTGAAATGTGACCCCTTTGATACCACTTGAAGGATCCAGAGTTAGTGGAAGAAAATTTTTGAGTGAATAACTATAAAGGCTATTATCAGATTCGATGGGTCATTCGGAAATTGTGAAAGATACAAAAGTCATGACCAAAGAAATTTTTACATTGAATATTGACTTAAGAAGCCTATAACCCTAAGAAGAACTTTTGAACATTAAATTTATAATTAATTTTGATTAAATCTAAATAAATATAACCTCATCTTAGGATCTATAATTGATGAAGATGTTGATTGTGCATACCCCTTTTCAGATTAACTTTTTTTATAGGGAGGACCCAAAGTATATCCCCTATAGTAGTGACCCACACATGGTCCATTGATCTCCAAACAACACAGATGGAATGTCGGGTGCTGGGACAGTGGATTAATAGCCTTGTGTCATTCGTCCTGATCACTTCAATATCTTCTGAGATTAAAGGATTATCTATTATTATTATCATTCTTTAGAAGATGATAGAGAGAGGAATCTAGAGAGAAATCATTTGTGTGAAATGATTCTCAATTCTCGATTAACCCTACACAATAGACATAGAAATATATTTATTGAGTTATGGTTTAGGTTAAAATATTATTTAATTACAAAACAACCCTTAAATAATATAATAAACCTTAACTATTTCCATGCCAATTAATAATACTATTATTATTATTTTATAGTGTATTATAACTTTCACAATGATACAAATATTTTACCATCATGTAAAATAAATGTTTATCACTAGAAACAATCTTAGTCCACTCATCCCCCTAAATATTTATCAAAAAATCAAATAAATATTTATTTAAAAAATTTATTCATAAATAAATATTCAATTCACAGTATGAAAAATAAATATTTATTAATTATTTAATAAATAAAATAAAATAAATATTTTATTCACTGTTTGATGAATAACTATTTATTTAATATTTTTTGATCAATAAAACATAAATAAAATTTTTCATCGATCTTGAGAATAATATTTATTTCGGTAATTAAATTCAAATAGAATTTAATCAAGATCAACAGAAACACTTAGTGTATGACTCTCTAGGATTCTTTTTCATTGGAATTAGGTGATATTGAATAATATCCAATATCAGTATCTAAAAACATGTCAAATCACCCAAGAGAAAGAAGTTAATATTTCATCATCAACAACTACTCATGAAAGCTTACTGTGTAATATAATCTCTTTATTGCAATATCTCATCAAGAAGGCTTAACATGTGTTTTATCAATCTATATTCTTGATATGTACTTATTTGACTATCTAAAATGAATTCATCGTTACACCATGGTTGTGGAATTTAATATGATGGTTCTATTTCAATGAAAGGGATATGATATCATCTTCCATAAATATAGAAGGGAAAAATCTTTCATCGACTTGTTGATTAATAACACATCACTCGTGATGCACTCAATATATCAAACCTCATCATAAAGAGTATCATCAAGGATTATTATATACATCAAAGTGTATGATTCATAACAATAATTAATAATAATCTTAAAGTCTAAGTATCATTACACCCGCTTATGGATTGGAATATCTGATGACACATAAACATGCAGAATTCCTAGAGGTGGGTTTGTTATCATAATCTCCCATCTTAGATATTACCAAGTGTGGACCTCATGAGAAAAGGTCTCATATGCTTATGAGTACTCACACCTGGTAGTTTACATTCTATGTGTCCCATCATAGTATGTTTTTTAACCATAGAACTATATTTAATAATATCTCCATGGAATTTCAAGGTCTCCATAATAGTGGGGAACTATTATGACCTTATCGATGTGATAGATACTCTAGAACATTATTACATTAAATTCATGTAGAATAATGAAAAAAAATATAATAAGATGTTTTATTAATATTCAAATATTCAAATATATAGTAATCCAAAGTAAAAAATAGTTGCTTCTAGAACACTAACTCCAATAGACTCCTACTTGGACTAGATCCAAATTCCTATGATTTTCAGTTCACTAGACCTAATGTAATGATTATGTTTATACTGAGTTAATGCTTTAGTCAATGGGTCTATCATGTTGACTTATGTGTAGATTTTTCTCACTGTGGTGTCACCTATTTGAGAAAAATCCCTCATGAGATGATACTTATGAAGTATGTGCTTCATCTAGTGATGTGACCTTGGATCTTTTACAAGATCCTCCATTGTATTATTATCACAATAAAGTGTGTTATATTCATTAATATTAATCATCACTTCAAGATATTGAATGGAGTTTTATATATAAATAGCTCCTTTAGCTACCCTATAAAATGCAATATACTCATACTATATTGTATAATCTTTGACCATTTCTTTCTTTGAGCTCTTCTATCCCACATCACCTCCATTGAGAGTTAAGTTGTATCTCGTATATGATTTTGGATCATACTTATCTATTTGGAAACTATAATTTTCATATCCTCTAATCACTAGTTGCTCATATCATCTATATACTAGGAACATATCCTTATTATATCTTAGATACATAAGGATAGTCTTAACATCCATTTAATGGTGGTCACCTAGGTCAGCTTGATATCTCCCAACTACACTTAAGGTGTAGGTGACATCGAGTCTAGTATATAGCATAACATACATGACTGACTCAATCTTCAATTCATATGGATTTCTTGGCACCCTTTTTCTTTACTCATGTGTCTGAAGACGCATTTTTCTAGAAAGATGAATTCCATGTGAAAATAGAAAAAATGCCTTATTGGGCTATTCTATACTAAATATCTCTAGTATCTTGGAAATATAAGTACCTTGAATTAGACTAAGTGGCCTCTTGGATATATCATGATGGATCTTGATCCTAATAATATATACTACTTCACCTTTTATGGAGAAACATTTATTTAACCAGGCTTTAACATATTATAAAACTAGTATTTCATTTCCAATAAGTAATATTTCATTGATATATACTATTAAGAAAATGATTGCACTCCCACTAAACCTCTTATAGACATAAGGATCACATTCATTATTTATGAAACCAAACTTTTTTATGGATTCATCAAATATAATGTTTCATGAATTGGATTATTTCTTTAATCCATAAATGGATCTTTTAAATTTTTATAACTTGTTCACATCCTTTTGAGTCACAACCCCTTCGGGTTGTGTCATATAGACATATTTATAAAGTTTCCCATTAATAAAGGATGTTTTAACATCCATTTTCCAAATCTCATAATCATGGTAAGTTACAATGACAAGTAGAATTCTAATGAATTTCAGCATTGCAACTGGTGAAAATGTTTTATCATATTCAATGTCTTGATGTTGGTTGAACCCTTTTACAACCATTCATGTCGTATAAGTTCTAAATTATCTATCCATGTACAGTTTCTTCTTGAATACCCATTCACAACCAATGGGATTTATATCCATTGGAGGATCTACCAAAATCCATACATGGTTTTGGTATATAGAATCTATTCCAAATTTTATATCTTATTGCAAATTGGAAACATTTGTGCCACTTACTGCTTCCTTATAGGTTACAAGATCATTATTATCTACTAATAATGAGTAAATATCCTCAATGACTATAAAACTATACCGTTATGGTTTCATAGACTCTCTTGTACTCCAACATAGTACTTGTGTCTCTCGAACTTCTTCTTCTATAGAACTTTGTGGAATTTGTTTATGTTCCAACTCTTGTGTATCTTGAGCCTATACTTCATTGAATTCTATCTCACTTCCATTATCTATTTTTGATATATGATCCTTCTCAATGAATATGGGACATTTTTTAACTAAAACCTTTTTATTGAAAGGGTTTTATAGGTAGTATCCCCTTTTTTCATTGAGATACCCTATAAAGATAAACTTTGTGCCTCATGGTGTAAGTTTTTTACCTGAAGAGGCCTTAACAAATGCTTCCCATCCTTACACATGTAAGTATGACAACAAGAGTTTTTTTCCACTCAAAAATTGGTATAAAATACTATCTTCTACTTTATTTGGAACTCAATTTAGTATGTATGCTACTTTTTGTAACACATGTCCCCAAAAGGATAATGGAATACTCGCATTAATCATCATTGATATTACCATTTCTAACAAGGTGTGGTTCCTCTTTTCACTTACACCATTCCATTGAGGTGTATAAAGAGGATTTATTTGAGATAGAATCCCAAACTTCTATAAATAATCAATGAAGTCTTAATTAATATATTCTCCATGACATTCTGAGTAGAGTTTCTTAATCTTTTTACCAAGATAGTTCTCAACTTAATTATTTTATTCCTTGAATCTTTCAAAGGAATCTAACTTATACCTCATTAATTATACATATACATACCTACATAAATAATTAGTAAAAGTTATGAAGTATGATTACCACCCCTTTCTTCAATAGTAAATGGTCCACACACATCGGTATAAACTAATTCAATAAGCTCTTTAGCCCTTTCACCTTTTCCACTTAATTAGGATTTGGACATTTTTTCTTGCAATCATGTGTGACATACACCATATTGTTTTAGTTCAAAATAATCTAAATATATAACTTGGTGTAATTTAGTCAAATGATTCTCATTTTTATGACCTAACTTATGATGACATAGTTAGGTATCGTATGAGTCATGTGAACTAGTTTTGTTATCGATTTCCATTACTTTTTTTGTGTAATATAAAACATAAAGAACATTATATAAATATGTCTTACCATAAAAATTTTATCCTTATAAAATAATCAAAATTTATTCCAAAATTTGAAAATAAATCAATCAATATCAAGTCAGGATACATAAATAATATTTTTGGTGATAAATGGAACATAATAATAATATTTTAAAAACAATTTCATTATTATTGTCAATGTAAGGTGGCGGTATTCAATGGCCACAATAGTAAGTTTGGCTCCATTAGCTGCTTATAGATCTACCTACCCTCATAAAATATCATAGAATCTACTTTTTTTAGTATTTAAATATATATGTGAGCACCAAATACTATATAAAATACCCAATTTGTAGAAATAGATAAATTAAAATTGATAAAAAATAAATCTGAAGATTCCCCATAATTTTTTCCTAGGTGAAGTTTTTCTTTTAGTATCCATTCTTACCATGTACGAAATAGATATCATCATTCTCCCTTGTTTTCCACTTGATCTTTCCCTTCTTGGAAGGGTGTTGCAAAGAAGATTTGGGCTTAGATATATTTACCTAACATTTCCTTTAATTCACTATAAGGATGGAAGTATTTTCACACTTTATCTCTGTATCAACTTGGGGAAGCATTTTGAGAAGATCTAAAAGATGATTCTCTACATTATTCATATTAAAATTAATAGCAAAGATGGAGAAACTCTGATTAAGTGATACAAGACTGAGATCAATGTGCAGTACTTTAGGAAATTTAAACCCTAAAACCTCTTAGCACTCAATGTAGCCAATGATTTTGACAATGAAAGGCCCATATAGTGTACCTTATCCAATATTACTTTAAAAGAGAACCTTTTATATCTCAAACCATTCCTATTTATCACTCTCTTAATATAGACCACGGAGATTCTAGGGAATGTTATAAGAATCCATGTCATCATAAGACTTTATAAGTTTACTAAAAATGGTTTAAATCACTAAACACTGAACATCGAACATATCTCTCAAGTTTTTAACTTAGATAGTAAACTCTTCATCACTTGACACTTTTGCAGTCAGATCAGGTCGTGATGATTCTAGTGTATAATGTTTTCTTTCATGTAACAACATAGCTCGTCGTAATTTGAACCATTCCTAGATGTTAATTTCAGAAATAAGATGGCCTTTCTCTAGTATTGATCACAAGGATAATGTGGATGAAAAACATTCCATTATTCTACAATTATAAAATAACAGATTATTAGTTATTTAATTGATTACAATTTATGTGAGACATACTGAATTTAATTTTGTTAAGTATCCCACTATTTTATCAAGACTCAATGGCCCCCACCATTGAACTCAAAATTTCCCATCACTCAAGAAATTATTATGGCAATGATCTATATTTCTTTTACTATAATCCATATATGGGCTATGAAAAGTACCAGAAATTATTTTGGTAGGCATTATTTCCAAATATAAACTATCATCTCCTTGATTTTTTGAGCGGAATCCCCAATCCCGAAATCCTAACTAGGATTTCATTAACAATTGCCTATAAATTTGTATTTCATAGACATAAGCCATTAATCCCAATACAAATTTGGTTAAGTTGGCCCACTATCTTAGTTAAAACTTTATAGTAATTAAAATTACCCCCAACGTAGGTTGAATTGACACTTTAATTATGGGTTCATCTTAATTAAGATGATAGAAGGCTTAATGAAAAAATATTAACTTGAGGTATTTTGTTTTATTATGTGTAAATATTTATTTTTTTATCCTCTACATGTATTTTTAATATTTAGTGGATTTCATTTAAGTGATTAATCATGTTATAATAAAAAATTTAAACATAATATATTTATTTAAATTCCATCATTGCATATTAGTCCATTTATTTAAGTTATCGTAATCTTGTATCCATAAAATAAATAATGCATAAGACAAAAATAAATAAATAAATAAATTAACTAACTATGAGAATATCTAATGGTTTATTTATTGAGTGGACAATAAATTAACCTATAACCTAGGGTAAAACTCATTGTGTTAGTATTAGTATGAGTTACAACATTCCCCCTATCAACCTATGTATCACCTGGGTTTGTATCATATCGATTCCATCTTGAACCACCTCCACATGCCTTGGGATACTTCTTTTATGATATATGTTTATAAACCATGCATAGGTTAGGGGAACCAAAAATTGGTTAAGGGGAATTATATAAGAAAACCTTGTACATATAGGTCTTACATAATAAAAGAGGGAGGTATGACACACATGCCATCATTTTAATTTAATTATAAATAATTTCCAAAAGCATGAAATAATTTAAATTAAATAATGCCAACACATACATAGGTCTTGGTAAAGCTTATGATCAGTCATACACATGAAAAAAATGCACCAAAGTACACTGGATAAAATTCATTTCTATTAATTCTTTATTATTAAGATAAATGTAATTGTATTAATTAATTATTTAACTAACTAACTAATTCCCTTTAATATTAATAATCATCTGAAGTATCTTAGAGATACCCATCGTAAATGAGTTCATAAAAAATAAAATGGTGTGGACAAAAATTATATATGATTAAAATAAATTAATTGATCATTTATTAATACTTTAAAACCACTATTATATAGTCAAACAAAACTGGTGCCAACAGCGTAATTAGATTGTAATGATGCAATTAATTTTTTTAATGTAATTTAATTTTTTCCTTTATAGTTGGGGGAATGTGATGTGTACATATGAGCTACACCCCATGTTCCTCCATTACAGTGTATCCGAGATAAGCACCTAGGACTTTAGAGTGAATCTCATCCATACTACACGATGTGTACTAACCATCTACATTTTGTGTGTTCTTCTTGTCGTGTGTCTGTGTAACCCCCTAAAAGAATTGGTGTGCTATTCGAAAATGGGACCAAATGATGTGTACTTTGGATACACATCATGAGTTCCACTAGTTGTGTGTCTGCATAACTCACCAAATGACTCATTATATTCATCATATGTGTGAAATAATGAGTTTCATACCGTGTAATCTGGCTACACACCATGTATCTGGATACACGACATGTATGGTAGCCACACATCTTGTAATCCAACATGACATGTGCTAGACTAGCCTGATCAATACATGGTGTTTAATAAATGAATAGTATGTTATTACTACTTGGCTCATCGTATACCCTGTGACATGTCCATATGAAGTGCACTTGGGTACATAGTGTGTATTATAGCTACATGTTGTATAATCAAGCCTACACTCTAGAATTCTTTGCACTTCCCAATGGAATCTCAGATTATTCTCTATCTGTTCTTAGACTTTAAAAAATAAAGAATCTTGAATAATGAAAATTAAAATATCAAAATCATGTCAATTAAAATTCATATTAAAGGATGAATAATATGAAATGAAATATATAACCATTATTTTGCATGGTTTATCAAAAATTAAATAAATAATTATAAATTTAAAACATAACCTCATTGATACTACTTAAAGGTTTTGGACGCAACAGAAGCGCATTTTTAAGAGAATGGTTATAAAGGTTATTTTCATATTTGGTGGAACATTATCCAATTGTTCAAGATGTAAAAATCATGACCAATGAGATTTTTCCATCAAATATTGAATTTGAAGACTAGAACCCAAAGAGGATATTTTTCATGTTAAATTTATTATTAATTTATATTAGATCTAAAGAAAGATTAAACCATCTTAGGATCTTTCTTTGATGAATATATATATTGCTCAAAACCAATTTGGTATTACCTTTATTTCATAACGAGGACCCAAAGTAGAGCCCCTCTAGTTATGATCCACACATAATCCTTTAATCTCTAAAAAAAACTTATGTAATGTTGAGTGCTAGCACGATGGATCAATCATCATATATTGTTTGTCTTGATCACTTCAAGATCCTTCAGTATTGAAGGATTCTCTCTTGTTTTTATTTTTCTTGAGAGGATGAGAGAGGGAAGAATCTATAAAAAAATCCATTGTGCATAATAATTCTCAATTCTCGATTAACCATACACAATATAGATATAAATATATTTATAGAGTTAGGGTTTAGGTTAAAATATTATTTAATTGAAAAATAAACCCTAAATAATATAATAAATCTTAACTAATCCTATTCCAAATAATAATAATGTTTTTATTATTTTATTCCTTGTTCTAAATGGATCAATGAATAATATATTTTACCATCATGTAAAATTAATATTTATCACTGAACATGGTTTGATCTGCTCATCCTCCTTAGAATTTATCAAATATCCAAATAAATTTTTAATAAAACATTTTATTCATAAATAAATATTATATTCACAGTATTGAGAATAAATATTTATTTAATATTCAATAAAATCAAATAAGATAAATATTTTATTCACGGTCTGGTGAATAAATATTTATATAATATTTTTCCATCAATAAAACTTGAATAAAATTATTCTTTAATCTTGAGAATAATATATTTTTTCTATAATTAAATTCAAATATAATTTAATAAATATTAATGGAAACATTGTGTGTGTGACTCTATAAGATTCTTTCTCATTGGCATTAGGCAGACATGCCTAAAGTCCAAGATTACTATCTTATAATGGGTCAAGGCACCCAAGAGAAAGAATTTAATGTCACAATGTTGACAACCACACATGAATGCTTACTATGTGATATAATCCCTTTGTCACAATATCTCATAAAGTAGGTTGTGCATCACTTTCATCAACCTTTATGATTGATATGTATTTCTTTGACTATCTGAAATAAACTCATCACTACACCATGGCCATAGAATTTAATTCAATGGTTCTATTCAATCAAGGGGATGAGATATTATCTTTCATAAATATGGAAGTGGAAAATCCTTCCTCCACTAGTTGATTAATAACACTTCACTCGTGATGCACCCAACATATCCAACTTTAATATGAACAGTGTCGTCAAGGTTTATAAAATTCATCAAATTGTGTGAGTCATAACATGCATTAATAATAATCTTAAAGTCTAATGACCATTACACATGCTCGCATATAATAATATTTGATGAAAAATAAATATTTTGAATTTTTATAGGTGGGTATATTCTCATAATCTCCCATATTGAAGATTATCAAGTGAGAACTTCATGAAAAGAAGTCTCATCTACTTATGAATACTCACACCTGATAGTAAATATTATATGTGTCCCCTCATAGTATTTTATTCAACTAGAGAACTATATTTAATAATATAATCATGGAATTTCAAGGTTCTAATCATAGTGGGGAACTGTTATGACCTTATCAATGAAATAGATACTCTAGGACATTATTACAATAAAGTCATGCAGAACAATGTACAATATATAAGAAGATGTTTTATTAATATTCAAATATTTGAATATACATGAAATCTAAAGTATAAACTAATAGGTATAAAACACCAACTCCAACTCAAAACACATTGACATATGATTGCATTTTGTTAGGGATGTTATAGAAAATGGGATATTATGTGACACTAAGATACATAATTTAGAGAATCTGTCTTATGGTTTGAATAAGTTTGTTTAGTTATCAATGTTTATGCACTATTTTGGACTTATGAATGTAGTCCCATTTCAATGACCTAGGTTGTGAGAACTCCATTGTGTATAAATTATTTTTATTTTAAAGGTGGAGATTTATAAAAAAAATTAAGCATTTATTTATTTTTATAAAATCTAATTGAATTTATATGAAAAAATTTGTTTAAATTTCTTATTTTTAATATTCTTTCTATTTTTATTACTGTTGAATTCAATGTTTTCCCTTATCGTATAGTTGGATCCTACATAAAGGTATCATAACCTTTACATAAGGATAATCCCTAATTATGTAAGGGTAACTTACCTATTGTGTAAAGGTACCTTGGTATTTGTAAGTTTAATACATGGTTACATGAGGGTAAACCCCTAGCCATGATAGGGTACTCCCTAACTCACATAAGGGTCATACCTCATTATATAAGGGTAAACCTTTAGTTTCTTAAGGGTACTCATGTCTGCATAAGGGTAACCCCTTAACTCATGTAAGGGTACTCCTATTATATATGGGTACATTTCCTGATGTTTAAGGGTAATCCTTACATGCATAAGTGAAATCACCTATCTACATAAGGTTCATGCCTATATTTTGTAAGGTTTAACCCTCTCATATAAGGGTAATCCCTAATTTCATGAGGGTAATACCCTATTGTGTAAAGGTAATGACCTAGTCACAAAAGGGTGATACCTATTTTATATAAAGGTAGACCATCCAGTGTAAGGGTATTCCTTCTTGCATAAGGTTCTTCACTTGGCTAATGTAAAGGTCACAACTAGCTCACATAAAGGTCATACCTATCTCGTGCAAAGTTAATACCACGTAAGGGAAATGTTGTGTAAGGGTTTATTAATTTTTAAAATGGCTGAACTGCCTCTTACTTATAGTCCATCTATATGGCCTATGTCTCACATTCAAAATATGACTCTACATCACCTCACCATTATGATTTTACCCCACGGCTCATTGTTAGAAATAATTTTAATTTTGGTGTACTGTGAGGGGGGTTTATGATTCTTCACAAAAAAAAGATCTAGAGAATGTAGGAGTTTATGTCTAATATTCCTAAAGTCTACTGAATCCATCCATCTTCATTATTTACCAAACCTGGTCTAGGGTTTTGGTTGAGAGTAGTGGAGATATTTGGCTTTCATCATGGGATTCCCTCACATAAAGGAATATAATGGCAGCTCAAGTGTTATTTGAGCTTCTTCCAAGTTCTGATATTAGAACCTGGCATCGTAAGAGGTTAATTAAACATTTATGATTTCCATTTCTTACTACCATGTATGGTGTTTTATCCTTATATGCATCTGTGTACTGTGATCCCACCCATGAAGATCATCAGATGGCATCTCTATTTCTTTCTTCTTTCATTTTATTATAATATGGTTGTTGTTTCTTTCTTAGTAATATAAGTTATCATGTGGCGTTTTGAATATGAAAATAGGTCTATAGTGGACTAAATAATGTTATATATCAACATTATTTTATTTTATTTCATCACATTCATCTTGAATCCAATTCTCCCCTTTTAATTAATTGTTAATCGAATTGTATACATCATATTTTGAACCCAGTTCCTAGATTATTAGATCTTGGTTGTTGCATAGGGAATACCTTATCAATTTAACCCCTAATAGTACATGTCAAAAATAATAAAAACATAGTTATCTAATGATTTCATGTCATTTCAAGGCCATTTTCTCTATTTTTTACCATTAAACTCATGTTTTAGAGATTTTAAAACACTAAAAATATGTTTTCAGCTATCCCAAGCAAACAACACATCTGATTAATGTCACGTATGGTCTAACACTTCACAAATGAACTTATATTTTTTGGTTTTTTATAGTTATTTAGGAACATCTATTTAGTTTTTTACTATGAAATTATAATGTAATCCACATTTTTCTCATTATAACAATTTAGAAATATAAAACACATTTAAATTAATCACCTAAAATGAAATGTTAAATATTAAAATGGTAATATAAAATCCTCATGCTTCAGGTGAATTCTATTATGGATCATCCAAGAATATACAATTATTATCAATAGATATATCTAGAACCTAAAACATATATAAATATTATATTTTATATTCAAATCAATAAAGTAAAAATGAGTATAATTTATTTTCTTTTTAAATTGTAGCACCATCTGTGTGATATAAAAAGGATGTTGTGTCATCACTTCATTTATATGTTCTAAAATATGTTATAATATCTCCTCATACTATGCACATAACTAGTAAAATTGATCATCCATATTGAGTTGAATAGTCTGGATTGTAGCATCTACCTCAGTCAGTGTGTGAATCCCTACATTTGTGTTGCATAGTACCCTCACATGTGAAATTTTATAAGAGGTGATAGCTTAAAAGTAAAATAAAAATAGAATTTTTCTATTAAAATGTATGGTTAGATGGAATATAACAAGAGAAATAAATGGAAGAGTAAATATTATTTAATACAAAAAATGAAATAGAAAGTAATGAGTTTTAGTTAGTCATAAAATGGTTGTCTAAAAAATAATTGATCAACTTGTTCTACCTAATTAGGTTAGAGCCTTGATGAGAATCTAGTTATAGTATTCTAGTTTCATAGAATAGAAAGACTACCTAGGTTGAATAATCATGTACCAACCTGATTGAGGACTAAGACTATAGTCACTACAAAGCATGTGAGAAGAAACTGTAACCTAAGGGATTGCTCGCATTATTGGATATTATGTCAAGGTTCATTTTTAATGAGTACTTATAACCTCATATCAATTTTCATTCTAGAATAAATCATATATTCCACTTATAATTACTTATATAAGGAGAAGAGATCATGGGTAGAAGAAACATAAGAAATGATAAATTATATTTGAGATTAATCGCTAGGGGTAGAATATAATTGCATCATTTTGTTGTGTATAATGAAAAAAATAAGATTATTGTATGAAAAGGGTTAATAGGGTAATTGGTATTGAGCCCCAAGAATTCATCACTAGGGTTGGTCAAGAAA
The DNA here is from genome assembly GCA_963277665.1 of Viscum album. Lineage (NCBI taxonomy): Eukaryota > Viridiplantae > Streptophyta > Magnoliopsida > Santalales > Viscaceae > Viscum > Viscum album. Next base: position 1,424,460,509 of record OY728143.1, read on the forward strand.
AATAATCTTGTTTTATTATATCTATTTTCCTCATCACTCATGATGATTCAATCCAGATTAACTTCTGAAAATTCTCTATTACCTTCAACAAACAATTTTTGATCCCTTAAAAATAATTGGAAATGTGGAAATAAATGTTGAATTAATAACCATTTGATATTTTAATCTAATGAACATATATAATATTACATTTAACTCCTTGAGGCCATGATAGTCCTATACGTTGGCAGCTTCCACCTTCTTTGTTTTGCAGATGGAAGATTATGGGGGATTCAAATCCTAGTCTTCAATTAAATCACAACATAACTACATGGAAAAATAAAGGAACATATGATTACACATCAAAATTATATATATATATATATATATAACATCAAGTGATATGGTCACAAATTAAAAAACATCATAAATGAGATTAGGAATTTGGACAACCAACAAAAGTTAGATAATACTTGTTATGAACTCCATTTTTTTTATGTGAATATTAATGTTCCAAAATTAATATTGAATAAAAACTTATAAAGCATTAGTGATGGGAAATTATTAGCAAGTTAGGTATCGGATCTATTTATATTCACAAATTTGTATTCTTATATGGAAGAAATAATATTTGTGAACAAGAAAATAAAAAAAAATCTAAAAGATAAACCAATATAGGATAATAATATTGTATTGTAAAAACAATTATTTGTGATATTAAATGACTAACCAGAATCTAATGGTAATAAATGTTAGACTAACTTATGGTTGTTATAAAAGACACCTCCCATTTCCACCCAATTCATGAGTCTTGGATGGACTTTTATAAATATGTGAACCTCATCCCTTATTGATTAATGAAATGATCAACATCAAATATGTCATAAAAGTCACTTCCAGAGAAATATATATATTAAACCTGGATTAAGAAAATAAATCATGATCTCTATAATAGATGTGAAATGAACTTGTGATCAACCCAAAAGGAAGTTTTATGTAGTTCAGGAACTATGAGGTTTTAATTCATGTTCCTTGAAATTGAGACCATGTCACCAATATTTTCAAAAAAGAAAATATATAAAATTAGTCAAAAAATAATATAGTTTAATAATAAAAGAAGGAATATGAATCTATAAAAAATAGTGATTAATGGAAGCCACTTATAATAGAATACATTTGATTCAAACCTATAATACATTAAACCATTAGACAGCCAGTGTTCCTGTAAATTATTGAACAATTACATGATTAGGTTTACCATATTCAGGATATAAAAATTTCAAGCTCAATATCTGAATAAAAGTATACAATTTGATTTTTACCTAAATACCTTTAGAATAATTCATTGAAGATGGTGTCAAACTATGTCTTGGATAATACTAATCTCCATCCTCCATCATTTTGGATTAACCTAAACATTAATACTATCAATTAGTTTACAAGGATAAATCAAGAGAACATTTATCATGTCTATTAAATAATATTAAAAGATAAAAGTTTTAAAGATTACTAATTGAATAATAATGAAAAAATATAAATTCAAAAACAAAATCTAATAAATTCACTAATGACTGAATTTAGTCAAGGTACTCTACCTCTATAACACATAGTGCTATGATATCCCCGATCTCATACTTATACCTAAAACTAGTTGAAATTATATAAGAATATTTTTTAATTATGGAAAAAGGAAAAGGTTATGTAAATCATATAAAGAAAAAATTCTTAATTAAATGAAAGAAATAACCTAACTCATGATGATTAGTAAACAGATTGGTATAGTAGTCAATGCAACATTTATTTTTTGAATGATATAAATAGATAGAAGAAAAATTCAATAACAGATGCATAATCAATTTAAAATAATGGTTCTGAAAATGAAGTAATAATTAATAAACTTCAAACTAAAAATCTAAAGACATGGTACCTGAATAGAAATTAAATTTGACAACACCTAACATGAATTTCAATAAAATATATAGAATCAGTTTACCACATTAATTTATAAGGATGGAATATAAATAGTGTGGTTTTCTTAGAACTTAGAAGAGACTAATGGAAAAGGATTTACAAATTAATGATGAAAATTTTAATCAAAACAGAAATTATTTTTTGGTGGTGCCTTAACTCCTTGAATGTGGTGAGGTTCACCTCTCCATTATTATGAAAGCAATAGTGATTTCTTGGTGTTTATTATATCAATTCAGAGTGAGGATAATAAGATCTTACTTGGCTTGAATATACGTTGAAATTCCCTGGAAAAAAATCCAAGTTTTCATCAAACAAATCCACAAATATAACTTAACATGTGCAGACATCAATGCAATAACCCACACCTATAGAAAATATTTTTCATGCTCCCCCTTTACTACTTAAGATAGGTTAAGTTTTTCAACGACTGTAATTTCTTAAAATTATCTCATGATTGTAGCTAAATTATGTGAAAAAGATGGTATAGCTTATCCCATGTGTATCAAATATGGTTGAAGGATTATTTTCTATATATGAAACATATGAAAGATAACATAATATTATGAATTATTTTATAGAATAAAAAACCTAACCTTCCTAAAGCAACAAAGGGTTATGAAATATAGAACATTGGTATAAACTATAGATGGATGAAGGGGAAATTTATAATAGTATTCTCTAATATTTGGGTAATTATGGGAATATATTAAATTTAATTAACCTAGTTGGTTTGAAGTATAAATTTATAAAAATATTTAAATGACTTAAGAAATAAAATAAATATAGACAAAGACCTAAATTTATGTTAATGAATGCATGGATTTAATACTGAAATAGGAATAATATGTATTCATAGGACATGAAAAAGAATATTGTTATATAAGATTTTTTATTATGTAAATTGGGTAAAATGAGAAGCATGATATATCAAAATTGATACATTTTATTTCTTTAACCATCTTGAATCTACCTAGAATTGTTTCCACTAACCGAAATTGAAGTTAAAATATGACTCATTGAAGAATTGGTTAACACACAAAGATGCGCATAGAACTAAGTATAACAATATATGAAATCATGTTTGTATTAGTACCTGAAATAGTGGCTCTGAAAAATTAAAGTAATAATTATTACACTTTTGACTGAAAAATTGAAGACCTGGTACCCGGATAGAAATTGAATTTGACAATGCTTAGCTTAAATTTCAATAACATGTGAAAAATCATTTTATCACATTAATTTATAAGAAGGGGATATAAATCATGGTATTTTCCTGACACTTATAAGAGACTAATAAAAAGGGATTTCAAAATCAACATAATAAATTTAAATCAAAACAAAAATAAGGTGAGGAGAATGCACCAACTCATTGAACATGGTGAGGTTCACCTTGCCATTGTGCTCCAAGAAATAGTGACTTCTTGGTGTGTGCTATACCAATTCAGAGTGAGGATAATAAGATCTTACTTGGTAGGGGATGGATAGGGGTGTGGGTGGAGGGGGTCGGCAATGGGGACTAGGGTTCGATGGTCTAAAGTGATGGTGGGGCAGGGGGGCTTGGTGGAATAGGGTCTGAAGGCGGGGGAGAGGGGCTTGACCAAACTAGGGTTTAGTAGGGGGTTAGGGGAGGGGGTATGGATAGTGGTTGAGGGGGTCTTAGTGGGTAGGGGACTGAACCAAGTCACAGAGGGAGATCAAAGGTGTAGGAGAGGGAGCGACGTTAGGGTAGGGGGCTCGACAGGGAAGGGAGGGGCGGTATGGGGATTCTATGGCATGGGAGGGACTGATGGCATGGGAGGGGGGCTCAATGGTAAGGGTTAAGGGTGGGGGTTTTTGACAGTAGGCAAGGAAAACAAGGGATCTTTTTCTGGAGGGGAAAAGGGGGGATGTAGGAAGGGAAAAGCGAGAAAAGGGGGAAATTTTCAATGAGATCAATTTGGTGGTCTTCTGAATTTCCCATCCACAAATACTCATATTTCTAGTAGTGAATATGAAAAATAATAAAATTTGAACACCATAATATTGATATAAAGGTAACCCCTAGGAATAAATTCAGTCTCCACCAAAAAATGACAAGAATACCCTCTTAAACGAAGCTGATATTCCCTCAAATATACAATAATTAAGGTATTCTGATAACAAACATATTTTTGGAGGCACTCCATGCCTTATTTGACAATGAACTAATAGGGTCCAAAGTATCCCCTAGTTTACATGTCATATATCTCTTTGAAATATTCAATTAGACATATTGTGGAGCCCAAACAGACACTCAAATCAAAAGTTATAATTGTTTGAAGTTCAAGCTCTGTTTTCAACTTTCATAAAATATTAATTAATTAATTTATTGTTTATATCATGAAATTTATGTTAAATGTCCATTACTCAATACTAATTAGCGAATTGTTAATTAATATAAAATTTTCATTATTTTATAAATCAATTTTTAACTAAATATAATATATATTAAGTGTAAATACATATTTAGTATTATATAAATCATATTTAAGAAAATATATTATATATATGTATATATCAATAGAAATATATTTGTATATTATAATATTATTTTTAATAAAATATAACTTTTTTATGAATGTCGTCTTTATCAGCACTAAGAAAAGCACTGATAAAGGGTGACTTTTATCAACGTTATGAAAAGCACTGATAAAGGTAGCCTTTTATAAGTGTTTTTTTATGATAAAAGTGTCATTCACTATTCCAAAAGACCATTTAGCGGTGTTTTTTCAAACCGCTATGTAATGTGGTGCCGTGAAACATTTCGTAATGATTTTTAGAACTGTTGCAAATCATTCAGTGAAAGTCTTTTAATTTTTTATTTACGTATTTATTTATTTATTTATTTATTATATATTATTTTGAATTTATGTATTTAATTAATTAATTAATTATTAATTGATTAATTTATTTATTTATTTATTTACTATATATTATTTTTTATTTACATAGTTAATTATTTAGTTTTTTTAATTTTTTAATTTTTTATTTTTTATTTATTTTTTTTATTATTATTATAATTTATTTTTCTATTATTTGTTTATTTATCCTACCATGCATGCATATGTCATCCATGCCATATAAAAACTCCCCATGTATGTGAGTTGGGTTAAATTTGAACATTTTACCTCTTGGTTATTTTGTAAAAACTTCACCACTCCAGCAAACTCTTCATACAGTGGGTAAGTAGAATCTAATATACTAATAAATATATGAAGATAAATACATATAAATATTTATACATAAATAATAATAATAATAATAAAATAATGGATATAAATAATAAAAACAACTAATACATAATAAATAAATATGAAAAAAATAATTAACGATTAGTAAATAATAAAAAATAAACTAATGGTGAATAAATAATAAATAATAAATAATAAATATTAAATATTAAATATTAAATATTAAATAGTAAATAGTAAATAGTAAATAATAAAAATTTTGGTAATAATTTATTAATAATAATTAATCATTAATCATTATAATTAATAAATAGTAAATAAATAGTAAATAAATAAACAAATAATAAATAAATAATAAAAAATAATGAATTAATAATAAATTATAAAAATAAATAATAAATCAATATATGATAAATTAATAACAAATTAATAATAAATAAATAATAAATAATATGTTAATAATAAATTAATAATAAAAGATAATAAATTAATAATGAATAATAAATCAATATATAATTTTTTTAAGGGTAGGGTCAAAGGCCTTTTATTAAACAGCAAAAAGCAAAGAAAAAATGAGATGAGTTCAGACAAAGAAAAATTGCCCTCAATGATAAAGCAGTCAAAGACTTAACTTTTTTCTAATCTTCGACCCAATTCGACATTCTTCATCTTGAATAGCATTCCAATTAATTTTTCCACACCCACAGCCTCAACCTCGATGATGTTGGCCTCTCCTCCAAGTTTTCACTTGTTTTAAGAGGCCTTCAATGTCACTTCCCTTCGAATTAGTTCTCCCAGCATCTAATTGAACCTCCTCCCTTTTTGATGGGTCATCAAGCAAGGTATATTCAGTTTCTTTCTCTGTAGGGTACTGAACCACATTTACCTGAACTGTACCTTCTTGTGCATCATTATTAGAAACACCCCTTACATCCCCTATCTCGGGGGATCGAGACTGGACCTCTTCTTCTTGAGATTGATCTTTACCTTCGTTGGGTGTATCAAGCACTCCAAAAAGGTTAGAAGTTGTCACCTATACCTTTCTTGTGCATCCCATTCCCTGCACATTTTTTATTTCAGGGTCACCTAAAACTTCTGGAAGGATAACATCAACCTGCCTATGTGTGGGGCTACTTTATGGAGGCTCCATCAGAAGAGTTAGCAAAATAGGCCTCTTCATCCACTAAAATAACCTTGGATGGAGATATTTTATTGCCTTTTGGATCACTAGCCCTATGGGCCTCCACACTGTAGATGGAATCAGTAGGTATACCACTGCATTTGTAGTGGTCCAACCTAGAATCAAAATATTCATCAACATGAAGGGAACCTACCAATTCCATGCGTCTCTTGCCTTTAGGACCATCCAAACTTGTCCCCTTAGACACAACCTCTTTAGGAATACCTTTCTCTTAGGAAGTGTCAGTCAATTTTGTGTTTTGTAAAACAATTTTAGACTTAGCTCATAAAGGAGCCTCGTAGTTTACTTTTTTCTTAACTTTCCTATCTCTTGAAGTGATAAACTATTCATGTAAGATCTGTCAGTCAACAATCACTTATGTCACTACTTCATCGGATGATTTTAACCCATCATTTAGCCCCTCTTCTGTTATATCTACCCATGACTTATTGGAATTATGTCCATTCAACTCCTTGTATACTATTAAGTGGAAGAAGGCCAACCATGATTCCCAGAATTAGCCAAATCTTCATAACATTACCTTTGATGAGGGTAACTCTTCAAATGAAAAGAATTTCCCCCATTTGGTGCATCAGTAGAACTAGTAACATCATTCTCAAAGAGACCATTATTTCCAGTCGAGGGAAATCCTTGAGATTGACCAGGATCACAACCAGCTTCCAAACCTCCCACCATGGGTTGTACATGCACAACATTTTCTATTCCACCAAGTGTAGTGTATTCCAAGCCAAGATCACAACCTTTTAGACCTTCCTCCATGGGTTGTGTTTGTCCATCATTTTCCAGTCTACCTTGAGCAGTTGATTTTAGACTCTTGATCCTTTTAAAACATGATTTTTCCTCATGTCCTCAAGCAGATAAAAATCCTCAAATAGTAAACATATTACAATTAAATAAATCATGACCAATGGACTTGCATTACATGCAGAATAAAGGGACCTTTTCATACTCAATTATCAAATCAAACTCACCATCATTAGTTGAAAGGATGACTATATAAATTAAGATAGAACACATGTCAACTTCAACTAGGAATCGAGAATAGTGATCAAATCTAGCCACTCTAGTTTCTCGGTTCATTTTAATAGGGACCATGATAGACATTACAGTATTATACATAATTCTAGGATGCTATAGAATCCAATTGAATCTATAAAACATAACCCACAACTGAACCAAATAATTACCTACCTCTAAAGGATTGAATTTTTTATCCCATTCATGGATGTGTAGCATGCCCATATTGAGAGAGATCGAACTGAAACCCCAGACCCTCATCTTCATGTCTTCAGAAGTGAAGAGGATGTGGAAAAATCCATGGCCCAACAAGATACATTTCCAATTGGTAAGTCCCCAAATTTCAGAGTGGTGATCTACAAGATCCCCAATTCTCCATGACTTCAAGCCTCTTGGAAAAATAATATGTGAAATGATCAAGTGTTCACATATTTCCATTCATTCTAAGACAGCAATTGGATCTGCCTTTACATGGGTAATGTTTCCCTTCTGATGAATAACACCAGAAGCAGTACCCTTAAAGAGAGAGAAGGAATGACTATGCTTGGTATCATCGAGCAAGGCCGCTACAGCATTCCCTCTACCAGCGGCTTTCCAGTCTTCCATTTTAGCACCCACATGCTTGTGGGAATCAAAGCATACTTGAATGAGAAAAGAATCAGCAATTTATTGAGGAGACAAAGCTTCCATGGACATTGATCCCTAATCACCATCTCGAGTTAGAGCGAGAAGCTCTCAAAAGCCCATCATCTTCTCCTGTGAATTGAATCAAATCAATATATAATAAATAAGTAGTGGTTAGATAATAAATATATATATAATAAATAATTATTAAATGAATATTAAATAAATAAAAAATATGAAATAATAAATATATAGTAAATAATAAATATTAATAATAAATAATAACTCGTAAATAAATAATAAATAGTAGTAAATAAATAATAATTCAATAATAATTCAATAAATTAATAACAAATAGATAATACCCAGGAAGGTTCATGATCCGAGCATACTCAGTCCTAAAGTTTATTAAGAAAATTAGAAGTGTGGAGAAAGAATACAAAACAAAACATGTGGCACATCAAAACCAACAAATGAAAAAGAGGTCAACGAGACCTAGGAATAATGAAGCCTGATGGCTCCCATTAATGCATGGCCCATAGGCCCACATAACCAACCCTAAGCCTCTCATGGAATATGGGTTGTGGCCCCATTGTGAGGTCCAATGTAGCTACCATAAGCTCGCCTCCCGCGAATTCCCCTGCGCACTAGAATGCCTTATGTTGTTGTGCTGCCATTCGTCAAACTTCACCCCAAGGACATCGTTGTTCCCATATTAGCATCGCCACCCTTATGTCATTTGTGCACCACCACTTCAATGTTGAACTTGCTCCATGGACCCATTGACACCCCATATCCCTGATAGTTATAGTGAGAAGAGTTTATCACACCCATCAGCGTGCCATACCACTGACGGTCACTGTGAGATTCACACCACACCATCATTCCATGTCTCCAATGGCCGCACAGGAGTCCCGCACCACATCCTTTCTTGCACATAAGCCATCACCCTGTGTGAGAAAAAAACCATTCCACTAGGCCCAACACAGGGCCCACTCATTGCACTTACCTTCTGCTAACATATGGCCAATGCCTCATCCCGAGGTCAACACTCATCTGAAACCCAAGGTCATCACCCATCTACGTTGTCTCCATCATGTGTGTCTGCTTCATCACAAGCCTATCACCAGCCTACCCCTACTGCATCCTGAGGTCATCAACGACATCAAGCCCGCATCTCGAGGTTTGCTCCCTGTATCCCACCAATTGTCACCAATCTGCATCAACGAATAAAATCACAAATAAATAAATACTAAATAAGATTAAAAAATAATAAATAATAGAAAAATAAAAAAATATTTTAATAAATAATAAATAATATATATTAAATGTTAAATAAATAAATATTAAATTAATAATAATTTAATAATAAATTGATATGAAATATTAAAACAATATAGAATAAATAAGTAATAAATTAATAAATATTTAATAATTAATTTTTAATTAATAATAAATAATAACTAATAAATGAATATGTAATAAATAATAAATAGTAAATGGTAAATAAATATATATAATTGCAAACAAATTTATTTAAATATAGTTATATATGTCTTATGAAAATATATAAATATAAATAAATTTACATAAATGTATATAAATACAGACACGAAGACACACAAACACACCAACCAACAAAATACTTATAAATATATATACCAACATCTTATATATAAATATACATTAATGTATATAAATATACATAAATGGATATAAAATATGTAAAATATAAATTAATATAATGAAGTTTACATTAATATATTTAAACACAAATTTATATTACATAAATATATATAAACGCACACACATATATACTTTTATATTAATATATATATATATATATAAACACAAGTAAATATAAATTTATATATATATACCCACATAATATATAAAAATATATAAACATAAATACATATAAATATTTATAAAAGTATATAAATAGAGACAGATATACATAAATACATATAAATATATTTGCATAGATACAATTATATATAATTTTAAATAAATATTGATAAATATATATAATTTATAAATAAATATGCATAAATGTGTATAAATACATACATATATATATATATATAATGGATAATAAATCACCAAAAGAGAGAAACCCACAACAATTTCAAAACCATAAAATGAATAGGAATTTAAATCCATGGAATAAAATTGAAGACTGCCCAACAAGCATATGAAGACACTCATAAACGAAATTGAAATCACATGGAATGTTCAAAAATCCTATTATCTAGAAACAAAATCCAGTTTTGGAGGCATTTTGAGACTTTTTTGACCTTGAAAAAATAGTGACCATGTTCTCCCCAATTGATAAGATGTAGAGGTCATTGCAATCTTTGATTTGACATCTCGTAAAACCTAAGTAGGAAACCAGATCAAAAGTTATGGATTTTTTAATTTGAAGTTTGATTTTCAACTTCTCTTATAATGGTAATGAATTTTTTTATTAATTATTACCAAATTATAATAAAAACTCTTTTTATCTCTTTTCATAAGTTTTGATTTGAAAATTTTTAGAGCTAAAATGGACACTCGGATCAAAATTTGTTGTCATTTGATGTTGAATTCTAATTTTCAAGTTATCATAGAATTTATTTATGTTTCAAATAATTAATAACTAATAATTATAAATAATTAATAATTATCAAATAATAATAAATTAAAATTTTAATTAATAAATAATAAATTATTATAAATAATAAATTATTATTAATAATAATAAATAATTATAAATTATTAAATATTTAATACTCTTTTTTTATTAATTTAACAGAAAAATTTTAAGAAGATGCCACTAAAAAATTAAAAAGATAAAAAATATCAAAAGTATCATATTTAGTGGCAATTTTTGAAAAACTGCCTCTAAAAAACAAATAAAAAATAAAAAACACATTTAGATGTGTTTTTTAAAAAACCACTGCTAAATCTGATATTCCAATGTTCCATGTTTTTATTTTAGATATAATTTGTTGAAACATATTGTAATTTTGATTTTTGAAGTTTGATAATTCATGTTTGATCTGATTAAGTTTTGATAATTTTATGCATTGTATTAATTCTAATTTTTTATGGATAGATTTTCATTAAGAAATTAATTTTTCTTTCTAGTTTTTTTAAACAAGTTGGTATCACCCCTTTATTAAAATAAAAAAAAGTATATGAGAAGTTGGTGGATGAAAACAGTGGGAAAAACACTGCCACAAAATAAGGAAAACAGATGCCCAGAACACAAACACAGTCCTAGAAGCTTGTATGTTACCTTTGTTCCTAGGCCAACCATGGTTATTTTGACCTATTATATAGGATTTAGTCTTTTTCCAAGGCCCAACATTCATATTTTTATTTTATTTCCATGATAAATCTTAAATTTCTATCTTCAGATTAGACCGTAAATTATCTTCAATGTTGGTGGAGATATATTCCATAATCGTGAGGTAATATTTTTATCTAGAGAACCCAGGTTCAATATTTGCAAAAATTTATTCGACTTGCAATACAAACCAATCTTTGACATCTACTTTGATCCCATGAGGAAACCTTTCTTGATTAAATTTCTCTAGAGGAAACTTGGAGTTTTTAATCCTTACTTCATCACATTCCTCATTTGAGGCCTTATCAAAATTGTCATAGATTGTTTTCATGGATTTGAAAAAATAAGGAGAGTAAGATTTACATACCTCATCTATGGATTTTGATGTCTTTTCTTGTGCAACCACACATTCTTGGAAAACCACATGGATTGCTTCTCCATTGTGTAGACCTTCCTCCTACCACTTTTTCGGAGTCCAAACAATATCATGAAACCTTAGTTAAAATCCTTTACATTTTCTATGCTAATACATAAGATAATATTCTAAGGATATAGGGTGATATATATATATATATAATATAATATTTTCTATTATGAAAACTAATATTGTTGACTGTTTTTGCTGCAAACCTGTGGTAGATTTATTAATGTTAAATAGGATATGGCTATGAATGATATGAATTTATAATGGTGTGAAATAGTTTATTCGTTGTTAAAATAGGCTATATAGTTGTTTAGATAAATATTTCAACCAAATTAATTCTACCTTGTTGACCAATGACATTATATATAGTGAAGAATAAGACTTGTTACATCATTTTCAGTTATTCAAAAATATAATTGAGCATTTTCATTAATTTCCCATTCATAAAAATTAAATATTCACCAATTTTTTGACACTAACATATCAATGATAGTCAAATAATCTAGTAATTTTATGTAGTTTAGTGTTTTGATAAATAAATTTATAAAATAACCATTGGTCATATATTAATATATATGACTAAGTTTTTTCACTTTTTAAATTTTATTATCATCCATTGCTTTATAAGTGAATCTCTATAAAATATTTATTCATTTATAAAAGAAAACTTTAAAAAATAAAAGGTATAAATAATTAAATATAACTTAAAATGTGATGATCTTGTTGTTTTTGAATTGTTTTATTGTTTTGGATGAGTATGAATTTAAGTCCACGTGAAATTGGTTAGTCTTCATTTTAAAAAAATATTTTTTGATATGAAATTCTAAAAATGCATGTAATATGAAGTCTCGTGTAATTATTACTATTTATTGTACAAATATGAATATGGATTGGTCTTCCAAATAAAACATCTAGTGAATATTTTTAGGGTATTATGAAATTTATTGATTTTAATAGAGGATTTCAAAGTGGCTATATTAGTTTTCCATGTATAAAATGAGCCAACAGATATAAATTCAACAAGATATTGTGAGGAAGAACCTATTCTTAAATGAGTTTCTAAAAAATTGTAATAATTGAACACATCATGGGGAAGAATATATTTATTATAATCAAACAAAAATTGCTCAAATGGATATTGATGCAAGGAAGGATGATCCAATGCATGAAATTCTTACTAAAACGGTATTTGGGTTGGCTCTTGAAGGCTTTAACATTTATAATTTTGAGACCAATGAGAATAATCTATACTTTGGTGCATATTTTGATTTTTTTAGGTTTTATAAAATACTTAATGATACAAAAACTGAATTATATTTTGGGTGTACTATTTATAGTAAATTTTCCTTTATTATTGAGTTGTTTCACTTTATGGATTTAAATGAGTGGTCAGGCACATCATTTGACATGTTTTGGTGTTATTAAAGAAATTACTTCCTACTGATGCTAATATTTCTAAGTCATGTTGAAATTATGGTAAGTTGATAGATGACTTAGGTTATACATATGAGACCATAGATGCATGTTCAAACAACTCTATGGTGTTTATAAAGGAAACTACCTATTTGGATAATTTTATGGTCTTTGAATCTTCTAAGTATAAAGATAATGGTAGAAATCAAAGTCATCAATGTTAGATTGTGAAATAGGGGAAATTGATTTTCATAAAGAAAATTCATTACTTTATACTGAAGATGAGGTTGGAAAGATTATTTATGTCATCTAAAATTTATAAATTAATTAGATGGCATATGGAAAGAAATAAGGAAAGTGATATTCTAACCCACCTGACAGAATGTATTTCATGGAAGGAGTTTGATCAGAGGCACCTCGACTTTTCTAAAGATAGTCATAATGTTCAATTGGGGTTGGTAGTAGATAGTTTCAATACATTCAGGTATATGGTTGGTTCAAATAATACATAAGATCCATGGTGTTGGTTCCATAAAATATTCCTCCATGGCTTTGTATAAAACAACAATTTATATTAATTTCCACTCTCATTGATAGACATAGAAGTTCGTGGGATAAGATTTATGTTTACCTTTATCCATTGATTTATGAGTTGAATGAATTTTGTGGTGATGGTGTGATAACTTAAAACTATTAAATGAATTAAATCGTCAAACTATGGGATTATTTATTTTGGAAAATCAATGAAACTTATGAAAATTTATCAATTTGGAGTATGAAATGGGAATTTTATTTCCCTTGCTGTGATAAAAATAAAAATTCTACATGGATTAACCATTTTTAAAAATGGGAATACATGGGGTAAACATGTTTTTTTTCCCTCGTCAAAGGTTTAAAACGTACAAAGTAGAATTTAATGGTTCTAGTGAATTCAACCCAACACTTAAGATCATGACAGGAGATGATATATTATCGAATATTGAGTAAGAAAACATCCCTAAAGTATATGAATTTTAGTATTATGTGTCTCATCCATTACCCTCTATTCGTGGTGTGGGTAGATAGTGCAATCGCAATTGAAAAAGGAAACATATTTTATTTAAATCCATTACTAAAAAAATAATATACTAAAGTATAATATTGATGTCATGAATATTTTAAAAAAATGTTTTTGATAATATATTTTATAACATTTTGGGAGTTGGTGCAAAATTAAAGTACCATGTCAATGTACAATGTGAATTAGAAGAAATGAAATTAAGGTAAAAATGAATTTATAATTGGGTGAGAGAAATAGTGAATACATGTCTGTTGCATAGTATATGATGAGTAAAAATGAGAAAGAAACATTTATTTCCATTTTAGAGATACTCAAGGTTCCTGATGGTAGCTATTATAATATTTTCAAGGGTGTGAATGTAATTAGTAGGACATTATAAGGGTTTAAAAATCATGACAATCACATATTACTTCAACGGTTGATTCCAATAGTAATTCATGATTATTTATCATCCAATGTTGTTCAACCATTGATTGAGATGAGTAATTTTTTAAAAAATATTTTTTTAACAAATAAATGAATTTTTGATTTAAATTTTTTTAGGATAGGGTTTTAATTACACTTTCTCACTTAGAGAAACTATTTTCACACTCGTTTTTTGATGATATAGTTCAATTGACGATACACCTAGCTAATGAAGTAATGGCTGATGGTCTAGTGCAATTTAGGTGGATGTATCCTTTTAAGTGGTATCTAAATACATTAAAATGATTTTTATATAACATATCTCATCTAGAGGCATCAATATACAATGGTTGTTTGATGGATGAGTGTACTACTTTTTATGCTGAATACCATAAGGATTCTGAAAAAAATTCGATAATCCCTCACAAATTCATGTTGGGATAGTTAGATAAGGAACTATATTTGATCTTGAAAACATAAAATGGGTACAAGTTCATCAATACATCTTGTTCAATACTCAATTAGTTGTTCCATTTCTATAGTAAGTGTCTTATAACTTTTACTATTTAACTTTTGCATGCTTTTTTTCATATAGAAGTTAATCATTTAAAAATGGTGTTATCATTTACAGGAAACACGTTAATGAGATAAAATAAGAGATTTTAGGTGCTAATTATTATCAGATTCAATAGACCCATTAAGTATCACTTCATGATTGGTTCAAGGATTTTTTATGTATAAATAGATTTTCATTATGAATTATGTATAGTTATCATTTCTTTTTTCATAATTTTTTTTAAATTTTGTGAAATGTATAGTTCCATAAACTATGGGAGTTAGGTGACCCTATATTAAATGAAGAATTTAACCAACTAGAAGAGTTTCCATATATAACATCTCATTATTAAAAATATTTAGATGCTAATGGATTTTGGTTTTCATTAAATATGCTGATGATAATTGAGAAACACAAAATTGTGGAATTAGTTATCCATCTGTCAATTATGGTTATTACTATGGTCAATTTAAATACATCATTGAAGTTATACACACACACAGGTTGAAATACATATTATTAAATCGTAATTGGGTTGATCTAAACCATGGAACTAAATTCAATCAATTTCAGTTTACATTGGTGAACATTAACTATATGTTATATATAGCCCGAATGGACCGAAGGCCTTATTTTTATTGATTTTTGATAACCCGCATTTCAAGGGGTGAGGGGGAACCCTAAAAAGTCCCATAGGCTTAGATATTACATGACCCATAGGTCTTAGAAGAAATATCTAGACTATAACTACATGGAACTGCTCCTCCCCGGCATCTACATCGTGATATCAGCTCTCCACATTCGCATGGCTATTCGGCTAGGATTCTCGTGCTTGAACAGGCTGGTCCCGATGGCAATGTTATAACCTCTATTTATTCCATATCCATTATCTTATACTCTTGTGAATACTCCCACTCTTAATCATTATATTGAGTCTTCTCATTGTAGAGTTTTCCTGGTCCATTTTAAGCACAATTTCAGATGGCCCGAAAGCCTTGAGGTCGCCTGAAGGCCTTGAGGTGGCCCAAAGGCCTTGAGGTGGCATGAAATCCTTACTTTACTGGAGGACTTGGGTGGAACAAAGGCCTTGATGGACCTAAGGACCAAATTGGTGGAGGAGAAACAATCGATTTTAACTATTTAAAGAAAGGTGTTATTTTTTCAACTCTTCAGTTTAAAACTTGGTTTTAACTATTTAACGCTTTACGAACTATTTAAATATTTTTGTTGTATTTACTATCTATTTATTTGATATACATTCTATGTGTGTTTAAATATTATTTCTTTTTATGAATTTAGACATGTCAAGGGAATATTCTCTAGATCCACATCATTCTGGAGAGGTATTTTCATCTACGATCTGAGGTATGTATGAATGTAAATGTTTTTTATTTTTCAATTAATTATTAAACATCTATATGCACATCTATCTAATTATGTATGAAAAAATTTTCAATAGTATCTGATTCAAACACTTCTTCCTCTCATAGGAGAGGCCCTATTCATGGGATTTCATCATGGAATTCCAACACGACACTTGATATATCATTTGATGAGATATATCATCCCATGAGAGAGGGTGCACCTATATTTATTTATAGGTTGTTTCATATCATTATTGAACCTCATATATTTCCATTGACTACACATGATCGAGCTTCATTCCCTCATGATACATTAGAACAACTACGGAGAGAATTTCAAGTAAGAGGATCATTTTAGATTCATAGTTATATTTTAAAAAACTTATATTTGTGATATATTTTTTCTTAAATGGAATAATCTAATAGTGTACCCCCAATGAGTTTTGACTAGTGTGTATGGGAAAATGTCATAAAATGTGAAAATATTATAAAGTTAGAGTGAAGAGGGAGAACTTTGTACCAAATGTGTGTTCCAAAAACATTATGGATAGAGTCCCAAAAGGCATTCCCCCATCTTAGTTACATTACTTGGTTTCATATTGGTCCACTAAGGCTAAAAAAGTGAGCCTATTTATTTTTTTATGTATTTAAAAGAATTTTTATCATTTTACATGTTTCAAATATGATGTAATTATATATAGGAAGTGGCGGTGTGTAATTCCAAGAATCACATGTTGCAGGGGTCACCTCACTAGCTTAAGACTCATCATGTTTCCCAAATTCAACATGAAGTATTTATCATTTACTTTTTAATATCTAATATGGTATTGTGATATATATTTATATCTTATTGGTATAAAATTATGATATTAAGGTTTATATACTGATAAAATTTCAGTGTGGATGATGACTCATGATCAAAATGATCCTAAGGTTGCAACTCTTATAGTAGGTTCTTGTAATAATTATCAATATTACATATGTATTTATATGAATATATATTAATATGTATATATTACTTGGGATCAATTTGAAATTGATTTAGAACAACTGTCAGAGGACCAGTGACATTATACCATGGGGAGGGATGAGATATTTCATTCGCATTATTGGTCGTGAAGGACATGTATACAAATTGACATATAGAATGGGGAATCTGTGTTCTATAGTTTCATGTGCAAAGACTCTAGCTCCTATTTTTAATGGTTTGAAATAATAGGTGATAGATTTTGAGGTACAAATGCATGCTTTCGAGGAGGTAAATGTGCCAGAGTGAGGATGTGAGGGATTCTAAAATGTAGGTTTATACTAGATTTTTTTATTACATTCATTATAGTTATATTCATAATTTTCATTTGTTGTAGGTCCCTTATACACTAGATTCTAGTAGCAATAATGGTCCTACATAATGCATCAGATCCATGAGATGTATTTCATTTTATCTTTCAATTTTCTCATTCAAATTGAATGTCTCATTTTATTTTTATATTTTTAGTAAATTCATAAATCAAATTTACATTTTTATGAAAATTACATTGCACCATATAAGGATTCAAAATCAGATAAAGACATTTAGAATGATTATAAGATATAGGAAAATAATCATTAAGTGGTTTTTTATCTTTATATTTCAATCACATGTCAATTAGATGCTTGGAATGGTTTGTACAATTTAACAAACATTTTCATATTTATTATATTCAAAAAATAACTTATTACTGATTTAGGATTCAAAAATAAGGAAACACACTTGGATTAATGTATGATTTGGCATTACTAAAATTTTTGTAATAATGGGAAAATCATGTGTATAGGGATCAAAATTGAACAAATGAGCTCTGATTGGCATGAAATCTTAGTAAAACAATCATTAAGCCATTTACAATATATATGAATCATTAACATGTCAATCAGATACCTTAATTGCTCAGTATGATCTAAAGTGGTGTTTTTCCCTCGAATTTCAAGTTAAGTGACATATCACATAAAAGGGGTCATTACCAAGAAAACATACTTGGATTGGTATGAAATCATGGGAGAAAATTCACATAGTCGTTTTTGATCTGTAGGAATCAATGATGCATCCATCGAATGCTCGTGTCACTCAGTATGATGGAAAAACGACATGTAGGATTGTTTAGTTTTATTAAAATGAAATAGATTCCATCAGGGGGGTCAAAGGCAAGAAAACAACATTGAATTAATATGTAAATCTATGAGGAAATTCCTCAAATCAATTTTGGTTTATTAGAAACAACTATGTGTCAATCCAATGATTGGATTGATTGGCATGGATTAAGGTATAATTTGACCTTATTAACATTTTGGTAATAATGGGAAAATCATGTGTGTAGGGGTCAAAATAGACCAAATAAGCTTCAATTGACAAGTAATCTTAGGATAATGATATTTATTTCATATACAATTTATAGGAATCATCAAAACATTGATTGGATACCTGAACTGTTCAATATGATCAAAAGTGGTGCTTTTCCTTTAGATTTGGAGTCAAGTGAAAAATCACATAAAAGGGTAAAATACTAGAAAAACACGATTAGATTAACATTAAATCAAGGGATAATGATCACCGATTCATTTTTAATCTGTAGGAATCAATACTTCATCATTCAGATGCTTGTGTTTCTCAGTATGATGGAAAATGATGGGTAACATTGTATAGTTTTATTAAAATGACACATCTCCCATAAGGGGGTAAAAAATGATAAAACGGATCCATATTGATGTGTAAAGATATAAAAAAATTCCTTGAATCATTTTTGATATATTAGAGTCAATCGTACATCAATATGATTCCTAGATTGATAAGTATGACTTAAGGTGTGATTTGACATTATTAACACTTCTACTATATATACTAATCCTGGATTTCCTATTGCCACATGTCACAATAACATTCGTCCACATAAATTTTTCCATACATGCCCTATCTCTAATTCTCCATGTCCCCCATCCACACGGTATCTCAACCTTTCTCCACCTTAACCTTTCTCAGCCTCTCTCTTCTCGCTCATGATACCCCCCTCATCTCCAACTAGGGTTCCCATAGACCATATCCTCCAGCCGCACCTATGCCTCTGCCTACTTCGTTGTTGGCCCCTCCTCCTTTGTGTGCTCCACATTCACCTCTAAATGCTCCGCCTTTGCCTCTGTGTGCTACGTTTTTGTCTACTCCACCTCCACGAGATTCACCTCCACCTCTGACCACCTTCAACTCCTCCACCTCCGACTTCCTTTGGCTCTTCCACCTCTGCATGCCTCATTCCCTCTAACTACTACAATAATATTTCCCTCCTGACTCTCTTCTCGCTCACGATACCCTTCAAACTATGCTTCTTCTCTGTGCTTGCCATCCTGTGATCCTCTGAGCCATCATCCATGCCTAGGGTTCTCGGTCTCTCTTTCTGCTCTCGCATTTCGGCAACTGAACTTCCTTAGGTAAGGTTCTTGCTCTCTACTACTCTTCCTGGAAATCCCCCCTCAATATTCTTTGGCTAGGTTCCTGATTTCTTCTTCTCATCATGCAAACCACCACCAAATAATCCTCAGTGTTTGATTCCTCCAGATGACTGGGAAATCCTTCCAATTTTCCAAATACCTTCATCAATAAAATCAATTTCAACACTAACATCATCCTCTAGCTCCTCTGCTCAACCTAAGGTTCTCGTAAAACCATGTTAGCATCATGATCCCATTATAGGTTCTCGTGGAACTACGTCGGTGTCATGATCCTGCTCTCTTTTCCCACTAATTCTCCTCAAATTGTGTATTTGATGAAAATAGTACTCATATTTTTTCAATATTCTATATGAAATTCACTTTAGTTTGGCACTTTGGTAATATTCATTATGTGTAACTATTGATTCATTTCAGTTTCGACTCCTATTTTATTTTTTGATTCTTTTGAGAAATGTGAATTGAATTACCTCTTTATTGTACATGAAAATTTTGGTATATTATTCTTCAAAGACCACCATTTTAGCAATGTCATGGGGATATTCTTCTGGTCTTGTGCTGCAGAATCCCTTCAATACAGAACCACATCGATCAGCCTTTCTTTCCTCTATTACACCAGCAAAGTTGTTCTATAAGAGAAATCATGGACCAATCCCAGCTGTTGGTGATTTTTAAAAGGTCATATTGCTTCACCTCAATTACTTTCACAGTGTTTAAGAGCTCAAACTGATGTTGGAATAGTTGTTTGGTAGGTCAAATATTTTGTTTTAATCAATGGGTTTCTTGGAGCTCCCAAAAAGTTATCTATGAAAGATATAAGGTGAAAGCATGAATGTCAAGCATTTAGAACCATCTGTGAAATAAGTTTTCAACATTGCCTTTATATTTGAATTGTTAGTGTCTCCTATAGTCCTTGAATTAAGAAATTCAATTTCTTCATTTGGTTCATAGGGAGCATCCCAAATATAATATTATTGATACTTTGAATGTTTGGTTTATTTTATATTATGGCTTTCCACCACATCAACATGTTGTTGTCTTGCATCTTTATTTATTATATATGATAGAGATGATTTTATGTTTTTAACTAAAACAATATTACTAATTTGGTCTGGGTCTGTTTTGACTGATTAAGTGTGCAGGAAATAGGAGGACTTCCATAATTATTTTTTCTAATTTTAACTATTTTGATTAGAATCGCTAATCTCATTTCATTCCACTGATATTCTCTAAGATCAAATCATATAATAATTATTTCATGTAGTTTTTTTGTGTAATTTTATTTGTTCTTGTCATTTGTTCTTGCCCTATTTAAATATTTTAAGATCCATAGGATATGATATGTGGTCACAAGAAGTGATTCTTATTCTATTTAATTTCATGTATGAAAACACAACTTCCCTTCATAATTATTTTTTCTAATTTTAACTGTCTTGATTAGAAACACTAACCGAATTTCATTCCACTGATATTCTCTGAAATCACATCATATAATAATTTTTTGGGTAGTTTTTTTATGTAATTTTATTTGTTTTTATCATTTAATATTTTTATTTGTTTCTTTAGAATGTAGGTATCTGAATTCCATATTGTCATGCCAGCGTTTTATGACAAAAATAGAGGTCATATAAATTCTTCTATTTTTAAAAAAAATTATCATTTATTTTTTTAAACTACAACTAAATAAGGGGTGTCAAGTATTTATTCTTATTCTATATGGTTTCAAGTATGAAAAACCAACTTCCCTTGAAAATTATTTTTTCTAATTTTAATTATTTCGATTAAAAACATTAAATTCATTTCATTCCATTTATATTCTATGAGATCGCAACAAATAATATTTTTTTTGGTAAGTTTTTGTGATTTTACTTGTTCTTGTAATTTAATTTTTTATTAATTTATTTAGAATGAAGGTGTCTGAATTCCATATTGCTATGCCAGTGTTTTTTAACAAAAATAAAGGTCAGCTAAAATCTTCTAATTTTTTTGAAATTCTAAATTTTTTTACCATTTATTTGTTTAAACTATAACTAAATGAGAAACTTACTTTTATTTAATCCTTAAATTATTTTCTCTAAACATGTTTTCTTTTATATAGTGAGGACTCGCCATGATAACACCACTCTAATGATCAGAGTATTGTACATTTTAAGGTTCTTATGTATTGGTGCATTGGTTTTTTCCCTCCATGTCTCTCAGTGTCTGATATTTTTAGAAATTTAAATATGTTAAGATCCACAAGCTATGATACATGGTTTGATGAAGTGAATCTTCTTCTATTTTTTTCAAGTATAAAAAAACAAATTCCTTTTAATGAAACTAGGTATGAGTGTAGTGAATGGTTCCCCAACATCTCCTTGGTCCTTTCCTCCTATGAGTTGTGAGTTCGTTGTAACATTTCTATTTTAATATTTCTTATGTCACATTTTTTGTATCACAGATTCGATGCACATGTTTATGGGGATTTTATCTTTATTTATAATCCTTTTTTATATGTTTCTAATTTATTTTGTTAATTGTATTAAGATTTTTGTCATTGTATATTTGTTTCCATTCACTTCTGGTATGTTGTGCACTTTTAATATTTTGAATCCATTGTATACATGTTTCTAATTAGTATGTTATCCACTATATATGTGTTTTTATTCACTTTTAGAATATTTTATTCCCTATTAGTTTTTTCATTGTTAATATGTTGTGTTTCTACTATTATGTTAAGTAGTTGACATAATGTGGAGTGTAAGTCGCATCTTAGGTTAAGCAATTAATGTAATGTGCATCACTGATGTGGGAAAATAGATTAATGTTTTCATATAAATATTCATGAATTTTTTAATAGATTTAATGTATAGTCACATTAAATAGTTAAAAAGTTTTAATGAATTTCTTGGATTAGTACATCTCTTGCGTATTATACTTTTTCAGTTCAATTACATTCAAATCCAGTTTCAAAAAAACCTTACATATTTTATTCAACAGTATGTGATTTTCCAATATCCAGTTTCTGACCTTATTTTCCTACAGTTTTGATTAGTATTAAACAATAGTACACTGAAACCATTCTCTTTCTATACTCTCTCTGTAATATGTTTTTATATATTCTACTGATCAGATTCTATTTTTATTATACTGTTGTTTGTTGGTATAGGAGTATACCCCTGCATTTATCACTACGGGAAATATAGATATTTGCGATAGGTCATTTGCGACGGGATCCCGTCGCAAATAGCCTTTTGCGACGGGGCCCCGTCGCAAATCGCCCGTTGCAGAAAACGCCTTTGCAACTAATTTTTTTTGCGACAGGCCCGTTGCAAAAATGCTTATTTGCGACAGCAAATGGGCCCGTCACAAATAGGTTTCTGGTTTTTTAAAAAAAATATTTTGCGACGGGCCCTTTTCCCAAATGGTTGCTTCGAAGCAGGTACTTGCGACGGGAATATATTCCCGTCACAAATAATAATAATAAAATTTAAAAAAAATTAAAAATATATTTATTATTATATAAATCAATAAACCTATTTATATTAATATAAATATAATATTTATTTTTTAAATATGTTTTAGAAAGGAAGAATGAAAATCAAATATGAATGTATAAGATGTTCAGTAAACGAAGCTTATAAAATAAATTAAAAAATATTTTTAATTAGTAATTATGTAATTTTTATCAATTAATAGTCATTTAATAACTCTTTGAATATAAAAAAATAAAAAAATTAATGAAAGATGGAAAATAAGTTAAAAATGAAACCCAAACTTCAAACGGCCATAACTTTTGATCCGGGACTCCGTTTGAGCTCCACAGCATATCAAATCGAAGCCTGCGATGAGATCTACAGTACTATGGATTGGTGAAACCCGTCCAAGGTTTTTTCAAGGCCAAAAAAGGCTCAAAAGGCCTCCAAAACTAAGTTTTTAGTCGGGGTACCCCAGTTTTTCACCGTTTAAATAGCTATAACTTCTACTCCCGATGTCCGATAAACCTATACCATATATCATATCTAAGATCGTTTCATGTTATTCGATTTGACTAATTGTGGAGCTGAAACGGACTTCTGGATTAGAAGTTATGGTCATTTTAACATTCAAACGGCTATAACATCCGATCCGGATGTCCGTTTGGCCTGTACCGCATATCATATCGAAGATCGTTTCATGTTCTTCGATTTGAATGGTTGTGGAGTTGAAACAGACTTACGAATTAGAAGTTATAGCTGTTTTAACATTATTGGTGGATTTTCACCCCCTCATTCATATGTATTCATTCATAACTATACATACATATATATTTATATATGTGTGTGTGTGTGTGTGTGTGTCTATTGTATATATGTATTTATTTATTTATTTATTTATTTATACATATACATAAAAACCCATATTTTATAAATTTATTTAAAACTAAGATTATAAATATATATTAATTAATATACAAATAAATATACGAATAAAAACTTATAACTACATATATATATATAAATAAAATAAATATATATTAATATACGAATAAATATATATATATTTATTTATATAACCAAATATATTTATATTAATATAAATCTATATTAATATACGAATAAATATAACTATATATATATAGATAGATCATTAAATGTATAAAAAAATGAAATGGCTTAGTTGTAAAGGTTAATGTGCGCATGGGGGAGGTTTATTCCTATTTATTATTAATTCTTCCTATTTATTATTAATTATTTCTAATTATTATTAATTACTACTAATTACCATTAACTATGAACAATTAATACTAATAATTTAAATTTATTAAATAACAAAACAATATAAACATAATTAAATTACAACTAATTAAAAATAAATAAAACTAATGAAAATTTTAAATTAAATATTAAATTAAAAAGAACATAAATACCTTTAAAATTGATCTGAGGTTGATCTCCGATAATTGTTGAAGACACCAATATCAAATCTGGAAATAAAAAATAAACTTAAGAAACTGTGAACTCTAAAAATAGTGTTTTGAGAGAAGTTGAGAATGAATGGAAAAAAACGGGTGGGGGTATTTATAGGTTAGCTTATTTGCGACGGGAGTATTTGCGACAGGATACCCGTCGCAAATACTTTACCCGCATTTATCACGGTCAACGGTTAAATAGTTATTTGCATCGGGGCCCGTCGCAAATACTAACCTGCCGACATACTATTTGCGACGGGGGGTATATTCTCATCGCAAATAGTTTTTACCGCCGCTGGGTATTTGCGACGGGAATATACCCCCCGTCGCAAATAGTTTTTACCGCCGCCGGTTATTTGCGACGGGTGGTTACCACCCCTCGCAAATAACTTTCCAGCGGTTTGGCGCGCTCTGCGCGCCAAGCCTTTTGCGACGGGTGAGATTTCCCCGTCGCAAATAAGTGGTTATTTGCGACGGGATTTATTCCCGTCGCAAATCACCCGTCGCAAATCACCCGTCGCAAAAACGCCTTTTTCCCGTAGTGTATTGTATAATTCAGATTTAACCTAATGAGTCTTGATTGGATTCTGTTTTGATTGTTTTTATATTCTGTATTGATTGTTTTTTTACTCTCTGTAACGGGTTTTTATATATTCTGCTAATCAGATTCTGTTTTGATTCTACACAGATGAAGGCATTTCCCTAGTTGGTGGTTGGAATGAATGTAGCAAGGCAGATTCCATTGTATATGTGTTTCCAATTAGTTGAATCTATTTTAATATTCCTTATGTCACTGCTTTTGTAACACAGATTCTATGCACAGCTTTATGGGGATTTTATCTTTTGTTATCATCATTTTTTATGTGTTTCTAATTTATTTTTTTCATTGTACTTAGATTTTTGTCATTGTATATTTTTTTCATTCACTACTGGTATGTTGTGCACTTTTAATATTTTGAATCCACTATAGATGTTTTTCCAGTTAGTATGTTGTGTTCACTAATTGTTTATGGATGGAATGATATGTTGTGTTCACTATTAATATGTTACATTTTCTAAAAATGGATTTCACTATATATGTCTTTATATTCAATTTTTGAATATTGTATTCACTGTTAGTTTGTTCATTGTTAATTTGTTGTTTTTCTACAATTATGTTAAGTAGTTGACATAATGTGGAGTGGAAGTCGCATCTTAGGTTAAGCAGTTAATGTAATGTGTGTCACTATTGTGGGAAAAAAGATTAATGTTTTCATATAAATATTCATACATTTTTTAATATATTTATTGTATAGTCACATTAAATAGTTACAAAGATTTATTGAATTTCTTGGATTAGTACATCTCATTCATATTATACATTTTCGGTTCAATTACATTCAAATCCAGTTTCAAAAAAACCTTACATATTTTAGTCAACAGTATATGATTTTTCAATATCCAGTTTCCAACCTTATTTTCCTACAGTTTCGATTAGCATCAAATAGTAGTACACTGAAACTGTTCTCTTTTTATACTCTCTTTGTAACAGGTTTTTATATATTATTTTGATCATATTCTATTTTTATTATATTGTTGTCTATTGGTATAGGCGTATACCCCTGCATTGATTGTATAATTTAGATTTGACCTAATGAGTTTTGATCGGATTCTCTTTTGATTATTTTTATATTATTCATTAATTATTTTTATACTCTCTATAACAGGTTTTTATATTTTCTACTGACCATATTCTATTTTGATTCTACACGGATGAAGGCATTTCCATAGTTGGTGGTTTTAATGAACGCAACAAGGCAGATAGGACTCCTATGGAAACTATTCTATGCTCTCTTATGGGAAAATCGGTATATGCATGAACATATCTATATGTTATAATAATTATGATGGATTTGTTTTAATGATGACAGGAAAATGCTCTATATTTGGGGGAATATGTAATTACATGCAGGAGAAAGACTTTCTTGGTACCATAATAAGTTATGACATTTAAATCATTTCAAAAGTTTTTATCACAAATAATATTACTAGAATATGAACATATGATTTTTTAGTGTCTAATGGAAACATGCTAAATGATTCATATTTAATTAGAACATTCATTTTCTTAATAAGTATAGAACATATGGTCATTAAAATAAATTTTCTTTTCTCTTCAAGCTTTGACATGTATTAGGTAGGGGATCAAATGGTTTTTGCTGAAAGGGTTGGATTAGTAGTTTTGATTGAATGAATTGTTTCCAATTTGTTGTCCTTACCACTAATATCATTGGAAAAATTTCTTCACACACAACTTCTTTCTTGGGTTCATTACTTTTTTGACATGAATTGAGTTATCTTCATGGGGGAATGACGATGCTTGATCATGAGTATGGTTTGATCAACAAAATCCTCCATGATATTGGAACTCATGTCATTCATAAGTAATTTCCTCAAATTCCTCAGGACCATCTCATAGAAATAGTGAGTATGTACATATTTTTTAACCTTATAATGGAATTGGGATCACATAATGAAAATATATTATAAAACTCAACACTTACAATAAGAAGATAGAAAAAATAATTTTTTTTATATTTTGATTCATACCATGCAGACAGAGTTCTCAAAGCCAGTGCTCATGAAATACTACCATGAATAGAGAAAATCATGTCCCCTTCATGGTACCTGCTTGGAATTTTGATCATAATCTTTAAGCATGATCAATATGTCAATGATGAGGGAGATGGGGTGTACTCTGAAACTGATCCTAAACTATGTAAATTAATGTTGATTCATTTAAGATTGCTTTGATGTAGAAATTAATGGTTCTGGTGGAGGAAGAGAAGGATAAAAATGTTCTTAGGCA
Organism: Viscum album; assembly: GCA_963277665.1. NCBI lineage: Eukaryota > Viridiplantae > Streptophyta > Magnoliopsida > Santalales > Viscaceae > Viscum > Viscum album. Next base: position 1,424,488,315 of record OY728143.1, read on the forward strand.
GTCTTGATTTTTTTAAACTTGATAAAAAATCTAGTTATGGGATCTAGAACATCTTATTATAGTTTATAGTGCTCATTATGTAACTTTTAATGCTCAAATTCTCAACTTTTGTTCCCAGTAAGTTAGTATTTCTATAACTTCTATTTATTTATTATATATTTGATAGAGAAGGCTACTCATTATGTAACTTTTTTTCCTCAATATTTGTAACTAATACTCCTACATTCTAGGTTCTGCTCTTTTTTCCACATTTATGGGCACACCAACTCGGTTTGCAGAAGAGGTTGAACTTCTTCGAAAGCACCTAGGAAAGGACCTATCTCCAACAATCCTATGGATCCATCTCAAACCTCTGGGGAGCTCCAATTCCCTCTTTTTCAGGAAATGGTATCAGAGGTAGGTAATCCCTATACTTCAAACATGGGCATGTTTACTTCTTCTCCCAGATATATCATGTCTTCCAGGGACATGTCTGTTCATAAGAATCATCCTTGGTGTGCTTTGGTTATCTTTAACAAAGGTTTTTTGGTAGTTTAAACTATTTTCCTCATGCCTTGTCTATGGAATCATTGAATGATTTTAGTAGTGGTAATTCATCCTTGCTTCAATTTCCATCATCCAGTGATATTAATGATAATGGTCCAGAATCCTCAGTTGCTTCCACTGTCATCACTTTGAATGCTTTTTAATTTCTTGTGAAACCCTCAATTATGTATGATGATGAAAAACTTTCTAAGCAGTAAGACTATGTTTTTGGTTCTCTGACTAGCTGTATGTGCAGCAGGTCCCATTCCAAAAGGGAACTGCACAACCTATCTTCTATTCTATTGGGTAGCCTCCCAACCCTAGGATTCCCTGTGGTTTAGGTTCCTAATTGAATTCTGACTACATCATTATTGAATCTTGTTATAAAAAATATTCTTTCATCATTGTTCTGGAATGGATTAAAAAATCCAAGATGATGTTATGGAGAAAGGGATTAATTTATGGGAGAAAATTTTGAAGTTGTACCAAAAGTACCACCATGGTGGATTGATGAAGTCAGCTGTCATTGGGGGAGGTGATGTTTTTTATTTTTTGATTAATATTTCTTAATGCACCATATTATTTCATTTATTATTGTGTATGTTATTCAATACTGGGTCAGTGATTATTCATTTTACAACCGTGTTGTAGGAATATGAAAGCACTGGATGTTTAGAAGTAAAGTGCAACAATGAAATAGAATTTTTTACAATAACTAAAAAAATTTCCTCCACTCAGGTATTAATATATTTATCTTCGTTTTCTCTTATTTTCATTACATCATTGGAGTGGACATTACGGATTTTTAGGCATGTGTCTGTTTAATTATTTTAGAGTTTGAACATGTTATATAGCTAAAAAGTGTGTTGCATTTCAAGTGTACATAATTATAGGTGATGGGACGCAGATATGAGCTTATGTGATTTTTGAGGTATTGCGATTTTAGATTATTAACGAGTCTGGTGGTAGTCATTTCATGTTTTAGCCAATATTGTTTCATGAGTTCATTTTGTTTCAATCATTAATGTATAAAAAATCAAAAGGCATGGCATCAAAGTTGCAGTTATTGGGATCCCCAACAACATTTACAAATATATTAATAATAGGGATGTCGCTCACACTATGTGACTATGGATTGCACCACACATAGTCTAAAATTAGTACCCAATGTTATAGTTGTCACCCATGTTTTTTCATAGAAATCCTTCTCTATAGACATGCTCCTATGTGTCCTCAGTTTCAAAACAATCTGTAATATGTTACTATGACAATTTCAATTTTCATGATTCAATGTTAATTTTTACTATTTATTATTACAAAAGTATGATACATCATGTTTTATGATTTATCCATGGTGAAAATAAAATTTCATTCTTTATGATATATACTTTATGATACATCATGTTTTCCTGTATCTTTTTACATCATGTTTTTTCCTTTCCATTCCATTCCATATATAATTTATGATACATGTTATTATTCATTTATTTTCATTATTATCTATTACTAAAGCTATAATTTTAACATTTTTTAACTAATTTTCATTATTAACTATTCAAAATAATAATACACTTTTGAAAATTACATTTGAATTATAGAGTTGTGCGTATGCACGGGTGAGGTACTAGTTTTTAATAATGGGAAAATCATGTGTGTGGGGGTCAAGACTAACCAAACAAGCTCCAATTTTGTATATTGATCTTTAAGTCATTTACAATATTTACGAATCATAAGAACATCGATCTGATACCTTAATTACTCGATATGATCAAATTTGGTGTTTGTCCCTCAGATTTGGAGTTAAGTGAAAAATCCACTAAAGGGGGTAAATACTAAGAAAATTCACTTAGATTAACATGAAATCATGAGAGAATTATAACTGAGTCATTTTTTATCTTTATGAATCAATGTTGTATCCATCAGATGGTCATATAACTCGATGTGATGGAAAATGATGGGTAACGTTTTATAATTTTATTAAAATCCATATCTCCCATCAAGGGGTAAAAAATAATAAAATAAATTCAAATTGATGTGAAAATCTATGAAAAAATTCCTTGAATCATTTTTGATCTATTGGAATCAACCATGAATCAATCTAATGTCCAGATTGATTGATATGGTTTAAGGTATGATTTGACATTATTAACATTTTTTAATAATGGGAAAATCATGTGTGTAGGGGTCAAAAAAGACCAAAGGATATCTGTTTGACATGTATTCTTAGGGAATTGATATTTAATTCACTTGAAATTTGTAATAATCATCAACACATCAATCGAATACCTAAATTTTTTGGTATGATCAAAAGTGGTGTTTTCCCATGGATTTGGAGTAAAGTGAAAAATCGTGTAAAAGGGGTCAATACCAAGTAAACACAATTAGATTGACATGAAATTATGGGATAATGATCTCTAAGTCATTTTTGATCAATAAGAATCAACTCATCATTAATAGGATGCTTGTGTCACTAGATATGATGGAAAAAATTGGGTGACATTGTATAGTTTTATTAAAATGAAATATCTCCTATCAGGGAGTCAAAAATGAGTAAATGACTTTGGATTGACATGAAAATCTAGGATAACGTTCCTTAAATCATTTATGATTTATTAGAATCAATCACACACCAATATGATTCCTAGATTGATCGGTATGGATTATGTTTTGATTTTAAATTATTACCATTTTTTATAATAATGGGCAAATCATGTGTGTAAGGGTCAAAATTGACCAAACGATATTTGATTGGCATGAAATGTTAGGAAAACTATATTAAGTCATTTATAATATATAGAAATCATTTTCACATTGATAGGGAACCTGAATTTATTGGTATGAACAAAAGTGGTGTTTCTCACTCAGATTTGGAGTTAAGTGGTAAATCATATAAAATGGGAAAATACCAAGAAAAACTTGGATTGACATGAAATCATGGTAGACTGATCACCGAGTCATTTTTGATCTATATGAATCAACTTTGTATCCATCAGATTCTCATGTTTCTTGGTATGATGGAAAACAGTGGGTAATATTGTATAGTTTTATTAAAATGACATATCTCCCACCTAGGGGCCAAAAAAAGGAAAATTAATTCATATTGACATGAGAATATGGGAGAACATTCCTTGAATCATTGGTAATATGTTGTAATCAACTGAGCATCAATCTGATACTCAGATTGATTGGAATGTGGTAAAATTGGTTTTCAACTTTAATAGTCATTGATCAATTGATAATTAAATAGTTTAATCAAATATTTCAAAATGGATTTGCATCATTTATATCTTTATGATGTTTTATGTATGTAATATTGTATAACCTATTTTTAATATTCTATTTATATTAAGTGAATTAATTTTATTTTAATTTAAACATAAATTTTTATTTTATTTGTTTAATTATTTATTATATAGTATCTATAGGTTAATAGGGAAAGAATATTGGAAGGTTCTTTAGCTGTTTAGATAATTTTATAGATCACTAGTTTTTTATTTTTTGTCTTTGTTGTTTTTCATGGAATTTAAAATGTAATACTTTCTTACAAAAATATGAACAATAGATACAACCTATAGCAGTTGCAAATAATATTTTTTTGGGAGAATTAGTGACCTCCTCTAGTGGACACTATAGTCATACACTTTAGAGGCCACGTATGATGGTTGCTAAGGCCTTCCTAGCAACCATTAACATGGTTGTTTCTGGACACCTATAGCGACCACCATTGGCAGTCTCTGTTGTTGTAACATCCCCAACCTGGTGATCCCTCAAGTGACTGAGCTGATTGGATACGTGACCTCAAGTGCACCTCCCCATATGCCAGAGGCTACCGACTAGCGGAGAGGGTTTCAGAAATATAATGGGGAGACTATACCCTCTATTAAAGAGTTGTAATGAGAGTGGAAAAATAATATCAGAGTAGCAGAAATAACATAAAAAAATATGAATAATTAAACAAGCCACCAAAGCTCAAAAGGGAAAAACTGAATAAATCTAAATAATAATAGAATAATGTAATGAAAAACTAAATGTAACTAAATGACATGATGAAAGTCATACAGATAAAATAAAAGTCAAACTCAAATAAATACTTTAAAGAGCCTATCTTGAAAACCCATGTTGGTGTTGGGACCACTTAGCATGTGAAGATTGTATTTGTTTTCAATGAGTGTCAATGGATGTCAATGTTGATCAAAATGAAGGAAGGAACTCTCCTAAGTAAAAGGGAGAATGGAAATCAGGCGTTGGTTGAGCTTGATCCTATGTTTCATATATGTGTATTAGAAGTGATACATTGGCTACAATAATTAAGGATGGTTGAAGTGATTTTTGGAAGGAGTAAAAGAAAATGAGAAGAAGAGGTTGTGGAGGAGGTTTGGTATTTTATATTTGTAAACACTTAGTTTTACACTAAGTAGTTATTTTTTTTACATGCCTTTACCAAAAACAGGGTCCATCTATGGAGTCCAACCGAGGTCCTCACCTCAAGAACATGAGGGACCCGAGAGGTCAATTGTGCTCAAGGGAAGCCCTCAAGGCCATCCCGTAGGAGGTAGGGTGTGCGCGGGCCGTATATAAGCCCGCAGGTGCCACACGGTGGTGAACCTGTGCAATGTGGGCACTAGGAGTGCGCCCAAGGAGAAGAGTGGGTGCTAAGAGCGCACCCACAGGGTGAACACGGTACGGGGCGGTACTATGGAGGGAGGAGGAGTAATCTGAGCCACTGCTGCTATGTCTTGGTTTATAAATCGTGAGAAAACATCGTGGCATTTTAATGTGGGACAAGGTTTTAAAAACGTGGATGTAATCATGACCGTCTATCTGATCTCACTAAATATCCTATCCGCACATCACATCCCATGTACAAGGATATAATATGAGCTTCTCATCATCCCCGAGACGCGTGTGGTTGAATCGGAGTTGTCCAATCTTCGACTGAGGGTCGTCTTCAACCTCCAGACAATAGCATGCATCCGCGAACTAGGATCTCTAGCCGAATGATGATCTCGCCACTCTGTCCACCATTTGAGCTTCAGTCGAGCCCGTTCTGATCGTTTGGATTCTATGATCACATGCATACAATTACATTTGCATGCACACGAATGAAACTAAGAGAGAGAGAATGGCCGAGGCAAACGAAGTTTCCAAGGTCACGTGAGTTTGTTATATCTTCACGTGGGTTTGAAGGTATTAAAGAACTAAAGATCTCGGTTATTAAAGGAAGAATCTTGAATAGTGTATCATGTGGATTTTGGATGTGGAAAGATCTGATCTATACTTCAAAAAAGACACCCACCGATTCAAGAAGGGTTGTCACTCCCAAGCCTTCGAGAGAACCTGTTTAGAGAAATAGAGTTTCACTGATCTTCAAATTTGAGAAGGAGCTTGCATGATCCGCGAACTGTTATGGGTTTGTGGAGTCTATATTGTGTACCATTCTGGTTTGTGAAGAATAAGAACCATAAACCACTTTTGGTTCGTGAATAGGTGGTCCTGCGTACCCTTCGGGTTCGCAAAGAAGTGAACCGTGTACCGCTTCAGTACGCGAGGGGGGAAACCCATGAACTTTCCTAGGTTCACGAAGATAGTTACCGTGAACCATTTTGGTTCATGAGGAAACGTTACCACATACTGTTTTGATTTTGTAAAGAGGAGGTCCTGAGAACAAACAAAACCACATACCTCTTGGTACATTAAGGAGGACCACACTTCATGTGCAAAGGAAGCCCACACATCCCTTGCATGAGGAGGAGCCTCAAACCATCCTGGTTCGTGAAGGAGGCATGCACACTTTGTGCAAAGAAGAGCTTTATACCCTTGGTGTGAAAAAACAAAGGGGAAAACAAGAAACACCATGCTATATAAAAATGCCCACATTGATGTTTGAATAAAATCACACACATATAAATATAAGCAAATCAAAGTGAATAAGTGTGTGTTGAGGAAGGGAGATGGAAGATTGTGCATATATTCATGATTTGAAGAATAACATAATTAAAGTCCAAGAATATCCAAATAAAGTTCTAAGAAAAGGAGAGAAGAGGTCGTGTGTGTACTAAAAGGCATTATACCCATTTGGGCCTTCACATAAGAAAGAAGAAGTGAAATTGCATGCATACGTGAATGCTTTGAAGAGAAGCATCTTAAACCAAGGGTGCATGTGTCTAAAGAAGTTAAGAAGAAGAGAACATCTATACTGTCACATTCATGGTCACATCTATACATGGAATAAGAAGAGTTGATTCTGATGATGCCTAGTGAAATGGTTTTCAATGTTTGAACAATCACAAAAGAATCTGTGATACTATCCAAGAATAATAATAAGTCTAAGTACACCTGGTTTTTGCACTGGATAAGAATATTGAACGTTAAAGAGAATCAAATCTAGACCTCGATTCAAGAAAAATCTCATGTTGAATAGGAGACAAAGTCTTTCATTCCTATCTGTTGAAGGGACCTTCACATCCATAAACTGAGTGTGACTTCACCCAGAGCAGTGAGCCAGGGGGAGTCAATAGAAGTGATCTGAGGGAGGCATTGAGTTATCCCTGAACTTTTGTAAAGGAAGTATGCCTAGGACATAGTGATTGTACCCGAACCTTGTAATCCAAAACTTGTGAAGAATAGTGGAATTAGGTATGACCGACAACCTATCGGTGTATGCTCCTTGGATGTAGCCCTTAGTGGTGAAACAAGTAAAAGTGTTATGTTTTCCTTCTGCATGTGGATGTTTTAATTACTACACATATCCATAATACATGTTTAATTAAGTTCTTACCAATGTGGGAACAAGATCCAATAAACAGGAGAAAAATTTGACACCCTGATTCACCCCCCCCCCCCCTCAGGGTGACCTAGGGTCCTTCAATTGTTATCGGAGGGAAAGGTTTTATGTATGCTGGATACTTTATAGTAATTCTATTTAGAAGAGTATTTGAGTTTCTTTCCTGAGTCAATAATGAAGAGCAGTCTTGAAGAAAGTTTATTTATCTCCGAGCAGAAATCTATACCCAACAATACCATGATGAATAGGAAAAAAATAGAAGAAGTGGTTGAATAAGTATCTCATGACCAAAGAAGATGCAGTGTCCGGTTCTCCATTCCCTTCCAATAATGAAAAAATATCAGGCTTGGTAAGTAGAGAGAAGGTGGATTAGGTTTCTACCAGAGAAAAATAAGACACTTCTATCTCATTTTCAGGTGATCATGAGAAATTAAGAACCTATCTGTATGATATTCCGGAATAAAGAGTTGTTTCTATTTTTAGAATATTTCGATGTATGCAGGATAAGATCACTAGAATGGGAAGGGAATTTGACAATATAGAATAATTCTTGGAAAAGAAAGTTTCAGAATGTTATAAGCTCTCTAGAAAAATTTAAGCCTTTGAAGAGAAAGAGGGAGTCAGTAAGACTCTAGAAGAAAAGATCCATGAATTTAAGGATGGTCTTAAAAAGATCACTGAAGTCAAGGCTCTAAATTTGGAAGAAAATTCCAAGAAATTCAAGGAACTTGACTTGTTATTACAAACCAAAGTTAAGTTTCATGAAGATGGGGTTGAAAGATTGAAAAGGGTTTGTGATGAGAAGATGATCATGATTGAATATCATAAGATCATCCTCAATATGGAATGTCTAAACTTGGAAACCTAGTTGACCAAACTTGAGAAGACACATATTGAGAATTCACAAAATAATGAAAAAAAATTTGCTGGTACTCAGTGTTCACTGGAGGATTCTAAAGCCAAAATACCTCTAACATGTGATAATAAGATCATGACTTCAGTCATTGATCTATCACAAGTAGCAGAGAAAGTGAAGGTACCATCCATACCAACTTGTATTATTATTTCTAAATATGTTTCTTGGAAGAAAAATTCTAAACAAGTATGGATGAGGAAAGGTGAGGAGAAGAAACCTACCACCATGGCTAGGGTGGATAAGAAGAAGAGGCTAAAATATGGTTCCCCCGGTAGAGCACAACACATTAAGAAAAAGGCCCAACAACATTATACCTAAGATATCAAGAAGACAAGATCTGTGGGTCAATGTTGGTGCTGCAACAGATTTGGGCATTGTGCACTGGATTATTGGTACAATACTTTAAACAAAAAATCATAGAGAAATCCTATGTCAAAAGGGATAAATCCAGAGAAGAAGAAGCAACATCAACAGATCCAGAAGCATCTGTATACTACAAACAAATTTGGAACTCTAGACAACATCTGTGATGTATGCTATGGGAGTGGTCACAAGAATGGAGAATGCTTATCTCAACACATATCCAGATATGATAAGATTAGAATACCATAGAAACTGGCTAAGAGAGAAGAAGCTACCTTGGGAATAAATCAGAAGAATAATGCAAAAGAAAAGTCTCCTAAGAAGACTTCCAGAAGGAAAGGTGAGAAGTCCTTGGATTCAAAATACAAGAAGTTGAAGAGTGGTACATCCAAAAGAATTCCTAAAAATGATGACACTATGAAGGGTCTATGTGGAAAATCCAAACTTACTACCATAGTTCCCAGAGACATACTGGTTATCTGGCTTGAAGATTTAGAAAGAATGATAATGAAAGAATATTCACAGGCTAAGTCTAGTGCAACAAGAAAGAAGAAGATTCCACATGAAGATAGAGAAGCCACGTGTGTGAGGTGCAACAAGTCTTGTCACACAGTCAATAATTGTAGTGCTTTTATTCCATCTCAAGAAGAATTCCTCAAGAAAATGAAAGTTACACCAGGAGATTCTAGTGCTTTGAAAGATCTTGAAGAAATAATACTCACACACAAAGATATAGAATAAATATTGAGATCCACACAACTAAAGTTAAAACTAAAGATCAAATGTGAAAGTGTGAGGAGTGGAGAAAATGGAGCATCTTGGTTGAGAAAATCATCTTAGCCTTCCATCTCATATTAAAGAAGCAAGGAGGATCCACCTTATTCCCTTAACACTTTGTGTATTGTACTAATTTTATAAGGAATTGAAGGGGAAGAAATCACTTAGGGGGAGAACCTGAGTAGTGTTCCCTTGAGGGGGAGACACATAAAGAAGTTACTAGAGTTATTGCTTCAATTAGTATCAACTTTGGTTGGTATCAAATTCAATTACTCTGAAGATTGTCTGAAGATCGTTTCATTGGAAAAGATATGTCGTTTATCAATCTCTCATCCTCGGTTACTCAAAATAAAAATTATTTTACAAAGGGGGAGTAACTAAATCAATCAGTGACATAAGAAAATTGGAAAGTCCCTTGAAGACAAGCACATGAGTTCTCATCACTATGAGGTATCATGATCAGGGGATAATGGACAACTTTGTTGTCTAGATCAAATCCTATTGTTTTCTACATATATCATTTCTCAAGTAGACTTAGAGAGAAATGATTGATGGCACAATTGCTTAAGTATGGACTGATACCCTCACTACCATGAACTTTGTATTTCTTGTCAATAAGGGGGAGAGAAAGTGAAATTAAAGTTGAAAGTGAAAGGGAGAGAGCATATCATTTTAAAATTGACATGCTCATTTTAGAGAACGTTGAAGTATTGACAACAAACACAAAGGGGGAGATTGTTGGGACCACTTAGCATGTGAAGATTGTATTTGTTGTCAATGGGTGTTAATGGATGTCAATATTGATCAAAATGAAGGAAGGAAATCTCCTGAGTAAAAGGGGGAATGGAAACCAGACATTGGTTGAGCTTGATCCTAAGTTTCATATATGTGTACTAGGAGTGATAAATTGGCTAAAACAATTAAGGATGTTTGAAGTGATTTTTGGAAGGAGTAAAAGAAAAGGAGAAGAAGAGGTTGTGGAGGAGGTTTGGAATTTTATAATTGTAAACACTTAGTTTTACACTAAGTAGTTATTTTATTTACATTCCTTTACCAAAAAAAGGGCATCTATGGAGGCTAGCTAAGGTCCTCACCTCAAACGCATGCGGGACCCGAGGGGTTAACCGCGCTTGAGGGAAACCCTCATGGCCATCCCATAGGAGGTAGGGTGTGTGCGGGTCGTGTATAAGCCTTCAGGTGCTGCATGGTGGTGAACCTGTGCAGCGTGGGCGCTAGAAGTGCACCCAAGGAGTAGAGTGGGTGCTAAGAGCACACCCGCAGGGTGAACACAGTGCGGGGTGGTACCATGGAGGGAGGAGGATTAATCTGAGTCGCTGCTACCACGACTTGGTTTATAAACTGTGAGAAAACATCACGGTGTTTCGATATGAAACAAGGTTTTAAAAATGAAAATGTAATCCTAACCACCCATCTGATCTCACTGAAGATCTCGGCCGCACATCATATCCCACATACAATGATATAATCCAATACGATCATCATCCTTGTGCTGCGTGTGGTTGAATCGGAGGCATCTAATCTTCGATCGAGGGTCGTCTTCAACCTCTGGACACCTGCATTCATCTGTGAACTAGGAGCTCCAGCTGAATGATGATCTCTCCACTCCGACCACCATTTGAGATCCAATCAAGACCATTATGATTGTCTGGATGCTATGATCACATGCATACAATTACATTTTCATTCATGAGAATGAAACAAAGAGAGAGAGAGAATGGCCAAGGTAGATGAAGTTTCCAAGGCCATGTTAGTTTGGCATATCTTCACGTGGGTTTGAAGGTATTTAAGAACTGAAGATATCACTTATTCAAGGTGGAATCTTGAAGAGTGTATCGTGCAGATTTTGGATGTAGAAAGATCTAATCTATACTTATAAAAAGAGACCCACCGATTCAAGAAGGGTTATTTCTCCCAAGCCTTTTAGAGCTCTTGTTCAGAGAAACCGAGTTTCTCTGGTCTTTAAATTTGAGAAGGGGCTTGCATGATCCACAAACCTTTTTGGATTTGTGAAGTCTATCCCACGTACCATTCTGGTTTGTGAAGAAGAAGAACCATGAACCACTTCTGGTTTGTGAAGAGGAGGTCCCACATACCCTTTGGGTTCGCGAAGAAGTTAACCACATACCACTTCGGTACGCCAGGGGGAAACCTATGAACTATCCTAGGTTCACAAAGAGAGTTACCATGAACCATTCTAGTTCATGAGGAAACAGTACCGCGTACTATTTTGGTTCTACGAAGAGGAGGTCCTATGAACAGATAGAATTGTGTACCTCTTGGTACGCGAAGGAGGACCGCACTTCGTATGCAAAGGAAGCCCATGCATCCCTTGCGTGAGGAGGAGTCGTGAACCATTCTGGTTTGCGAAGGAGGAGTGCACACTTTGTGAAAATAAGAGATCCATACCCTTGGTGTGAAAAAGGGGGAAAACAAGAAATACCATGCCATATAAAAATGAACACATTGATGTTTGAATAAAATCACACACATATAAATATAAGCAAATAAAAGTGAACAAGTGTGTGTTGGGGAAAGGATAAGGAAGATTGTGCATGGTGATGGGAAATGAATTCATATGCACGATTTAAAGAAGAACATAATTCAAGGACAATCATATCTTAATCAAGTGCTAATCAAAGGAGAGAAGAGGTTGTGTGTGTACTAAAAGTCACCATACCCATTTGGGCCTTTAAACAAGAAAGAAGAAGTGAAAGTGCATGCATACATGAATGCTTTGAAGAGAAGCATCCTAAACCAAGGATGAATGTGCCTAAATAAGTGAAGAGGAAGAGAACATCTATATTGTCACATGCATGGTCACATGCATACATGGAATAAGAATAGTTGATTATGATGATGCCTAGTGAACTGGTTTTCAGTGTTTGAACAATCACAAAATAATTTGTGATGCTGGCCAAGAAGAATAAGAAGTCTTAGTACATCTGGTTGTTACACTAGAGAAAAAGATTGAATGTTAAAGAGCATAAAATCTAGACCTCAATTCAAGCAAATTCTCATGTTGAACAGGAGACAAAGACTTTCATGCCTATCTGTTGAAGGGACCTTCACGTCCATAAATTGAGTGTGACTTCACCCAGAGCAGTGAGACAGGGGGAGTCAACAGAAGTGATTAGAGGGAGGTAGTGATTTATCCATGAACTTTTGTAAAGGTAGTGTGCCTGTAATAGAGTTATTGTGCCCAAACCTTGTAATCCACAACTTGTGTAGAATAGTGGAATTAGGTACGACCGGGAACATGAGCCTTAGCCCGGTTGGTAAGGACTCCGTAAGTGCATCCAAGCGACCATGAATCAAATCCAGGCAGAGGCAGAATTTCCGGGGGTACTGTAGCAGCATTGTAGCAGTACTATAGCAGGCACTGTAGCGGGAACTGTGCAATACTTTAGCAGGTACTGTAGCGGGAACTGTAGCAGGCACTGTTTGGTATTGTAGCAGCCGGGAATATGCCCCCGGTTGGGCCTTCAGGCCATCGATTTGGTCCCTGAGTCCTGTAAGGCCTTCGGGCCACCTAGGCCTTCAGGTCAGTAAGGCCTTTGGTCCACCTCAAGGCCTTCAGGCCACCTTTATTGTAGATTCAAACCAGACAACCTACAAGGAACAAGCTCTACAAGGAGTATGAGAAAGGATCTTTCACCAAAGCAGAAGCTAAACGGATTGCAAGAATGAGAGGGTATGGCACCTGCCATCGGTACAAGCCTGTGCATGTACAGGAATGCCTAGCCTAATAGCCATGCGAAGGTGGAGATCTGATTTCACGATGAAGATGCTGGGGAGGAGCAGTTCCAAGTAGTTAGTCTGGGTTGTATGTAATGTTTGAAGCCTACAGGAAATTAATTACTCTAAGGCCTATGGGCCATGTAATACTTAGGCCTACGGGCCTTATAAGGGTTCCACCTCACCCCTTGAAAGGTGGATTATCAAAAATCAATAAAAAATGAAGGCCTTCGGGCCATTGGAGGTAGATACGACCGGCAACCTGTCAGCGTATGCTCCTTGGACGTAGCCCTTAGTGGTGAACCAAGTAAAAGTGATGTGTTTTCCTTCTGCATGTGTATGTTTTAATTACTGCACATATCCATCATACATGTTTAATTAAGTTCCTACCAATGTGGGAACAAGATCCAATAAACAGGAGAAAAGGTTGACACCCGATTCACCCCCCCCAGGGTGACTTAGGGTCCTTCAATTGGTCTAGTCTCAAAGATCCAACCCATAAAACAAGCTAAAAATCAACAATATAGTCTATTTCCTTTTTCCAAACATAAATCCATGAAATCTATCCAATTACCAAACAGTTATTCATCCAGGGTGTGACTACAACTAAGTAAGCCGACACCACTGTGTCTAAACAAATTCAATCTGAGAAATGTGGTGCATGAAATAAAGCTAATAACAAGATATTAATTTAATAAATTAATATTGCGCATGAAATAAACTTCTTGACCCTCAAGTTATGGGTTAACACCTGAGGCTATCCAAACCTGCTTTGACACCCTGTCAGGTATCTCTTACTAAGGGTGGATCCTCCTGCATCAGGATGGATAACCTGAGTTGGTGTAAGATTCTCTTTCCAAGGATTAATCACTCATAAAATATCATAAACAAATGGAATCTTCCCTCAGGATAACCAAAATCTCACCCTCATGCATCTTGTGACTATGAATCTATCCCACAGGTATCTGACATAATCATACACTCTACCCTCAGACATCAAGTACTTGTGTGCCTAGCCCTCAGGTGGTAAAAAATAATTCACCATGCCATTAAGCATAAACATAAATCATGAGCCATATCTAGACAAACTCAACATGCCAATAAGCATCCCACCCTTAGGAATCAATCACATAGATGTCAATAATATCAAAATCTAAAAAAATAATTTGAAAGGCCAAAATCAAACATACAAGATATATCACCACAAGGAAGAATGATCAATTCATTAAATTATCATTTTTCTAGATAGTTATGTCTCATAGATCCAGGTTACCAATTATACTCATATATATATCAAAACAATTTCATTTATCATTTAACCCTAAGGTCATTAACATATTAGTTAACCAAATTTAGCTGATGTGATTCTACTTTAAGCAAATAAAACAGTTTACATGTTATTCTAATTCATAATACTTATCCAACAATCAATCAGTTTCTTTCAAATTTATCATAGGGATCTAATGTCAAGATAACCAAGTCTCAACAAGTTCCAAGGCTGGCATACCTATCAGGTGGTCGTGGGTCTCATTCTCCACACCTATGGACCCAATGGGATCCAATGGATGGTTTAAAAAGGGATTATTATTTAACAGGGATTATCCAATTAATTAGTTCACACGTGTGGTGTTCTATCATAATCTCACATATTTCATATACTATGTAAAATTAAATTAGAAAAAAAGGATATTTTTCATACCACCCGCATCTAAAGCGAATAAGGTGGTGAAAATACCTCACATATGTGACAATGATCAACTTATCCCTTCTTTAAATATCTAGGTCTTGAACACCAAGATCCAATGTGGTCATGCTTCTGGATCGAAGAGGATTCTCAAACATCATCCATAGAATGTCTACAATGGAGAGAGGGGAACGCCATCATAAAATGCACGATGTTGGAGGGTTTTCAAAAGGGCGGGGTGAAACCAATTCATGATATGAATTGTATTCACATCGTGAAAGTATTTATTCCCTTATTTTCTATAAATTCTACCTTCCAAACAATAAAAAAACATAAATTAAACATTTCACGTTGTGAAATGTTTTCATGACGTGAGTACCTTTTCATGCGGTTCATTCAGAGTGTGAAAGGAATTTAGGGGGTGTAATTAATTCATGGGGTGTCTTCAAGATGTTAATTAAGTCATGGATTGTATTAAATTCAGACCATGAATTAAATTCATGGGGTGAATTAAATTTAGGATGTGAATTAAATTCACAGGGTCTACCTAGAACAATTCACGTCGTGAATTAGGTTCATGACATGAATGTGTTATGTAGCAAGAGCTCACCTCTTATTCCTATTTCACCCCTACAACACTTAACCCAACCTAAACCTAGTCTCAAAAAACAATGTTTAAACGAAATATAGGCCAACTCAAAGAGAGTTAACCAAAAATTTAAAGAAATACATACCTAGAAAAAGATGGTATCTTACAACCCCCCCCCCCCCACCATATAATAGCCCATCCCTGAGCTGCTCCATGCATCACTGTGGGGGTATCGGAGAACAATTCTAGCCATTGTGTTCACACATCATACTTTCTCTCCCATTCCTCCTCTTGAATAATTCCATGCTTCCACTATACTCATACTAGAAGAATGTTATTTTCTTATAGGTTCTTCTCACTACGTTCCATGGTACGAGTCATATTCTCTTTAAAGGACACATTAACATCAAGCTCAACGTCATCTGTATCTATCATGTGAGAAGGGTCAAAATTATATCTCAAAAGTTATGACATGTGAAACACATCATGCATGGAATTTTAGAACTATGTGTAACACCCTAAGTTTTTATGGACCTTTTTTTCTAAAAAATTAAAATTTTCATTTATATCTTACAATACACTAAGTCAAACATTCCTTTCACACTAAACCGACTTATCGTATGTTACACGCAACACCAAGTTTGTGTACAATACATGCAACACTGAATATAGATTTTGTTTAATGTATAAAAGAATTATGTTTGGATTATGTTATACAAAACACCAAAGGAAGCTTGTACTATATACAACACTGAGTCGGGTTACATTACACCAAAGGCGACATTCCTCGATAGCTTGCGTTGTACGCAATACCAAGTTTCACTAAACAATGATATATTATTAAAATATTATTATTTAATGGGATATAAACTAGTTGTTATGAATAGTATTAACTACATTTTAAATTTTATATAACATTAAAATTCATCTTATATATTTTCTAGAACATGATATAAGAACAAAATCAATTTTTCGGATAAAAGAAGTACTTTTCAAAAAAAAATGTTGTTTTTCCACCTTTTGATGGCGCACCCATTTTAAATATATTTTATAACACTTTTTTATATTCAATTTGACAAAATAAACTTCTTGTTTTAGTTTTGAATATAAAAATTTACTTTGGTTTATTTTTTGGTATTTTTCTGATAAGTTTCATTTTTTGATGAATAGTGAAAATACTGATTTTTTTATTAAAAAGTAAAATTATGTTTTGGATTAGTTTTAAATTTTAATTAGTTCATTTTTATCCAATTATGGTTTTTAAAAATTATTTTATACATGAATATATTATAAAAACATTTTCCATTTAAAAAAAGGCATTTTTCCAAAAACTGTTTTTCGTGACATTTTAACGGTTTTATTTTAAATTTAATTCTGCAACTTCTGTGTATTGAATTTTAAAAAATTGATGTCAAATTTTTATTCAGGAGATCCAAATTTTGTAAGTATATCCCTTTTATTTTTGACCAATATGAATAGTAACCATAGTAAATTTTATTACCACGGTAACGGGTAAATTAGGTAATTTATGTTAAAAATAAAATTATAATGACTATAAAATGACCAAAACAAATGAAAAAAATATATTTTTATTGAATTTAATTCGACCCTTAACACTTAAGGATCTAAATTATGTCATTTAAAGGACAATTGTCCATAAAAATGTCTTAAATAATATTTAAATCAAAGAAAGACACAAAGTGTCATTTTCTTTATCTTTAATATCTATTATGAATCCACATATAAACAAATGGGTGGTATCAACAAATATAAATTGTAATTTTTAACTTAATAAACATATTTACCTGATATAAATTTATTTTTTATGTTTTGGGGCCATTTGAAAGATATTATGGTATTTATAATATTTTATTTATTGAAAATTTAAAGATGTCACATTCATGTTTTACATAATATATCATTTTTAAAATAAGGTTATACAGAATCTAAATTCGACTATAAATACTTATATAAAATATAAATGTTTATATTTATCATGGTAATTTATTTTTTATTTTTATAAAATAAATAATTACCTTGAAGTTTTATATATGGATGATGGAGAAATTATTTAATTGATGAAAAAACAATAAATAATTTTTATTAAAATGATAATAACCATTAAGTTCTAAAAAACTTTACCAAATTTTATTGGCCGATTATATATTGACCATAAGCATTCAATGGTAGAGTTATAGACCATTTGGATCCATATGGAATAGATTAAGACAATTATATTATTTTATTTAAAGTAATGTTAAAATTGTCACATCCATACTTTAATAAGTATAAAATTTTTAATGTTGAATTTTAAAGTATAAAAATTCCACTACATATATTATTCTGAAATATTGTAAATTTATATTCATAATAGTATTTTATTTTTAATTTTTATTCATCAAATAAGTATATTAAATAATTACACAATATTAATGTAGTAATTATTTTATTAAGGGAAATATCAAATAAATGTTATTAAAAATATTAAAATAAATATAATTTAGGATAATTAATTTTTCTAATGAATTTTATAGATTCCCTTGACCCCTTAGGGATATTATAAAATATTTTTTTCTAGGATAACATCTTATCTTGATATTTTTAAAAATCCATGAAATGAATTCTGTCAAAATTAACACAATTGATATTTTTTCAAAATAATAAAACATTTTTAAAAATATAGAATAATTATTTTATGGTATAAAATGTCCTAAAGTGTTAATTTATGGTCTAATTTAATTCAAATAAGTAAATATTTTACCCTTTAAATATTGAAATATTTGTTACACAAGTTGAAAATTAAATAGAATAATTAAGTGTTAATTAAAATAATAATGATTAAATTAACATAAAAACTTGTATAAAATTTATTTTTTGATGAGATTACAACCCTATCCCATCTCATATTTTAAATTGAGAAATTTTTTAGGTTTTTAAGTGGGGTTTTATTTTATTATAAATTAATATTTTTGAGGTTTCCAAAAGTGTTCATCACCTCAATTATAAAAGGGCACGTCCTCCCTCATTTATACATAACTCATTAAGCCTTCAAGTTTCTACATACCCTTCCTATTTCTCTTCTCAAATTCCCTAGTTATATTCTAGAGGTTCTGGTATTCTCAAAATACCAACTCTAGTTGCATTAAGAGGATATCTAAAGAGAGAACGTCAAAGAAGAGGTAATCACCTCTACCGATTCTTTCATATTTCTTTGTACTTCTACTTCTACTTCATGGGTTATTTAATTATAGAATAATAAATTCAGTAGAAATTATCTACTGAGATGTTATTATAATTATGAAACAACTATATTCAACTTTCTATCCATCCTAATAAAGAGGAAATCATCACGCATGCGTACGTATGGTTTACCATCTCCATGTCGTGGTGTAATCAGTTTTTCACCACCACATTACTTGGATGGGTATAAAAATGGATGTAATAAATATATATTATTATTATAAAATTATATTGATTCTTAAATATAGTAAACCATGAAAATCAATACCATTCAACAATTATGGTAATGATATCATCACTCATGCGTGCGTACAGTCTATCGTCTCCATGATGCGATGTGATTCATTCTACATAATAACCACTCAAGAATAATTATATAAATATACAGGATGAATAAATATGTTATTTATTATGTTAATATCATTTTGTAATGATATAATTATGACCTAAGAAGTAGAATCAAAACATTTTCAATAAAACATGCATACCATCATGAAGCAGTTAAAACCTGAATAACGAGTAACAATGAATTGTTACTAACAAACGAAGGAGAATATGACCATATATGATGACCATGATTCTGAAATAAGTTAATAACATTATCTAAATCATTATAAATTAGGTTTAGACACATATGAAGCATATCAAACCTAAGGTAAGAGATAACTTCGCAATCTCATTATTTTTCAAGATTGTTTATACGTAAGTATTTATTGGGGTATATTTATCATCCACATCCATGTTTCCTAAATATATAATTTATATTCTTACACTATTTTTTAAATTCAATTTTATCCATTGGTGAAGTTTTATTAAACAGTATGGAAGTAATATTTCTTTTGTTTTCCATATGTGGTACTTTTTGACTTTTCTGACAAGAGTAAGAGAAGAATGTTTCTTTTAACTTATACAACATGAATGGATTTTTGCATCTTCATAACACCTTATTTCCATGAAGTTTACTCTACATGATTTCAAGTTTATTTTCAACTAAATTCTTTTCTTTTAAAATTGTGTAGCATTTTGAGAAAAGAAAATGTTTTTTTTAAAAAGGATATTTTCCTCAAGAATTAAGTTCAAGTGTTTTATTAAAATTATTTTTCATCTAAGATGACATAGGGTTATGGTTCTATCCCTATTATTACTTTGATTTTATTTTTTTATGATGGATTTATTTTTATGACATCCATTTATTTTATATGGATTATGATGGAATGATGTTTAAGAAGCCCATTTTATTTCATGGGTTATGCTATGATGAGTGATTTATGTTTTTGTGGAACATGTAAGAATTATTTCACTATAAGATGGGTGGGACCTATATCTCCCTCCAATTCATTGGGTAAAGATTTTTATCTCATGAGATAGACGTGACTGGAATTTCAAGTAAATCGGGTTTAGTAATACAAGGCTGGAACAACATGTAAATCCGGTTCAGTAATACAGGGCTGGAATGACAAGTAAATATGGTTCAGTAATTTGTGGCTGGAACAATAAGTAAACCCAATTCAGTAAAGGAATTTGTCCACTATGATTGTCTTGGTAGAAATGCCTTGGCTACTATGTAAATCATATTATGAGATTATTTTTTCCCCACAATTCCATGTTTTATGTCAATGCTATTTTATCATGGTTAATTTTCCTTTGTGATCTTTTCCATACATACTACCAATAATTATTTCATGACTCATGATTTTGATATTTAAACATTATTTTCATGTTTTTACATTCTTATATTTTTGGTTTGTTTTATTTTCTCAATGTTTACCCTTACTGAGCATTTGAGATCACCATTTTTTATGTTTTCTTTTCTCTAAGATATAAAGAAAGGTTTTAGGTGGGAAAACAAAAGGGGAAGATCTTTATGGGATATGTTGAAGATCTTTCACCAAGTTAGAAGATTATGTTCTAAGTTTCCAAAGACACTACACTAATATGGTATTTGGACGTCTATTTGTGTCATGTATTAAGTATTTTTCAAAAGTAATGTAATGTTCATGTACGTCAATCTTAGGTCGTTAGAGTTGGTATCAGAGCAAAGGAGGTAGGAAGGAATCTAATCCTTAGAAACTCTTATGTGTGGATGTTGGACGAAGCATGGCTCTCCTCCCAAGGGCTCATGAGGAAATGGCTACCACTAGGGATGGTGGTGTGTCCCGCCTAGGGAGTGTAGCCACCCATGGTGTGATCTGATAGGTATCAATTCTAGTCCACTGAAAATAATTCCAGACTGTTAGAGTTGGTATCAGAGTGAAGGTTTAGTCAACCTTTGGAAGCTATAATGTGAAAACTTTAGTGATATCCCTAGAGATATTTCTAAAGGATGCCTAGGGATGTCCCTAAGGTTAAGTCTAACTATAGTTTACAGTCCTAGAATTATAATAGAAATCATGAATAACCTGAGATTAAACCTAAGATGCTAGAGATTGAAAGTATTCCCCCTTGATTATGTTGTTTTCCTAGTATGATTTTTGCCTCTCACACTATTCTTTTTGGGTTTTATAAAATGGCAGGAAATAGGAAGGTTCATGTTAATGGAGAATATGATGGACAATGGAATGATATTCTTCATGAGAAACCAAATGAAATGGGATTTGGAAATATAATTATTATGACTAATCAACAATCTCATAATATGGTCAATAATATAAACTTTGGTGAGTTTCTTGACCCAACTAATAAGAGAAATATGGAGTTTTATGGTGATCGTAGAGGAAAGAAAGTTCAATTTTCCTCATGTAAATCATGTGGGAAGGGGCATCATGGTGAATGCTTTAAAGGAATTGTAAGATGCTTTGGGTGTGGAAAAGGAAAAAAATCCAGTAATTGCAAAGGAAAAGGTTCAATTAACATAATGGACAAGGATAATGGTATTGATAAGACATCAAAAACAGTTAAATGTTTTAAATGTGGAATGTATGGGCATTATGCAAATCGATTCCCTAAGGGTAAATCTCATGAAGAGAATCAGCATGGTAGTATACATATTATTTATGTTGAAGATGATGAAAAGACTACAAATGGTATATGAGATAAAAGAAGTGTTGAGGAATAAAATGATGCAGCTCGGTCAATGGTTTAAGAAGATAGTGTAATGATTACATGATTATCAAGAATAATGTTGTATAAGTAATTTTTTGGTATTATGGATTAAAGAAACATCTAAGGATTGTTACACTATTGTTTGTCATTAAGTATTTGAAAGTATAAGTTGACTGATATCGATAATCATGAAAAGTGATTGGAATATTTTTGGAAAGCACATGATATGCACATAATGAAGGAATAAGGAGATAATGAGATGTTTGATAGTATTAATGACCTCATGATTGATATAAGGACAAAGTGATATCATGGTTTGAGTATATAGAATTTTGGTATTATTGGTGTGTGGAAAGAGTTAATTTTGACAGAATGCATGTTTTCATTAAGGTTCTACTATAATTCATGTTATTATCATGTTTCAAGAGAATACATGATTAAGGTATTCGCATGTTTGGAATGTGACAACAAAGAACTACCTTATGAGATATGGGTGATAAATGTTATGTTGATTTAGTTCACCTATTTCTAAAGTTTTATATTTTAGGTTTTTGGAAGGATTGTAATGTTATCCATTTATAGATAGTATAAGTTATATTCCAGTTGAAGTTTGTTAAAATAATGTATTATCTCACTATAGGTGGCCTTATGTATACTTGATTACATGTGATAACCTTTTTGTTGAGGTAGATGGAATGACCTATCATTTTATCACATGATCTACTAACACTTTAAGAATGACATATTCAACTTTATTTCTTTAAATAAGAGATGAAGTGGGAATTTTTCAAGGCATGAACAACAGTGAGATTGTACCAAAATCAAATAAGTATTTATTCTCATGCAAAATTATTCAACTTTAGGAAAAGGATATTGAAAACCAAAAAAATTGATCCTAGTGACTTATTATCTGATGAATCATATGGTCCCTTAAATCATCATAGATTTATGGCTTTCTGGTAGTTAACTTTCTCCAAACCTTATTCTCCATCACTATCCATCAGAACTTAATGGTTTGATTTCTCTTCCATATCCATGTTTTCACTTCCCACCTTTGTTCTCCTATGTGGAAAACCAGTGATGTGTTATTTTAAGTAACCGTTATGTTTCTAACATTCCTTTTTTAAAATGAAGTTTTAGTATTCCTTTTTACGATGTAGGTTTCCATGAAAGAAACTTTCAAGTAGTAAACCATTTATAACCCTGAAGAATTTCGAGGGTGAAATTCATTTTATGGGGGTATAATGTAACACCCTGGGTTTTTATGGACCTTGTTTTAGAAAAAATAAAATTTTCATTTATATATTTCAATGCACTAAGTCAAACATTCCTTTCACACTAAATTAACTTGTTGTATGTTACACGCAACACCGAGTTGGTGTACGATACACGCAACACTGAGTATAGATTTTGTTCAATGTATAAAATAACTATGCTTGGATTGTTTTATACGCAACACCAAAGAAAGCTTGCACTACACACAATATTGACTTGTCTTTCGTTACATGCAAGGGCATCCTTCCTCGATAGCCTACATTGTACACAATACCGAGTTTCACTAAATAACGATATATTATTAAAATATTATTATTTAATGGGATATAAACTAGTTGTTATGAATATTTTTAACCAAATTTTTAATTTTATATAGCATTAAAATTCATCTTATATATTTTCTAGAATATTATATAAGAACAAAATCAATTTTTTAGATAAAAGAAGTACTTTTTAAAAAAATGATGTTTTGTCGCCTTTTGATGGCGCACCTATTTCAAATCCAATTTTTGAAAAAAAATTATATTCAATTTGAAAAAATAAAATTCTTCTTTTAGTGCAGAAAATAAAAATTTACTTTGTTTGAATTTTTGGTATTTTTCTGATAAGTTTCATTTTTTGATGAATAGTGAAAATACTGATTTTTTATTAAATAGTAAAATTATGTTTTGAATTAGTTTTAAATTTTAATTAGTTAATTTTTATCCAATTATGGTTTTTGAAAATGATTTTATACATGAATTTATTATAAAAACATTTTCCATTTAAAAAGGGGCATTTTTCCAAAAAACTGTTTTTCGTGACATTTTAACGATTTAATTTTAAATTTAATTCTAAAACTTATATGTATTGAATTTTGAAAAATGGATGTCAAATTTGGATTCAGGAGGTCCAAATTTTTTAAGTAGTTCCCTTTTAGTTTTGACCAATATGAATAGTAACCATGGTAAATTTAATTACCACAGTAAAAGGTAAATTAGGTAATTTAGGTTAAAAATAAAATTATAATGACTATAAAATGACCAAAACAAATGAAAAAATTTTATTTGATTAATTTAATTCGAACCTTAACACTTAAAGATCTAAATTATGTCATTTAATGGACACTTTTCCATGAAAATGACTTAAATAATATTTAAATCAAAGAAAGACACAAAGTGTCATTTTCTTTGTCTTTAATATCTATTATGTATCCACATATAAAAAAATGGGTGGTATCAACAAATATAAATTGTAATTTTTAACTTAATAAACATATTTCCCTGATATGAATTTATTTTTTACGTTTTGGGACCATTTGGGATATATTATGGTATTTATAATATTTTATTTAATGAAAATTTAAAGATGTAACATTCATGTTTTACATAATATATAATTTTTAAAATAAGGTTATATAGAAAATAAATTCTACTATAAATACTTATTTGAAATATAAAATGTTTATATTTATTATGGTCATTTATTTGTAATTTTTAGGAAAGAAATAATTACCTTAAAGTTTTATATATGGATGATGCATAAATTATTTAATTAATGAAAATCAATAAACTAATTTTTATTGAAATGATAATAACCATTAAAGTGCCAAAAAAAATTTACAAATTTTATTGGTCGAGTATATATCGACCATAAGCATCCAATGGTAGAGTTATGGATTTTTTGGAGCCATATGGAATATATTAAGATAATTATTTTATTTTATTTAAAGTAATGTTAAAATTGTCACATTCATGCTTTAATAAGAATAAAATTTTTAATGCTGGATTTTCAAGCAGATGAATTCGAATACATATATTATTATGAAATATAGTAAATTTATCTTCATAATAGTATTTTATTTTCAATTTTTCTTCATCAAATAAGTATATTAAATAATTTCACAATGTTGATGTAGTAATTATTTTATTAAGGAAAATATCAAATAAATGTTATTAAAAATATTAAAATAAATATAATTTGAGATAATTAATTTGTCCAATTAATTTTATATTTTATCTTGACCCCTTAGAGATATGATAAAATATTTGGTTCGAGTATAACATCTTATATTGATATTTTTAAAAATCCATGAAATTAATAGTGTCAAAATTAACACAATTGATATTTTTCAAAATAATAAAACATTTTTAAAATTATATAATAATTATTATATGGTCTAAAATATCCTAAATTATTCATTTATGTTCTAATTGACTTCAAATAAGTAAATATTTCACCCTTTTAATATTGAAATATGTGTTACCCTAGTTAAAAACTAAATAGAATAACTAAGTGTTAATTAAAATGATAATGCTTAAATTTACATAAAAACGTGTCTAAAAATTATTTTTTTATGATATTATAACCCTATCTCATCTAATATTCTAAATTGGGTCATTTTGAAGGTTTTTAAGTGGGGTTTTATTTTATTATAAATTAATATTTTTGAGGTTTCCAAAAGTGCTCCTCACCTCAATTATAAAAGGGCACCTCCTCCCTCATTTCTCCACAAATCATTAAGCCTTCAAGTTCATCCATAACCTATCCATTTCTCTTCTCAACTTCCCTAGTTACATTATAGAGGTGTTTTTATTCTCAAAATACCAACTCTAGTTCCATTAAGAGGATATCTGAAGAGAGCACGTCAAAGAAGAGGTAATCTCCTCTACCGATTCTTTCATATTTCTTTATACTTATACTTCTACTTCATGAGTTTTTTCATTATATAATAATAACTATAGTATAACTTATATAATGAGATGTTATTATAATTATGAAATAACAATATTCAACTTTATATCCATCCTAAGAAAGATGAAATCACCACATGTGCGTGCGTACGACTTACCGTCTCCACGTCGTGGTGTAATCAGTTTTTCACCACCACCTTACTTAGATGGGTATAAAAATGGATGTAATAACTATATATTATTATTATAAAATTATATTTATTCTTAAATATAGTACACCATTCAAATAAATACCATTCAATAATTATGGGAATAATATCGTCGCTCGTGCATACGTACGGCCTACCGTCTCCACAATGTGATGTTATTCGTTCTACATGATAAACACTCAATTATAATTATATAAATGTAAATAATGAATAAATATGGTATTTATTATGTTAATATAATTTTATAATGATATAAATATGACTTAATAAGGATAACCAAAACTTATTCGACAAAACATCCATACGATCATGAAGCAGTTAAAACCCGAATAACGTGTAATAATAAATTTTTACTAATAAATAAAGAAGAATATAACCATATATGATGAACAAGATTCTAGAATAAGTTAATAAAATTATTTAAATAATTATACAGGTGGTTCGAACATAAAGGAATCATATCAAACCTAAGGTAAGGGATAATTTCGCAATCTTGTTATTTTCTGTGATTGTTTATACGTAAGTATTTACTGTGGTATATTTATCATCCACATCCATGTTTCCTAAATATATAATTTATATTCTTATACTATTGTTTAAATTCAATTTTACCCATTAGTGAAGTTTTATTAAATGGTATAGAGGAAATATTTCTTTCATTTTCCATACATGGTACTTTTTGACTTTTCTGACAAGAGTACAGGAAGAATGTTTTTTTAAACTTGTACGGTATGAATGGATTTTTATGTCTTCATAACACCTTATTTACATAAATATTTCTCTACATAATTTGAATTTTATTTTCAATTAAATTTTTTTCTTTTAAAATTGCACGTCATTTTGAGGAAATAAAATATTTTTTTGAAAAAGAAAGGATATTTTCCTCAATAATTAAGTTCAAGTGTTTTATCAAAATTATTTTCTATCTAAGATGACATAGGGTTATGATTATATCACTATTGTTACTTTGATTTTATTGTGTTTATAATGGAATTATTTTTATAACATTCATTTATTTTATATGGATTATGATAGAATAATGTTTAAGAAACCCATTTTATTTTATGGGTTATGCTACGATGAATGATTTATGTTTTTGTGGCACATGTAAGAATGATTTCACTATGAGATGGGTGGGACCTATATCTCCCTCCAATACATTAGGTAAAGATTTATATCTCATGAGATAGACATGAATGGAACGACAAGTAAATCTGGTTCAGTAATACAGGGCTGAAATGACGTTTTAAATATGGTTCAGTAATACAGGGTTGAAATGACACGTAAATCCAGTTTAGTAATACATGGCTGGAACAACAAGTAAACTCAGTTCAGTAACAATTAAACCCAGTTTATTAAAGGAATTTTTCCACTATTATGGTCTTGGTAGCAATGTCATGGCTACTATAGAAATCATATTATGAGTTTATTTTTTTGCCATAATTCCATGTTTTATGCTAATGTTATTTTATCATGGTTAATGTTCCTTTATGATATATTCCTTACGTACTGCCAAAAATTATTTTAGGACTCATGATTTTGATATTTAAACTTTATGTTCATATTTTTACATTCTTATGTTTATGGTTTATTTTTTGTTCTCAATGTTTACCCTTACTGAGTATTTGAGATCACCCTTTTTATGTTTTCTTTTCCCCAGGATATAAAGAAAGGTTTTAGTTAGGAAAATAAAAGGGGAAGATATTTATGGGATATGTTGAAGATATTTCACCAAGTTAGAAGATTATGTTCCAAGTTTCCAAAAACACTAAACTAATACGGTCTTTGGGTGTCTATTTGTTTCATGTATTAAGTATTCTGAAAAAGTAATGTAATGTCTATGTATGTCAATCTTGGGTCGTTAGACTATGGAAGGGACAAATGGTATGCCACTTTACTGATCCTCTCTACTATCTTGAACTGCCCAACAAACTTGGGCGCTAGCTTCCCTTGTTTTATGATACGGCGTTTCCCCAGCCTAAGCGACACCTAAAGAAAAAACTCAATGACCAACCATAAACTTCATAGGTCATATCTGATGGTTAGTATATGATTTTTATTAGAATTTCATTATCACCAACCTATTTCTAATCAATTGAACATGCTATGTTGTCTCCTGCATGAGACAAGGCCCAACAAGTACTAACTCACCGGCCTCTAACCAACAAAGAGGGGAATAACACAATCTTACATACAAGGCCTTAAAAGGATCCATTTGGATTGATGTCTAGAATCTATTATTATAGGAGAACTACATAAGTTCCAAATGCCCCATGAACCTCCTAAATTCAAAACATATGCTCATAACATATCCTTTATAATCTGGATAGTTTTCCCAGATTGGCCATCAATTTGAGGATGGTAGGTTGTACTCAAAAGAACCTATGATCTCAAGGCCTTATGTAGACCCTGAAAAACCAAGAAGTGAAATGATGATCTTGATCAGAAACAATGCTCCTCAGAACACTGTGCAAGCAAACTATCTCACGCACATAAAGACTACCCATATCATCAACTATGGTCTCCCTAATATTAAAGAAATGGGATACCTTCATCATTTAATCTATAATCACCCATATTGCATCATTCTTGTGAGGTTTCTTGGGAAATCCTATCACAAAATCTATAGTGACATTATCCCACTTCTACTCCGAAATGGGAAGAGGCTCCAACAGCCCAGTAGGAATCTAATGCTCGGCCTTCACCTGGTGACATGTGAAACATCTCCCCACAAATCCCATTATCTCATTATTCATCCCTGACCACCAGTACTATCTATGGAAATCGTGAAACAACTTTGTCATACCAAGATGTATCGACCATTTAGAAGCATGAAACTCCCTCATTAGCACGTCATGTAAGCTCATAAAAACCCATACTTGGCTATCGATAAGAAGAAAACTACTACTACTAAGAGACCATTCTGATGGTGGCTCCCCATCATATATGGAATCCCTCATATCTAAGCCTTCTAGATCTGATAACTGCTCTTTCTTGATTCGATCAAGAAGCATGAGTATAATAGATGTCGAAGTTAGATCTACTTATTCCTGGGACTCCTAAACATCTAGATGCATGTCTTAAAAGAGTGTCATCATCTACCACTCATCGTAAGACTCTCACACTACTTCCATTTGCGTCTTCTAACTTAAGGCATTGACAATAATGTTTCCCTTGCCTGATGTATAATTCATCTCAAAATCGAAAGACTATAGATACTCGACCCACCTCCTATGTTGAAGGATCGGGTCCCATTGAGAAAATGTGTACCTGAGGCTCTTGTGGTCTGTATGCACCACAAACCTCTTGCCCAAAAGATAGTGATCTAGCATCTCAGGTTATGTACCACTACTATTAACTATAAATCATGAGTATGATAATTCCTCTCATATGGTCTCACCTGTCTGTATCCATAAGAAACCACACTATCCTCCTGTATTAGAACTACTTTGATTTTGACTCTGGATGTGTCATAGTACACAGTATACTCCTTAACAATCCCATCTAAGGTGAGGATCAGTGTTGAGTTCATCCTACTCTTCAGCTCTTAGAAAGCTCTGTCATAATCACATTACCAAACAAACATCACCCCTTTCTTGGTTAGCCCAGATATCGATGCTTCCGTATGGGAGAAGTCCTGGATGAAGTGCCAGTAATAACCTGCTAAACCCAGAAAGCTCTAAATCTCAATGGCGTTCTTGGGAAACTCCCAAGATACCACGACTATAACCTTCTTAGCATACATTGACACTCCAGCCTCTGATATAACATGACCTAGGAAGTGCACTCTATCAATCCAAAAACTGCATTTAGATAGCTTGGTGTAAATCTGATGTTATCTTAATGTACTCAAGACAATGTCAAGATATTGGTCATGATCGTTTGTTGGATGGGAGTAAACTAATATTTCATTAATGAAAACTACCACAAATAGATCCAGGAAAGGATGAATGATTTGATTCATTAAGGCCATGAATATTGCTGGTGCATTTTTCAGACTGAACGACGTCACTACGAACTCATATAAGTCATACCTACCCCTAAAAGTAGTTCAGGGTATGTCTGATGATATCACCCTCAACTGGTGGTATCCTGATCTCTAATCTATATTAGAGATGATCTAAGAAACTCTCAGTTGATCGAAGAGATCATCAATACATGGAAGGGGATATTGGTTCTTGATCGTCATCTAGTTCGGTCTCCAATAATCCACACATAAGCACAGTCCCATTAGTATTCTTGGTGAAAAGAACTAGAGAACCCCGCTGAGATGTACTAGGCTGTATGAAACCTTTTTCTTCCAGATCTTCCAACTGAACTTTCAAATCATGAATCTCTTTTAGTGCCATCCTATAAGGTGGGATAGAAACTGACTCAGCTCCTGACGTCGACTCGATCATGAACTCAATCGCCTGCTCGAGTGGTAAGTTAGAGAACTCTTCAAGAAAGATGACCTGAAAATGCTCCACTACTAGAGGAAAAGTATCCTACTACATTCCTCAATAATCCAAATCAAGTCTTGTTAATTGAGCCGTGAGGTAATCCAGTCTGCACTGAATTGGTCCTGTACAACCAACTAGAAGAACACACTCACCTTGGTGATTATAGTTGCCCCCCTATTTGGTGATAAAAAGGTAACTATCCTATGATAATAGTTGATATGATCTTGGTATAGAACTAGCCAATCCATACCAAGAATCAAATTGAATCCTATCATTTTCATCACAAAAAGTTCCCAAATGAAATGATAGCCACCAATTTCAAGAGAACGCTCTTTGCAACACTTGATACCCTTTGACTACACTCCCAATGGTGTGTTAATGGTCATGATCACATCTATGATCTCCACATCCAAACCCAAACCATTTTCAAAAAGAGTAGATAGAAACAAATGTGATGCTCCTATATCAAACAAAACTTAATCTAAGGTAGATGATACAAGAATTGTACCTCTGGCGGTAGAAGTTCTAGTATCCCAACTGGTTGGAGCGAACTGTAAAGCATGCAGTTGACTCACCTCTCTTCCCTGTTCTCAAGTCAGACTCCCCTATGTTGTTCTTTCTGATTGGTACTGATGCTCTTGTACTGAGGTAACTCATCCCCTACCTTGGCCTGAACGGCCAGTAAAACTCCAACTACCAGTCTGCTGAGGAGTAGTTGAGCCCCTCCCAGACTTAGGTGCCTGTCCTGACCCCCTATCACTACTATGTTGTGGAAAGTTCCTACAAAACTTCTGAAGATGACCCAACCTACCACAGACACGACAGTCCATTGTGGGGTGAGGACATTATGGGTGCTTGTGGCCCAATCTACCACACCGAATTAACTACATCGAACCATAGTCCTAAGGCAGAAGTCTGGTCCCTTGAGTACTGTGCTCGCTACTTCCTTGGAAGAAACTGTTATAACAATGCCTTTTGCCACCAGAAGAAGAGTAATCATATCACCCTACTAAAACTGTCTAGCCACCAATTGTGGCCTCTCTCAGATTTCCTTCTATGATGAGGGTATGATTCATCACATCCGTAAGGCTACTCAAGAAAACGATGTTCACTTGAAACCTGATTTCATAGCGAAGCCCATTCTAAAAACATCTCTCTCTGGCAATATCATCAACTGCTAAGTATGGAGAAAATCACTACATGTTGGTGAAGCATCCTACATAGTCCATCACTAACATGTCCTCCTGTGTCAAGTGAATAAACTCACGATTCTTCTCGTCCCTCAACATATTAGGATAGAAGTGGCTTAGAAACATTGCCTTGAAGTCCTTCTAGGATAACTCCTCTTGCTACCCGACTTTCACCAGAATATCCCACCAATGCTTGGATGGTCCATGAAGCATGTAAGCAGAAAGTTTCACCCTCCTGTATTCAGGTGTATCAAGATGTTTGAAGATTGTTTGGACTGACTTGATCTAGAACACAGCTGCCCGGGTCTACCTCCCTAGTAAACGTAGGTGGCTGTTGTGGTTGTAAGTTTCTCGTTAACTCAGACATCAAAGCCACGGTGCAAACAACCTCCCTTTCCATGGATCGCATGAACCTCAAGAATCTATTATGGAGATGATCGCCCATCTAATCCTCTGAATCCGCAAGAAGTTCTGGCTCAGCGATGTTAGGAGCGTGTTGATTTCCACTCTCTTGGTGCTCAATTAGAAGACGGTGAGGTTATCTACAAAGTTTCAACGCACAACTTAGTACTCATGGGTACATAAATGATCAACCTTAATAGATAATAACAATATAGAACCATTGGATCAAGGTTCCTCTGCACTGGATTAACAAGTGAATTGGCATAACATGAAAGTTTATTCATTTCATTTATCAAGTACAACAAGGTTCACATTTCATAATTTTTAACATGGAAGAAATATGTCTCATGTGAAAAATATATCCCTAGTATGAACAATGCATGTCAATATATATTGTTATGTGTCTATCATGATGCATGCATACACATCTCGTGTCATGTCGGGCCATGAGTAGAAATATCAATAACTATAACATCAAACAACATGTGAATCACCCAAGGTGAAATAACATCAAACCATAACAAGAAAAACATCATGAACAAAAATCACATCCCTGGGAACTCGGATTTCCCCCCGTAAGTGGGTTAGCTACTCTCGTGAATAAGCTCATTACCAAGTCCCAAAGCATCCTAGTCTTCATTCTACCTTTCTCATATAGTAAAGCAGGAAAAAAAACAAAAAAAAAACAGTTGCTCTGATACCACCTTGTAATGTCCCCGACCTGGTGCTCCCTCAAGTGATAGAGTGAGTTGGCTAAGTGACCTCAAGCATGCCCCCCCCCCCCATATGCCAGAGGTTTCTGACTAACAACGAGGGTGTAGGGAATATACTGGGGAGACTATACTCTCTGGTAAAGAGTTGCAATGAGAGCGGAAAAATAATAGTTAAGTAACAAAAATAATATAAACAATATGAATAATTGAATAGGAAACCAAATTTGAGAAGGGACAAATTGAATAAATTCATATAATAATAGAATAATGTAATGGCAAGTTGAATGTAACTAGATGACGTACTGAAATTCATACAAATAAAAGAAAAAAAGACTCAAATAAATACTCCAAAGACCCCAGTCTCGAACCTCATGTCAGTCTCGTCTCTAAGTTCCAACCCATCCAGTAAGCTACAAATCAATAACAAGGTCCCTTGCCCTTGTCCAAATCTGTATCCATGAAATTTGTCTGAGTACCAAACGGCGGGCCATCCATGTTGTGAGTATAACTCAGTAGGTCGACGCCACCGTGTCTAAACAAATCTAGTATGAGAAATGTAGTGCATGTAATAAAGCGAATACCAGGATATTAATTTAATTAATTAATACTGCACATGAAATAAACACGTTGAACCTCGAGTTATGGGTTAACACCTGAGGCCAGCCAAACCCGCTTTGGCGCCCTACTGGATATCTCTGACTAAGGATGGATCCTCCTACATCAGGATGGATCACCCGAGTCGGTGGCAGATTCGCATATCGAGGATGAATCACTCATAACATATCATAAACAAATGGCCTTTGTCCTTAGGAAAACCAAAATCTCACCATCAGGCATCCAGTGACTGTGTATCTAGCCCTCGG
The DNA here is from genome assembly GCA_963277665.1 of Viscum album. NCBI lineage: Eukaryota > Viridiplantae > Streptophyta > Magnoliopsida > Santalales > Viscaceae > Viscum > Viscum album. The sequence continues at coordinate 1,424,521,757 of OY728143.1, forward strand.
GTATCCGACATAATCATACACTTTGACCTCGGTCATCAAGTACTTGTGCGCCTAGCCCTTAAGCTGTACAAAATCATGCATTGTGCCCTTAGGCATCAACATAAATCATGAGTCGTATCCAGACAAGCTCAACATGTCAATAAGCATCCCACCCTCAGAAATCAGTCACATTGACGTCACGTATGCTCAAAAGGTAAGCAAACAATTTGCAAGGCCAAAATCAAACATATAAGATATATCACCACAAGAGATAATGATCAATTCATCAAATTATCGTTTGTTTAGTCAGTTATGTATCGTAGATCCAAGGTACCAATTATCCCAATATATATATCAAATCTATTTCATTTATCATTTAACCCTAAGGTCATTAACATATCAGTTAGCCCAATTTAGCCGAGGTGATTCTACCTTAAACAAATCACACAATTTACATGTTATGCCAATTCATAAGACTAAGCCAACAATCATAAATTTCTTTCCAATTTACCACAAGGCTCTAATGTCAAGCTGACCAAGTCTCAACAAGGTCCAAGGCCGACGCACATATCAGGTGGTTGTAGGTCTCAATCTCCACGCCTATGGACCTAATGGGATCTAATGGATGGTCTAAAAAAGGATTGTTATTTAACAGGGACAATCCAATTAATTAGGTCGTGTGCACGACATGCTGGTGTGATTGCACGTATTGCAGATACTATGGAAAATTAAATCGGACAAAAGAGACAAGTTTTAGACCACCCACCTCAAAAGCGGAGAAGGCGATGACAAAACCTCACGTCCGCGACAACGATCAACTTCTTCCTTCCTTAAAAATCTAGGTCTGCAACACTAAGATCCATGTAATCTTGCTTTTGGATCAAAGTGAGTTCTTAAACGTCTTCCGCGAAAGGTCTGCAGTGGAGAGAGGGGAACGCGTTCGCAAAACACATGATGCTGGAGGGTTTTAAAAGGGGTTGGGTGCGACTAATTCACAACGTGAATTGTATTTACATCATGAAAGTATTGATTCCCTTATTTTCTTTAAATTTCGTCATCCAAACATTAAAAAAACTTAAAATAAACATTTCATGTTGTGAAATGTTTTCATGACGTCAATACCTTTTCATGGTGTGCATTGAGGGTGTGAAAGGAATTAAGGGTGTGTAATTAATTCATGGGGTGTCTTGGGGGCGTGAATTAATTCATGGGGTTGTATTAAATTCTGGTCATGAATTAATTTCACGGGGTGAATAAAATTCAAGACGTGAATTAGATTCACGGGGTTTGCCCAAAACAATTCACGCTGTGAACTACGTTCAAGACGTGAATTTGTTCTGTAACCAGAATTCACCTCTTATTCGTGCTCCATCCCTATAATTAACCCAACCCAGACCTAGGCTCAACAAACGAGGTTTAAATGAAAGACAACCCAACTCAAAGAGAGTTAACCAAAAATTTAAAGAGCGACGTATCAAGAAAAAGACGGGATCTTACAATTTATCTTTAGTAACGAGTCAACTACGACCACTAAAAGCGGTTGCATGACGGTCTCTAAAGACCTTTAGCAACTCCTTTTGATGGTCACTAAAGACCATATTTCTAGTAGTATTTAGAAATGAATAATTTCAGAAGTTTAAAATCCCTATCACAGATGAGCATTGAAAATGAGGGTAGCCATGATCATGATCAAAAAGTACAAAGTTCTAAATCCGTGTAATTTGATTGGAGCAGACCCAAAGCACTATTATTGGCGATGTACACTCATATTTGTATATAATTTTTTTTTCTGATGAAATTTGTGACATTTGAATCCATTGCTTGTGGCATGCTAAAACCATACTGTGAATTTTAATTCACTTTTTTTGTAAATTAAATGATATTTTAATATAACGTTTTGATTGAATTACTTGCTGGATTTAATTGAATTATATGGGGTGTCATTCCGCCAGAGCACCGTGTATACTCTACCCTGTGATGCCGTTTCACAAGGGAAATTTACTGCCGTACACGTGTGCCTCTCACTCAATGCTATCTGCTCCAGAATGATTGTGCGCAGGGGGTCCTCATTTTTTTGGTATTCGGCTGGTTCGACTTTCCGAAACAGAACCCAAGATTGGGTATCTTGTTCACCGAGAGAGAGTGGAGATGAGACGGACTTCAGCGGCGTGTTTCTTGCTCATCGGTGGGTTAGCAATGGAGACACACATCTGTGCACCTTCCTGGTGTTACTGCGCACTGAGAATGACAATGAGCAAGCGACGGTTCTCCACCTTGAATCTGGAGGATGTACAATCGGGTCCGCGGCTTGATATCTCTCTTGCTCTGTGATCCTGTCCGGTCGAGATAGAGTGGAGGGCAGAGGCCCCCAGCGTCTTGATCCGCGGTTGAAGACGAATCATGAAGCGATCACTGGTTCTTGGATCTGGAGAATGATGATGATGGAGACATCGTGTTCTTGTTTTTGAATCCGGAGGAAGTTGAATCTGGATGGCTGTGCCGGTCTCGGATAGTGGGAACAGCCCTGGACAGAGGCGTCGTGCACGGACAGCGGTTCTTGTTCATCGACTTAGAGGACTGGGTTTGCGATGGATCGAGGTAGTGCTCGACCTGGAAAACTCCGGATCTGGACAACGATTCTGTCACGCAACACTTCAGCTTGAAAAATTGGATTTGCTGAGGAGGTAAGGCCGAACCCTGGCAAGTGGGTTCGGTCAGATTTGTTTCGCGTTTGTTTCTGAGTCTTATTTCGTCTATTTACCGGTGTTTCTTGGGTGCAGCGTGTTGTGCTATTGCTTTCTGCTGCATCTTTTGTATTCCTTACTTTTTCACAGTGAAAACCCTGTGATGATTATGTGTGCATAGGCCAATTGGCAGAACCACATAAATCTCTACATCCAATTGCCGCTTTCCTTTTCTTATTTTATCAACCTATTAGTTTACCGAACATCATTTCCGATTCAAGTGGAAATCGGTTTTTCTTTTGGTATGCTTGATTTCTTAGTGTTTATTTTATTGGTGCTATGTAGGTGACTGCACTAGTTTACTGAGTGATTTTTTGAGTGATTTTTTGTGAATTTTCTGAGTTTGTGAATTTTCTGACTACTGGTTAGCAGTGCAGGACTTCCTCGATGACATCATCTCAGAGGGGGACTAGTGCAGGTATGGCTTGTATCATATAGGTTTAGAATTGTTTAAATTCTGAGCATGTTTAGTAGTAGTTTAAAATAACATTCAATTTTGGGCAACATGTGTCACATTGATGCATGATGGGGGACTATTTGGGTCATACCCTACAGATGTTTTATGTTTAGGATGATATGCCCTACAGATGTTTTCTGTTTAGGATGATATGCCCAAGTTGATGATGATAGGTGATGAAGAATCATCATCAGGCTCAGTCTTAATTTGCAAGTTGGAAATTATGTGACTATTGCATTTTAAATTTGTTCCTGCATTTTAATTATCAACATGGAGAATTGTGAATTTTAATTCATTTTTATTTTGTTAATTAAATTCTATTTGAATATGCTATTTTAATTGAATTACTTGCTAGATTTAATTGAATATATGGGTGGTCATTCCCCTAGCGCCGCATGTATACTCCAGCCTGTGATGTAGTTTCAGAAGGGCAATTTATTGTTGTTCATGTGTGCCTCTCGCTCAATGTTATCTGCTCCAGTATGATTGTGTGTAGGGGGGTCTCATTCTTTTTGTATTTGGTATTTGGCTGGTTTGGCTCTCCGAAATAGAGCCCTAGATCAGGCATCCTGTTCATCGAGAGAGTGAAGATGAGAGAGACTTTGACGGCGCGTTTCTTGCTCACCGGTGCAGCAACGGAGACACACATCCCGGCACTTTTCTAGAATTAGTGTGCGCCAAGACTGGCCACGAGCAAGCAGTGGTTCTCCTTCTTGAATCTGGAGGATGCAGAATCGGGTCTGTGGCTTGAGATCTCTCTTGCTCGGTGATCCTGTCCGGTTGAGATAGAGTGGAGGGAAGAGGCCCCCCTGGCGATGAAAGTGGTTTCTGGCAGCGTCTTGATCTGCAGTTGAAGATAGTCCGTGAAGCGATCACTGGCTCTCGGACCTGGAGCACGAGGATGACGAAGACAGCATGTTCTTGTTCTTGAATCCCGAGGAAGTTGAATAGGATGGCTGTGCTGGTCTTGAACAGTGGGAACGGCCTTGGATAGAGGCGTCGTGCACGGACAACAGTTCTTGTCAATCAACTCAGAGGAAGAACGGGTCTGCGGTGGTTTGAGGCACTGCTAGACCTGGAAGACTCCGGATCTGGACATTGATTCTGTCTCGCAACACTTCAGCTTGGAAAATCGTTTTTTCAGAGGAGGTAAGGCCGAACCTTGGTAAGAGGGTTTGGTCTGATTTGTTTCCCTTTGGTTTCTCAGTCTTGTTTCGTCTATTTTCCGGTGTTGCTTGGGAGTATCGTGTTGTGATGTTTCTTTCTGTCGCGTCTCTTGTATTCCTTATTTTTGCCTAGTGAAAACCCCACGATGATTATGCCCCCTGCACCCAGGTCAATTAGGTGAAGCACGTAAATCTATGTGTCCATTTACTGCTTTCATTTTCTTGTTTTATCGACCTTGTCATTTGCTGAACATCGCTTCTGTTTCAGTGATTCTTTGTTCGATTTCTTTCCCCTTTGAGTTCATTTGTTTATATTGAAACTGGCTTCTTTATGCTTAGTTTGTTGAGCACATTCTGTTCTGCTCGATTTAATCATTGATGGTGCTACTTTCATTCTTGCTTGTTGCTTTGAGATTCTTCATGTATGGGAATCGGTTTTAGGTTCTGGAAGTACATTGGTTGAATCTACCATATGCAATTCTCATGTTTTGATTCTTTAATTGTAAAAGAACAGGTTGGATTGTTATGGTCATGTACATGTAGAGTCTGGAAATGAATTTTCACGTTTTTATTACTGGTTTATGAGAATTGTTGCAAGCTGTTTGATTTTGCTTGTTGTATTTGCCACTGCCCTGCCCTGCTAATTCCAGAGTTGTTGTTTACCGGAGTTGTAATTATTTTGACATTCCTTATGCGTAATGTTTTTTTTGCCATATTAAATTTTTTCCAGATGTTTGGAATGCAATGAGAATATGTTTTATGTTTATTAGTTTATATGCTATAAACTGGAAATAAATACAGCTTTCAGTTTCAGATTTTACGAAGAAGAAGGCATCCAGTGCGGGCACCGCCTTCCATTTAGCCTGTAACTTCGGCAGGATTTACCACTGCCTCACTGACCTTGCTTCCGAGCACAGGTCTTTCAGAATCCTGTACCTTTTCCGGTGCATGGTCATGATGGTCAATCCTACAAACGTGGAGCACATCCTCAAGGCCAACTTTCGAAACTACTACAATATAATGGTTTTCTTTCATATTACTTCGAAACTCATTCATTAGATGTCTTCTACATACCTGAAACTTTCTGTGCGGGGATGGTTCATGCGGGGGATCCTGAGTGACTTGCTTGGTGAAGGGATCTTCATGGGAAACGGGGTGTTGAATATTGATGATAATTCCACCACCCCTTTGTGTTGGAAAAAAATGAGAAATTTGTAATTTGTGTTCTTCCCATTGAAATAAGAAAATATCCGATGCCTTTCCCGTGGACGTTGCTCAGCCCGACCGAACCTAGTAAATAATTGTCTCCTGTTTTTCTGTGATTTTGTGTGTGAGAGTTTGAGTGATTGAGAGGGTATCCGCACAACAAACTGGTATCAAAGGGTGAGGTTGATTACCTGGAAAGAATCGCACTATTAGCAAACCCATTGTTCCCACATTCATTAGATGTCTTCTACATACCTGAAACTTTCTGTGCGGGGATGGTTTATGCGGGGGATCCTGAGTGACTTGCTCGGTGAAGGGATCTTCATGGGAGACGGGGTGTTGAATATTGATGATAATTCCACCACCCCTTTGTGTGGGAAAAAAATGAGAAATTTGTAATTTGTGTTCTTCCCATTGAAATAAGAAAATATCCGATGCCTTTCCCGTGGGCGTTGGTCAGCCCGACCGAACCTAGTAAATAATTGTCTCCTGTTTTTCTGTGATTTTGGGCGTGAGAGTTTGAGTGATTGAGAGGGTATCCACACAACAAACTGGTATCAAAGGGTGAGGTTGATTACCTGGAAAGAATCGCACTATTAGCAAACCCATTGTTCCCACATCTTCAATCCGCTACTGTCCGCACATCTCTAACCATTGTTGTCAGTGGTGTCGCGAACCAGGTCCTATGAATCCGCTTCTGTCCATAACGCATCCCCTTTGCGGCTATTGTTCATCGTTCAGATAAAAACAACCTTGCATTTGCACGAAGCCCCTTCTCCCTGGTTTGATCTTTTTTGCCCTCAACCTTCGTCTGTTTTTTATGCAAATTTGATGCGATAGATCTAGATACCCACAGGCTGAAAGAGCAAGGAAGAATGTTTTGGGAAGGGAGGGTGGGGTGGCTGTGGAAAAAGAAAGCCAAATGGAGGTCTTTGTTTATTTGTGTGCTGCATGTGGAAAAAGAACGAAAAAGTGGTCTTTGTATTTTTTTGTCACCTTGTGGTTGTGTTAAAAAAATAAATATATCTTTTTCTAATTTGAGAACGTGGTAGCATAAAAAAATTGAGATTTTTTTTTAAAAAAAATGGCACATTTGTGATGGGGGATAAAATTGTTTGGAATAAAAATTGATTACTCATTTGAGGTTTGATTGAAGTGTTGAAATAGTCGATTTTAGCATTTTTGATTATTCTGAATTCATTGGTGCCATCTATTTTTGGTGATTATGAACTATTTTTAATGAAGAGTCTCAAAAGTGGTTCAAAATTGAGGAGCGTTCCCACTTGTCGGCGAGAAAGAGTGTATTTCCTATCATCAAAAGGGGCACTGGAATAAAGGTTATCCCCAAATTGGAAAACCGAAAATGAATGTTGTACAAAAAATTGAGGATGATGAATATTCAAATTTCCACATTTTCTCAACTGTCAACCACTTTGAAGGTTGAATTCTTGATTTTGGGTATTCATTCCACATGTGCAGGAATCAAGATTAGTTTTCAAGCTTCAAGGGTTCAGATTAAAGTGGGGTGCTTATGGACAATAACCACCCTTGCCACACGAGAGGTATTGGAATAATACAATTGTGGATGTATGAGGGTACAACTCGACGCCTTACAAATGTAAGATATATACCAGAATTGGAAAAGAACCTCATATTGCTTGTAGTCTTGGATAAACTTAGTTACCAGATAACCGTTGAATATGGAGTCATGAAAGTTATGAGCAATGCATTTCTTGTGATGAAAGATATTCAAAAAGGCACTTTTGTATTATTTGAATGTTGAGACTTTTATAGGTGGAGCAGCTATATCAAATAAGAGTGAGCCAGGCATTTCCAAATGGTAAACACTTCCAATTGGTAAAGTTCTGATAGAGGTTTGGTTTGCTGAGAATGTTTCTGATTATGAAAGATTTCATATTTTGGTTGTACTAATATTTTCATGTGACGTACTCAAAATTTGATCTGAGAGCGAAGAAAACTGTATTTTTTGGCTTCAGTGATGGTGTGGAGGCTTTCTGACTTTGGGATCCAGAAGCAAATAATATCGTTCGGAGTTGTGACGTCACATTTGACGAGTCAATGACGGTGAAGTCAAATGATTACGGAAAAGAGAGAGATGGCCCAGTTGCAATTGAAGTGTAGAAAAGTCCACCGCCGAAGGGCAACAAGAGACAGAGTGTAGTGATCATATAAATATTTCGACTGAGGAAGAAGTATCACTACAATAGGATAGTCATCATCATGAGAGTATCACCACCGGTAGAACACGAAGGACCATAAGGAGACCTTCCATGTATGATGATATGGTTTGTTATGCTTTTTATGTAATTGAAGATGATGTACTAGACAACTATCAAGATGTTTTGGATAACAAAGAAGTGAACCAGTGAAAGCCCGTTATGGAAGAAGAAATGAGTTCACTGCATCAGAATCAGACATTGGGTCTTGTTCCTCCTTTGAAAGACAAGAAAGAAGCCGCGGGTGCAAATGGGTGTTTGTGAAGAAGGAAGATGACACTGACAAGAATGGTATTAGGCACAAGGCTAGACTTGTTGCTAAGGGCTATGTACAGAAGGAAAGGATAGATTACAATGAGGTATTTTCTCTTGTTCTTAAGCATGTATCTATCCGTTTTTTGGCATTGGTTGCATAGTTTGATCCGCAGTTAGCTCAACTTGATGTCAAGACCGTATTTATTCATAGATCATTAGATGAAGAGATATATATGACACAACCTCATGGGTTTTGTGTACCAGGACGTGAGAATCAGGTTTTTAGATTGGAAAAATACTTGTATGGCCTGAAGAAGTCACCGAGACAATGGTACAAAAGGTTTGACACGTTTATGTTCAATTAGAAATATGTCTAAAGTCAGTTTGATCATTGTGTTTACTTCAGGAAACTTCATGATGACACATTTTTCTACCTACTTTTATATGTTGATGATATGTAGATTGCAAGTAAAAGCAAGGTAGTGATTGATAGGTTGAAAGCCCAACTCAGCTCAGAGTTTGAGATGAAGGATCTTGGAGAGGCCAAAAAGATTCTTGGGATGGAGATTAGACGAGACAAAGCTAAGGGTGTAGTTACCCTCTGCCTGACGGAATATTTGAAGAAATTGCTTTGAAAATTTGGCGTTGATGATAAAGCCAAACTAGTCACCACCCCATTAGCACCGCATTTCAAACTTAAATGTATCATTATCTTCAAAGAAAGATGAAGAGAGGAAATAGACGGATCGTGTTTCATATGCAAGCATGGTAGGAGGATTGATGTATTCGATGGTGTGTACAAGACTTGATATTTCATAAGTAGTGAGTATAGTAAGTCGGTACATACATGACCCTAGTAAAGATCATTGGCAAGTAATCAGATGGATTCTATGGTATATCAGAGGCACTGTAGATGTTTGTTCGTTTCTGGGATATACAAATATTGGGAGATTTCTTGTCGGATATGTTGATTTAGATTATGCAGGGGACCTGGACAGGCGATGATCTCCTTCTGGTTATGTTTTCACTATGGCAGGAGGACCAGTAAGCTGGAGATCTACTTTACAGTCAATAGTGACTGTGTTTACTACAGATGCAGAGTAATATGGTAGTGGAAAAAGCTTTCAAGGAAGCCATCTAGTAACATGGGCTGATCAAAGACTTGGGATCATCCAGGAGAACATCGATGTATTGTGTGATAGCCAGAATGTTGTTTATCTTTCAAAGAATCAGGTCCATCACAGTCGAACCAAACATATTGATGTTTGGTTCCACTTCATCCGAGAGATTATCAATGATGAAAGTATCTCACTCTAGAAAATCATAACAATTGAGAACCCAATGTACATGTTGATGAAAGTGGTTATAGGGATCAAGTTCCAACACTATTTGGACATGATCATTATCTCTCATATGTCTATGGGCATTGGGAAGGCAATGACAGGGAATTGTTTGACCAGCAACTGAGTGGTATTTATCGTCATGGTGTATTGTTGAATATTGATGATAATTCCACCGCCTCTTTGTTGGAACCACCAAAGAAGACTCGCCCATGGTAGGTGACTGCCAGAGGAGACCCGCCATAGGGGTTTGATGCCACCCGATGAAGACTTACAGCTGCCCCTTCTGTTTCTTCTCCACCTCTTTGGCTATTTATTTGGTGTCGCTATGTGGGAATAAAATCAGAAATTTGTAATATGTGTTCGGTTGAAGAAGACAATATCTACTGTCATCCCTATAGACGTAGGTCACCCGATCAAACCACATAAATAATCGTCTCCTGTTTTTCTCTACTTTGTGTGCGAGAGTTTGAGCGATTGAGAGGGTATCTGCACAACACAAGGAGCCATGGTAGCATTAGAGGAAGGTGTCCAGTCCTGAGTTCTCCACCAGAATACTGAGGAACTTCAGCTGCGACCCTTCAAAAACAACGCATCACAATTTTTTTCCTTACTGTCCCAAGCCGTAGTTTCTAATAAATTTGTTGAAATCCAAGTATAACTGACCAATCTGTTTGATTTTTACTATTTAATGCAAACTTGTTGACTAAAATTATGGTTGATCAGGATTTTTTCATGAAGTTTTTTATGGACACAACTTTCAAAGTCCTCCTCGGCATATAGAGTTAGACTACCTATGTGGAACCAATGATGAAGGCGTCCAATTTTATAAAGCCTTCAATGAGGAAAACGTTTTAGTGGCTCATAGATACATTGATATCTTATGGAAGATAGAGTGGTTCCTGAAGATAGGAAGAGAAGCCATGATAAAATTAGCGTAAAAGTAGTTGATGACTTTGTGTATAAGGTGATTTGAAGAAAGATCAAACTAAGGCCCGAGCCATAAGATCCATCGCCTGTAAGTTTCTTCTCATATTCTTTTCAGTATTATTTTTCACGTTTCTTTTCTCCATGTTGCAGACGAAAAGCCGCAGCATCATGTCACAGTTGCTGGAGTCGAATGAAACTGATCCCAAGTTCGTAAGGGTCATAGCCATTAGTTTTATAATTTCTAGAAATGACACAACCCCCATTACATTATGTTGTTTTATTTACATGTTGTGTAAGAAACCTATCCTACAGGAAACAATTGCGAGGGAAGTGAATGAAGTGGCTAGAGCTGGGGATGGTTCATGCTTCGTTGAGATTTCTAACAGCATAAGTGAAGAATCCCTTGAAAAAATGAACTGCCTTCATTCAGCTCTAACTGAGACCCCCAGGCTCTACCCCTGCTGTACCAGTGTCTTAATCCACACAAAATATGAAAAAAGGGTTTTTTTTTTCTCCTTTAATTGTTGACATCTTGCATTACAGGATGGAAAGTTGTGGCGATCTGATGATAAATGGCCAGATGGGTTCAATGTGAGGATGGGGGATATGGTGGTTGACGTACCGTATAGTATGGGAGGAATGAAATCTTGGTGTTTTCCAGCATGGCTCTGAGGGTCGAAACGGATTCAATTGAAGACAGTCCGACTCTCATAGTTGATAAGAAGGGAATCGGTTTTGAGGTTGTGAAGCGAGAGGTTTGAATAATAATAATAATAAATAAAAAAACAGAATCAAGATGGAGGAAGAGAACAAGAACAGAAAATAAAATTGCATAAAAGTGAAGAATCACACAATCAGTCGCGTGGTTCAGTGAAGTCTGGTCCTCCATATAAATAATACCACAATTCATTATTATTATTAAAGACATAAAAATCATACAATAGAGAAGATGAAAGTAGAGTGACTGCACAGAAGCTTCGAGCATGCAAATCTCATCAAATCCAACATGAATTGAGAAAAGGTATAAGATAGTGTAGAACTGATCCAACAAAACAAAGACAATCTAACAGACTTGGGGCTATACCAAGAACCTGAGAAGGGGTTGCCGATGAAGATCAACGGTGCTGCCATGGTAGAGACTTCTTGAAGGCGAATGAGGTTCGTGGGAGGTGACCTCTCTATAGGAGTGGGACACCAAAGAAGGGGTGCTGCCATCGTAGAGACTTCTTGAAGGCGAATGAGGCTCGTGGGAGGTGACCTCTCTATAGGAGTGGGACACCAGAGAAGGGACTGTGAGCGTTGTTGAGAGAAGCTCAGAAGGTCTTTGCTCTCTCTCGACCATTCTTCTCTCTAGAATAGAAGTTGAAGAAAACTAAAAAACCGCACAGGTGATAATGAAGTGGCAAGGTCTTTGTTCTCTCTTGACCATTCTTCTCTTTGGAATATAAGCTGGAGAAAATTAAAAAACTGCACAGGTGATAATGAAGTGGTGTGACCAGTAATATTGGTGAGTTAGATGAGATGATGAGATATCATGCATGATAGGCGTAGACAACACATGGATGGCTGAGGGCGCGTTGACTAATGGAGAAGATTAGGTGGGGTGCAACGACTCATGCAAATCTCAGGCCATGTAGCGTCAAAGGAATGTGTTGGGGGTAGCAAACATGGATCCTTGCGAATGTCAAAGGAATGTGTTGGGGGTAGCAAACATGGATCCTTGCGAATCAGAAAACATAAAGAAACGCAAACTAGAGCCGCGTGATCACTCTCTATCAATGGCTAGGAGTACATGAGAAATGAAGGTGAGGACCAAGCCAACAAAACCAAGCAATGCCCCAAAGCCCAATTCCAAGCATGCATAGAGGCCCTATAACATCGTAACAAAGCTCAGATGGAAGCCCAAAATGAATAAGAGCCCAAACAAAAATATAATTTTCATAACAATAATAAACTTGAATAATTTTACATGGAAATTTTAAATAGAATATTTTAATTTGAAAGCTAATTTCAACAAATCTCCACCTTTTCAAATTAAAAAATAAAGCCAATAGATGGTGTTCTTACAAGCCCTACCTAGCCTACTAGTAGGTTCAGAAAGATTTTTACTAACATAAAATAAACCTAACAATACATTATACACCCATCACAGACACCACTAGCATATTTTATAGTGGCACATAGCCTGTTCATACCTACACTTCTACTGTTATCATACTACTAAAACATAAATGAAGCAACAACATTAAACACCTGAGATTATCGGGATCACCTAAGTCTCCACCGAAGTCAGCAAAACTCCCATGAATGCAGACACACGAAAACACACAACCTTTCCTGGGGGTAAAATACAATAAACATGAAAGCTTAGAAAATTTGGAAACACTGAACAACCAAAACTAGGAAGCAGATAGGAGATCGATCTCCACCTCATCCAAAACGGCTTAGACCAGCCCAAAGGAAACCCCCGTCCCACCAGTGACCCCTGCAAACGTAGCAGAGTTGGTCCTAGGAACACATAAAGGTGAAAAACTAGAAACTATACATATTTCTAGCTAAAAGGATAATAAACTAAGCTACATAACATCCATAGTGCCATAAACGGGTCATAACATACTCTTTTGGGCCACACTATCCTCATTTTTCAAATTAAGACAGTACATTTAGATATGGCCAGTTCTTCCACACACAAAACACTGAAAATTATTAAATCAGTTCTTATCCTTTCTTTTTTTTGTTGTTTCTATTCTGACCCCTAACGCTCAATAATTGTGGTTCAATTTTAATCCCATTACCCTCTTCCTTTAAAACAATGTGTTTGAAGATCACAAGACAAAATAACAGCCTTAACCTCTTTTAACGTTATGGAATCACGACCATACATCATCAAATCTATAAAAAAAACAAAAAGAATCTTCAAGAGATGTTAAAAGATTTCAAGTCTGATCTTTATTTTTATCTTCGATATCTATATTAGCTAAATCCAGAAGCACTTTGTTAAACTCATCAAGATGAACATGAACAAATGAACCAAGGTTCATCTTAAACATATAATGTCTCATTTTCTTTTAAAGATGACCAAACGACGTCTTAGTCATATATAGATGTTCATGTTTTAACTAGATTGCCTTAGCAGTGGTTTCATGGGCAACTTTATGAAGAACTTTGCCTCCAATGGTTAAGAGTAACGTACAATAATCCTTTTTTTTAAAACATTAGGGTCAATGTCTACATATGGTGGACTGTCCATCGATATAAATGGTAACTACAGATTTTTTGGGATTATGTAAGGTGTCTTCAAGTTTATTGTGGACAAGCATCACACACATCTTAACTCTCCACATATAGAAATCATTCTCACCATTGAACTTTTTGACTTTGAACTTAGAAGATGTGTTAGGACCAATATGGGTCTATATACCCTGAGAGGGGGGGGGGGTGAATCAGGGTATGGATATTCTTTTTCAAAGTTCATCCTGCCCCACTGGATCTTGACCCCTTTATTACAAGGGTCACTTTGTTTGCAATTGTGTGTTTATTATGATCACTTCTTTTCTTCTTTATTTGATGATGATGCTTTAAATGCAGTGCAGAGAAGTAAGCAGGCAGACACATAGATTTTTACTTGGTCCACCCTCACTGGGCTACGTCCAAGGAGCATACGCCGACAGGTTGCCGGTCATACCAAATTCCACTATTCTTCACTAGATGTGGATACAAAGTTCGGGCTAGATCACTTCTATGCCCAAACTCACTGCCTTTACAATGTTTAGGGTCAGCTCACTGCTTTCCCAAGGGTCACTCCCTGTTTCTCTCTCTGGCTCACTGCCGGTGGAGAGGATCACCTTCTTCCTCTTCCTAAGCTCACTGCTCTGTGAAGGGATTCACTCACAGTTTATAGACCTGTAGGTCTCTTCATTTGCATGAAATAATGCATCTTCAACTGTTGATAGATGCTCTGTTAAAGTCCAACTTTCATCCACTGATGAATACCTCTTTGCCTCTGACCACTGGGCAACTACCTTTGGAAAGTACCTTCGCAAAGCACCCTACTTTGCGAAGCTCCCAATTTCGCGAAGCTCAAACAAGCCTTCGCGAAGCTCCTGCCTATTCGCGAAGCTCTCTCGCGAAACAACTTCCGCGAAGCACTCTCGCGAAGCTCAAGTCGTCGCAAAGCAACGACCCTCGCAAAGCTTACTAAGCCAACGCGGAGCTCGCAGGTTTCGCAGAGCTACAATAGCCGTCGCGAAACTCCTCTTTCGCGAAGCACACTGGCTCCGCGAACCACCTTCGCAAATCGAGAGCGAATGATATTCTTTGAAAATTCTTTCTACTTCTCTCGAGGGGGTCGACCTCTATTTATAGGCGATTCCACCGACCCTCGAACTTTCCGCGCGAAGTCAACGCCACGTCATCTCAAATCGCGAAGCTCCAAAGTTTCCGCCGGAATTCTGTCCAAATCGCGAAGCACCGCGGCAATTCTCCGTTCGCGGAGCTCGTCGTAATTGCGGAGCATTACCGTCAACATTCCTTCACGCCTTCGCCGCAAAGCTCCCTCGCGAAGCCCTTCATCACCACGATGCGCTTCAACTCTGTCGTTCGCGAAACTTTGATGTAATCGCGAAGACTCACCGCCTCCATTCTTCTGGTCTTCGTGATTTCCAAACCATGCATCCTGTCTTCGCGAAATTCATGCCTTTGCCATATTAAATTATGATCTTCATGGAAATCCACTTTTCGCGATGCTCACCAAACTCCAAATTTTGGACACCAAAAATTTGGCAAACACTGGGAAACGACGCCACTTTGTACTGCTCTTTTGTACCGCCTCCAGATCATCCTTTCCTTTGTCATCATTCTTTGTCAATAAGGATTGTCAACAACTTCTTGGGAACACGACAATTCTCCATGGAAACCTGCTTTGTCAACAAACACAATCAACCCAAAAATACTTCAATGTTACCTTGAGGGATTTTTGCCCAACAATCTCCCCCTTTGGGTTTGTTGACAACTCTTCACAACTCTGCTCAGAAAGATTTTCTGCACTTTGATACCTCACTGAGTCTTCTTCCAGCCGCTACCACCATTCGCCTCTTGCGATTCTGATAGCATTCAAGGATTCACTTAACACGTACTCTAAGCCCACATGAGCAATGCTCGGCATGAGAAACAAGAGTAGTATGAAAAGTTCATTAGTGAATCACTTCATGTCAAACACCAATTGTCGATTCCAACATGATACCAATTCTTAAATTGATACCAATTGTTGAACCACACTGATCCCAATTGGTGATAGCTGGACACCTTTTCACACCATTCCAACATCACTGTTCTGCTTTTATCACAATCCTCAGCTGTCGTGATATCTATGCTTTGATCGGTCACTTCTAGCATCGTCAGATTTAATACTCTCCCCCTTTCTCATTTCTCCCCATATCTGGCTGCTCCACTGGTCAGCTTCTCCCCGTATCTGTCATGATTTCTCAAATAGCCACACTGTCTCCCCCTTGAACAATCACTATTTTCTCCCCCTTTGTCAACGAACCCAAAGGTCACTCCTTTGTAGTCTGTAACATAGTAGAGAACACATATCAACACATTAGGGAAAAACACATCATACCTCGGGGAGAGGGGGGGGGGGTGACACATCCACACGCTTTTAAGTGCGGGGAATCGAATAAACTCCCAGAGCCAGTCGATGCCTCTCAAAAGCTTCCTTGGGTAAGGCCTTTGTCAGAATGTCTACAACCTGTAGCTCTGTAGGCACATACTCCAACTTCACGATTCCCTGCTCAACCTTCTCCTTGATAAAATGATACTTTATCTCAATGTGCTTTGTCCTTGAGTGATGAACTGGATTTTTGCTAAGATTGATAGCACTTGAGTTATCACACTGGATTCCGATCGGAGACTTCACTTCAACTCCCATATCTTCAAGCTGCTGCTTCATCCACAATAACTGTGTGCATGCTTGAGTGGCCGCAATATACTCAGCTTCTACGGGGGTCAACGAAATGCAATCTTGCTTCTTGCTTAGCCAAGAAATACACAATCCACCAAGATAGAAAGCACAACCTGACGTTGATTTTCTATCATCTGCTGAATCAACCCAGTCTGCATCAGTATATCCTAATAACTCTGTCTGAGATTTGTCGTTATATGTCAAGCCGAAGTCCACTGTGCCCTTGATATACCGAAGTATTCTTTTCACTGCGAGCATGTGACTTTTCTTGGGATTACTCTGATATCTCGCTGCTTGGCATGTGGCGAAAACAATATCAGGCCTTGTTGCGGTTAAGTACAACAGACTTCCAATGATTTGCCTGTATTCTGTGATATTAACTGCCTTGCCATCCTCATCTTTTGATAATTTCATCCGGGTAGCAACCAGAGTCTTCATCTCCTTGGAATTATCCATTCCAAACCTTCTTAGAACCTCCTTGGCATATTTGGATTGAGAAATGAAAGTGCCATTACTTCCTTGTGTCACCTGTAAACCAAGGAAAAATGTTAGCTCTCCAATCATTGACATTTCAAACTCATTTTTTATGAATTCGGAGAACTGTCTGCATTGAGCTTCATCTGATCCGCCGAATATTATGTCGTCAACATAAACCAGCACCATCATCCGTTGATTACTGTCATGACTAAAATAGAGATTGTAATCAACTCCTCCACGCTGAAAACCAAGCTTCTTCAAGTATTGATCAAGCCTTGAGTACCATGCTCGTGGTGCTTGTTTCACCCATACAATGCCTTCTTCAGCCTGCAAACTTTGTTCTCATCCTCATGAATGAGAAAACCATCTGGCTGCTCAATGTACACCTCTTCTTCCAGAACCCCATTCAAGAATGCGGATTTGACATCCATCTAGAACACTTTGAACTTCTATTGTATTGCAATGGCTAGGAATAATTTGGTTGTCTCCAGCATTGCAACCAGTGCAAATGTCTCATCAGCTTCAATATCTTCTTTCTGGGAGTATCCTTTGCACACTAGCTGTGCTTTGTTCTGAATCACTGTGCCATCTTCAGTCATATTCTTTTAAAAATACCCATTTAGTCACGATGACGTCCTTATCAGCTAGCCTCGAAACAATCCCTCACGTCTGATTCTTCTCGATCTGATTTAGCTCTTTATACATGGCCTGAACCCAGTTATCATCATCAGTTGCATCATCAAATCATTTTAACTCAACCTATGATAGTAATGATGTCTGCTGTAGTGATTTCATTCTTTTTTTCTGAACTGGATCTCACTGATCACTAATGATATTCTATCTATCAGTTTCAGCTCATCTCTTTGGCTTCCTTGTAGGCACAGACTAGACACTTTATTGTTCATCATCGGTGTCTTCTTCTAAATCAACATAAGCCACTTCTGCTTCCCTTGTGTTGCTTTCTTCCTCAACACATTCGTCCATAAATTTTTCACTGACTCATTCTTCAGTGGCTTCATTTATTTCATCTACTTTTCTCTAGGTCATTGTTCAATGATGTCATTTCTTTGAACATCTTCTCTCAGATTTTTGTTGACACACCTTTGATTTTCTCTCGCAGCTTCTTGGTATCCTGAAAGCAGTCAGCTGATACCACATTGTTAGATCAAAATAAATAAGCATGAAATGCTTGATCATTGCTGCTTCTCCCACAGTATGTATTGTCTCGATAGACAACACATGATCTGGGTCATCCAATTATTTCCTTGATGGATCTGGCATCTGATTTTGTTATTGAATGCTCCCCCTATGTTATGCAACACTTCCTGGGGTTAGACCCACTGTTTAGACCCATAAACATCATTATACTCCTGCATCATTTATTCTCATCTTCCACCTGTATGATTTATGCCAATCTGGCACTCATCATTGAGCCATTAACCAAATCTCTAAGCCTACTGAGTTGGAACTCGGTGTAGGAAACAAGAGATAGAGTTAATAACACAATCACTTCCTATTGTTCCATGTTTTTCCCTTTCTTCTTCAACTTTATTACCTGATTTGAATCAATTGAAACTGTAGAGCATATCACATCTCCATTTCACATCCTTAGATGCCACTTCCCCTTGGATCTTATCTCTCTAAAACCTGAAACACATGAATCATCAATTAATAACATTTATATACATAGGGAGAGGGGTGTTTCTCGAATCCTCAAAACGAGGATAGTGGTTGATCCTGACGGGTCAACCCTTTGATTTTTTCTTGGAGGGCATCACACTCCTTTCTTGCTTCCTCCAGTTGCCTAGCCAACTTCAACTGTTCTGGCCATATGACTAGGCATTCATTGCCTATATTCTGAGCCTTTTTATGATATGTAGATTTGGTAGGCTCAGCCTTTCTCACGGCTTGGGGTATAAACCCGCTAGTACACATTTCCTTCTTTGAGGTTCTACCAAAATTCCATTTTCCTTGATTATTTCTCTGAGTAGGGACCTCTCTGTTTGGCATCTTCCCTTTCTTCTTCTCCCATCTTAAGGGTCTTCCTCTTTCCTTCACTTCTCGCTGAGAAACAAGACATGCAGATTTTTTAATGCATTCTTTGTTCATCTTTCTTTTACCAGATATCTGAGTCACCACACTCTTTTTCACCGGTGGTGAGTCTTCCATTGAATGTTCATGTTCCCTCTGAGAGATATGTTGCGAGTGTGACAGAGGAGGTGATTGATACACCTTTTGTTCAGCTCCATGTGATTCCCCTGAGGCTCTAAGCCTATTTTTCACCTTACCACTTTGTCTCCTAGTGTACAATTTCTCATTATGTACCACTGGAGTTGGTAATCTCTTTCTCGGGTCTTTTTCCTTCCCGCTTTCTTCTTGCTGCACTGTCTGGACAAATGCCCATGATTAGAACATATGATACAACTTCCATTAAAGGCATACCTCATTTCATCATCTCTTAGCCAAGATGTTGATGGAACTTGAGTTCTACCCCTTACATTGAGCTCTTGAGCTTCCTGACACATATTCATGGTGTGTCCCATTCTTCCACAGTAATAGCATCTTATGAATTCTTTCCTCTGAGAGACTCTTCTCTCTGATTTCTCATGATGCTTCTTCTTATCCTCGGGTTTATCAAAGTTTATATTTTCACAGCCTGAAATGTATTCCAGAGCATCTGGACAGAAGCTTGATGTGTGGTCATGAATCCTGCAGAAATAGCACAAGCTATCATTTCTTCTTGTAGCTATCCTCCTAGGCCTATCTCCAGCACCTACATGATTTTCACCATTTCTGGAGTTGTTCACGGCTCTCTTTCTGTCCTTCACGAGAGGGGATTCATCAAATCCAATACCGGTTTTTCCAAAGTTATATGGTCTCTGAGATGAGAAAATATTTTGTTGTTTCTCTTCAGAAATCTCATACTTCCTTTTCATTTTATCATCACCATCCGAAGGATAATCAAATAGTAAGTGCAGTGCATCCTTCATCTTAGGTTTTCCCCTAGTATTGGATTTCTCCACTTCCTTCTTCACTGACTCTAGCTCTTCTTCCAACTTCTGAATCTTCATATCACTTGATTCAATTTGGGTATTGAGTTCTCTTCTGAGATTATTTCCACAACTCATCTCATTTTCTAGTTCTCGTGTGAGATTTTCTACCCTTTCACCCTGCTCCTTTAATTTCAATCTTTCTTGAGCAACAGAATCAGAACAACATGCATTCTCTTATTGTAGTATTTTATTCTTCTAAAGTAGTTCGGATAGCTCTGTAGTTAGATCAGCATTTTTAGATCTCAAATTCTGAATCTCATCTGAGTTCAGATTCTTTCCCTTGACATCAGCTTTTGATTTTTCAACCTTTTCCGATCTCTTTCGCAGTTCTTCATCTTGAGAATCATTTTTCTCTCTCAGATCAGTAGCTACATCAATAAGCCTTTGATTCAAACCTCTTAGCTTGTTGATCTCAGTTCTCAGTGCTTGGATCAGAATATCTTTAGATTTAATTTCATCAGTGTCTCTAACGTCACTTGAAATATCAGGTTCTTCGATACACTTGACTTGATCTTTCACTTTTCTATTCAAGCCATCGATCTCCCTTTTCTGTTCTTCAATCTTAAGCTTATACTCACTAACCGATTCTGAGTTCTCTCGTGTTGATAACTTGAGTTTCTCAATTTCTTCCATCAACTCAGACTTTTCTTCTTCCTGCTGCTGCATATAGAGTTTGGCATCACGAACAACTTTGTTAGATTTCTTTGTTTTTGCTCTCCAAATATCTATCTCCTCAAGAGCAGCCTCTAACTCAGCTCGCATATCTATTCTTCCTTCAATTTTTTCTTCTGTTTCAGCATCACTCTGATTCAAATGTACTCCACTCATTCCAACATCATGATTGAGTGAATCAATCTTTTCCCTATCAGATTTATCCAGACCTTCCTTCAGTAAGCTGTTTGATTCTTTTAGTTGAATCACAATTTTTCCAAAAACTCTTCCACACTGAGGGAAATTACCTGACTTCTGATTCTTCTTTGATGCTTTTCTTTTTCCCATGGCAGATTGAGATAAGAGAAAATTGTATCTTCAACCACACAGATCGACTACACTAAGTCGAAACAAACAAATCTGATAAAAGAAACCTTCGCTCTGATACCAATTGTTAGGACCAATATGGGCCTATATACCCTGAGAGGGGGGGTGAATCATGGTATGAATATTCTTTTTCAAAGTCCATCCTGCCCCACTGGATATTGACCTCTTTATTACAAGAGTCACTTTATTTGTAATTGTGTGTTTATTATGATCACTTCTTTTCTTTTTTATCTGATGATGATGCTTTAAATGCAGTGCAGGGAAGTAAGCAGGCAGACACAGAGATTTTTACTTGGTTCACCCTCACTGGGCTACGTCCAAGGTGCATACGCCGACAGGTTGCCGGTCGTACCAAATTCCACTATTCTTCACTAGATGTGGATACAAAGTTCGGGCTAGATCACTTCTATGCCCAGACTCACTGCCTTTACAATGTTTAGGGTCAGCTCACTGCTTTCCCAAGGGTCACTCCCTGTTTCTCTCTCTCTGGCTCACTGCCGGTGGAGAGGATCACCTTCTTCCTCTTCCTAAGCTCACTGCTCTGTGAAGGGATTCACTCACAGTTTATAGACCTGTAGGTCTCTTCATTTGCATGAAATAATGCATCTTCAACTGTTGATAGATGCTCTGTTAAAGTCCAACTTTCATCCACTGATGAATACCTCTTTGCTTCTGACCACTGGGCAACTACCTTTGGAAAGTACCTTCGCAAAGCACCCTACTTTGCGAAGCTCAAACAAGCCTTCGCGAAGCTCCTGCCTATTCGCGAAGCTCTCTCGCGAAGCAACTTCCGCGAAGCGCTCTCGTGAAGCTCAAGCCGTCACAAAGCAACGACCCTCGTGAAGCTTACTAAGCCAATGCGGAGCTCGCAGGTTTCGCGGAGCTACAATAGCCGCCGCGAAGCTCCTCTTTCGCGAAGCACACTGGCTCCGCGAACCACCTTCGCAAATCGAGAGCGAATGATATTCTCTGAAAATTCTCTCTACTTCTCTCGAGGGGGTCAGCCTCTATTTATAGGCGATTCCACCGACCCTCAAACTTTCCGCGCGAAGTCAACGCCACGTCATCTCAAATCGTGAAGCTCCAAAGTTTCTGCCGGAATTCTGTCCAAATCGCGAAGCACTGCGGCAATTTTCCGTTCGCGGAGCTCGTCGTAATAGCGGAGCATTACCGTCAACATTCCTTCGCGCCTTCGCCGCGAAGCTCCCTCGCGAAGCCCTTCATCGCCGCGATGCGCTTCAACTCTGCCGTTCGCGAAGCTTTGACGTAATCGTGAAGACTCACCGCCTCCATTCTTCTGGTCTTCGCGATTTCCAAACCATGCATCCCGTCTTCACGAAATTCATGCCTTTGCCATATTAAATTATGATCTTCATGGAAATCCACTTTTCGCGATGCTCACCAAACTCCAAATTTTGGACCCCAAAAATTTGGCAAACACTGGGAAACGGCGCCACCTTGTACTACTCTTTTGTATCACCTCCAGATCGTCCTTTCCTTTGTCATCGTTCTTTGTCAACAAGGATTTTCAAAAACTTATTGGGAACACGACAATTCTCCATCGAAACCTTCTTTGTCAACAAACACAATCAACCCAAAAATACTTCAATGTTACCTTGACCGATTTTTGCCCAACAAGATGACACCACTTAGACTGATTACAGGCTCTGATACTAATTGTGATGGTCGAACTAGATCCGATTGAAGGTAGCTCGACTCTCACAGTGGGCAAGAAGGGAATCGATTTTGGGGATGTGAAGTGAGAGGTTCGATGAAACAAAAAAACAGAAGAAAGATAGAGGAAGTACAAACAAAAACTGAAAAGAAAAATTATGAAATGTAAAGATGAGAGAGGGGACATAAATAGTTGTGGTGGTGTTCTTGTTGTGGAGTATGGCCAAACTAGTTAGAACCACATAAATACTTGAGTGATTCTTTACATTTCACACACATACATGCTGAATTCACAGCTTACCAACAAAAAGTTAGAATAGTTCACACACATACATGCTGAATTCACAACTTACCCACAACTCCCCCTTAATGCATGCTTCCATATGAATAGATTTATGAAACAATTCTCCCCCTTGAAAACACTATCCAAAGGTAAGATGAGAGAGGGGACAGAAACAAGTACCTTAACCTTGACGAGAAGGAGGTTGTACACCCATGTTCAACCTCAATTTTGCAAATGGTTCCTTCGGTAACGATTTTGTAAATATATCAGCAACTTGTTCAGATGTAGGAACATACTCTAGCCTCAATTCATTCTTTTCCACCTGCTCTTTGATGAAGTGGTACTTTATATCAATGTGTTTTGAATGAGAATGTTGTACTGGATTTCTTGTAAGATTGATTGCACTCTTATTATCACAACCCAAGAGCAATGGTAGCTTTACTTCAACAAGTAGATCTTCCAGCTGAGTCTTCATCCACATTAGTTGAGTTGTAGCTTGAGTAGCAGCAACATACTCAGCTTCAACTGTGCTAATAGTTACTGAATTTTGTTTCTTGGTATGCCAACTAACAAAACTTTTCCCCAGAAAGAATAATCTACCAGATGTGGATCTTCGATCATCAACATTTCCTGCCCAATCTGCATCAGAATACCCGAATATATCAATATTTTCAGAGCCGTCATACCGGATTCCAAAATTTTTTGTGCCTTTGATATATCTGAGAATTCTTTTTCCAGCAATCAAATGTGATTCTTTAGGAGCACTCTGAAATCTTTCACATAAAGTAACATCATAGACGATGTCGGGTCTTGAGGCAGTCAAATACAACAGACTTCCAATCAGCTTTCTAAACTCTTTCTGATCAACTTCCTTGCCTTCTCCATCTTTAGACAACTTGGTTCCCACTGAAATCAGTGTGGAAACTGGTTTGAAATTTTCCATGCCAAACTTCTTCAGAAGTTCCTTAGCATACTTTTCTTGAGACATAAAAACATGATTCTTCTTCTGTGAAATTTGTAGCCCAAGAAAGTACTTCATTTCTCCCAGCATGGACATCTCAAATAACTTCTTCATCTCCTCAGAAATTTTTTCACATGATCTTTCATCATTTCCAGCAAATATAATATCATCGACATAAACAATAATGATCAGTGAAAACTCCTGTCATTCCTTGATGTAGAGATTGATGTCAACTCTCCCTTTCTTAAAGTTCATCTTTTTCAAGCAAGTATCTAATTTAGAATACCATGCTCTCAGAGCCTGTATTAGCCCATACAAAGCCTTCTTCAACCTGCACACAAAATTTTCATCCTTTCCAATAACAAATCCACAAGGTTGATCAATGTAAACTTCCTCGTCAAGGTCACCATTCAAGAATGCAGATTTTACATCCATTTGAAAGATTTTGTAACCTCGTTGTGT
The DNA here is from genome assembly GCA_963277665.1 of Viscum album. Taxonomy (NCBI): domain Eukaryota; kingdom Viridiplantae; phylum Streptophyta; class Magnoliopsida; order Santalales; family Viscaceae; genus Viscum; species Viscum album. Next base: position 1,424,545,981 of record OY728143.1, read on the forward strand.
AGCAATGACAAGAAATATTCTGATTATTTCTAATCGTGCCACAGGAGCAAAGGTTTCATCAAAATCAATGCCTTCAATTTTTGAATACCCTTTACAAACCAATCTTGACTTATTTCTTATTACTTTATCTTCTTCATTCAACTTGTTCCGAAAAACCCACTTTGTACCAATAATGTTCTTGTTGTCCGGCTTGGGTACAAGTTCCCAAGTATCATTCTTCTCTATCTGATCAAGCTCTTCATTCATATCATGAACCCATTTTGGATGCTCAAATGCTTCATTTACATCATTCGGTTCAACTTTCGAATAAAGAGAAGTATGTGATATAGAATTCATTGTTCTTCTTGTTTGAACCCTCTGATTTTTATCTCCAATAATGTTCTGAGCCTCCACTTGTTTCCTTAACCTAGGATGAGTTGTTTAAACTCCATCCTCATCACTCGATATTTCCGAGTCAGATTCCTCTTCTTGAGTAGGATTAACACAGTCTGTAGCATTATCAAAGTTGTTAACAGAATCTTCTCTATCCTTCTCGACTTCCACATCAACATATGGATGCTTTTATTTCTCAGCATTTTCAACAACTTTTACATCTGAAGAATCAATAATTCTTCCTGTTTCTTTGTTGAGGCATCTATATCCTCTTCCTTCTGGAGCATAGTCAATAAAAATTCTGTCATCTCTTCTTTGATCAAACTTTCCCAGATTTCCACCTTTCTTCTTTATAATACATGGACTCCCAAAAACTCTCAAGTGTTTCAGACTTGGAGTTTTTCCATAGAATATTTCATATGGAGTCATATATGAGTTTGGACTATAGAAACATCGGTTCTGAATATACACAGTAGTGCTCATGGATTTCCTCCAATAATAATGAGAAAGACTATGTTCAAGTAACATAGTTCTTCCCATTTCCATCAAACTTCGATTCTTCCTTTCAGCAACCCCATTTTGTTGAGGTGTGTATGGTGAACTGAACTCATGCCTAATTCCATGTTTCTCAAGGTAACTTTCAAACTCTTCATTTTTATACTCTCCACCATTATCAGTTCTCAACTTCTTCACTGAGTACTCACATTCCTTCTATGCTTTCCTCCTGAAACTCTTAAAGATTTTCAGTGCCTCTAACTTATGTCTCATGTACATAACACAAGTAATGCGAGTAAATTCATCAATGAAAGTAATGAATTACTTATCTCCATTTGTTGATTTCTTGCTCATTAGTCCACATATATCAGAATGTATGAGTTCCAAGGGTTGTTTTGAACGAATTTCTACTTTCTTATGAAAGGAGTTTGCAATCTTCCATTTTTCACAAATAGTGCAACACTAATCTCTTCTTCTTGATAAATCAGGCATATCTCGGACACTGTCACGTGTTGATAGATTGCACATATTTCTATGACACATATGCCCCAGCCTTTTATGCCATAACTGATTTTTATCTGCTACACCCATGTAACAAGAGTTCTGCACTTCACCAACTTGGAACAAATTCCCTCTTGTACGTTGGCCCCTTGTAACTATGTTTCCGTTATTTTCACTTTTCACAACAAATCCATCTTTTCTGAAGATCACTTTGTTGCCCTCATCACAGAGTTGCGACACACTAAGCATGTTATGTTTTATCCCATCAACATATAGTGTTTTTCTGGATTTCATCTTTTCTTTTCCAATGATGGACGATCCAACACCTTTGATCCTTAGAGATTTATCATTTCCAAATGTCACAGTTCCTTCTTTAAAGTCTTTCACATTCTTCAGTAGCTTTAAGTCTCCTGTTATATGAGACAAACATCTACTATCAAGAATCCATGGACGTTCTCCTTTTTTAGCTTTCAAAGCAGTTTCAACAACAAGCGCTTTTTTGTTCTTCCTTTTCCTTCACTTTCTGTTGTGCTTCTTCCAATTTCCTAGCCAAATCAATGTGTTCTAGTCAGAGAACCATGCATTCTTTATTTTCAGACTTATCAGACTTGTCCCTTTTGGATTTTAAAAACTCTGTCTTTTGAGGATTATTAACAAACTTTTGTTGCTCTGGTAACACACTAAGGCAGCCCTTAGCAAGATGTCCAGGTTGATCACATCTTTCACAATAAGTTTCCAGTGGTTGGAATCTATTCTCAACTTTCACACCAGTCTTCTCAGATATCTTCTAAAACTTATTTAGAGACATTCTATTTTGAAATGGTTGACTCCCCCTCAATCCTTGTCTTTCAAAACTTTTGAAATAGTTGTAATGTTGTTGGTTGAACCAACACATACTTGCCATGTGTCTGAATCCACCACAATACCAGCAGTAACCATAGAAAGAATATTTGCCTCTAAAACTTTTATACTGACCGGAGTTGTGAACACGCTTCTCAAAAACCTTCATGTTTTCATTTGTAACTCTCTTCTTCAGCTCAGATTCATCAGTACCAGAAGTATTAAAAGTTTTTCTTGACTCAAGATTTTTATGCACTTCTGATTTTTCTGCATTGCTGACTTTGACCACATACTTGGTCTTTCCAGCCTTGTTTTTATCAGAACCAGTTTTGTCTTTCATTTCAACCTTTGAAGGAAAATTTTGTAGATCCTTGTTTGGTTCATTCTTACTGGAACATTCGCCAACTTCTGAGATAGAATTTTTGGAATTGATATTCATTTCTTTAGGTTTATGCAGTTTTTGTTGGACAAGTTCAAACTCTTCTTCTTTTGCCTTCAACTTTACTTCAAGATGATCATTACGATTCTTTTTATTCTCAAGAGATTTTTTCAGATCATAAATCTCCTTTTCCATCTTGATTTTCTCATCAGTAAAACCTTCTTGATTGTTTAATGTGGAATTTTCATTTATCAACTTCTTGTTTTCTTTCTCAAGCTTTCTGATCTTCCTCAAACATTCCTTCAGCTCTTCTTTCAGATACTATTCAAGTTGAGTCTCTTCTTCTTCAGTACTACTACTCTCATAGTCATCATTATTCACTGTTGCAAAAAAGGTACTCTCTCTATCTTTCTCAGTAGCAGATTTTTCTGATTCAGTCTCACTATCATCTTCTTCTTCATCTTTTGACAAAAAAGCTTCTTCTTTTTGATTTAAAGAACTTTTTATTCTGACCTCTACCAGAATATTTATCTTTTCGACCCTGTTTCTTCCATGACCTTCTTGGTCCTCTGTCTTCTTCATCACTGGCGTTATCTTTCCCTTTTTGAGGGCAATTAGCCGCAAAGTGGACAACTGCTCCACATTCAAAACATTTCAAAGGGAGTTTACCTTTGTATTTCCCTGTGCCTCTTTTAACATTTTTAGAAAACAAGGATATAATTTCATCAAAATTTTGACATACCTCATTTTCAGAGTCGGATTCACCAGCTTTTTCATTAATAAGATTTTTCTTCGACTTCTCTTTCTTTTCTGCCTTGAAAGACATTTCTCTATCGGATTTTGCTTTTCTCTTCATGGTCTTCTTTCTTCTCATCTCATAAGTGATGAGAGTACTATGCAAATCATCAAGAGATAATGTTTCCAGGTCCCTGTCTTCTAGTGATGAAACTTTAGCATCAAATTTGTCAGGCAAAATTCTCAGGATCTTTTCAACAACTGTAGAATCTTTTAACTTTTCACCAAGACATCTGATTGTACTAACAATGTCATTAACCCTGGTAAAGAAGTCCCCAACAGATTCAGATTCTCCCATTTTCAAGTCTTCATACTTCAGCCTCCAGATTTGTAGTTTTACCTTCTTCACTTTTGTATTTCCTTTATAGATATTCATTAGCTTATCCCAGATGCCTTTAGCTATAGCGACACCTTTCACTCTTAAAAACTCACTCTTAGAAAGTGATGAGAGTAATGCATTTTTAGCTCTTCCATCATTCTCAAGATTCTTCTTATCGACAGGAGTAAGAGGGACCTTGTCATCAATATCAGGAAATCCATCTATTGTAGTTTCAAGAACTTCATATCCAAGAGACATAAGATATGACATCATTCTGTCCTTCCAGATGTGATAGTTCTTTCCATCAAAAATTGGAATCCCCTTACTGTTCACACAATTTAGATTCTCCATCACAACTTCCCTTCAAACACTTCAGTAAAGAATAAACGAAGGGAACCTCCCTCTGATACCAATTGAATTTCCCAGTCAGGATCCAAGTATCACTGAGAGGGGGAGGGGGTGAATCAGTGATATCTTTTTCTTTTTATGTTTCCTTCGAATTTAAACAACCTTCACCTCCTGTTAAAGATTTTCTTCTCTGCTGAACACACACAACCACAGGAACACACGATTTACAAGGTTCACTACTCAACAAGAGTAGCTACGTCCTTGGTATGGTATGAAAATAATACAGTACCACACAATCCACTAGAGAACAATCCTTTGATGTGGAATACAACGAGTAGGACATTCCCTTACACTCGTGTAGCACTTGGAAAACAATTCGCAAGTGCGTGTTCACCCTTTTAGCACAAATAGGGAATTACAGTATTTCAGTGCTTCTTTACAATTGAGCAGATGTATTCTCTGAATTTCAGATCTTCACTTTCCTACCTAGAAGCTGGTAAGAACTTTCGTACGCACAACTGAATACGTGCGAATACCCCAAATTTTCCATGCAGCCCTTAGGATATCTTGCGCGCAATTCAAGTGTCTTGCGTGTAAAAATCCCTTTTGGCATGAAAAACTTTTTCGCACAGCTTTCCTTTTGCGCGCAACTTTTTCTTTTTTCGCGCAACTTCTCAATTTTTCGCGTAGCTATCCTCTTTTCGTGCAAACTTCTTTCTTTCCGCGCAACTCACTTAGCATATAATTTACGCACACCAGAGCTCAGGATTTCTTCTAAGTGTCGAGCATTAACAAATGAGTGGGGGTCACCTCATATTTATAGGCATTTTGGATCCCGCGCGAAAACCACTATTCCGTGCGTAAAACCCTCTTCACGTGCATAAAAAATCTTTCACGCAACTTCACATTTCGCGCAATGCTCCAATATTTCACGCACCTCATGACTTTGCCATTTTTCATCATTCTAAGCATGAAGCACCAATTGCGCACAAAATTTCACACCGCATTTCATATTGTGCGCAAACCCATCCTTTCACGTGACATCGTATTTCGCGCAATGATCCAATTTTTCACGCAGCTCATGCCTTTGCAAATTTTTGAGCTTCTAATCTCGAAACAAATTTTGCGTGAAAAAAATCATTCTTCTATTTCACACAGCCTGCAGATATCTCACGCAGCTTTTCATTTTACGTGCATCCCGCTGATTTTTTCACGCAACCCGCTACTATTTCGCGCGCCACTTTATTTTTTCACACAACCTACCTAAATTTCTGCACACTCCATGCCTTTGTCATTTTTCGATGTTCTAACCTTGAATCATGCCTTGCATGCAAAAATCTTCTCCATCCATTGCCAAACACATTTCTTCATATCCCGATTTTCAGGCCCTAAAATTTGGAAAACACTGGAAAACAGCGCCACCTTAAACTGTGCTTTTCTGCCGTCCCCAGATTGTCCATTTCTTTGTCATTTTCTCTCTTCACTGCTTCCCATAACCATTCTTCTACTCTTATCACGAATCCCACTATCTTGATATTTATCCTTTGATAGATCAGCTTTAGCAACGTCAGAGTTAGAATGGGAAGTACTGAAACATCCCATCTTCCAGTAGCATCATTCCTTCCAATCAAAACTGTTTATGATTGACATCATCATTTCTCCCCCTTTCCTTAATAAGGCTTGAATCACAAGTTCTCCTAACTTATGATATTTGAGAAATACATATCAGCAAATCATCGTCTGGTTTTTGGTCCTTCTACAAAGTGAATTGATTTATCTTCTTTGACAACAAAATACAACACTCTGCAAAGGCTAACTCTTCAAACTTCCTTCTTCATTCAACTTGGTCCCGACATCTATATCCATTTTATCACTTTTCACTAATGATTTCCTACTCAAAATCCTTGTTTTATGGTGACCTTTTCATTTCCCTTTTCCAATTATTAAGAGGAAATTTTATTAATCCTATTTTTGATGTGGGTTTCCCACAAAGGAATTTTGCAGCATCGACCTTTGATTTTCGAAGTATAATTTCAAATTGTGGGGAAACAATTTATTGAAGGAGGAGAGAATGTAACGCCACAAGATTTTATGATATGTCTATTTTTAAAATTAATTTCTTTGACAACATTGGTTTTACACAACACCAATCTTAAACGAACAACGATATACAATTAAATATCATTATTTAAAACAACCATTATAACCTAGTTGTTAAATTGGCAGGAATTGATAGTATTGAACAAATTATGAAATTTACATATTATATATTTAATCAATTTTTTTTTATGTTCATCCAAATGATTTTATAGGAATAAGATAATAATGAATCTAATTTTATGTATTAAAGGGTATATTTTTCTAAAGGTAGTTTTACAGCCTTTTAATGGTGCACTTATTTTAAAACTAAATTTTGAAACTTTTATAAATTCTATTAATCAAAATAAACTTAATTTTTAAAATAAAAAATTTCAAAATTAGCTTAGGGTGAATTTTTGGTATTTTTCTGAAAAATATTTATTTTCCAATGAAAAGTGAAAAATCCTGATTTTTATAAAATTGTCATTTTCATAATATTAATAGTATATTTATAATTTTAATAGTAAACTCACCTATGAAAGTTTAAATAAAATTTAGGCATCTTATGAATAAAAATATAATATATTTAAATCATGGAATAAGTAAATGAATGTTTTAGAAATGATAAATTAAGTATTGATATTTTTTTGAAACATAAATGTTTATTCACAATTTTATAATTAAAACAATTATTTAGAAGAAAATTTATTTTCATGAAATATATTCATAAATTAATATTTTTTGTCTTATGATTATAATATATTTTTATGGGACCTTAATTAATTTTTGAAAGTGTCATAAAATCAATTATAATTTTAAAATCTGTATTTTTCAAGTAAATGATGATTTTATTTAAAAATTAACTTTCACATATTTAAAATATTATTTTCATAAAATTTATTACATTTTTGAAATCTAAATTTCAAAAAATCGTTAGGGTGAATTTTTTGGATTTTTCTAAAATACTTAGATTTTTGGTGAATAGTGAAATACGATAATTTACAGTATAAATACATTATAAGTTAAATATGCTATTAATTGAGTCATCACTGATGTAAGAACCATAATATTGAACTATCCTTCTCTATTTACTATATTTAGTCATAATAATCATCATTATTTATTGTATTGATCCAAAATAATAAAATAATGATTAGAATAATCGAAAAACACCCCTCTCCTCCACTATAAATACCACCCCTCACCACCTCTTCTCTTCACACCACCAAATCCTTAAATCTTGTTCAATTTTTGTGAAAAAATATCCCCCACATTTAGGATCCCTTTGTCTCAACAAAATATCAAAATTAATATACTTAAAAAGGTTCTCAAGGAGAGGAATTCAAGAGGTAAATCCTTTTTCATTCTCTTTCAATTTATTTTAATTTCTTTTCTTCTTATTCTATCCTTGATTCTTCTGTACAAAATAACATTATAACTCCAGTATCTTATATATACTTAAATTCTATTATGTTAATGGAAAATACATCATCAAACCCCTTCTCTTCCCCTTTTTATTTTAAAAATGAAAACATCTTCTATGAGGTGCTGATTTACCACCTTTGTGGATGATAAGTTTTAGTTTTTAAATTATGCCTTCAAGGCTGGTCATAAAACAATTTTTATGGTTAAAAAAGACTATAATACATGTATTACCATTTTTTTTTATTATGTAACCATTATATATATATATATATAATGTTAATTCATAAGACAAAATTAGTTCGTGATGATCGAAAAAACACCAAAATAATCTAAATGATTATCAATAACATTTTATCTAATGATTTATCCTCACACCATATAAAAAAATTAAATATATAACCATTTAATATTTTTTAATTTCATTAATAACATATAATTTCAATTCTGGACAACTATTCTCATTTTACATGATTTTCCGTACATGTATACAAGTAAACCGATCATGAAAACGAAGGAAACAAACGCCCCCGAACGATAAAATTGTATCTTATAATGCATCAAAAAGTCTATAAATGAACTTAATAAAATTATACAAAATAAAATACATATATAAAAGGTTCTGAATTAATTAATTAATGCATTTAATATGATTATCCAGTACATTAATATCAAATGCAGAACACATCCAGACATAAGGTAAGGGTCTTTGTCTCAATTTCCATTTCATTGAGACTTTCTTGGTATTGTGAAACTAATCATTTTTATGTGGTTTATCTACTAATCCTTTGAGATCATTTTTAATTTTACATCATATTCCTCTTTAATATCCATATTATATTGTATCATGGATATGATTATTGTTTAAACCCTATACTATTTTTACATACAATGTTTAATTTGAATGGTGAAATATTGATAAATCTGTATCCTCTACTCAATTTAGTTTTTTTGATAAGTCATATTGTTTATGAATTGAATCTATGTATGAATAATCCTTTAGACTTTCAGTGATGTGTGGGGCCTGTTATATCCCCTCGACACATCGACAAGTCTCACGAGACAAAACAGTTGGTGAAAAACCTTTCATATTTGTTTCCAAGTAGAATCAGATGGGTTTTTACCCACAAACTTAAAATATCTTGATGATATTATGATTCATGTTTCAAATACATGATGTATAATAAATTAATCATTCTCCCCATTTAGTATTTAGTTATTAATTTCCATGATATTTTTACTATGAAAAAAATCTATGGATACATTTTCATTCTTATTTTATTGATGAAACGTGTTTTTCAGATTATTTACCTTTCCATAATGTATATGCCTTATTGAATTTTATTCATTTATTATTGTCTAATATAACCCTTAATGAGTATTTGAGCTCACCATTTTCTTTTTTTCCTTCCATAAGCTGTGAAGATGAAATCTTTGAATAAGTGACAAGAAGTAGTTTATTTTATTTTGTTTTGTTCTATGTTTTATTACCAATGTACTAAGGGAACCATTTATGTATCTAGTTCAAGAATACTAAACTAATCTATCATCTCTTGTATCTATGCTATTGTAATTAAATGACCACCAACTCTAGGCTAATGGGGTCGAGGTTGTTATAGTTTTAATTAATTATAAATTAGTTACAATTAATTAATTATTATGGCTTGGGTGTGAGTTAGCAGATCTGGATGATTGGATAGGGTTGGATGAGCTTGGGAAATAGTTTTTGGACTTTGGAAAATAAATTGGGAAAATCTTCAAAAGAGTTAAATGGTTCTCAATACCAGCCTTATGGATTGTTCATGATGTTTATAAGCATGCATGTGTGTGTGGATTCACTAGCATGGAATTGAACCATTATTACATAATTTTTTAATTTAATTAATAATTTAATTTAATTTGAATATTATACACATAGAATAAGCTAAGATTAAAGGAACATGGTGCCTGAGCCAACATGGACCAAGTGCACTGGCTTAACGCCTCGACTACCGATGGCTGTGGAATGAACTAAGTGGTTACCCAAAAACTTAGACACCTCCAAGAGGGGGGGGGGGTGTGATCTGACATGAGGTGGATGACCTTAGGAGGCCAAGTGAACATCCTTGGAATGTGTTAGACTAAGGTGGATATACCTTTGGAATATTAGAGATGATTTGGGATAATTGACTGGTTTGGAGTTAGCCTGGACATAGTGATGGGACTTGAGACATCTCTTGAGGTTGTATTCAGTGTGGTATACCCCTAAGGAATGTGCTGTTATGAGATGAATTTTATGACACTAAGGGATAGGATGTCCTCAAATAATTGAGCATTGGATTGAGAGACTAGTTGCTATTGAGGATCCCAAGTGGGATTCCTCTGTTGTAGTGATGATCTAGGGGACCCTTGTGGATCCCCCTATGAGAGATGACTTTGTGTGGGTGTACATGGATAAGGGTAGATATGGTTTCTAACGTCACCTAGAACCCAAAAAAAATTATAAAACTGAAGGGATGAGATGATAGTGGTGGGTGTGAGCGTTAATCCAACCCTTGATATGTTTTAATTTTAATATTGGTAATGATATGTGATTGTCCAGGATGCTTGGGAATTGTCTGAGGGGTATGGCACTGTTGTGACTGTCCAGGATAACCAGGAATCACCTGTTGAGATGGATGATACCCTAAGATTCCTAGGATATATGGTATTTGATCTCATAGTATTTTGGGGGAAGATTCCCAATTTGAATAGTACCCATTATGGTTGATGAAGTGGTGGATGCCTAGTAGTGGTTCATAGGATCCAATATTAGATTATATGATCATGCACAAATAGGAATTTCCAAGGTGCACAAGATTAATCTTTTTATAATGAGGATCATTGTGAATACCAAGGGATCCTAGGATTCGAATGGTTATACTATTAATTTATTGAGTATGCCTGGGACACCTGAGATTCAAATGGAAGTATGAGGTGTTGGGTGGGAATATATCCCCAAGCACAGATGTTGGACATCCCGAGGGAGACTGATGGATCCCCTCAATTGATGCCTAGTATTCCCATAGGATCAAGTGGATGAACCAATGATTATTCAGATGAGGAGCTATGATATATTGGATTCCCATGAGATTGATTGTGGTATCTTGTGAGGGAGTTCCCATTGATTTCTTGGGTCACCTAGAAATCAGTCACACATGGATGTATAGGATTTCCTAGTGAATCCCCCTCCTAAGAATAAGATACCATCATAACATTGAGAATTCCTAAGTACTATCATGGGGTTAAACTTTAGGGATTGAGGATGAGAGATTCCTAGTGATATCATAGGGTCTTTTACTCATTGGTGGAGGTGTGATAACAAGATCTACAGAGTGTGGACTAGGTTCCCCCAAGGTGTCTCTCATGCTCTGAGATATTCTAGCACCGAATGAAGTTGGAATGGTTTATTGGAGTTACAAACTTGAGGATTGAAAAAATTATTGGACTTGGGACCAGGTATATGTGTACGCCCTTAGGGAAGTGGTGATATAGTGGTAGGAATGGTCACCATGATGTGCTAAAAGACATTTTAGCATTAGGCCGATGAAGGTATTTTTTTCTGATTATTTATTTTTTAGAACATTATTTATTTATTCAGATCATGTCACATTCATACATTATCTCATTTCCTTTATCATATGAGACCATATTAGAGGTTCCCTACCGAGTTATGTGAACTAACCTTTCTTAGGATAACCTTTCACTAGGGTGCCCGAGAAACCTTCACTTGGTTGGAGGTTCATATTAGGACGTGTCCTGGTTTTTCTTAATATATCATGATATCTTGGGTGGTAAGTATACTAGGATGAGGTATTTATAGAGCCAAAAATGTCTTTACTTTTATGATAGCATGTCCATTTGATTTTGTTTATTGCAATTAATTTTATAATAACATGCTCTTATTTATTTTGTTTCTGTATACTCTGTTATTTAGTTATTTATTCTGTGATTATAAACTCTAATATAGGTGGTATAGTCTCCCCATGAAACCTTTATAGACCCCCATTGCTAGTCGGTATCCTCTGGCGTATGTGAGACATGCTTGAGGTCAGGTGATATTATGATCCATTTTTATTCAGAGTGAGTCAGGTGGGGGTGTTACAAAATGGTATTAGAGTGGTTTTTTATCTTACTATTTGGGATATTATAGTGAGGAGATAGGAATGTTTTGGAGCCTGTGATGGATATTGGGATGGTGCATCATGAACACCTGATCTAGTAGGATGTCAAAGTTTCCAAGGATGGTGTTGATATTCTTGATATACGATGTTATATTTATATATGATTCATTTCATGTGATGCATGTGATGTTTGAGATTTATTATTTCTTTTGGATTTTTGGCTCTAGTATCTTGGAAAGATTCTATTTATTTTATATTTTGATCTTGTACATTGGAGGCAGGGGGCATTCAAGCATCATGATTAGGCACATAGGATGTGCATGACATGTATGCCTGCCTATGCATGATTTTTTCACTAATGAGAGGCTCGGTAATTTTAGTTTTATGTGATTAGAATCTTTTCACATGGCCTATAATTTTGAATTCATTATAGAATTAAAATAATAGTGTTGACTAAAAAAGGGCATGCTAATTGCATGTTTCCAATTTAAAAGGTATATTTTAGTTCAAAAACATGCATCACTTATTCAAAATAGATAAAATACACTAGGATTATAATTATTAATTAGTAAAATTAATTTTTATTCATTCATGATATGTAGGAATTAACTACACATCAATTCGACACAAAATGAGTACCTTTATGAAAGAATGTGGTTGTTTTTAGTTTAAAAGGGGCGTTTTAACTCAAAACATGTGTCACATACTCGAATTTTATAAAATGTGATTAGATTGTCTTGATACTTTAGAAAAAAATTGATAATTTAATTTTCATGCGTACTAATTAACTACACATCAATCTAATAGGTGGTGTGACTAGCATGACTGAAAGTTCATATTTTCATTTAAAAGTTACATTTTAGTTCAAAACACAAATCACATACTCCAAACCAAGAAAACATGTTAGGATTATCACAATAATTTATAAAAATGATCCATAATTCATTTTTGACATTTAATAATTAGTTTCACATCAATATGACACACAATGTGACTGGTATGATTGAAAGTGCATGTTTTTAGTTTAAAAGCGACAATTTAGTTCAAAACAAGCATCACATACTCAACACCAATAAAATGTTCTTGAATTGTATTAATATTTTAGATAAATGATCCATGATTAATTTGTGATGTGTATGAATTAACCACACATAAATCTAACAAACAGTGTGACCAATATGATGGAAAGTGGGTGATTTCATATAAAAGTGATGATTTGGTTCAACACACATCACATACTCAAAACCAAGGAAATTTTCTCAAATTTTCAAGATACATTACGACAATGACGGGTTATTTATTTGAAACATGTAGGAATAAATCACACATCAATATAACATGTGGTGTGAATGGTATAACTAAAAGTGTGTGTTTTCAATTTTAAAGTGTAATTTTAGTTCAAAGCGAGCTTCACATAGTCAAAACAGAGAAAATATATAATTTTTTTAATACATTAGGACAAAAATTGATTATTCATTTGTAACATATAGTAATTAACCAAATGTCAATCCAACACGTGGTGATCAGTATGATTGAAAGTTTATCACATACTTGAAATAGAGAAAACACATTGAGAGTATGATATTACTTTACAATATGTTTTATTTATGTATTATATTATAATTTTATTTTTGTATTTTTTTATCATTCATGTTGAACTCCTCATGTTTTAATCATGTTTTAATGATCCCAAATCCTATACATTCTGTAAATCTTGTTAATCCTATTTAATTTGTCTCAAATCATGTGTACAGATGGTTGGTTTCTTTATGCTTTAAATAAACCTATCCAAGATCTTAAGTGCTATGTTTGATTATTGTAAAATATTTTTAATTTGTGTTATAATGAATTTCCTTGATAAATTATTAAGTCTAATCCATTCTATGAATATCACTATCTAAGTTTGTATACAAATATTTGGATAAGTCTGAGAAACTGTGAGTTTTCCACCGGTTATGTTTTTCTGGAAAAGGACCCAGATACCGTGACCCAAACACCGTGACCCAGACACCGTGACCAGACACCGTGACCCAGAAACCGTGACCCAGACACCATGACCCAGACACCATGACCAGAAACCGTGACTAGACACTGTGACCAAACATCATGACCCAGACACTGTGAACAGATAGTGAAACCGGTTTCAGATCTTTTGAGGTCTGTGACACCGGTTCCTTGCTGAGACACTATTTAAAGTTTGGTAAAGGACCAGACGCCGTGATCCTAACACTGCATTTGTGCTACCAGTTCCTGAACTCTATAAAACTATGCCATCATTACTATCTCACCACTCAAAGGAAAATAAAGTGGTGACACTATTTCTGAGTGACACCATTTCCATATAGACTGTGACACCGTTCTTTAATCTATTTGTCGTTTTTCAATTTAATTTCTAACGATCATATTTGATTCTTTTAAATGAACTGACATAATTAATATTTATTTGTAGAAATTTCACCTAACAGTACGAGGTATGAGGTGTAGAATACATGCATCCTGTCAGCTCCAACACATGCACTCCAAAAATAAAAAGAGAAGTGTGGCCTAAAAATAAAGAGGTGTGCGATAATGAAGAAACACGAGTATTCTTGAGAAAAGAACCGACACATGTGACTCAATACATCTAAAGAACACACGAAGCATTCTCGAATCTAAAAAGTCTAGGATACCATAGATCATAGTCAATAACATCTTTGCAATACAAATTCCACGAAGAGCATGATTCAGATCTAACTGGAAACCAGATCACCAAACTTTCAATACCCTGTTTCTCTCAAGAGGACTTGATTTTGACATATGCTTCATCCTAGAAGTACAGATCTACATAGACTAACAATCAAAGAACTTATAAAATTATCTCATCATTTTTTCTCTGTTGTGTATTATTTTTATCTTTCGAGTAGTGTGTGTGTGTGTCTGTATAAAAACACACACTGTCTCCTACATTAAACTGGAGGATATAATATATCCTTCCTCTCACATATTTTTAAAATTGTTTACTCCCTCAAATAAGTGTGGAAGATATCCCCTGTGTGTCCTATTAGTTTATACCCACGAAGAATTGTGGAAGAGGTCGTGTGACCTGGATAGTCCTGTGTACTGTTTTTTACCCCGATCTAGGGTGTTGATCAAGTTTATTAATATAAACTGATTGGTGGCAGGTGATCACCAAGTGGAGTGGATTAGGTATTGAATTGAGATTGAACCACTTATTTTATATCCGCTGTGTTGTTTAATTTAGTTTTCTCTGTTTTACTGTATAATTTAGAAATCACTAAATTTACTTTGATAGTTAATCTTGGAAAGAAGTTATAATTGTTTTTCCTTATTATAATAGCTTCAAAAGTAAAATTAATAACTGATATTAATATTACTGAGAATTAATCAATCTTTAGAGAAGTTATTTAAACAGTCAAACTTTCATAACCGTATTACTTTGATTAACTGGGCTGTATTTATTTTATTGGGGAACCTTTTAAGAATACTTTTCAAACAAAAATTTTAATAGATACTCAATTCACCCCCTCTTGAGTATTCTACTTTGACCAATATTTGGTATCAGAGGGTGTTTGTTATTCATATTAATACCCTGTTTTTGACCCTATTCAACTGTGATTTGAGTTGTACTTTAAAGATCTGTAAATTTATGTCAATTCTAAATTTCTATCTCTTTCAAAGTATTTCTTTATTATGGATAGTAGACTAGAAGGTGCTGCAAAAAATATACCACCATTCTTTAATGGAACCAATTATTCCCAATGTAAAATTAAAATGAAAATACATTTAGAAAGTATGGGTTTTGAAATTTAGTCTTCAATCATAGATGAGTATAAGATTCCTGCCACTGATAGAATCACTTGGGATGAACCAACCAAGACTTCCTACAATAACAATTGTAAAGCCATGAATTCTTTATATTTCTCTTTAGGAGATGAGGAATTTAATATAATTTATGCATGTAAAACTACTCATGAAATTTGGGATACTTTGTCTATTTCACATGAAGGAACTTCTAGTGTGAAATAAATGAGACTTAATACTTATAATATTAAATATGATAACTTTAAAATGAAACCTGATGACCCTATTTCTGACATGTATCTCAGGTTCAACAAAATTTTCAACACAATGATTTCTTTTAGAAGAGAAGTCACTTCTAAAGAACAAATCTTGAGGATTCTCAGATGCCTACCTGACAGATGGATAGGAACCTCTGTCTCTATTAGAGAGTCATACGACATCAAAAAGTTACCTATAAAAGAACTCATTGGGAAACTAATGATGTATGAAGAGGAGATGAAAGTCAAGAAGGAAGAGGAGGATGAACCCAAAAGAAAGTCTGTTTTATTTAAGACCACCACCTCTAAACACAAATAGAAAGGGAAATTGGATGTCTCTGTAGAAAGTTCCAATAGTGAAAAATCATCACCCGATAGTGATGAGGATATGGATAAATTATCTAGAAGGTTTAAGAGATTTTACAAGAAGAATAATTTTTTTAGAAATCCTAACATCTAGGGAAGATATGATAAAAAAGGAAGCTGGAAGAAAGATTGGAAAAGAAGTGAAAAGTCTGATGAGATAGTATGCTATGAATGTAAGCAAAAAGGACATATAAAGTTTGACTGTCCCAAGATTAAGTACAAAAAGAAATATTAGGACAAATATAGAAAGTATAACAAGGAAATGAAAGCAACATGGAGTGCTTATAAGGATAATTCAAGCTACTCAGAATCTTTACATGATGAATAGGCTAACAAATCCAATATTTGATTTATTAAAAACACATCTGAGGTAATACTGGAATCTACTATACACAATTCCTATTATTCTGGAGATGAGAGTGATTCTGAAAATATTTATAATGAAGAAATGATTGAGTACTGTAATATGACTGACGAGACATGTAATAAACTAAAAGATAAATAAAAATATTTGAAGAAACAATATTCTCTTACCTCAACTGTTAAAACTGAACTTACTGTAGAAAGAGAGAAAAATGCTCAATTACTCAAAGAAAACAATGAACTAAAACTATCTAATGATAAATTGAAAAAGGACCTTTAAAGGTTTACTAATGGTAAAGATAATTTGGTACAAATGTTAGGTAAACAAATTTTTCATAAATATACTACTTGTATTGGCTATCAACTTGGTAAAATAAATTTTGGAAGAACTAATTTTGTTTCTAAGTCTAGGACATACAACTTTACTCCTAGTTCTAGAAAACATTCAACTAGTTCAAATCATGATACAATCTCTACTGTTTCAATCTTTTCTGGACCAAATAGAGTTTATTTTTCAAGCACTTTACATAATTCTTATAGGAAACCTATGAGGCAGATATGGGTTCCTAAAGAACTATTCACTAATATTATTAGACCCAAACAAATATGGGTACCAAAGTCTGTTTTTGTTTGAATATTTTATAGAAAATATACTTAAAGAGCTCCTGTAAAATCTTATGGTACTTGGACATTGGGTGTTCAAGACACTTGATAGGGGACTATTCATGCTTCAAGAATTTAATAAAAATTGATGGTGGACATGTCACCTTTGGTGACAATTCCAAAGGAAAAATCATTGTCCTTGGCCAAATCGATAACTCTAAATCAGTTTTAATTTCCAAATTACTTTTTGTTGATGGATTGAAATATAACTTGCTTAGTATTTCAAAACTATGTGATGATGGATTTCATGTTAAATTTGAAAATGATGCTTGCAGTGTCTTCAAATCTAAAAATGAATTAGTATTTTCTATATTAAGAAATGAAAATGTATACTCTTTTAACTTAGATTCTTTAGTCTCTAAAAATGCTTCATGTTTAAGTGTATTTCACAAGGAGTCTTGGATTTGGAATATGAGACTAGGACATTGTAATATTAACTCTCTTAGAAAGTTAAATAGAAAGAGTTTAGTCAAAGACCTACCCAAACTTGAGTTTCCAAATGATAAAGTGTGTAATCCTTGTCAAAAGGGAAAGCGATGAAAAATTTCCTTTAAACCAAATAAATAAGTGTCAACTTCTTAACCTATTGAATTGGTTTACATGTATTTTTTGGACCATCTAGAGTTTCTAGTTTAAATGGGAAGCACTATGTTTATGTTCTTGTAGATGACTTTTCTAGATATAGTTGGACTTTCTTTTTGGCTCACAAAAGTGAAGCCTGCTCTCATTTTACCAAATATGCCAAAACTGTAGAGAATATTAGTGGACATAGAATTAAATCCTTAAGAAGTGATCATGGACATGAGTTTGAAAATCAAGAGTTTGAATCTTTCTGTTCTCAAAATGGCTATAGTCATAATTTATCTACCCCTAGAACACCTCAACAGAATGGAGTTGTAGAAAGAAGAAATAAAACCTTGCAAGAAATTTCTAGAACCATGTTTAGTGAATATGAATTACCTATTTATTTTTGGGCTGAATCTCTAAATACAATATGCTATATTATCAATAAAGTGTTTATTAGACCCATTCTTAAAAGAACTCCATATGAGTTATGAAACAATAGAAAAGCCAAAGTAAGATACTTCAAAGTATTTGGTTACAAAGTCTATATCCTTAATACTAAGGAAAATTTTGAAAAATTTGCATCCAAGAGTGATGAAGGAATCTTTCTAGGATATTCAATCTCTAGTAAATCCTATAGAGTATTTAACAAGAGAACTAAATGTTTGGAAGAATTTGTCCATGTCAAATTTTATGAAACAGATCCACATGAGCCTAAGACCTCTCTAGATAACCTAGAGGATGATGTGTCAAATCTGGACATCAATACAAAATCCTCTAACTATCCTGTAAAGGAATCTGTGAAAACTTCCAGTTCTGGAAATTATTCAGATTTCGGTCATAATAAACCCAAACCTATTGAAGAACCTAAAATAACTAGTCCTTCTCTTTCTAGAGCTGTTAGAACTTTTAAGAACCATCTTTTAAATGCTGTTGTAGGAGATTTAGATAAAGAAACTAAAATGAGAGATTCTCTTAGAAATTAGGTTGAACATCAAGTCTTCTTGTCACAACTTGAACCTAAAAATATTAATGATGCTATAAATGATGAATTTTGGGTGATGGCTATGCAAGAAGAGCTTAATCAGTTTGAAAGAAACAAAGTTTGAAAACTTGTCGACAGACCCAAAGACACATTTACCATAGGCACTAAATGGGTGTTTAGAAATAAAGTAGATGAAGCTAGTAACATAGTTAGAAACAAGGCTAGATTGGTTGCACAAGGCTATAGTCAAGAAGAAGGAATTGACTATGAGGAAGCCTTTTCACCCATATCTATACTTGAAGCCATCATAATTCTGCTTGCTTATGCTGCACATATGAATTTAAAACTATATCAAATAGATGTTAAGAGTGCATTCCTAAATGGGTATATAGTTGGGGATTTCTTTGTTGAGAAACCCCCTAGTTTTACAAATCCTCATTTTCCAAATCATGTTTTTAAATTATCAAAAGCTTTATATGATTTAAAATAAGCTCAAATAGCTTGATATGATAGATTAAGTACTTTTATTATTTCCAAAGGTTTTACAAAAGGAATAGATGATCTTATCCTTTTTATAAAACGATTTTTTTTGATGTTTTATTAGTTAAAATTTATGTAGATGATATTATCTTTGGATCTTCAAGAAATTCTTTATGTATCAAATTTTATAAAATACTGCAAAACGAATTTGGAATGAGTTTTATGGGTGAAATAAAATTCTTTCTTGGATTTAAAATCTTTCAAAATAATGATGGTATTATTTTAAATCAAATAAAATATACTAAAGATCTTATAAAATATTTTGGCTTGGATGGAACTAAAATTAGTGACACTCCAATGAGTAATACTTGTAAGTTGGATCTTAATGAAGATTGAAAATCTATTGATCAAACCACTTACATAGGAATGATTGAAATCCTACTCTACTTAACTGATATCCAACCTGACATTATGTTTAGTGTATGTATGTGTGATCGTTTTCAAGAAAACCCCAAGGAATCACATTTAAATGTTGTTGAGAGAATTTTCAAATACCTCAAGCATACACCCAATCCAGGATTTTTCTATCCCAGAGGAAAATCATTTGAGTTAGTTAGTTATTCTAATGACAACTTCAGTGGTTGTAAGTTAGATTGAAAAAGAACCTTTGGAACATGTCACTTTTTAGGAAATTCACTAGTATCATGGTATAGTAAGAAACAAAACTCTATTGCATTATCTACTGTATAAGTTGAGTACATATCTTCTGGTAGTTTTTGTGCAAAAATTTTGTGGATGAAACACACATTACTAGATTATAGATATCAATTCAGGCATGTACCTATAAATTGTGACAATAAAAGTGCTATTAAAATATCAAAAAATCCTATTTCACACTCTAGGAAGAAACATATTTATGTAAGACATCAATTTTTAAGAGACCATTATCAAAAAGGTGATATCACTTTGGAATTCATTGGAATTGAATATCAGCTCGCTGATATATTCACCAAACCATTAAATTATGAAAGAATAGATTACATCATACATGAATTGGGAATGATAAATCTTAAGTAGTAAGTGTATGATTTCACATATTACTATTTCACAGCTTACTGTTTCATAGTTACGGTCTCACTGTGAAATCCAGTTACAGTCTCACCATAAAATCCAATTACAGTCTCATCATAAAGACACTTTTTCGTTTTATTTACATATTATAACCCGTATCACGGTAATCAATTATTTTATTCTTTTACTTTCTCACACTTTTGATTTTGTGACTCTTGACATCCCTAAATGATAAAAACAAAAGAAGTTTCACTTTTTTCTTCACTCGAGACTTCTTCTCTCAAACCGTAAGCCCTCTCTCAACCCTTCGGTTTTCTATCTCTTTCTCTCTCTCTCGAACCTTCGTTTAATGCCCAGAATGAAACTCCCATACTCAACAACTCCTGAGAAGTGAAGATCAAAGAAGAAGATGAAAATATCACTGAAGGTAGTGCCCAATGGTCCGTTGAATCCAAACTTGGTGAACATAATAGTGGTACTTGAAAAGGAAATTTTCCCCAAGTGGATACTTTTAAGTAAGTATTTAGTATTGAAAGTACTAAGAGAGAAAAGGTGGCTGGATTGGTTCACAAAGGAGGATATGACGATATAACTGAATCTAGTAGAATAGTTTTATCAGTTTGTTCAATTATTTTTTGATACAGAAGATGGTTTTGTTCTGAGAAGCCAGATCAATGGGCAAATATGTACCTTTTCTTTGAGGTTATAGGAAGCATGCCTAAGGATACCTCATGAGGGTATTTTTGAGGACTACCTGAGAGTTCCTCCACCTCCAAGTGAGATATTTGTTTTGGAAGAAGCCTTGGGAAGCTTAACTGGGAATGAAACAAAGAGAAGAGATATAACTATTGAGCTAGATAGAGAAACCAAACTTTTGTTTAAATTTGTTCAGAATTTGATTAGCCCCAGAAAAGGTGATTTTTCTATACTCAAGTATCAGGATGTATTGTTTATACATCTTATGAAGAATGGACACAAGATCAACCTATGTAAGTATGTCATACTCCATATGTGTGAGTTAATAAAGACAACCTCCAAGTCAACCTCCCTGTTCTACTCAAGATTAATCTTAACTATGCTTCATGAAAAAGGGTTGGTTGGACCAGATGAAGAACTCATTAAGGACTATGAATTTTGTATTTAAAAAGTTACTATCAAGAAAATGAAAATTAGTTGGAATCCATGGAGAAAATCATGGGTGGAAGATAATGATAGGGTCTATGAAAAGTTTAATACAGTTGAGCATTCTTCAAGACCTAAGGACATTTCTAATCCTAGTTTAAAACTAGATGAAATTGTTGACTATTCTGATAAGGAAGAAGAAGAATAATCTATTACACCTGCAAGGAAAACTGTCCTAGATGAGAAAGATAGTGAACCTTCTCCTCAAGTATTAATTAAGATGGAAGTACCTGTCCCTGAAGAGATTGTTGATATGGAATAAGAACCCGATTCTAAAGAAGAATATGTTGTTGTTAAAATGGAAAAGGCTGTTCTATAAGAACATTTAGAATAAGATCTTTCTCTTGAGAAAGAATATGCTTATGAGGAATATTTGGAGGAACAATCTATTCCTAAAATTATCCTCTCCACTAAAGATAGAACGGATCATGCCTTTTAGTTAGCTAGAAAGTAAATGGGTGAGGCTATTAGGGTTGAAATCTTGGAAATAGATCAAGGATCTAAATCTATTAGTCCTGAGAAATATGCACATGTTGAGGGGGAGTAGCACCCAAATCTTGAAACTGTTGATATTCCAAATATGGTTGATCCAAGATCTGTTGATACATAGTATAAATTAACTATCTATTTTGATGTAAATGATTCCCAAGAAGCCTTATTTAAAGGTATAGATCTGTCTACTGTGTTTTAATTGAAACCAGTATCTTCTCTTGATGTTATCGCTGCAAAGGAACCTGAGCCTATCTCAGCTCCTATTTCTGAACCTTCACAAGAGCCTTCCACCTTGGTGAGTAAGGATGATTTGAAAGCATTTGAAGCTACCCTATTGGCTGGGGTTGAAAATCTAATGAATACTCAACCTGCTCCTATGACAAAATTGAGTGAAAGAGATGCTACCCTGTTGTTAGAGAAGATTATTTGGCGGATTCATCCAAAAACGATTCATGAAATTCAAGAAGTCAGAGTTGAGAGCAAACAGCTCAGTGATGAAGTAAAGTATCTCAGAGGTATGGTTGAATATATGCAAAGAATGCTGAACTCAAAACCAGAACCTGTTGCTCATCCTGTTGAGGATGTTGGTAGTCAGATTCCACAGGAAGTAACCTCCCTGATTCAACCTAACCTCACTTCCTTAGTTGAAAAGGTGGCTGAAAGAAACAAGTAAATTTTCCAAGAGATGTGTGAGCTTGTTATTGGTCTTAACAAGTCGACTGATGAGTATAAGGGATGTCTATAGAAAGTTCTAAATCAACTGAAGTCCCTTAATTCAGTTATTACAGCTTCTAGTACCTCTGGACAATCATCTCAACCTTCCTTGGACAATGATATGATTAGAACAATTATTAAGGAAGAACTTTAGTCTATGCTCAGTGTCTTTGACAAATAGTCTCTATCTGTGGTTGTCAAGAACAATGACAAATTTCTTGATCTGGTAAGAATTCATTCCAATATTTCCAATGATTCTCAAGAAGAAATTACTTAGAAGGTGGATTTATACTTCTATAGGATCTTCTCTAAGCATGATATGACAAACCATTTAAAGTACCTTGCAAAGAATCTGAAAATCCCTTTTTTCACTCAAGATTTTTAAACTCAAGTTCAAAATTTGAAATATTCTAGTCCTTTATTGGACAAGTTCATGGAGAACAAGGATTAGTTTGAGAAAGTCATGCAATATGGTGGTGAGATTATTGCTGACTTTATAAAGCTTTTGAGGCCTTATCTTTATGTCCATAGCACTACTATTGTGGCTCCTGCAGCTGTACCCTTGAGACCTAGTTTTTCTACCTTCTCATCCTCTGCTCTTGCCTCAACTTCTATGTCTATCTCTTAGGATCTCATCCAGATCAGACCTATTATCCTTGACCAACAATTGCCTCAGTCTTCCACTAAAGCTACCTTGGCCCCTTATATTTTTGAAGGATTCCCTTTACCTTATCTGTCAGTTGGTTCACTTCCTTCTTCCACTTCTACATCTGCTCATATGGCTTTTAGTGCTACTGCTGCCAAGGGAAAAGAGAAGACATCCGCTGTTGAAGAACAATGAACACTATATTTTTATAGGGATAATTTTTTGTTTCCTACTATTTGTAATGAAACTTTTTTATCCATATAATGTAGTGTGACCTATTTTTATCTATTCTCTTATTTAATTTTTTACTTTTTTGATAATCCCAAAAGGGGGAGAGACATGCACTCTAAATACACACTAAGGGATAGACATATTCACTAGGAATAGATATCTCACTCACATGATTTGTGATCATAAAAAGGGGGGATATTGTTGGAATCCTCATGTGTTAATCATGTTTTAATGATCCAAAATACTATACATTCTGTAAATCTTGTTAATTATGTTTGATCTGTCTCAAATCATGTGTACAGATGGTTGGTTTCTTTATGCTTTAAATAAACCTATCCAAGATCTTAAGTGCTATGTTTGATTATTGTAAACTATTTTTAATTTGTGTTATAATGAATTTCCTTGATAAATGATTAAGTCTAATCCATTCTATGAATATCACTATCTAAGTCTATATACGGATATTTGGATAAGTCTAAGAAACTGTGAGTCTGCCACCAGTTATGTTTTTCTGGAAAAGGACCCAAACACCGTGACCCAAACACCATGGCCAGACACCATGACCCAAACACCATGACCTAGACACCATTACCAGACTTCGTGACCAAACACTATGACCAGACACCGTGACCTGACACCGAAACTAGTTTCAAATTTGTTGAATTCTGTGACATCGGTTCCTTACTGAGACACCATTTGAAGTTTGGAAAAGGACCAGACACCATGATCCTAACACAACATCTATGCTACCAGTTCCTGAACTCTATACAATTATGCCATCATGAATTTCTTACCGCTCAGAGGCAAAGAAGAAGACACCATTTTGTGGTGACACAATTTTCAAGTGACACCATTTCCAGACAGACCGTGACAGTGTTCTTTAATCGTTTTTTCATTTTTCAATTTAATTTCTAACGGTCATATTTGAGTCCTTTAAATGCACTGACATAATTAATATTTATTTGTAGACATGTCACCCGACAGTACGAGGTATGAGGTGCAGAATACATGCATTCTATCAGCTCCAACACATGCAATAAAAAAATAAAAAGAGAAGTGTGGCCCAAAAACAACGAGGCACACGATAATGAAGAAGCACAATCATTCTTGAGAAAAGAACTGACACATGCGACTCAATACATCTGAATAACACACAAAGTATTCTCGAATCCAAAAAGGCTAGGATACTATAGATCAGAGTCAATAACATATTTGCAATACCAACTCCACGAAGAGAATGATCCGGATCTAACTGGAAACCAGAGCATCAGACCTGTGATACTCTGTTTCTCATAAGAGGACTCGATTATGACATCAGCTTCATCCTAGAAGTCCAAAGTTGCATAAACTAACACTTAGAGCACTTTTAACCTTATCTCATAATTTTTCTCTATTGCATATTGTTTTTAACTTTTGAGCAGTGTGTGTGTGTGTCTATATAAAAACACACACTGTCTCCTATATTATACTGGAGGATACAAGATATTCTTCATCTCACATATTTTTACACTTGTTTACTCCCACAGATAAGTGTGGAAGAGGTCCCTATGTGACCTGTTAGTTTATAACCATGAAGAACTGTGGAAGAGGTCGTGTGACCTGGACATTCCTGTGTACTATTATTTACCCCGATCCAGGGTGTGGATCAAGTTTATTAATATAAACTACTTGGTGGCGGGTGATCACCAAGTGGAGTGGGTAAGGTCTCAGCTTGAGACTGAACCACTTGTTTTATATCTGCCATGTTGTTTAATTTATTTTTCTCTGTTTTACTGTATAATTCAGAAATCACTAAATTTACTTTGATAGTTATTTAAACAGTCAAAATTTCATAACCATATTACTTTGATTAACTGGGCTATATTTATTTTATTGGGGAACCTTTCAAGAATAATTTTCAAACATAAATTTTAATATATACTCAATTCACCCCCCTCTTGAGTACTCTACTCCTACCAACAATTCATGTTTCCCTTTTTATTTATAAATTATTATATAATATTTGTGTTCTATTTATTTATTTATAGTTACTTAAATTTTCATGATTTTTTTATTACAGATACACACATATTTTATTTGAGCATGGGGTGGTGTGTTTGACAACTTGTGGCATAATTAGGCCCTACTAAAAAGGGATACCAATGGCATTGGAATACATGAACACCCTATCTCCTACAAGATGGATTATTTTTGAGTTATTGGTTGCAATTGTAAATGTTTGTAATAAATTGTACATATCAATATAATTATAATTTATTGAAATACTTATAATGTAAATTTATTTTTCATTTTAATTTATTATATTGTAAATTTAGTTTTAATTTATTTGGTTTCTGCAATGTGTTGTGCATGTAATACCATATTGTTGCAGATAAGTAGGAATTTTATCAGTTCGATAGATAAAATTGATAAAATATATCTAGCATCAGTGATAAATATAGTGTTGATAAAATTTCTCAGCTTTTATAAGCACTAACAACATCAATACTTTTTTAGTACTGATAAATCCATTATCATGCACTGATGAAAACTGAATTTGTAGTAGTTAGATGAGGGATTTAAAAATAATGTGGGTATTCATGATCATAATCAAAGAGTTTAAGATTGTAAACCTTTATAAGTTGATTGGAGTGCCTCAAAGTACTATTATTGGTGTTTTACAGACATATTTATATATAATTAATTTTTTTGAAGAAATATGTGACATTTGTATTGATTGTTTATCGCATGGTAAAACTGCACTAATTTGTGTGCCCCATAGTTAAGATATCCATGAGTGAGGTGCGCAAAAAAATATTAAACATCGACAAACAACAACCATGATGGTACGAGTAAGTGTGTAATTTTGGCCCAGCTCGAACTGGGTTGGGTTGGGCCGGCCCTGCCCTGCAAAAAAATCAGGTCGTTGACCACTATTTGGGCTGGGTTGGCCCGGCCTGAACAACCCCATGAGGCGGCTCGAGCCCAGCCTCGGGCCAACCCAAACCATCAGGCCATGCTTTTTCGAGCTGGGCCATGGTGAGATTTTATCATTTTCAAAATAAATGTTTATTTCAAAACTTTTTTTAAACATTTTTAAACATTTTTTTAATATTTATTTGATTTTTTTACATTTATTTTTAAACGCATGTTTTTAGATGTATTTTTTTAAACTCTTAACATGTTTTTTTGTAAAAATGTTTATTTTATTTTTATTAACATTTTATAGTGGGTGGATATGTTATTTTTTTTCTAAATATATTTATATATGTGAATCTATATATATTATGTGAAAATTGTAAAAAAAATTAATGTGGGGTTGGGGGGCATACAATAGTGAGTGAGTTTAAATAATTTTTATTTAAACGTTTTTTTAACATTTATTTAATACATTTATTTACATTTTTTTTACTTATTAATATTTTTTTAAGAGCTTGTTAATTTTTTTATTTAAAAATTTTTATTTAAACCATTTTTAACATCTGTTTAAGACTTTTTTTTACATTTATTTTTAAATGACTAATTTAAAATGTTTTTTTTTATTTTTTTTAAATGCATGCTTTTTACAAGTATTTTTTTAAAAGCATTTAACTTTTTTTTTTCAAATTTTAATGTAAAAAGTTTATTTTAGTGTTTGTTTAAAAAACTTTAATTTAAATGTTTGTTTTAAAAACTTTTTTTAAACATTTTTTTAAAACATTTTTATTTAAACATTTTAAACTGTTTTTTAACATTTGTTAATTTTTTTTACATTTACTTTTAGGCATTTAATTTAAAAAGTTTTTTTGAATGCAGGTTTTGTACACATATTTTTTTAAACATTTAACATGTTTTATGTAAAAACATTTTTTTATTAACATTTTATAGTGGGTGGATATGTTATTTTTTTCTAAATAGATTTATATATGTGTGAATTTATATATATTATGTGCAAATTGTAAAAAAAAATAATCAGGGATTAGAGGTGCGCCGGAGTGGGTATCTTTAAAGAGTTGTTATTTAAACATTTTTTATTATTTATTTATAACATTTTTTACATTTATTTTTTAACTTATTTATGAAAAGTATTTTTAAGCGTTTGTTTAATTTGAAATTTTTTTTAAATGTTTTTTTTAAATGGATGTTTTTTAAATGTATTTTTATTAAATGTTAAACATATTTTTTATAAAAATGTTTATTTTCTATTTTATTGACATTTTACGGGGGATGATATGTTATTTTTTTTATAAATAGATTTATATATGTGAATCTATATATATTCTGTGCAAATAAATAATGAGAGGTTGGGAGGGGGGGTGCGTAGAAGTGAGTGTGTTAATTTTTTTTCTAAATAGATTTATATATGTATATATAATATATGCAAGGTTCATCATATTTAAAAAAAATTAATGAGGTTGGGGGGTGTGTGAACATCATTGGGTGAGTAGTTGTTTTTTTGTTAATATATAATAAGTTATTATATATATATATATATAATGTTAAATTATTGATATATATATATATATAATATGAGAAAATTGTAAAAAAATAATAATTAGGACTTGGGGGGTGCGCCGTAGTGGGTGAGTTATTTTTTTTCTAAATAGATAGATATATAATATATATAATATATGAAAGTTGCAACATACTTTAAAAAATTAATGATGTAGGGGGACGTGCACGAACATCATTAGGTGAGTGTTATTTTTTTATTAATATAAAATAAGTTATTATATATATAATATTAAATAATTGATATATATATATATATTATTAATAGCTTTGTATATATATATATATATTATATTAAATCATATATATGTATATTATTAATGGATTTTTAAAATCCACACTTAATTGATATATATTATTAATAGATTTATATATATATATTATTAATGGATTTGTTTATATATATTATATCATATCCTTGATATATATATTATTAATATATTTGTTTATATTTCATCATATTTAAAAAAAATTAATGAGGTTGGGGGATGTGCGCGCACATCATTGGGTGTGTTATTTTTTTGTTAATATATAATAAGTTATTATATATATAATGTTAAATGATTGATATATATATATATATTTATTGATATATATATATATATATAATATAAGAAAATTGTAAAAATAATAATTAGGGGTTGGGGGGTGCGCCGTAATGGGTGAGTTAATTTTTTTTTCTAAATAGATTTATATATGTATATTATATATAATATATGAAAGTTGAAATATACTTAAAAAAATTAATGAGGTTGGGGAACATGCATGAACATCATTAGGTGAATGTGTTATTTTTTTATTAATATACAACAAGTTATTATATATATAATATGAAATCATTGATATATATATATATTAATAGCTTTGTTTATATATATATTATATTGAATCATTTATATATATATATGTATATTATTGATGGATTTTTAAAAGCCACACTTAATTGATATATATTATTAATGACTTTCTTTATATATTATATTATATTATATTATTAATGACTTTGTTTATATATATACATTATATATATATATAATTATATATCGTTGTACATATATATATATACACACATTATAATTATATATAATAACAATTATATGTGTATATATACACACACATATTTATATATATATTTTTCTATATCTATACATATTATGTGGGCATATTATGGAAATAGATAATTATTTATATATATATATATATTTATGTATATTTATATATTATATATTATATATTATATACTATATACTATATACTATATATTATATATTATATATTATAGATTATAGATTATAGATTATTTATTATTCATTATTCATTAGCACTTATTATTATTATAATTATTATCTAAACTATTTATTATTTATTATTTAATAAGTATTAATATTTTTTTAATTAATTATTAAACATCATTTATTATTTTAAATAATTAAGAACAATTAATTATTATTTATAAATTATAAATTATTTACTAACTATTAATTATTATGTATATATATTTAGGGGTGTCCATGGGTCGGGTTGGGTCGGGTTGGGGGGTTTTTGGACCCGACCCAATAAAAAAAACTCGGGTCGGGTCGGGTCGGGTCAGGGGTGATTTTCATCACAGACCCAACCCGACCCCACCCGTCTCAGGTCGGGTTGGGTCGGGTCAACCCGATCGGGTTACTTGAAAAAAAAATCTGACGCTGCTTTTCATAAACCAAATCAAACCAAGAAGCTCTTTGATCATCCCAACGCGGTGACTTTTCCTCCCTCCTGTGAGCATGGTCTTCCTTCCATGCCATTGCCACAACCAACAAGGTGGTGTGGGTGGGGATCTCAGGTCAGGCGACTAGGGGTTTGGATCGCCGGTAAGGTGATAGGGGATGGAGATTGCAGTTAGGCGATGAGGGGTGGGGATCACCGGCTTGGCGATGGGGGGGGGGAGATCATTGGCGAGGTGACAAGGGATGGAGATCGCGGCAAGGCGATGAGGGTTGGAGATCATTTATGACATGATGGGGGATGGAGTGGAGATCGTGGTGAGGTGACAGGGGGTGGGGATCACTGGCAAGGTGACGAGGGATGGAGATGGAGATCTCAGCAATGCGACGAGGGATGGAGATCGTGAAAAAGTGATGACAGACAGAGATCGCGGAGATGAGGGATGGAGATCGTGGTGATTCGATGTGGGATGGGGATCATTGACGACACGACAGGGAATAGAGTGGAGATCGTAGAGAGGCTACGGGGGGGATCGCTGGTGAGGCGACGATGGATGGAGATCAAAGCGAGGCGACATTGGGTGGCTATCGCAGGGAGGCGACCGGGCTGGGGATCCCGGGTGAGACAATAGGGGGTGGGAATCATAGTGAGGTGACGAGGGTGGGGATGATCACGGTTTTGCTCCCTTCCCATGAGAAACCAAACCAGGAAACGAGGGCTAGGCTGGGTGATGCACGCTGGAGTGACGATGTCGGGTCTGTTGGGTCGGGTTGGGTCATTTTCTTCCCAACCCATGACCTGACCCAACCCGACCATGGATCAAGCCGACCCAACCCGACCCGTGAATATAAATTTTAAACCCGACCCAACCCGACCCAAGCCGATCGGGTTGGGTCGGGTCCGTCGGGTTGGGTCGGGTCTGGACACCCCTATATATATTTGTCAATATTTATATATTTTTATATATATTATGTGGCTATATATCTATATAATTATAATTATATATATTTATATTTATGTATATTTTTATATGTTTATATATATATATAATTATATTCAATTATATATATATGTATGTATTTATATATATATTTATGTAAATTTATTTATAATTATAGATAATTATAGATATTTATATGTATTTATTTGTATTTATGTATATTTATGTATATTTATGTATATTTATATACATTTGTATATATTTGTATATATTATGTGAGTATATATATATATATATATATCTTTATGTGTGTATGTTTATATATCTTTATATGTGTTTATATATATATATATATTTATATTTATATTTAACGATCTTTAATTATATATATATATATATACATATATAAGTATATTTATCTATATTTATATGTATATATATATAAATATTCATAGGTATTTATATTTATATTTATATTTACATTTACTTATTATGTTGATATATATATAATTATATGTGTATATATATTTATGTATATTTATTTTTCTTTACATATAATTTTATTTTATTATATGTGTGTGTGTACGAGCGCATATTTATATATATTTATGTTAATTTATTTATATTTATATATATTAATGGATAATTATATGTATTTATGTATATTTATATAAATTTATATTTATATTTATTTATATGTATCATGGCAGTTGGGGTGGCAGCCGAGTGGTTAACACACCCTGTAAGCCTGTATGAAACCCATGATCAAATCCCAGTAGAGAAAAATTTTCAGGTTACTGTACCAGTATTGTAGCAATACTGTAGTAGCTAGAACTATTCATCCATTTGGGCCTTCGGGCCACCAGTTTGGGCCTACAAGCCACATGGCCTTTGGGCCACCCAAGGACTTCGGGCCACAGGGTCTTCGGGCCACCACAGGCCCTCAGGCCATGGGCTTTTAGGCCTCAAAGACCATAGAGCATCCTAGGAAGACCACACAGAGTAAGTCCCATAAGAGGAATCAGAGAAAGTAGCAACCATCAGTGCAGAGCTAACCGGATTTGAAGAACAAGAGGGTATGAAAATCGCCATCAGTACTAGGCACCGTGCAACTATTCATAGGGCAATGCTAGCCGATCAATAATGTGAGGTGGGGAGCTAAACACCTTTAATAATGTAGATGCCGGGGAGGGGTAGTTCTAGTGTATTTTGGTTGGGACTTCGGGTTATGTATTAGGCATTGTGCCTCTGGGCTTTCAGGTCATGCACTGGGCCTTGCGCCAATAGGCCTAAGAGTCTTGTATAGGTTCCCCCTTAACCCATAAAAGGGGGATTATCCAAAAATAAATAAAAATTTCGAAGGCCTTTAGGTCAGGTTGACCACTATTTATATATATTATGATCCAAAGGCCTAGAGTTTGAAAGGCCTATTACAATTTCATGGCCTGAAGGCCCTGTGGATTGAAAGCCAAAGAAGATGACTCGTAGTCCTAAGCTGAGCAACCAAATTTCACATCATGATCCTTGTCTTCTCACTATGATTCCCTCCTTACCATCAACCATTTTTCACTGCACCACTGTGAAGTCATGGAAGAGATCCCCTCTTTAACCCATGTTTGGGTAGAGGGATAGATAAAAAGTGTCAGCGAACCCATCACTCTTCTGAGGTTCCCATACAACAATGCCTTCATCTCCCTATGCTACACAACCTTTTTAGATGCATCACTTCGCCTTTCTGATTTTCACCATTCACACAATGTGATACCCTCGATCATAAGTACCATAACACATTAATTTCATTTACAATTCCATGGAAGAGAACCCATACAACCAAGTGGTTAGAGGGTTGGTTGATATGTTCCAACACACTTATCACTCTTCCAAGCTACCCACCCCACAATGATGCATAGAGCCAAGAAGCACTGCTTAACTGATGTGCTGCACCAGTCGGCTAGTCACTTTGTATCACCTGGTACTCTGTGGTGGGCCTAGGCTGGGATGGGGTTGGGATAATAAATAATAATAAATAATATTATAAAAATAAATAAATAAAAATGACAGTGTGGTGGGCCTAGGGTGGGGTGGGGATGGGTTAATAAATAATAATAATTAATAATAATAATAAAATAATTACTTCTAAATATTTAATAGAGGTTTAAATCATTGGAAAAAAACCTCCAGACACCGGTCCATTTCCCTATTTTTCACCACCCAAGAATCCATAGATAGACCACATATCAATTCCCACTCTTTAGCAAGAAACTCCACTCTACTCATTTATAGATTCCTTCCCCATACTACTCCATCCCCTCTCTGTCTTCACCATCCTCCTCCTCCTCCTCCTCCCTACAACTGTATGGACCATCAAAATCTTCCCCACCCACTAGAACTGATTAAGAAGAAGGAATCCAGTGTAGGACATAGTCTTCCATTTAGCCCGTAACTTCAACAGGATTTACCATTACCTCACTGACCTTACTTCTGAGTAAAATACTTTCATAATCAAGAACCTTTTCAGATGTGACGTCTTCAAAAAAAAGACACCAAAATTTGATGAATTATTTTCCCAGTCCATAGTTTCTAAAAAATAAGTAGAAGTTTAGGTATAAAAAAATCTATTTGATTTTTATAATTTAATGCAAACTTATTGATTGAAATTATGGTTGATGATCATGATTTGTTCATGAAATTTGTTATGGACACAACATTCCAAGTCCTCCCTAGCACGAAGTTTGACAACTTGCATTGAACCAATGAAGTAGGCATCTGGTTTTCTAATTCCTTCAATGAATCAAACCATTTAGTGGATCATAGATACATTTATATCTTGTGTAAGATAAAGAAGTTCCTAAATATAGGAACAAAAGTCATGATTTTGAATTCTGATTTTCATATTGAAATTACCATATTTATTAAATATTTCTTTTAAATTCATTTATTATTCATGCATGTAAAATTATTTATCTCTATTATTTTTCTTCTCAAATTGTTTTACTGGATCCATTTTTGTGTTGAACCATTGTTCACTGTGTGGGCTTCCTAGTTGGGAATGTTCATGCATTGGTTACCTGGACCATGTGTCCTTTACATTTCCATCGTGGAAATATTCTGTATCCTTTTCTCTAACCATCAATTTCATTTTCCCATTTAATATGGGCCATCTTCCTATTCACTCCCACTCGATTATTCCAGTTCATTTCGGTCCGGTGATGTGTTCATGGAATATTTTGGTTGGTTGGCTTATTTTGAGATGTAGGAAGTGTCAAGGTAATTGATAACTCCTACACCCATCTTTTTATAATCTATATCACTCACCCTCCTCACCCAGGTTTGGCTCTCCTTCTAGTTATAGAAACCCTAGTTTTAGTGAGTTTGTTTTTTTAGTGATCATCCTCAAGTGCATGTCATCCTCTGAGTGCAATACTGGTTTTGGATTTCTGATGACAACCTTACTTAGTAATATGTGTGATGAGGATTTTGATCCATGAAAAAATACACTGTCCAAGTGAGGCCTTCCTCTTCAGTGAGCAAAAAGTTTTACATTGGATTCTCAATGAAAATATAAAGATATCAAGACGACCTGACCATTACCTCCAACATTGTAAGTTTGTTTGATTTTTGATTTTTCTATTCTCATATTTATATGTTTAAAGTTTCTATTTCTATTTTTGTTTTTGATTATTTTGTATGCTGTAAATTTTGTTCTTTGAGAATTAATAAAACTGTGTGTGTGGGTGGTGTTCTTACCATGCACATAGGCCCCAACAGGACCAAATAATGTTAAATCCTTGCATTCCTTTTTCTCTTTTATTACCTTTCTTCCATATTGTATGTTCTATTTTCATTCGATTTGAATATTCTGAACAAAACCCCTGAATGAACCTTTAGGGTTTATGTGAACTATCCTTCAATCATGCACCTTCCCCAAACAAAGTGGTATCAGAGATTCATAGGTTTATCTTTTGTTTTTGAATCTATTTTCTATTTCAATATATTTTCTATTTTAATTCCTCTATTAAATATTGTCTTGGTTCACCTCTCCTTTTTTTTTGTAATTAAAGTCATCATAAACTCAAAATGTTTTTAAATTTTAAAACCTAATTGGATAATTACATATACCCATTGATATTGAACAATTTTTGAGGGAATACACTTATCTTTATCCATAATAACTCAATATCCAATCTTTTAGGTAAACATTCCAACATCTAGGTTCAAAATTGAAAAAATAGATGGTGTCAATGAATTCAATCTATGATGGATTAAGATGAGAGACATGATGGTTAAACAAGGATTAATTGATGCCCCCTTCAGCCTAAAGAAACCAATTATCATTATTTATGAAACCAGAAAGACCTCTATTATTTATTAAGATGTATCCTTTGATGTTATTTTTAAGTCACATAGTTCTATAATTCTTTTTTTAGGTGATAAATTTCTTATATAGAAGTTTCTTTTGAAACTAACGCCACTAGTATATGGTTTAAATTAGAGAAATTATAAATGAAAACTTTACTTTTTGGTATAATTTATAAGAAACACCACATGTTTACATTCAAAATGAAACATAGCATTTCAATTAAATATAACTTATATGAATTAAATAAATTCAAGTTAGATCTAGCCAACATAAATTTGACTGTTGATGATGAAGATCAAGAAATGATTCTTATAAATTATTTAGAAAATTCCTACAACACATTAGTAGAGACAATGATGTATGGTCGTGACTCCTTGACCCCACAAGAGGTTAAGTATACCATTCTCTATAAGGAATTACATTCTAAACCTATAGTTAAAGGTGAGGAAGAAAGTCTCTTTATCAGAGGTATACCACAATCTATGGGTAAAAAGAATGAGTTTAGTATGGATAAAGGGAATACCAATAAACAAACCATGCATAGGTCTAAGTCTAGGAAAAGGAATTTTTTTCTTCTAATGTGCTAAACACAGGCTCACTAAACCCAATTATAGAAAGATGAAACAAGATATATAGACTAAGAAACCTACTAACCAGTCCCTTTTAATGGATTATGGTTATGAAACCGCTGAATCATTGAATGTGTCCATCCATGCACTCACCCATGAGTGGGTCTTAGATTCAGTCTACTCATTCCATATGTGTCCTTTTAGGGAGTATTTCCTTGACTTAGTATAAATAGTAGAATGATATTTTCTTTTAGGAAATAATTGTATGTTTCAAGTGAAAGGAATAAGTTTTATTTAAATAGAACTAGATGACCACTCTCATTACTTTTCTAGATGTTAGGTGGGTTACTGAACACTATAGAAAATTAGTATCTTTAAGAATTCAAGACCAAAAGGGATTCAATTTTAGGTCTAAATCAGGTTTTCTAAAAATATATAAAGGATATAAAACTATCATTAAGGGTTCCCTTGTTAATGATCTGTATGTTTCAAATGGAAATACCCATTCAAGATAGTGTGGTAGTGTGTATACTAAAAAAATTGATAACATGCTATTATAACATAGGATATTGGTGAATGTAATCTCCAAGGGTCTAGAGGAACTTAATAAACAAGGTCTATAGAATTACATTACACCTTATAACATTACCTTTTGTGAATTTTATGTACTGGGTAAAGATAAGAGTGTTAATTTCAATAGGTCTACTTTTAAAGCTAGTTTCCATTTAAAATACATACATTTTGATTTATGGGTACCAAATATAACTACCTACTATAGAGGAGGTTTCTATTTTGTTACCTTTATTGATGAATTCTATATAAAGGTTTGGATTTATATTCTCAATAACAAATATGATGTTTTTTAAACTTTTAAAACCTAGAAAATCCTTGAAGAAAATCAGGTTGGAAAGAAAATTAAAACAACAAGAACTGAAAATGGATTAGAATACCTATCTTATAAATTTATAAAATTATATGAATATAGGATAATTGTAAGACACCATACTATTGAGTAAACCCTTAATAGAATGGACTTGTATAAAGAACAAATAAAACTATTCTTGAGGGAGTTCGAAGCATGCTAGCATGCTATGGTCTCCCTAAATCATTCTGGAAAGAGGCTGCCACTATGAAAATGTATCTAATAAATAGATGTCTATACTCTTATAATAATTTTCAATCCACATAATATCTTTTTAATAAAAAACACCCTCTTATAATTACTTCAGAGTCTTTGGATGTACTAAATATGCACATGTCACGACTAATAAGATTGAACCTCAAGCTCTTAGGTGTATTTTTATGGGATATCCTAAGGGTTTCAAATGTTATAAACTATGGGTTGATAAACCCAATTACCAAAAGTGTATAATTAGTAGAGTTTTTATGTTTTGTGAGTCATGTTCTCCTAAAAATACATCAGTCACACGAAATAGTGATGACGTAGCCATTGATAGGGATGATAAAATTGAACCATCAAACCAATTTGAGGCTATTGTATAGACTCCTCCACCCAATACTCAACCTGTGACCTAAGATAAATTAATCTCCAGTTCTAATTCTGATTTAAAAAATGAACTTCCTACCAATAACTCTGATTACCAGTTGAACCGTGAAACACTTAGGAGAGTCCTTGGACCTCCTGTTCATTTTTATCCAATATGATATGGATTATTAAGTCTTTCATGTAGATCAGGGTATTATTGATGATGATCCTCAAACTTACAAGCAATTCCTTAATGAAAAAGATTCAAAATAGTGGATATTTGCTGAGGATGAATAAATGCACTCCTTAAATAAGAATCATACTTGGTCTATCATAGATAAACCACCGAAGGCTAAAGTAAGTGGTTATAATTGTATTTACAAATGAAAGGAGGATAACAATGCTGAAAATTAAATTAAATTTAAAGATTGACTAGTTACTAAGGGATTCCTTCAAAGAGAAATAATATACTATTCTGAATTTTTTTCACCAGTTTTTAATATCTCTTTAATAGGGATACTTATTCATTTTTCTACTTATAATGACATTAAAATTGAACAAATAGATGTAAAAAATTCATTCCTTCATAATGAACTTAATGAGAAACTTTACATGAAGCCTCATCATGGTTATTCAAAGGAATTCAAATGTAACCATGTTTCCCTTTAAATAAATTATTGTATAGTTTAAAATAATCCTTAAAGATATGGTATAATTTCCTTTTATACTTTTATGCTTAATAATAATTTTTTAGGATCCAATATGATGATTTTCTTTATTTCAAGTCAATTAAAAATAGAATACCTTGACTTCTATTTTATATTGATGACATACTTATTGTTTGTAATAACATGAATCTTATTAATACTATTAAATCTCAATTAGAATGTGTTTTTGAAATAAAGGAAATAAGTGTAGCTAAGTAGATTCTTCATGTATAGATCATTAGGTATAAACTAAATAAATAGTTATATTACCCACAACATGATTATATTATGAAAGTTCTCAGAAGATACCTATTTGAATATCTCAAACCTATTATTGTACCTTTTAGACCAAATTTTAAACATTCATTAACACAAGTACCCACTGATGATGTTGGTATTGAGTTAATGCCTAAAAATCCCTATACCAATATATTTGGCAATGTCATGTACTCAGTGATATAAACTAGGCATGATGTATCTTTTTCAATATGCCCCCTTAATTGATTTATGGTCAATTCCAAGAATCCACATTAAAATTCCCTGAAGTGGCTATTGTAGTACTTATCATATAAATAAAATTTATCTTTAAGTTATAGTAAAAATGTTGAAACTGCTAAAATAATTGTTAGATATGTAGATGATGACTATTCCAGAAATATTGACTCTAGATTTTCATTAATTGGATACATTTTTACTACTTGTGGAGGCCCCATTTCCTGGAAATGAAATATACATGTTTTGGTTTCTCTTTCAACCACCAAATCAGAATATATTGCTTTGATCGAGGCTGTTAGAGAAGCCTTTTATCTTAGGGTTTTTTCTTCTAAACTCAAAATATATGATTCTATTATTAATATGTATAGTGATAGTAAATATTATTTAAATTTATCAAAAAATTTAGTATTCCATGTAAATCTAAACACATAGATATTATATTACAATTTATTAGAGATGTTATTGAATATAGAATCGTATGAATCAATAAGATACATACTAATGATAACCTGACTGATAGTTTGACTAAAGTCATGGTATTATCTAAATTGAAATTTTTTTAGATAGATTTAATTTGGTTTATATTCAATAAACATAAGTGCAAGAACATCTCCAATTTTAATTGAAAATGGTGGAGATTTTTGAATTCTTGTTTTTATATTGAAATTACCATGTTTATTAAATCTTCAATTTAAATTACATTATTATTAGTGCATGAAAAATTATTTATTTAGCTCTATTTTTTACCACTCAAAATTGTTTTACTGTATCCCTTTATGCACCGGGCCATTATTCCCCACATGGGATTCTTGAATGGGCCTATTCATGTGTTGGTTACCTAGCCCATGTTTCCTTTACATTTACACCGTGGAAATCTACTATATTATTTTCTCTGGTTGTTATTTTCATTGCTTCTCATTGAATCTGGTTCTCCCACCTCTTCACTCTTATTAGATTATGCTATTTCATTTTGGTCTAGTGGCATGGGTGTGGTGTATTTTGGTTAGTTCTCTTATTTATAGATATAGGAAGTGTTAGGGGAATTGATGACCCCTATGACCACCATTCAACATTATAAATCACTAAATCTATTAAACCAGGTTTATCTCTCCCTCTGGTTCTAGAAATCCTAGTTTTGGTGAATTTGTTTCTTTCAAAAATCAACCTCATGTTCGTACCAGCCTCCAGAGTACACTACTAGTGTGCTTCTTCTGGTGGAGTTTTGATGAAAACCTTATTTGATAAGACACGTGTCAAGGATTTTTATCCAATAAAAACTGACATCATCTAGGTGAGGCCTTCCTCTTTAGAGAGCTAAAAGTTTTACACCATCTTCTCAATGACAAAATCAAGAGATCAGGATGGCTAAACCATTGAGTCCAATGTTATAAGTTTGTTTAATTTCTGATATTTTTATTCTTGACTTTATATTTTGAATGTTTTATTATTGTTTCCTTTTTCAATTAGATTTTATGTTTTAAATCTTATTCCTTGAGAATTAATAAAATTGTGTGTGTAAGCGGTGTTCTTATCATGCATGTAGGCCCCAATGGGACTAAAGCACCTTAAATACTTGAATTCCTTTGACCAATTTCTTATCTTTATTGTATCTTGTATATTATTTTTTTGATTTAAATCTTGTGAATAAACCCCCCAGATTATCCTTTAGGTTTCATGAAAACTATCCTTCAGAAGTGTAACTTCACCTATCAATGATAAAGGATAACATAAAAGTAGTTGATGAATTCATCTATAAGGTGGTTCGAAGCAATATCAAGTAAAGGAATGAACCACAAGATCTATTTCTAGTGGTTTTATTCTTATAATATTATTTTCAGTATTAATGAAGTTTTTGGGACTTATACACATTTTCATGGTGGTGGAATTGGTAGAGTGTGTTTGGAAATTGGCCCAGTTTGGGGATGGTGGTCCATTGTGGACTTTCCACTAGTTTTTGGACTTGGTCATGATGCGGAATAGTGACATGATGAGTTTTTGGTATTTATTACAAATTGAATTAAATTTTAATTCAATTGTAAATGGTTTGAAGTAACTATAAATTGATAATAATTAATTAATTATAATGCCTTGGGTGTGAGTGAGTAGTTCAAGATTAATGGACAAGGTAAGATAAGATTAGGCCACAACTTATAACCATTATAAAATTAATGGGAAAAAACTTCAAGAGTATGTTGGTCCTTGATACTAGTTCTATGGAATGTGCATGATGACTATATGAATGTGTGTACACGTGGACTGACCAAAAAGGCGATGGCCATGTTATTAATAAATTATTTAATTAAATTTAAAGTGTTTAATTTAAATTAAATTGTTAAACATGTAGAATCATTTGGGATTAAAGGTAAAAGGTGTCTAGGCCAATGTGGACCTAGTGCACCGGATTGAAGCCTTAGGTGCTGATGGAAAATGCCTAGACTAAGAGGTCACACAAACACGAGGACACCTATAAGAGGGGGGGGGGTTGATATAGATTGAGGTGGATAACCCTAGTTGTTTGAGTGAGGACCCTTGTAATGTGTTAGGCATGGGTTCACATGAGCCTCATCCCAGTTGGTGAGGACTCCTTAAGTGCATCCAGATGACCTGGGATCAAATCCAGACAGAGGCTAATTTCCAAGCACTGTAGCAGGAACTGTAGTGGGAACTGTAGCAGGCACTATTTGGCACTGTAGGAGCCGGGAATATTCCCCCCTTTGGGCCTTCGGGCCACCGATTTGGTCCAAGAGTTCTTTAAGGCCTTCGGGCCACCTAGGACTTCAGGTCAGTAAGGCCTTCGGGCCATCTCAAGGCCTTCGGTCCACCTTAAGT
This sequence comes from Viscum album, assembly GCA_963277665.1. Taxonomy (NCBI): domain Eukaryota; kingdom Viridiplantae; phylum Streptophyta; class Magnoliopsida; order Santalales; family Viscaceae; genus Viscum; species Viscum album. The sequence continues at coordinate 1,424,587,051 of OY728143.1, forward strand.
GCAGATGAAAACCAGACAACCTACAAGGAACAAGCTTCAGAAGGAGGATGAGAAAGGAGATTTCACCAGTGCAGAAGCTAAACAGATTGCAAGAATAAGAGGGTATGACACCTTCCATTGGGACAAGCCTGTTCATGTACAAAAAAGCCTAGCCTAATAGCCATGCAAAGGTGGAGAGCTGATTTCACGATGAAGATACTGGAGAGGATCAATTCCAAGTAGTTAGTCTAGGTTGTATGTAATGTTTGAAGCCTACGGTCAGTGAATTCCTCTAAGGCCTATGAGCCATGTAATAATTACATATATGGGCCTTTTAAGGGTTATAACTCACCCCTTAAAAGGTGGATTATCAAAATAAATAAAAAATGAAGGCCTTCAAGCCATTGGATTAGATGTTAGGCTTGGGTGGATAAACCTTAGGAAGATTAGAGACGGGTTGGTTGAGCTAACGAACTTGAAGTAACCATAGATATAGAGATAGGCCTTGATGCATATCTTGAGACTTTCACCAGTGTAGTATACCCTCGAGTATTGTAAGGTCTTAAGATAACTATGATGAATTCAAGGGACTGGATGTCAAATGAGGGTCAGGCATCAGCTTGAGAGACCGGTTGTGATCAAGGATCCCAAGTGGGATGCCTCCATTATAGTGATGATCTAGGGGATCCTTGTGGGTTCCCCTCTCAGTGATGAACCTGATTGGGTGTATGTGGATATGGGTAGAGATGATTGAAAGTGTCACCTAGAACCTTAACCAACTTGTATTTCTGAAAGGGTTGAGATGGTGGTGATGGGCATGGGCGTTTGACTAGCCCTTGATATATTTTTATTTTATTTTTGGTTATGATATGTGATTTCCCAAAATTACTGGGAATCAAATGTGGGGCTTGAAATTATTGTGATTTATCAGGATGATTAAGAATTACTTATTGAGATGTATGAGACCTTGGGATGCTTGAGATGTATGGGATCAGATCTCATAGTATTTTGGGGGAAGATGCGTAGTTTGACTAAAATTCATTATGATTGATGCATCGATGGATCCCTAGTGATGGTTCCTTGGATCCATAATAAAAGTATATGATCATGAACATACATGAATACTATAGATTCTTGGGATTCCCCTGATTACAATGAGGACCATTATGAATTCCTGAGGAGCATAGGATTCAAATGTTGATACCATTAGTCTATTTTCAATGCCTAGGAAGACCAGGACTCGAATAGTGGTATGAGGTTTTGGGTTGATTTTTATCCCCAAGAAAGGGTGTTTTACATCTAAAGGGACACTTTCATATCCCCTCAATCAATGCCTTGAATACACCCAAAGTTCAGGTGGATGCACCAGTGGTGGTTTAATTGAGGATCTGTGAGATATTACATTCCCAGGAGATTGACCGTGAGATCTAGGGAGGGTTTTTCCTTTGATTGTATTAATATCATATGAATTAATCATGAATGGACATATAGGATTTCCCAAGGCCCCCTACTAGGAATCAGATATCGGTCTAACATTGAGAATGCCCAAGTACTACTATGGGGTTAAACCTGAGGGATTGAGGATGAAGAATGACTAGTAATTATCCAGGGTATACTACTCATCAGTGGAGGCATGATCATGGGATCCCTGGAGTGTGGAAAGGGTTACACAAAGGTGATTCTCATGCTTAGAGACATTTTGGAACTAGTCCAAGATCACAAACCTAAGGATCAATGATGATTATTTGGATTGGACAGGGTATATTTTTACACCTTTAGGGTGGTAGTGATGAATTGGTTGTCATAGTACCCATAACATGCTCAGTGATATTACGATATCAGGTTGAAACATGTATTTTTTTTCTAGTTATTTATTTATTTTGTTTAGCAATTTATTTATTTAGAGAATGTGACATGCATATGTTTGAATTATCCAGAAAACATTTTTCATACCAACTTAACAAGGTGATAGAGAAGATTTTAGAGAGTTGGGAAGGACTCAATGAATAACAAGGGAGAGTTAGGGGGAGAGGGGATTCTAAAAGTGGACATGAATTATTGATGAGACATAGGGGTAGAGGTTTTTGGTGAAAACAGTGTGAGGAGGAGGGTTTGAAAACTATTCTAGGTGTTAGCACAGTGAGATCAAGAAAGGTGAGGGGAAGGAGGGGAGTGAATATAATATTTTAGAAATAATTTATAGTAGTTTTTAAAAGAGTGTCACAAAATAATGAAAACAAATTATTATAAAAATTCAATAATTATTAGAAACTTAAGGAACTTTAGTAAAAAAATGCTGCAAAACTTAAATTTCATTATTATTCTCCGTGTCAAACAATCATTATGAGCTATAAAAAAACAATCGAATAACGATGATTATTTAAAGGAAGTTATGATAAACCCCTTCTAAATTAATTTTCCATATATATTAGTGGCAGTTTTGGGATAACTACTCCTAAAATAAACCTGATTTTTTTAAATATGGATGGTATAAACCCCCTGTAATTTTTTGTAAAATAAATTCATTATATTTTAGAAATGTTCACTACTACCGAACCCATGATAAACAAAACTAACCTTTATCAACACTAAGAAAATCACTAATAAAGGTACCCTCTATTAGTTCTAAAAAAGAACTGATAATGGAACCCCTTTAACAGTGCTTTTTTAGTGCTGATAAAAGAGAACCTTTGTCATCACTTTTTTAGCACTGATAAAGGCCATCCTTTATCAGTGCTAAAAAGTACAAAAAAAGGTAAATTTCATAAAAAAATTATATCATTAAAAATCATATATTAATATATGAATATATTTTCATTGATAAAAATATAATAAATTTTATTAAATATGATTTATATATGACTAAATATACATTTACACTTTTTATATAAGACATTTAATGAAAAATGGAATATAAAATAAAAATTATTTGTTATTAAAAATCTTATTTCATATAGAAATATTAGTTGATATATATATATATATATATATATATAATTTTCTTATTTTTTTATAAAATACCAAATATTTATTATAAATCATATTTATATGTTATACATTCAATGAAAAATGGTTTATAATTTTATTAAATATTAATATTAATTTAAAATATTAACTAATTGAAAGCCATTTAATGTTAATTGACATATATATCAAATAATAAATATTTAATTATTAATTTAAAAATTGGCTAAATATGTTACACTTAATATTTCATATAATAATTTCACATGTACATATACAGAATTAATTCTATTTTATGGAGACAAATATGAATAAATAATAATTTATTAATATTATCATTTTATATTTTTATTTATTAATATTTAATATTTAGTATATTATGTTTTTAATTATTAAATCATATTAAAATTTTATACTTATATTTAATATATACTATTTATTAATTTTCAATTAATATATATATAAATATATATTTGTAATTTATTCATTTTTAATTTTAATTTATTTAATATTTTTGTTATTTTATTCATTTTTAATATTTATTTATATTTATTATTCAACATTTAATGTTTTTAATATAGTTTTAATTTACATAATTAATATATTTATTCATTTTTATTTAAAAATATATTCATTTTCATTTTTTTAAAATTTATATAATTAATAACACTAATTCATTTTTTAAATAGTTTTTCAATATATTTATCTTTTAATTAAATTTCACTCATTTTTAGCATCCATTCATTTTATATTAGTTATCCATTAATAATGTTATGCGTTTTTTTACTTTTTTTTTATAATTTATTAATTTTAAATATTTATTTGTTTATTTTATTTAATTTGTTAATTTTTAATGTTTTCATACATAATTATTCATTAATATATTTAATTTTTTTATATTGAAATATATATATAAATATATATATATCAATATATATAACATTTCCATAAATATGATTTATATACTACAAAATATGTATTTATATTAAATAATTTGAAGCGGATCAAGTGCGGATTGGTGACCCAACCCACACCCTCAAAATTTATTAGAAAACATTAAAATTCCAGCACAAGGGGATACAATGAAAAAAAAAAGTTGTGGAAACAAACCATCATCACAAAAAATTTATCGACATAAGAGACGATATTTTTTAGGCTTGTTTCCCCTATTCCAAGACCCACCCCAACTTGTCGTGTGTCTACCTTTAATCCATTACTTAGGGGGATAATGGGGCATGATTATCTCATTCGTGTCCAAGGGATAACACCCATCATAGGTAGAATCTTCTGTATCACCCACAAAGTGCTCATTTCAAGGTAAATTTCCATGATTTGGGTCATTAGGCTCAAGTGAGTATGATTACCTTAGCTGCACTTCCCCACTCCATTGAGCAAAAGATCCCCAACCTGTGTAACATAAGTACCATGAACAAAAGTTACTTTCACATTATATGGAGGATTTATCTATCCCAAAGTATTACTATTTATTTTTATGGAGCCTCGGTATTGTGATTATGATCCTGCTTTTAAGAAGAGTGAACAATTCCCTCATGCATCTCTACATTTTAAGAAACGCCCCAAATATTCATGACACATTGAAGAGAGAAGGCACAAAATTCAGGTGTGTTGAGGGAATCAAGCATAAGGAATAAATCATTTTTTCTTTCCCAGGTTGGATTAATTTTGGAAGGGGTAAACTAACTTTCCTCATGAGTGGCCATGACATTCATTTTGTGAGTTCTTGATTGTTCACACCCTGTATTAGGAGCTTGTTTAGGTTTCCTAAGGGAATCCATCTGATCACACATACCATCTGTAATATATAAATTCATAAAAATAAGTCATCTTACCTGTTTTGATGCTTCAATAGGATCCATAATATTTTATGACCCAATGTCCAGTTACTAGACCATTGCAGATCTTGCAGCCATCCTTGGTGTGAGTTGTTGATCCAAGTCCATAGTCCCTCTAGGAACCATATGAAGGTTTGAATCATTTCCATGTGAGGTATTGTCAACATCCCTTGAATAAGAACCTCTCTAGTCCAAAGGAGTGACCATGCCTATAGAGACAATAGGATCCTCAAAAGATTTTGAGTTCCCATTAATCATCTTGCTGGTAGGGGAGCCAACTAGCCCATGTTTCTTCTAGATTTTGGGTCCATTCTTGTTCTTCCGGTGAACAATAGATGATCCCTCAAGGGAATTATTTCCCTTAATATTTCCATACATCAAGAGTGTATATTTAATCAAGAATATATTCATCATCAAAATAGATTCGGTCATCCTACCCTGCCTCATGTGTGGTTTGTGAATACACACAATGAGAGAAAAGGCCTGGTGGGGAACCACCTCACTATGTGAGTGGATTTTCCCTTGTCCTTTCCATAGTATTAATTAATCTAGTTAGATTCCCAATTCAAGAAAAAATTAATTAGAAGTTTTAATTTTCAATTTTCAACATGGTGCACACACTTATTGTAGTTTCTGTAACTATCCACCTTACCCTGTGTAAGAATAACATCATAGGATATGGTAATATAATTCTTAAAATTCATCTACTAAGAATCCATATCCAGGTCCCATTTAATATAAGGATCCCCCCTTTAATCATGTACTTATAGGTGTCAACCATGTGTCCATGTTTTTTACAATTAGAGAAAAACATGTTCCTTTGACATTTTTCAGAAACATGTCCAATACATTTGCAGTTCAAACAACAATCATGAATTCTATAATAATAAATTTACAATTCATGTTTGAATTGAAAAGAAACTAGAATAATAATATTAATTAGAGGAGAGGCAATGTCAACCCTAACTAATATTTTGGTGAAGTGACCAAATTGTTCACATTTGGTCTCCCTATAAAACTTTATAGGAACACTAATGACAAAATAAATATTCAATAAGATTTGAAGATACCAAAAGAACCATATAAGACCATGAATTATGATCTAAATTTGTGTAATTGAGTTATTGACTAGAACCAGATAAAATAAAGGATCCCATTCATGAATTTTTAGGAATCCCAGTTTAAGAGAGACACTACCAAAATACCATGCTTTGGCCATGGATTCATTTGACAAAAAAAAACAACAACGTGGAAGTAACCCTTACCACTGATTGAGGTGATGTTCTAACCTTCAAATCCCCATAACTGATTAAGACACTTCCTCAAGCCTTTATGGTTGTAGTTATTCTCCCTTGACGGGATGATTAACCTTGTGAGAATTGAAAATTTACATTCCTCAACCCGCTCCTTAAGAAGTTTTGAGCAAGCTTCGATAATTTCTAGAGCTCCATTTCAAGTAATCTGATTGATTGGGATAGCTTGATCAGTACTAAGATCAGAGAAGAAGAGTCTCTAACCCTAGTGGATTGAGGATTGAAATCTATACTCACCATGGTAAGCTCATTAAATATGTGTTTTCTCCGCATTATACAAGGTATCAACTTTATCTAGAGCCCAAATTAAAACAACCCACCCATTTCTAGCATCACCCTTCTTCATTAGACTAATAAATACTTTTTTGGATTGAAGAACGATTCGGTATTGAAGTATTTGGCCATCCAAAAATCCAATCACCATGAGTTTCTAGAGATAAAAACACATGTTTCATCACAATCCCCTTCTATTTACATTAAATAAGTCATATATTCAGTGAAAAATGGTTTATAATTAAAAATTAATATTAATTAAAAATATTAATTAATTCTTATTGAGTAATGAACTTTAAATAAAATTTCATTTTTTTTTTCAATTTAACATATGGAAAACTTGTGTAACATTAATTTCACACTAACATATATGTAATTAATACAATTTTAGATAGAAATACATACATAATATTTCTATAATTTATTCAATTTTTAATATTAATTTTAGAATTTTATTTATTAACATAATATATTTAATATATATAATATTTTTAATCAGAAAAATTTATTCATTTATAAATTTATTATTCAATATATATTATTTCCTTCTGTGTAGAATTTTTCCAAATGTATTCATTTTTAATATTCTTTATTCAGTAATAGTCTTAATTATTTTTTAATATTTTTGTAATTTATTCATTTTCATTTTTTCTTTGTTTAATATTTTTGTAATTTTATCTATTTTTATTATTTATTTATAAAAATTTATTCATTAATATTTTATGTTTTTAATATGGTTATAATTTATATTATTAATATGTATTAATTTTCATTTTAAAATATATTCATTTTTAATTATTTTAAGAACTTATATAATTAATAACACTTATTCATTATTTTAATATTTTTAAAAAGTTGGGGCTGAAGCCTCTTTTTTTATTATTAAAACAAAGACCTCTTTGTATTTTTGGTAGAGGGAGACCAATTACATAGCCTACAGGCCCAAGAAAAAGTGGCCCAAATTACTGGCCTGAAGGCCTGATACAGCAACATGCCTACATCACCACCTACATCATGACTGCATCATGACTATATCACCATCTACTTGTGTCACTACCTGCATCATAAATCCTCCCAATGGGCTTTAAATAATTTGAACCCTGGTCATTTGGATGCAGTATTATGGGCTTTAACACTCAGGTATCGCCCCAACTATTTTTTAATATTTTTACAATCTATTGATTTTTTAATTATTAAATATCAATATTTTTTTTAATATTCATCCATTTAATATTTAGTATAATTTATTCACTAAAAATGTTAATTATTATTTTTTAATTTTCTTTATAATTAATTCATTTTTAATATTTATTCATTTAATGATTCTATAATTTATTTATTTTTAATGTTTTTTAAACATAATTATTCATTAATATATTTAATATTTTTAATACAAAAATATATTCACCTATATATATATCAATATATATAATATTTCCTTAAATATGATTTATATAATACAAAATATGTGTTTACATTAAAAAAGACATATTTAGTGAAACCTGGTTTATAATTTAAAATTAGTATTATTTAGAAGTATTGACTAATTAGTATGATTTTTAAAAAAATTTCATTTGTTTTTTCAATTTAAAATATATCAAACATGTGTTGCATTAATTTTACACACACATATACATAATTAATAAAATTTTATATAGAAACACACACATACATAATATTTCTATAATTTATTCAATACTTAATATTATATTTATAATTTTATTTTTTAACATAATTTATTTAATATAAATTATGTTTTTATTTGGTAAATTATATTTGTTTTTTATATTTTTATTCAATATATAATATTTATTACTTTTTAATATTTTTTTCATTTTTATTCTTTTTTTTTGAAAAGGTTGAGGCTCAAGGGAATCTCTTATTGAAAAAGGTAGATAAGGGGGGTGGAACATGTGAAGCATCAAAAGTTCAAACAAGAAACAAAATAAAGAAAACATACATATATCAAACTCAAGATCTGGTTCTCATACTATGATGAGAAGCATACCCACCCCGACCATGATAATGTGTTCCCCTTCTCCATGTATTAGCTTGCAGCCATGTACCACCTCCATCATCGGAGGGCTCATCATCACCGACAACCTTCAACATTTTTATATCAGGCGCACGATTATTGTAATTTGTTTCCTCTTAACTACTTCTCGAGGCAAGTACATAAAAGGCATTATGAGTGATGACTCTTGACTTGGGTTTAATAGGAACCTTACCTATTATAAAGGAACCCACACCTTTTATAATAGAGGCCATGATAACCTTTGTCATCTCAACACTTGTATCTGAGGCTATAACAACCACTTCCCTCTCTACACCTGGAGTTGAATCATTATCAACATCTTCCATACCCTGAGTATGCCCCAACATCATGCCATACATATTCAAGGTTAATTTTTGTTTCATTGGTTATGAATACAACCCTATAGTGGAAACAACATAAATTGTTCTAATCATTTCTATCTTTGAAACTGGAGATTCCTTTCAAACATTCGAAATATTAAGAGTGTCCACAACCCTTTATTTTCCTCCTCTAATAGGGTTAAAAATAGAGACCGAGGAAGAATTATTAGACCCTTTGCATAAATTATGTTATAGAATTAGAACCAGTTCTGGTTGAGCATCAGAAGAACTTACACTTTGAGTTTTCAGATTATTAAGAGTATATATTATAATCTTAGTTATAATTTATTCATTTTGAATTTTTATTTGTTTAATATTTTTGTAATTTTATCCATTTTTAATATTTATTTATACATGATTATTCATTAACATTTAATGTTTTTAATATTTTTGTAATTTAATATAATCAATATGTATTCCTTTTCATTTTAATATATATTTATTTTTAATATTTTTAATAATCAATATAATTAATAACACTTATTTTTTTTTAAAATTTTTACAATATTTTGATTTTTTAAATTATTAAATTTCACTCTTTTTTAACCTTCATTCATTTAATATTATTTATTTATTATTTATTCCCTAATAATGTTAATTATTTTTTTACTTTTCTTTATAATTTATTCATTTTTAATATTTTTGTAATTTATTCATTTTTAGGTTTTTATACATAATTATTCATTAAAATTTTTAAAATTTTTAATATATAAATATTTTCATATATATATATATAAATATATATGTTATTTCCTTAAATATGATTTATATAATATAAAATATTTATTTACATTAAATAATTCATATATTTAGTGAAACAAGGTTTATGATTAAAAATTTATATTAATTAGAAATATTGACTAATTAGTATCAAGTAATGGACATTTAATAGTATATGTTGTACATATGGACATGTGCAAATTAAAGGTGGATTTTTGATTCAACATGATTTGAAGAGGATGTCGATGGAAATGGGAAAAGGCAAAGTGGTTGTTCATCCAGTGGGCATAGTCATGCTGTATAGATAGAGCGACTTCTTGGGGTTGATTCAGAACCTGAAGACTCAATGCAATTTGGTCCTACCAGAATGGAAAGAGAGACTAATTTTAGTCTGATCAAGACTATGCAATCTCATTAAACCGGTGTTTTTGATGGTAAGGTAGACACCTCTGATTACAGGCACTCGTCTACTTATAAGGACACAACTTTGGTTTCTTCTAATTGTGTTGATGATACTGTGATGCTGGTTAGTGAAAATTCTATTCATGGTGATTCCACTTCTCCATTCAATAAATATCAGGCTAACATCACAATAGAGAAGAAGAAATAATGTCCATCTCCTACTGATGTTGCTAATAAATAATTAACAAATATTGAAATTAGTATCCAAAAGGATGTGGGTAAGGAATTGTTTCAAGAACAAGCTTTATCTCCATCCAAAATGAAGGGTAAATCTAAGATGGTGGTAGCCTCCCCACCAGACAATGAAGAAGTATTTGTATGGATCTATAAATATGTGTTACACACCATTTCTGGTGAGTAATAATAAATCTTCATCATTCATGTGTACGGTGGACTACCACTTCATGAACCAATGTCATTCATTTTTCCATTACCACCTCACACGGTTGGGTATGATGATGGCTATAAAGTATATATATGATATTTATATATTAATTATACCTTTTTAATAATTATAATATATATATATATATATTACTTTCCATTCCTCACAGGATACGATAATTTTGTTCAGGTGTATAGTGGACTAACGCCTCACGAAGCGATGTGATTCATTTTCACTAACGCTTTTCATGGAAGATAATAAGGATAAAATAAATGAATATATGTGATATAAATGAAATAATTATTATATTAATTAAATATTTATCATTATTAAAATATAATATATTATTTTATTTATTTCCTTTTCACTCAATGAAAGATGATAACGTCGTTTGTGTACATGTGGACTACTACCTTTACAAAGTGACGTGACTCTATCTTTTCATCACCACACCAAATTGATGATATTTATAAGTATATTTAAAGAAATAATATTTTATTTATTATATTATAATCATATTTTAAAGATAAAATATTACTTACCTCCTTTTTATAATGGTCGTAGAAATATGGAAATGTTACTCATGTCTATGCACAACCTACCATCTCTATGATCGTAACACACATCATTTGTCAAAACCATATTTCATGATAGGCATTAAAAGTATAATTTATGTATAAATATGATAATTATTTTTGTTATTATTATTTATATTTTGGAACCATGATCAAATTAAGAGGACCAAAAATAATAAATCAAAACATATATGAAAACAAAGTGGTTATTACCTAAAATGCGATTTTAACAATGAATTGTTAATAAATAGGGAGTAAATGGTCATAAGTAATTCATATATGGTATGATATATATAATTATAGTTTTATAATAAATTTATAATAAACTTATATTTATTATACAAGAGGTATGAATGTGTATGAATGTAGTCAATACTTAAGGTAATGGATTTATAGTCTCTCTTTTATTTTTGGGAGACATATGAAAATTCACCACTCATTTATTTTAAATTGTATTTATAATTACCATTAATGTAAATTATGATTATTATACCTAATTTTTTGGGGATTTATATATCCATTTGAGGAACCATATTTTATGGGGTTTATGGTTTAAAAGATAACAAATTGGTAATGAATTTTTGTCTCAATTTTCCTTCTTTTGGACATAAGTTATGTTATTCACCTATATTATTATATGAGGTGTATATAATACCCATTTTAAATTTTATATCATTAATATAATTCTTTTAATTATATTATAAGTTTCATTTAATGTTATTATTTTACAGGGATTATGATTCAAAGTTACAAAAGTGGGAAGAGTTTTACATTATATTCTCATCATTTTCGGGATTGTTTATGATTACGATTTCAATGATGAAATATTATGAAATATTTATCAATAAACTCATGAATTTTTTTCTACTATGGTTATTAATGATATTTTTAAGTAATAGTTTCATTTTTTACACTCTTTGGTACTTAAAATAATTGAGGAAATGTTTTTAAGAAAATCCAACTTTATTTCTCTCTTTGGTCGAAAACCATTTTTATTTCAAAACCATATTTTCTAAAAATGTTTTCAAAAATGTTTTTAAAATTTCTAAAATTATTTATTAATGAAATTTTTACACATTTTTAAATTTTTAAAATTTCTTTGGAAGGATTCTTCATGTCATTTTTCAAACAATTCCTATTTGAATTTTACCGAAAATTTGAAAGGAATATTTGATTTAACATGCATGACATGGAAAAAATTATCCACCATCATGAACATTATTTTATTTGTATATTCCATTATAAATTTTGAATTTTAATTTGAAAGATTTTTTTTAATTTTTTTAAGAACTATTATTTTTAAAATGTTATTTTCAAAGTAAATTTATTTTCCTTAAGAAATATTCTCAGTGATATTTCAAAATAATTCTCCTTCTAAGATGATATACTTTGATATAACTTATGATTTTCTAGGGATATTAACCTAGTATACCATTCTAATTTTTTATTTAAATTGTTAATCATGAAAAGATGTTTTTGAAACCCATTTCTCTTCCATAGTTCATACCATGATAACATTCTTATGAAACCCACTTCTTTTCCATGGGTAATTCCATGATGAAATAATGAAATGATTATGAAACATAAATTTTTTTCCACAAGTTATGATATGATTAAATGTTTATTAAACCCATTTAATTTCATAATTTATGATACGATTAATGTTTTATGATCTTATGGCTCACATACATATGATTTTCATTATATTCCAGGTGGGACCTATATCTCTCTCCAATGAATTGGGTAAAGATTTATATATCATGAGATATAGAGAAATAGAATGGGAAGTGACCCCAATTTATTAAGGGAATTTTTTTGATATGATGATCTTGGGAGTGAACATTAACTACTATGATGGTTTGGGTAGTTAACCCATTCCACTATGATAGCCTTGGTAGTGAGACTCGACTACTATGGAAATGATTTTCTATGATTATGTGTATGCCAAAATTTTATCTATTTTGCTAATGTTATTCTATAATGGTTCATTTTATTTGATTCCATTATGATTCATGTCTTATGAAATTCCAATATTTGTGCTATGAATCAAGATTATAATATTTGATAAGAAAGGTATTATTTTAAAATGTTATGATCATGTTCTCATACCATTATTTTCATGTTATTCTTATATATCTCCCTTTTTACCCTTATAGAGAATATGATCCCACCATTTCTTATGTTTCCTTTCCCCTGGTTATGAAGAAAGTTTTAAGTAAGGCGTGTTTATAAATAGTACTGAAGGGGAATATCTTTATTGGAGACATTAAAGATCTTTCTCCAAATTAGAATATTGTATAACTAGTATCTAAAGACACTAAAATATTATGGTCATAATGCATGTGTTTCTATAATATATAGAATATTCATAAAAAAATATGTAATATCGATGTATGAAAATCATGGGTTTCTATATGAAGGGTGCGCTATGAAATTACTCCAATGCATTGGGTAATGATATGGAGTTAACTAGATGGAATTTACTTATAATATATGATAAAGTTATGTTACTTCTAAGATATGAATGATTTTACCAGTTATAGGTTACTCCTAAGAGATATGGAAATTATCTATATAGGTGATTCCATTATGAATGTTTTATGTTCCAAGATACTGAAACATTTTCTTTATACTTACTATGAATTTTTAATATTTCATTTGATCTTTATTAATATCAAATGGATCATGATTATTGTATATTATAATTATTTTCCTTATGACCATATTCTTATGATCATGCTATGACTCTTTATTTCATTTTTATATTCTCATATCATGTCTCATGTTTTACCTGTTATGTTAATTTATGATATTTTTCATTGTTTATCCCTTAATAGATCACCATTTTCTTATATTTCTCTATTTCCCCAAGAATCGCAATCAAGGATATATATAAAAGGAAATTACATGTGTGGAGAATTCTCTTAGAAGAAATGTGTGTTGTACAATATATTTATTTAAAAATGTACATAGTTCCCAAAGAAAATGAAATTTAGACCATGGGAGTTTGTTGTAATTCATGTGACATATTAAAAATTAAATATGTTTAGAACCAAATCTTGATGTTCAGGTCTTGGGAATCTCATTTGGTATCAGAGTAGAGTTTGTTTTTTTTGAATTTCGATTCATAATATTTGGATATAGAGGCTTAGATAGATAAACATTTTCTCTAGAGGCTTGGTTAAGTATAACTAATATGACCACATAGGATTAACATTTACAAGGTATTCATAATGTGTCATTTTTATAGATAACATTTAAGTGAGAATTTGGATTTAGTAAGTGTTATTAAATTAGAGAAAATTACGAGAATGTAGTTTTTTTAATGGGTGAGAATGTAACTGTAACATCCCAGATAAATAAAAAATAAGACACTTTTCATAATTATTAATATTTGTGAATTAAATATTAATTTTAATTTAAAGGGTATGCTATGTTCGATGGCATACCCGATACGCAACAATAGGTTTCTTTGAAATATTACGTTGGACACTAATAATATAATATTATTATTTTAAATGGTAGTTAACACCTAGCCATTGTATTGGAAAGAATGAATAGAAATAACTAAAATGTGATTATACATGTTTTTTAAATGTTTTTAAATTTATCCAATAAAAGTTAGAGGCTTAAAATGTGAATGAATCCAATTTTAAGCACAAAATACTCTAATATTCTTTAAAGGGTCGATTTACCGCCTTTTAATGGTGAACCATTTTTAAATATATTTTTTGTCACTTTTATATATTCTATTTGACAAAATAAAATTCTTCTTTAGAATCTGGACATCAAAATTTACTTTGGGTAAATTTTTGGTATTTTTCTGATAAAGTTCATTTTTTAATGAATAGTGAAAATACTGTATTTTAATTCAAAATTGCCTTTTAATCTAATTTATTTATATGGTTATATTATCATTTTAATTGTTTTTAAAGTGTAAATAGATTATATTTTTACCATTTAATCTATTTTTGGTCTTTTTAAGCAATTTCACTTTGAAATTGGACATAATCAACTATCAATCTTTTGATAGTTATTGTTTCTTAAAAACACACTATTTGTTTTGACAACGAGAATTAATTTTAAATTAATTAATACAAATTATATGTTTATAATTTGGTAAATTAGAAATCATTTTTGAATTCGTAATATCAAATATATCTTAGGCTGAATTTTTGGTATTTTTCTGAAAAACTTCAATTATTGATGAATAGTGAAACCACTTAGTAGTAGTTAAAAAAACTAACTTTTTCATTTAAATGAAATTTTACCCCTTCTGTGAATTTAATTTAATTTTTTTTAAATACATGGTTGTTATTAGTAAGTAAAATGTGGTTCAATAATATGAAAATAATTTTTGGTGAATAGTAACTTTTGACTTTTATTTATCGCGGTTAAAGGTAAATAGGGTAATTCAAGGTTAAAAGAATATTATAATAATTCAAAATTACCTTAACACTTGTTCTAACCATATTTTATGAGTAATGGCCAACCTAGGGAATTCTAGGGTCGATTTTGGGACCCCATGGAGCCACTTGGGAGTGATAATAACACTTTAGATTAATTAATTTAAAGTAAAGACAAAAATGACATAAACAAATATTGTTTAGTAAATTAATTTTTACATAAGATTATATAAGTTATCTTTTTGACTATAAATATTCTTTGGAAAGATGAAAATATTTACTACATCATGGTATTTTTTTTATAATTTTTAGATATCAAATAAATTAAATTATTTATGACACAATAATGATGCAATGTTTACCTCATTAATAAATGATCTAAATAAATAAGATTATAATGATTAAACTATTATCCAAAACATGTAAAATTATGATTGGATGATTTTATTTTGAATATGAGTCATCTTATCTTCAAATTTAATGATTTTTGGACCTTTAGAAACTGAATATCATTATATAATAAAATAATATTTTCACACTTTCCTAAAGAGCCCCTCCTCTCCCTTATAAAAGGAGACCACATATAACAAATTACACACACCTCTAAATACTTTTGGCTCATAAAACATCTGCTCAATTAATCTCCCTACATCCCTATCCTCCTACTAGAAGCCTTACCTTAGGAAGAAGGCAGTTCAAGAAGTCCTTTGGTTCAAACCAAAGGGAGTTACCCAAATTAAAGGTAACATTTTCTCTTAAATTGTTTTCTTTTATTTTACTTATCCAACCCCTAAAATATTTTTATTAATTTATTTTGTAAAAACACCAGTATCCTCAATATAATAGTATTTTCTTTGATAATTATTCTAACTACACTTACACACACCTCCATCTAATGGATGAAGAACATAATGTTTCTGTGGATGGAAAACTAACGCCTCACGAAACGATGATTGTTCAAATATCTCCAACCGCCTCTCATGGTGGACATTATGATGGAAATGTATTTATATATAATATATATTATGTTTATGTTTTCTTTATGCTTCTGTAATTTTTATTTATAGCATGACTTTATGGTTTCCATTATGGGTAAACGCGATAATCTCATTAGAGGAAGTGCGGACTACCACCCCCTCAAAGTGATATGACTCGTTAATGCCTTATGTGGGATGCATAAAGAATGAAGTTAATGATATTATATATGATATTATACTGGAATTATAATATACCTATGTATCATTATTTTTTAATTCCATTAAAATAATAAATAGAAATGAAAGTAGCGTTCATGCGTACGTACGACTTACCTTCTCCATGAACGGTGCATTTCATTTCTTACCTCCAAATGATATGTACTGTTATAAATAAGTATATATATATATATATACACTGGATATATATGATATATATGATATCTAAATAATGAATATCATTCTGGATATAATGAACTATTGACAACATGGACAACTTGTAAATATAAGGTGTTCATTTTTGTCTCAAGTACCAAATATCGACAAAACAACCATTATTAACTTAAATGATTACATAATGTTTATAACATGGTAATAATTGATATAAAAGGACTAATAAACTTGAAAAAGGTTCTTAATCAATTAGAAATTTACTTAAGTTTCTTATTCAATATATTAAAGAATAAATGGGTCAAGTTAGACACGAGGTAAGGGACTTCATCTCAATCTCTTTTCATTGAGGCATATTTTGTTTTAATACATGAATTTATTTTATATGGTGTATAAACCCCTTTGATTTTACTTTTATTAAAAAGAAATCTTTTTCTACGAATCATTTTACTAAATGACAAAAAGAATGTTCCTTTTAACTTAAGCGGTGACAACGACCTTTTCCGCCGCCGCGAGTATTATTTGATCTCTGACTTCCTCAACAAGCCGTAATGTTTTTAAAAGAAAATAAATACCATATACTATTTTAAGTATTTTGGTATTGAAAATGGTTTTGATAAAGGATTATTTTATGTCAAAATATTTAAATTATATTTTGTGATTGAAATGTGGAAATGTTATCATTCCTTTATATTGGTTTTATGTGTTATGATTTTATAATGGTACTTAGACGTTTGACGGGTGGTTATGTAATAAACCAAATAACAGGTGGTGCTGTGAAAACCAGGATGGGTGGTTACGTTATAACCACTAATGCATTGGGTATGGAAGTCGGCCGTATGACTATTTCATTTAGTGATATGTGTGGAAGTCAACCGTATGGTTATTCCATTTAAGTATGTTTATATCCCAAGTTACCTTTATATGTTATGTGTTCTTTATATGGGTTTTATGGTAATATTTTAGTTTCAAAAGGGTAAGTAATGATCTTTTATTCAGTGAAGAGTATTTACTACTTCAAAAAGGTGAAAAGTATTACTTATGATAAAGTATTCATGGTTTATTTGTTGTTTTGAAAAACTAACAGTTTTCCTTCTTTGTGTATCCCTTACTAAGATTTATATGCTCTATAACACCCCAGGTAAATAAAGAATATGACATTATTATATTTATCCCTATTTGTGGAAAAAATTTCAATATTAATTTAAATGGAACGCTATGCTCGATGGCTTACCTAATACGCAACAACGAGTTCCTTTGAAATCTTACGTTGCACTCTAATAATAAAATAATATTAGTTTAAATGGTAGTTAACACCTAGCCGTTGTATTGGAAGGAATGAATAGAAATAACTAAAATATGATTATATATTTTTGTTAATTTTTTTTTACTTTTATCTAATAAATTTTAGAGGCTTAAAATACAAATGAATCCAATCTTAAGCATTGAATACACTAGTATTTTTAAAAGATTGTTTTACTACCTTTTGATGACAAACCATTTTTAAATCAAACTTTTGACAATTTTATAAGCTCTATTTTTCAAAATAAACGTATTATTTATGATTGGGACATTGAAATTTACCTTGGGTTAATTTTTGGTATTTTTCTGACAATGTTCATTTTTCAATGAATAGTGAAAAATACTGCATTTTACATCAAAATTGCTTTTTCATATAATTTAATTATATGGTTATATTATCTTTTTAATTTGTTTTAAAGTGTAATTGGAATATATTTTTACCATTTAATCCAATTATGGTCATTGGGATTAATTTAACTTTGGAATTGGGCATAAACAAGTGCCAAACTTTTCATAAATATTGTTTCAAAAAAACCCGCTATTTGTTTTGACAACGAGAAGTTTTTTTTAAATTAATTATTGCAATTTATGTGATTGGAATTTGGTAAAATGGATTACATATTTGGAATCAGAAGGTCCAAATTATGTAATTAAGACTCTTTTGTTTTTGGACATTATGAATAGTAACGACTGTAATTATCTTTAATTATCTTG
Organism: Viscum album; assembly: GCA_963277665.1. Taxonomy (NCBI): domain Eukaryota; kingdom Viridiplantae; phylum Streptophyta; class Magnoliopsida; order Santalales; family Viscaceae; genus Viscum; species Viscum album. The sequence continues at coordinate 1,424,605,776 of OY728143.1, forward strand.
ATTAATAAGTAATCGGGTATTTAAGGATAATAAAATAATATCATAATAATAAAAAATGGCATCAAAATGTGTCCTAAGGATACCTTTTGTCTCATGTCCGACCATGGGATGCCTTGTTCCAAACTTGGGGGCCCCATGAAATCACTTTTGTGAGAAAGTGACTTTTTATCTTTTTATTTTTTTAAAGAATGTTAAATGTAACAAAGAATGTATCAGCTAAGTAAAATATTTTTAATTTTGTCTACATAAATGATCCTTTGGACTATAAATAGTAATTGGAAAGATAAAAATATTTTCTACATCATAGTATTTTTTTTATAATTTTTATACATTAAATAAATTAAATTATTTATGACATCATAATGATGCAGCGATGACCTCATTATTTGACAATTTAAATAAAATGAAAAGATAATGTAAAATCTAAGACCTACACATGTCCAAAACCTATTGGATGGGTGGATTTTGAACCCTTATCACCTTATACTCAAAACATATCAATGTGAGACCTTTAAAATCCTAAACCCATTTGAAAATAAAGTAACATTTCTTTACTTTCCAAGAGTGCCCCTCCTCTCCTCTTATAAAAGGCCCCCACCTCTACCTCCTTACCCACACTCCCAAAGCCTTTGGATCGGCCAAACCCTGCCCATTTTGTCTCTACACTTCCCTATCTTACTCCTTGAAGCCTCACTTTGGGCAGAAGTCTTCCCAAGGAAGCCTTTGAGCTCAAACTAAAGGGAGTTACCCGATTTTAAGGTAATGTCTTCACTTGAGTCCTTTTGTTTTATTTTTCTTTTCCAACCCCCTAAACTCTTTTTATTCATTTATTTTGTAACAAATACAATATTTTCAATATAATAGTATGTTTTTATAAGAAGTATTCGAGGTACACTTACACACACCTACATCTAATGGTTAAAGAACATACTGTTTCCGTGGATGACGAATTTCTGCCTCCCGAAACAATGATTGTTCAACATTCCTTTAACACCTTAAAAGGTGGCCATTAAGATGACACTATATTTATATATGATATATAATATGTTTATGTTTTCTTTAAGCTTCTGTATTTTTCATTTTGGGAATACCTTTATGGTTCCCATTATGGGTAAACGCGATATCTTCATTTAAGGAAGTGCGGACTACCGCCCCTCAAAGTGATTTGATTCGTTAAATACCATATGTGGGATGCATAAAGGATGGAACTATGATATTATATATAATATTATACTGGAATTATAATATACCTTTATATCATTATGATTCCATTCTATAAAATACGAAATAGAAATGAAAGTAGCGTTCATACGTACATACGGCTTACCGTCTCCATGAACGGTACATTTCATTTCTTATCTCAAAATGTTATGTAATATTATAAGTACATATATATAATGGATATATATGTAATATATTACATCTAAATTATGGATATCATTCTGTAATTATAACATATATATCTCTCTCTCATTTTGTTTTAATTAATATGACAAAAAATGAAAGTAGCGTTCATGCGTACGTACGGCCTACCGTCTCCATGAACGGTGCTTTTCATTTTTTATCTAAAAATGATATGGAATAGTATAAAATGAATATTTACTGGATATATATGATATTTTAATCATTAATACTATTCTGGAAATTATTTACTTATAACTACATGGGCAATATTTTTTCAAACAAGTTCATTTTTGACTCATGTACCAAACATCGGCAAAAACGTCTGATATGAACTAACATTATTAAACAATTATTATAAAATTATAATATGTGATATAAACTAAATAATAATATCTAAAGGAGGTACTTAGGAAATTATTAATTGACCAAAGTTTATTATTCAGGAATATAAAGAAATGAACAAGACAAGTTGGACTTGAGGTAAGGGATCCTACTCCTCTCTTTCTTTTTAAGTACACTCTTTTATTTCATTCTTTATAAGCTCATATTTCTTATTATTGGGATGTTATTTTATATTAATATTACTGTAATTTTTATTTTCATATTATGAGAGACCCTATTCTCTTTCATCAATCCATTTTGGAAGTTTTGAGTGGCGCCGTTAGGCTGCCGAATTTTCGTAAGAGATCTAACCTCTCTCTTTCTCTTTAAGTACTCTCCTTTAGTCACTTCTTTTAAGCTCCTATTTGTTATGATGGGGGATGTTCTTTTATATTCCTCTTGCTGTACATTTTATTTTAATGTGATGAGATACCCTATTTGATCTCATCAATCCATTTTTGTAAGTTTTAAGTGGCGCCGTTAGGCTGCCGAGTTTTCGTAAGGGATTTTTCATCTCACTTTTATTACTGTGAGATTTATGCTACATTTGCCACAATTTACTTTGAGTGTTGTATGTACTGACCATTATTTTACTCATTGTGTAATATTCTTTCATTTATGAGTATTTACATCAATGTTGTATTGTCCTTCTTTCACGGGGCATATGTTTCGAAAGATACCCATGTCGGTAAGGGAACCTTTCACCCTCCTCTTTTTAAAAGACTTATTTTGTTATGTCTTTTAATTCACATAATATTATTTTGGGATATGTTCTTATATATCCTTATTGATGTAAATTTTATGTCCAAGTGATGAGATACCCTTTTTTATCTCTCATCAGCTCTTTTTCTGAATTTTGAAGTGACGCCGTTAGGCTGTCGAATTTTTGCAAGGGAACTTCTTAACCCAATTTCGATTCTTTGGGATAAACTTGTACACCTTGAATATGTAGTTATATGATTATGTGTGAATGTAATTTGATTTTTTTACACTTAATACCCACTTATATTTCGTGTATTAGTTTTTCACACATAGTTATGTAACTGATTTATCCTTAATCCAAGGATACCGTCTTTGTATGGGACTTCGTCTCAATCTCCTTTCATTGAGGCATATTTTGTTTTATACACAACCTTCTTTTATACGGTGTATAAAACCCTTTTAATTTTATGTTTATTCAAAAGGAATCTTTTTTATACGAAGCATTTACTAAACGACAAAAGGGAATGTTTTTGTCGTACGTATGCGGTGACAACGACTTCTCCGCCGCCGTGACCATTATTTGAGTTTCGGCTTCCTCTACGAGCCATACCTTTTTTTAAAAGAAAAATAAATACCATGTTTTACTTTTATTTTATTTTGGTATTGAAAATGGTTTTCATAATATTTTTATATCAATGTGTGGTATTGATATCTTGTGATTGAAAGGTGGAAATGTTATGTTTCCTTTATGCATGTTTTATGTGATACGATTATGTTGAGGTTCTTGGGAATTATTGTGAAGAAGGGTGGTTCCGTGATAGACTAAGGGCGGGTGAGCCCGATATAGCTCTCCAGTGCATTGGGTAACGCGAAGGAGTGAAACGTTAAGGTTTCTCTGAAGAGATTTAGGGAATATACTGTGATGGGTATTCCAAACATAACCAAGAGGGTTACTCCCTATGTAAGAATGTTATGAATGCCTCAAGTTACCTTTTATGTCTTATGATTTCTATGATTTATTCATGATTTGATGAGGTATGTTAAAGTGCCTATGTTTTATGGCTAAAGTATGATTTCATTCTTATGTATATATGAACCCATGTTTCCTTTCCATATTTTTATAACCCTTACTGAGATTTTTATGATCATCCCAAGTTTTTGAAATGTTTTTCACAGGTCAAGGGAAAGGTACATGATGTGATGATAGTGTCAAGGATGTGTCAAGAAAGAATCCATGTTTTATTTTAAATATGTTTCCGTTGATGGGAAGAATGAATACTGTCTTTTATGTAACCACTTTGTTTAAATGTGGAATGTAATGCAAGTTTCATGATCTAATTCTCTAAAACTCTAAACCTGAAAAGATCCTCAATGTGTAATCTTGTAATAACTCAAGATTAAGTAAGGTTTAAGGATGGGGCCTTATATGCTCATCCCAAGTTTTTGAATTGTTTTTCATAGGAAATAAAGTGGAATAGGGTCAAGGATGGGATCAAGGAAAAGTCATGCTCTCTTAAACATGGAATTAAAAATTACTATTTTTTTCAAGAGTTTTTATTTTGTGAAAAAAATGGAAACTGAGTAGGAGTGTCTAATTTGTATTTTTGAGATGTAATGTAATAGTTATGGAATAATTCTCTAAAACTCTAAACCTGAAAAGATCCTCAATGTGAATTATTCGTTTAATTCAAGATTATGTAATGTTTTAAGGCTGGGTCCTTATAGTTGGTATCAGAGGCCGGTTTAGATAACTTTAGGAGTTAGGGTATTGTTAAATTAATATCAATAAAGTAATTGAAGTTAATATTGAAATCATATAGCATTTACAGATTACCTTGTTGCTTCGCCTAAGATATTTTTGTGTTCAGAATGGTTTTCCGCAGAGTAAATAGGGTAGCTATTTTGGGATGAAATCTGGAGGAAGACAACCTTCTAAATCAGTAACCTGAGATGGTCAGCATCGGAACTGAAAAATTTGTTGAAATGATGGCATAGTTGAATCAGGCTATAAATGGTGGTGGTATCCATGCACGAGATCAGCCAGATCAACCACAGAGGAACATGTCAGTAGTGGAGCATTTCATGAGGCAACATCCCCCATCATTCAGAGGATCATCTGAACCTATGCTAGCAGAAGGGGGATTAAAGCATTGGAGATGATTTTCGATGTCATGGGTTGTTCAGAACATTAAAAGGTTAGTCTTGCTATTTACAGTTTTGAAGGTGAAGTTGATCAGTGGTGGTTGATGGTGAAAAATATCAGGGATAGTGAGGAGATTGATTCTCTTGATTGGGATGAATTCAAAGGTATGTTTCTTGAGAAATATTTTCCTAAGGTGGTTCATCTTAGGATGGAAAAACAATTCCTAGAATTGAGGCAGGAGGATGACTCAGTGGATACTTATGAAGAAAAGTTCACTCGACTAGCAAGGTATGCACCAAATTTCATCCGAGATCTTAATAGTAAGATAAACCGATTTTACTCAGGACTGAAGCCATGATATCTAAGAGAATTAGCCTCTTGTGAGTTCAAAATTTATGAAAAAATTGTTCGATGTGTGGATAAGGTGGAAATGGAGTTTGCCGATGATCAAGTGTTCTTTGAAAAACAACAGAATAAGAGGTCCAGTTGGCAGGAAAAGGGGAAGAATTCATCAAAGAAGCCTGGAGGTAAGAAAACTAAATATCCATCTTGTGAAAAGTGTGGTAAAAATAATCCTGGAGAATGTTTATCAAAGTATTAAAAGTGATTCTGGTGTAGTAAGTCTGGTCATATTGCTCATAAATGTAAGGAAGATGATCAAGTAGGCAATAAAAATCTATCAGTAAGATGTTTTAAGTGTAATTAAATGGGTCATTATGAAAATTAGTTTCTAGAGAAGAACTCAACTAAGGGAAAGCAGCCAGACTACAAGAAGAAAGGGGTGGTGAAATCCTTTGCAACTACTTCAGCAGATGTTAGTCCATCGAATGAAGTAGTATCAAGTACACTGTTTTTTTGTTCATATTATGCCAATGTGTTGTTTGATTCAGGGTCTACACACTCTTTCATTTCTGAGAATTTTTCTAGTAAATTGGGAATTCCATCTCATGATATGAATACTGAACTTATGGTAAAACCACCTAGAGGAAATTTTTAGACAAAAAGAAATTATAATAACCTTCCTATCCTTGTGTGCAGAAAGAATCTACCTGTAAACCTTATTTTTTTTCCTCTAGAATAATTTGATGTTATTTTGGGCATGGATTGGCTTTCTATTTATCATGATAAGATTTACTACAGAGCTAAAGAGTTTTCTTTTCATAAATATTTTCAGTTTGTGTACAAGAATGAACCCTTACTTTTGATAACATATCAGGAAGTTGAAAAGCTGGTAAAATATGGAAATGAATGTTACCTTGCACATATTGTTGAAAACAAAGGGACTGTTTAGATTAATGATATGCCAGTGGTAAATGAGTACCTTGATGTTTTTCCTGATGAGTTGCCTGGTATAATACCTGACCGAGAAGTTGAATTTATTGTTGACTTAGTTCCTAATTCTAAGCCAATTTCAAAACCCCCTTATCGAATGGATTAAATTGAAATTTTAGAGTTAAAGAAGCAATTTCAGGAATTATTTGATAAAGGTTTCATTCGACCTTGCACATCACCATGGGGTGATCCTGTCTTTTTTGTTAAAAAAAAGATGGTTCAATGATACTTTGCATTGATTATAGAGTATTGAATAACATTAGTGTTAAGAATAAGTATCCTTTGCCTCATATCAATGATTTGTTTGATTAGCTCCAGGGAGCTCAGTATTTTTCAAAGATTGATTTGAGGCCGGGGTACCATCAGTTGAAAGTAAAGGAAGCAGAAATTCCGAAGACCGCGTTTCACACTAGATATGGCCATTATGAATTTGTAGTTATTCTTTTTGGGTTAACCAATGCACCTGCTGTATTAATGGATCTTATGAATAGAATTTTCCATAAGTTATTGGATAAGTTTGTGGTTGTGTTCATTGATGATATTTTAGTTTATTAAAAAAGTAAAGAGGATCATGAAAGTTATTTAAGGGTTGTCTTTAAAACATTAAAAGAAAAGAAAGTATTTGGGAAATTCAGAAAGTGTGAGTTTTGGTTACAATAAATTTCTTTCCTTGGTCACATTGTTTCAAAAAATGGCATAACTGTTGATCCTTCTAAAACAAAAGTTGTTTAAGAATGGAAAAGATCCAAAAATATAACCGAGATTCATAGTTTTCTTGGTTTGGCAGGTTATTACCAGAGGTTTGTTGAAAATTTTGCACGGTTATCTAGTCCAATGACTAAGTTAACTCGAAAAGGTGTTAAGTTTATTTGGACAAAAGAATGCGATGATTGTTTTCAGAAATTGAAAAGAATATTGGTGAATGCTCTAGTTTTGATACTGCCATCCAGAAATGGTGAGTTTGTTATTTACAGTGATGCTTAATTGAAAGGACTTGGAAGTGTCCTTATGTAGAATGATCAGATAATTGCTTATGCTTCACGTTAGTTGAAACATCATGAGTTAAATTACCCTACACATGATTTGGAATTAGCTGATGTTGTTTTTGCTTTAAAAATTTGGAGGCATCATTTGTATGAAGTGAAGTGTGAAATATATACTGATCACAAAATTTTGAAGTATATATTCACTTAGAAATAATTGAACATGATACATAGAAGATGGTTAGAATTAATCAAGTATTATGATTTCATGATCCTTTACCATATAGGAAAAGAAAATAAAGTGGTTGATGCTTTGAGTCAAAAAAGTAATGCCTCATTAACCATGTTATGTTTGGAACGAGATCCTTTGGTTTTTGATTTGATGAACTTTGGCATAGAAGTTGTTGGTGCAATAAATTATTCTATTTTGTTTCAGGTGTCAGTGAAATCATCTCTATCAGACAGAATTAAGCAAGCGCAAAAGGAAGATAGTGAGTTGTAGAAAAAGGTAGATTTGGTTCAGAAGGATAATTTGCCTAATTTTAACGTTGACAATGATTGTGTTTTTGAGATTTGGTAAGAGATTATGTGTGCCTTATGATTCACAGTTTATGAATGAGTTGTTATGTGAATCTCATAGTTCTCTGTTTTCAGTTCATTATGGCAGTTCTAAGATGTATAGAGATCTTCAAGAGTGTTACTGGTGGGATGGAATGAAAAGAGGTATTGCTGATTTTACTGTGAAGTGTTTGAATTTTCAGAAGGTTAAAACAGAGCAGCATTTACCGAAAGGAATGCTTCAGCCTTTACTGGTGCCAGAGTGGAAATGGGAAAATATATCCATGGACTTCGTTGTGGGATTACCGAAGTCATCTTGAGGTAATAATGAATTCTGGGTTATTATTGATCGATTGACTAAATCTTCTCATTTTCTTCCTATTCAAGATACATTGTCTCTAAATCAATATTCTCGGTTGTATGTTAAAGAGATAGTCAGGTTGCATGGAGTTACCCTCTCCATTGTATCTGATCGTGATACCAGGTTTACTTCTAACTTTTGGAAATGACTTTAGAGGTCGTTGGGTACTGGATTAAATTTTATTACAACTTTTCATCATCAATCAGATGGACAATCAGAACGAACAATTTAGACATTGGAGGATATGTTACGTGCTTTCTCGATGGATAATCAGGGAATTTGGGACCAACATCTTTCTTTGGTTGAATTTTCATATAATAATAGTTTTTATTCTAGTATACAGATGGCTCCTTTTGAGGCATTATATGGAAAGCATTGTCGAAATCTATCTTTTTGGGATGAAGTAGGTGAAAGGAAGCTGATATTACTAGAATTGGTAGAAGAGATGGCAAAGAAAGTTCAGTTGATTCAGAAGCACATGAGAACAGCTCAGAGCAGACAGAAAAGTTATATAGATAATCGGAGGAAGGATCTTATTTTTGAGGTAGGTGATCATGTCTTTCTCAAAGTATCTCCATGGAAAAGTGTGATGCGTTTTGGTAAGAAGGGAATGTTGAGTCCGAGGTTCATTGGACCTTATGAAATCCTAGAGAAAGTTGGATCAGTTTCATAAAGAGTGGCTTTACCTACAAGTTTGTCCCATGTACACAATGTTTTTCATGTTTCGATGTTGAGAAAGTATATGCCAGATCAATATCATGTTTTGAGCCCATAGGATGTTCAGTTGGAAGAGAATCTCTCTTATGAGGAACAACCAGTCCAGATTCTTAACTGTAGAGAGCAAGTGTTGCGAAATAAGGTAATTCACCAGGTAAAGGTTTTGTGGAAAAACCATATGGTTGAAGAGGCAACGTAGGAATATGAAAATGCTATGATGGATAAATACCCCCACTTATTTGATAAGTGAATAAAATTGCGAGGATAAAATTTCCAAAAGGGGGGGAAGGATGTAACATCCCAGATAAATAAGGAATAAGACACTTTTCATAATTATTAATATTTGTGAATTAAATATTAATTTTACTTTAAAGGGGACTCTATGTTCGATGGCGTACCCGGTACGCAACAACGGGTTTCTTTGAAATCTTACGTTGCACACTAATAATATAATATTATTATTTTAAATGGTTGTTAACACCTACCCATTGTATTGGAAGGAATGAATAAAAATAACTAAAGTGTAATTATACATGTTTGTTAAATGTTTTTACATTTATCCAATAAAATTTAGAGGCTTAAAATGTGAATGAATCCAATTTTAAGCACAAAATACTCTAATATTCTTTAAAGGGTCGATTTACCACCTTTTGATGGAAAACCCTTTTTAAATCTATTTTTTGTTACTTTTATATGTTTTATTTGACAAAATAATTTTTTTTAGAATCGGGACATCAAAATTTACTTTGGGTAAATTTTTGGTATTTTTCTGATAAAGTTCATTTTTTAATGAATAATGAAAAATACTGTATTTTAATTCAAAATTGCCTTTTAATATAATTTATTTATATGGTTATATTATCCTTTTAATTGTTTTTAAAGTGTAAATAGATTATATTTTTACCATTTAATCTATTTTTTGTCTTTTGAAGCAATTTCACTTTGAAATTGGACATAATCAACTGTCAATCTTTTGATAGTTATTGTTTCTTAAAAACACGCTATTTGTTTTAACAATGAGAATTAATTTTAAATTAATTAATGCAAATTATATGTTTAGAATTTGGTAAATTAGACAACATTTTTGAATTCAGAATATCAAATATAGGTTAGGCTGAATTTTTGGTATTTTTCTGAAAAACTTCAATTTTTGATGAATAGTGAAACCACTTAGTAGTAGTTAAAAAAACCAACTTTTTCATTTAAATGAAATTTTACTGCTTCTGTGAATTGAATTTCAAAAATCTGACATAAATGGATGTTATTAATAAGTAAAATGTGGTTCAATAAGATGAAAATAATTTTTGGTGAATAGTAACTTTTGACTTTTATTTACCGCGGTTAAAGGTAAATAGGGTAATTCAAGGTTAAAAGAATATTATAATAATTCAAAATTACCTTAAAACTTGTCTTAACCTTATTGGATGAGTAATGGCAGACCAATGGCATCCTTGGGTTGATTTTGGAACCCCATGGAGCCACTTGGGAGTGATAATAACACTTTAGATTAATTAATTTAAAGTAAAGACAAAAATGACATAAACAAATATCATTTAGTAAATTAATTTTTACATAAGGTTATATAAGTTATCTTTTAGACTATAAATATTCACTGGAAATCTAAAAATATTTCCTAAATAATGGTATTTTTTTTATAATTTTTAGACATCAAATAAATTAAATTATTTATGACAAAATAATGATGCAGTGTTTACCTCATTAATAAATGATTTAAATAAATAAGATTATAATGATTAAAATATTATCCAAAACATGTACAATTTTGATTGTATGATTTTATTTAGAATATGAGTCATCTTATCTTCGACTTTAATGATTTTTGGACCTTTAGAAACCGAATATCATTATATAATAAAATAATATTTTCACACTTTCCTAAAGAGCCCCTCCTCTATCTTATAAAAGGAGACCACTTCTAACAAATTCCACACACCTATAAAGTATTTTGTCTTGTGTAAACTCTGCTCAATTAATCTCCCTACATCCCTCTCCTTCTCCTAGAATCCTTAACTTAGGTAGAAGGCACTTCAAGAAGTCCGTTGGTTCAAACCAAACAGAGTTACCCAAATTAAAGGTAACGTTTTCTCTTAAATTGTTTTCTTTTATTTTACTTCTCCAACCCCTAAACTCTTTTTATTACTTTATTTTGTAACAAAAAAAGTATCATCAATATACTAGGATGTTGTTATGAGAAGGATTCAAACTAAACTTACACACACCTCCATCTAATGGATGAAGAACATAATGTTTCTGTGGATGGAAAATTAACGCCTCACGAAATGATGATTGTTTAAATATCTCCAAACACGTCTCATGGTGGCAATTATGATGGAACTGTATTTATATATGATATATATTATTTTTATGTTTTCTTTATTCTTTTTTAACTTCCATTTATAGCATTCCTTTATGGTTTCCATTATGGGTAAACACAATAATCTCATTAGAGGAAGTGCGGACTACCACCCCCTCAAAGTGATATGACTCGTTAATACCTTATGTGGGATGTATAAAGTATGGAGTTAATGATATTATATATGATATTATACTGTAATTATAATATACCTATGTATCATTATTTTTTAATTCCATTAAAATAAGAAATAGAAATGAAAGTAGCGTTCATGCATACGTACGACTTACCGTCTCCATGAACGGTGCATTTCATTTCTTACCTCCAAATGATATGTACTGTTATAAATATATATATATATACTGGATATATATGATATATATGATATCTAAATAATGAATATCATTCTAGATATAATGAACTATTGACAACATGGACAACTTTTAAATATAAGGTGTTCATTTTTGACTCAAGTACTAAATATCGACAAAACGACCATTATTAACTTAAATGATTAAATAATGCTTATAGCATGGGTCAAGTCGGACACGAGGTAAGGGAATTTATCTCAATCTCCTTTCATTGAGGCATATTTTGTTTTAATACATGACTTTATTTTATATGGTGTATAAACCCCTTTGAATTTTACTTTTATTCAAAAGGAATATTTTTCTATGAATCATTTTACTAAACAACAATAAGAATGTTCCTTTTAACGTAAGCGGTGACAATGACCTTTTCCACTGCCGCGATTATTATTTGATCTTTGGCTTCCTCAACAAGCTGTAATGTTTTTAAAAGAAAATAAATACCATGTACTCTTTTATGTATTTTGGTATTTAAAATGGTTTTGATAAAGGATTCTTTTATGTTAATATATTTAAATGATATTTTGTGATTGAAATGTGGAAATGTTATCATTCCTTTATATTGGTTTTATGTGTTATGATTTTATAATGGTACTTGGAAATTTAACGGGTGATTATGTGATAAACCAAATGACAGGTGGTGCCGTGAAAACTAGGATGGGTGGTTACGTTATAACCTCCAATGCATTGGGTATGAAAGTCATACATATGGCTATTCCATTTAGTGATATGTGTGAAAGTCGACCGTATGGTTATTCCATTTAAGTATGTTTGTGTCCCAAGTTACCTTTCTATGTTATGTGTTCTTTATATGGGTTTTATGGTAATCTTTTGGTTACAAAAGGGTAAGTAATGATCTTTTATTCAGTGAAGAGTATTTACTACTTCAAAAAGGTTAAAAGTATTACTTATGATAAAGTATTCATGGTTTATTTGTTTTTTTGAAAAACTAACAGTTTTCCTTCTTTGTGTATCCCTTACTAAGCTTTATATGCTCATCCCAAGTTTTTGAAATGTTTTTTAGAGGACATAAAGTGGAATAGGGTCAAGGATGTGATCAAGGAAAATTAATGCTCTATTAAACCTGAAATTAGACATGACTCTTTTTTTCAAGAGTTTTTATTTTGTGAAAAAAATGGAAACTGAGTAGGAGTGTCTAATTTGTATTTTTGAGAGGTAATATAATAGTTATGGAATAATTATATAAAATTATAAACCTAAAAAGATCTTCAATGTGAATTATTCGTTTAATTTAAGATTATTTAATGATTTAAGGCTGGGTCCTTATAGTAACACCCCAAAAATTACTTTATATTATAATATAACTGTTATTTAATAATTAATGTTTTATTATGATCACATAGAAATACTTTTACATTTTATAATAACTTTACACATCATGGACAACTATAGCTAGAAACAGTAAAGGGATTATTTAATGAAATAATTTAAATTGTATTATTTTTGGAGACTATAAAACTATTATGTTAAAAATTTGTTTCATGGTAAATTAAATGTTTTTAATAAAAGTTATTTTCATGAAATAATATTATAAAACACTTTATAATTGATAATATATTTTAAAAAATTCCTAAGTAATTTTTATAAGGGATAAAATGTTTACTATACTTTAAAAATTATTAATTTTCAATAAGTAATGATTTTTTATTTAAAATTTTAAATTATTAAATTTAGAGAATTATTTTGATAATATAAATTTCATTTTTTGAAAAATAAAATAAAAAATATATTAGGGTGATTTTTTGAGAATTTTATGACAAAGTTTCTTTTTTGAAGAAAAAGGAAAAATTGCCCCTTTTTAAGCACCATGATTTTATGACATCATTATTATGTAATCATGTTTAAAAAAATTTATGAAACATTTTATTCAATAAAAATTTCATTTAATAAGTTTGAAAATTAATTTAAAAAAATTAATATTAATTTTTAAATTTATACTTTACATTTGGGAACCAAAAATTATATTTTTGAGATAATAATTGTTTTGGGTTTGTGTGTAATAATTAAGATGGATTGAAGCTATGTTTCGAATTATAGAGCCTTTAAATTTCCAAAAAATATCTCCCACTCATTAATAATCCAGAAAATTAGTTGGAATTTATTTCTACCAAAAGTTTTTGGCTTATATAATAAAATAACCTATATTTTTACCCTTAAACCCACCCCTCATCAAGTGTAAATACCCCCATTCCCTCCTCACAATACACACCAAAGAATTTGAACTATATTACACTCTTAATTAATCTATCAAGAGTCCCTATAATTTGGTTCCATGGTTCTAAGTGGTCCCACTATGAAATTACGAAGCATACTCCTAGTGTAAGTGTTTCCTCTATTCTCCTCTTTCCTTTTCAAGCTCATTACTTTTGTTATGTTGTCTTTTTAAATATATTTTCATATACTCCCATGAATTTTATTTTATGGTATTATCTTCCATTTGGTAAATTGAAAATTAAATTTTATTTATAATTTATCATTATATCCTTTTCCTAAGTTGTTACTATACCGAAACGACGACTCCTCACACCTCACTTCCCCTTAATTTTGTGAGCCTTATTAATTCATTCTCATTTTAATGGAAAATGTTATCATTCATCATTTTTATATTTTACTCACAATTTTATCAATTATATATCACCACTACCTATCATTATACCACCTTTATAAGATTTTTTAATTTTCAAGGTTTCCCATATCCATAAAACCATCTTAAATTTGGTAATGAAAATCGTATGTGGTTTTCCTAGAAATGAAATATCTTTATGGATACTATAAGTTGAAATAGTTTTGGATCAGATGTATATAGGGGTTAAAACCCCAAAAATATTTATGTGGGTATATCCTAACCATCATTCTGGTGAATGGTGAGTGAGACATTACTGTGCATCTAGTTTGACACTCCCGAGGGATTTTCTTTGGATAATTCACATGAAATTTATGATCCATAATAAAGGATCATAATATATAGATTGATATTTACTTTAAATTGATATCCCTTTTCCATGAATATACCCATTACTACAAATACGGATTTTATCAGTGCTAAAAATGGCCTTTAACAGTGCTAGAAAAGCGCTATAAATGCCGGCGAAGATAAAGGGGGGTCCCTTTATCAGTGCTCCAAAAAGTGCTGATAAAGACCCCTTTTATCAGCGCTAAAAAAAGCGATGATAAAAGGGGTCTTTTATCAGCGCTAAAACAAAGTGCTGATAAAGGGGTCTTTTATCAGCGCTTTCTTTTTAGCACTGATAAAAGAGCCCTTTTATCAGCGCTTTTTTTGAGGGCTGATAAAAGTTAAAAAAATAAAATAAAAATTTAAAAAAATCCTGCCAATCTGAGGGGCTTTTATAGTGCTTGAGTCCCCCTTTTACAACACTTTTCTGCCCCCCTCCAGCACCCCACACGCACCGCTCCACCCTTTATCAGCGCTAGCCCCAGATTCACCCATGCGCGTGCATCCTTGCCTCCACCCAGATTTGATCTTGAGACCTCCCCCCTACGCACCTGAAGCCTTTTCCACTCCCTTATACTGATTTTTTCTCCTATTAGTGATATATCTATTCATTTATATATATATAGTTATATTTATTCGTATAGTAATATGTATTTATATTAATATATATATAGTTATATTAATATAAATATATAGTTATATTAATATAAATATATAGTTATATTGATATAAATATATAATTATATTAATATATATATATATTTATAGTGATATTAATATATATATTTATAGTTATATTAAAATATATATGTAGTTATATTAATATATATATAGTTAGATTAATATATAGGTATATAAATATTCATATATTTGTATTTTAAATAAAATGGATATTAGTTATTATTTAGATAAAGATAATATATTTTATTATTTATATTTATAATTAAAATTTTAGGTGTGAAAATATAAAAAATATATACATATAGTTATATATTTGATTATAAATAGCAGTGAAATATAAAAAATGATAAAATTTCAAAGACATAATATCAATATGAATGTAATACCTTGGAATAAATTCATTCCCCACAAAAAAATCCAATAATACCCCATTAAAAGAGGCTGAAAATCCACAAAATGTTAAAAAATTGGGGTACCCCGACTAAAAACTCAGTTTTGGAGGCCTTATGGGCCTATTTTGCCCTCAAAAAAACCTTGACCGGGGTCCTCACCTGGGAAAATCGACATACAGCTCATCGCAGGCTTCGATTTCATGTGGTAGAGCTCAAATGGACACCCAGATCAAAAGTTATGGCCGTTTGAAGTTCGAGTTGCGTTTTCAACATATGTTGGATCTTTTTTTTTAATTTTTTAATTTTTTTAGTCTTTAAATTGTTATTAAATGACTATTACTCTATAATAATTAGAAAATTATTAATTAAAAATATTTTTTTAATTCATTTATAATCCATTTTCACTAAATATCTTATATATTAAGTGTAACTGTATATTTATACTTATCTAAAATATATTTAAAATTATATTTAAAAAATATATATTATATTTATATCAATATAACTATATCTATATATTTAAATATTAATATTTTTTTAATGATTTTTTTTGAAATTAGACCCTTTATCAGCGCTTTTAAAAAAAGCACTGATAAAGACCCCCCTTTATCAGTGCTACTAAAAAAAGCACTAATAAAGGGGTACCCTTTAACAACGATAAAAAAAAGCACTGTTAAAGGGGGTACCCTTATCAGCGCTAAAAAAAGAACTGATAAAGGGGTACGTTTATCAGCACTTTTTTTAGCGCTGATAAAGGTACCCCCCTTTATCAGTGCTTTTTCATTAGCGCTGATAAAGGGTGGCGCCAAGAATGCCCAATTTTGTGGTAGTGACCCATAAATACTTCTTATTATCATCCCCTCAAGTGGAGGACTACCTTTTTCAATGTGTCCTATTGTTACTAAGTTGATTGTTGGATATTTACCAATATAACCACATTAATACAGTGAAAGGATTTCTTTACCACCTAATTTATAACCAATGAACATATTCCCTTTCACTCTCTATATTCATAATACCTGCATTCCATAAGTCCATGTTTCTATATATACATTGTATGGTGAAATTATGATCTCTATAGAGAATGATCCACCACTGCCTTTGTCTTCCCTTATCATCAGCAATGTGTTATCAAATCTTTTATTTAAATGCCTTTCCATGTGAATACCCTTGAGTTCTTATTCTAATTGAAGGGAATTCACCAAGAAAATCACACAATGAATAAATAGGGAAATTATTGACTAAAATGTATACCCATTTATCTATATGGTGTAAATACCTTACACTTCATAATGTTGATTGATGTGAATTCACCTAGAAAGTTATTAAATTTCATTGTATACCCATTTAATTTTCAACGGGTTTATCATATTATGATTATTTTATGATTTCTTCCTTATGTGGAACACATAAATTAATATATATAAAGGGTGTTCCCTGATATCACTCCAATGAATTGGGTAATGAGAGGGATTTTACTGGATGGAATTTACTCCTAAGAGATGAAAGAGTTATGTTACTTCTAAGAGACGATGGAGTTTACCAGTTATAAGTTACTCCTTAGAGATATGTGAATTATCTGGATAGGTGATTCCATTATGAATTTTTTATGTTCCAAGATATTAACACATATTATTTTGCTTTCTATGAATTTTTAATGGTTTCTTTGATCAAGATTTATATCTCATAGATCATGATTATTATATCTTATAAATATTTCACTTATGTCTATGTTCATATGATTATGCTATGAATCTTATCCTCAAGTTCATGTTCTTATATCATGCCTCATGTTTTACCCATGATTTTAATTTATGATTAGTTTTCATTATTTATACCTTAATGGGATTTATAGATCATCCTTTTTTATGTTTCCCCATTTCCTTAGGAATCATAATAAAGGGGATACATTTAAAGAAATTACATGTATGGAGATTTCTCTTGGAAGATATGTGTATTGTATAATGTTTTTACTTGTAAATGTACCTGGTTCCCAAAGACAAAAAAATTTGGATCATGGGTGTTTTTTAATTCATTTTATGTATTAAAAAGTATATGTATTTGTAATAATATTCGAAAGTGTAGGTATAGGGTGTATCATTTGGCATCAGAGAAGAGTTTGGTTATTTTTGGGAATTTAGATTTGGAATATTTTGGTATAGAGCCTCAGATAGATAACAATTTTCTATAGAATACTTGGTTAAATATATCTAGTAAGACCAAATAGAATTAATATCTCATAGGTATTTATAATTTTTTCTTTCTATAGATAACATTTATGTGAAGATTTGGGTTTAGTAAGTGTTATTCAATAAGATAAAATTGTGAGAATGTAGTTTTTTAAGGGGGGGGGGTAAGAATGTAACAACCCGAAAATTCATTTATATAATTAATAAAACTCTTATTTTACAATTATTTTTTTATTATGATCATATATAAATACTTTTACATTTCATAATAAATTTACACATCATGGATAACTACAACTCGGAATAGTAAATTGATTATTTAATGATATAATCAAAAGTGTATTATTTTTGGAGACTATAAACATATTATATTAAAAATGAGTTTCATGGTAAATTTAAAAGTTTTTAATAAAAGTTTTTTCATGAAATAATCTTATAAAACACTTTATAAATGATAATATATTTTAACAAAGCTGAAAGTATTTTTTATAACATCCAGAATGTTTACTATACTTTAAAAAATATTAATTTTCAATAAGTAATTATTTTTATTTAAAAGTTTAAATTATCATATGTATAAAATTATTTTGATAAAATAATTTTTTTTTGAGTTAGTAAATCAAAATTATATTAGGGTGATTTCTTGGAAATTTTTTTGACAAAATTGATTTTTTGATGAAAAAGTGAAAATTGCAACTTTACAAGCATCGTGATTTTATGACATCATTATTATGTCATATTGATTAAAAAATTAATGAAAAATTTTATTCAATCCAAATTTAATTTATTAATTATAAAAATTAATTTTAATATATTAATTTTAATTTAGTAATTTACACTTTACATTTGGGAACAAAAATTGTATTTTTTGAGAAAAAAAATATTTTGGGTTTGTGTGAATTAATTGGGTGGGTTAGAAGGTAAGTTTCGAATTAGGGAGCCTTTAAACATCCAAAAACTCTCTCGCACTAATTAATAATCCATCATATTAGTTTTAATTGATTTTAACCACAAGTGGCTGGGTTTTATAATAAAATAACCTATATTTTAACCTTTAAAACCAGTCTCCTCAAGTATAAATACCCTCCATTCCCTCCCCATATTCCACACCAAATCCTTTAATAATGATTTATCTATAAATTACACTATCAAGAGTCTCTCCATGGTGGTTCAATGGTTCTAAGGAGTCCCTCTCAATAATTAATAAACATCCTCACAATGTAAGGCTTTCCCCAATTATTCTCTTTCCTTTTCAAGTACATTACTTTTGTTATGTTGTTTTTTTAAATTTATTTTCATATTCCTCCATGCATGCTATTCCATGGTCTTATATGTGTGCGTGCACAATTGTGTGTGTATATATTACATAAAACCATTATATAAATGTATTTAAATGCATTATAAGCACGCACACGCACGTACACACACACATATATATAATGACATTATATAAATACCTATACATATAAAAAAATTTATACATATATAAATATTGGTATATATAATATAAATGTAATTAAAAATATATTTATTCAAATTTATAAAATTTATATATGGTTTTATAAATACTATACATTTATCTTATGATTTATATTATACATATATTATATTAAATAATTTTTATTGTATATTTTTTGTATAAATAAATTTATAGTATATTATGTATACAAATATTTATAATATAGACAAAATAAATATAAATCTACACATATATATATTATAATTATATTATATATATTATATTATAAATATTTAATTACATATAGATTTATATGTATTATATATTTATATATATTATAGTATACCAAATTAATTATAAATTAATTTTGTAAATATATATACCATTTAATTATATTATATATTTAAAATTATATGAATGTATTTAGTTTTGTGTGTGTGTATATATATATATGATATAATATAAATGTATATAATCACATACATCAATATATAATATAAATGTATTTAATATAATATATGTATAATATAAATCATAAAATATATAAATGTATAGTATTTATAAAACCAACATATAATTTTTATAGTTAAAAAATAGGTGTGATAATAATAATAATAATTAATAATATTATTTTTACACACACACGTACATATATAAAAATATATAAAAATGATTATATATATATATTATAATTATATTATATCTATAAATATTATATAAATACCAAAATACACACACACAAAAATATAACTGTATTTACAAACATGTGTATATATATATATACATAGATGATATAAATATATATATATATATATATTATACACAAATATATTATATATTATCTAATATTTATATATCTAATAATATATATATATATATTATAGAAAAATATATACATTATATATTATATATAAATACATTATATATATATTATGCACAAATATATATATTATATATTACACACAAATATATATTCTATATAAATATTATACAAAAATATATCATATAAAAAAAATATATTATATTATTTATATTTTCATACACAAATATATATATATATATATATATAATATTGTATTTATTTTATGTAAATAAATAAAAATTATTGTATATAATAATCAAAATGACTTACATCGTAGTGGTAGTGTGTCAGGTGGAAGAGGTGATTGGTTCCAGGTTCAATTCTCAACCGAAGCATTTTTTCTTCCAAGGCTTGTGGGCAAGGTGGTGGACGGACTGAACTCTGCACGTGATGAGGGGATTAATCATCCTGCTTATCGGGCCCTACAGGGGAGTATGCAGGTGGTTGTTTGTGGGTGTCTGGAGGGTGTGGGGATTGTTAGGGTGGGTGTCTGGGTGGGGGGTGTCAAGTATCTAGGGGTGTCTAGGATGGGTAGGTGTGTCTCAGATGGGGTGTTTGGGTGGGAGGGGGTGTCGGGTGTTAGGGTGGGTGTGTCTTGGATGGGGTGTTAGGTGTTAGGGTGGGTGTGTCTAGGATGGGGTTTCTGGGTGGGGGGCGGTGTTGGGTCAGGTTGTCATGCGGATAAAAAAATAGAGATTAATTAGGGGTGGTTTTGAACACCCATAAAATTGGGATTTGGGAATTTCTTAGGGGTGGTTAAAACTTTCCATAATATAAACATAAATTTAGGGGTAGTTAAAATCACCCCTAATTGACTATTTATAGTGGATTTAGGATGAAACTAGAGGGGGTTAAAACCCTCTCTAATCTAACCGCCTCTAAATTCAATTTCAATTTAACAACACTTCTCTATAACTGCCTCTAATTAGAGTATGTAGGAAAATTAGTAGAGGATAGGGTTAACCACTACTAATGTGTTTATAGGGGGTTATAACCCCTTATAAATGAAAAAAACCCTTATAATCACCCAGTTTTTTTTGTAGTGACTTCCCATTACATTGTAAGACTTATTAATTCATTCTCATTTAAATGGAAAATTTCATCATTCATCATTATTATAATTTACCCACTATGTTATAAATGATAGATCATTATTACCTCTTATTATACCACCTTCATGACCCGTTTAAATTATCAATGTTTCCAATAGCCATAAAACCTTCCAAAATTTGGTAAAGAAAAGAGTGCATGGATTTCTTAGCAATGAAATCCATGTATGGATACTAAAATTGAATGTAGTTTTGGATAAAATTTATCTAGGGGTTAAAACCCCAAAAATATTTAGGTGGGTATATCTTGGCCATCATTCTAGTGCATGGTGAGTGGGTCATTATTGCACATCTAGTTTGACACTCCCAGGGGATTTTGTTTGGATAATAAACATGCACTTTATGAACCAAAATAAAGGATCAGAATATAAGGATCAATATATAATTTCAATTAATTTCCCAATGCCATGAATGTATCCTTAAATACTTATTTTTATCATTACCTCAAGTGGAGTAGTTTGTTTTTCAATGTAAAAATTGTAATGTTCCCAAGTTTATTGTTGGATATTCACCAAGACAACCACATTAATCCATTGAAATACTTTCTTTAACACCTTATTTATAACCAATGAACATGTTCTATTTCACCCTCCATATTCTTCGTATATTTCTTATTCATGTCAATGTTCCTATATATCACTGTATGATGTAATAATGATCTCAGTAGATAATGATCCATCACAACATTTGTCTTGATTATCATTAGCAATGAGTAATTAGATCTTTTATTTCAATAACATTCCATGTGAATACCCTTGCATGCTTCTTCTCATTGAAGGGTATTCACCTTGACTCCCATACATCGATTGACTATGGGAATTATTGACTAAATCATATAACCTTTTATCTATATGGTTTAAATACCTTTAGACTTTATAATGTTTATTGGTTGGTATTTACCTAGAAAATTATCAAATTTCATTGGGTACCCATTGAATTTCAAATGGGTTTATCATGTTGTGATTATTTTATGTATGTTTTCCTTATGTGGCACACATGAATTAAGACTAATAAAGGGAGATCCCTGATAGTACTCCAATGAATTAGGTAATGAGATAGAGTTAACTATATGGATTTCACTCCTAAGAGATGATAAATTTATGTTACTCCTAATAGATAAAGGAGTTTAATGGTTATAGGCTACTCCTACAAGATATGAGAATTATCCAGATAGGTGATTCCTCTATAAATGTTTGATGTTCCAAGATACCAAAACATTTTATTTATGCTTTATATGAATTTTAATGGTTTGTTTGATCAATATTGATATCACATGGCTCATGATTATTTTATATTATAACTATTTTCTATATATATATGTTATTATGATCATTTTATGACTCTTTTCCTCATGTTTATGTTCTCATATCATGCCTCATGTTTTACCCAGGATGTTCATTTATGCCTCATTTTCATTTTTATGCCTTATCGGGATTTATAACTCACACTTTTCTTATGTTTCCCTATTTCACCAGGAATCACAATTAAAGGGATACATATATGGAAATTACATGTGTGGATAATTATTAGGGAAGAAATGTGTATTGTTAAACATGTTTAGTTATAAATATACCT
Source organism: Viscum album (assembly GCA_963277665.1). Taxonomy (NCBI): domain Eukaryota; kingdom Viridiplantae; phylum Streptophyta; class Magnoliopsida; order Santalales; family Viscaceae; genus Viscum; species Viscum album. Next base: position 1,424,628,340 of record OY728143.1, read on the forward strand.
AGTTCCCAAAGACACTGAAATTTAGATCATGGGAGTTTATTGTAATTCATATGATGTATTAAAGAGAATTTTTGTTTAGCATTAGATCTAGAAGTGAAAGTCTAGGGAATCTCATTTGGAATTAGAGTAGAGTTTTAATTATTTTTGGGAATTAGGATTCAGAATATTTGGGTATAGAGCCTTATATATATAACAATTTTCTCTAGAATAATTGGTTAAATATAACAAGTATGACCACATAGGTTTAAAATATCTTAGGTACTTATAATGTTCCATTTATATTGATATCATTTCATTGAACATTTGGGTTTTGTAAGTGTTATTCAATAAGATAAAATTACGAGGAAATAATTTTGTTTAAGAGGGGAAAAATGTAACACCCCAAAAATTATTTTATGTTATTAATAAAACCATTATTTTAAAATTAATGTTTTATTATAAGTACATATAAATAATTTTACATTTCCTAATGACTTTACATGTCATGTAAAACTAAAACTAGTACCAGTAAAGGGATTTTTTAATGATATAATATAAATTGTATTATTTTTAAAGAATATAAACATATTCTATTAAAAATTTGTTTCATGGTAAATGTATAATTTTTAAATAAAATTTATTTTCACTAAATAATCTTATAAATGATAATATATTTTAATGAATCCCTAATTAATTTTTATTTTAGCCATAATGATTACTTTAATACAAAAATTATTAATTTTCAATAATTTAGGTTTTTTTATTTAAAAATTTAAACTATCATAATTATAAAATTATTTTTATAAAATTATTTTTTTTGGATTCAAAACATAAAAATTATCTTAGGGTTATTTTTTGGGAATTTTCTGACAAAGTTGATTTTTTGGAGAAAAAGTAAAAATTGCCGCTTTATGAGCATCATGATTTTTTTACATCATTATTAAGTTAGCATGATGAAAAAATTTATTAAGTCAAAAATTTATTTAGTAATTATAAAATTTAATTTAAAAAAATTAATTTTAATCTAGACATTTATACTTTACATTTTGGAACAAAAAATTATATTTTTTAGATAATAATTATTTTGGGTTTGTGTGCTTTAATTAGGTTGGATGGAAGGTAAGTTTCAAAGTAAAGAGAATTTAAATTTCCAAAAAATATATAACACTCATTAATAATCCAAAAAATTAGTTTTAATTGATTTCATCCACAAGTGGTTGGATTATATAATAAAATAACCTATATTTTGACTCTTTAAACCACTCCTCCTCAAGTATAAATACCCCTATTCTTGCCTCACATTCCAAACCATAGGCTATGGTAACTATTTACCTCTCAATTCCCCTCTCAATATTCTCTCTAAGGTGGTTCCATGGTTCTAAGGACTCCCTCTCTAATATTAATAAGAATCCCCCCAATATATGGGTTCTTCCATTCTCTGCTTTCCTTTTCAAGTTCATTACTTTTGTTATATTGTATTTTTAATTTTATTTTCATATAATTACACACATATTGTTATGTGGTATAATATTCTATTTGATATGTTATAAATGTGAGTTTATTTATTCCTGATTATTGTCTCTTTTTCCTAAGCTGTTACTATGTCAAAACAAGGGTTCCCCACACCTCACTTCCCTTTACTTTTGTGAGCCTTATTAATTCATTCTCATTTCAATGGAAAATTCTATCATGAATCATTATTATAATTTCCTTGATATTTTTTCAATGATAGATCATCATTACCTATCATTTTACCACCTTCATAAGCCATTGCAATACCCAAGGTTTCCCTTATCCATAAAACCATCTTAAATTTGGTAAGGAAAAGTGTGTGTGTTTTTCCTAGAAAAGAAATCCTTTTCTAGATACTATAAGTGGATTTAGTTTTGGATCAAATTCATCTAGGGGTTAAACACACAAAAATATTTGGTTGGGTATATCCCAACCATCATTCTGGTGCACGGTGAGTGGGAACTTACTATGCATCTGGTTTGACACTCCCAGGGGATTTGATTTGAATAAGCATGCACTTCATGAGCTATAATAAAAGATCAAAGTATATGGATTTATATTTACATTCAATTAATATTCCTATTACATGAATTCATCCTTAACTACTACTTGTTATCATTCTCTCATGTAGAGTATTTCCCTTTTCAATGTGAACATCCTATTATTTCTAAGTTGATTATTGGATATTCACCAAGATAACCACATTAATCCATTAATAGGATTTATTTAATACCTAATTTATAACCAATGAACATGTTTTATTTCACTATAAATATTCTTCAAACCTTTATTCTACTTGTCCATGTTCATATATTTACATTTATGGTGGAATTATGATCTTTATAGATAATGATCTATCATTGCCTTGGTCTTGTATTATCATCAGAAATGCTTAGTTTAATATTTTATTACAATACCTTTTAATGTGAATAAACTAGAATGAATCATCTAATTGAAGGGTATTCACCTAGACCCCCATACATCAATTAAGTAGGGAAATTACTTACAATACTGTATACCCTTTTATCTATAAGTTTTAAATATCTTAGACTCCATAATATTTATTGATGGGTATTTACCTAGAAAGTTATCAAATTTCATTGGATAAACATTTAATTTCCAAAAGGTTTATCATGTTATGATTATTTTATGTATGTTTTTCCTATGTGTAACACATGAATTAAAAAATATGAATAGTGCACCCTGATAACACTCTAATAAATTGGGTAATGAGGCAAATTTAACTTGATGGAAGATACTCCCAAGAGATGATGTGGTTATGTTACTCCTTAGAGATGATGGAGTTTATTGGTTATAGGTTGCTCCTAATAGATATGGGAATTATATAGAGAGGTGATTCCATTATGAATGTTTGATGTTCCAAGATACTGACACAATTTCATTGTGATTTATATGACTTTTTATGGATCCTTTGATCAATATTGATATCACATAACTCATGATTATTGTATTTTTTAAACTCTTTTCTTTATGTACATGTTATTATGAGCATGATATGACTCTTGTCCTCATGTTTATATTCTCATATTAGGCCCCATGTTTAGACCATGATGTTCATTTATATTTTTTTTTTCATTTTTTATCCCTTATTGGGATTTATAGATCACCCTTTTCTTATGTTTCCTCATTTTCTGAGGAATCACAATCAGATGGATAAATATAAGGAAATTACATGTGTAGAGAATTCTTGTGGAAGAAATGTGCACTGTACAATGTTTTTAGTTATAAATTTACCTAGTTCCCAAAGACACTGAACTTTAGATCATGGGAGTTTGTTGTAATTCATGTGACGTATTAAAAAGTATATATACTTAGAATTAGATCCAAATGTATAGGTGTGGGGAATCTTAAGCTAGGAGTATATGGGGAGACACTAATTTTACAAAAATACTTGGTCTCCTGAATGATATGCTACCTGAATAAAATGATCTTCCTTATCCAACATATGATGTAAAGTGAATGTTATGTTCAATGGGTATGATATCTAAAAAAAATGAAATCCTATCAAAATGATTGTATATTATTTCACAAGAACCATGAATAACATATAAAATACCATAAGTGTGGTGTGAATTGATACAATAATGATGATTCAAGTACTTCAAAAGTTATATTATAAATTCCTATCATTCAAAGGTTTAGATTACTATATGTATGTTAGGAAACCACTAGGAAATTGAAATGCCACAAATATAAAATAATTGAATATGGGAAACTACATCACCCATCAAACTCTCCTTAGTGTAAGAAAATTGATTATTAGTATGTTGATTTGGTAAGGATCTAAGAAACCTTTTCCTTATGTTATCTATAGAAGTAATAAATCCCTTTGGTGTACAAAGTATTACTCATAGTACATGGTCAGTTAAGTTAATAAATTGCAACTTTCCACCATGTTTATGCATAAAGTTCAAATAAATTATGTTGAATTTTCATATATTTGGACCAAAATAACCTATTAATGAAATTGATGCCTATTTGGATCCATTTATTGAAGATCTAAAATTGATGTGGGATACATGTGTTACATTGTATGATGCTTATAGACATAAAGAGTTTTCATTGAGAGACATGTTGAACAAGATGATAAATAAATTTCCTACTTATTAGTTTTTTAGTCTATTTCATTAATAAAAAGTTAGGGAGTCCCATTTTTGAAGAAGGTATACACTTAGTTAGGTTGAAATATTCCTTAGACCATGTTTTTTGGACGTCAATTTTTTTTACCCTGATGACATAAATACTAATCCTAGATGACATAATTTGATGGAAATATAGAACAAGGAACATCACCATCTCCACTAATGGGTAATCAACAATTTGAGAAATTAAAATATATTGACACCAATTTCGTTAAACAATTTTAAAAAGACCTTATATAATCAGGTTGAAAAAATAGATTAATTTTCTTTGAATTGTTATACTAGAATTGTTTGTATGTTAAGAATTTTATTTATGTCAAGAATTCTAAAAAAATATGTGATAGTATTATTGTCACATTACTAAATGTACCAGAGAAAACCAAATACACAATTAAGGAAATTTTGGACATGATTGACATGGGTAAAAGGTAATAGTTAACACCAGGGAAATGTGAAAGATGATCTTTTCTTCCTCCAACATCTTACACTATCAAAATAAGAAAAATTTAAATTTTGAAACTTCCACAATGGTGTAAAAGTTATAGAGGAAAATTAATCAAATATAAATAATGTCATGTCAATGATTGATTTAAAGTTACATGGTCTAAAATCACATGATCTTCATGTTTTGATGCATGATTTAATGTGTGTTTCATTATGTTTCATTCTACCTAAAAATGTATGACATATATTAATCAGACTTTTATTCTTCTTTAAAGTTATATATAGTAAATTTATAAACCCAGTGAAGTTTCCAATCATGAATAAGTAAATTTTAGTCATATTTTGTGAATTGGATATGTTTTTACCACCATCATTCTATGATATAATGGTCTACTTGATGGTTAGATTAGTTAGAGAGATTAAACTATGTGGTCCCATACATTATTGATATATGTACCCCATTGAACAATATATAAATTTTTTAAAAGGGTATGTCAAGAATTAAAGTTGTACAAAAAGTTATATTGTAGAGAAATATATTTTTGAAGAAGCTATTGAATTTTGTATCAATTAACTATCAGATGTCGATAGAATTGATCTCCCAAAATACCATCACAATGGATACCATATGGGTGGAGTGATTATTGGAATAAATATTGTTACAATTACCATTATTGAGTGGGAACAACCTTGTTAGGTTGGGATATATAAATATACACAAGAGGGGGGGGGGGGTGAATTGTGTCTTTTAAAAATCTTTCACAATTATGCCATTTTATGAAAACTATAGATTATGAGAATAAGAAGTGTTTATCTTCTATATGAAAGTATGAGTAGTGGATAAAACATAAATACATAACATGATAATTTATAGTGGTTCGGGGCATAAAAATCCCCTAGTCCACTCCACCAATTACTCTCTCTATGAGTTTGGTGAATTTCACTAGTCAGGTCCTCATATCATAAGATCAATCCACAACTGAGTGCAGGTAGTTGAAACCTTTAAAAATAAGGATAAAAATAGGTCCTTCTAGTTCTTTAATAGAGAACCGAATATCCAGAGCTTAGATCGAGAAGCTGATACTCCACCACAACTGAGTACAATCAGTTGGAAATATCAAAAAAATATTGATTTAAAAGGTTTTGATTGAACTTCATAGTTGTAATAGAAACTGAAAATAGATGGATATTCTTATTAAAAAAATAGTTTCTTCAAGAAATATTTGTTCTGAAGAGATCTAGTAGAAATATATCTTTGAATAAAAGCAGTAATGATCAGGAATAGTAGACTTACAGTAAATACTTGATTCAAAACATGTATATCTCCAAAGTGTAGCCTCTTCTATAGATAACAGAGTCTGATAAATTGTTATAGTAGGACTGTAAAAGATATTCACAAGAATACATTTTCAATATAAATATGTGTCACTATATATGTCACTATATATTTTTCTTCTTTGAATCACACACACACATATATATTGAACAAATTCACCAATAGAATAAATACAGTAGAGATCCTACTTCGCAATTAAAAATCCAAGAAAATAGCCTAATAAATCATGAGAATTAAAATTCATAAGACAGATCAGAGTAGTCATAACTTCCATTAATAATAAGAGATAATTTCTCCACTTAATACGATTCTTTGAATCAATCATAACAAGTTTTGAATCATTTGAAAATGTGATTTAAATTAGCCTGATATTCTACAAATACAATTACACGAAACTCCGATAAAATTGTAAATTTAAATCTACTATGTTTAAAAGTCAAACATAGTGTTCCTTCATAAAATGAAAAAATACCAAATCTAGGGTTCAACTACATAGAGTTCATTATCTGAACATAGGGTTTCCAACATATGGTTGATCACAAAAGTAATGTTGATGATCCATACATTTGCTTCTCAAACATAGGGTTTCATACTTATGTATGGTTATTTAACCATACTTTTTCTCTTTGTCAAAACTTAAGATTCCATCCAAATGTAAGGTTCTTTATCCATACGTTTCTGTCAACATAGGTTTGATTAAACACATGTGCTGAACTTTCAACATAAGGTTTAATACAAATGTAGGGTTTCTTCCTTACATCACGTTCTTCAATGTAAGGTATAAATAATGTTTCCAGAATACTCTTAAGATCATTCCAAACACTTTGAAGAATATTCCATGTGAATAATAAGCTTGAATATAATTCCAAAATAAATATTACAAAGAATATTAATTTCTTGAAATACACTTAATGTAATATCATTAGTAACAAAAACAATGGTATTTGTGAGCAGAAAAATCAATAATATTTATTGAGTATTTTTGAAACAATACATGCCCAAAAATATACCCCTTTTTAATGATCACAAAACCCATAAAATTAGTAACATAATTTAGAATTTTCAAATAATTTAAAAGAAAATAATTCGAAATTTGATTTGATAGAATTATATCGATAAAAATAAATGTTGTGTTTATCCAAATTTCTATAAATTTTTGTGAGATAAAAAAGAAAGTATAAAAAAAGATTAAAACACATTTAATTTTTCAAAGATCAGTAAGTGAAATTTTATAATAATCTATTTAGATAAATAAGACTAGATTTTTGGTTGTAGCCATAAACATAAAAGAATATGAATTAAAGAACTAAAAATAAATGTGAATACATTAATGTATATAAATGTATATGTAAGTTATATATTTAAATGTATTTAAATATATTATACAAATAAAATTTATTTGTTTAAATATGTACACATATAAATATATATATAAATGTATATATATTAATAGAAATTGATGCAGTCATGTATGGGGTAAAAAAGATTGGAATTGGAATTTCCATCCATGATGATTATAAAATACTTATTGTGGCCCACCATAAGCCTTTTTTTGGATAACTGGAATCACAAAGTCAATGGAGTTATGATGGTATACACAGGCACACACTAGTACAAAAAAGACCTTTAACAGTGCTAAAAATAGTCTTTATCAGTGCTAGAGAAGCGCTGACTACCGGAGCGTGGTTAAAATCTCCAGTCTTTTATCAATGCTAGAAAAACACTAATAAAGGGTCCCTTTATCAGCACAAAAAAGGGATGATAAAGGGGAATAATACAATGTGCTATAATAACACACTAAAACACCCAAAATAGAGAATATTATAATTTTCTATAGTATCACAATGGAGCACCAAAAATAGAACCATAAATTAGCAAAATCAGATGAAAATACAGAATTTAAATGAAATAAAATTTACAATATAAATACAAGGAAAAACTATTATAGAGAAAAAGAATGAACCTATATAAAAAAACCACCCCTGCTCGAGAAAAATAAAACACCTATATAAGATAAAATTCTGATGTTAGTAATAATATAAAGAAATAAATTAAATATAAAGTGTTAATTTTAAACTAAAATTTGAGTTATACCAAGAAAATTGTGTATCATATTGAGTTGTGGTTGATTATTTCACATCACACCATTTCTTTTTCATCTTCAAGCATTATCTCTATGAAAATTAACTAAATAAGTATAATATAAAAATTATAAGGTAATTAATTAAGTAATAATAAATATATTTATGAGAAAAAATATAGGTTCATTTTCTCGATTTTGGTGATGTGATGCGTGTTTAGAACTAAAATGACACTTATATATTGAAAAGATGCACTTGGAGTCATACCGGTCACACCATCCATCAGATTAAGGTTTAAATGATTCCAAAATGTCCCAAATGACTTATGGATCGTTTTCCTAAAGTATCAAAACAATCTGAATGTGTTTTCTTAGTTTTGAGTATGTCACTTGTTATTTTTACTAAAATGTCATTTTAAACTGGAAACATGAAATTTGAGTCATACTGATCACATAATGTGTCCGTTTTATGTGATAATAATTCCTACAAGTCAAAAATTACTTATTAATTGTTTTCCTAAATTATCAAGAAAATCGAAGCATGTTTGCTCAGTTTTCAGCGACTGATACTCTTTGAACTAAAATGTAAATTTTAAACTGATATTGGACACTTTGAGTCATGTCAGGCACATTGTATATCAGATTGAGGTGCGGATGATTCATACACATCTGAAAATGACTTATGGATCATTTTCATAAAGTATCAAAATAATTCAGATGTGTTTGCTCAAATTTGAGTATGTTAGTTGTCCTTTTTACTAAAATTAATATCAATTTTAAATAAAAAGACACACTTAGAGTCATACCGGTCACACTGTGCATCGAATTGAGGTGAGGATAATTCCTAGAAATACCAAATGACTTATGGATCATTTTCTTAAGGTATAAAAACAATACTAATGAGTTTTCTTGGTTTTTAGTACATCACTTGTGTTTTTTACTAAAATATCATTTTAAACTCGAAACACGCACTTTGAGTCATAACAACCACATTGTGTCTCAGTTTTTTATGAGTCTAATTTTTTCACGTTATAAATAACTTAAGAATAATTTTATTAAATTATCAAGACAATCCAATTTTGTTAACTTAGTTTTCAATGAGAAATACTTTTTGAATTAAAATTAAAATTTTAAACTAATAATAGACACTTTGAGTCATGTCAGCCACACAATGTATTATATTTAGGTGAGGCTAATTCCTACACATAAAAAATGACATATTTATCATTTTCCTAAAGTATCAAAACAATATAAATGTTTTTTCTCAGTTTTGAGTATGTCAGTTGTCATTTTTACTAAAATTAATGTCAATTTTAAATAAAATGACCCACTGGGAGTCATACCCATCACACCATTTGTCATATTAAGGTGTGGAAGATTACTACATGTTTAAAATGAATTATGTAACATTTTACTAAAGTATCAAAATAATATAAATGTATTTTCTTGGTTTTGAGTACATTACTTGTGTTTTTTACTAAAATGTATTTTTAAACCAAAAACCCACACTTTGATTCATACCAATAACATCATGTGTTGGTTTGACATGAGAATTATTGCTATACATAAAAAACGACTTAAAAATATTTTTCCTAAATTATCAAGACAATCCAAGCACATTTTCTTAGTTGTTAATGAGTGAAACTTTTTTTACTAAAATGTAAATTTTAAACTGATAATAGAAACTTTGAGTCATTTCAGGAACATCATGTATCAGATTTAGGTGAGCCTAATTCCTACACATCAAAAACTGACTTATGGATTTTTTTCCTTACGTATCAAAATAATTTTAATGTTTTTATTAGGTTTTAAGTATGTCATTGTTTTTTTACTAAAATTAATGTCAATTTTAAATAAAAAGATACAATTGGAGTCATTCTGGTCACACCATATGTTGGATTGAGGTTAAACTAATTCCTATATATCCCAAATTAATTAATGATAATTTTAATAAAGTATGAAAACAATCCGAATGTGTATTATCAATTTTGAGTAATTCCCTTATATTTTTTACTAAAATGTCATTTTAAATTGGAGACACACACTTTGAGTCATACTAGTCACATTTTGTGTTTTATTTACATGATACTGATTCCTACAAATCAAAAATTACTTATGAATAATTATCATAAATTATCAAGACAATCTGAGTGTGTTTTCCCATTTTTTAGTGAGTGGCACTTTTTAAAATTAAATATCAATTTTAAACTGATAGAAAACACTTTATGTCACATAAATAACATATATTAAAGGTATTTTTAATTTATTTTCCATTCATGCTTTGTTTTGGGGGGTTTCCCAAGTTTTTATGGAGGAATGAGTGAGTTTTCATGAATTGGTCCAAACTGTGAGCCCAATTCCAGATTTAAAAATAAATTTTGATTCCTTTATAAATACTTAATTTTTCAACATTTTTCATCCATTAAATTTCCTACTTGTCATCCCCTAACCTATTAACACCACCATATTAATTTGAACCATTTAGGAATCCATAATCATGGTGGATATGGGTTTTTATTTAAGGGATTGGGCCTGCCAGATAGTCCATTTCCTACATTAAAAATATTATTTATTTATTTAATATATCCTTAAATATTTATGTTTTTTTAGTGATTCCATATCTTCCCTGACACCACATACCCAAGATGCGTCCCCATGCTCTCCCCCCCTCTTTGGAGCTCGATTTCATTACTAATTTGGATGAAAATTATCTGAACTTCTCAAATCACCCAGATTTGAAGAGGTAAATTGATTATTTCATAACTCCTTCATTTATCACTCTTTTCCCCCCATTATATTTCCTACATGATCTCTTCATAATTTTTATAACTTCAATTGAATTTTTGGATGTTTTCAAATTCAGATAATTTTTTATTTGGGGTGATTTCGTCAATATTTTTCAAGGTAAGTGATTCCTTCTTGGTTTCTTCCTTTTCCCTTAGGGTTTCCTCCCTCGTTAATTATGTTATAAAATTTCTAGAAGTTAGGGTTCTAATCTAGGGTCTGATTTGGTGTCTTTTTGGTCAAATATTGTGGTCTAGGGCTGGATTTATCTTCCTTGTGGTGCGGTGGTGGCACAGTTGATGTTTTGCACCAAATTTTGAGGGATTTGACACTTTCAGTAGGTGATTCCATGGTTAACCATTCCTTGATAAGTTAGTTTGCTTGTTTTACTAGTTTTTCATGATCCCCATATACTGTGTGTGGTGAAAAAACCGTTTTTGAGGGATTTAGTTAAGAATTTAATTTTATAATTTAATTTTTGTTGAAGTTTTGAACTTTTCAAATGTAACACATGTGGTATCTCTTGTGGTAGTTTATTAAAATATGAAATTGATTTATTAGTTATTTAAAGGGGATGAAAATTATGTCTTTTTAATGAATTAGTGTCATGTGGTACTTATAATGGGTTTTTTTGGAATAATTTTGGTATGTTAAACTTTGTTATATATCTTGAGAGCATTTTATGAAAATGGGTGTTTTCATTTGTATCTTTTGTCATATTATTCAAGGTTATTTTATCACACTTTAAAGTGGTTTTATAAATGTATCTAGGGATTAAAATTCTACTTTGGTAGTGTTTTGGTGTGTTTTTTTCCTTGAAATATGGTTTTGAAATGGGTTTTATGAGTAAAGATTGGGTATACTCTTTGGAGTTGTTTTATGAAAGATTTGAATGATTTAATGATTTATGTAAGTGGTGAAATCATATTGGAAAACTATTTTGGTGTGTGTATATTTTGAAATTTTACATTTTAAAGGTTAAAGGGGCTGTTTTGTGATGTGTTCCATCTTGGAAATGTTTTATAAAAATGTTTAAAGGATTTACTAAAGTGTGTAAGAGATGTGAAAGCGATGTGGGATGTTTTGTGTGAGTGTGATGTGAAAAATGGATTTTGGTTATTAAAAGGGTATTATGTAACATTTTAGTGGGATTTTATGTGAGTTGGAATATCTTGGATTGGTTTTATAAATTTTTTTAATGGATTTGTGGAATTTTAAAAGAAATGTGAAAAGTGTTGTGGGCTATTTTGGTGTGAGTCATATTTCAAAATCAATTTGAATAAAAATTGGACTTTTGTGACTTGTGTGGTATACATGTGGGATGTTTGGTGAATTTTTTATGAGGAAATGATATTTTCATGTGCAAATTATATTTATTGACTTGTTGAACTTGTTTTATCACAAAGGGAAAACCCATGTATCTAGGTGGGTGGATGTGTACTAGTATGCTAGTGAATCTGTGGGGTTTGGCCTCAGTTTCACTTAGCAAGATTGATGCTTAAAACTCTTAATAAACTATGATGATGATTATAGGAGACCACTAGGTTATGGGTATATTCCATACTAGTGGCTCATGCATGATAATGAATATTTTTGATGGTTACTCTCACCGAGATACGAGGTACCTGGGACCCACAACAAGCTAGTGCCTAGGGGTTATTTCCTATTGCTTGTGATCATTAGATCCTTTATACTTACCACCTTCATATGTTATATTTGGCTGGAAAATTCATTATATTTTACATTTATTTTAAAAGTGTTTATTCTTTAAATTAGCCCACTTGAAAACTTATTTTTTTAAGTTGCATCTTTTAGAAATTGTAACTAGAAATTACATGTTTTTGAAAACTTGCATGCTTTTCATCTTTAAATGTTTATCGCATGGAATATCTTAGTGGTGGTATCCTATTAGGATTTTTCTCACACCCTACTTAAACATTTGGGTGTAAGTACACTTGGTTATTTTGTTGATGCAGGTTTGGGTTCAATTTTTGTGCCAACAGTTCAGGTTTTTACCGGTCGTTTGTGATGCGGTGTTGTGAAGATCGCTTGAGGGCGGTGCCTCTTTCCATGTAGAGGTTCTTGGGATGTCATTATTTGGTTTCTTACCTTTTTAATGGTCTTTAAACATAGTTTTAACTTATGTAATTCAGTTCTGAAATTTTTCAAAAGTCATTTTTAGTTGAAAATCCAGATTTGTTTTATTGAGTTTGTTTGTTGTTTAATGTTTATAAACTTGGGTAAATCATTCCCAAACTTCATTTTATGATACCTGAGCACTTTTTCTAGCCCATGGGTATCAGGAACTCCCTTCGGACCTTATCGCGGTCCAGGTCTGGTGCCGGTTTTGATGGCGACCAGATTCGGTTTGTGACAAAATGGTATCAGAGGAGGTTCTGGTTAACTCTTTGGGTCTTGTTATTTAGGGAATAATCGGGATAGTCTAGAGTTAGGATTGTTGGGAATTGGTATTTTGGTTATGGGTAGTGTTCCTTATCACCACACCTCATGACATGATTCAAGTTTCCAGGGGAAGTTGGGATTTATATGAGTCCTTTGGATTTCTTGGATTGATGATGATTAGGGGAAATGAAAAGAGAGTTGGGTTAATGGTCTCGGTGATCTCATAGGGCCTGGAACGCCATGTGGAGCCGAGGATATTCACTAGAACCCTCTATGTGATAGTGAAGTTATTATAATATGGATGCCAACCATATGTCCAAGTCACCCACTGAAACTAGTTTCCTCTCACATTGTCTTGTGTTCTTTAGTTTTGAAATCTTGAAAATTTGGTTTTAAAAAGCATAATTTTTTTGTGAAATGATTATCTAATAAAGAGGGAATGGTTAGATTTTTGAAAATGGAGAACTGAATTTTCATAATTGTATTGGAATGGAAAATGGTGTGTTTTCACCTCTTTTGAAAGCATAAACTATGTCAAGGTTGGTTTTGAAAAAGTGTTTCCAATAGAGTTTTCTAAACTATTGAAATGTGTTTTAATGGGATGAGATGTTTTGAAATTGATGTAAATAACTTTAAAGTGAGTTTTCATTGGTATGATTGTGCCATTATGAAAATTGTTTTTTAATGCGATAATTTGGGTTTGATTTCGTGGTTAGCAGTCTTGAGAAAAAGAAAGTATTGGTTGATTATTTTGGTTTTGAAAAGCGGAATTAGTTTTTTTATTAAGCTTTGATATTTTTGTGAGAAACCACATGAATGGGGTTATATGGAATGATGGATGGTTAATGGCATGACCTGATGAGTGTCAGTATGGATATGAGGAGGAATCCTGGTGTGGCATGAAAACATGCATGTGTGGGGCCCATGGGGTACCATTGGGGGATACGCTAACTGCTAAACCCTTTGTTTTCAAAGAAATGTTTTTAAAAGGAAAACTTGATGTCTTTATGAGTGGTTTGGGATGGTGTGTATTATGTGTTTTTGGAAATGTTGATGTCGTTGAATGTTTTGAGTCCAAGAACCCCTCTTGTTTGAACAATGTTTTGGTTTTGTGTTTGGTCGGTAAGTTTGGTTGAAGGGCTGGTTAGTGGTCTACTCTAAGAATATTTTGGGAAGACTTTATGATGTTTCCCCTCATATGTTTAGATATGGTTGAGGTATGTCTTGACCAATGGACCAGGTTGGTTGGGTCCTTGGGTTCTCTCATTGGATTAGGTATGCCCCCATTAAGGGTTAATGCACAACTGAAGTGCAGCCCTGGTTGTTTCGTCATTGGAAGATCCTCCAGTTGATCAATGTAAGGAATATTTTTCTTGAGCTTTTTATATTTAGTCTATACCATTTCCTTTCTTGGTTTTTTTGTATCCTCTTGTAGTGGGAGAGTGATCATGGAAGGTTGAAAGAGACCTTAACTTCTTAAGTTTCCTGATATGCCGAAGGTGAAAGTGGTCTGGGGTTGTTAGCATGGATGAATATCTGGATGGTGTCTAAGAGGACCTATGGGTCCTTCATAGTCTCTTTGAAGTAGGAGTTCACATTAAACCACCTGTTTGAGAAATATGGTCATGAGAGGCTATTATGGCCACCTTATAGAATTGTGTGTTGTTTGGGGACTTGGTATAAGGTCCCATTCCATGTATTATTTCTATCAATTGCAATGGTCATGTTCAGTGATGCCTTGTGATGTCGTGTGCTCATTTTACTATAAATGTGAAGGTCGTTCAATACTATGAGGGTCTCTGTTATGTTGGGAGTATGTCTCCCTTGGAAAAAACTTCAAATCCTATATCTTATAGGAAGGTGTTTATATGTGTCCTCCCCTTTTTTTGTTTATCACCCAAAGAAAAAATGTGCGGTGTGTGTGCATTTTCTGATCCCTTGTATCAGTGAAATGTCAGGTTTCAGTAAAGTGAGTTATGGAGTGTCTTATATCATGGTGAACCCATTGGGGTATACGGTGTATTTATTTGTGGCACCAAAAGAAGAAGTCCATAAATGGGTTTCTAAAGCCTAACTACGAGGCTGGAGATGATTCAATTTTTTGAGCTCCAGCCATAGGTCCTGGAGAGAAGCTGACACGTGGTCAGGGGAAATCCCAAGGTCGTTTAAACCCCTGTACAAGTCCTACCCTTAGTATGAATGATAGGAAGAGTTTAAACCTCTGGTGTCATCATCATTCTTCTGTTATTCCCATTAGATGGAAAGAGGTGGACAACCTCGTGCCCATGTTTGTCACCTAATGTCTTTCCTTCGCACTTTGGTTTCCATTGAGTTTTTGGATAAAGGTTTAAAATTTGGATAGATAGGTTGAGTGCATGGTTTTCACATGGTAAGTTGTAACCGTTCCCTAGAAAACCATGCATATATAAGGATCCATATGGTTAGTACACAGTTTCCCAAATTGTGCGAACTAACCGTGCATTCGTCCCAACTCTTTGAGTTTAGGGGTCTTTCTGTGTCGACCCATGCTGGTCCGTTAAGATGGTAGGTTTTTATGGTGGGGAGACCCACCATGGGTCTTATGTATGTTATTTTGTAAATTTCTAATGGAATTCTACCCCTTTTACTAGGGAGTCTGTTTGGTCCTCCCCCTGTTAGTGTCCCGATTCTGTCTTGGGAAAAATTTAAGTTGTCTCTTATAGTGGGGAGCCCATTTGTATCTCCTCATACCAGTAACTCAGTTTTGTCCATGGTCTTGGCTTGGAAGTGGGTAGTCTCGTTTAGAATTATCTAAATACCTAAATATTCCTTTTTTAAATGTTGGGATTGGAGAGTGCCCAACGGTTTAGTTATATCAGGGTAAGTGTAACCTTGTTCGATGTTGTTGTTTGTTTGGGTAAATTGCTTGAGCCTTGTTCGGACTGTGTTTGAAGAGTTTTCCTTTGGGATAAACCCTGAATGTTATTTATTGTTTTATTAAAGTGGTTTAAGATTGGTTTTTTGAGATTATTCCTTTCTTAATTGATCAATGGAGGTGTTTTGGCCTTTGGGGGTGAAACCTGGAAAGGGAGTACCTCTTGGTTTCTCAGTTGGGTTTGGTTGTTGCTTTGGCCTTGCCATGAATTTATAGGGAGAAAAGTGTTCATGGTGGGGATAATTTTTACATACATAATGTATATTAAAGGTATTTTTAATTTATTTTCCATTCATGCTTTGTTTTGGGGGTTTCCCAAGATTTTATGGAGGAATGAGTGAGTTTTCATGAATTGGGCCAAACTGTGAGCCCAATTCCAGATTTAAAAATAAATTTTTATTCCTTTATAAATAATTAATTTTTCAACATTTTTCATCCATTAAAATTCCTAATTGTCATACCCTGACCTATTAACACCACCATATTAATTTGGACTATTTGAGAATCCATCAGCATGGTGGATATGGGTTTTTATTTAAGGGATTGGGCCTTCCTGAAATCTCATTTCCTACATTAAAAATATTTTTTAATTCTTTAATATATCCTTCAATATTTACGTTTTTTCTATGATTCCAACTCTCCCCTGAGACCACATAACCAAGGCGCATCCCCATTCTATCATACCCCTCTTTGGAGCTCGGTATCATCTCGAAGTTGGATGAAAATTATCTGAATTTCTCAAATCGCCCAGATTTGAAGAGGTAAATTGATTATTTCACAACTCCTTCATTTCTCACCCTTTTCCCCCCATTCTAGTTTCTACATGATCTATTCATCTTTATTATAACCTCCCTTGAATTTTTGTCTATTTTAAAATTCATATACTGGTGTATTTGGGGTGATTTCTTCAATATTTTTCAAGGTAAGCGATTCCTTCTTGGTTTCTTCCTTTTCCCTTAGGGTTTACCGTGTCTTTCATTATGTTCTAAAATGTACAGAAGTTAGGGTTTGAACCTAGGGTTTGATTTGGTGTCTTTTTGGTCAAATATTGTGGTCTAGGACTGGATTTATCTTTCTTGTGGTGCGGCGGTGGTGAAATTGATGTTTCACACCAAGTTTTGAGGGATTCGACACTTTCAGTAGGTGATTCCATGGTTAACCATTCCTTGATGAGTTAGTTTGATTGTTTTACTGGTTTTTCATATTCCCCATATACTGTGTGTGGTGTGAAAACTATTTTTGAGGGATTTAGTTAAGTATTTAATTTTATAATTTCATTTTTTTAAAGTTGTGAACTTTTTGAATGTAACACATATGGTATCTTTTGTGGTAGTTTATTAAGATATGAAATTGATTTTTTAGTTGTTGAAAGGGGCTGAAAATTATGTTTTTTTAATGACTTAGTGTCATGTGGGACTTGTAATGGGGTTTTTGGAATAGGTTTGGTGTGTAAAACTTTGTTATACATCTTGAGATCATTTTATGAAAATGGGTGTTTTCATTTGTATCTTTCATGGGATTATTCAAGGTTATTTTATCACACTTGAAAGTGGTTTTATAAATATATCTAGGGCTTCCAATTATACTTTGGTAGTGTTTTAGTGTGGTTTTTTCCTTGAAATATGTATTTGAAATGGGTTTTAAGAGTAAAGATTGGGTATAATCTTTGGAATTGTTTTATGAAAGATTTGAATGATTTAATGATTTATGTAAGTGGTGAAAACATATTGTAAAACTATTTTGGAGTGTGTATATTTTGAAATGGTACATTTTAAAGGTGAAAGGGGCTATTTTGTGATGTGTTCAATCTTGGAAATGTTTTATAAAAATGTTTGAAGGATTTACTAAAGTGTGTAAGAGATGTGAAAGTGATGTGGGATGTTTTGTGTGAGTTTGGTGTGAAAAATGGATTTTGGTTATGAAAAGGGTATTATGTAACATGTGAGTTGTATTTTATGTGAGTTGGAATATCTTTTATTGGTTTTATAAATTTTTTAATGGATTTGTGGAAGTGTAAAAGAAATGTGAAAAGTGTTGTGGGCTATTTTGGTGTGAGTCAGATTTCAAAATCAATTTGAATGAAAAGTGGAATTTTGTGACTTGTGTGGTATACATGTGGGATTTTTGGTGAATTTTTGATAAGTAAATGATATTTTCATGTGAAAATTATATTTCTTGACTTTTTGAACTTGTTTGAGCACAAAGGGAAAACCCAGGTATCTAAGTGGGTGGACGTGTACTAGTATGCTAGTGAATCCGTGGGGTTTGGCCTCAGTTTCACTTAGAAATATTGATGCTTAAAACTATGAATAAACTATGATGATGATTATTTGAGACCACTAGGTTATGGGTATGTTCCCTACTAGTGGTTCATGCATGAGAACATATATTTGTGATGGTTACTCTCACCGAGATACGAGGTACCTGGGACCCACAACGAGCTAGTGCCTAGGGGTTATTTCCTATTACTTGTTCTCATTAGATCCTTTATACTTACCATCAACATATGGTATATTTGTCTGTAAAATTAAGTAGCTTTGAAATTTATTTTAAAAGTGTTGATTTTTTAAATTATCCCACTTGAAAAATTATTTTTTTAAGTTGCATCTTTTAGAAATTATAACTAGAAATTACATGTTTTCGAAAACTTGCATGATTTTCACCTTTTAATGTTTATCGCATGGAATATATTAGTGGTGGTATCCTAATGGAATTTGGCTCACAACCTACTTACATCTTTGTATGTAATTAGACTTGGTTATTTTTTTGATGTAGGTTTGGGTACAATTTTTGTGCCAACAGTTCGGGTTTTTACTGGTCGTTCGTGATGCGGTGTTGTGGATATGGCTTGAGGGTGGTGCCTCTTTCCATGTGGAGGTTCTTGGGTTGTACTTATTTGGTTTTGTACCTTTTAATTTTCTTTAAACATAGTTTTAACTTATGTAATTCAGTTCTGAAATTTTGAAAAAGACAATTTTAGTTGAAAAATACAGATTTGTTTTATTGAGTTTTTTTGTTGTTTAATGTTTATAAACTCAGGTAAATCATTCCCAAAATTCATTTTATGATACCTGAGAACTTTTTCCAGCCCGTGAGGATTAGGAATGCCCTTCAGGACTTGTCGCCATCTGGGTTGGGTGCCGGTTTTGATGGTGACCAGATTCGGTTGGTGACACTTTGAGTCATACCGAGCACATCGTGTATCATATTGAGGTGAATTTAATTCATAAAAATCACAAATGAATTATCCAATTGAGGTGAATCTAATTAATAAACATCAATTTTCTTTTTTAATAAAATTAATGTCAATTTTAAATAAAAATTAACTTAGAGTAATACTGGTCACATAGTGTGTCGGATTGAGGCGGGGTTGATTCCTACACATCCCAAATGAATTATGGATCATTTTATTAATGTATCAAAGAAATAAAAATGTGTTTGATTAGTTTTGAGTATGTCACTTGTGTTTTTTACTAAAATTTTATTTTAAATTGGAAACACGCACTTTGAGTCATACTGGTCACATCATGTATCAGTTTGATGTGAAACTAATTACTACATGTAAAAAATGACTTATGAATCATTTTACTAAATTATCAAGACAATACAAGTTCATTTTCTTAGTTTTCAATGAGTCATTCTTTTTTTAACTAAAATATCAATTTTAAACTGATAAGAGACAATTTAATTTATGTTGGACACATCACGTATCAGATTGAGGTGTAGATAATTCCTACACATCATAAATGACTTATGAATATTTTTCCCAATGTATCAAAATAATGCAAAAGAATTTTCTCAATTTTGAGTATGTAAATTGTATTTTTTACTAAAATCATTTTCAATTTTAAATAAAAAGATGCACTTAGAGTCATACTAGTCACATCATGCATTGGATTGAGATGTGGTTGATTAATACATGTTGAAAATGACTTATGGATCATTTTCCTAAAGTATAAAATAATAAAAATGTGTTTGATTAGTTTTGTGTACATCACTCATGTTTTTTACTAAAATTTCATTTTAAACTAGAAACACACACTTTGAGTCATACTAGTCACATCATGTGTCAGTTTGATGTGAGACTAATTCATACACATCAAAAATAACTTATAAATCATTATAAAAAAATTTCAAGACAATATGAGCATGTTTTATTGGTCTTCATGATGGTTGTATACATTCTTGACCCATTTACTTGTTATTGTTATCTCAGTTGGAGCCTTAAAGTCCAATATCCACGAGAAAAAATAGCTTTGAACAAACCACCCCAACTCAATAAAAATAATCCAACTATATAATAAAACAATTCTTATGTTATTAATGTTATAAATAAATAAATTAAATACAAATATGAAACAATACATTAATAAATTATCAATTTTAAACTGAAACCAAAAAATTTGAGTCATACCAGGTACACTGTGTGTTGCTTTGAGGTATAGTTGATTACACCATGTCTTTTTATCCTACAGTGCATTCACCACTCTGGGTCATCTAACAATATTACAATTTGATAACCCAAAATGTTGAATTCATTGGAGGATAAAAAGAAAAATTCATCATCATGAGTGGGTCATCCTTGTTGAGTGCATGATCATAGTACATGAGTGAATCATCCTTGTTGAAAAATTAATTTATTCCTAAAAAAATTAACCATTAGTCTAAACATATTAGGATTAATTGATTAAACTAAAATAAATATCTACATATGAGTTTTTATGGAACAGAATAAAGTCTATCTTTCCCTTTAACCATTATTTAGAGTACAAACTCCATGATAAACCATTTACCTTCTTTGATGGAAAAAACTTTAGTGTGACCCATTATTTATTTTTAGAAGACATTAAACTCCATTATAAATTGTTTACCCCATTTTGACAGTACTAAACATCAGTATAAACCTTTATAGAATCCAAATGACACTAAAATATACTACATACATTAAGTCTACCTAGATTTTTCTATAGATTAGTTTATCCTTTTTAATATTCTATGTGATTCTAAAATCTAACATAACATCATTATTATTTTCCCATTAAAATATGAATATCCCTATTCTCATGTATTTTTTTTAAGAATTATGATGATTTTTTTATTAATGAGCTTGTGAACATGGATCATTTTATATAATGAATGCGTTCATGCATAATGAATGTTACTTGTATGTATTTAACAATCATTTGTGATATTATATCATGCATCTAGTTGATGACTGAATAACCCAAATAATTCCACCACCCACCAAAGTGAAACCACTGTATTTTTCTTTTATGAAAATTCATGATTCAATCAATGATTTTTTGTATTTCTTTATTTTTTAGAGGTTTTGGATCAAGATACTATCTTCTTTTTCAAAGGGGTCTTCATTTTGATTTTTAGTGATTCAATATTTCATTTGAAGAATGTTTTTCATTTTTAGGTATTTCTTCATAAAGTGTTTTCTTTTCATTTGATGTCATGTTTCCTTTGAAATCAGTCCTCCCTAATAACCATGATCTCTAAATTCTAGTTGTCCTCCAATAGTTGTCTTATACACCTACTGGTTTTAGAGGTTGATTACACACATATTTAGTCAAAAATTTGAGTTGGATTATATACCTGTTTGATGATTGGATTGGTTTTTATGACTCTAAGGTGACTGTTGGATCCACTAATGAGACCCTTTCATTGCAGTGTAGATAATCCATGGGAAAACAATTGAATCTATTTTTGTTCATTTTGTTCTTGGTGAGGGGTTTATTTCACAATTTAGTAATATTTTATAGCACTTGGAATGCACTAATAAAAATTATATCCTATGATAATCTATTTGAAAAAATAAGTGGTGTTTTTTTCCTAAAAAATATTCCTCCATTTAAATTCTTGTACAAATTCACTTGAAGAAGTAGTGAAAGATATTTTTTCAATAATAAACCCAAAACACTTTCACAATTGATCTTATCTTAAGTGAAAAGTTTTGTTCTCACTTTTCAACAATTTTTCTCAAACACAACCTTGGTATGATCCCTATTCAACCACACTGCCCAATAATCTTATTGTTTGTAATCTAGTGCTTCATCTCTACCTCTGCCATGGTCTCTGCCTTCACCTCCTCCTCCACCTCAGTCTATGAATTTTCCTCCACCTACACCTCTAACTCCACCTCTTCCTCTGCGTCCGCCTCCAACTCTGCCTCCACCTCTACCTCCACCTCAGCCTCGGCCTCAACCTCTACCATTGTCAAACAATTATATCGTTTGTAGATCAGTGCTTTTAAAAAAATTGATTTGCTCCATTATAATTATCCTTGATAAATAGATACAAAATAATATATAAGTATTATGACACTAATGTTTCACACCCAAAATATATTTCTAAGGTCATAACCCATACTAGATCAAAGAAATAACAGGTAATCACTTAAATTTGTTATAAAAAAACTTTCTAAAATCATATATATTTCCAACTCATATCTAAAAAAATTTACTCCTTATTTTGAGTATGAAGGTTATCGAAAATATTGGCAGTGATGAGAAAATATAGACAAACAAATGATTAATAAATATTTTTAATGAAATTTTAATTACCTTTAGAAATTACTTGTTTAGGGATGCATGTATTTTCATGGTTTACAATCTCTCTCATAAATTTTAAAACATAATATCGACAATAGTTTCAGTTATCTTGCTTCATATACTATAGAGACATTGATAAAAATAAATAAATTGTTTTCAAATATGTTTTTAATAGAGAAATATTTCTATATATAAATTAATCTATTTCCATTCTAAGTAATCCACAAGCTTTTTATGTCCAGACACCGTCTTTATGCCATGATTTATATTATATTTAAATACTTCCATATCATAACAAAATTCTTATTAAAACATAGGTTATAACATATAATTTTAAGTTTATCTATAACATGTTGATTGTAGTGTACTAAAAATTCATAATATGCATCATGTGTGGTTGTTTTTTGGATATCCATGCATTGGATCCAAAAAATAAATATTTAGGGTATCCAGATTAACTAAGATCTACATCCATTGATACCTAGAAAAAAATAAATAATTAATGAAAAATATAAAAATATATTTTATGTTATTAGATTATATAGTTTTACTTTTGTATTTTAAGCATCCAAAAGAGTCTGTCATCTATTATTTTTTCTCAAATGCTTCATGTAGCTCATATTTTTTCTTCTTTTTTTCATCCTTATCAAAAGTAATTTTTTCCATAGAAATGATATAGGGATTAATGAATAAAAATCATGCTTCACATGGTTTTCCCTATATATAGTAGTGTGACGTCCCAGCCTAGGTTCCACTAAAAGGTGTCCTGAGACTGGTTGGACATGTGGCCTCAAGTGCATCTCCCAAAACACCAGAGGCTTCCAACTAGCAATGGGGGCCTAGGGTGTGTCTATGGGGAGACTATGACCTCATTATCAGAGTATAGAATAATAAATAAATATAATAATAGGTAAATAGAGGAAGCAGTATAAGATAAATTGATGGAACAATAGAAGTAGACATGAATAATAAAAAACTAAATCAACTAGAAATAATACTCAAAAGTTGACGATGATATGTGTCATGTATCTATAAAGCTGTAAAACATGGATAAAAGGCAAAAAACAATAAATTCTATAAAAAAGTAGAAAAAGGAAGTAAAAAACTATCCCTTCCATGCCAAGCTCCAACTTGGTCATTTTCTATTAGCTCCATCCTAAACTATAAAGAAATCAAGTGTCTGAAGAGGTATGCTTCCCTTTATCAACATCTACATACATGTAATATACTCAGGCGCCAATGGAGGTCCGAATAGGGTGTGAGATAAATATCAGTAGGACACCACCAATGACGTATATAACATCCAAATCGTGTAATATAAATAGAAACAGTGTGTAAGCATGCATATATTAAATTAAAGCAGTGCAGTAATATAAGTACCCAAGTACCTGATCCATCCTCAAATGATGTATGAACATGTAACCATATCATTAATTAATTATGATCTAGATTATATAGTAATCCATGTGAGGTATAACTAGCACTGAAATCCTGACATGATATTAATAATGATTAAGGTTCCAATATATAACAAGGCATCCTAATTATATTAATAATGAATATAACCAAGATGAACTTAACCTCAGGGGTCGATCCAACTCAAGTAGTAATTGTATCCTAGTTATAGGGGTAAGAGTGTAATCCAAGGAGTATCATCCAAGGCATTCCATAATAGTGTAATTCTAACTAATTATAAAGAAATCATCCAATGTAAAAATGGGATAAGAAATGTCTAAGACTAGGGATGTATCTAACATGCCTCATGTCTATAGAATCCATTCTATATCCAAGGATTGTATCCAAGTAATCCTATAATGATAATGGAGGGATCCTTTGGTGTCATACTAATCATCCACTAATAGATGGGGATTGGGTTCCAAGGTGGGTATCAACCATAAAAACCGACATCCCTGAATCGGAATGACATCCATGAGTTCTCAAGGAATTCCCTCAGGAATACAAGGATAACTCGAGTATGACCACTCCTATAATAATTTCAAGTTTGGTATACAATAGGCACATTCTAATTGATTCATTCATTAATTAATGCCATGTAATAATAATTCCATTTAATAAGTCAAGGGGTTTATTCCATGCCTTTCATACAAGTGACAAGGCATATAAAGGACATGAAACCATTTAATTAAATCATATAAGTCATATTTAATTTGTTATGTTCACTCTACTTCCTTCCATAAGTATGGAAATGTTTTCTATGGATGTGAAATTGAGTTCTTCAATTACATTTAACTAGGACAAATCATATACATAATATAATTTCCAATTCCATTTAAGATTGATTTATCAAGTTGAAAAATTTACCTTAGGTGAGTCAAGCCATAAAGAAACATAGAAATAGATATTTATCAACTCACAATTCATCTAATTAAAGGGAATTACCATTAATAGGGTTAAGCCACGCACCCAAACGGTGGAGAAGACAAACATGTCAAACCACTAAAATCCCAATTATGGAAACACCTTAAATGGGATGGTCATCATTGAGGTGACAACCTCCAATGTTGGATAGAATATTTATCAAGACTCATAGAATATGGTTCTAATGACTATAATAAAGACACATTAATTTAATAGGCGATTCCCGATGAAATCAGCGCACACACATGAAAATTTATAAAATGAAGAGTCTTGAGAGATAGGTTGTTGACCACCTACCCCATACTCATACAGATATCATTGTCTAGTATCAACCTCTATTTTGGGATAGATTATAAGAGATATGAATAATGGATCAATGCCTAGAAATTAGGGCATATTAGCTTTCATCTAAATAGAATCTTTGATAGAAAGAAGAATGAAAAAAGTCTAAAAAGGAATTAAGATATTACCGGAGTGGATCCAATGAGATGTACGATTCTTTTATCAAACTCCAAATGGATGAATGATATAAAAATATTTAAAATATTACTTGAGGGAGATCCAATGTGAGAAGATGGGGCTACCTTCACTGGAAATAAAGAATAGGAGAAGAGGGGGTTGATTTAATAGGGTTTAAGGTCATTTTTTTTAAAATAATCAAAAAATAGCCATCGCTTGGTTTGGCCACATGGTTGGTCAATTTTTGTGCCAACTATGTGCTATCATCTGTAGGGAGTGGAATTTTGTAGGGTTAGGCTACATGGTTAGGGAAATCATGTTCCAACCTTGAAAAACACCTCTGCAAAATGTCTATAGTTTTTTTCATGATTGTGTGCCCCAAATAGAGTGTGGACTATGGGATCCACTATCCATCCTTTAATGTTTAGGAGAGACCATGAATCCTGGATTACATGGTTTATACTAACCATGCATCTAGTCAATTTTTTAAACTGGTTGGGGTTCCGAGCTTCGAACAAGCCTCAGACACCCCCAAAACATTCGCTAACTCATTAGTCATCCATATTAGGTCTATAATAAAAAATATACCAAATTTAAATGGATGCATACCTAAGTAAAAAAATAGGTTCCTAAAGTATTCCCCCCTTAAAGTAACAGATCCTTGAGTTTTCCTTCAAAGGGTGGTAGAACACCATCTGAGAATAACTCTGGCCACTGGGCATGTATGTTGGACTCCCACTCCTAAGTCTCATCCAATAAATGGAAGTTATAACATAACACCTATACTAGAGGGATATACCAGACTCAAATATACTTCATGCTCTGGTCAATGATCCATATAGAATACTCCTCAAATGAAGCATCAATGTCTATCTTAACTTCTTAGGGATAAAAAGTATGAGATAGGTTAGTATGATAATAGTGAAGTTGTGAAATGTGGAAGATGTTGTTCATGGAACAATACCTATAAGGTAGTATCAAATAATAAGATACTGGCCCGAATATCTCCATAATTTCAATCGGTCCTACATAATGAGGCTACAACTTCCCTTTCCTCTGTATCTGTCTATTCCTTAGCCTAGTTGATACCTACATGAAAACACAATCCCTAAACTCAAACTCTAGAGGTCGTCGATGACGATTGGTCTAATATTTATTTCTAGACTGAGTAGTAAAGATATTTTTCCTAATCATATAAATCTTCTTTGAAGTCTCCTATATGAGATGAGAACCTATTAGGGTTGTATCTCCTGCCTCAAACAAGCACAAGTGTGAATGAAATGATTTACCATACAAGGCCTTAAAAGGATCCATATGAATTATCTTCTAAAAGATATTATTATATATGAACTCAATGAGAGGGATATTCTTCACCCAAGGGATAATAAAATAAAGAACACATTCCTAAAGAATGTACTTTGACACATGTATCGTCTGTTCCAACTGAACATAGATCCAAGGGTGAAAGGCTGTGCTCAGAAGCACTTGTGTACCCATAGCCTTCTACAACCCTTGCCAAAACCATGACATGAAATGAGAATCAATATATGAAATGATAGTACAAGGGACCCATTGTATTCAGATGATCTTACAAGTATACAGTCTTCCCATCTCATTAACTGATAACGTCTCCTATATAGAAAGGAAGTGGTCTAATTTCATCAATCGGTCAGTGAAAACCTATACAATGTCTCTACCTCTTGGAAACCTCGGTAAACTAACTAAAAACTAAATTGAAAAATATTAAAATTTCCATTTCAGGATTGGAAGTGGTTGTAACAAGACTGTAGGTTTCTAGTGTTCCTCCTTCACCCACTGATAGGTGTAACATCTAGTGATAATGCCTACTATCTGACATTTCATCCTAGGGCACCAATACTAAATTCACATATCTCAATACATCATGAAGATTCCTAGATTAATTTATCACTAAGAAGTGATATAATCTCACATTATTTTCTCTCTCATATCTGTAGAAACCCAAGCACATCCTTGTATACATAGGATGTTGTCTCTTTCCATAGACCAATCAGGAGGTGGGTTATCTCCTGAAATACTCTCATGGAGAACCAAACATTCAAGATCCAAAAATTTATTACTATTCACATTCTCAAATAAGTAAGAGTTAATTATCATGGATGATAGATAGGACCAATTTTTTACTTTCATGAAACTCCAAATGAAGCTCAAAAAAGAGGGACATCAATTTCTATTAATCATTGGCTTCCCGTACGACTTGTACCTGAGTTTTCTAACTCGGTGCATCTGCTATCCCATTTCATTTTCCAAGCATATAGGAAAGATCAAAATCAAAGGAATGAAGATACTTGAACCATATACACTATCTAAGGTTCAATTCATGTTTTTTAAATATATATTTTAGGCTCTTGTGGTCTATATACACCACAAAGTTCTCACCTAACAGATAGTGTCTCTAGCAATGCAATGCATAGAAAAATTATTCTAGATCAAGGTATTGCATCAGGTAGTTTCTGTCATGAGGCCTCAACTACCAAGATACTTATGCAATGAATTTGTCCTCCTATATTAGAACTACTCCTAGGCTGATGAGTGATGTATCATAGAACACTATATAGCCTCTTCCAGGCTCTGGAAGAATTAGAATAGGTGTCGAGTTAGGCATTCCTTTCAGATCTTGAATGGATTTATCACAATCTTCTAAGCATAGTAACTTAACACCCTTATTTGTAAGACTAGTAAGAGGAGTAGCAAGGAGTGAAAAGTCCTATATGAAACATCTATAATATCTAGCCAGCTGTAAGAAACTTCATATATTAAACACATTCTTGGGATTCTCCTAGTAAACTACAACACTCACCTTATCTATTTCAAAGGATAATTCTGATACCAAGATAATATGACCTAAGAAGTGAGCATTGTTGATCTAGAAGTGTCACTTATTAATCTTTAAATAAATATGATGATCTCTCAGTGTACTTAGAATAATATCAAGGTACTTATCATGGTTGTTATGAGTGTGAGAATACACCAAGATGTCATTCAAAAATACTATGATAAAAGAATCTAGATAGGGGTGGAACACCATATTAATTAAATCCATGAAAATGGTGGGAACATTCATAAGAATGAATGACATAATGAGGTACTCATATAGACCATACCTATTACAGAAAGCTGTATGAGGTATGTATGATGGCGTGACTTTCACCTGATGATTGCTTGATCTCACATTGATCATAGAAAACACCCTAGATCCTCTGAGATAGTCAAATAGATCATCTATATGAGGTATTGGATATTGGTTATTGATAGTAACCTGGTTCAACCATCTGTAATCCATTCATAGAAAAGGTTCCCATCTTCCTTATTAGTGAAAAGCATGGGAAATACCCAATAATAAGTTCTAGGCCATCTAAAACCTTTGAAATATAGGTACTCCAAATGCCTCTTGAGCTCCTGGAGCTTAGTAGGTACCATAATATATGGAGGAATGGACACTGGTGCTACTATTAGAATGAGCTAAATCTTAAAATATACCTCTCCCTTAGGAGTTAATCAAGAAAAATTGTCATTAAAAACATCCCTAAAATGATATACTATCAGAGGGAATTTGGCCTGATGTAAACCCTAATCCTCCATGAAGATATTATCAATATAGGCTATCACTCCACTTATCCCATGGTCCTCTAGTCCAGATCTACTGGCCTGGATATCCCACTCACCCTTATGTAGATAACTACTTCCCTTTAGTGATGTAAATGATATCATATAGTGATAGAAATCTACAATGGTTTTATACAGAACCAACAAATACATCCCAAGAATGAAATAAAATCCTATCATCTCAGGAACAAAGAGGCCTCACAAGAAAGGGCAACTATATACCTCAAGGGGAAAGTCCCTACATTGGCATATTCCCTCTGACCATACTCCAAATGTTGTATCTAAGGTCATTAAACCATAGTAATACTGTATTTCTAGCCAAAACCTTCCATGATAGATAAAGAGATAAAGGAGTATAAAAAACCTATAACAAATAAAGCAGATACTATAATGGAGGCTACTAGAATAGTACCCCATACTATAGACAATCTTGTAGCCTAATCCTTGGGTATCAGTTATACTAAATGAAACTGACCTGATCCATGGACCTATAAAATAGATGGACTACCATGATCAATAACACTCTTCTAGCACTACAGATAATATAAAGTTTGGATAATGTGGCCATGAACTCCTCTTTGACCAGTCCTACCTGTGCTACTCAAATTCCCTGCCTGATGTGGTGTAAAATAACCTTACCTTGAAGGTGTAGCTAGTGGAAAACCTCTTCCATTAGAATCTGATGGAATGGTCTGACAAAATCTCTGAAGGTTCCCTATATGGATACAATCCTAGAACTCTAGAGGTTCTCTGTCACACTGTGGCTTTAGGTTTTCCTATTTTCCACACTAATGACACACCATAGAGCCACCAGTATGGGTACTCTGGCTGCTACTGACCTGAAGAGAAACCTTGAGGGATTGATTTCTAATACCAGAATAACTAATGGCATGCATCAGCACTAATAATCAATGCCTTCTACTATCACTTAACCTTAGGTTGTGCTCAGTGATAAGAGACTTATTAACTATATTAGAGAAATTAGGTAGGCAAAAGTCATTCACCTGAGTACGGATGGCATACTAAAGCCCACCCTTGAAGTGTCTAACATGTTAAAGTTTATCACCTTCTAGAAGTAGTGGAAAGAACTATAACTCAGTGAAACATGATGAATACTCCATGAATGACATAGCACCCTTATCTAGATTCATAAACTCGTTGGCTTGGTCAAACATCAGTGTATGGAGAAAGAAGTAGTCATAGAAGGAATTCTGGAAATCATCTCATACCATGCCTTGATGGTGACCAACTTGGGTAATTACATCCCACCAGTGCATAGCTGAATCATGAAGCATGTAAGTAGAAATATTGACCATATAATTTGGAGGAGTCTCCATATGATCAAAGATAGAAAGAGTGGCCTTCATCCAAGACTCAGTAACATGTGGACTATTATCCCATGAGAAAGTGGGAGGATGCTACTGCTAGAACTCATGGGTTAGATCATCCATTGTAGATATAGGTCCTAGAGCACCTTTCATGGAATCCATTATATGTATGAAACTATCATGAAGATGAGAGTAAGTTCCCATATCAAGTATATCATGTAGTGCCTCAAGTGACACTCTTGGTGGTAAGACTAGAGTCTTAGGTCCCACCATGTTTGGAGCATGATCATTGCCACCCTCCTGGTGCAAGACATGAGGAATCCATGGCGGAATTGGTCTACAAATTACAAGAACACACATCAAAAAAATATTTGAAGCATATAGATAATAATAGAGTAATATGAACATAAATAAAGGGACACTACCCATTGTATTCTACCCCAACTACCCACTTAGAAGGCCATGTATTGGTAAGTTCTTTAGATTAAGTAATAGGGGTTATAGTAGGTGAAATGTTAATAGTACTTTGTGTTGGGTCGGAAAGAACGGGGAATGATGGCAAGAGGGGGGGTGAATTGCCTTTTAAAAAAAAGATTGACAAATTAAAATCAAAGTAAAGAATGCAACGGAAATAAAGAAGGCAAGACACACAAAATTGATAACGGAGTTCGGCCAAAAACCCGGCCTACGTCTCCGCTCCCAACTCAACCGTTGAGAGATTCCTACCGCTTGCTTTTCAATGGTTTTAGCAAGAAACCCACTAGGCTTTGAGGTAGCACTAGGACCTATTACAGCTTGCTTTTAGTGGTTAAGCAAGAACCCACTTGCTTTTAATGGTTAAGCAAGAACCCACTAGTCTTTTTACGGGTGAAGACTAGCTCACCGAGACACAAGCCTTTTAAAGGAAAAGCTTGAGAAAACCTCTTCACACCTTAGTGGTGGTGTGAGAACCCAAAGAAGGGGAGATGAGAAAAGAGTTGGGGTTTGTAGGCACAAACCCAATTTTAAAGCTCAAAAAGAGATAAACAATAAAACCCGTAATGGAGAAGCCTTGGGCGCCTTTGATTGATTGATGATGTTTGAGGGCCGCTTCCAAGCTTCTATGGAGGTGCTCTTGGATGTGGAAGTTGTTGGAGCACTTTGGGTTCCCTTGGAACAATCCGTCGGAGCTTCGCCAAAGAACGGGGAATGATGGCAAGAGGGGGGGTGAATTGCCTTTTAAAAAAAAGATTGACAAATTAAAATCAAAGTAAAGAATGCAGCGGAAATAAAGAAGGCAAGACACACAAAATTGATAACGGAGTTCGGCCAAAAACCCGGCCTACGTCTCCGCTCCCAACTCAACCGTTGAGAGATTCCTACCGCTTGCTTTTCAATGGTTTTAGCAAGAAACCCACTAGGCTTTGAGGTAGCACTAGGACCTATTACAGCTTGCTTTTAGTGGTTAAGCAAGAACCCACTTGCTTTTAATGGTTAAGCAAGAACCCACTAGTCTTTTTACGGGTGAAGACTAGCTCACCGAGACACAAGCCTTTTAAAGGAAAAGCTTGAGAAAACCTCTTCACACCTTAGTGGTGGTGTGAGAACCCAAAGAAGGGGAGATGAGAAAAGAGTTGGGGTTTGTAGGCACAAACCCAATTTTAAAGCTCAAAAAGAGATAAACAATAAAACCCGTAATGGAGAAGCCTTGGGCGCCTTTGATTGATTGATGATGTTTGAGGGCCGCTTCCAAGCTTCTATGGAGGTGCTCTTGGATGTGGAAGTTGTTGGAGCACTTTGGGTTCCCTTGGAACAATCCGTCGGAGCTTCGCCAAAGATGTAAAAATGTGTCCGGTGGCTTGTGTGTTGTTCCGGGGCTTCCTAGGGCTTTATTTATAGGCTAGGAACCTTCAAGTATCCGTTGGAGGGCTTTGGAGCCGTTGGAAAAGGCCTCGGAGCCGTTGGGAGGCTTTTGGAGTTGACTGGTCAAAGCCAACGACTAGTTTGACCAGTGCTACCGGCTGGCCGGTGCAGGGACACCGGCTGGCCGGTGCCTTGACAGTGGCTGAGTCTTCTTTTCCAGGCACCACCGGTCGACCGGTGCCAGAGCCACCGGCTGGCCGGTGGTGAGGCAGTAGCAAACCCTGTTCATTCTGGGTGCCACCGGCTGGCCGGTGCTTGGCCACCGGTTGGCCGGTGAGATGGCAGTGGCTCAGCATCCTTCCCAGGGTCCACCGGCCGACCGGTGGTGAAGCCACCGGTTGGCCGGTGGACTGATTTTCAGTCCACTTGTGTTCCTTTGCCACTTAAGCTTGCTTGGCCCAATTCCTTGGCCACCTGATTTGATTCCTATCAATCCAAAAACACTTGAAAGAGGATTAGATAAACATGAGGGTGATTGTGATCATGAAAATAAAACCTTGAGGGGTTCGAGAGGTACAACAATCTCCCCCTATTTTGATGATCACAATCACCAAAACAATTAATGTAAAATGCTGAAATTGAAAGGAAATACTAAGCATGATGAAAATGATTCTCCCCCAATCAATCAAGAAATTTCTCCCCCTTTGTGATTATCAAAATAGAATGGGGCATAAAACTTGATTGAGGGATTCGATGAAAAACGAGATTTTAAAACAATTGAAAATGATACTAATTGTTGGAAATTTTGAAATGAAAAATTGAATTGAAAAATTTGAATAACAGTTTGAATTGAAAGTTTTGAATCAAAAACCAATTGAAATTCGAAATTTGAAACCAAATGAAATTTTTGAAATTGAGAGTTTTGAAAAATCGACACCAACTGTTGGATATTTAAAAAAGAAAATTTAAAAGAAAATTTGAATTTCAAAGCCAAGTGTTGAGTTTGAAATGAAAACTTTGAATACACAACAAGGC
Organism: Viscum album; assembly: GCA_963277665.1. Classification (NCBI taxonomy): domain Eukaryota; kingdom Viridiplantae; phylum Streptophyta; class Magnoliopsida; order Santalales; family Viscaceae; genus Viscum; species Viscum album. Next base: position 1,424,661,700 of record OY728143.1, read on the forward strand.
TTAAAAAAAAATCCTAACTCCCCCTAAATAAAAACAAAGAATCACTAGGGAGTGGTTTTTGAAACCGAAACAAATTTAGGCCCGGAGAGACTTGCCAAAAGGGATTTTTCAATCCAAATTTGTTTCATGGCGGGTCTTCTCCTATAAAATTCATCGGAATAGAAAATCGATTTGGGTTGGCCGTACCGGGCGTTTTTACAATTACATTCATAAATGAGATGCCCAGGTTTTTTGCAATAGTTACAAAATTTAAAGCTAGAGCTCCCCCTTACAAAAACAGTGGGTGCATGGGAGGAGGAGGCTTGGTTGGTATAGCCAAGTCCATTGGTGGTTCGGGAAACCCTTTGTGAACCAAGCAAATTGTTCAAATTTTGTTCACCTTGGGTGAACTTGGCTAGGGTCTCTCTAAGGTCTTTGATGGTTGATTCCATGGAATCAACATTTGGAAAATTTTGGATTTTAAGGGTGAGTTCCTCCTTCTCTTTGAGAAGTTGGTCTTTTTCGGAGGAAAGTTTTTTAAAAGACTTTTTCAACGTGACAAATTTAGAAGAGAGTTCATGAAAACCTTTTTCTAATTGGTCTCTAGCAAATGAGAGTTCTTCATAAGAAAGATGATTTAAAGAATTGGAATTTGAAGAACATGAGGAAGAGGAATCGGAAGATGTTACCTCATGGAATGCCATTAGGCATTTTGTACCTTGGTCACTTGAGGAGGAGGAGGAGGATGATGAGGAGTCACTCCATGTGGCCTTGAGGACCTTTTTCTTTCCTTTCTCCTTGTGCGTGGCCCGTTTCTTGTTGAGTGGGCAATCGGGCTTGTAATGGCCCTTTTCGCCGCACCCGTAGCATTTTACCTTTGGCTCGATTCTTGCGGTGGGTTCTTGCTTTTGCGCCTTGCGAGATTTCTTCTTCTTCTTGTGCTTCTTCATAAACTTGTGCATTTGGCGGGCGAGATTCTCCATTTCCGAGTCGCCGCTTGAAGATGAAGTAGATGAGGAAGATGAGGATGAGGAGGAGCTTACTTCTTTTTGAACCTTGAGGGCGATGTTCTTTGGAGTTTTGATAGGGGTGCCCTCCTTTTGTGCTTGCCTCCTCATCGTGATCTCGTAGGTCATTAGGGATCCGATGAGCTCCTCGACCGGCATATTTTTGACGTCCTTAGCTTCTTGGATCGCCGTCACCTTTGGTGCCCATGAGCTCGGAAGGACCCATAAGATCTTCTTGACCATCGTCTCGGCTGAAACATCATCACCAAGAGATTTCCTTCCATTGCAAATGTCAGTGAAGCGTGTAAACATATCGGTAATAGATTCGGAAGAATGCATAGTAAAGCTTTCAAAATCTTGTCTATACATGTCTAACCGAGTGTCCTTAACTTTGTTAGTGCCCTCATGAGTTACTTCTAAAAGTTTCCAAATTTCATGTGAGGAGGTACAAGTAGACACTCGATTGAACTCATTTCTATCTAAGCCGCAATGGAGAGCGTTCATGGCTTTGCCATCAAGCTCAAAATTCCTAATATCGGCGGGGGTCCATTTGGATTCATCGGGGGTAGACAAAGTGTAACCTTGCATGACTATTTTGTAAATCGGATAACCTATGCTTCTTAAAAAAGTGGTCATGCGGGTTTTCCAATAATTATAGTCGGTCCCATCAAAAAATGGAGCCCGACCCAATGAGAGGCCCTCGGGGGCGAAAGAGGTTGATGCCATCAAAAAAAATAGGATCTTTAATTTGAAACCGTTTTAGGGAATTATTCAAATTACTCCTCTGATACCAAATGTTGGGTCGGAAAGAACGGGGAATGATGGCAAGAGGGGGGGTGAATTGCCTTTTAAAAAAAAGATTGACAAATTAAAATCAAAGTAAAGAATGCAGCGGAAATAAAGAAGGCAAGACACACAAAATTGATAACGGAGTTCGGCCAAAAACCCGGCCTACGTCTCCGCTCCCAACTCAACCGTTGAGAGATTCCTACCGCTTGCTTTTCAATGGTTTTAGCAAGAAACCCACTAGGCTTTGAGGTAGCACTAGGACCTATTACAGCTTGCTTTTAGTGGTTAAGCAAGAACCCACTTGCTTTTAATGGTTAAGCAAGAACCCACTAGTCTTTTTACGGGTGAAGACTAGCTCACCGAGACACAAGCCTTTTAAAGGAAAAGCTTGAGAAAACCTCTTCACACCTTAGTGGTGGTGTGAGAACCCAAAGAAGGGGAGATGAGAAAAGAGTTGGGGTTTGTAGGCACAAACCCAATTTTAAAGCTCAAAAAGAGATAAACAATAAAACCCGTAATGGAGAAGCCTTGGGCGCCTTTGATTGATTGATGATGTTTGAGGGCCGCTTCCAAGCTTCTATGGAGGTGCTCTTGGATGTGAAAGTTGTTGGAGCACTTTGGGTTCCCTTGGAACAATCCGTCGGAGCTTCGCCAAAGATGTAAAAATGTGTCCGGTGGCTTGTGTGTTGTTCCGGGGCTTCCTAGGGCTTTATTTATAGGCTAGGAACCTTCAAGTATCCGTTGGAGGGCTTTGGAGCCGTTGGAAAAGGCCTCGGAGCCGTTGGGAGGCTTTTGGAGTTGACTGGTCAAAGCCAACGGCTAGTTTGACCAGTGCTACCGGCTGGCCGGTGCAGGGACACCGGCTGGCCGGTGCCTTGACAGTGGCTGAGTCTTCTTTTCCAGGCACCACCGGTCGACCGGTGCCAGAGCCACCGGCTGGCCGGTGGTGAGGCAGTAGCAAACCCTGTTCATTCTGGGTGCCACCGGCTGGCCGGTGCTTGGCCACCGGTTGGCCGGTGAGATGGCAGTGGCTCAGCATCCTTCCCAGGGTCCACCGGCCGACCGGTGGTGAAGCCACCGGTTGGCCGGTGGACTGATTTTCAGTCCACTTGTGTTCCTTTGCCACTTAAGCTTGCTTGGCCCAATTCCTTGGCCACCTGATTTGATTCCTATCAATCCAAAAACACTTGAAAGAGGATTAGATAAACATGAGGGTGATTGTGATCATGAAAATAAAACCTTGAGGGGTTCGAGAGGTACAACACTTTGCCTCTTCATTTAATGGTAACCATTTCATTTTACAAGTCAAGTTCCACTTTTATAGTTTTAATTTTCTTATTTTTATACATCAAGGTTCATTTAAAATGGATCACTATTCCCAATAAATCAGGTCCCATACACCTTACCATTGAAATCAATACACATTTAATTTCATTATAATGGATCAACTCAGTAAATTACCCATTCCAACCCACAAGGGTCCATACACCTCATGAATTGAAACTATAAATCACTCAATCACTTTCCAAGAGCAACAAAGATATATATATATATATATATATATATAAACAAGTATCACTCAAAAATCACAATAAATACTAGAAAATTCAAGTAGTGAAATTCACCTATATGGCATGGAAATAGGCATGGCATGTGAATTCTAGGGCCTATAATGATACATGTAACAATGATACTTTACCTCATATCATTGGGCTAAGGGTGAAAGAAATCATCAATCAGGATAATTATAATAACCACAACACACTATGTGTTCCACCCAATGGTGAAATGATATAAATTGTAATAGTAAAAAGTAAAACAATAACTATAATTTAGGAAACTTAACATTTACCCTGATCATGGGTTAGCTATGCCCAAGCATGGATTATAACCAAGTTACAAAGCATTCATAATATCTTATCTACTGTATCCAAATATTAAACCAATAAAATAATTCCCTAATACCACTTTATGACATCTCGGACCTAGGTTCCACTCAACGGTTCCCTGATCCTGGTTGACCCCATGGCCTCAAGCACATCTCCTTAAACATGAAAGAATGCTGACTAATAGGGAGGTCCTAGGGTGTGTCCTTGGGGAGAATATTCCAATATTATCAGAGTATATGAAAATGGAAAAATATAATAATAGGTAAATAGTGGAAGTAATATAAGATAAAAAAATGGTATAACAGAAGCATACATGAATAATAAACAACTAAAGAAACTGAAAATAATACTCAAAAACTAATGATAATATGTTTCATATATATATAAAGATATAAAACATGGATAAAAATCAGTAGAAAATAAATTCTATAAAAAAGTATAAAAATGGAAGTCAAAAACTATCCCCAGCATCTTGATCTCCAGCCCGGTCATCTGCTACTAGCTCCATTTGAAATTAGCAAGAAATCAAGTGTTTGAAGTGGTATGATTCCCTTTATCAACACCTACATACATGTAATCATCTCGAGTTCCAATGGTGTCTTGGATAGGGTGTGAGATAAATCTCATTAATCCACCACCAATGGTGTCTAAAATATCCATTCCATTTAATATAAACTAAAGTAGTATGAAATCATGCATATATGAAAGTAAATTAGTACAATAGCATAAATACCCAAGTACTTCCTTTAGCCTCAGCTGGTGTCTGAACATGTAACATATTAATTAATTAATTATGTTCCTATTTATATAGTAATTCATGTGAGGTATAAACAACACTAACATCCTAACATGATAATAATTATTATTAAGGATCCAATATATAACAAGGCATCCTGATGATATTAATAATGAAGTGGTTCCAAGGGATAACCAAGGAAACATTGACCTCATGGGTCAATACAACTCAGATACTAACTGTAGGCTAGCTTTAGGGGTAAGAGTATAATCCATGGAGATTTTTCCAAGACATTATATAATAGATTAATTCTAACCGATTCTAAGGAAATCATCCAAGGTAAAATGGGAGAAGTAATGGCTAGGCCCAAGGATGTATCCAAGGTGCTTCATGTTTGTAGAAGCCATATTGGATCCAAGGAGTGTATCTAATGCATCCTATAATGATAATAGAGGGATCCTATGGTGTCATACCAGGAATATACTGATATATGAGGATTTTTTTCTAAGGTGGGTATCAACCATGGCAACTGACAACCGTGAATCATAATGGCATCCATGAGTGCTCAAGGAATTCCCTCAGGAATCCAAGGCTAACTCAAGTCTGACCACTCCTATAATAATGTAAAGGTACGTATACAATAGGAACATTCTAATTAATTCATTCATTAATTAAGTCCATATAATAATTAGTCCATTTAATAAGTCAATAGGTTCATTCCATGCCTTTCATATAAGTGACAAGGCATCTCAAGGACATGAAACCATTTACTTAAATCATATAAGTCATATTCAATTTATTAGGTTCACTCAATTTTTTTCCATAAACATGGAAAGGTGTGCTATGAATGTGAAACTCAGTTCTTCAATTACATTTAATTAGACCAAGTCATATACATATTATAATTTCCAATTCCATTAAATATTGATTTATCAAGTCTAAGAACTTACCATAGGCATTTCATGGGATAAGAAAACATGGTACTTTACATTCATCAATTAACAATTCATATAATTAAAGGGGATTACCATTAATAGGGTTAATCCACACACCTGAATGGTGGATCAGATAAACATGTAAAACTACTAAAAGACCAATTATGGAAACACCCTAAATTGTGTGGTCATCATTGATGTCACAACCTCCAACATTGGATATCATATTTATTGAGAGTCTTAGAATAAATTTCTAATGACTATAAGGAAGACAAACTAATTTAATATGTGACACTCGATGAAATAATCATGCACACATGTAAATTTATAAAATAATGAATCTTGAGGAATAAGTTATAGATCACCTACCTTGTACTCATATGAATCTCCTCATCTAGTATCATCATTTGGATTGGACTAGATTAGAAGAAACTTGAAGAACAAATCAATGACCTCAAATTGGGGCATATGATCCTACATGTAAATAGTGTCGTCGATAGAAAAAAGAATGAAAAAGTTGAAAAAGGAATTAAGATGCTTCAATCAAACTTTAGATGGACAAATGGGATCAAAATCTATAAAAGATGGCTTAAGGGAGATCTAACGTGAGAAGAGGGGGATAACTTCACTAAAAATAAAGAATAGGAGAATAAGGGGTTTATTTAATAGGATTTTAGGTAATTTTGATAAAATCACTAAAAAATGGTCATCACATGGTTTGGCTGCATGGTTGGCCATGTCGTTCGCCAACTGTACGCCATCTTCTATAGGGAGGGTCATTTCATATGGTTAGGTTACATGGTTAGGGAAACTATGCGCAAACCATTAAAAACACCTTTTCAACATGTATGAATTTTTTTACATGATCATACACCCCAAATTGAATAGTTTTTCTAACTATGTGACCTTTAGGAATCCACTGTCTAGCCTCACATGGTTAAGAGAGACCATGCATCCTGACTCACACAGTTTCTACTAACCATACAACCATTCTATTTTTCAACATGATCAGGTTTATGAGCTCCAAAAAATCCCCAAACACCCACGAAATGTTAATTAACTCATCGAATATCCGTATTAGGTCCATAATAAATAATTAGACCACATTTAAAAGGATCCATACCCAAGTCAAAAACTGGGTTCTTACAAGTAATAATATAAATTCATGTAAAAAATATGAATAGTTATTTACTTTAATAAACATATTATCTCACCATTTGGATATATGTATTATGAAAATGTACCTTATGTATGTATTCAAAACTGAGCCTCCCATCCATTCATGCTTGAGAATCTAATTTATACTCTTGAGACCAACAATGTCTATCTTAAAATTTCCATATATTTCTTTTTCATATGGAATTTATGACATATTTACATATTTAAAATTGGTCTCTACATGAAGTTATAATGCTAATAAATGTTTCTCTGGAATTGGTGGGGAGAAGGTACTCTTGAATGGTTGTTTTGATTTTTTGGCTGATTCACTAGATTGCCTTGATCTGAACATCTATTTCCTCATTTCTTTATCCATATGTAATATCATACCTAACTTCAGACCTTTTATCATCAACCATTGCAAGTTTTTCATATGATTTTTTTGTTAAATACATACTTCATGCATCTTTATAAGATTAGACAACCATAATATGAAAGTTCCAATAGCATCATTGACCATTGTAATATCCAAATCATCAAGTGGAAAAAGAAATTCAGCAGTTGGATCATGATATAACTCAATCCCCACTCTCATGTGATCTTTTGGGATTTATTTCAGGTGTATATCGTTTCCCATTATATTATACACCATAACCCTCACAATAAGGAGGTGTGTGGGTGTTGATAGATAGAAATCACATACAACTATACCCTGTAGAATTTTAGTAATATAAAGTTATCGAAAGTTGTTTGATCTACATTTAGGAGAAAGAGTGATGAAAAAATTGATTACCTCAATTAAGGTATGCTATTGAGGCGAATGAGTAGGCTCAAATCTAGTATGGTCATTTGGTTCATGTGTGGATATTTGTTCCACCACAGGTTCACTTTGATCCTTTCTCATACATTGGTCTGCCAGACTAGACCAAACAATAATATCTTTAAAAGAATCTATTTGTGCCTAAAATCCTTTCACCATCATATATGTATCTTCATGTGGTTTTATCTTCTCAAAATATGTTCAAAGAGACACGCAAAACCTAATCCTCTAATGCGACCATATTTTTATGTCCGCCTTAAAGCTACTGAAAGTAGTTTTTATTTCAGTACAATTTTTGTCGATTCTTGTGTCTAAACCATATAAAAAAATATGAATATAAATATATATTTTTATGTAATACTATTATAAAGTATACAAATTACTATTATGTCATACTTACACATGTTTCCCAAACTAATTTTGTGTTTTCATCAACTACTTTACCCTCCTTATTTACACGAGCCTCCTTCCATGGCACAAAACATGGAATGAAAGTGCCTTCAGATTTTGATTCATTAATCTGCATATAAAAAATGGAACATATGATGTTTTATATCCCATAAAATTTTTATTGTTTATTTAAAATACATACCAATTTCCTCTCTAGTGAAGCGTACCCCATCATTTCTTTTCCATATGGGTACATTGATTTTGATGAATGTTATTTATTTTTAGAACTGTTTTGATGTTTCATAAATTAAAAATCTTAATCAAATTAGATAAAATAAATAATTTCAAATAATACATCATTAACTAAAATGAACCTAAAATGATTTATCATCATGATGACTGATGAAAGTATTCCATGTTTCCTTCTTTTTCATATGTGTATAACTATCTTATGGGTGGGGATTTACTTTCCCCTTAAAATCCATAATATGTAACTTATTAAGAAGAATGTGGAATACTCTTGGAATTTTCTAGTTTCCATTAATATTTTTTTATAGAAATCTTCAAAAATAAATGAACTCTTTACAAAATAATGTGTAAGAACCCGATTTTTCACTTAGGTATGGATTCTTAAATTTTTTGTCTAAATTTTTACTTTGGACATAATATGGATGCCTAAGGGATTAGAAAAGGTCTCAGGGGTGTCTGGGGAAAGTTCGGAGCCCAAAACCCATATTTTTTGGAAAAACAAGCTTGGCAAATGGTTTAGAGTAAACCGTGTAGATTGTGTTTTTTCAGATAGAGCCACCTCACACGGTTGGCACATAGCCATGTAACCTAACTCTGCAAGAGCCCCTTTTTTCTAGGTACCCATGCAAGGTTTTCTCACGATTTATCAAACCATGTGGACAAACCATGCACAGGCTAAATTTTGGTTAAAATTCCAATTTTCCCTTAATGATTTAATTAAGATCCCTCCTTCTTCCCTAATCTGAGTTTATGTAGGATTAACCTATTTATCTCTCAATCTGGGGATTTTTGAGGATCTAAAATTGGAATAAAGATATCTCCTTCATCCGAAAACTAATCGAGCTTCCATTCATCATGTTGGATGCGCAATGGTAAGTACTCGAGTCCTCTTGAGCCGTTCTCCTTCTCTCTTACTCTCGACCAAGTTATCAGGGTATGAGTGTATTTCTATTTTTCTAAGATCTACTCTGATCCATGCCAAATCAATGGTCGATATTTGAGGAGTACAGTCATACAACCCTAAAATGGGTGATCTATAACTCATCAATAAAGTTTTTTGATTTTGTATTTGTCGTGTGGGTCCCATCGATTTCATCAGGTGCCATTTATAGAATTTATATTCCATGTTTATAATCATTAGAACTATATGGTCATCCTCTTTCCAAATATGTGATTAATTTTTGGTGTTTATGAACATAACTCCTTCCTTCCCATGTTCAAGGTTATTCCATAATTGATGTTTAGTGTTTTGAGATGTTTGCACAACCATTTGGGTGTGCCTTAGCTTGACCACTCTATAGGTAAGCATTTCTATATTAATTATCTTGACTTATGTTATTATTGGCATAATGGAAAGTACCATGTATTCTCACCACTTAAAACATCTAAGGTAAATGATTTCAATTCATAATTAAAGGTGAATGATTAAATGGTTGCATATCCATAGCACCCCTTACCACATTAATGGAAGGTAGCGTAATGAACCTTGAATATGGAATATACCTTAAATGGAATAAATGGTTGCATGATACCTGACCTTGACACACTAATGAAAGGTAAGGATTGAACCAAATGAATTTAAAAAAAGGTTACAAGCTACTTGAAATTATCACACTAATGAAAGGAAAGACTTGAACCAAATTAGATATTACATTACTTCATAATTAAATATGAATGTCCTCACTCGAGATTGCATTGGATTTTGATCGGGGAATTCCATGAGAACTCAGGAACCCCACTTCAATTCAAGGATACAAATTTCTTAGGTTGAGACCCACCTAGAACCTGATCCTTTTCTAACCATTGTATTCCTAATATGATACCTTAGGATCCCTTATGAAGTACTACAGGATGCCTTGGATACACTCCTTGGATCTAGGATGCCTTGGATAAACTCCTTAGATCCAGCATTGACAAGTAGGTGCCATAGATAAAGCCCATTGGGCCCAGTCTTTGCTTAGCTCCATTTTACCTTGGATAAACTCCTTGGACTCAGTAGTTGTCTCATTGTGGAATACCTTGGACTATGATCATTGGATTATACTCTTACCCCTTTTCTAGACTCAGATACTACTGAGTTAGCATCCCTCAAGGATTATGTTTCCTTGGTTACTAACTTGGAACTTCATTAGTAAATATCATCGTAGGTTTCCTTGTTACATATTGGAACATTTACTATTATTAACAAGTGAATTATTGATAAATTGGTAAAAATAAATTAATGAATTGGTTACATGTTCAAACACCAGCTGAGGGATAAAGAAGGTACTTGGATATGTAGTTATATTGTACTGATTTACTTTATATATGCGTGCCTTCACACTGTTACATTTCCATTACACGGGCTGGATGTTATAGACACCATTGGTGGCAGCCCACTGAGATTTATCTCACACCCTCTTCGGGTGATATTTGGTACTAGGGGCAGATTACATGGTTGTAGGTTTTGAAAAAGGGAAGAATATGACTTTAACCACTTGATTGCTTGCTATTTAGTATGGATATTGATATCAGATGAATGAGATGGATCTCAAGATTCTTGGAGTAGTATTTGTTTTATTTTAATTTATGGAACATGTTATTACTATTATCTTGTATCCATGTTTTTTCAATTTTCTAGTGACATGACATTATATCTTCACCTGTTGTTGTATTGTTGAATGTTTTTTCAGTTACACAGTTATTATTATCCCTTGTTTATCAATTCCATTTATCTACTTCTACTTTTTACTTATCTTGCTTCCTCTATTTACCTCTGTTATATGTATCTGCTATGCTACACTATGGTAATAAAGGCATAGTCTCCCCATGGACACACCCTAGGCCCTCGCTGCTATTCGGAAGCCTTTGGTGTTTGGGGAGATACACTTGAGACCATGTGGCCCACCGGGATTGGGGCACCCCTAAAGTGGAATCTGGGTTCGGGATGTCACGAAGTGGTATCAGAGGGGTTTATTTTCTTGATTTACTATTTGGAGATAATAGATTGTAGAATAGGAACTCTTGAGACTTGTTCATAAGCCATTATTGGGTGTTGCGAACCCATGTTCAGGGTAAAAACCAAGTTGCCTAAGTTATAATTGTTGTTCTATTTTTTTATATTACATTTGATATTATTTCATTATTGGGTGATGCACATGCTGTGTGGTGTTGTTGATTATTACTCTATTTGAGGATTTTATTTCATACTTGGCCTGATGATATGAGGGTAAGGAGTATTGTTACATGCATCATTGTAGGCATCTAGAATTCATATTTCATACATATTGCCATGCCATATAGGTGCATTCCACTACTTTGTATTACTTGATATGCCTATGATTGAAGAGTGATTTTTTGATAGTTAGCGTATGCTTGTGTTACTCTTAGCTACAATTGAGTGATTACCTATCTCAATTCATGATTTGTATGGGCCCTCATGGGTTGGGATGAGTAATTTATCAAGTCAATCCATTATACTATAAATAAATGGGTGACGTTTCTGGTGATAAGTGTATGGGAACTAATTCATTAGAAATGGATATCCATTATAAAGTGAATCCTGAAATATAAAATGAAATGGATTCACATCCTTATCTTACCTTTTCATGTTCATGAAAGGTAAAGGATTGAACCTATAAATTAAATGTAAAGTGAAATGAAACTTATACTTGAGCACTTACCGATACCTGGTCGTCTAAGAGGATAGTTGGGGTAGTATTCCTTGGGTAGTGAGTTTCCCTACATTCATCTTCTTCTAGTGATGTTATATTTATGCTTCTAAGATTGTTCTTAGGTTTTTTCTTGGATATTGTAGAACAATGCCACCACAACATCCTCGTATTGTATGCTAAGAAGGTGGCAACGAACATGCTCCAGATGTGGTGGACCCTGAGCCGCCAGTTTTACCTCTTGGAGTGACACTTGAGGCACCACCTGTTGTACTTGATCTAGGAAATGATGCCCAAGTTCGTGATAGTTTTCTATGTCTAATGTAGTCCATGAATGGTGATCCATGACTTGCACCTATGATGGATGATCTGACTCGTTAATTCCAGTAGCAACATCCTCCTACTTTCTCAGAGGATGGTGGTCCGTAGGCTACTGAGTCTTAGATAGAGTCCATCTTATCTATCTTTGAGAATCTGGAAACACCTACAGAGTGGAGAGTCAATCTTGATACATACATGATTCTGGATTCATCCAAGCGTTGGTGGGATGTGGTTACCCTGGATGATCACCATCAACGCATGATGTGGGAAGGATTCTAGACTATATTATATGATTAGTTCTTTCCAAAAATGCTGAGAACTGATAGAGATAGAGTTCATGCATCTTGATCAGGGTTCTATGTCAATTATGGAGTATTCTGCACATTTCACAGAGTTACAACACTTCTCACCACTTCTATCTGGTGATGATATTTCACAAGATATACATTTTGAGGAGGGAATCCAGTACTCCATTCATACATAGGTCAATGTCTTTCACCTACCTAATTTTTTTAAGATAGTAAATCAGGCTCTTATCACTGAGGAAAACCTGAGGGATGGTAATAGTACCGGGTTTAAAGGATCAGTTCCATGGAATACCAATAGTTATTCTAGTGGTAGGAAACATTCTCTTGAGGTTTCTTGTTAGGGCAGTGACAACCAAAGTACCTATTTAGATAGTTCTTTGGTGTGTCATCAGTGTGAATGATGGGTTCATTTGAAGCCTTAGTGTGATAGAGACCCACTAGAGTGTTTGGATTGTGGATGTATGTGGGTATCTTCATCATTTTTATAGGACCTTTCCACCATCTTGGAGTGGAAAAGGATCTATGCCAGCTCCAACTTCAGGAGTGAGTTCTCTTGCGCCACATCAGGCTACGAGTTAGAATAGCACCATCAGGTCTGGTTGAGGAGGAGGTTGTGGCTGAGGTAGCTAGACCCCTGATCACCAACAGAGTTAGAAGAGTAGTTTTGATCATGGTAGTCCATCTATTACACAAGGCCATGGATCAGGCCAGTTTCATTAACTGCATCCAATACTCGAGGATCGGGCTGCAGGAACTTCTACAGTACAAGGTACTATTCTAATGGCCTCTACTATTGTATCTTCTTTGTTTGATATAGGTTCTTCAAACTCTTTTATCTTTATATCCATTGTGGAAAGTTTTAGACTATATATATAGTATCACTATGATGTAATGATGCTAGATATGACGTTAGGGGTATGAATAGAGGGAATATGCCAGTGTATGGACTATTCCCCTGAGGTAGGCAGTTAAACTTTCTTATGGAACCTCTTTGTTCTCGAGATGATGAGCTTCAATGTCATTCTTGGGATGGATTGGTTGGTTCACTATCATGATTTTGTAGACTACTATCACCACATGGTATCTTTTACATCACCATAGGGTAGAAGTTATTTACATAAGGGTGAGTGGGATGTCCAGGCTAGTAGAGATGGACTAGAGCATCATGGGCTAATGGGAGTGACTGCCCAGATTTCAAATCTCTTCATAGAGGATTAAGTTTTACATCCAGCTGATTTCCATCTAGTAGTGGATAATTTCAAGGATGTTTTCCCTGATGATTTTTCTAGATTACCTCCTGAGATAGAGGTAGAGTTTACAATCGAGATTGTTCCAGGAGTAGCTCTAATGTCAATTCATCCTTACAGGATGGCACCTACAGAGATTTAGGAGCTCAAGTAGCAGTTAGAGGATTTAGAGGCCAAAGGTTTTATATGGCCCAATACATCCTCTTGGGGTTCACCTATGCTTTTTTCCAAGAAGGAAGATAGAAACTTATGTCTATTCATGGATTAAAGATGATTGAACAAGCTTATGGTCAAGAACTAGTATCCACTTACTCAAATAGATGATCTCTTTGACCATATCTGAGGAGAAAAGGTTTTCTTTAAGATCGAACTGAGATCAAGTTATCATCAGGTGTGATTCATACCATCAAAAATACCTTGTACAACTTTACACAGTAGGTATAGTCTATATTAGTACCTTGTTATGCCATTCAGTCTTATGAATCCATCTACCATTTTCATGGATTTGATGAATAGGGTTTTCCACCCCTATTTGGACTCTTTTTTAGTGGTCTTTGTGGATGAAATATTGGTGTATTCTCGCACTCATAACAACCATACCAAACATCTTGAGACCGTTCTGAGTACACTAATAGAGAATCAGTTTTATGCCAAGATTGCTAAGTGCCACTTCTAGATCGACAAAGTCCACTTCTTGGGTTATACTATCCCATAATCAGGAGTATCTATTGAACCTGAAAAGGTTAGTGTTGTAGTTTCCTAGGAGCATCCCAAGAAAGTGTTTGATATACAAAGTTTCTTGGGGATGGTTGGATATTACAGGAATTTCATACAAGAATTCTCACGTATTTCTTCACCTCTTAATGGTCTTACAAATAAGGGTTTCAAGTTCACATGGTTAGAATCATGTGAGAAATCCTTTCAAGAGTTTAAAGGGAGACTTGTATCGACACCTATTCTGATTATTCTCGAGCTGGGTATAGGTTATACCGTCTTCTGTGATGCATCATGCATTGGACTAGGAGAAGTACTGATGTAGTAAGACAAAGTCATTGCCTATGGATCTAAACAGTTGAGGCCTCATAGAGAAATTACCCAATGCATGACCTTGATCTAGCAGCAGTTGTCCATGCCTTACGTTGCTGGAGAAATTATCTTTTGGGTGAGAGATTTGTGGTGTACACTGACCAGAAGATCCTAAAATATATCTTTTATCAGTGTGACTTGAACCTCATATAGTGGAGATGGGTCTAATACCTAAAATACTTTTACTTTGATCTTGCCTATACTCTGGGGAAGGCAATGTGGTTTTAGATGCATTGAGTCATAAAACTCAAGTATAGGTCGTACAAGAATATAGTAATTAATGGAAGTTAATGGCCCTCTTTTCTGAGATTCATCTAGAGTTATATGATAGTTACGAGCAGTATTACCTCTCATCCTTGATAGTTACCTCTTTGCTCCTTGATATGGTGAAGAGTAGAATTTTTTTAGATCTTGATGTCTTGGTTCTCTATGAGAGTATATCAGGAGATAACATGCCTCTAGATTGGTCTATGGATAGAGATGACATCCTGCATCTATGTGGATGTATTTTGGTTCCTATAGATATGAGAGAGGAGTTGATGAAGGAGTCCCATTCTTCTTAGTGGGAAATTTATCCTGGCATATTAAATATGTATTTAGACATGCGATGCCAGTATTGGTGTCCTAGGATGAAATGTTAGATAACATGCTTTATAATTAGGTTTTTCAATTGTCAGCAAGTGAAGGTGGAGCCCCATAGACCTACAGGCTTGTTACAACCACTTCCATTCCCAGAATATAAATGGGAAGATGTTGCTATGGATTTCATAGTTGTATTACCTAGGTTTCTGAGGGGTAGCGATGCTATCTAGGTAATCATTGGCTGACTAACAAAATCATCCCACTTCATTCCTATAAGGGAGACTTTCTTAGTTGATGAGCTAGGAAGAATAAATTTTTTTGAGATTATATGACTACAAGGGGTCCCTCGTTCTATCATTTCAAATAGGGATTCTCATTTCACTTCACAGTTCCGGTAGGGTTATTAGTAAGCTATGGGAACTCAGGTGATTTTGAGCATGAATTTTCACCCACATACTGATGGAAAATCGAAACAGACGATACATGTTCTAGAGGATATACTTCAAGCATGTGTCATTGATTTCAGTGGTTCTTGGGAGAAGAACAAACCTCTCATCAAGTTTTCCTATAATAACAGCTTTGATGTGACAATTCAGATGGCTCATTTTGTGGCCTTATATGGTAGGTCATGTCGTTCACCCTTATACTAGCTAGAGGTAGGTGAGGTAGCCCTACTAGTTCCTTGTCTCATTCAAGAGATTTCATAGAAAGTTCAACTGATCATAAAGAATATGACTACTGCTTAGTCTAGAAAAAAATATTATGCCAATCACCATCAATGACCTCTTGAGTTTGAGGTCGGGGATTTTATTTTTCTTCTGATATTGCCCAAGCTAGGGAAAAGACAGTTACAAAAGTAGGAAAATCTATCACCTCATTACATCGGGCTATTTGAAATTCTAGAGAGATTCAGGCCAATATCATATCAGTTGTTACTACCTCATAGGTAACATGCCATGCATGACGTCTTTCACATTTCATAGCTTTTCCAATATCATGCCGACCTATCACATACCTTTTATCCTGAGGAAGTTGAGTTAGATGTCGATGCTACCTTTGAGGAGTATTTAGTATGCATCACTTACCAGATCACAAAGTCTCTTTGAGGCTGGTCTGTCGCTCTAGTATAGGTGCTATAGCCACATAATCGAGTACAAGATGAGACTTGGGAGAGGAAAGCCGATGTACATTCCCAATGGATAGAGTTGTTCTCAGATAGTGTTTCTCCACCTGTGGAAGGTGAACTCGGTGACAAGTTCTTTTAAGGGGGGAAGATTGTAAGAACCTAGTTTTTTACTCAGGTATGAATCCTTAAATTTTTAGTCTAAATTTTTAATTTGGACCTAACATGGATGCCTAAGGGGATATAAAAGATATCAGGTGTGTCTGGGGAAAGTTTAGAGCCTAGAACCCATCTTTTTGGGAAAAACAGGCTCGGTGTACAGTTTAAAGTAAACCGTGTAGGAATTCCGCATGGTTTGGAAAACCGTACAGATTGTGTTTTTTTAGACAAAGCCACCTCGCACAATTGGCACACGGCCGTGAGGAATAACCATGAAAGAGATCCTTTTTCCCAGGTACCCATGCATGGTTTGTGTGCAGTTTTTCAAACCATACGGACAAACTGTGCATAGGCTAAATTTTGGGTAAAATTCCAGTTTTTCCCTTAATGATATAATTAAGCTCCCTCCTTCTTCCCTAATATGAGTTTATGTGGTATTAAGCTTTTTCTCTATCAATTTGGGGATTTTTGAAGATCTAACCTTAGAATCAAGATATATACTTCATCCAAAAATCGATTTATCTTCCATTCATCATGTTGTATGTGCAATGGTAAGTACTTGATTCCTCCTGATTCATTCTCTTTCTCTATTTCTCTCGATCGAGTTATCAGGGTATGAGTGTTTTTATCTTTTACTTAGATCTACACCGATCTGAGCCTAATAAAGGGATAATACCAGAGTAGGAGAGTTGTAAAACCCTAAGGTGGGTGGTCTATAACTCATAACTAAAGTTAGTTGATTTTGGATTTGTGGTGTGGGGTCCATCGATTTCATTGGGTGGCGTTTATAGAATTTATATGCCATGTTTATAATCTTTATAATGGTATGGTCACCCTCTTTCCAAATATGTGATTAATTTTTAGTGGTTATGACCAAAAATCCATCCTTCCCATGTCGAAGGTTATTCTATAATTGATGTTTAGTGTCTTGACATGTTTAAGCCACTGTTCAAGCTTGCCTTGGCTTGACCACTCTAAGGGAAAGTGTTTCTATATTAATTGGCTTGAATTATATATGCTCACCACTTGACCCATCTAAGGTAAGTGCTTTAAATTGATAATTAAATGTGAATGATTAATTGGTTCCATATCCATAGCACTGCTGACCACATTAATGGAAGGTAGCGAAATAAACCTTGAATATGGAATATGAATTAAATGGAATAAATGGTTTCATGATACTTGACCTTGTCACACTAATTAAAGGAAAGGCTTGAACCAAACGACTTGATAAAAATGTTGCATGCTACTTGACCTTATCACACTAATGAAAGGCAAGGCTTGAACCAAAGAAGATATTAAATGACTTCATAATTAAATAGGAATGGCCCGACTTGAGGTCGCTTTGGATTCCTTTCAGGGAATTCCATGATCACTCGGGAACCCCACTCCAATTCAAGGATACAACTTTCTTAGGTTGAGGCCCACCTAGAACCCGATCATTGTTTAACCTTTGGATGCCTGATATGATATTGTAGGATCCCTCATGTAGTACTATAAGATTCATTGGATACACTCCTTGGATCCTATATGCCTTGGATACACTCATTGGATCTATAATTGACAAGTAAGTTCCATGGTTAAATCCCATTAGTCCCAGTCTTTTCTTAGCCCCATTTTACCTTGGATGCACTCATTAGACTCGGTAGGCATATCATTGTGGAATTCCTTGGACTATGATCCTTGTATTACACTCTTACCCATTTTCTAGACTCAGATACTACTGATTTAGCAACCCTTGAGGCTTATGTTTCCTTGGTTACTACCTTGGATCTTCATTATTAAATATCATTGCAGTTTTCCTTGTTACATCTTAGAACCTTTACTATTATTAACAAGCAATTTATTGATAAATTGGTTACAATAAAGTAATTAATTGGTTACATGTTTAGACACTAGATTAGGGATAAAGTAGGTACTTGGGTATTTAGTTATATTTTACTACTTTACTTTATATATGCATGCCTTCACACTGTTAAATTTCCAATACATGGGCTAGATGCTATAGACACCGTTGGTGGTGGCCCACTGAGATTTATCTCACACCCTCTTTAGGTGTTTTTTAGTACCTGAGGTAGATTACATGGTTGCGAGTGTTGACAAAGGGAAGCATACGACTTCAAACACTTGATTTCTTGCTATTTAGTATGGAGCTTGATAGAAGATGACCGAGTTGGATCTAGGGATGCTGGAGTAGTCTTTGTTTTCTTTTACTTTTTGAAACATGTTATGCCTATTGTCTTGTATCCACGTTTTTATAGTTTTCTAGTGACATGACATTATATCATCATCTGTTGTTGTATTGTTGAATGTTGTTTCATTTTATTTGTGACCGTTCATGAGCTTGACCAAGAACTATTTATGTGTTGGAATTTATTTAATTAAATTTATTGCATGGTTTTTCAATTATGTAATATTAAATTAAAAGATGGAATGCGAGCATCCCTCCCTCCATTATTATGTAGGACCTGCATATCCAAGGTTATTTATGTATTTTCCTTTAACCAATCCTTTGGTTCCCCTCAACTATGTGTGAGTAATAAATATTTTTAATTAATGGAGCATCCAAAGGTGCGTGGGGATGATTCAAGATAGAACCATAATGATGCCAACTTGGTGATACATAGGTGGACATGTGGAATGTTTTCGCTCATGCCATGTCCGACATAAGGAGTTATTTTCCCTAGGTCATTGGTTGATTTAATGTCTGCTCTTTAAATCAACCATTAGATAATCTCATGATCAGGTCATTTATTTATTTATTTAATGTCTAATTCATTAAAATTATATTTATTTATTCAAGGTTTCATTCACATAAATGAATGAATTAATTTGAAAATGATAGAATTTACATAAAATTTATCGTGCATAAATGTTTTATCCAAAAATTATTAATTAAGAAAACATACACTTAAATATTAACAAGACATGTAAAGGATAAAACAAGATAAAAAATTTATGTATAATAAAATAAAATCCCTCATTCTAATATTAAGTCAGACTATGCCTTCCATTACTTGATTAGGAACAAAACTCAATAAAACTATGTGTTTGACCAACCCTTGTTGGGACACTTACTTTTATAAGGGGAGTTATTATGAAAGTTTTGGGTTGACTTAACCATTTTACATCAATAGGAGTAGCCCTTTCTAGACTTGGTGTAATTTGGAGGTGTAAGTGTTGAGAAAATCCAAGTCAGAATTTTTGGATTGGGGAGTCCACTCAATGGATCACAAAGCTGCAAGGCCGTAGTTGGCAAAGACTTGCCTCTCTAAATACCTTCAAAACAGCTTGAACAACCCTTATTGGGGTTATGAGAAGGGTTATATGGATCCTTTCCTCTAGAATGTCCTAGCAGCTAGAGATTCCAATTTCAAATAGTGAGGGCTATTGAGACATGATAAAATATTGGGAGATTTAATAAAATCAATTAATTTATTATTTATCACAAAATTTGTAATCAATAAAATTATTAATAATATTCTCTTTTAATTATAGAATAAAATTACAAGATCATAATCCACACTATCCCTATGATAAATATTTGATAAATACAATATCCTCACTGGAAGTAAATTCTAGGAGTGGTTTAAACACCTTCAAGTTGTTCTACATCATGAACAAAAATCTTATTTGCTAGAATCCTCAATGCACAATATGACTACTCAAGAGGTGAGTGATGAAGATTTACTAGTCTATGAAAAAATATGAATTACATGGTCAATATTCAATGTTTGATGTTTTCATCTATATCTAGTGAACCCATGAAGTCTCGCAAAATCATGGAAGCGTATAACTTTCTTGAGAACCTATATGGTATTTACTAGGAGAGGGATAAATAAGAATAGTTTGAGATTTCCAAGGTTCTATTTCAGAGTAATCTTGGAGAGGGTTCCCCATTGGGTCCTCACATAGTAAAGATCATTGGATACATTGAGCACCTAGAGGTTCTAGGGTTTAAAATCCCCAAAGAACTAGGCACAACTCTCATTCTGGCATCACTCCCTCATAGATTCTCTAGTTTTGTTGTGAATTTTAATATAAAAAACATTGATAAATCTCTTCCAAATATTTTTATCCTCATTCAAAAAGTATATAAATATATTAAGTGAAAACATCCTTCTATCCTTATGGTGAACAAATTGAAAGGGAAATAAAATAGCTTTAAGCCCAAAGCTTCGTCACACCCTTCAAAGATGAAGAAGATCAAAAGGTAAATAAGGGAAAAATATGCTTCCTATTTATCAAGTGCAAAGAAGGTCCACTGGATGAAAAACTGTACCCAGATAAAGAATAAAGGGGAAGCTTCAGGTGCATTTGTTATCGAGTGCAATTTATCTATTTCTACAAATTGGTTATTAGATATAGCTTATGGTTCTCACATATGTATTCAAATACATGAACCAAGTAAATTCAGAAAAATTGACCGAGGGGAGGTATATATATGAGTATCTAATAGAGATAAACTTGATGCTATATCTATTAGGTACTACCACGTCACATTACCGACTAGAATGATCTTGGTTTTAAAGGATTGTTATTATGTGACTTTAATTACCAAAAACATTATTTCTGTATCTAGACTAGATACAGATGGATTCAATTTAAAATTTGGAAATAAATGTTTCTTATTTTATAAAGAAAACATTTGTTATGGTAAGTTATATATATATATATATATAAAGGTATTTACATGTTGTATTACATGAACCAAGTAATGACAATCAATAACGAAATTACTTCACAAGACTCATACCATACACAAATTTGGAATCACTGGATAGGTCATGTAAATGAAAAATGCTTGAAAAAATTATATCAAGATGTATATTTAGATTCTTTTGAACTAAAATCACTTGGTTTATGTCATTCATGTTTATAAGGCAAAAGAACCAAAGCCCCATTTAGTGGGAAAGTTGAAAGGGATAAAGAGATTCTTGAATTAGTTCATACCAATGTGTGTGGACTATTTACTATTGAATCAAGGGGTGGGTACTCATACTTCATAACTTTTACTGATGATTTTAGAAGATATGGATATATTTACTTAATTAGGTATAAGTCGGATTCTTTTGATAAATTCAATGAATACAAGAATAAAGTTGAGAACCAGCTTTGTATGAAGATTAAGAAACTCTACCCAGACCGAGGTGGAGAATATCTTAATCAAGACTTTATTGATTACTTATGGGAGTTTGGGATCTTATCCCAACTAACTCCTCCTTAAATTCCTCAGTGTAATGGTGTAAGTGAAATGATGAACCTCACCTCTTTGGACATGGTGAGATCAATGATGAGTCATGTGAGTATTCTATTATCCTTTTGGGGATATGTGTTAAAAACAGTGACACACATACTAAGCCATGTACCAACTAAGTTTATAAATGGTATCCCATATGAATTTTGGAGTGGAAGAAAAACCATTCTATTGAATTTACATGTGTGGGGAAGTGAAGTGTTTGTTAAGGCCTATTCAGGTAAAAAAATCACCTTGAGGCATAAAGTGTACTTTTATAGGATACCCCAAGGAAACAAGGGGATATTACCTATATAACCCCTCATACAAAAGGGTTATAATGGAAATAAATTCCATATTCATTTAGATGAAGAACATCTCCAAAAGGGATAGTGGGAGTGAGATAAACTACAATGAAGTCAAGGCTCAAGGCACACAAGAGTTGGTATAAGATTAGATTCCACAAAGCCCCATGGAAGAAGAATTTTTTCCAGAGACACAAGAACTGTGTAGGAGTAAAAGAGAGGTTAGAGAACCATAATGTTATGGTTTTCTAGTTACTAAGGATGGTGACTCATTATTAGTTGATAATAATGATCCTATAACCAACAAGGAAGCAATAAGTGGAATAGATGTTTCCAAGTGGCAAGAAGACATGAATTTTGAAATGGATTCCATGTACCAAAACCAAGTATATAATTTGGTAGATCCTCTAGTGGATGTAAAGCCTATTGGTTTCAAATGGGTATTCAAGAAGAAACTCGAAATGGAAGGATAAGTTAGTACTTATAAGGCACGACTAGTTGCAAAAGGGTTTAAAAAATGTCAAGGTATTGACTATGATGAAACCTTTTAACTAGTTGCAATGCTAAAATCCATTATAATTATAATTTCCATTACAACTTACCATGACTATAAGATTTTGAAAATGGATGTCAAAATAGCCTTCCTTAATGGGAAACTTTATGAATATGTCTAAATGACAAAAAATAAAGGGTTTGTGAATCCAAATAATTCCAATAATATATTCAAGTTGAAAAAAATCCATTTATGGATAAAAGAAAGTATCTAAGTCATGGAACATTCATTTTGATGAATCCATAATATAATTTGGTTTTATAAAGAATGAATGTGATCCTTGTGTCTATAAAAAATTTAGTGGGAGTGCAATAATTTTCTTAATATTATATGTTGATGACATATTACTTATTGGAAATTAAATTCCAGTCTTACAGTCTTTAAAGGTATTGTTGAATAAATGATTTTCCATGAAAGACTTGGGTGAGGAATCATATATTCTTGGGATCAAGATCCATTGTGATAGATCCAAGAGGTTTCTTGGCCTAAGTCAAAGTACATACAATGACAATATACTGAAGAGATTTAGTATGGAACAATCCAAGAGGGGATTTTTTTAAGTGTCACATGAAATTAACATTTCCAAGAAAATGTGTCCTCATAACCATGAGGAAAGAAATAAAATGGCATATATTCCATATGCATTAGTGATTGGGTTAGTCATGTATGTTATGCTATGTACTAGGATATATTTCGCCTATGCATTAAGTGCGGTAGGTAGATATCAAGATGATTTAGGTGACTGCTATTTGATGGTATTCAAGACTATCCTAAAGTATATGAGGCAAACTAAGGATATGTTCCTTGTTTATGGAGGATATGAGGAACTAGTAATCATAGTATATGCATATTCTAGTTTCTATACTGATCAAGATGGCATGAAGTCACAAACGGGATACATCTTCACTTTAAATGGAGGTGTTGTGAGTTGGAAGAGCTCAAAGAAGGCTATGGTCATAGATTATACAATAGATTCCAAGTATATTATGACTTTTGAGGTAGCTAAAGAAGTAGTTTGGATGTGAAATTTCATCCACATTCTTGATGTTGTACCTAGTAGTAAATATCCCATCACACTCTATTATGATAATACTACAACGGTGGCTCTTTCAAACGATCCAAGGTCACATCATCGGATGAAGCACATACTTTATAAGTATCATCTCTTGAGAGATTTTTCTCATAGAGGTGAAGTTGAAGTGATTAGTATTTCCATAGAAGACAATGTGGAAAACCCCTTAACTAAATCTTTGACTCAGCAGAAACATGATTATCATGTGAGGTCTAGTAGAATGAAAGTCATAGGAAGTTGGGTCTAGTCTAAGTGGGAGTTTTTTAGAGTTGGTGTCCTAGAACCAACTATTTATACTTTGATTACATGAATATTTGATGTATTAAATATTCAATTAAACATATTATTACATATTGTTCATTTTTATGTATTACCATAATGTAATAAGGTTCTAGAGTATTTATCGCATTGATAAGGTTATAACAGGTCCCTGCTATGATGAGAACCTTGAATTTCTATGACAACATTCTTAATATATTTATGCAGTTGAATAACATTCTACAATGGGACACATAGTATATATACCATCAGGTGTGAGTACTCATAAGTAGATGATACTTCTTCTTGTGAAGTTTTCATTTGGTAATCTCCAAGATGGGAGATTATGAGAACATACCTAGCATTAGAAATTCCAAAAGTTTTGGTGTTGTCAGATATTCTTATGTGTGAGTGTGTGTAATGGTCTTTAGACATTAATATTATCATTAATGCATGTTACAACTCACACACTTATATATTCTAAGAAAAATCTTCACGCCATATGTTGGCGAGAAGTAAGGTATGTTGGGTGTGTCATGAATGACATGTTATTAATGGATAAGTTGAGAAATTATTTTCCCTTCCATATTTATGGAAGTTGATATCTCGACCCTTTGATTGAAATAGAACTATCACCCTAAATTCCATGGACATGGTGTAATGATGAGTTTATTTCAGATAGTCAAATAATGATGTATCAAGCAATAGGTTGATGACACAATCATGCAACTTTCATGATGAGATATTATGACAAAGAGATTATATTACATAGTGAGCATTCTTATGTGGTTTTTGTCATTGTGACTTAAAGTTCTTTCTCTTGGGTGCCTTGACCCATTTCTAGAAATTAATCTTGAACTTTAGGAAAGTCTGCCTATTAAAAACAAGAAATAATCCTATAGGGTCACACACTAAGTGTTTTTGGTGGTATCGATTAAATTATATTTTAATTTAATTAATGAAATAAATTTTATTCTCAAGACTGGGGAATAATTTTATTTAAGTTATATTGATCACATAAATTAAATAAATATCTATTCACCAGATTTTGAATAAAATATATTTATTTATTTTATTGAATATTTATTAAATATTTATTTACTAGTTTCTAGATAAAATATTTATTTAAGAGAATAATATTTTTATTCGGGTGTTCAATAAATGCAAGAGGAGTTCAGACAGACCAAGACTATCTCCGATGATAAAATAATTATTCAGGAGTTGAAAATATTATTTATCCATTTTTCTCAAGTTGGAGCACTAAAAAATAATAATACCATTATTATTATTAGGTGGAATGAAATTTCATTAATGGTTATAATTATATTTAATTGATGTTATGAAATTAAATTTTGTAACTAAAATCCCAGATCTATAAATAGATGCCTACATCTATTGTATAATTCACTCAAAACCAATTCAAATTTTGGGATTAGAGAATTTTTGTGCACAAATAATTCTCTCTCAACTCCTCCTCATCTCTCCCTCTCAATAATTAGAAAACCAAGGGATAATTTCTTCAAGACCAAAGAATGAGTGATCAAGAATGAACAATGTAAGACATTCGATTCACCACGCTAGCACCTAGAGAATGAGTGGTATTTCTAGGAGACCATTGAAGTGCACGTGGATCACCTATAGAGGGATTCTACCCTTGGATCATCATAAGAACAATGAAGGAAATCCAAAAGGGCCTTTTTGTATGATAAAAAATTATCAATGAAGAAAGTTCCTAAGCCTAGTTATTTATTTCTTCAAATATTAAAAAAATTAATTATAAATTTGATGTGCAAGATCCACACTCTTGGTTATGGGAAATAATTATTAAAATAAATTTTAATATATCACCAACCACCACATGATTCCACTATGCCTAGAACCAAAACTATTGATTTCATCGATCTAAAGGCTTGTAATTTTGTGCAAATAGGGATTGCTACATGTGATTGACATTTTTCGGGATTTTGGGTTTCCTTAAATATTTCTCACAACCACATCTTGAGAAACAGTTCTTTAGATGTTGTTGAAGTATGCCCTAAATTTTTCAATGAGTGGCTGGAGGATTTTAGGTATTCAATCATTTATCATATTGCTCTATAGTCGAAGAATAATCACTAAAAGCTAGGCGATCTGAAGAAGTGGTTTCTCCAAATATGAGGATATGATGGATAACAATTTGTTTTGATTGGTATGGGTTTTACACATTAATTTATCTTCAAAATATTATAAGCTAATGGCGTGGAGCCACGAATTCATCAATCTTAAACTAGGGGCCCTAAGATTTCAGTATTGGGATCCCTAGTTTGATTTGTTTTAGGATAATAACTATGTTTTATAGTCCTAGATTCATATTAAATGATTGAATTTGTTTTTTTGGTACCCAATCATTCTTTTGGATGTTTCTCTAGATGTTAGATCCCTAATTAAATTTGAAAAAGAGACCGAGATGGATAGGTATGGTTATTATACCCAAGTCTTGGTTGAGTTTGATTTTAGCTCACCACTTATTGAAACAATATATTTGTTTGATAGGGATTTAAAATTTGATCTTAAAATTCAATATGAATAGGTCCCTGATTTTGGTTTCAATTTATTATCTATTAGGCATGTAAGTGACAAGTTCCACAGGGGCTTGATATTTTCTAATTGTAATAGATATGGTCATCATGTTGATTATTATAAGTTTAGGTTACCCATTATTAATGTGAATAGGTACTCGGTAGACAAGAAAGCAGTTGACCAGAATGGGAAGAATGGTCATGGATCATCTCATTTTCAAGGAGTTGAATATGTATTGGAAGGTGGTAGATAATGAGGGATGAGACTTCCCCACTAGTTCAACCCTCTGTTTCCATTACTGAGGTGGTGGTTGGCATAGGTCCTACCTCAACCTTGGCTCAACCTGATTCTAATAATATGGATTTGGAGGGATTTGACTATGAGGTCTATAATAAGTTCTCTCACCCTGATGTGAGTGGAAATGAGGCTATTGGTATGCCAGACATGGCATTGGCTGCTCTGTGCGGAAGATCTCATGACTCACACCAGGTGTGTTCTTATGATTTTGAGGATGGGGTTTATTTTTCTGATGTTGTAGGGGATGAATATCTCAATTATGGTAATAGAAAAGGGAAATATACGTCACGAGTTAGATCTCATAAGAGTAAGAAGGAGCACAAAGGATCCTCTTCATTTAACCTGGTTATGTCAGATGATGTAAATACACAGGGCATGGTTTCCCATATGCCTAATGTTGTTCTGTAGTAAACCAGTGTGGTCAATGAAACTGGTTTCACCTAGTATGTGACAATTTATCAAGTTGTGGGAGAATCAGTGGATGCAGTTAATCAGCATGTGGCTCAACAACTAGTAGATGTAAATGCAAAGAGATATGATATAAAGGATGCAGATAATGTTGGCTCTATTAGTCTTCTTGACATCTTAAATAGATATAATAGTAATAAGGAATTATATGTGTAATTTGGTAACACTAATGTTTTTTTTGAGTTTAAGGGAAATTCTCAGGCACTAAGACTACCAAGTCAATGAGTAATTCTGATTTGAAGGCTTTATCAAAGGGATCAGTTCCGGCTGGAGGGAAGGAGCCTCAAAATCTTGAGGATCCCACCCCATATAATGACATATTCAACCCTCAAGTTGATGATGACAATGTCAGATTTTGTGTCCTAGGATCAATTGTTTGTACTTTGACTACATTTATATTCTATGTATTTAATATTAATAAAACTTCTTATTCCATATTGTTTTTTTGTTCTGCATAACTCTAATTTAATAATGTCCTAGAGTATTCATCACACTGATAAGGTCATAATAGTTCCCCTCTATGATTAGAAACTTGATGTGCTATGATGATATTCTCAAATAATGTTTTTTGGTTGGATAATGTACTATGATGGGACACATAGTACAAAGACTATTGAGTGCAAGTACTCATAAGTAGATGAGGATTCTTCTCATGAAGTTTGCACTTAGTAATCTTCAATATGGGAGATTATGAGAACATACATGCTCAAAGGAATTTTGTATGTTTTGTTTTCATCGAATATTTTAATCTACGGGCATGTGGGATGGTCCTTATACTTCAATATTATTATTAATGCATGCTATAACTCACATAATTAGATGTATTTCATAAACCATGACGATAATAGTTCGTGGTGAAGTTGGATATGTTGGTCACGTCACGAGTGACATGTCATTAATGAATAAGTCAAGTAAAGATTTATCTCTTCTATATTTATGGAAGATGATATCTCAAACCTTTGATTGGAATAGAAAAATCACATTAAATTCCATTTCCATGGTGTAACGATGTGTTTATTTCAGATTATTAAAGAATGATATATTGAGCATATAGGTTGGTGACATGGATGTTCAACCTACTTGATAAAATATTTTTACAAAGGGATTATCTAACATAGTGAGCATTCTTATGTGGTTATCAATGTTTCAACATTAAGTTCTTTATATTGTGTTCCTTAACCCATTTCTAGATAGTAATCTTAATCTTTAGGAAAGTCCACTTAATTCCAATTAGAATAAATCCTAGAGGGTCACACACTAAGTGTTTCCTTTGATCTCTATTAAATTCTATTTGAGTTTAATTAATGGAATAAATATTATTCTAAAGTCTGAGAAATAATTTTATTCAAGTTATATGGATTGCATAAATTAAATGAATATTTATTCCCTATCTTGTGGATAAAATATTTATTTCATTTATTGAATATTTTAATAAATATTTATTCACTAGATTGTGAATAAAATATTTATTTATGGATAAAATATTCATTCGGTTGTTAAATAAATTATATAGGAGTTCGAATGGATCAATATTGAGTCTGGTGAAAAATATTAATTAACATGAACATTACATAATATTTTTTATTACATAAGTTGGTGTGAACCACAAAATAATAATAATATAATTATTATTATATGGCATGAGGTTTATTAATGATAATAAATGTTATTTAATGGCAGGTATGCAATTAAATAATATTTTAACTTAAATCCAAACTCTATAAATATATGGCTATGTATATTGTGTAGAGAATCCAAAAATTGAGGATAAAGAATTATTGTGCACAATGAATTATCCCCCAACTCCTCCTTCCCTCTCCCTCACAAGAATGAAAAGTTCAAGAGACATTTCTTCAATACCAAAGAACGACCGATCAAGAATGAATAATGGAAGACATTTGAATTGTGGCACTAACGCCTTGAGATCGAGTGGTGTTGCTCAGAGATCATAGGAGAATGTTTGGATCACCACTAAAGGGATTCTATCCTTTGATACTCATAGTTAAATGAAGTTAAAATATTAAATAAATTAATTATAAATTTGACATGCAAGATCCTCATTCTTGGT
The DNA here is from genome assembly GCA_963277665.1 of Viscum album. Taxonomy (NCBI): domain Eukaryota; kingdom Viridiplantae; phylum Streptophyta; class Magnoliopsida; order Santalales; family Viscaceae; genus Viscum; species Viscum album. The sequence goes on from OY728143.1 coordinate 1,424,690,944, forward strand.
TTCAGAAAATGATTATTAAAATAAATTTTAACATATAGCCCACCTATGCATGCTTCCACTATGGTCAGAACCATTAATTGGTATCAAAGGGTATACATTTAAATTTATAATTATTTATTTGTTTTTTGATCTATGAACAAGTATGGTTAGATTTTAATGTCATATTATTTGTTCTTCAATCTGATTTAAATTAACATGTTATCAACATATTAATCATTTTCATTCATTGTTGCATTTTCTTAAAGGTTTAAGAAAAAATGAAGAATGACCAGAGATTCCATCGGGAATTGAAAAATATTTCACTGGTAAAACTAGGTTACACAACGTGAAGTCGGAGCACACATCGTATACCCATGCACATTGTATCTAGATGCACTGAGAAATTAATTTAACACGATGTTTTTATTGCACACTACATTTTGACAAGGCCAACCTGGCACATGACAAGAAGATAGAGGGTGTGTAGATAGAATGTACATGTTGTGTAGTTTGGACAATTTAACATGCTGAATCCCCATGCATGTGACTTGGATATACGATAACTGAGATACATGGAGTGTAGTTGGATGTACGCACTATGTAGTCTCCCATTAATGGGAAAAACTAAAATTACATTAAATTTGAAAATTATATCATTAAAAACTTATTTTGTTGATTAAAACACCATTGGATATTTGACAATTTAATAAAGGTTTTAAATAATTGTAAATTCTTAATTAATTTATTGTAATTGGTATTTCATTATTGGTTCCGACATTTATTTTCCATGAATTACATTAATTATGGGTATCTTCAAATAATATGAGATGATAATTAAGATGAAAGATAATTAATTAATTAATTTTTTTATCTTAAATTATAAAATAACAAATAAATAAATGAATACTATCCATTTACTTTTGTGTATTTGTTGCATGTATGACCATTCAGGAGCTTGACTAAGACCTGTGTATTTGTTGGATGTTATAATTTAATTTATTACATGAGTTTTCAATTATTCAATATTAAATTAAATGATGGCATGTGAGTCATCCCTCCTCCCATTATTATGCAGGACCTACATGTCCAAGGATATTTATATAATCCCCTTTAACCATTCCTTTGGTTCCCATCACCTGCGTGTGAGTAATAAATATTTGTAATTAATGGAGTATCCCAAGGTCTGTGGTGGTGGTTTAAGATCAAACCATAATAATGTCAAACCAAGTGATACACAAGTGGACAGGTGGAATGATGTAACTCATGCCAAGACTGACAATAGGAGTTATTTCCCCTAGGTTAAAGGTTGACTTAATGTTTGCTCATTAAATCAACCATTAGATAAAACACATGAATAGTTAATTTAATTAATTAATTATTTATGTCTATGTAATTATTAATTTTATGGATGCAAAGTTGTAATCACATAAATAAATGAATTAATATGAAAAAAGGAAATAAAATTAATGAATTATGCGTAAATATTTTATCCAACATGGTTAATTAATTAAGTAACATCCACTTAATATTAACAAGAAATGTGAAGGATAAAATAGGATAAAATCTATGAAAATAAATTAAAATACCTTAATTAAATATTAAGTTAGACTAAGCCTTCCATTACTTGATTGGGAATGAAACAACAGAACTAAGTGTAGTAGACAATCAATGTTGGGACACTTAATTTTATCTGGGAGTTATACGAAGAGTTTTGGGTTGACTTAACTAAAATTGTACTGAGTTTAACATCCAAATTCTATTAAATATAAATTTGGAGGAAAGTGTTGAGGAAATCCAAGTCAGGATTTCAGGATAAGAGAACCCACTCAATGGATCAAGGATCTATAAGTTTGCAGTAGGCAAGACTGCCTACCTAATTACTTTATTATGGTTTTCATGGAAAAAGTATGGATCCTTAAAAAAAGTTACGGGGATTTTTTCCTCTATAATGTTAAAGTAACTACATATTCCGAGTTCAATGGTGAGGGATATTAAGACTTGATAAAATAGTGGGAGATTTAATAAATAATTAAATTAAACATTTAATTTATTATATCTCACTTATTTTTTAATCAAGAAAAGTACTAATAATGTACTCTTTTTAATTGTAGAATAAAATTTCAAGTTTATCATCCATAATATCCCTATGATCAATATTGGAGAAATATAACCTCCTAACTAAAAGAAAATTCCATGAGTGGTTTAGATTCTTTCGGGTAGTGCTATTTCATGAATTCAAATATTATGTGATAGAATCTTTAATACTTGATCCACCTGTTAAAGAGGAAAGTTGTGAATAGTTCCTTGTATATGAAAAACATTTGAGTGACGTGGTCAACATTCAATTTTTCATGAATTCATCGATGTCTAGTGAACTAATGAAGTCTCAAGAAAACATGGATGTGTATATCATGCCTGAGCACCTCTATAGTCTTTAATAGGAGATAGATAGACAATAATGGTTTGAGATTCCCAAGGTTCTCCATAACAACCCTACTTTTTATTACACACTTAGATATGATTTATTACATAAAACCTTCACTTGATAAAATATATAAGATCAAGAGTTCTAGTGTATTTGGGGATTAGTAACATTACATAAAGAATTAAAACATGAAACAAAACATCTTTATTGAAAAATTCCTTTACATGACCACTATATTCCCTCGTACTTAGCATTTCATGGGATAACCTGAGGATGTGTATAAAAAGGGTGAGCTATAAATCCCAATAAGGAAGCAAAACAGGAAAAACATGAAGAATACAATACATGTTAATAACTAGGCATATTAATGGAGCATAAAAGAAGCATGAACATAAAGGAAAGATATAGAATGATTATCATAACATTTAAATGTGACAACAACACTTAACATGGAATTAGAATGAGACAAGGCTCATTGCACATGGAGCATGAGTAAACACTCATTGCACTTGAATTAGCATGAGTAAATCCTAATTTCAATTGAATTAGCATGAGTAAATCCTCATTGTAATTGACGTATCATGATACTAATCTTTACCCAATGCATTGGAGCACTATCAGGGCGCACCCTTAGTAAACATTTCATTTCATGCATAAGTGTGCCACATGGATCATATAACATGGATATATAAAACATCATAATTTATTACATGATAAAGGAATGCGAGATTAATACATGAAAATATATAATAAATAAGTAAATGTGAATAAAGGTGAATACCCTTGATAGAGAAATGGTCACGGTATTCATTACACAATGACTTTGTCTTAGAAAATCACGGTGCAATTTCGGAAGCAAAACAACGTGACATTAGAATTCGTAAAAATGGTTGATGAGAGAGAAAAAGGTGTCTCATAATATGTACATGAAATGGAAAGTAAGGGGGTTATATAGATACATGTTCCAACATAAATAATGGAATTTAGATTCATAATACTAATGAATTGCTTGAATGTAAATGAGGAGAGAGAAATTCCTTATGAAATTTTGACATAGTAATAGGTGTACATGAGAGGAATTAATGAGAGAGAAAGGGTTCTCTCATCACTCAAACTTAAGGAGGGAAGTATGGGGGAGGTGAAAAATCATACCCCAATATTTTTAATTGAAAGTAAAAGGGTATAACAACATAATGAAATTGAGACAAAAATGATGTCATGACCTGTCCCCTGGGGCCCGTGCTGTGACTACCCCAAGCCCGCCTTCCATAGGCCAGGGGCTGGCGACTAGCACCAAAGGTGTAATTCCCTAAAACTGGAAAGGACCTGCCTTTATAACCTAAAAACACACACAACAGAGTATGAGTTGTAAGAAAAACACTAAGTAAAACTGTATACAAATGAGTGTAGAAAGTAGAGGGGCCGGAATCCAAGCCCAACATGAAAGTACAAGTACAACTGAAAAACAAGTACAACAGAAGAAAGGTAAAACAACTACTAGGTCATCCTCCTAGATTCCTACCTGAAGGGTAGGTACAGATATCCTCCACAACACTCCACGTCCGTCCGTCTCTTCCGTGTACCGTCATGCCGTGTGGTCCACCTTTGGGTATCGTCCTGTCCTGATACACTCAGCTTCGGACAGTGTTTTCCATCATCTGCATCCAACACAATGAGGTGCGGGCATAGCCCATGTAGGGGTGAGTATAACGATACTCAGTAAGGACCCTCAGACCCTCAAAGTATCATAAAACTAACAAGGATAAACCACAAGTATGAAATCAACAGATAACCCCACTTAGGTATATGCCCATACATATACCTAATTTATCAAGTATTCCATCTTAATCATGAGGTAAACATAAAAGTTACTGACTCAGATCATAACAGGATTTATACTAGGGGTAGTATCAAGTAACATTTCCAAGCACAATGTAGAACATGTTGGATGCTGGAGAAATCCTCCTCTCTCAAGTACAGTGGGCCTGCCGCATCACACAGAGGAACTTCCCACTAAACTTGGACTACTGAGGTACTCCTCCTGTCGAGTACCATGGGTCTAATGGATCATACAGAATCACTCCCCACTATGGGTCTGCCGCGTCACATAGAGGCACTCCCCCTCATATCCTGCTGAGGTACTCCTCCTGTAGAGTACCGTGGGTCTTCCACATCACATAGAGGCGCTCCCCACCATGGGTCTGCTGCGACACTAAGGCACTCACCATTGGGCCAGTCAAGTAACTTTGAGTCGGAATGGTCAGCAGTCATTAGGTCTTAGCCAGCTACTAGGTCTCCACACTCTGCTCGCTCATCTCCCGAAGATCCGCTCCACAAGCTACTGGTCGATGATCCAACTGCCATGAAGTACCATGAAGAAGTATCTCAAAGTTCCACCACGTCATAGAGGTCTCAACGTAATAGATGACGCGTCAATCGGATGCCTGATCTGTGAGTTATTAGCCTTTTAGTCCTGGTGGCCCGGTTGGATTCGTGTATGATCCAACCAGACCATATCTCAACTTTACCCCGAACTCCAGTGGGGTATATTCAAAGGGACCGTCACACTCCAAGAAAACCAGGGCCTCTGACAGTTCATCAAACGATTGTCCGATGCCAATGATATGGACAAAGAAAGTAAAGGGGTCAGTAGTGGGCTCGGGTCTGGTCAGACCCGGTTAGACCGACTCAGCCCAACCCCGTCTGGGCCGACCCGATCTGGGTCGACCCGGTCAGACCTATTGGGTCTAGCCCGACCCATTGTGCGGGCCAGCCTGTTAAGTTCAGCTCGGCCCGCTGGGCCCAGCCCAGTCAGTCATGAGGGCGGTTCAGCTTGGGCTTGGGCCAGTTCGGCCTGGAGCGTCGCGAGGGTGCGACCCGACTTGGCTTAGCCTGGAGGGCATGATAGGGCCGGTTTGGAGAGGGTGCTATGAGAGGGTCCGTGGGCTGGTTCGAGAGGTTTGGAAACCAGGAGGTGGCCGGGCAGGGCGCGACCAGGTGGGTAAGAGGCTAGGCAAGGTTCTAGGTGGGCCGGTGGGCGGCTGGGCAGGGGGCGGCCAAGCCGGCAGGCAGCCGGGAGGCCAGGTTGGCGGGGTTCGGCCGGGGCGCGCGGGAGGCTGGTGATAGTGTGACCGGGCGCACGGGAGGTCAGCGATGGTTTGGCCCACGGAGCCAGCTTGGTCGGGGCACTAGAATGCCATGGGGGTGGCACGGTTCGCGGAGGCCACAGGAAGCTCGACATTTTCCTGTGCCTTCATCGCCTTCAATGCCACTTCATTGCCATGCTGAGAAACAACACAAACAAGAATGGTGGAGGGGTCGGGCCATGTTGGTTTGGTCCGCACCCTCCGCGTTTAGGGTGGTAATACTTGGCTCATCAAATATTAAGAAAGATGAACAATAATTTTTTTACAACCATGCAACGATTACTTTCCAATCTGAAGAAGAGACAAATAAATGGAAAGTTACACAAAAAACCCCCTAACTTTGATTGTCGGTCGTTGATGTTGAAGTCCCGGGAAGAAGACGAAGGAGTTCGTCGTTCGTCGCGTCTGCCATGCACTCTCAATCCCAAGATGTGTCAGCTCATTGATAATGATGTGGATAGTAGGTCAGTTGAAGACACCCCACATTGGTAGGATCTAAGGGAGGAAGTCGAAGAAGGTCGGCGTTCTTCATTAGTGGAGCAATCTTTGTCAGTGGAGAGTTCTTCGTTGGAAGAACTTTTCTCCCAAGCTCTTCTCTTCCCAAGATCCACCAAATGAGAAATGCTAAGAAAAATAATAATATATTGAGTTTGTCTATTATTTAGTTACTGACACAAAAAAATCAAATTGGGGAATTAATAACTTGGCTCCCCTAATTAATTCATGAGTGTTGGAACAGATTAATTAAGGGAGTTAGCACCAATTAATTAAAGGGGAGGTTAAGATGCTCTCCCTAATTAATAAGGGAGAGTTGAGAGGTTTTAATCTCCTCTATAAATAGGGGGTTTAGCCCTGTGTGTTCCCCATGTCGTAACCTCTCACGGGAGGTTAGGTTCGGGTGGGCCCCACCACTATAACCTCTCATGGGAGGTTAAGGTGTGGTGGTCCCACCTCCAAATTCCATGATGAGGTTTTAACCACCAAAAACCCACATGGTGGCTCAAATAAAAATAAAGTGAAGCTCACTTTATTTTATTATCTTCCACGAAAACCCAAAAACTATCTTTTAAACTCGACCCACTGTCATCAAAGTGAAAGTCTCCTTAAGCGAATACCGGTGTTGTGAGTTCAAATATGTTCTTGGATTTCAATTTCGAGCACTAGTTCAAATGTTATGAAAACCCGCTCATACGTTTACTGAACGTACCCGAACAAAACTTTAGAAATTGATTCTGGGAACACTAGCCCTCAGAATCATGCACCTTCAATTTTCACGGACTCGTAAAATTCCCATGTATTTAAGAAAAAAAAATTCCATGAAAATTCTGGGTCTTTACAAATGAAAAGGAAGAAATACCTTACATGGAAGTGTGATTCTAAAGGCTTGGGAGATTCTTGAGAGAGGCTTATTGGGAGCTTGGGGTGCCTTGGGAGGATTCTAAAGAGAGGAGGGTAGAGGTTGGACTGTAATGACCCAGACCCGAACAACTACCCAAATAGTGCTAAATGGGTCGGGTGTTACTATCTTAGGCGCACCTCCCCAAATGCCAAAGGTTACTGACTAGCAGTGAGGGTATTTATAGGTATAGTGGGGAGGCTATACCCTCTCGGAGGATAATAATGGTACTGGTATGAGTATAATAATAAATATACAGTTAAATGAATGACTCAGCAGACTTGAACCAAATCCGCAGAGTGGAAGCCCATTCAATATCGATAAATAGCAGAAGCAATAAATATAAACAACGACAGTGAAAAGTAAACACAACAGCATGCTGATCACTTATAACTACCACTGAACAACAAACATACATCCAAAACAGGTTATACATATTCATATGTAAAGGATCTAATGGCTAACCAACTGTAGCTACAAAACAAGTAAGCATGCAGATACAGGAAAGTAAGAAAAACAAAAGTAAACTCCAACTAGGAAAGACCTAAAGGTCCATACCATCTCCATGAAATAACTAATGCAGCCCAGCTCCTGAAGATTTACTCTTTCCTATACGTAAATCCATAAATTATGCACACGTCCCAAAGGGCCTGTGCAGGGTGTGAGATGAATCTCAGTAGGATACCACCCAATGGTGAGTACCTAATATAATTGTAAAAGTAGTCATGCATTTATAAGGAAAATAGTAAACAGTACGATGCACAAATAAACACAGCTCCACTGGTGCTCAGCAGCCACCATGAAATGTCACCTGCTTCACCCATCACCGGAATCTCTATCATGTAACCCGGAACCATGTGCCCTTGACACCACGTGTCTCATGTACCAACGTCTCGAAGACATTCCCAAGAAATAGTAACTCATAGGAACAAAGATGCCTATCCTCAATAAGTAACCGGAGGGACAATGATGTTTGTCCTCAAATAAAGTAGCTTAAGGGACATCGATTTCTACCCTCAAAATAAAGTAATTGGAGGGACAATGATTTCTGCCCTCAAATCACGGCAAGCCTCTGCCCCCAACTCGATAGCCTCAATGCTATCCCCTAAAGGCTCCCCACCTTCCATGTGGCTTCCTACGATAAGCACCCCAAACCAATAGTACCTAAACCTCAACTAATAAGGGCCTCTACCCACATGAGTGGTCAAAACCACCTCATCATAGAGTCTCTCTGTATGCACACTACTCATAGTTTTGGGTGAGTGGTAATCACCAAAATAGTTCCCAATCCACAACACATCTGACACCTCATGTCCCTGTAACCATGATGCTCAGGTCTGATGGCCTTTCCATCCTAGTAACTCAGGCCATGCCCAACCTGACAGTCATCTTGCCTCAAGTCGACACCCATGACACCCAATCCTGTGGTCAAAAGCACCCAAAGTAACCCGTCCAAGCCCAATATGTGATCAACATCACTCATGAATATATAGGCCATTCCCAACACAACCCAAAGGTTCTAACATATGAAATTCAACAATTAAATATATAAAACATTAAAAAAATGCATAAATAGGGAAAACAATCTAAAAAGTTGTATGTGCTAACCAAGTGTTGTCCCATACCAGTATTGGGGTCTTTAAGGTCTCCAAAAATTCATATCAAGTTTTAATAAACTAAACTCAATAGTTTAAAATAATACAATTCGATTATAACCATTTTGGGATCCCCGACCAAAATGCCCCGATGCGCCACAACCACTCACCCGACCCCGCTTAAGCAAAACAGGTAACATGGCATACCCAAAGGCATCCCATAGGTAAAATAAAAAATTAAATAGGCAATAACATGTAAATTAGGGTCTCTCTCAAAATATCCGAAAACGCGCCATAGGCCGCGCCACCCAAAAGTTTGCGAAAACAAAAAAGAGTTATGAACCACCTACCTGAGACTTGTAGATGTAGGCACGTCTGATATTGAGCTCCAATTCGAAGTCGATATTTGTAGATCTACATTTCCATTAAATCTCGGCAATTCCACTTAGATGGAAACTACGACGTGTGAGGCAAGGGATCAAGAACAGAACATGGTGCATGGGTTTAACCTTGCTGTTGCGATCCCGCAACCACCAACGGATTGAATAATGGATATCGAATACATAATCTAGGGAAGGAAATGTTTTCGGCCTCTCAGAGCGCTAAGGACCAAAAAAGGGGAATAAGAAGGTTTTTTCTAGAAAATAGACGTGATGCTCTTTCATTTAAGAAAATTAAAAAAAGTACCTGACATGTATTTAAGGACTACACGCCGTGTAGTGGCCTTTTCTGTACTCCAACTTAAGTGGAGATATCCACACTGCTTGGGCACTCCACACGGGTTGACACATGGCTTGAACCCAACCGGTACACAAAAGGGAATACATGGCGTGTTGAGCAATACTACATGCCGTGTAGTAGGAAATTTATACACGATCATTACATGGAATGTACTCAGCGAACACATGGTCGGTACTTGCCTAACCCTTACACGACGTGTACTTTAGAGTACATGGCATGTATTCTGGAAATTTCTAAAACTTCCCAGATTTTCCCAGTTTTCTCCAGAACAAGTCAAAAATTCAAACAGGGTCGGGATTTTGACCCGTTCTAAAAACTCAGGTTCTTACAATCTCCCCACCTTAACATAGCTCATCCCCGAGCTATCAAATGAAACCTGGAGATGGCACTAAACATACCACCCTGATCAAGTAATTCAAACTACCTTGGTCTCAAAGGTTCTGGCTAAATTCATTAAGGGGCTCCCCACCTTAGGAATTTCCTACCTCGATCTCCACCCGAAAAAACTAAAAATGAGCAAAGGTTCACTAACCTGTTTTCTGGATGCATGGTCCTCTCGTGACGTATAGTCACCCCTGCGCCTCATAGGTGCTCCCGTGTCATTTCCAATACCCAACGTATCCTGCACCACATCGATTTCCATCTTCATGAGGTCCTGCATCCCATGGATGCTCAAAATAAAACCAAATTCCATGCACCTCAAGTAACCCGCATCCTCAATTCCCGAAGCACCTCAAGAAACCCGCATCCTTGATGCCCCGATGCCCACGACACCTCAAGTAACCTGCATCCTAGATGCCCCGATGCCCATGGAATATCAAGTAACCTGCATCCTCGGTGCCCCTGATGCTTCGAATCTCATACATATATATAAATATATCAAGCACCCGATATGGTTCCAATCCCAATGACCAATATCTAGTCAGTCCACATATGTCTTGTGCACCTCGTACACTCAAAACGAACATTCCTCAATAGGTCATGCCAAAAGAAAACAAGAAAGTCATGGCCAAACTCGTGGTGTACCTCTAACCGTCGTCAGCTCACCAACCTACCCATCCCTTGGTATCTCCATGGTGTGCACTTGTCTTGAAGCACGATTTCCTGATGACTTAACTCCCTACGGTGCTGCTCCAGTCACCAGGCACTGACCACTCAGCTAGGTTCCACTGTCTCTGTCATGTCCTCTGCATTCAGTTGAAACTTGGATACCCTGTCCTGGTACTGAACCTGAACCAACTCCAGATGCCACAGTCTGTCTTGATCCCTGTCTGCCAGCTGTCTGAGAAGGCTGCCTGTAGAACCTCTCCAGATGCCCAACCTGTACACATGACCAAAACTCCTTTGGAGGCCTATCACACTGTGTCCGAACATGTACTGGATGACCACACTAAAATAAAACAACTATTGAACTTCTATGAGGTGGTCTAGCAGAGTCCTTGGACTGACTGCCCTGCTGGAATTCATCTCGTCCTCGCTTCTTGTTATTCGAACCATCACCTGAAGATGTCACCTGACCAACCTGGGGCATATCCCTCTGGTTTCCCTCCACTATGGGTGCCTGATTCACAACCTCTAAAAAATAACCCAGCCTGAAGATGTTCACCTAGATTTGAATGGCGTGTTGTAAGACATCCTAGAAGCGCCTCACCCTTCCCGTGTCATCGCTTACCATTCTAGGTGCAAAGCATGATAGCTCAGTGAAGGTAGCTGCATATTCCACGATAGACATGTCTCCCTGTTGAATACTCAAGAAATCCCGAGATCACTCTGCCCTCAGTGCCTCTGGATAAAAGTGCTCAAAGAACTTATCCTAAAAGTCCTTCCATGCTAGCCCCTAATGCCTACAATCTTGAACCTGTACATCCCACCAAAATTTTGTCGGTTCTCTCAGCATGTACGTTTCCAGTTTGACCCTCCACCTTGGAGGCATCTCGAGCTACTCAAAGATCATCGACATGCTCTCTATCTAGTTCTCAGCTTCCTGTGGACCAACCACACCCTAAAAAAGCGATGGGTACTGTGATTGGAACTACCTCATCAGATATTCCATAGATGGATTTGTACCATGCACACCTCTATCGATCCCCTGCAAGACACGTACCAGGCTAGCTCATAGCTGCTCATCGATCCATGGTCCAAACACTGCCAAACCCGACTTCTGTCCTGCTTGCACTGGATCCTGAACCTAATCTTATCCCTGAGCCTGTAACTGTAGCTCCTGCTCTGCCTGTACTGGATCTTGAACCTGATCCTGCTCCTGAGGCACTGTACTATCTCCCATCTAATTCTCCATCTGAGTCGCCCAAAAAGGAACCCGCTGAATACCATAAATGGTTAGACAATCAACATACATAATAATTTATACATATATAACGTAGATAAGGAAAGTAGTAAAAGGAAGTGCATAACTACTACCCTTACTCTCCCCCACGACAACCATGCCCCATGGAATCCCGGCCTCGTGGCCTCCTTAACCACCCTTAATAGAGCCATGTATCAAAAGTACCTTGGGTCATGCATGTCCTGACAACTAATGTTTCCTAAAACCGATGACCGAGTCGCCCAATCCTGGTGATCAAAATCTCCTCAAACATAGTACCTGCCTGCTCTCATAAGAGCCAGACCCAAATACACTGCCACATGCGATTCTACAAGTATACAAAGCATGGCATAACACATTTCAATAAATAAGAAATTCTATCAGTAATTTCACCTATTCACATTACAAAGCATACAAAGCATGGAATTTGACATTATTCACATGGTATTATCACATCACAAAGCATACATGCAGTTATGAAATTGAAATACCCTAAAATGTGCCTATCAAAAGCCAAGAAAACAAGCCTTTCCATATCAGGCCAAGGTCCAATTCTCCCCTACCATACCGGGAAAAGGGTTACACATCAAAATCAATAACATCACACACCAAGTGATCCACCAAGGTGGAAATCATATAAACTGTAATTTGAGAAAAAGCAAACAACAATTCCCAACCATGGAAACATGGTTCATCCCTCATACCTAGGGCTACAGGTACCCAAGAACAAGCTATAAACCCAGTTATTGTAACAACCTATCTCCAGTCTACCATATACCAAATAGTAAAACCAGTAGAAAATAAAAGAGAAGTATCAATCTCATTAGTAGCCAGTGAAACTATGCTACTAAATACCTATCAAGAACTCCTCTTATACCACTTTGTAACAACACAGACCCAAAAAACCACCCAAACAGTGCTAAATGAGTCAGGTGTTACTACCTTTGGAAAACCTCCCCAAACACCAAAGGCTGCCGACTAGCAGGGAGGTTCTTTATAGGTATAGTGGGGAGGCTATACCCTCTCGAAGGATAATAATGGTACTGGTCAAAGTATAATAATAAAGATGCACCAGAATGAATGATATAGCAGACTCGAACCAGACTTACAGAGTAGAAGCACATTCAATATCGATAAACAACATAAGAAATAAATATAAACAACTACAATGGATTGTAAACAAAACAACATGCTGATCACCTGTAACTAACACTAAACAACAAACATGCATCCCAAGTAGGTCATACATATTCATATGTAAAGGTATAAATGGACAACCAACTATAGATAAAAAACAAGTAAGTATGCTGATATAGTAAATTAAGAAAAACAAAGTAAACTCTAGCTTGGAAAGACCTTAAGGTCCATACCATCTCCATGCAACAACTAATGCTGCCCAGCTTCGGAAGCTGGCCTCTTTCCTGCATGTAAATCCATAAAGTCTACACGTGTCCCGAAGGGCCTGTGCAGGGTGTGAGACGAATCTTACAAGGACACCACCCAACGGTGCATACCTAATATAAGTATTAAAGAATGCATGAATTTATAAGTAAAATAGTAAACAGTATGATGCACAAATAAACACAACTCCATTGGTGCTCATCATCCACCATGAAGTGTCACCTGCTTCGGCCAATGTCAGAATCTCTGTCATGTAACCCGACACCATGTGCCCCTAACACCGTGTGTCTCAAGTACCGATGTCCCGAAGGCACGCCCAAGAAATAGTAACCCAGAGGAACAATGATGTATGTACTTAATAAGTAACTGGAGGGAGAGTGATTTCTACCCTCATTTAAAGTAACCGGAGGGAAAATGATTTCTTCCCTCAAAATAAAGTAATCTGAGGGACAACGATGTCTACCCTCAAATAACGGCGAGCCTATGCCCCCAACCCAATAGCCTCAATGCTATCCCCTAAAGTCTCCTCACATTCCACATGGATTCCCGTGACAAGCACCCCCAAACCAATAGTACCTAATCTGCAACTAATGGGGGCCTCTACCTACACAAGTGGTCAAAACCACCTCATCACGGAGTCTCTCTGTGTGCACACTACTCATAGTTCTGGGTGAGCGGTAATCACAAAAATAGTACCCAAGCCATAACACATCTGAAACCTTATGTCCTTATGACCATGATGCTCAAGTCTAATGGCCTTTTCATCCCAGTAACTCGGGCCATGCCCAACCTGATAGTCATCCTACCTCAAGCCGACGCCCATGATGCCCAATCCTATGGTCAAAACCACCCAAAGTAACCCAACCAAGCCCAACCTGTGATCTGCATCACTCAAGAATATACAAGCCATGCCTAACACTACCCAAAGGTTCCAGCATATTAAATTCAATAATTACATATATAAAACATTTAAAAAAACATATAAATAGGAAAAACAATCTAAATAGTTGTATGTGCTAACCAAGTGTTGACCCGTACTAGCACTGGGGTCTTTAAGGTATTCAAAAATTCATATCAAGGTTTAATAAACTAAAGTCAACAATTTAAAACAATACAATTCGATTATAACCATTTTGGAATCCCCAGCCAAAATTCCCCAATCACTCACCTGACCCCGCTCAAGCAAAAAAAGTAACATGGCATACCCAAAGGCATCCCATAGGTCAAATAAACAATTAAACAGACAATAGCAGGTAAATTAGGGTATCACTCAAAATACCTAAAAATGTTCCATAGGTCGCGCCACCCAAAAGTCTGCGAAAACACAAAAGAGGTATGCACCACCTACTTGAGACTCATAGACATAGGCATGTCTGATATTGAGCGCCAATTCGAAGCTGATATTTGTAGATATACGTTTCTGTCAAATCCTGGCAATTTCACTCGGATGGAAACTACGATGCGTGAGGTAAGGGATCAAGAACAGAATAGGGTGCATGGGTTTAGCCTCACTGTTTTGATCCCACAACCACTGATGAATTGAATAATGAATTTAAAATGAAGAATCTAGGGAAGGAAACTTTTTCGGCCTCCTGGAGTGCCAAGGTCCAAAAAAGGGGAAGAAGAAGGTTTTTCTAGAAAAGAGACGCGACACACTTTCATTTAAGAAAATAAAAAAAGTACACGGTGTGTATTTAAGGACTACACACCCTGTAATGACCTTTTTCATACTTTGACTTAAGTAGATATATCCACATAGATTGGGTGCTCCACACGAGTTGACACATGGCTTGAACCCAGCCAGTGCGCAGAAAGGGAATACACAATGTGTTGAGAAACACGACACGTCGTGTAGTAGGAAATTTATACATGGTAATCACACAACATGTAATCAGTGAGCACATGGCCAGTACTTACCTAACCCTTACACGATGTGTACTTTAGAGCACACGGTGTGTAGTCTAGAAATTTCCAAAACTTCCCAGATTTTCCCAGTTTTCTCAGGAACAAGTCAAAAATTTGAAAAGGTTCGGGATTTTTACCCGTTCAAAAAACTTGGGTTCTTACATGGATGAACTACAAAGGATTTGAGTTAAGAGGAAGTGGGAGCTTTGGTAGGTTTATAATGGAAAAGAGAGGTAATTATTTATTATTTAGGTTTGGGAAACCAAACTAATCAAAACCACAAACCAACCCATGGGTTTTTTCAAAGGGGAGTGGAAAACAATATTTTATAAGGCCAATGGACGAAATTATTAAAATAATAGGGTTACTTATGTGGAGTTGAGTCACACACTCAAGGAAATCAATTTAAAAATCTAAAATGTTTTATAAGTCTTGGGGGGTCCACTAAGGCTTTATAAAATAAATCAAACAAACAAAAAATCACATTATTTTAGTGGTAAAACATATATTGTCTAAAAATAATGTTTATAGTATTTTATTACATCACTGTTGGGTCATTATGATATCATAAAACACGTTATAAATTTAAAAGGTATTTACTTTTTACCAAAAAAATTGTCTGTCTTAGAAAATTATGACAAATTCACCATTAGATAATTTCAACATCCTAATTCCAAAAATAATATTCATTTTATCTAAATAATTTTATAAATATGTGAATTTTTACTTTTAAAATAAAAAACCGACATTTATTGAAAAATCATTTTTTTGACAAAAATAGATTTCAAACCATAATAAAAATTAAAATTGTATTCATAAAAATTATACGATCATTTATACTTAATAAAAAGTAATTTAATAATAATTATATTTTATTAAAATATTATTTAGCTCAAAAATCTATTAATTTATCAAAATAGATTCCTTAGTTTAACATTAACAAAAAAAATACTATTTTTGCTTTAAAAACTATTTACAATGTAACAATAATAAAATGAATGTATATTCATTATTATATAAAAAAAAATGAACATAATCATAGTGTTAGAGTATTGTTACATAACCCCTTATAACACACGCATATGATCGAAGGGTAAGGTGTGCAATATTGACAGACTCTTGGGGTGGCTCGGAAAACATCACTCAGGTGGTAATCTCTATCAACCTCCACTTCTCCCATAGGCAGTTCCATTCGAGCTTAACATGTTGAAGCTCATCTTGGGCTTGGTCAAGAGTGAAACCCAATGACTCCACCTCCTTTCCGAGCTCTGGAAAAAGGGCTTCGTATGGGGAAAGTCTAATAGATGAGTCCATCACTTCCTTTGTATGAGTAAATTGGATTTGTTAAAGCCCTATGTTTATAATAATCATGTGATCACTGTTCAATGACTATATTAGTAATGGTCACAATTATTAACGGTATTTTAAAAATACAAAAACATAAAACCAAATAAGTGCATATTTTATATAACCATTTTACATAATAATACATTTAATTAGATCAAGAGGAATTTTCATTAATGAAAGTTTGGGTCGTTACATGCTCTTTCAAAGAAATCTTGAGAGGGTGAATCAGTTGGCCTCGCGTAGTCAAGCATATTGAATACATTGATCACTTAGAGTTTCTAGGGTTTAAACTCCCCAAAGAAGTTGGCACCAACCTTATTCTGGAATCACTCCCTCAGAGCTTCTCCATATTTGTTGTGAATTTTAATATGGAAAACATTAATAAGTCTCTAAAAGATCTTATTACTCTTATTCACAAAGTAGATAAGGATACGAAGTGTAAAAAACCTTCCACCCTTATGGTGAACAAACAAAAAGGGAAAGTGAAGAGATTTAATCCCAAAGATTATTCACACCCTTCCAAGAAGAGGAAGATCAAGGGGAAAGATAGGAAATAAGATTATGTCTATTTTTATTGTGGAAAGTATGTCCAATGGAAGAAAAACTGCACCCAACCAAATAACTAATGGGAAACTTCAAGTTCATTTGTTATCAAGTTCAATTTATCTATTTCTAAAAATTGGGTATTAGATACATCTTATGGGGCTTATATATGTATTCAAATACAAGAACTAAGTAGATTTAGAAAGATTGACTAAGGAGAGGTAGATCTTTTAACATCCAATGAAGATAAAATTATTTTTTTAGATATTAAGGACTACCACATCACATTGTTGACCTGAATGATCTTTTTTAAAAGTTTTTTATTGCGTGCCTTAAGATACAAAAATCATTATTTCTATATCCAGACTTGATACCGATGATTTTTTTTCAAATTTTGGAATAAATTTTTCTTCTTTTATAAAGATAACATTTTTTTATGGTAAGGTACATTTAAATAAAGGTCTTTATGTGTTGGATTACACAAACTGAATAATGGAAATCAATAATTAAGTTACTTCACATGACTCATACCACACCCAAATTTTTAATCATCAGATAGGTCATGTAAATGAAAAGAACTTGACTAAATTATATTAAGATGGATGTTTAGATTCTTTTGAACTAAAACCACTTTGTGTATGTCATACATGTTTATAAGGGAAAATGACCAAAGCCCCATTTAGTGGGAAAGGTGAAAGAGCTAATGAGCGTCTTGAATTAGATCATATTGATGTGTGCGGAAAATTTCCTGTTGAAGGAAGGGGTGGGTACCAATACTTCATAACTTTCACTGATGATTTTAGTAGATATGGATATGTCTAATTAATGAGGTATAAGTCAAATTATTTTTATAAATTCAAGTAATACAAGAATAAATTTTAAAACTAGCTGGTAAGAATATTAATAAACTACACTCTGACCATGGTGTAGAATATATTAATCAAGAATTCATTGATTATTTATGAGAGTTGAGGGTTTATCTCAAATCACTCCTCCTTATATGACTTTGTGGAATGGTGTAAGAAAAAGGAAGAACCACACCTTATTAGACATAGTGAAATCAATGACGATTCATGTGAGTATTCCATTATCCTTTTAGGGATACACATTATAAACAAATAATAAGTTCTAAATCGAGTTCCAACTAAAGAAATAGATGGTATACTATATCAATCATAGAATGGAAATAAACCCTTGTTCTCTTACTTAAATATGTGGGTTTGGAAAGAATTTGTTAAGGCCTCTTCAGGTAACAAGCTTGCACCCCAAGGCACAAAGTGTATCTTTATAGGATATACCAAAGAAACAAAGGGATACTGCCTATGAAATCCTTCATACAAAAAGGTTCTGGTTGAGATACGTCCCACATTTTTTGAGGAGGATATAATCTATAAAAGAGATAGTGGGAGAGAGATAGATTTTAATGAAGTCCAGGATCAAGATACCCAAGATTTGTCACATGAACAAATTCCACAAAGCTCCATGGAAGAATAAATTTTTCTAGAGACACAATTACTCTTTAGGAGTACTAGAGAGGTTAAAGAACCATAACAGTATGGTTTTATAGTCACCAGATATGGAGGCTCATTATTGGTTGATAATAATAAACCTCTAACCTACAAGGAAGCAATAAGTTCCGAAAATGTTTCCAAGTGACATGAAGCCATGAATTCTGAAATAGATTCCATATACCAAAACCAAGTCTATATTTTGGTTGACCCTCTAGTAGATGTAAATTATGTTGATTGAAAATGGGTATTCAAGATGAAACTGGAAATGGAAGGATAATTTAGTACCTATAAAGAGATACTGATTGCAAAATGGTTTAAACATTGTCAAGGCATTGACTATGATTAAACATTTTCACCAGTTGCAATGCTGAAATCCATTAGAATTATACCTTCCATTATGGTATTCCATGATTACAATATTTGGAAAATGGATGTCAAAATAGTCTTCCTTAACGATAACCTTTAAGAAGATGTCTATTTGACACATCCCGAAGAGTGTGTGACTCTAAAGGATGCCAAAAAGGTATGAAAGTTGCAAAGATCCATTTATGGATTAAAGAAAGAATCCATGTCATGGAACATTCATTATGATGATTCCATAATGGAATTTGGTTTCATAAATACTGAATGTTAGTTGTGTCTCTATAAAAATTTTAGTGGGAGTGTTGTAGTTTTCTTAATAGTATATGTTGATGACATATTACTCATTGGAAATGAAATACTAGTCTTACAATATGTTAAGGCATAGTTGAATAAATGTTTTTCTATGAAGGAATTGGGAAAGACAATATATATTCCTAGGATTAAGATACACCATGATAGATCCAAGTGGGTTCTTGGCCTAAGTCAAAGTACATAAATTAACAAGATACTGAAGAGATTCAGTATAGAACATTCCAAGAGGGGATTATAGCCAGCATCACATGGAATTCATCTTTCCAGGAAAATGTGTCCTCAGACCCATGAGGGAGAAACATAACGACATGGATTCTATATGCATCAGTGACTGCACTACTAAAAAACTAGTGTTTAACATCGCTGGTTTTTATTAGCACTACAAAAAATGCTGATAAATGATATCTTTATTAGTGCTAAATAAAGCACTAATAAATTTAACCTTTTATCAGTGCGTTTTTTTACACTGATAAATTAACCTTTATCAGTGCTTTATTTTTTCCACTGATAAAGGGCACCCTTTATCAGTTCTTTTTTGTTAGTGTTGATAAAGGGTACCCTTTATCAGCACTTTTTTGTTAGTACCAATATAGGGTACCCTTTATCAGCACCTTATTTTTAGCACTGATAAAGATACATTTTATCAGTGCTTTTTTAGCACTGATAAAGGTATGGATAAATAATATGAAATAATTAAATAAATTAAAAAAATGAGTTTATTAAAAAAATATTACTTATTTTATTAATTAAATAATTATTGATAAAAATGAATAAATTGATTATACATTATTAAATACTAAAAATTTTATTAATTAAATGATTATGATAATTAATGTTAATAAACTCTATATATATTAAATATATAGATATATATTAAATATATAGATATATATTAATGTATATACATATGATTTATATATTACAAAATATTTATTCACTTTACATTAAATAGTCATATATTTAGTGAATAATGGTTTATAATTAAAAATTAATATGAATTAAAAATACTAACTAATTGCATAGCATAATGAACATATAATTTAAGGTGTCATTTTATTTTTCAATTTAACATATATCAAATGTGTGTTATGTTGATTTCAAATATATGTAATTAATGCATTTTTATATACAATGAACACACCCAAAACTTATCCATTTTTTCAATATTGTTAAAGTGTACTTATTTTTAATTTATTCAATTTCACTCATTTTTAACATACATGAATGCATGTAGTTAAAATTATATATAAATATTTTTTTTCAAAAATATTTCTATAATTATAAGTAAATAATTATATAATTATAGTTAATATGTTTAGAAAGAAATATATTCACTATATTTATATTTATATATATTTATTATGTATATATATTTATAATTTTTGTAATTACAATTATAATTATAAATTCTTTATCAGTGCTTAAGTATTAAGAATTGATAAAGGTAGGTCTTTATCAACTCTTTTTCGTGCTGATAAAGATGAGGATTTATTAACACTAAAAAAGCACTGATAAAATGAATATTTATCAACGCTAAAAATTTAGCTCTGATAAAGACCAACATTTTTCAGTATTTATTTTTAAGTGCTAATAAAAGTGTCTCGGTCTATTTTAAAACCCCTAACCATTTGTGAACCCTTCATGATATCAGAACCTTTTCATGGAAGCCACCCACTACCGATGCTCCTCCTTGATTAATCAAAGATCAAATCACACCACTTGACTGCCTCCAGTTGCTCAAAACTCATCATACATCCAGTGTTCGGTTGTAGTTAGGGTTTTCAAAGTGGATTTTATTCAACCGAGAGAGGCAGGCCTTGTTATTTTCTTTGTGTATTTTTTGTTTCATTTTTGATTTCTTGTTCGAAGATGTCATGAGTTATTTGTGGTCTGGTCCTTTTATTTCTCCCATGGGTATAGGATGCACGTTATAACCACATTAATCATGTTGTTCATTGTGCTTGTTGTTTGTACTTTCATGTTTTTGTGGTTATCTTGTGCTTGTTCATTGTTTGGAAGAAGAAACAGAAAACTAGAACATGGTAGTGCAATTATTCGGTGTGGTGGCTAGGGTGTATGAGCTTCCCAATTTAAGAACCAAACAATTTGTTTAAATTTTGAACAGAATGATTTTTTCGTGTTGTTTTGTGTGGGTAAGAGCATTTCAAAATGAGAGAGTTTGTTGTGTTATGAATCCTCATACCATAAAAAAATGTTGAATAAAATAAAATATTTTTTCTTATATATTTGTGAATACTTTTTGGGGTTACACCACATGAAAAGGATTCATTTCACAATATACCTAAAGGGGAAGTTAGTTTATAGAATAGTTGGAAGAAACCATTTTTGTAACTACATAGTCCCATTACAAAGTATCAACAATAATAAATCAATGAATTTTATTAAAGAACAGAGAAAATGTACACAAAGAATCACCAAAAAAAATTCATCACAACATGGGGGGAGGGAGTCGAGAGTGGATAACTCTATAAGAGAGGAGTCAGAGGATGCCTGTGAAGCCAAGAAATACGCAACTTGATTACCTTTCCATTATGTGTGGAGTAGCTCAATGTCGTTGGAAATGTAGGCCTTGTTTCTACGGATCAGGTAAGTAATCTTCCAAGGGGTAGAAGATAAGTCCTTAAGTGAGGACCAAATGATCTTGGAGTCAGTTTTCCACCCTTGAGAGATAGATTTGGAGAGAGTGTCAAATATCAAGGATGGTGAGCATGGACTTCAGCTCCACTACTAGGGAATCACTAGGACCATATTTAGCATGAAATGAATACACCACTGAGCTCGTGTTATTGCATACCATGCCTCCCCCATGCATCACCCCTTGTTTGAACACACCATCAATGTTCAGTTTAAGCCCCTGGGAGGGGGGTGACCAGCACACCCAACAACACCTCAAAATAGGTCTGGGCACCCCATTGTTCCTAGAAGAAAATATTCTCAGATAGGGGGTCATTTCCCACTAATGCAGAAGTTCAAAAAAGTCTTCCACCATGTAGCGAGTCTTCACATTCAGGCCCATAGCTGATGGAGGGTAACAGTTGTGTTGAGCTTGATTACAGGCTTTCTAGATGGACCAACAACCATCTAAAAGAAGGATCATCTACACCTCCTTCTCATGGTTAGTCCTGATAACTCCCATAAACCATCCCTACAGAAACTCGTTAATAGAATCCACCGCACTGGGTAGATAAATGAACTCCCACAAGCCACTCTAGGTTCTGGTTTCCCACTCACCTTGAAAGATGAGGTGGAAAGTGAATTCATTAGGGGATATACAAAAAGAGCATTTGGAGGCCATATTGACGATTTTTCTCTTCACTATTGTGTTTGTGAGAATAATAAAATTTCAAACTTTCCAAAGGAGAAAATCTTACTTAGTTGGGATAGCTTTAACCATAGTCTTTTCCCCCAAAGTTCTTGGCTAGACTCCATCTGCATCAGTTTCCTATAGGAATTGGATGTGAATTTACCTAAAGGTGAGATCGAGAAAATGAATTGATCTAGAATCTGATCTAGATTGATATTTTCAAAGGATTTCAACTGAATTGGATTGATAATCGCCTGGATGAAGGAAGGATAGGATCTTTCATGAATTAAATTTAGGTCTGGAGTAGGGCAGCCTGGATAACCTAGGGGTTCCCCAGCCCAGTTAATCTCCCAAAAGATGATGTTTCCCTCCCATAGGATCCATCTGGATTAGTGTTGAAGGATCAGGATATGAAGACGTAATTTTTTTTAAAGGGGGGAGGTTTGGACACTTTTTTCTCTAGAACCATAACCATACTTACCTACGATAAATTTACTCTAGAGAGACTTTCCCTCAATAACCTCCCATTCAAATTTCCCCTGAAGAGAGTGCATGACATCCCTCACATTCCTTGTATTAATTACCCTATTCTCCACCAATTTAGAAATCCTGGACCAAGAGGCCCAATGGAACCTACCCTCCCCTTGTGCATCCCAAATGAAAGAGTCGAGGAGATTTTCAATTTCCTAGAGGATTGATTTAGTCACCTTGAGAACTGAAAGAATATGAATTAGAATAGATGAAAACACACAGTTTATGAGGGTAATTCTACCACCAAATGAAAGAAATTAGTTTTTCTAGTTGTTAATTCTGTTGGTGATTTTATTGGACATACCTTTGAAATGTCTTTATTAGACCCTTCTAGGTGCTATAGGCACACCCAATTACTCCGTCGGGATGGGTTTTCCACACATACCCAAGATGGTTTCAATGTTATTTCTTCTTCTAGTTGGGTAGGAAGATGAGAAGAAAACGTGAGTTTTGTCCCAGTTAATTTTTTAGCCACTCCAGATAGAGTAATCATCCATAATCTTATTGAAGTATCTGATTGATGGGATGCATCCATTAGTGAAAATTATAAGATCATAAACAAACATGAGGTAGGAAATCCCTAGGAAGTGGCCTTTTAAATGGTACTGACTGATGAGGCCTTGTAGCATTCTTGTGATGATGTATCTTGCAAGGTTGTCTTGTATCATAATGAAGATGCTAGGGGAGAGGAGATCCCCTTTTTTAGTTCTCTAACTGATTTGAGGAAGCCACACTACCAACCCCTAAACAAGAGATTGAGCTAGGGTGAGATGTAACAACGAAACATGAAATCTATGTCCCATTGAGAAAAACACATACACCTCATGACCCGGAGAATGAAGCCCCACTCAATGAGGTCATAGGACTTGTCCATATCTACTTTAATGATTAGATTAGAGCCCCTCACCTTTTTGATGATATCACTAACCATTTCCTAAGCGATGCCAATATCCCCTTGGATTGTCCTACCTTGAATATAGGTATGTAGCTCTACTGAGATCCATGAGTTGATGTACTAAGATAGCCTCTTATATGATGGAGTCCATCAGTTTATATTTGAAGTTTCACATACTTATCGGCTGAAACCGGTTGACTAAGGATGGGTATTTAACCATAGGAATGAGGAAAAGGGATGTTGCACTTGCCACATAGGGGAGGGTCCCTCATATAAAGAAGACTTGGATGGAACCAACATGGTCATTATTAATAATAATCCAAGAAGAATCATAGAAGGAACTGGGAAATCTATATAGTCCAAGAGAGCTCTCTGGATTAAGAGATCTAATAGGGTCCTAGACCTCGTCCTCCTCTAGAACACTACCGATTACTACATTTGGCCTGATCAGAAACCAGCCTTGGAATGGAGTTAAAGAGGTCAGCCTGTCCTCCTAGGTAGCCATTATGCATGCAGGGGTTAAGCTCAAATAAATTGGAGTTGAAGTGGGCATTAACCATACCTCCTATATCATTCGGGTCACTGGTGAAATAACCATCACCCCGACGAATGTTAGTGATGAAATACCAAAGTTTCTCCATTAGAAAAGCATGGAAAAAAGTAGAATTACGGTCACATTCTTTTAGACAGGTCTCCCTAGACCGCTCGTGAAGGATTCTATCATGCCTCAGCAGGTATTCATTATAATTTTTTTTAAGACCTAGAGAGACAAAGAGTTCCTCATCCCAAGATTCTTCCAGGCTGTCTTATGAACTGTTAATATCCCTTTGGATTCCCTCTAGTCTGTCACAATTGTGGGGGAGAGAGCTATCCCAGACTTTGAGGACTTTCTTAAGACGAAAAAGTTTGTTATGGAGGAAAATACACAATTATCCTTGAATGGGAGTCTCCCAATATTGTTGGACCAACTGGAGAAAATCAGGATGGGACAACCAGCAATTGGAGAAGAAGAACCGCCTCCGACCCACATTACCCACCTTCAAGTTGAAAAGGAGAAAGAATGGTCTAACAGAGATCACACCAGGTGTATAAATTCTATGTTGGGGAAGGAGGAGAGAGCCTGGAGGTTTCCAAGGCATTGGTCTGTTGTGGAATCGTTGTGATAAATAAAGATTTACACAAAGTAAACACAACCGAATATAAATCATTTTTTTAACAAAATTTCAAAACATAAAAAAAATTTGTAGGAAAGTAAAATGAACAATATAATTTACGTGGTTCGGACCTTATGGTCCTACTACACAATAAGAACACCACCACCGTTTCTTTATTATTATGAAAAATGAAAACTACAAGGCACATAAAATTATAAAAGTAGTAAAGATAGACCACACACTCAGACCATGAAAACTATCTGAGAACAAAGACCTCTCTACCCCAAGAGCCAGTGATGAATCTTGGCTCGGAGTTAGAAGAGTTCTCTTCTGAACTGGATGGAATCACGTATTCAACCCATAATCGACTAATCAGATGAGTAGAGAAACCATGAACATACAATGCAAAGATCAAACAAAAAAATAAAGAACGACACAAATATATAAGCACTGAAGAGCATGAATCTATGCCATGGTTGCTAACCTAATTTCTGAAGGAGTCTCCACCAGAAAACCATCTAAGCGGTGTCGAGATGGCTGTATACAGGTGGCGGATCATAGAACCAACAAGGGTTCTTCTTCTCACAGAGCTCTTGTAATAGGAAGCTGAAGACGACGAACCACCCACAAGAAAAAAACACCACACCCAATAATAATGGCAACTGAAAACCGAAACAATGCCCTGACAGGCATAATAGTCGAGGAACCACATGGAAAAAACCTAACCAAGAAAAGAATTGAGAAGAAGAACTCGCTCAAACAAATCCTGCAAAGGTTGGGATATGCAGACGACTACAGATGTGTGGGTGGTACAGATCAGATCACTGATGAAGCACAAAATTACGAATGAAGATGGCCGGATCATAAAGCTTTAATGGAAAAGGTGAAGTGGGGAAACTGGATCGCAATGGTGGCAGTGCATAGGTAAAGCAGGCCAGTGAAACAGGACACATGAAACAACCTCAGAACACTAGTAAAGGAAGACCATCCAATCAAGAATCCTGCACAACAAATTGGCCATAGTCTAGAAGTACAGAAAACAGAATTGAAAAATAATAAAAGAAACATAATAAATTTTTCATGTAAAAAAAATTAAAACAAACATTTTTTTCATGAAAAATAAAACTATGATTTTAATATTTGAAAACTACATATTACAAATCTCCACCTTTTAAATAATTAAACAAAAAACTACACTGACAGTGTTCTTGCAAACTACTAACTACAAATAAAACCTACCACTAGTGTGGGAATATTCTCTATAACATAAAAACCTATGTCTACAAATATTCACCCAGTATGTACATCACCAAGAATGTACCGATAGTGGTATATGTCCTACCCATGCTACCTTTCTACAGATAAACAAATTAAATATTCTTAGAAATTTAAACTAAGCAACCACATTTAACAAACTTACCCAACATTTAACTTTGATTAAACCCAAAAGAGTAGCTCCCATATACATCCATTTCATACAATTCAAACAACTTACCCTGGGGTAAAACATAGGGGAAAATATGAAATCAAATCAAACTTCAAAAAAATACATCATTAATAAAAATAGTAGAAAAATAAACATAGTAATCATAGGACAAAAAACCGTCAGGAGAACAACTTCTCCACCTAATCCTAAACGGCTTAGATCAGCCCAAAAAAACCTTTTTCTTAACCGTGATTCCCCCACAAAGACAAGTGGATCAAATACTAGGAATAAAATAAAACACTAAACAGAACTTATGTCAAGTTATAAAAAGGGGATGATAAACTAAAGAACTTTAGCAGACTCATAATTGGGACATAACACATGTGACTGGGCTATATTATCTTTTTCTTTCAAATTAGGATAGTAAATTTTTATGTGGACGATATTACAACACTCAAAATAGCAAAATACCTTAAACCAGTTCTTATCCTTCCTACCCTTATTTTTCATAGGAGCCTTAGTATATAACATTTTAGTTTCACTCTTAATAGAACTCAACTCTTCCTTCAAACTATACTTTTGAAGATCACGATACAAGACATCGGACTTAACCTCTTCTAGCATAATGGAATCCTGACCATACATCATAGAATCTCTTAATGAATTAAAAGAATCATAAAGAGAGGTTAACAAAATTAAAGCCTGATCCTTGTCCTTAACTTCAATTTCTATATTTGTTAAGTCTAACAGAATATTATTAAACTCCTATATATAAACATGCATAGAAGAACCAGCTATCATTTTAAAATTGTATAAATGAATTTTTTTATACAGATGCCCTAGAAGAGACTTATTCATATAAAAATATTCGAGTTTAACCCAAATTGATTTAGCAGTAGTTTCATGTGATACTTCATGCAAAACCTTATCACCTAATGTTAATAGTATAGTGCAGTGATCCTTTTCTAATATACCTAGATTAACATCAACAAAGGTAGTGGTGGACTGACCATCGGTAGTGACAATTACAATATTTTTCTTACTACTGTGTAAGGCATCAACAAGACCATTATAAACAAGTAAATCATGCATTTTAACTCTCCAAAAATTAAAATCATTTTATCCGTCAAATTTACCAATTTTAAACTTGAAAAACATTGTAAAATAAAACAAGTAACACACTCTGATACCACTTGTTTCTGGATCGGTGTGATTAACCGATATTTACACAAAGTAAACACAACAGAATATAAAACATTTTATTAACAAAGTAAAAGAACAAAAAATGAAATTTTTAAGAAAGTAAAATGGAAAACAAAATTTACATGGTTCAAAACTTATGGTCCGACTCCACGGCAAGAAAACCACCACTATTTCTTTATTATTATAAAAAATGAAAACAATAGTCCACATAAAAGTAGAGAAGTAGTAAATACATAAAACAAATTAAGACCATGAAAAATATCCAAGAACAAAGAACTCTCTGCCCCAAGATTCATTGATGAATCTTGGCTCATAGTTATTGGAGTTCTCTTCCAAACTGGACAGACTCAAGCACGCAACATCGACTTGACTAATCAGACCAGTAGAGAAACCATGAACATACAATGCAAAGATCAAACATAAAAATAAAGAATGGACTCAAAAATATATAAGCACCAAAAAGCACAAATCTCTCTCATGGTTGCTACCCTGATTTATGAAGGAGTCTCTATCAGAAAACCACCAGAAAACCACTGGAGCGGCATCGATATAGAAGCATACATGCGGCGGGTCACAGAACTAGAAAGGGTTCTTCTTCTCACGGATCTCTCGGAATATAAATCTGAAGACGACAAACCAACCACAAGAAAAAAACATTGCGCCTAATAATAATGGCCACTAAAAACTGAAGCGACGCCCTGATAGGCGTAAAAGTCAAGGATCCATGTGGCATCAACATAACAAACAAAATAATCATAAAGCAGTGACGATTCAAACAAATCCCTCAAAGGCTGGGACATGTGGACAGATACAGATGCGTGGAAATCACATATCAGATAAACGAAGAAGCACAAAATGGATAATGAAGACCTACAGATCATGAAGCTTCAATGACCAGGGTGAAGTGGGGAAATAGGATCGCAACGGTGGAAGCACACAGGGAAAGAAAGCTAGAAAAACAAGCCTCCCAAAATAGCCACAGAACACTAGTCAAGGAAGCCCAACCAATCAAGAAGCCTGCATAACAAATGGTCCATAGTCCAAAAGTCCAGAAAATAGAATTGGAAAATAATAAAAGAAACATACTGATTTTTTTCATGGAAAAAATAAAACAAGCATTTTTGTATGAAAAATAAAACCACGATATTAATATTTGAAAACTACATATCATAAATCTCCAACTTTTCAATTTTAAAACAAAAAAACTATATTGATGGTGTTCTTGAAAACAACTAACTACTGATAAAACCTATCACTAGTGTGGGAAGATTCTCTATAAAAGAAAAAAGTAAGTCTACAAATATTCACCTAGTATGAACATCACGTAGCATGTGCCGGTAGTGGCACATGTCCAACCCACACTACCTTTCTACTACTGAATAGATTAAACATGCTCCAAAATTTAAACTAAGAAACCGCATTTAACAAACTTACCCAACATTTACCTATGATTCAACCCAGAATAATAGCTCCCATATACATCCATTGCCTAAAATTCAAACAACCTACGCTGGGGTGAAACATAGGGGAAAATATGAAATCAATGAAAACTTCAAAAAAATACAACATTAATCAAAATAGAAGAAAACTAAACACAATAATAATAGAATATAAAACCTTCAAGAGAAAAACTTCTCCACCTAATCCCAAATGGATTAAACTAGCCCACAAAAAACCTTTTTCTTAACTGCAATTCCCCCCCACAAAGATAAGTGGATCTAGTACTTGGAATACAATAAAAAACTACACAAAACCTATGTCAAGTTCTAACGAAGGGGATACTAAACTAAAGAACTTCGACATACTCATAATTGGGACATGCCACATGTGACTGGGCCATAGTATCTTTTTATTTAAAATTAGTACAGTGACATTTTATGTGGCTGATATTACCACACTCAAAATAGCGAAATCCATCAAACTGGTTCTTATCCTTCCTACCCTTTTTTTACAAAAGATCATTAGTATATAAAATTTGATGTTCACTCTTAACAGAACTCAACTCTTCCTTCAAATTATGTGTTTGAAGATCACGAGAAAGGACATCAGACTTAACCTCTTCTAGCATAATGGAATCCCAACCATACATCATAGAATCTCTTAATGAATTAAAAGAATTATCAAGAGTGGTTAACAAAATTAAAGCTTGATCCTCATCTTTAACTTCAATGTCTATATTTTCTAAGTCTAACAGAATCTTATTAAACTCGTCTATATGAACAAGAAAAGAAGAACTAGGTGACATTTTCAAATTGTATAAAATCATTTTTTAATATAGAAACCCTAGAAGAGATTTATTCATATACAAATATTTGAGTTTAACCCAAATTGATTTATCAGTGGTTTCATGTTTTACTTCATGAAAAACCTTATCATCCAATGTTAACATTAGAGTGTAGTGAGCCTTTTATAATATACCAGGATCAACATCGACAAAAGAAATTGTGGAATGACCATTGGTGGTGACAGTTACAACAGGTATATTACTACCATTTAAGGCATTAGAAAGACCATTATGAACAAGTACATTATGAATTTTAACTCTCCACAAATTAAAAACATTTTATCCATAAAATTTATTAATTTCAAACTTAACAAAAATTGTAAAATAAAACGAGTAACACGCTATGATACCACTTGTTTCAGAATCATTGTGATTAACAAAGATTTATACAAAGTAAACACAACCGAATATAAAAAATTTTATTAACAAATTTGAAGAATAGAAAAGAAAATTTGCAGGAATGTAAAATGGACAACGGAATTTACGTGGTTCGGACCTTATGGTCCTACTCCATGACAAGAACACCACCAAATTTTCTTTATTATTATGAAAAATGAAAATAATAGAGAATATACAAGGAGAGTAGTAGTAAATACAGACCACACACACGGACCACCAAAACTATCTGAGAATGAAGACCTCCTTGCCCTAAGAGCGAGTGATGAATCCTGTCTCAGAGTTAGCAGAGTTCTCTTCCGAACTGGATGAACTCACACACGCAACCCCGACTCGACTAATCAGACCAGTAGAGAAACCAAGAACATACAATGCAAAGATCAAAAAATAAATAAATAACGGGCTCAAAAATATATAAGAACCGAAGAGCGCGGATCTCTTCCATGGTTTCTACCCTGATTTCTGATGGAGTCTCCATTGGAAAACCACTGAAGCGGCATCGAGATAGAGGCGTACAGGTGGTGGGTTATAAAACTATCAAGGGTTATTCTTCTCACAGAGCTCTTGGAATAGGAAGCTAAAGATTGTGGACCAACCACAAGAAAAAAACATCACACCCAATAATAATGGCGACTGAAAACCGAAGCAACACCCTAACCGGTGTAACAATAAAGGAGCCACATGACAAAAACCTAACAAATAGAATAATTGTGAAGTAGCAATAATTCAAACAAATCCCACAATGGATAGGACATGTGGATGACTATAGATGCGCATGCAGCGCATATCAGATCACCAAATAAGAAAAAAATGGTGAATGAAGACCATCAGATCACAAAGCTTCAATGGTCAGGGTGAAGTGGGGAAACATGATTACAATGATGGTAGCACACAGGTATATCGAGCTAGTGAAACAGGCCTCCCAAAATAGAAATGAAACACTAGTCAAGCCAGCCCAACCAATAAATAAGCCCACACAACAAATGGGCCACATTCTATAAGTCCAAAAAACATAATTTCAAAATAATAAAATAAACATACTGATTTTTTCATGAAAAAAAATAAAACAAACATATTTTCATGAAAAATAAAACCACAATTTTAATATTTGAAAACCACATATCACAAATTTCCATCTTTTCAATATTATAAAAAAAACTATATTGATGGTGTTCTTGAAAACAACTAACTACTGATAAAACCTATCACTATTGTGGGAAGATTCTCTATAACAAAAAAACCTAAGTCTACAAATATTCACCCAGTATGAACATCCCCTATCATGTGTCGATAGTGGCACATTTCCTACCCACACTACCTTTATACTACTAAATAGATTAAACATGCTAAAAAATTTAAACTAAGCAACCACATTTAACAAACTTACCCATCATTTACCTTTGATTCAACCCAGAATAGTATCTCTCATATACATCCATTACCTACAATTCAAACAACCTACCTCAGGGTAAAACATAGGAGAAAATATGAAATCAAAGCAAACTTCAAAAAAAATATTTCATTAATCAAAATAGTAGAAAACTAAACACAGTAATCATAGAATAGAAAACCTTCAGAAGAACAACTTCTCCACCTAAGACCAAATGACTTAGACCAACCCACAAAAAACTCTTTTCTTAACTGTGATTCCCCCACAAAGACAAGTGGAGCTAGTCCTAAGAACGCAAGAAAAAACTGCATAGAACCTATGTCAAGTTCTAACGAAGGGGATGCTAAACTAAAGAACTTTGACAAAATCATAATCGGTACATAACACATGTAACTGGGCCATAGTATCTTTTCCTTTAAATTTAAGACAGTAAATTTTTATGTGGACAATATTACCTCACTCAAAACAGTGAAATTCCTTAAACCAGTTCTTATCCTTCCTACCCATATTTTTCAAAGGAGGCTTAGTATATAAAATTTGAGGTTCAATCTTAATAGAACTCAACTATTCCTTCAAACCATGTATTTGAAGATTATGAGACAATATAACAGACTTAACCACTTCTAGCATAATGGAATCCTAACCATACATCATAAAATCTCTTAATTAATTAAAAGAATCATCAAGAGAGGTTAACAAAATTAAATCCCGATCCTTATCCTTAAATTCGATGTCTATATTTTCTAATTCTAATAGAATATTATTAAACTCATCTATATGAACATGCACATAAGAACCAAGCACCATTTTAAAATTGTATAAAGGCATTTTTATACAGATGCCCTAGTAGAGACTTATTCATATATAAATATTTGAGTTTAACTCGAATTGATTTGGAAGTGGTTTAATGTTCTACTTCACACAAAACCTTATAAACTAAAGTTAACAGTAGAGTGCAGTGAGCCTTTTTTAATATACCAAGATCAACATTTACAAAGTTAGTGGTGGACTAACCATCGATAGTGATATTTACAACATGTTTCTTACTATCGTGTAAGGTATCAGCAAGACCATTATGAACAAGTAAAGCACACATTTTAACTCTCTAAAAATTAAAATCATTTTCTTTATCAAATCTATCAATTTCAAACTTGACATACATTGTAAAATAAAACGATTAACATACTCTGATACCACTTGTTGCAGAATCGTTTTGATTAATAGAGATTTACACACATTAAACACAACTGAATATAGAACATTTTATTAACAAAGTTGAAGAATGGAAAATGAAATTTGCAGGAAAGTAAAATAGACAAAATAATTTACATGGTTTGGACCTTATGGTCCTAATCCATGGCAAGAACACCACCACAGTTTCTTTATTATTACGCAAAACGAAAATAACAGAGCACATACAAGCAGAGAAGTAGTAAAGACAGACTGCGCACACAGACCATGAAAACTATCCAAGAATAAAGACCTCTCCTCTAAAAGATCCAATGATGAATCCTGGCTCAGATTTAGCAGAGTTCTCTTCCAAACTAGATAGACTCACGTACGCAACCCTGACTTGACTAATCAGACCAATAGAGAAACCAGGATCATACAATGCAAAGATGAAACAATAAAATAAAGAATGGGAAAAAAAATATATAAGCACTAAAGAGCACAGATATCTGCCATTATTGATACCCTGATTTATGAAGGATTCTCCACTAGAAAACTGTCAGAGTGGCATCGATATATAGGCATACAAGCGGTGGGTTGTAGAACCAGCAAGGGTTCTTCTTCTCACAGAGCTCTCGGAACAGGAAGGTGAAGACGACAAACCACCCACAAGAAAAAAACACCACGACCAATAATAATGGAGATTGGAAACTGAAGCGATGCCCTGACAGGCATAATAGTTGAGGATACATGTGGAAACAACCCAACAAACCGAAGAATCACGAAGAATCGGCGGTTCAAACAAATCCTGGAAAGGACGAGACACGCGAACGACCCTAGATACACGGGTGGCACATATCATATCACTGAAGAAGCACCAAACGGTGAATGAATACTACTATATGATAAAGCATCAACTTATAGGGTGAAGTGGGGCAATAGGATTGCAACAGTTCTAGCACATAGGTAAAGCGGGCCAGTGAAACAGGCCACCCGAAATAGCCGCAGAACACTAGTCATGGCAGCCCAACCAATCATAAATCCCATTAATTGGGGGGATTATTTACCGAAATTTACTTATACAGACCAATGGAATAAGTGAAATCTCCAATGGTTGAACAAGTGGGGGATATGGGACCAAGATTGCACAAAATCTACCCAAGAATCCAGGATAATGAGGAACGACTTCCTGTCGAGATCCGAGATCCTTTCTAGGAGGGATAGGTTCCGAGAGTGAATAAAGTTCTGAAATAACCCATAGGGGTTTTTTATGCCCCGAAATGAGCCACAAAGGACCACTCGAGGAGGGTGGAGGATTCCCTGAAAGCTACAGATGAGAAATTAAGAATCGGGGATCCTGCCTCTGAGCTAAAGCCACAACCATCTAAAAGCACTGTTTGGAATAGAGGGAGGCGAGGAAAAGTGGAAAAAGGCCCATGGAGAAGGTAATATTTCATGGATAACCCCACTCCCTTATATGGAGATGATTGGGATAGAAGGGAGGGTCTGAGATCTACTGGAACCAGAGGAAGAAGCACTGAGGGGGAAAAATCTAAGGGTTCTGGTTCTACCGTAGAAGATGAAGCCACCACAACAGGTAGAAGCATGAATGGGGGTGTGTGGAGTGCGTTCTCATCATTCAAATTTGAATCAATTTACAAAAAACCCATTACAATGTATCTTATTACACTATAATTAGCATGAACACACTATAAGTTATGATTTATTGGGAATTACATTCATAAGTTATGATATTGTTATCATACCATTATAATTATCTTATAATCACTTCTGATCATTAATTAATATCTCTTATTCTTACCCTTACTAAGAATTGAGAAAACCCATTCTCATATTTCCATTTCCTTAGGATATGAATAATTTTTTTAAAAGGGTATGTAGATGAATATCAATATTTGAAAAGAACATTGTGGGAGTTGGTGAGGGTCATTCATGAAATAAATTAATTATATACTTAGTCTCTAAAGAAACTTGTCTTGTATTTCTCTTATACATGAATTTTCTTAAGATGTATGAATATTTATTTAAAATGATGTAATATTTATGTATTTAATTCTTTGTAAACTTCATTGTGGTTTAATGAAGGAAGCCTAAATCAAACATTCTTAAGGATCTATTGTCAAGAAAGAGAGAATTTATCTATTATTTATTTAAGTTTGTGTATTAATTTTTCAATTAGCTTCTCATATAAAATCTTTATACACATCATCTTCTAATACATTGATTTGATAATTAAATCCATATTTTTCTATGAAAATGATACTACTATTATACAACTCTAAAAACTCTCTCAACCACTAGTATAGAATTTTCTTATTTAAGTTCGTTCAACCACATATATGAATTACTTTGTAATTAAATAATCATTTTACAACATGAATAACTATCAAAATATTAATTCTTTTAATATATGATTCTAATAAATTGTACTTATCATGAATATTGTTCTATATAGTTGATTTAAATAATTATAATCAATATAAATAAAATTTTTATTATTAGTAAATTGACTGAAAAATGTTTATCTTCGATAATAATCTTTCAAACCATACACATAATTTCCTTCATATTAACATGGGACTATATAAATAATTGAAAATTTATTATTAGAATATCATAAATAATTTGTGAGATATCAACATTGTATCAATAAATAGTTACAAAAAATACAATCAGAAAGAACATACTAAATAACATATATTACTCACATAAGATGATTTAAATAATAAATAACTAACTAATATATCTTTAATATTTTTTACAATTTAAGTGAATAAAATCTAATATATATTAATAATTTTTTTAAAAAATTATTATGTTGATTCTATTTATTATATAGGAGGTTATAGCGCATTCATGGAAATCAAATGTAATTTTATGGGGTTTATCACCATTTTCCTTTGAAAACTTTTTGAATATATATTTGAACATCCATCTAAAAAAATTGTTTCTTATTCTCAAAAAAACCCTCAATTTTCTTCTAATCTAGTCATTAATTATCATTTAATATATTATTACCACTTTACCTTTCTTTTTTCATAATTACCCCAATGTGGGGCTTCTATGAAGAAATAAACATAACTATTTTCTTTAGTAAGTAATCATTCTCATACTATTCTATAATCATATTTTATTATTATATATATCTTCATATCTAAATATATGAATTCATAAGGTATTTCTAAATTTAATGGACATAATTTAGATATATAATCTTATTTTAACATTTTTAGTGAAGTTATTTTTCACATACATTGACACTTTACAATGTGTGAAATGGATCTCCTTTTTAAACATTATTCATAAAAATAAATTTTCAAATAAAATTCATTGATATTCTAACATTAACATCCTATAAATTTTTCATTTTTTTTCAAAATAAACTTATATTCCATTATTTTAATAATATATTTTCTAAAAATGAATAAAAATATAAACTGTATTTCATCTTCTTTCTCTAGGTAAATTATAAATTTATCATAATTTTTTCTCCATAAATATCAATATCCTTTGATCACTCAAATGTTTTAATCATAATATTATATAACAAAACAATCTCCCTTTTTTCTCTTCATAACTTATAATAATGTCTTCTGATGTTTTAATTAAACAGTTTTCATCATTCATCAATAAATTAAACTATGATGAAATTATGACTATTTTCAATTTCTTATGGAATAAATATGTTATGATTATCAATAAATGATGGGTGGTTATATTAGGTAACTCTAATTAATTATGTAGTATTTAATATATTATGATACCATGATGGTATATGGGTTGTTATCCCAAGTCCCTAGGTAAGGGTGATTTTATAATTTTTTATTCACAAATTATGGTTTTGGATTTCCAAATTAGAAAGATATTTTATTTATTTTCATTAAAAATAATGTTCAAATGTGAATTTGTTTTATGAACCCAATAGG
Organism: Viscum album; assembly: GCA_963277665.1. NCBI lineage: Eukaryota > Viridiplantae > Streptophyta > Magnoliopsida > Santalales > Viscaceae > Viscum > Viscum album. Next base: position 1,424,727,652 of record OY728143.1, read on the forward strand.
ATGAATATGAATTAAAAATAGATTCATGATAATCATTTGACAAATGAGTATGAAGATGGATTTAAGAGTTCATCAAGTTTTCAAGAGAGCATGCAGACAACCCTTCTAAAATCTGATGTCCTTCTTTCATGCCTTTCTACACCAAAACATCCACATACTTCTTCTCCCACAAAACCTTTTCACCCATGTAGTGGTTCATTTATCACTTTCTTTCATGTTATCTCCACTACCTTTTCTGGAAGAGAAACAACATTGTATCTGCTCAATTACAGAGGTAATCTTGATGTTTTCACAGTAAAATCATTGTCCATACAATTAATGTATTGTTTCATATTTATGTTTAATTTATTTATTTATTTTATTACTCAAATAATAATCATTTTCATATACAGGTGGATTATTTTTTTTGAGTTGGGGTGGTATTTCCATCTTTCATCCCTTTCTGTACCATAACTTCCACATACATCTCCCATAAAACCTTTTCACCCCTGTAGTGGTTCATTTATCACTTTATTTCAAATTTTCTCCTTTGAATTTTCAAGAAAAGAAACGAAGTTTCCTCTACTCAATTACATAGGTAATATTGATTTTTTCACAGTAAAATAATTATCCATAGAATTAATGTATTGTTTCATATTTATGTTTAATTTATTTCTTTTTAGTATTACTCACATAATAATTTTTTTCTTATATAGGTGGATTCTTTTGTTTATGTTGGGGTGGTTTATCTATATTTCATCCATTTCTATACCAAAACTTCCAAAGACTTCTTCTCTCTTAAAACCTTTTCACCCCTATAATGATGCAATTATCAATTTCTTTCAAGTTCTCTCCACTTCCTTTGCATGAAGTGCAATGACGCCGCCTCTACTCAATTATAAAGGTAATCTTGATGTTTGCACAATAAAATAATTGTCCATAGAATTAATGTGTTATTTCATATTTATGTTTAATTTATTTATTTTTAGTTATAATAATTGTTTTCTTATACAGGTGGATTCTTTTTTTCGAGTTGATGTGGTTTGTTCAAAGTTTCTCATACAGTGTTGGTTGTTCGAAAAAGAAAGTCAACGGAAATCATGGTAACATTGATTGTTAAGACTATTTTAAAACTTTGTATAAAGCAATGTTTGAAATGTATATAATATAGTTTTTCCCTGTGTTTATGTTGTAAATTTCATTTCGTTTAAATATTTTATTGGGACTTGTTTTTATTGACATCTGATGTGTTCATGGTGTTGTGGTGTGTTGTTATAGTACATTGCATTAGTGATGCAGTGTGTTATTACAACACATTATAGTGGCACTTCAGTGTACTGTAATAATACACTTCAGTATGACCCTTTATAAACTCTTTTAAAATCCCTGATAAATGTTACTTTATCAGGGATTTTATAAGCACAGATAAAGGTATAATTTTGTAATGTCCTGGACCTCTCCGGCCCATTCCTTTGTCAAAAAGAAGGCCACGAAGTGTTCTGGAGGGTAAAATAGACTTTTCCCACAATTTTCAGAATTTTGAAACTACATGCCGTGTAGTGTTAGTACACGCCATGTAACCCCTCGCTGGGTATAGCCTGTGTTGAAGGAAATGTCCTTGCCGTGTGAAATAAATGGGTACACGCCATGTGTGCATACTACACGCCGTGTAGTCCCTCCCCGCGTACGCGTTACTGTGTGTTGACTAGTCAACGGCCGTGTGCCGTGTTGGATCCATGTCCTTGCCTTGTGAGATAAATGGGTACAAGCCGTGTATCCAATAATACACACCGTGTAGTCCCTCCCCACGTATGTGTTACCTTCAAGCTATCTGTTGACCAGTCAATGGCTACATTCTGCGTTGAAGGCCATGTTGGAATCCGCGTGGTGACCATGTGAAACGTCCGAGTACACGCCATATACCATAAAGTACACGCCATGTACTTTTTATTTTCTCACCTATAAAAGGAGTGGTCCTCTCCTCCTTTTCACTCTCCCCTCTCCTCCCCATTCCGTAGAGCTCTCCCAAGAGACTCGAAGGCTCCTTTTCTTCCATAACTTCTTCGTCCGAGCTCCGATTTACGATCCGTCAGTGACCACATGATCATAACGACGAGGCAGAACTTACAATCTTGGATCTATTGTCTTTCCTTTAGCCTTTCATTTTTGACTTCCACCTGATGAGGTTTTGCTGGGACCCGACAGAAGTGACGGACGCCGACAAACGTCTTCTAAAGTTGATCCGGGGGAGCGTTGTGATTAGAACCTATTGAGGTATGGATCATACCCTCGTCTCTCTAGATTGTGTATCATGAGGGGTGGGTGTCCTCTTGTTTATGTGAAACACTTTTTGAACCGGTTTAATGAATATAATAACTGGCTTATATAATGGGGTTGGGAAGTTTATGATTACTGTTACTTTACTTTTTATATCCTGTGATATTCTGTTATGAATTGAATAGGCTTATACCTACTGAAAATCATGGTCATTGGGGGACTTTGCTTGCACAATTAAATGTTTCCCTATCTTTCTAGACCGTTTTGTGAATGTAACTTTGTGGAAAGTGGAATTTGGTTAATCACGTAAAGTTCGATGATTAAAATATGGAACCCTTTTGTGATCACCCCGGTTGAACCAAAATGGAATAATGAACATGTGGGTGTTGGCTTGGTTACGTGGTGTGTGAAGGGGGGGGGGTGAATCCTGGGTTGTTACAAATAGAACGGGCAGCAGGGCTGTGGTAAATGATGTTAAAGGGGGCGATGATGTGGCACGAACCTTGTTTTGTGGGTTGTTGTGGATTGGGTGAGCAGTGGGGCTGCGGTTGGCTTGGTTGTGGGTTGGTGTGAATACTATGTTGGTGACGGGCATCGGGTCTATGAAAAATGGTATTAAAGGGATAATGATGTACGAGTTTTGGTGTGGTTGTGGTTATGGTGGTTGGCAGCGGGGCTATAAGGATAGGCTTGAGGTGAACGAACAGTGGGTTGTAAATAATAAATAAAAAGTGGAAGAGTTAATAAATGGTGGGGCATGGTAGTGGAACGAGAATAATAATCAATGGGGTTTGTTGGTTGTTAATAAGGGACTTGGTTGTGCTGATTGCGTTTTACTAACTTGATTTGTGGGTGGGAAGATTGTGGTAGTGTCAGGACGTTCGCCATTAGGAAGAGCAGATAACTAGTGTGAAATGGTGCGGGGTACCCAATACTGTTTTTCTTATATACTACTACCTGTTGTGACTGAGTTTTGGTGAGTGTGGCTTGTGAGGTTGGGTGGATAAAATTTTTTTTTAGGTTTTTGTTTCTTCTATTGTTCTCACGGGACATTAGTATGTCTTCTCACTTGTGCACGAGAGATTTAGGTTTCCCTACTGAGTATACTTGTATGCTCACCCTACATTTTCTTTCAGGTTTCCTGGAAGACTACCAGGGCCGTGCGGGACCCTACTAGTCGGGATAGTTGGAGTTGCTACAGTTTTCTATACTTGTTTTCTTTTGGTATTGTACTTTTGAGATTTCTTGTACTTGTACCTTGTTTTAGAACTATTTAAACATGCATGTGGGATTGGTTTGGGTTTATATCTATACACTTGTTCTTTTCCCTTTTTTGGTGGTTGACTTGTCCTATTTCCCGATCCTAAATAACAAAAAGGTTAATGCTTCCCATATTTGTAAAAACTCATACCCTTGGTGCTAGTCGCCACCCTGGGGCCTACTAGAGGCGGGACTCAGGGGTCATTATCTCCCTTTCACCATTGCCAGCTTAGGAGGGGCATCTTTGGTGGGAGGGGGTCATGACAGAATGGTATCAGAGGTGATGGTTGAGAGATAGGATGGAGTCTGGAGTTAGGAATAGTGAGGATTGCATGGGATGGTAGGGAAACAGTGTTGGTTGATCTTGGTGCGTGACATAGGCTAGGGAAGACCAGTTAGGACAAGGGATTTTGGGGCCCCATGTGATCCGATTCAAGGACTCTGAACCTACCGAAAGACCAAGTGAGACTACATTGATTGCAGGGTAGAGACCCTAGGGAAGGTACATGCATCATCATGATTGTGTTTTACTTGATTTGGGCGTTCTGGGAAAGAAATTGAAATAATGTGATAAAATAAAACCTTGATAAATTTCCTTAATACTTGGGATTAGGCGATCCTTGTTTACCGTACAGCTATGGCACCTGGACGTCATCCCCGGGTCACTCAGACGACCGAGGTCCAGCAGATCCAAGTGGTCGATCGGTTGAGGATTGACTGAGAGGAGGAAGATATCCAGTGGTAGAAGACTCTCCGTTCTTTCTAGCGGTAGAACCTCAATAAGTACAAGGGTAGTACTTCAGATACAGAGACGGAGGGGTGGCTTGAGGAGATAGGGATCACTTTTACCTTAATCCATGCTCTATGGGAGTACTGGGTTCCCCTAGCAGTCAGTCAGCTGAGAGGTGTGACGTGACAATGGTGGATTCTCTACCTCAGAGAGAGGATAAAGGCAAAGGTTCCATGGGCTGACTTTGAGAAGGAATTCCGAGAGGAATTCCTTTATTCCATGATCAAGGTGGAGAAGCGGCAAGAGTTACTCTTCCTTCAGCAGGGAAGTATGTCAGTACGAGATTTGGGGGTCAAGTTCAATTATCTCCTACACTTTCCTCCGGATCTCTTTTCGGATGAGGAGTCTTGGGCGAGACGTTTGGAGGAGCCACTTCATCCTTCGCTCTAGTATGTTGTCACCCCCTTCACCCTTCCGATGTACTTGGTGGTACAGAAGAAGGCAGAGGTTGTAGAGAGGATGTACTCACTGGGAGGTGCACCACGTGAGGGGTTTCAGACAGGTTCGTTGATGGGGAAGGCAGTCAGCAGCAGGTCTCCTGTGATGGGACCTTCCAGGTTCAGTCCAGTGGGGAGCAGGCCCCCTCAGTTCCAGTTCAGATCTTCAGGTCCTCGTCCCTTTTCCATGAGCCCAGGACCGAAGTGTTTTTCTTATGGAGGTTTCGGGCACATTCAGAGTTGGTGCCCGACCTGAGCTCAGTATAGTGGAGGTGGGCAGGTTCAGTGCCCACCTCAGCAGCACCAGTTACAGGTGAGGCCCTTCCAGCACCAGCAGGACCATGCTCCTCTGAGGGTAGACTTTACGGGAGGATTCCAACCTTAGGGTGCTCCTCAGAGACCTCGACTAGGGCGCGGTCGGGGAGGTGGATGACATCAGAGGGGAAGAGGATCTAGATGTGGACAGTTGCACGCAGTAGAGTTGGCATCTCTAGCAGGACCAGAGGTGGTGAGAGGTACAATTTGTTTGTTCAACACTCTCATTTCTTCTTTGTTTGATTCAGGGGATTCTCACTCTTTTGTTACACCTGGTCTAGCCCATGCTTTGGGACTAGACGTAGAGAGAATTTCCGTACCACTGGTGCTGAGTACACTAGTTGGAGGCCAGACTAGCATATCTTATGTTTGCCGGGGATGTGGGCTAACATTGGGACCACATCGATCTATTGGGGACCTTCTTCTGTTACAGATGCATCCATACGATGTCATCCTAGGCATCGAATGGTTGTTTTCTATTAGTTCCATTATCAATTACTTATGGAGAAGAGTCGTGTTCTCTGACATAGATGGGTAGCGTGTAGCTTTTGTTGGTGAGAGGAGCTATCAGGTGGGAAGATGGCATGTGGAGCCTCTCCTTTCCTTGTTAGGTGGGTTATCAGTGGTTTCAACTGATACAGAGATGATGGATGTCCCAGGGGTTGTTGGAGAGTTCCTTGATGTTTTTCCTGAGGAGGTTGTGACTCTACCCCCCCCAACGTGACGTTGAGTTCGGGATAAACTTACAGCCTGGTGCCCATCCGATTTCGATGGCCCCTTATTGGATGGAACCTTCAGAGTTGCGGGAGTTACAGATTCAGATTGATGATATGATGGAGAAGGGGTTTGTTCGACCCAACGTATCACCATGGGGTGCTCCAGTTTTGTTTGTGAAGAAGGCAGATAGTGGTCTCAGGCTATGCATAGACTACTGAAGGTTGAACCAGGTAACGATCAAGAACCTTTACCCCCTTCCAAGGATAGATGATCTCTTCGACCAACTAAGGGGAGAAGGTTGCTTTTCCATGATTGATCTATGATCTGAATATCATTAGCTGAGGGTAAAGGATAGTGACATCTCAAAGATGGCCTTTAGGTGAAGGTATGGGAACTTTGAGTTTGTAGTGATGCTGTTTGGGGTTACGAATGCACCAGCTATGTTCATGGGACTTATGAACTTTGTCTTCCGAGAGTTTCTAGACTGGTTCGTCATTGTGTTTATCAATGACATCATAATCTACTCAAGATCAGAGGAGGATCACGTTGAGAATCTCAGGGAAGTCTTTGAAGTCCTTCGACACCACCAGCTTTACGGGAAATTTTCGAAGTGTAAGTTCTTTATGCAAGAAGTACACTTCCTTGGGCACGTGGTGTCTCAGCATGGAGTGTCAGTGGACCCGTCGAAGGCTGAGGCAGTTGTTTCTTGGGTAGAACCCAAAAGAGTGGTAGAAGTTTTTAGTTTCCTGGGGTTAGCAGGTTACTATCAGAGATTCGTTTCAGACTTCTCTTGAGTTACTGCTCCATTGATAGCTTTGACTAGGAAGAACCAGGTCTTTCTATGGAGAGAGCAGTGCCAAAAGGCTTTCGACTACCTGAAGGAGAAGTTGGTTAGTGCTCCCGTACTCAGGTTTCCAGAGGAAGTGTTGTTGTATGAGGTTTTTTGTGATGCTTTTGGCCTTGGTCTAGGGTGCGTGCTGATGCAAAAGAAGGGTGTGATCTGTTATGGGTCAAGGCAGTTGCGCCCTCACGAGCGTAACTATGCCACCCATGACCTGGAGCTTTCAGTAGTAGTGTTCTCACTAAATTTGTGGCGAAATTACCTCTTTGGGGAGTGCTTTTTGGTCTTCTTAGATCATAAGAGCTTACGTTATATCTTCTCCCAATGTGACTTGAACTTATGGCAGTGAAGATGGGTCGAGTTTCTCCAAGACTATGACTTTGAGATCTCTTACATTGAAGGTAAGGGCAGCGTTGTGGCTGATTCCCTGAGCAGGAAGTCGCATTAGGAAGTGGTTCGAGAATCCACTGATGCTTGGAAAGTGATAGGAGAGTTGGATGCCTTGCACTTGGATGCAAGGGTAGAAGGTGTTAGATGCTATTTGTTTCAAATGATAGTGCATTCCTCCTTGTTACAGCAGGTGGAAGAATCTCAGTGGGGGGACTCCGAGGCGGAAGTAATGTGGGATCGTGTCGATCAGGGAAATTCTCCAGAGGGATGGTCAGAGGAAAACCGACATAGGATGCTTTTCCATGGAAGGTTGTTTGTCCCGAAGACAATGCGTGAGGGAGTTCTCCATGAGTTACATAGCTCATCCTTGGCGGTACATCCAGAAGTTTTAAAAATGTACCAAGGCCTGAGGGAACAGTTTTGGTGGTTCGGGGTGAAATAGGTAGTGGCAGAGTTTGTGGCTAAATGCCTAGTGTGTCAGCAAGTGAAGGGTGAACACTGTGTTCCCAGTGGTTTGTTGCATCCTTTAGATGTCCCTGAGTGGAAGTGGGATGAAATCTCAATGGACTTCGTCACAGGACTACCCATGGCTCAGGGTGGTTATGATCCTATCTGGGTAGTGGTGGATTGACTGATGAAATCAGCTCACTTCTTAGCAATTAAGGAGTCAGTCCCGATGAGTACCTTAGCACAGAGGTACGTAGAAGAGGTTGTGTAGTTGCATGGAGTCCCAAAGACTATTGTCTCAGATCGGGATACTCGGTTTACCTCACGAGTCTGGAGGGGGTTACAACATGCTGTTGGCACCCAGCTACGCCTTAGCACTATTTTCCACCCCCAGACCAATGGACAGACAGGGCAGACTATCCAGACGCTGGAGGACATGCTGCGAGCATGCGTTCTGGATTTCATAGGATCATGGGTACGACACTTGACTTTAGTAGAGTTTGCCTACAACAAAAACTTCCACTCTACTATTGGCATGACTCCATTTGAGGATTTGTATGGAAGACCATGTCGTTCACCCATTTGCTGGGAAGTGGTTGGTGAGATAGGTGCTCTTGGTCTAGAGGTAGTACAGAGAACCACGGAGAAAGTCCAGCTTGTACATGAGAGGATAAAAGCGGCTCAGGACCGACAAAAGTCTTATACTGATTGTCAGAGGAGGCTCTTGGAGTTCGAGGTGGGAGATCATGTGTTCTTGAAGGTTTACCCTCGATGGGGGAAGTGGAGGTTCGGGAAGTGGAGTTAGCTCTCCCCTAGGTTCATTGGACCTTTTGAGGTGCTGAGGCGAGTCGGCGAGGGGGCATATCAGCTAGCCCTGCCACCTCAGTTGGAGAAGGTTCATGACAACTTCCACATCTCCCAGCTTCGTCGGTACTTACACGATGACTGTCACGTTACCGACTGGGGAGAGTTAGATAAGGGAGACGACACGACCTTCGAGGAATGACCAGACAGAATCGAAAGATCATAAAGAGAAGGTGCTCCGTGGACAAACCATTCCCTTTGTTCGTGTGTTGTGGAGGAATGGCGACCTCGAGGAGAGCACTTGGGAGTGGGAAACCCAGATGCGCACTCAGTACACAGAGTTGTTTTGACTTGTGTTTTACCTTGTTCTTCTGATCTTGTTTTTGTACTCTGTACCTTTGATATATGTAATGCTTGGCTTGTCAATTATGAGACCCTTTTTTGTTTCCTCGTTCTATGGAAGTGTGTAGCATGTCCTAATCTGTGCGAAAAAGAGAAAAACCTGATCCTCAATCAAGATGCATTAATGAGGATGCGATTAAACCCATGCAGGCGAGTCAGAGCTGCCTAAAGTGGATAATATCTTGACATAGGGAAAAGTAATTTTCCCCAAACCACGTGTTCGGGCAGTGTGTGGGTTGTGCGGTGTTTGGGGATCAGAATACCTTGAAAATCCTAATGTATGGAAGTGGGAAGACCCAATCCTTAATCGAGATGCATTAATGAGGATGCGATTGAACCCGTGCAGGCGAGTCAGTGCCGCCTAAAGTGGATAATATCTCGACATAGGAGAGGGAATTCCTAACACCTATAATTAGGGTTGATGGTTGGGTTCCTGTTATAACAAGAGCCCTAAGAGGTATCTTGTTGGATTACTCTAGGTTGGTTTTGAATTCTTGGGGATTATAATGTTTTAAGAGGTATCTGATGTAATGACTCGAACCTCTCCGGCCCATTCCTTTGTCAAAAAGAAGGCCACGAAGTGTTCTGGAGGGTAAAATGGACTTTTCCCACACTTTTCAGAATTTTGAAACTACACGCCGTGTAGTGTTAGTACACGCCGTGTACCCCCTCACCATGTATACCCCATGTTGAAGGCCGTGTCCTTGCCGTGTGAAATAAATGGGTACACACCGTGTGTCCATACTACACGCCGTGTAGTCCCTCCCCACGTACGCGTTACCGTATGTTGACCAGTCAATGGCCATTTTCCATGTTGGAGTCGTGTCCTTGCCATGTGAGATAAATGGGTACACGTCATGTATCCAATACTACATGCCGTGTAGCCCCTCCCCGCATATGCGTTACCTTCAAGTCGTGTGTTGACCAGTCAACAGTCGTGTTCCGCGTTGAAGGCCATGTTGGAAGCCGTGTGGTGACCGTGTGAAACGGCCGAGTACACACCATGTACCATAAAGTACACACTGTGTACTTTTTCTTTTCTCGCATATAAAAGGAGGGGTCCCCTCCTCCTTTTCAACTCACCCCTCTCCTCCCCATTCCTATGAGCAGAGCTCTCCCAAGAGACTCAAAGGATCCTTTTCTTCCATAACTTCTTTGTCCGAGATCCAATTTACGATCCGTAAGTGGCCACGGGATCATAACGACGAGGCAGAACTTCCGAACTTAGATCCGTTGTCTTTCCTTCGTCCTTTCCTTTCCGACTTCCACCCGAGGAGGTTTTGCTGGGACCCGATAGAAGTGACAGACACCGATGGATGTCTTCTAAAGTTGATTCGGGGGAGCGTTGTGATCAAAACCTGTTGAAGTAGGTATCCTACCATTGTCTCTCTAGATTGTGCATCATGCAGGGTGGGTGTCCTCTTTTTTATGTGAAATACTTTTTGAACCGGTTTAATGAAGATAATAACTGGCTTATATAACAGGGTTGGGAGGTTTGTGATTACTGTTACTTTACTTTTTATATCCTGTGATATTCTGTTATGAATTGAATAGGATTATACCTACTGAAAATCACGGTTGTTGGGGGCCTCTTCTTGCGCAATTAAATGTTTCCCTATCTTTCTAGACCATTTTTGTGAATATAACTTTGTGGAAAGTAGAATTTGGTTAATCACGTAAAGTTGGATGATTAAAATATGGAACCCTTGTGTGATCACCCCGGTTGAACAAAAATGGAATAATGAACATGTGGGTGTTGGCTTGGTTATATGGTGTGTGAAATGGGGGTGAATCCTGGGTTTTTATGAATAGAACGGGAAGCATGGCTGCGGTAAATGATGTTAAAGGGGTTGATGATGTGTCAAGAACCTTGTTTTGTGGGTCGTTGTGGATTGGGTGAGCAGCGGGGCTGTATTTAGCTTGGTTGTGGGTTGGTGTGAATACCATGTTGGTGATAGGCAGAGGGTCTATGATAAATGGTATTAAAGGGATAATGATGTACGGGTTTCGGTGTGGTTGTGGTTATGGTGGTTGGCAGTGGGGCTGCAGGGATAGGCTTGAGGTGAACAAACAGTGGGTTGTGAATAATAAATAAAAAGTGGAAGAGTTAATAAATGGTGGGGCATGGCAGTGGAACAGGAATAATAATCAATGGGATTGGTTGGTTGTTAAGAAGGGACTTGGTAGTGTTGCTTGTGTTTTCCTAACTTGATATGTGGATGGTAGGGATACGTTTCATGAATGATTGATGTGGTTGGTTGTGGATAGTTTCCCAGTAGTTAAGGAACTAATAAACTATTTCTGCTGAAACGTGAAAACCTAAATGGGGTTGGGGTTATTTTTGTATGCATGCTTCGTGATAGAAGTGCCGAGGCACGTTCTCAATTTCTCTGTTTAGAAGCCATAGGTTGGGCTGAGTGGTTGCTATATATATATATATATATCTGTATCTTTTGTATTTTATTTCACCCCACCCATGTTGAGCACTTAGTACCAGACAATCCCATTTCATGGGAGAGGGTTTTTCCCCCTAGTTAGTAGCTCCTTCCTACTCCTTCTTCCCTAGGCTCTGATGACTTAAGGTGACCTTACACCTAAGACCCTTCAGGTAGGTTTCGATTGGGGTGGATTGGCCCAAGACTCTTCGGGAATGCTTACTTTTTCCCAAGAATCTTCGGGATGAGGCCCAGGCGTGTGTGGGTGAGATACATGGTTGTGAGTCCCAGGTGTGTGTAGGCGGGATACATGGTTGTGAGGCCCAGGTGTGTGCGAGCGGGATACGTGGTTGTGAGGCCCAGGTGTGTGTGGGCGGGATATGTGGTTGTGAGGCCCAGGTGTGTGCGTGTGGGAAGAGTGTGGCAGCTTCAGGACGTTCACAGTTAGGAAGAGCAACTAACTAGTGGAAAATGGTGCGGGGTACCCAATACTTTTGTTCTTATATACTATTACCTGTTGTGACTGAGTTTTGGTGAGTGTGGCTGGTGAGGTTGGGTGGATAGAATTCCTTGTTAGGTTTTAGTTTCTTCTGTTGTTCTCACAGGACATTAGGATGTCTCCCCACTTGTGCACGAGAGCTTTAGGTTTCCCTACTGAGTATACTTGTATGCTCACCCTATGTTTGCTTTCAGGTTTCCAGGAAGACTACCAGGGTCGTGCGGGACCCTACCAGTCGGGACAGTTGGAGTTGCTGCAGTTTTCTATACTTTTTTTATTTTGGTATTGTACTTTTGAGGTTTCTTGTACTTGTACCTTGTTTCAGAACTATTTAAACATGCATGTGGGATTGGTTTGGGTTTATATCTATACACTTGTTCTTTTACTTTTTTTTGGTGGATGACTTGTCCTATTTCCCGATCCTAAATAACAAAAAGGATAATGCCTCCCATATTTGTAAAAACTCATACCCTTGGTGCTAGTCGCCACCCCGGGGCCTACTGGAGGTGGGACTTGGGGGTCATTATCTCCCTTTCCCCATTGCCAGCTCAGGAGGGGCATATTTGGTGGGAGGGGGTCATGAAAAATTTATTTATGCTTCTATAAGCACTGATAAAAGGCCCTTTATTAGAAATTTTATAATCAATTTTAAATGGTTACTTTATCAGCACTTTTAAAAAAGTTGATAAAGTTCCCATTTATCAGCCCTAATAAAAGACTAGGGATTTTAAGCTCACTCATGTACTCAGTGCTTTTCTAGAGATGATAAATTCCATTTATAGCACTGTTAAAGACCATTTTTGTAGTATTGTTGGTTCAGTCATGTATTTTATGCTATGTACTAGGCTAGATGTTAGCTACACATTAAGTGTGGTAGGCAGATATCAAGTTAATCTAGCTGACCTCCATTTTATGGAAGTCAAGAATATCCTTAAGTATATGAGGCATACTAAGGATATGCACTTATTTTATGGAGGATATAAGGAACTAGTCATCATAGGATATGTAGATTCTAGTTTCCAAACTAATCAATATGACATGAAGTCACAAACGAGATGAATATTCATTTTTAATGTAGGTGTTGGGAGCGAGAAAATTTCAAATCAGGTTGTGGTAGCAGATTATACAGCATAGTCTGAGTATATTACAACATCTAAGGTAGCTAAAGAAGAAGTATGGATGTGAAAATTTATTCAAGATCTTTATGTGTTATCTATAAGTAAAGATCCCATCACACTCTATCATGATAATATTTTAGCATTAGCTCTTGCAAAATATTGAAGTTCACATCAGCGAATAAAGCATATAATTCATAAGTATCATCTCTTGATGGATTTTTCTCAGAGAGGTGAAGTTCAAATAACCAATATTTCTATGGAAGACAACATGTAATAGCTCTTTACTAAATCCTTGCCTTAGTAGAAACATGACTATCATGTGAGGTCCAACAGACTGAAGGTTGTAGGCAGCTAGATCTAGTCAATACAGGAGTTTGTTGGAGTTAGTGTCTTATGAGAAACTATTTTTACTTTGATTACATATATATTTGATGTATTGAATATTAATTAAACTTATTATAACATATTATTTTTTGTTATACATGATTCTGATGTAATAATGTCCTAGAGTATACATCATATTTATAAGGTCATAGAAGTTTCCCGCTGTGATGAGAACCTTGATGTGATATGATGATATTCTCAAATAATGTTCTACGGTTGGATAACATACTATGATCGGACACATATTACATATAATTTCAGGGGTGAGTACTCATAATTAGACATGGATTCTTCTCATTAAATTCACACTTGGTAATATCTAATATGGGAGATTATGAGAACAAACTTACCAGTATGAATTCTACATGTTTTGGTGTCATCGAATTATCTTATCTATGAGCATGTGTGATGGTCCTTATACTTTAAGATTATTATTAATTCATGTTAAAAATCACACACTTAGATGCATTTCATAAATCATAATGATAGTAGTTCATGGTGAAGTTAGATATGTTGGGTGCGTCACGAGTTACATGTCAATAATAAATAAGTTGCGGAAGGATTTTTCCCTTCTATATTTATGGAAGATGATATCTAGGACCTTTTATTGGAATAGAAATATAGAATTAAATTCCATGGCCATGGTGTAATGATGTGTTTATTTTAGATAATCAAAAAAGGCATATCGAGCATATAGGTTAGTGACATGGATGCACAACCTTCTTGATGATATATTGTGACAAAGGAATTATATTACATAGTGAACATCCATATGTAGTTGTCAACGTTGCGATATTCAGTTCTTTCACTTGGGTTCCTTGACCCATTACTTGATAGTAATATTGAACTTCAGTCAATACCGCCTAATGAAAATTAGAAAGAATCCTAGAGGGTCACACACTATGTGTTTCTATTGACCTCAATTAAATTTTATTTGAGTTTAATTAATGGAAATAATATTATTCTCAAGTTCAAGGAATAATTTTATTCAAGTAATATTGATAGCATAAATTAAATAAATATTTATTTTATAACTTGTGAATAGAATATTTATTTTATTTGTTTAATATTTTAATAAATATATATTTACTAGATTTTAAATAAAATATTTATTTATGAATAAAATATTTATTATTTTGTTTAATAAATGATAGAGGAGTTCGAACGAACTAATACCGAGTCTGGTGAAAAATATTAATTAACAATACTGTTACATAATATTTGTTATAGCGCAAGCTGGAGAGTGCCATATAATAATAATAATATAATTATTATTATATAGCATGAGGGTTATTAATGGTAATAAATGTTATTTAATGGATGGTATGAAATTAAAAAATATTCTAACTTAAATCCTAACTCTATAAATAGACAACTTTTTCTATTGTATAGAGCATCAAAAAATTGAGTATAAAGAATTATTTCACACAATTAATTATCTCTCAAATCCTCCTCCTCTCTCCCTACAAAGAATAAGAAGTTAAAGAGAGATTTATTTAATACCAAAGAATAAGAGATCAATAACAAACAACACAAGACATTTGACTTGTTTTGCTAGCACCCAAAGATTGAGTTGTGTTGCTCGGAGATCATAGGAGAATGTATGGATCACCACTAGATGGATTTTATCTTTGTATCCTCACAGCGCAATAAAGGTAATCCAAAAGGGTCTTTTCATATTATCAACATTCACTAATTAAAGAAGTTCCTAAACTCAGTTATTTATTTCTTAAAATATTAAATAAATTAATTATAAAATTGACATGAAAAATCCTCACTTTGGGTTTTAGGAAATGATTATTAAAATATGTTTTAATATATTTTCCACCTATTCACACTTCTATTATGCCCAGAACCATCAGACATGACGTGGAAAAAGGACAAAACATGAAGGAGGGTCTTCATCCATGAGGTAGGGGTGGTGGCCGATCTCAATCCATAAGATGAAGTTTCTTCTCTTGGTTCCTAACAACTTCTATTTTTCTCACTTTGTGGTAGTGGTCTGTCCCTGCTTTCAGCATGCCATCTCACTATGTACATTTTATTTATTTTCAATAAATTTTAGGATCATGGGTATAACCCATGGTTTATACTACTTTGGATATATTTATAATTATATAAGATTTTTTTCAATATATTTATTTATAATTATAATTATAATTATATATATTTAAATAACTATAAAATTATAATAAATATATTTAAATAATAAATATATTTATTATATTTATAATTATATATATTTATATATTAATATATATAATTATACAAATATATATAATTATATTAATATATTTATCATTATATTAAAATATTTATAAATATATTTATTTATAATTATAATTATATATATATTTAAACAATTATAAACTTATAATAAATATTGTTAAATAATTAATATATTTATTGTATTTATAATTGTATATATTTATATATTAATAAATAGTAGTTGGGGTATTGTCCTTGTGGTTTAGTCATCCCTATAATACCGCACCAAGCCTGGATCAAATATAGGTAGCCCCATTTATTAGGGGAAATTTCAGGGCGCCAATTTGGCATGTAGTAGTAACAAATTGTGTGTGTGGATTTGGAGGTGGCGATAGTGTCTAAGGATGGAGACACTGGTAGGCTGGGTGAAAGTGTTTCTAGGAACCTTCTGGTTAGTGGAGTAGTGGGTGAGATGATGTATGACAATGAGTGCCGGTGTCCGATGGTGATGGAAAACATGGTGGTCCTTGATGATGACATACGATGGGCGACGATGGGTAGGAAACTTTATGATGATTAGATGATGATTAATGGAATGGGACGATGCCACTTGGTGTTCAGGATAATTATATTGGTAAACCCTCACTTGATGATGGGAGTGGTGGTCTGACGGTCGACTGTGTCGTCGACATGACATCCAATGAGATGATGGGGTTATCCATCGTTGGCTTGCAGGGGGAGGCTCATTAGGATGGTCACAACGGGGTGGGATAAACGCCAGTTGGGGAGTGATAGTAGGAATGGATGGTGGTGTGATGTGCATCCTCAGATGAATGAGATTATCAACCCCCTGCTCGACGACTGGGGTGGTGGTTTGGCGGTTGTCTGTGTCATAAACACGACATCCGATGAGATGATGGTGCTATCTATCATCGGTTTGAAGGAGAGGCTCATTCAGCTGGTGACACACAAGAAACAAGATTGGATATAGGGGAAATGCAATACAGCTGATCATTATGGGACATAGTTTGTAATAGTCTTTAGGGATGCTATTAGTTGGGTATTTAGGCCATTAATGGATGGGTTATCCCTTGAGGGGGGGGGGGGGTCTATAACCTAACCATTGGGGTTGAAAGAATGTGTGTATGTTTTAGTGTAATTGTATCCCTAAGTATAAATAAATATATATATATATATATAATTATATATATATAATTATATAAATATATATATAATTATATATAAATACTTTTTTAATACATTTATTTACAAGTATAATTATAAATAAATATATATCTAAATAATTTTAAAATTATAGTGAAGAACATGAGGATGGTGGATCAATGGGTCTTACAAAACTCCCATCGCGTCTCATTGTGGATCTTGGGTTTCTCATGTCGATCCCTCATTTCTTTAGTTCTGTGTGGGTTAGTGGTGAAGACATTGCATTGAGGGAGGATGCTCGGCGGGTTACTTCAATGCCGCAAAAGGATCTTCTTGAGGTTGAATATTGGATCGATACTGGACCGTAGAAGTAGTGGTAGGGTCCACTCAATGTGGGTATGACCGGTGTTGGATCTAATCAGCGAGATCCATTTGAGTTTGACGACACGGTTAATACCAGTGATGGTTTAATGATGCATCCAGTTCACAAGATTGTGGTTGAAGATGTGGGTATGTGCTCTTTTTCCCTCTATAAAGGGTTGGCTTCCTTTTTCATTCATCATAATAGAAGTGTTTCCCATGTTAAGGAAGACTGGGATGCATTTTCATAGAGGCTTGAAACTGTTAAACACTCTTTCATCACTCAACATATTTTGCCTAGGGGATCTATTCCTTTGAAGATTTGTGATTTGGTTGACTGATTATCAGATATTTGGGGCTTCTATAATTGGAGATGTGTTTCACTGGGACATGGGTTCTATCATATCCTCTATCCTTCTGAGAAGTTTAATATACAAGCATGGGGGTTCAGTTTTGTATCTTTTTAGGTTGGATTTCTTCACATTAAGGAATGGGATAGAAAATTCAATCTATTGGATATAGGTAACTTTTCTGATAAAATTTGGATAAAGTTTTATGGGCTTAATTAGATCCTTTGGCATTCAAAAAATCTTTATGATATTTCCTTATCGATTGATCTCACTATTAAAATGGACAAGGAAACTAAGACTACAAGGTTTAGTCATTTTTCTTGCTTTTTGGTTGAGATTGATTTGGGTTCAACAGTGATTGATCGTGTATTTTTTTTACTAATGCAGATGAGTTTGATTTGAAAATTGTTTATGAGAGGGATCCTAAATTTTACAAGGAATGTAATATTATTGGGCATGATCTACCCAATTACAGGAGATCAGTTATCTATGAGGGTTTCCATACTCACAGTCATGATAAGGATTCTTGTTTCAAAAGGAATAGGAAATCAGGTGTCTCTGATACTCACAAGATTAGGAAATTAGAGGTTGTATCCAATGTTGACATTGTACACGATTTTGGTCAATCTGAAGTAAATCTAGCTAATGTTGTTGGGAAAGTGGATGTGGAGGGAACCTATCAGCCAGTTGATATTTTTGTGTTAGGTTCTAGTAAGCAAAGGATTTGGTCAAATATTTTTGTTGAGATAACTCATGATAATGACGGACAAAGTGCAATGGTGAATAGAGATAGAGTAACCCTTGAAAAGAATGTGGGTAATCCTTACGATCTTTCCAAATTCTCTAATGAGAAAGGAATTAGGGAGACTGATGTGAAGGCTGTGAATGATGATATTTATGAGAAAGTAATTGCCTCAACCAGTGAGTCTATGGATGCTTTTGCTTTGTCAGAGAGATTGGGGTCTGTCAAGAGGGAAGTGGATGTGCAAGCCACAAATGATATGCATGAGAAAAGATCTTAGGAAAGTAGAATTAAGATAATGAAGGTTTCCAAATGGTTCTAAGGAAAAATGGATTTCATCTAAAGTCACCTAATTTTTTTTATCAGAAATCATATAAGTCAAAGAATGTCACAGAGGGTAACAATTTTGAGGAACTTAATTCTCTTAATGGTGATGGTAGTAATTTTCTAAAGACGTGCTTGATGAAACAGATGGGCATGATATAATGATACATCAGAAAACTTGGAGGTGGGGTAAGAATTCAAAAGGCTGAGGTCAAGGAGGCCGTAATGATTCAAATCGAGGGTGTGGGTGTTTTATGTATTCTAAATCGACTTAACTAACTCCAGAGTAGGTGAAGATTTAAGAGAAGTATATTTCACTTCTTAATCATAGGAATTCACAGTCATAGTGGGAGTCTGCTAATGATGCTGGAGATTCTGGTCATAACTCTGATCATGATTATGGTGTTGCTTGAGTTTTTGGTTCTTCCTTATAGATGTGGGCTCGACCTTTTTTGACTTCATCCATCTTTCATGTACTTGTTTCTTTTTCTTTCATTTTAATAATAAGGGGCTTGACCCTGAACTTTTTCGATAAAATTATAATAAATATATTTAAATAATAAATATTTTTATTATATTTATAATTATATATATTTTTATATTAATATATATATATATATATAATTATATAAATATATAAATATATAATTATATAAATATATAAATATATTTATAATTATATGAAAATACTTTTAAATATATTAATTTATAATTACAATTATATATATATATATATAATTGTATAAATATATATAATTATATAAATATATATATATATATATATAAATATATATATGTATAAATATATATATGTATAAATATATAAATATTTATAATCAGATAAATATATTTATAATTATATATAAATACTTTTTAAATATATTTAATTATAATTATAATTATATATATTTATATATTAATATATATATATATATAATTATTTATAAATATTTTTAAATATATATCATTATAGTTATAATTATAAATAAATAAACATATTTATATAATTATAAAATTATAATAAAAATATTTATTATATTTATAATTATATATATTTATAGATTAATATATATATCTATATATATATATATTAGGTACTTGGGGGTACAATTACATTAAACACACACACACCACAAACACATGTCAAAAACGCAGGCCATAACCCCCTAATGGATAGCCCACACATTGATCTTCTCGATGAATCAATCATTTCCAAAGCTAAGGTATGTGCCGATTTTTTCTGTTAACACTTGAAGATCCACTACTCACCTCTTGTATACCACCCTACTCCCATTGCAACATGAGCACACCAAATTTTCCTAAAAAATACACGATTAATTCTCAAAACACACCTATCACATTATAAACTATACACCTCATCTGATTCCTATCCTACCATATCTTGTCACATGAAAAAACAATCGATGGATCCTCTATTGTTCGACACCTCAAAAAATGTTGGGCTTCTTCTACTGATGCACTATTCAATTAGTCGAACCTGATGCCTTCTATCTTAGAGGCACCCCAAGATCATTTTAAAATACCCATTGAAGGCTCGACCTATCATGGGTAAAAATTATCTAATTTCAAGGCTTTTCCTTCCTAAGTGTGATAAACCATGGAAGCTTAAAGACTTGATTCAAATGGTTTCTTACTTATAGGGGTTCTCAGATTGGATATGTGTCTCCTTAGTTCTTGGATTTTTCCAATGAACTTTCTCTTTAAGTGAGTCCAGGTTATGAGCAAGAAGTTTTGGATCCCTTTTTTTGAAACCATGGGTGCTTTATTTTCATGAGTGATTTCTAGATTTAAATGTATCTAAGGTGAGTAATTCGTTCACCTAGGTTTGGATCAGGCTTCATAGACTTAATTAGATCCTTTTGAATCCAAATATCTTGCATGACAACACCAAGGAAATTGGAACACCTATTTTCCTGGATAGGGAGACTGCGAATATTCAATTTGGCCACTATTCTAGGATGATAATATAGTTATATCTTAGATCTACTCTCATTTACATTGTTATTATTACTACACCTTCTGATTATATTCATATTAGCATTGAATATGAAAGAAACCACCCTTTTGTTCTAATTTTTTTGATGTTGGTATTTCAATGAAAGATTACTGCAAGAGGATTCTTTGTGAGGCTTATTGAATGAAAATAAAACATGTTTACTGTTTGTAATAGAAAGGAAAAAAAAACAATTCTTCTCACATGTCTTTGGAGACTGTGTTTCTAAGATATCACAAATATCCACACTGATGAAATAAGTACCGATCTTGGATGAAATCATTAGATGGGAGTTCAAAATAATGTACAACACCATCTCTATCAATAGGTGGTCAACTATTTAAGAAACTAAAACATATGGGAACTAATTTTGGTAATTTTTTTTGAAAAACATTATGAAAACTGGTTGGAAGAAGAGATCAGTTTTTTTAATTACCATACTAGAATTTTATGTACATCAGACATTTTCTTGATGTTATATATATTTAAAAAAATGTATGTTATAGTGTCATTGGAATGTTACTAAGTGAAACTAAAAAAATAAATAATAGCATTAAGGTTAGGTTTCACATGATTGAAATGGTAATATAAGAAGAGTTGGCACTAGTGAAGAGTAAAAAATGAACTTTTCTTACCCGAACTACTTACACTCTTTACAGTAAATAGATATATTAGTTTTGAAACATCTTGAATGATATAAAGGTTCTAGAGGGGTATTTATCAAATATCAAGAATATCGTGTCATTGAATTATTTAAAGTTAAAGGTTCTGAAATCACACGACTTCCATATTTTGATGCAAGATATAATGCATGTATCATTATGTTGCATTTTTTAAGAATTTTCACTATACATTAACCAAGTCCTATTTATTTTTCAAAGGTATATGCAGAAAAGCTATAGACCTGAAAAACTTTCCAACTATGGAAAATGAAATTTCTTCCATATTATGTGAATTAGATATTGTATTCTCACAAAAATTATTTGATATGATGGTTCACTTTATGGTTCACTAGGCAAGAAAGATTTGACTATGTGGTCATGTACATTATAAGTGGATATGCCCCCATTTAATGGTATATGAAGATTTTTAAAGGGTGTTCCAAAAATTAAAGTTGGAAAAAAGTTTTTATTATAAAGGAATATGTCATTGAGGAAGCTGTTTAATTTTATACTGACTACCTATCTGATGTAGAAAGAATTGGTCTACTAAAATCTCATCACATCATGTGACTAGTGGGTGAAGGAATTTTTGGAATATATTTTTTCACAATTACTATTATAGATCTGGAGAAGACCCACATTTAAATTGTTCATAATAGTTTATAGGTTTCCCCATATGTTGAAACCCACAAAGAAATTATTAGGCATTTGAATCCATCAAGGGATGAAATATAGATATCAAATACACATAGTCAACAATTTATAGGATGAATTAAAGACCATATTTTTAAGGAGTCATTTGAAAATTTGGATTCAATTTTATAATGACTTCAATTTCTATCCATATGACCAAGTGTTCTTGTATTATCTTATAATGATTATGTAATTAGTGGTTATACATTATATATAAATAATCACAAAAAACACAGTATGTTAAAAAATATTGGAGTTACACTTGTAGCCAAAGTGATGCAGGTATCTGGTACCAAGGAAAGAAATCTAATTTATGTGAATATTTCATACTTTGGAATCATTAAATAAATATGGATTTGGATTATACAACATTCCAAGTACCTATTTTTCTATGAAAGTAAGTTGATAATATGAGTGTTATTAAAATAGATGAATTGGGATTCGTGAATGTTGATTTCAGTAAGGAATGATGAAAATATAAACTATTTATAATTGAATCACATGTAGTTCAAGTATTTTATGTTCTATATCCTACAAACTGAAAGATTACAATTGTTTTGTTATCGACCAAAACCACTAACGTTCCAAATAACAATTCAACTAAGTATGACCCTTTCATTGGGATGTTGAAATCATTTCATAGTGTTCTAAATATATATGGGGTATTGTTTATCAGAGGATACCACAATTAAGAGATTTAGATACTTGATAGAGGGGTCAAATCCATTTAACCTTTAAAAAATGTGTTCAATAACTAGGTTATATTTTTTTGTAATATACATTGTGTTACCTCATATTATTATTTGTTCACTACTGAATTTATGTAATCTAAATTAAATGTTTAACCACTTCTATAGATAATAAATTCTTCACATGTCAATTCTTCAAATCCCAAGGAACAATAGGTTTATCAACAGTTGGTGCTCCCAATGCAGAGGAACAATAACCTTATGCACATGATAATTCTACTAATCAATATGAAAAACATATTAATGTTGTTGAAGTTAAGGAAATTAGAGACGTTGAAAAACTAGTATCCTAGAAAAAAAAAGAGCATTGTAGTGTGATAGTGTTACAAAAAATTATTAAGGTGACAAATAAAGACATCAAATTTGAGGTTGTATTGAATGCAAATGGCCAGCCTATTAACCCCAACAAGACCATGTTCAGTAGTTACATAAATATATCCACTCGAATGTGAATTATAATTTATGTAGATTCATGTAAAAATATATTTCATGTTATTAAGATACTGATTTGGTAAGAGATTAAGATAACATTATGATATAATTTCTTTATTTTACAGAAAAATAATGAAAAGTTGAGGTAATCTTCATTATCCCTTACAGAGTTCATTTACAGCAGATGAATCTCGAATAAAATTTGTATTAATACTCAATGTAAAGGCTCACAAAGGATTTCAAATAATTATTATGATGTTTCGTCTCAGAGATTATGAAGGGAAAATAAACCCACACCCACCACAGATGTATGTACACCTGATAAACCAACAAGTGTGGGATGCGTTTATTAGTCATTGTGATGAGACATTTTTTAGGTACATTGTGACTGGTAATACATTGATTGAAAACACATTTATTAATCACTTTGATTAATAATTGTTAATTTATGAATCCATAACTAAGTGTTAAAAATAATCAATAAGTAGAAAAACCAAATTACCCCTACTATAAAGCAAGGATGAGACACACTTCACTTGAGAAAAATGGTATGTACTTTAAATCTACAATAATACATTTATGTGACATAAAACAAAAACATAATTATGTTCTTCTATTTATATGAAGATTGATGAATTGATATTCAAGGAACTTCTATATCACATAATGTGCCATGGAAGGAGGAACATGTAAATAAATAAGGGATACTAATAGAAGAAAACACACATAAAGTGCGGCAAGAATGTGTAAGTATAACATAATAAAAAAAATTTCTTTAAATTGGTATTACATAATAATTATTGATTATTTTAAAATATTTTTATCTGACTTAGACATCAGAATCGTCATTAACTATACCTAATGAACAACTACTACCAGTGGCCTTGAAGTGACCAGAATAGTATAGTTGTGTCAGAGGTGTAGTTTTTGGGGTGTCACCCCGAACATATTTTGAGAAAATAAATAAACAGAGGGATAAAGATAAAAAAATAGAAGAGTTGTAGAAATGATTATCTACTTTATAAGAAAAAATTAATTGGCAGTTAGAGTTTTTAGAAAATGTTATAGGAAGGAATCAAAGAGATGAAACAACACAAGAACAACCACTAGATGAATATCCCCCACCCCCACCAGCTTTGAGGTGAGATATTCCCCTCATAGAGTTTTCTTAGAAGAGGTAATCAATATTGTCACAATTTTTCTGTGAAATGTGAATCAAGAATATACTAATGTATTTACTGTAATGATATTATATAGGGTGGAAATGATTGTTATTTATATCTATCAACACCCATATATCACCTTATTGAGAGGGGTAATGTGTACAATATCCAAGGAGATATTCTACATAAAAAACAACTTCCAATAGGTTATGCGAGAGTGGGGATTAATGTAGATCAATATCTAAGCATCAAGATACCTTTTACACATGATGATGCATATATTCATAGGGTCAAGAAATCTATTGAAACTTTCATATAATTCCTATTATATCTTGTAGAAAAACATCTCAATAAGTAGGTATTAATTTCCAATTTATTTTTCATGAAGAACCATTGATAATTAATGAAACAAAATTCTGAATCGATACATGTTATTAGAAATAGACAAAGGGAAGGAGGTGAAATGGAAGTTTGAATCAAAATAATCTAAAGGATCAACCAACCAATAAAAAATATCTTCACAATGTAACTTTACCCCACCCTTTAAACTTTTGAATTTACCAATATTAAAGGTTCTTACAGATACAACATTTTCAAGTGGTACTATGACCGTAGTTGATTTTGAAGAAAAAATGTATGGAGAGTCCATTACTAACTATATTTGTCTTGAGAATGTAAATGAATCCCTAAAACATGAATGACTAGGATTATCAGTTGTAAATGTATAAATGAGGTGTGTTTTCAAGATTTGTTTGTTCAATAGCTAATATACTATGTTAATTATGAATAAATACTATTCATAATGTTTTTAGGTGTATATATCAATACTATTTTAAGGTAAACCCCTGTGAAAATAAATTTGGGCTCATTAGTCCTTGCATCACTTCTACACAAGAATTCTCATTGGAATGAAAGCAATATGAAGGAATAGTGGAAAAATTGGCCAAAATGTTTAAAAGAAAACTTACAGACAATAGACACTTCTTAATATCCATGATGCAGGGGTAAAACTCTATAATTTAATCATATAAAATATATTTTCATTCATTTCATTACTTATTACTTTTTTATTTTTTAGGAATAATTGGTTACTCATTATAGTCAATTTTGTTACTACAAAGATCTGTTTCCTAGATTCAATGCATGGATACCCAAAAAATGACCACATGTGATAATGTTTATCAATTTTTTATTCACTACTTGCAATGTTTTATGACTAAACTTAAATTTATAAATTTTATATTATGTTTTAATTAAAATTATATTTTGATAAGGTGGTGTTTAAAATCCTAAAAATAAAGTAATGAGTACATTACATAAGAATAAAGAGCCTATCAAATTATACAAGTGGATAAGTATTAGTGTATATATAAAAATATTTCACTATACAAACATATATCAAAACAAATTACTTATTTTTATCAGTGTTTCTGTAGTGTAAAAAACAACTGAAAAGATTATGATTATTATGAATGAAAATTTATGAAAGATATCATATACCATAAAAATACTAGCATCCTTGAAGAGGAATTTTAGAAGGATAATTACAATTTCATTTAAAATTGTTATCAAAACTTTGTTTATTTATATTTTTCCTATACTTTCAAGACTATCAACAATCCTCATATTTGAAAGAGGAAATTGATTTGTTTAAAAACGAATGGGAAGCATACCTAGTGGGAGAATGTATATAAAAATTATAAATAAGTGACATCTTACTAATTATTTAGTCAATTTTCTCATAATTTTATGCCCATTATGACTCAAAGTTTATGTTTTTAGTTTAAAATTTACATTTTAGTTCAATACACACATCACATACTCAAAACCATGAAAAATCATTCATATTGTTTTGATACATTGGGTAAATGATTCAAGTGTCATTTGTGACATGATGGAATCATCTGCACCTTAATTTGATACACGATATGATTAGTATAACTCGAAGTACTTGTTATCAGTTTGAAATTGACATTTTAATTAAAAATGTGTGTCACTCACTAAAAATCAAGAAAATATGCTCATATTGTCTTGATACTTTAAGACAAAAATTCATAATTCATTTGTGACGTGTAAGAATCAGTATCACATCAAAATGACAAATAATGTGATCAATATGACCCAAATTGTGTGTTTCCAGGTTAAAATGATATTTTAGTTAAAAAAAGTGACAAACTCAAAACTAAACAAATGTATTTAGGTTTTTTGATACTTTAGGAAACTAATACACAAGTCATTTATGAAATGTAATAATTATCCACACCTTAATTGGATTCAAGGTGTGAACGGTGTGATTCCAATTGTGTATTTTTTTAATTTACATTTTAGTAAAAAAAAAGAAAACTAACATACTCAAAACCAAGAAAACACATTCATATTGTTTTGATACTTTATAAAAATGCTCCATAATTCATTGGAGATGTGTAGGAATTAGTCACACATTAATCCAATACATGGTGTGCCTGGTATGACTCAAAGTGTCTATTATTAGCATAAAATTGACATTTTAGTTCAAAACATGTGTCACTCATTGAGTACTAAGAAAAAAAATTATATTGTCTTGATAATTCAGGAAAATGATTCATAATTCATTTGTGATGTGTAGGATGTTGGATCAGTATATCTATAATAATGATTGGGATCATAACAATATTCTTATAATGTAAAACTTACAAGAGGTGGGGTGAATTATAGTTTTAAAAACTTAGTTTAATAGAATTACACTAGACAAACCCTAATCCTATTTAAGTAGATTTATCGGACTTATGCCTCAGTCTAATGGAAAAAGTCACAGAATCATAATCAAAATCAATATGATTAAATCAGAGTATAAAAGATCATAATCACTATGGATCTGATTAATCAAAGTTCATTTATTTTAATCATAATAATATAGATAAAACAAACAAAATAGAAATATAAATACAATTTTTCAATTTCTTTTATATGTGCAATGGAAGATAAAAATTATAAGTAACAAGTAATAAAATATCTAAAAAATGTAATAACGAATTATAAGCTATTAAAAGTATAAACCTATTTTAACCTTAAGAAAATGGTATTTTATAAACCAGACTAATTATATCACTTGTTTTATACTTACAATAAAGTATATCTTCCCTTATTAGGGAATTCATCAATACAATGATCTAAATAGATATGTATTCCTATCCCCAAAATCCCTTGATATAATGATCATATTATATGTCTACCTAGCCCCGATAACCTTCAATATGATGGATCAGTTATTTATCTTCCTACCCCCCAAAGACCTAAATACGATGATCATACACATATAATAATGAAAAAAGGTTGTAAGAAGACAACCTGATGAGGTTTCCTTAAAAATAAAAAACTCTAAATAATTAAAAAGACTAAGAACAAGATGTTCATGCTAATAAATCTTCAGATCTCTCACAAAATGATAAATTGAAAATTTAATTTAGTAGCTAACAACTATCAGTAACTCCAAACTCTTCTAATGACTTGGTATTTATAGGCATCTTCCTAATGATCATATTTCCCTCCTACCAGTCATATTTCTCTAAGTTTTTTGCACAACTTGGACACTTAATAGATGAAATATTATAATGATCTGGTGTAACTAAATGACCAACATCTTATTGATTTACACTATTATAGTGTAAAATATTTCCTTAAATTAGAAATAAGTCTTTTGAATATGATTATAAACTTAAGTTAGTCTGATGGAATTCCTTACGATTATCATTATGATAACCTTCATGAGTATCCATCTGATGTTATCGATACTGGTAATATTCCTATTGTTAGCATTTTTTCATTATGATAGTCATGATTAAAAATCTAACTTATAGTAATGATAAAGATGATTCTAATTAACCAGAAACACTCTCATTATGATAATCTTAATGAAGAATATAAATTTTACACTCATAATACTTAAGTAGTTATTCTAAATATGGTAAAATATACTTTTTTATACAAAAATATTATAAAACAATTTGGACATAAAAAGTTAGTGAAACATGTTTTTAAGAAAGTGTTTTTGATTTCCAAAACTAAAGGAATGGAAAATTAAGAAGTATAACTTCTGAATCAATAATCTCCCCCTTTTTGTAAAGCACAAACCATAAGACTTAAATGAAAAATAACTTTGAAAAACTTACAACCCATTTCTTTAAAGTACTTCTTATTCAGAGTTATTATTTGAAACCCTAAATCTCCCTAAGTTTATAACTATACTGAATAAAATTGATATTTTGATGTTGAATATGAGGAACTCCCCCTCAGGATAATATCTCCCCCTTTGGTTCATATTACCCCTCTTAAATAAATATTCCCCCTTTTGTAAAAAATTATCCCCATAATGATTTATCCTTTTATAAAATCTTCACTTCATTTAATAAAATATCCCCCTTTCTATAAAATTATCTCTCTTTGTTATTTTTAAAAACGAATGGGGAAAATTTTAATGTTTCCTAAAAATTTAGAAAAACAAACAAACATAAAAAATAATATAATGAACTAACTTATCATCTAAAAAAGTATAAAAGAACATCTAACCAATCAAAATTGTAAAATATTCAAATCGATCAGGATTGGATGAGAAGATAATTCATATATTACAAAAATTTCAAATGTTTTACAAAAAAAATACAACAAGAGTTCAAGAATAAAATTAGTCTTTCCTCATAAAATTTAAAAAAAAAGACTTCATCTTCTTGAATTACTGTCATTCCTACTCCATCTTTCCAACCTTCTCTTCTTGAATTTGAACTGCTTCAGAAAATTATTTTCTCTGATTCCTTAATACATTAATTTATTCTTCATAATATTTGAGTCTAGTCAACTCTAACTGCATATATTGGATATTTCATTTTATAGAAATTACTTCCTCAGTATGATTATCATTTGTATCCTTAAAGTCATCTACAAACTTGACTATATCAACCATGTATTTTGAAAACTGATTGAAAGAATCAGATAATTCATTCATGAGCTTCTTCGCATCATCAAAATTCTCATCATGAAACTTGATATCAACATAAAATTGATGAGGCCATTTGAACATCTAATTATAATCCTTTCTATGAGCATGATGACATTCTTTAAAAGTTTTTAACTGAGCCTCAAGATGAATAAATTTCTTGGTTAAAACATTGATTGATTTTTATTTCTCATTTAAACCTTTTTAACTCAACTAACACTAAGATTAAAGGTTTGTAAAATATATAATTTTTACTTAAAGACTTTTAAAATCATGAATAATATAGTCATATCCTTCAAAAGTAATGTTTTTGGATGAATTTGATTGTTCTTATTGAATCTCATGAGGTTTAATTCGGCTGGTTTTGAATTTTACAACTTCTTATTTCTTATTTTAAATCCTTGAAACCGATTTTTAAAATTTTTGAGAATTTTTTTTCTCAACTTCCTTATCATCATAAATTTCCATGATATCAACATCTTTATTATTAGGTTTATCATCAGCTTTAATTTTTAAATTTTTATCTTTCTCATATTTCTTAGATGGTGATTCTACCTCTCCTTCTAATGATGATGCCTCTTCTTCAGAACTACCTAATTTATCTTCTTTATCATCTTTAGAGGGTAAATCTGATGAAAATTCTGATGATTATTCCAAATATTTTTTTTATCAGAATGAGTTTTCTCATTGTCATCTTCCTCTTCATTATCATCTTCTTCATTCTAATCCTCTTTCTCTTCTACTTATTATTTTTATTTTTTATATTTCCCATAAAACTCTTCCTTAATTTCCTTATCAAGATCTTCCTCAAGATTTTAAGATATTCCCAAATCTCCTTTACCTGGTGGTGTTGGTTATGATTCTTTTTCTTGAACAACAGGTATCAATTCTTTAACAAGCAATTTAACTATTCATTTATCATATAGAAATGGAACATCAACATGAACCAATTTTGTTTCTTCAAAAGATAATCTAACATCAGGATTTTAATGATTGGTCTGAGAGGTTGGTAAAAAAAATTACCAGAGGCTATCTCAACTCCTCTCGAAAATTTTTCACAAATCTGAGCATATATTAACCTCTTCTATTGATTTACTTTATTTTATTATTTTTTGTAATGTATTGGTAGCATGTATTCTCAAATACATAGCCTTATTAGGGTCAAGTATGATTTGAGGAAATCCTAGTGTCTTTTTAGATTCCTTTTTCATCCGCTTGTCATATAATTTATTAGGAATATTCTTTTGTTTCTTTTCGTTATTTGGTGGGAAAGTGTCTACTTTCCATTTCTTCTTATTTTTATCTTTCTCTAAATTTCTTGATGGATATTCCTGTGAAGAAATACCATCAACCTTATCAATAAATTTATTTATCTTTACATCAAAGACAAATCTCTTAAGGTTCATCCTATCATCACTTATAAATGATATATTTTTTCTCATTAGAATCTATTTTTTTGAGATTGTGAAAAAATCCATGCATTTTCAACCAATTTTCTTAAGAAAGATGGAACCATAATGACATGAGACTTGATTATGCCGAATTTTATATTCTCCATTGTTAATAAAATGAAACTCTCTAAATTTTTCTTTCACATGTTTAATAAAAAGTACAATACAAAAACATGAAAAAATTTTAGGGTATCACAATATCCCTTCCTCAGTTTGGGAAACCCTTTCATCCTTAATGCAACAACTCGATTATCTAGATTCAAGTGTGAAAAATTCCTGAATTATTCATAATTATCAAAAAAAAATATTCTACCATATTCTTATTAAAGGATCCAAGATCCTCTGAAAGTTTATGTGAAGTTAAATAATCTTCTCCTTCCAATGATATTCTTACTAAGCTCGCAGCTTTCTTATATGAAATCTAATAACCCTTTCTATATATTAAAAAATAAATTTTTTATTTCCCATCCTCCTTAAAAAACATAACTGATGCATAAAAATATCAAACAAGATCAAGATATAATAGATCTAAATCCTTATCATACTTTTATATGAACATTGATTCCCATCCTTGTAATTATATAATCTTCTTCAAAGTAGAATTATATTTCTCATAAAAAATATTTCAAATAACCTCTCCCTAAATAGAAACCATTTATTTTAATATTTAGTAGATTCCATAAAACATGAGGGTGGTCCTCCTTATATAGGAATTGGGATGATGAATTATCATCCACAAAAAATCCAATGGCTGAGATAAAAATTCCATAGATATTACGGTTGTCATTAATCTGAAGAAAGTGTAAACAAAATTTTGAACTCTTGAGGTTTTTAAATTTTTATTGTATTGAGAATAAATATTATATGGAAAAAAATTGAATAACATAATTTTTTTTATAAAAACTATAAATATAACAACAAAAATTATAAAATATTTGTAATGAAATTGTGAAAAAATTATAATAATATATAAGTACCTTTCGGAGTGAAGAAATCCATATGTATGATTGAACTATTCTTCTTTGTTTTTGCTAACTAAATATTATGATATTTTTGAAAGTAAATACGAAATATGATAGTTTTAGTATGAAAATTAATTATGATATTATCACTATAAAATCAAATTATTATATTCTTTTATAAAAAACTCAAAGTAATAGATTTTAGAAATAAAAAATGATTATGATAAAACATGATTACGAATTATTATGAA
Organism: Viscum album; assembly: GCA_963277665.1. NCBI lineage: Eukaryota > Viridiplantae > Streptophyta > Magnoliopsida > Santalales > Viscaceae > Viscum > Viscum album. Next base: position 1,424,759,241 of record OY728143.1, read on the forward strand.
TCAAAAAATTTTTTAAGAAAATTTGTGTCTAGAATTTTTATAACTTTTTTTGAGTCTCATGATCCTTTTGAGAATTCTGAATTTGAAAATTTTATAAGAAGATATGATTCTGGAAAACTAATTATGATAAAAACTATAGAAAAATTAAAATTTTGAAAACTAAAAGTTTTTGTAAAATAATAAACATATGTACTCCCCCAATGAAAAAGAATAGATTAACATGAGGATATAGGAAAACATGAAGTAGGTATGAATTATTACTTTACATTTATCATTATTTAATTCTTTTTAATGTATTCAAATCTATCATAAGGAAAAGGTTTTTTAAAAATATCATCAAGTTGATCTTGTGTTTCATTGAATTGTAAAATGACATCTCCTTTAATTGTGTTATCCCAAAGGAAATGGTATCTTATTTCCATGTTCTTAGAACATGAGTGATGTGCTAGGTTTTTTCTTAAGGAAATAGAACTTATATTATCAAAAAGTATTTAAGTTTTAGTAAAACTCAATCCATAGTCATGAGTGTGTGTTGCATCCACAAAAATTGAGAACAAAAACTTTCAATTTCCACATATTCAGCTTCAATAGTGGAAAGTGCCACTGAGTTTTTTTTTCTTACCTAAAAAAACTAATGAATATCTTAAGAAATGATAAGTTTTAGATTTTATTTTCTTATCAATTCTACAACCACCAAAGTCAGCATTCAAAAAACTTTTTAGTTCAAAAAAATTTCCAAAAGAATAGAAAAGTCCTAAATCTATAGTTCCCTTAAGATAATAGAAAATTCATTCTAAATATTTTAAATGGGATTAATTTGGATTTTCTTAATATATTTTACATAATAATACATAAAACATTAAATATGGATGACTAGTGATTAAGTAAAGTAAAATTCTGATCATACCTCTAAAATTATTTTGATCAACTGGTTTCCCAGCCTCATAAAGATCAAGGGTATTAGAGGTACCAAACGGAGTAATAATACTTTTAGTATTGTCATATCCAAATTTCTTAAGAAGATATTTTATATAATTATGTTGAGAAAAAAAATTTCCTTCTAGTTTTTGTAAAATTTGAAAACCAATAAAATATGTTAACTCACCCATTATACTCATCTCAAACTAAGATTTTATAAGATCCACAAATGAATCTATTAAATATTGTTGATTTCATCAAAATATAATTTCATTAACATATATTTGAAAAATATTAATATTAATATTAATATATTTTATAAAAAGGGTTGGATTTTCAGTACCCTTAACAAAATTGTTATATAATAATAATCATGTTAATATATCATACCAAGCTCTATGTATAAAGACCCAACCTTAAATATTACATAATATTGAATTAAATGGATAATTCACATTTAGGATCTTTTCTGTTTTAGAGTTTTAGAGAATTAGGCATAGCAATTACATTACATCTCAAAAATTACAAAGTAGACATTTCTACACAGTTTCCATTTTTTAAAAAAACATGAAATCTTAAAAAAAGATTCATGTCTCAATCCATGTTTTAGATAGCAGGACTTTTCCTTGATCTCATCCTTGACCCAATTCATCTTTAAGTCCTGTGAAAACATTTCAAACTTGGGATGAGCATAAAAATATCAGTAAGGGTTATAAATCAAAGAATGAAAACATTTTTTCATAAATGCATTCAAAACATGAAATATTTTACTTACCTCATGAAATCATAAGATTTATGAAAGAAACATAGAAATCACAAATCATAAAGGTAACTTGTGGTATCCATATTATACTTACATTGTAACTATCACAGATACATAGGGAGTAACTTTGGAATACCCATCATAGTATATTCCCTAAATCTATGAGGAGAAACATTCACATTTACCTCTGTCACGTAACCCAATGCATTGGAGAGATATCTCGGTCTCACCCGCCCTAGGTCTATCACGGAACCACCCGTATACGTAAATAATTCCAAAAAACCATAACATGATCATAACACATAACATAAGCATAAAGGAAAGATAAAATTTCCACATTGAAATAATAAAATATCATTTCAAGATATTGAAATAATAAATCCACTGTAAAAATAATTTTCAATACTAAAATACATAAAAAGAGTATATGGTATTTATTTTTCCTTTTAAAAACATTCCGGATTGTTAAGGAAGTCAAAGATCAAATAATACTCACGGCGGAAGAAAGGTCGTTGTCACCGCTTACGTTAGAAAAACATTACTTCTTGTAGTTTAGTAAAACGCTTCGTATAAAAAGATTCCCTTTGAATAAAATGAAAATTCAAAGGGGTTTATACACCGTATAAAATAAAGTCATGTATAAAACTAAAAATGCCTCAATGGAAGAAGATTGAGACGAAGTCCCTTACCTCGTGTCCGACTTGACCCGTTCGTTCTTTAATCTCTGGAATAATAAATTAAAGTTAATTTCTACTTGATTAAGAACCTTTTTCATGTATATTATTCCTTTCATATCACTTATTACCATGTTATAAACATTATGTAATCATTTTAGTTAATAATGTTTATTTTGTCGATATTTGGTACTTGGGTCAAAAATGAACACCTTATATTTACAAGTTGTGCATGTGGTCAATAGTACATTATATAAAAAATGGTATTCATGATTTTAGATATCATATATATCATATATATCCAGTATATACATGTATTTATAATAGTACATAACATTTGGATGTACGAAATGAAATTCACCATTCATGGAGACGGTAAGTCGTACGTACGCATGAACGCAACTTTCATTTCTATTTCTTATTTTAATGGAATTAAAACATAATGATACATAGGTACATTATAATTCCAGTATAATATCATATGTAATATCATTAACTCTATACTTTATACATCCCACAAAGGGCATTAACGAGTCACATCACTTTGAGGGGGCGGTAGTCCGCACTTCCTCAAATGAGATTATCGTATTTACCCACTATGGAAAACATAAAGCCTTGATATAAATGGGAAGTATAGAAGCATAAGGAAATCATAAACATAATATATATCATATATAAATATAGTTCCATCATAATGTCTACCATGAGAGGCGGTAAGATGTAATTGAACAATCATCGTTCCATGAGGCGTTAGTTTCCCATCCACAGAAACATTATGTTATTCATCCATTAAATGAAGATGTGTGTAAGTGTAGTTAGAATATTTATCATAACAAAATCCTTGTATATTGAGGATACTGGTGTTGTTACAAAAGAAAGTAAATAAAAATAGTTTAGGGGTTGGAGAAGCAAAATAAAAGAAAACAATTTAAGAGAAACTATTACCTTTAATTTGGGTAACTCACTTTGGTTTGAACCAAAGGACTTATTAAGTGCCTTCTACCTAAGGTAAGGCTTATAGGAGGAGGATAGAGATGTAGGGAGATTAATTGGGCAGATGTTGGACTATCCAAATGTCTTGATAGGTGTGAGTAATTGGTTAGAATTGGTCTCTTTTTATAAAGGAGTGGAGGGACTCTTTAGGAAAGTTTGAAAATATTATTTTATTATAAACTTATATTCGGTTTATAATGGTCCAAAAATCATTGAGGTCGAAGACAAGATGACTCATATTCGAAATAAAATCATCCAATCAGAATTGTACATGTTTTGGATAATATTTTAATCATTATAATCTTATTTATTTAAATCATTTATTAATGAGGTAAAAATTGTATCATTATTGTGTCATAAATAATTTAATTTATTTGATGTCTAAAAATTATAAAAAAATACCATGATGTAGGAAATATTTTTATCTTTTTAATTAATATTCATAGTCAAAAATAGGACTTATATAACACCATATAAAAATTAATTACTAAACGATTTTTGTTAATGTCACTTTTGTCTTCACATTAAATTAATTAATCTAAATTTTCATTATCACTCCCAAGTGGCTCAATGGGGTCCCAAAATCGACTCAAAGATGCCCGTGGTCGTTCATGACTCATCCAATAGGATTAGGATATGTTTAAGTTTAATTTTATATTATTTTAATATTATTTTTTTACCCTTATTTACCTGATTTACCCTTTAACCACGGTAAATAAAATGTTTACTGAAGTAAATAATTATAATATCTAAAAATAAAAGTTACCTATTTACACAATTTGGGCCTCCTGATTCCAAATATGGAATCCATTTTTACAAAATAAAAACACAGAAGTGGCATAAATTAATTTAAAATTAATTCCCGCTGTCAAAACAAAGAGCGTTTTTTTAAGAATTAAAAACTATCAAAAGATTGATACTTATTTATGTCCAATTTCAAAGTGAAATTAATTACAATGACCAAAATTGGATTAAATGGTAAAAATATATTTCGATTTCACTTTAAAATCAATTAAAAATATAATCTAACCATATAAATAAATTAGATTAAAATATAGTTTTGTATTAAAATACAATATTTTCACTATTCCTTAAAAAAATGAACTTTATTAGAAAAATACCAAAAAATTACCCAAAGTAAATTCTGATGTCCTCATTATAAAGAAGGATTTTATTTGGTTATATAGAATGTATTAAAGTGACCAAAACTAGATTTAAAAAGGGTTCTCCATTAAAAGGTGGTAAATCGGCCTTTTAATGTAAATTATGCTTAAAATTAGATTCATTCATATATTAAGCCTTCAACTTTTATTGGATAAATATAAATACATGTATAATCATATTATAGTTAGTTTTTTTCATTCCCACCAGTACAACAGCTAGGAGTTAACTACCATTTAAAATAATAATATTATATTATTAGTGTGCAACGTAAGATTCCAAAGAAACTCGTTGTTGCGTATCGGGTATGCTATCGAACATAGTAACCCCCTTAATCTAAAATTAATATTTTATTCAAAAATATTAATAAATATAAAAATCTATTATTCTTGATTTACCTGGGATGTTACATCCTTCCCCCCTTTTAGAAATTTCATCCTCACAATTTTTATCCACTTATCAAAATAAGTGGGGGTATTTATCCCTCATAGAATTTTCAGATTCCCATGTTGCCTCTTAAACCATATGGTTTTTCCACAAAACCTTTACCTGGTGAATTACCTTATTCCGCAACACTTGCTCTCCACGGTCAAGAATCTGGACTGGTTGTTCTTCATAAGAGAGATTCTCTTCCAACAGAACTACCTCTAGGCTCAAAACAAGAGAGGGATCTGGCATATACTTTCTCAACATTGAAACATGAAAAACATTGTGTACCTGGGATAAACTTGGAGGTAAAGATACTCTGTACACAACTGATCCAACTTTCTCCAGAATTTCATAAGGTCCAATGAACCTTGGACTCAACTTTACCTTCTTACCAAAACGCATCACACTTTTCCAAGGAGAAAATTTGAGAAAGACATGATCACTTGCCTCAAAAGAAATATCCTTCCTCCGGTTATCCACATAACTTTTCTGTATGCTCTGAGCTATTCTCATGTGCTTCTGAATCAACTGAACTTTCTCTACCATCTCTTTTACCAATTTTGGTCCCATCAACTTTCTTTCACCTACTTCATCCCAAAAAGCTGGAGTTCGACAACGCTTTCCATAAAATGCCTCAAATGGATCCATCTGTATACTGGAATGAAAACTGTTATTATAATAAAATTTAACCAAATAAAGATGTTGGTCCCAACTTCCCTGGTAGTCCATCAAGAAAGCACGTAAAATATCTTACAAGGTCTGAATTGTTCGTTCTGACTTCCCATCTGATTGAGGATTAAAAGTTGTACTAAAATTTAATTTAGTACCCAATGACTTCTGAAGGCCTTTCCAAAAGTTAGAAGTGAACCTGGGATGACGATAAGATACAATGGAGAGGGTAACTTCATGCATCCTGACTATCTATTTAACATACAACCGAGTAAGTTGATCTAGCGACAAAGTATCTCTAATAGGAAGGAAATGAGAAAATTTAGTCAATCAGTTAACTATAACCTAGATTGCATTATTACCTCAAGATGTCTTTGGTAATCCCACAACAAAGTCCATGGATATATTTTCCCATTTCCACTCTGGAACCGGTAGAGGCTGAAGCATTCTTTTTAGTAACTGTCACTCTACTTTAACCTGCTGACAAGTCAAACACTTCACAGTAAAATCAGCAATATCTCTTTTCATTCTATCCCACCATTAATACTCCCGAAGATTTCTGTACATCTTAGTACTGCCAGGATGAACTGAAAACAGAGAACTATGAGCTTCACATAAAAAATCATTCTTCAACTGTGAATCATAAGGCACACATAATATCTTTCCAAACCTCAAAACACAATCATTATCAATATTAAATTCAGGAAAACTTACCCTTCTGAACCAACTCTACCTTTTTCTGCAACTCACTGTCTTCCTTCTGCGCTTTCTTTATTCTGTCTGATAGAGATGATCTCACTGACACCTGAAATAAAACAGAAGAATTTCCTGCACCAACAACTTCTATTCCAAATTTCATCAAATCAAAAACCAAAGGATCTTGTTCCAAACATAGCATGGCTAATGAGACATTACTTTTCTGACTCAAAGCATCGGCCACTTTATTTGATTTTCCCAGATGGTAATGGATCGTGCAATCCTAATCCTTGATTAATTATATCCATCTCCTATGTCTCATGTTCAATTCTTTCTGAGTGAATATATACTTTAAACTTTTGTGATCAGTATATATTTCACACTTCACTCCATACAAATGATGCCTCCAAATTTTTAAAGCAAAAACAACAGAAGCTAATTCAAAATCATGTGTAGGTTAATTTAACTCATGTGGTTTCAACTGACATGAAGCATAAGAAATTACCTGATCATTTTTCATTAGGACGCAACCCATTCCTTTCAAAGAAGCATCACTATAGATAAAAAACTCACCATTTCTAGAAGGCAGTGCCAAAACTGGAGCATTCACCAATCTTCTTTTCAATTCCTGAAAACAATCATCACATTCTTTTGTCCATATGAACTTAACACCTTTTTGAGTTAACTTAGTCATTGGACCAGATAACTGTGCAAAATTTTCAACAAACCTCTGGTAATAACCTTCCAAACCAAGAAAACTATGGATCTCGGTTATATTTGTGGGTCTTGGCCATTCTTCAACAACTTTTTTTTGAAGGGTCAACAGTTATGCCATTTTTTGAAATAATGTGACCAAGGAAAGAAATTTGTTGTATCCAAAACTCACACTTATTGAATTTTCCAAAAAATTTCTTTTCTTTTAAGGTTTTAAAGACAACCCTTAAATTAATTTCATGCTCCTATTTAATTTTTGAATAAACCAAAATATCATCAATGAACATAACCACAAACTTATCCAAGAACTCTCGGAAAATTCTATTCATAAGATCCATGAAAAAAGAAGGTGAATTGGTTAAACCAAATGGCATAACTAAAAATTCATAATGGCCATATCTAGTATGAAACGAGGTATTAGGAACATATTCTTCCTTTACTTTCAAATGATGGTACCCCGACCTCACGTTAATCTTTGAAAAATACTGAGCTCCCTGGAGATGATCAAACAAATCATCAATATGAGGCAAAGGATACTTATTCTTAACAGTGATGTTATTCAATGATCTATAATCAATGCAAAGTCTCATTGAACCATCTTTCTTTTTAAAAAACAGGACAGGATCACCCCATGGTGATGTGCTAGGTCGAATGAAACCTTTATCTAATAACTCCTGCAATTGCTTCTTTAACTCTAAAAGTTCAATTTGTGTCATTCGATAAGGGGGTTTTGAAATTGTCTTAGCATCAGGAACTAAGTCAACAGTAAATTCAACTTCCCGATCAGGTATAATACTAGGAAACTCATCAGGAAAAACATCAAGGTACTCATTTACCATTGGCACGTCATTAATCTGAACAGTTCCTTTATTTTCAACAATATGTGCAAGGTAACATTCATTTCCATCTTTTACCAGTTTTTCAACTTCCTGATATGTTATCAAAAGCAAGGGTTCATTTTTGTACACAAACTTAAAATCATTATGAAAAGAAAACTCTTTAGCTCTGTCGTCAATCTTAGCATGATAAACAGAAAGCCAATCCATGCCCAATATAACATCAAACTCTACTAGAGTCAAGCCAATATGGTTTACAGGTAGATTCTTTCCGCACACAAGGACAAGAATGTTCTTATGTTTTCTTTTTGTCTCAACATTTCCTCCAGGTGTTTTTACCGTATGTTCAGTATTCATATCATGAGATGGAATTACCAATTTACTAGAAAACTTTTCAGAAATAAAATAATGTGTAGACCCTAAATCAAACAACACATTGGCATAATTTGAAAAAACAAACAATGCACCTGATACTACTTCATTTGATGTCCCAACATCTGTAGAAGTAGTTGCAAAGGATTTCTACACCCCCTTCTGCTTTTAGTCTGACTGATTCTCATCACTCGAGCTCTTTGTCAGACACTCATTTGCATAATGACCCATTTCATTGCACTTAAAACATTTTACTGATTGTAAATCATATTTTTTCTTAACATTACCCTGATCTTTTTCAGTGCAATTACGAGCCTTATGTACCATTTTACCACATCGGTAGCACTTACTAGAATTCAAAACACATTCCCCAGTATGCTTTTTACCACAATTTTTACAAATTGTAAACTTAAGTTTCTTACCATCAGACTTTTTTGAAGAGTTCTTCCCTTTCGCCTGCCACCTCGACCTCTTATTTTGTTGTTTGTCAAAGAATACCTGATCATCAACAAACTCAATTTCCACCTTCTTCACACAATGAACAATATTTTTATAATTTTTGAACTCATGAGAAGCTAAATCCCTTCAATACATTGGCTTTAATCCTGAGTAAAAACAATTGATTTTACTATCAAGATCTCATATGAAATTTGGAGCATACCTTGCCAGTCGAGTGAATTTTTCTTCATAAGCAGCCACTGAGTCATCCTCCTACCTCAATTCTAGTAATTGTTTTTCCATCCAAAGACAAACCACCTTAAAAAAATATTTCTCCAGAAACATACCTTTGAATTCATCCCAATCAAGAGCATCAATCTCCACACTATCCCTAATATTTTTCACCATCGACCACCACTGATCAGCTTCACCTTCAAAACGGTAAACAGCAAGACTAACCTTTTGATGTTCTGAACAACCCATGACATCGAAAATCTTTTCCAGGGCTTTAATCCACCCTTCAGCTATCACTAGATCAGATGGTCCTCTGAATTATGGGGTATGTTGCCTCATGAAATGCTCCACTACTAACATGTTCCTCTGTGGTTGATCTGGCTGATCTCATACATGGATACCACCACCATTTATATCCTGAGTCAACTGTTTCATCACTACAACAAACTGTTTAGTTCCGATTTTGACCATATAAGGTGGCTGATTTGGAAGGTTGTCTTCTTCATGATGTCGTCCCAACATAGTTGCCATGTTTCCTCTGCGGAAAACCATTCTAAACAAAGAAATATCTTAGGTGAAGCAACATGGTAATCTGTAAATGCTATGTGATATCAATATTAACATAAATTACTTTATGGATATTAATTTAACAATATCCTAACTCCTAAAGTTATCTAAAATGACATCTGATACCAACTATAAAGACTCGTCCTTAAACATTACATAATATTGAATTAAATAGATAATTCACATTGAGGATCTTTTCTGGTTTAGATTTTTAGAGAATTAGGCATAATAATTACATTACATATCAAAAATTACAAAGTAGACATTTCTACACAGTTTCCATTTTTTTTACAAAACATGAAATCTTAAAAAAAAGAGTCATGTCTAGATCCATGTTTTAGATAGGATGACTTTTCCTTGATCCCATCCTTGACACTATTCATCTTTAAGTCCTATGAAAATATTTCAAACTCGGGATGAGCATAAAAAACTCAGTAAGGGTTATAAATCAAAGAATGAATTTTTTTTTTCATAAATGCATTCAAAACATGAAATCTTTTACTTACCTCGTGAAATCATAAGATTTATGAAAGAAACATAGAAATCACAAATCATAAAGGTAACAGGTGGCATCTATATCATACTTACATTGTAGCTATCACAGCTACATAGGGAGTTACTTTGGAATACCCATCATAGTATATTCACTAAATCTCTTAGGATAAACATTCACGTTTACCTCCATCACGTTACCCAATGCATTGCAGAGCTATCTCGGGCTCACCCTCCCTAGGTTTATCATGGAACCACCTGTATACGTAAATAATTCCCAAAAACCATAACATGATCATAACACATAACATAAGCATAAAGGAAAGATAAAATTTCCTCATTTCAATAATAAAATATCATTTCAAGATATTAAAATAATAAAACCATTGTCAAAAACATTTTCAATACAAAAATACATAAAAAGAGTATATGGTATTTATTTTTCCTTTTAAAAACATTCCGTCTTGTTAAGGAAGCCAAAGATAAAATAATACTCGCGGCGGCGGAAAGGTCGTTGTCACCGCTTACATTAAAAAAACATTCCTTCTTGTAGTTTAGTAAAATGCTTCGTATAAAATGATTCCCTTTGAATAAAATGAAAATTAAAAGTGGTTTATACACCGTATAAAATAAAGTCATGTATAAAACTAAAAATGCCTCAATGAAAGAAGATTGAGATGAAGTCCCTTACCTCGTGTCCAACTTGACCCGTTCGTTCTTTAATCTCCTGAATAATAAAGTAAAGTTAATTTCTACTTGCTTAATAACCTTTTTAAAGTTTATTATTCCTTTCATATCACTTATCACTATGTTATAAACATTATGTAATCATTTTAGTTAATAATGTTCATTTTGTCGATATTTGGTACTTGGGTCAAAAATGAACACCTTATATTTACAAGTTGTCCATGTGGTCAATAGTCCATTATATCAAGAATGGTATTCATGATTTTAGATATCATATATATCATATATATCCATTATATACATGTATTTATAATAGTACATAACATTTGGAGGTACGAAATGAAATGCACCGTTCATGGAGACGGTAAGCCGTACGTACGCATGAACGCTACTTTCATTTTTATTTCTTATTTTAATGGAATTAAAACATAATGATACATAGGTAAATTATAATTCCAGTATAATATCATATATAATATCATTAACTCTATCCTTTATACATCTCACATAGGGAATTGACGAGTCACATCACTTTGAGGGGGCGGTAGTCCGCACTTCCTCAAATGAGATTATCGTATTTACCCACTATGGAAACCATAAAGGCTTGATATAAATGGGAAGTACAGAAGAATAATAAAATAAAAAACATAATATATATCATATATAAATACAGTTCCATCATAATGGCAACCATGAGAGGTGGTAATATGTAATTGAACAATCATCGTTTCGTGAGGCTTTAGTTTGCCATCCACAGAAACATTATGTTCTTCATCCATTAAATGGAGGTGTGTGTAAGTGTAGTTATAATACTTATAAGAAAAAAATCCTATTATATTGAGGATACTGTTGTTGTTACAAAAAAAAGTAAATAAAAAGAGTTTAGGGGTTGGAGAATCAAAATAAAAGAAAACAATTTAAGAGAAATCGTTACCTTTAATTTGGGTAACTCACTTTGGTTTGAACCAAAGGACTTCTTAAGTGAATTATGAATAAGTTAAGGCTTCTAGGAGGAGGATAGGGATGTAGGTAGATTAATTGGGCAGAGTTTGGATGAGTCAAATGGCATGAGAGGTGTGAGGAATTGGTTAGAAGTGGTCTCTTTTTATAAGGGAGAGGAGGGGCTCTTTAGGAAAGTTTGAAAATATTATTTTATTATAAACATATATTCGGTTTATAATGGTCCAAAAATCATTGAGGTAGAAGATAAGATGACTCATATTCTAAATAAAATAATCCAATCAGATTTGGAAATGTTTTGGATAATATTTTAATCATTATAATCTTATTTATTTAAATCATTTATTAATGAGGTAAAAACTGCATCATTATTGTGTCATAAATAATTTAATTTATTTGATGTCTAAAAATTATAAAACAAATACCATGATGTAGGAAATGTTTTTAATTTTTCAATTATTATTTATAGTCGAAAATAGGACTTATATAACACCATATAAAAATTAATTACTAAACTATTTTTGTTAATGTCACTTTTGTCTTCACATTAAATTAATTAATCTAAATTGTCATTATCAATCCCAAGTGGCTCAATGGGGTCCCAAAATCGACCCAAATATGCCCATGGTCAGAAATGACTCATCAAATATGATTATGAAATGTTTAAGGGTAATTATATATTATTATAATATTATGTTTTACCTTTATTTGCCTGATTTACCCTTTAACCACGGTAAATAAAATATTTACTGAAGTAAATATTTAAAATGTCTAAAAATAAAAGTTAACTATTTACACAATTTGGGCCTCCTGATTCAAAATATGGAATCCATTTTTCCAAAATCAAAACACAGAAGCGGTAGAAATTAATTTAAAATTAATTCCCGTTGTCAAAACAAAGAGCGTGTTTTTAAGAATTAAAAACTATCAAAAGATTGATACATATTTATGTCCAATTTCAAAGTGAAATTAATTCCAATGACCAAAATTAGATTAAATGATAAAAATATTTTTCAATTTCACTTTAAAACCAATTAAAAAGATAATCTAACCATATAAATAAATTAGATTAAAACATAGTTTTGAATTAAAATACAATATTTTCACTATTCCTTGAAAAAATGAACTTTATCAGAAAAATAACAAAAAATTAACCAAAGTAAATTATTATGTCCTCATCCTAAAGAAGGATTTTATTTGTTCATATAGAATATATTAAAGTGAACAAAACTATATTTAAAAAGTTTTCACTATTAAAATGTGGTAAATCGACCTTTTAATGTAAATTATGCTTAAAATTAGATTCATTCATATATTAAGCCTTTAAATTTTATTGGATAAACATAAATACATTTATAATCATATTATAGTTAGTTTTGTTCATTCCAACCAATACAACGGCTAGGAGTTAACTACCATTTAAAATAATAATATTATATTATTAGTGTACAACGTAAGATTCCAAAGATACCCGTTGTTGCATATCAGGTACGCTATCGAACATAGCAACCCCTTTAAGCTAAAATTAATATTTAATTCACAAATATTAATAAATATGAAAATATCTTATTCTTCATTTACCTGGGATGTTACACTAGGGGCTTTTTTATGTCCATATAATGCTTTGGTAATTTTATAAACACATTCAAGATGTTTTATATTTTCAAAACTAGTGGGTTGTTTAATATAAAATTGCTCCTAAATATATACATTTAGAAAAGCACACTTCACATCCATTTGAAAAAGTTTTAAATTAAAGAATGTTGTAAAGGCTAGAAGTATACGAATAACTTCAAGTATAAATACTGGTGCATAGGTTTCCTCATAGTCTATACCTTTTTGTTGATTATAACCCTTAGCAACGATTCAATATTTATTTATAACAATAATTCCATTTTCATAACATTTGTTTCTAAAAACCAATTTTACTCCAGTAATAGAAGTTTATTTAGGCCATTCAACAAAATTCCAAACTTTGTTCCACTCTAATTCATTGAGCTCATCCTACATTACATTAATCAAATATTTTTCACCCAAATCCTCATCAAAATTATTAGGTTCAAATTGGGATAAGAAAGATAGATGTTAAAATTCATTTCTTAAGAAAATTATAGTCCTAATAGTTTGATCTATATCACTAATGATACTCTCACTAGGGTGATTCCGTAGAAACAAATGAATTCTTGGGTTTGGAAAAGTATTTTATTCAACCTTAAGTAGAAAATATTCCTGAGGAAAAACATTAGAAAATAATTATTGAGTTGTTTCCTTATTATAATAACATTCTAACAATGTTTGAAAATCATTTTTAGAAATCATGTTTAAGGATGTTGATTGAGGTTGTTTAAAGACAAAAGGATTGGTTTCATTAAACTTAACATGCGTTGTTTCCTCGATACTATAATAATTTTTATTAAAAACTCTATAGGCCTTAAAATTAGTGGAATAACATAAAAATATAACTTCATAGGATTTTTGTGAAAATTTATGTAAGTTATCTTTCGTATTCAGGATAAATACTTTACAAATAAAAACATTGATATAGGAAACTTTTAGTTTTCTAACTATCCACAACTCATAAATAGTTTTATTAATAAAAGGTATAATTAAAACATGATTTATAGTATAACATGAAGTAATAAATACTTCATCCCAAAAATGTTTTTCAATTGAGTATTCACTCAACATTGTTCTTGTTATTTCTTGAAGAATTCTAATTCTTCTTTCAACTAAACCATTTTTCTAAGGAGTTGTAGGTGTTGAAAAGTTATGTTCAATACCTTTCCTACTAAAAAAAGTTTCAAATTTATAATTTTAAAATTCTCCATTGTGATCACTAATATAGTTATTAATGGAAGGTTTTTCTCATATTTAACTTTGGGTACAAAAGTTTTAAAATAAAAAAAGCCTTTAAATTTATTTGTGAGAAAATAAACCCATGTATATATTGTGTAATCATAAATTATGATATATAAATAGTATTTTCCCCCAATAATACTTGTTTGTGTAGGACCAAATAAATACATGTGCACTAACTATAAAGCATCAGAAATAATTGATATAAAACTTTGATTATGTTGTTTATTATATCGATAAAGGTAAAAAACTTTTGAAATACCAAACATAAGTTCCAGTATATCCTAAACAATCTCTTTCTTAGTCAAATTAGATAATTTTCCTAGGTAATAGTATCCTAAAATTTTATTCTATAACCAATATTGATCTTCCATTTCACTTAATAAATGTATGTCTTGGCTCCAAGTGTCTTATAAGTTAAGTGTGTAAACATTCCCATACTGAATAGAATAAGGAATTAATTAATCATTGGAACTATGTACTAAAAATTTAACATTACTAAAGTTCACAAGGTAACCTTCATCACATAATTGAATTATTCTTATAATGTTTTTATTAATACCTTTAAAAAATAAATATTTAAAATTAAAGGTTTACCAAGAAGAACAATATTACCTATACTGATAACCTTTCATTGAGCATTATCTCTAAAATTGACTTTACCCCCTTTCATTTTGATAATATTATATAAGTATTTGTTACCATTCATAAGCTTAGAACATCTATTATCCATGTACCATACATTCTTGTTTGTGGTATAAACTTTGCTTTCCTGAAAATGAAAACATTAGATTTTGGCACCCAAATCTTCTTGGGTATGGTAATGTCAAAAAATAAAAATGTAGGAATCCACATTTTTTAAAATAGGATTTATGAAAACCAATATATTTAACTTTATTTAATGGATAATTATTTTTCCAATAAAAACCACATTGACATTTAGTACAAAAAGAGGCATTTTTTGGTAATAAATTAATTGTTACTAAAAACTAGTTTTCTATAAGTATAACCCATTCCAGAACCATTACTATGATGATATATTTATTTATAAATTTGATCAAAACCTTCCTTTCTAGTGGTAAAGTTTTATAAAAGTTTTCTCAAACTTGATATTTTAGATTTTAGTTTTACAAATAAATATTTATCCTCATTAGTAATAGTTTTAGAATTAAGTTTAGATTCTAAAAAATATCTCTAAGAATTTACTTTTTCTAAATCTTTAGAAGTAGTTTATTTTTTTGAATTAACCTCATAAAGATATTTTAAATTTTATGATATTTATTTTGTCAAAACATCAATCATTGAATCATCTTTATAATTTTTTCTCATACCATTTTCAATTTTTTTTATAAATTTTACAATTATAATTTTCAATAAATTTAGTAAAACATGAAACTTTATCATAATAATGAAGATAATTTTCATCTACTGAGGAAGAATATTCTTCAAAAGATATATAATCCTTCTCATCAGGATAATTTGAACTTAAATACATGTTGGTGATTTTTTCATAAATTTGTAACTTTTCCAAGAAACATTGATTTACTTTAGGTACATTGGTATAAATTCTTATGTTCCTATGTACAGAACTTTCATTTTTAGAAAAAAACTTTAGAATAGTCTCCACCACTGGCACTCTATGTGCATATATCTTTAAATGCATTCTTTCCATTAGATTTATAATACTTTTTATCATTTATCTCTAAATTCTTTTCTTTTTTATATTTCTTCTTTAGCTTTGGACAATATGGTTGGATGTGTCCTACTTTATTGCATTTGTAACAAGTGAATTAATATTTCTTATCACTTCTATCCTTATTACCTTTCTTTTATTGATATAGGAAATATTTATTACCAACTATATTATTTATCATCCTATTATATCCAAGTTTTCTAATTCATTTTCAAAATGTTCATAAACACTTGAATCAGATTGAATAACAACTTTATTATTTCTTGAAGACTTAACAATTTTTTCTACAAATAATTCATTTAAAGGTAAGGTATATGTTAAAGGAAATGAAACACCACCATTTTTCTTTTTATTTTTCTCAATGTATCTTTTGATAATTCCATCATACTGTATAAGGATACCAATAAGATCATCTAAGGTAAGATTATTTAACTTTCTAGTCTCATTAACTATTGTTTTCTTTCATTCCCAATCATTTTACATGATATATATTATCTTATCAATAAGAATATCATCATCACGACCTTTTCACCAATAGATTATAAACTGTTAATAATAGTCTTGAATCTATGATGCATATTTGCAACAAATTCACCTGGTAATAATTCAAAGGCTTAATAGTTTTCTCTTAACATGGATCTCCAAGTCTCAATAATTTTAGATGTTCTGAAATGTGTGATCTCAATATTTTTTCAAATATTGTTGGTAGCTTCACAAGAAGAAACTTGACTATAAATGCTTCTATTCATAGAACATAACAAATTATTTTTATGTAGTTTAATTGATATTCCTATTTATATTAATGAGTAAAATTAGTTACATATTTATCAGGAATTTTATAATATCTAGTGATAATTACAAAATTTTCAACCCTTGTGTTGATAACCAAGGTTTTCATCGTATACCTCTAGTACTCATAATCAGTACCATAAAAATTAGAGGTCTATTAGGATTCAGATTATCTATGGATATGATATTTATTCCATCAATATTTAAAACAAATAAAAATATTATTTTCCACAAAACACTTTAGTGTAACAAAAGTTTTATAAACAAAAAGTTTATAACAAAACTTCAATAACTTTCAATATTAAAGAAAGTAAAAACTTCAGCAAGTATATGAGTAGTGGAATCCTTCTCTAATATAAATATTTAGATCGATATATCTATAATATTGATTAAGATCGTAATAATATTCTTATAAATGAAAAATTAAAATAGGGGGGGTGAATTTTAGTTTCAAAAACTTAGTTTAAAATAATTAAACTAAAAAAATCCTAAGCCTCTTAAATTTGAGTTATCAAACTCGGCCCCCAATCCAATGGAAAAATCCAAAAAATCATAATCATAATCAATGAGATTAAATAAAAGTGTAAAATATCAGAATCAATATGGATCCAATTAATCATAGTTTGTTTATCATAATCAAAATTGTACGAAAAAGAAAAAAGAAAGAAAGATGAATATATTTTTTCACTTTCTATTACATGTGAAATGGAAAATAAAACTTATAAGAACATGTAATATAATTGATAAAAAATAAAATAATTACTTATATAGTATTAAAAGAATAAATATCTTTTAAAAGGTGGGTTTTATTCACACACACACGCTACAAAAAAGGCTCAGGGACTCGACCCCGTGACTTGCACCCCATACCCCAACCCCCCATCCACCCTAGCCGCCTGCGGGGGGAAAAGAATAAACCTCTTTTAACCTTAAGTGAAAGGTAGTCTATATACCATAATAAAGATATCACTTTTTTATAATTATAATAAAGTTTTTCTTCCCTTACTAGGGATGCCCTCGATATAAAGATCAGAATGTATTTGTATTCCTATCCCCAGAAGACCTCAATATAATGATTAGATCCTATGTTTACCTAGACTTAGTATCCCTCGATCTGATGGATCAGATTCTCTATCTTTCTATCCCTTTAATCCCTTTATACGATGATCATATTTAGATAATAATGAAAACTTTCATAAGGATACAACCTAACAATGTTTTTGAAGAACTAAAAAACTCTAAATAATTACAAAGACTAATAACAAGATGTTCATTCTATGCAATTTTTAGAGCTATCACAAAATGATAAATTTTAAATGAAATTCAGCAGCTAAAAACTATTAGAATCTCTAAACTCTATGAATGACTTGGTATTTATTGGAATATTCCTAACAGTTATATTTCTCTCCCAACGGTCATATTTCTTTGAGTTTGTCACAATGACTTGGAAACCTGGCACTTGACAACTCATAATGATTATGCATAACTAAATGTCTGATGTTGTTATGATTTACACAAATATAGTGTAATATATTTCCTTACATTAGAAAAAAGTATTCTAAATATGATTATAAACTTATGTTAGTCTGATAGACTTACTTACGATTGTTATTATGATAATATTTATGAGTATCAGTCGGATGTTATCAGTACTAGTTTTAGTTTGATTGTTTGGAATTTTTCATTATGATAGTCATGAAAGAAAGTCAAAATTATAGTATAGATAAATATAAGCCTGATTAATCAAACATGTTCTCATTATGATAATATTAATTAAGAATATAAAGTTCATAATCATAATACTTAAGAACTTATTCTAAGTATGGTAAAATATAATGTTTTCTACAAAAACATTGTAAAACACTTTGGGAATAAAAAGTTACTAAAACATTTGATTTTTATGAAAGAGTTTGTGATTTCCAAAATTAAAGGAATGGAAAATATATAAGTATAACTTATGACTCAACATAGGAATCAATCTCACGTCAAATTGACACATGATGTGACTGGTATGAATCAACGTGTGTGTTTTCAGTATAAAATTAAATTTTAGTAAAAAAAGACAAGTGACATACTCAAAACCAAGAAAAAAATATTGTTTCAATACTTTATGAAAATGATCCATAAAACATTTTTGATGTGTAGGTACCAGCCACACCTAAATAAAAAGCATGGTGTGATCGATATTACTCAAAGTGTATCTTTTTATTTAAAATTGACATTTTAGTAAAAATGAAAACTAATATACTCGAAATCAGGAAAACAAATTTGGATTGTTTTGATACTATAAGATAATGATCCATAAGTCATTTTTCATGTATAATAATCTACCTCACATCAATCTGATACACAATGTGCCTAATATAACTCAAAGTATCTGTTATTGATCTAAAATTTACATTTTATTTAAAAAAGTGTACCACTAATTGAAAACTAAGAAACCATGCTCATATTGTCTTGATATTTTATTAAAATGATTCATAAGTAATTTTTATTGTGTAGGATTAAGTCTCATGTCAATCTGATGTACGATGTGATCGGTATGAGTTAAAGTGCATGTTTTCAGTTTAAAATGATATTTAAGTAAAAAAATAATTGGCATACTCAAAATTGAGAAAAAACAATAGGATTGTTTTGATACTTTATGAAAACAATAAATAAGTCATTTTTGATGTGTACTAATTATCCATACCTCAATATGATGCACGATGTGAATGGTATGACTTCAAGTGTGTCTTTTTATTTAAAATTGATATTTTAATAAAAAAAGTAACATACTAAAAACTAAAAAAATTGGATTGTTTTGATACTTTATAAAAATGATCCATAAGTCATTTGTGATGTGTATGAATTAGCTACACCTCAATCTAATTCACGGTGTGTTTGTTATGTCTCAAAGTGTCTATTATCATTTTAAAATTCACATTTTTGTTCAAAACATGTGTCACTCACTGAAAATAGAGAAAACATGCTTGGATTGTCTTGATAATTTAAGACAATGATTCATAAGTCATTTGTGATGGGTAGGAGTCAGTATCATGTCAAATTGATACATGATGTGACCGATTTGAATAAATGTGCATGTTTTTAGTTAAAAATGACATTTTAGTAAAAAAACACAATTGATGTACTCAAAACCGAGAAGACACACTTATATTGTTTAATAATTTAAGATAATGATCCATAAGTCATTTGACATATAGGAATCTACCTCACCTAAATCTGATGCCTGATGTGATCAGTATGAATTCAAGTTTGTCGTTTTATTTAAAATTGAAATTTTAGTAAAAAAGACAAGTTACATACTCAAAAGTAAGAAAACACATTCGGGTTATTTTGATATTGTATGAAAATAATCTATAAGTCATTTCTGATGTGTAGGAATTAACATCAGTTCAATCTGAAACACAATGTGCTTGGTATGACTCAAAGTGTCCATTATCAGTTTAAATTTTACATTTTAGTTTAAAATGTGTGTCACTCAGTAAAAGAAAATAAAACATGCTCAAATTATCTTGATAAATTAGGAAAATAATTCATAAGACAATTGTGATATGTAGGAATTAGTCTCACGTCAAACTGACACATGATGGGACTAGTATGACTCAAAGTATGTGTTTTCAGTTTAAAATAGAATTTTAGAAAATAAAGACAAATAATTCAACAACCCAAGTACTAATAGAAAATATTTTTTCATATTTATTAGTATTCTTGAATTAAATAGTTAAATTCATTATGTTAAGTGATTTTTAAAATAAATAATTTTATTAAATTAATTTCTCATATGACTATATTTAAATAAGTAATTTTCCATTTATAAAATTCTAATTTTGAAAAGATAATTTCATTTTTTAATTCATCATATCAAAATTATCTTAGTTTGATTTTTTGAGAATTTTCTGAAAAGGTTAAATTTTTGGTGAATAGTAAAAAATACAATTTTTTTAAAATAAATTATTTTTGTGATGCTATCAAGACATAATTATGATATAAAATTTATGAAAATTATGAAATGATTAAATTATGATATTTTAATATAAATAATATAGAAAAATAATCTATAACATAAAATTTATAATTTATTTCATGATAAGTATAAAAATCATTACGAGTACCGAAAGAGTAGAAAAGTCATATATGGTTCTTTATAGATAATAATTGAGTTCTAAAAATCCCATGCACAAATTTTTTTTAATTAATATGTATAATTTATTTTTTGGTTAATATTTTCAAATTTTAGAGTTATATAGCATGAATATTATCCAAATTCATGTGTAATGCTTTTGCAAGGTAAGAAAAGCCAAATAAACAAATTAAAGAAGTTGTCTTAACATGGATATGATTAAATATACATAATAAATGAATATAAATGATTATATTAAAACTATTTTTTAAGATTGTAATTTATTTTTAATTTTTATATATTAAATAATTAAATTTACTTCTTATGCAATGTTGATGCAATGCTTGTGCAAGCAGAAGAAAAATCAATAAAATGATTTTAATTAAAATTATAAAAACTATTAAATCAACCAAAAATTTGAATAAATATTTTTTGTGATTAATTTTAAGTCATAATATTATTTTGATTAAAAATTTGTACCTTTTTTATCCACTTGGATCACTTTAATCCCTTTATAATATTTATTTAAAAGAGAGTCAGGTTGTACACACTATGATTTTCAATTAGTATAAATTTTTAATATAAGATTTTTCAGAACATTTTTTTGACCATAAATAGTTTTTTAAAATCTAAAATATTTATCTTAATCATGATAATTTATTTTTAATTTTTAGGCAACAAATAATTACCTTAAAGGCTTGCACTGCGATGATGCGGTGATTATTAAATTAATAGAAAAATCAACTATTTGATATTAAAAATATTAAAATAAATATAATTTGAGATAAATAAGTTTATAAATGAATAATCTATATAACTAAAATATTTATAAGATATAATAAAATATTTGGTTCAAATTTTAATATTTGTTTTCCTATTTTTAATGTCCTAGTAAAGAATAGTGTTAAATTTTACAAAAATTATATTACATCAATATAATATTTTATTTAACTATTAACTCTCGTGCTTGGATGGGGTGGTAATGGGAGGGGTATGGGTTGTGGTCATGGGGTTAAGTCCCTGGGCCTGTGGTTTAGCTTTTTTTGTTGCGTCATGTGCTACTTTCGTAATTATACCCAATTTTTATTGTATTTAATTATATAAAAATCACAAAAATATTGAATAAGGAAAAATGTGATAATATTGGGTTGAAAATAAAATACCCTGATCTTTTTAGGCCTTTTTAAAGTCTTTAATCTTATAATAGAAACATTATATTTTAATATTTTTTGTAATTCCTAAATTTTCCCTCACCTCAATTATAAAATGGACTATTTCCTTCACTTAATATCATAACCTTGACCCTTGTTTCTAAACTATCCTTAGATAAATTCTCTTATCCTCATTACTATACATATTCTAGTGTTTCTAGTCTCATAAAAAGAACTATTCCAAGTTCCATAAGGAGGTCCTCAAGGAGAAATATTGAAAAGGTAAATTTCTCCTTATCTTTTTAAATTCATTATCACTTCTACTTTATCCTCACACATATCCAAAGTTCCATTATAACTCCAATATCATATATATACTGGAATTTTATTGTGTAAATTTTTTATCCACCATCAAATATTTTATTTTCTCCTTGTATTCTTAAAAACCAAATCATTTTCCATGGTGTGTCAATTTACTGCCATTGTGGATGATGAGTTTTCATTTATCATTACCACATTCATAGTGTGTTTAAAATAACTTATAATTGTTTAAAATGTCCTATATATATTCTCTATTCATTAGTATTATTTCCATTTGACAAGAAAATTTATAATGAACTGACCTTGGAACCATGAAATGAACGCACCCGAAACAATGGAAATAATAAAATATTGTTAATAAATGGGTAGAAATATGTTATAAGAAGATCATGTAAGGTATTATAAATATGAATATAGTTCTATGATAAATTAATATCACTCTATAAACCATTATACATGAGGTTTGATCACATTTTACGGAATTCGAACCTAAGGTAAGGGGTTTCCTTTTAAAATCCACTTTAATGTCATTTTTTACAAAATTCAAAAAGAATGTTTTTTAACTTATATGAAATGAGCATATTTTCCCATTTTCATGATTCCTTAATGTTTTTAATTCTCTTTTATATAATTTCATGGTTATTTTCAAAGATTTTTTTTCCTTTCATGTGCTTTGTACTCATTTAAAATAATTGGTTTTTTCCAAGAAATGTTTTTATGATGCAATTATTTATGTATTATGATTATGTTCTAGTTTATGGGAATTTTTTATGATGACGTGTGGTTCCATTATAAACCAAATTTGGGTGGTTCTATGATATCCCTCCAATGCATTGGGTATGTTTAATTTGATCATAATGGTTATTCCAAGTGTAACTATGACAATTACATCATAAGGTAGTTGTAAGGGTTACTTTGTAAGGTAGAAGTGAGGGTTACAAATCATATGGTATCCATGAATATTAAAATCATAAGTAATAAAGGTAATAAAATGATTCAAAAATTTATCTAAATGGGTTTTTATGCTTTCTATGTTTTATGTAAATCTCGTGTTATCACAAAGTAAGTATATATTATTTTTAAGGGTGAGAATTATATTTTTCATATTTTTATTATTTTTCATGGACTAATGATTTATTTCATTATTTTTGTGTCCCTTACTAATATTTTTGTGCTCATCCCAAGATTTAAATTTTTTTCATAGGGTTTAAGGTTGGGTAAAATAAAATAAGAATCTAAGGTGAATATTGTGAAGATTTTTTATGAAAAGAAATCATGTTTTGTTTTTAAATACTATTATATTATGGAAAAAATGGATATGGTTTTAGTATAATCCACTTATTATGTTTGTGGGTTTTTATGTATGAATTATGATCTAATTATAAAAAACTCTAAACTGAAAATATATTTGGGAATGTATGAAAGTGAACTCTAGTTAAATTAACTAGATCATGTAATTTTTAAGGCCATGTACTTATAGTTTGTATAAAAGCATGATTTAGATAAATTTAGAGGTTAGGATGATGTTAATAAAATAACATAACTTATTTTGACCATATGGTTAAGTAAAAATGATATATCATTTTAATATTACCATGTCACTTCATCTAAATTAGGAATGTTCAAAATGGTTTTATGAAGAAGAAATATGAAAAATAAAGTAAGTAGGCACTAAGATGATGATATATTTCTGAATCCAAAACCTGGAATATGGGAATTGGAACCAATTAGTTTATGGTAGTGATTTATCAGTTGAAATAGTCCATAAATGTTAGGGTCATCCATACAAGATAACATTTAGAGATACAATAAAGGAACATGACGATAGTGGAACATTTTATGATGCAATACCCTCCTAATTTCTGTGAATATTCTAACCCAGTGTTGGTTGAAGGTAGGATTAAATACCTTGAAAATATATTTTATTTCATGGGTTTTTAGATAATAAAAAGGTTAGTCTTTCTATTTATAATTTTTAATGTGAAACCAACCATTGGTGGTCAATGGTAAATAATATTAGAGAAAGAGGAAAGATTGATTCCTTGGAATGGGATGAATTTAATAATATTTTCCTTGAAAAATATTTTCCTAAGGTGGTTTAAATTAGAATGGAAAATAAATTAAATTAATTGAAACAAAATGAGGAAGATTCAGTGGTCGTTTATGAAGAAAACTTTACTCGATTGGCAAAGTAGGCTCTAAATATTATTCAAGATCTTGATAGTAAAATCATTCATTTTTAATCAGTATTAATGACAAGATATCGAAAGGCATTATATTCCCATGAATTCAAAAGTTATGAGAAACTTGTTTAATATACTGAGAGGGTAGAAATAGAGTTTTTTGATGATCATGTGTACTTTGAAAATAAGAAAAATAAAAGGTCCACATGACAAGCAGTGAGTAAGAATCAATCAAAGAAATATAAAGGTAAGAAATTCTATCTTTGATTTGGTGGAAAATGTGGTAAAAAGAACCCTAGGTAATGACTTAAAAAATCTGGGAAGTTTTTACAATGTGGTAAGTTTTTGTATTTGGCTCAAGTTTGAAATGAAAAATATTTTAGTATTTATATGTATAATTATAATAAGAAAACTGTAAAGTGTTTTATATGTGGTGAGATGGATCATTATGCACATACCTACCCAAAGATGTATATGAATGATGGGAAGTAGTCAAACTACAAGAATAAAGGTGTAGTGAAATACTTTTTAAATACTTCATCAGATTTTGGGCCATCCAATGAAGTGGTATCAAGTACATTGTTCGTTTACCCAGATTTTTATAATGTCTTTTTTGATATAGGGTATACACATTCCTTTATTTATGATAAATTTTCTGGTAAATTATAAATTTCACTTCATGAAATGAAAATATAAATTATGGTAAAAATAATAGGTGAAATATTAAAGAAAAAAATAATTATATAAAATTTACTGTTGTTTCCTATGGAAAGACTTTATCTAAAAACATTATAGTTTTTACCCTACTAGATTTATGTTATTCTGGGCATGGATTGGCTTTCTATTTACCATGATAAGATTTATTTTAGATCTAAATAATTTTTTTTCATGAATAGTTTTAGTTTTTATACAATAATGAACCCATACCATTGATAATATATAAGGAAGATGAGAAACTGTTAAAAGTTGGAAATGAATTTTATTTTTCACATATTATTTAAAATAATGGAACTATTCAAATTAATGATTTTATAATGGTAAATTAATATCTTGATGTTTTTTCTGATGAGTTTCATAGTGTTATACCTAATAGGGAAGTTGAATTTACTATTAACTTAGTTCTTGATGCTAAGACAATTTCAAAACCCCCTTACGAAAGGCACACGTGGAAATTCTAGAATTTAAAAAGTAATTTCAGGAGTTTCTTGATAAATGTTTCATTTGTTATATCACTTCACCAGGGGGTGCTCCTATTTTTTTAGAAAAAATAAATTTGGTTCTATGAGGATTTACATTGATTATAGAGATTTGAAAAACATTATTTTTATGAATAGGTATCTATTTTTTCATATTGATGACTTGTTTGATCATCTCAAGGGAGATCAGTATTTTTCCAAGATTAAATTGAGATCCAAGTACCATCAGATGAAGGTGATGGATGATGACATTATAAAAACAACTTTTTTACTAGATATGGGAATTATGAGTTTTTTTATTCCTTTTTGTTTGAAAAATTCCCCTACTATATTAATAGATATCATGAATAGAATATTCCATGAATATTTGGATAAGTTTGTGGTTGTTTTTATTAATGATATTTTTGTTTTTTCCAAAATCTATGAGGATGAATTTAAAAACATCTAAGTATTTTCCTTAAAACTCTTAAAGAAAAGAATTTATATGGAAAATTTAGAAAATGTGATTGTTGGTTACATTTAATTTCTTTTCATGATAAAATTTTCAATAAAGATAACATAACAATTGATCCCTCTAAAACAAAAGTGGTTAATGAATGGCCAAGACCCATAAATGTTACTAATATTATAATTTTTCTTGGATTAGAAGGATATTACTGGTGATTTGTTGAAAACTTTTCACGGTTATCTAGACCACTAACTAAGTTGACTCAAAAAGGAGTTAAATTTATATGGAAAAAATATTATGATTATTATTTTCAAGAATTAAAAATGAGATTAGTGAATGTTCCTATTTTTGCCTTGACCTTGAGAAATGGTGATTTTTCATCTACAATGATGCTTCATTGACGGTAATTGGTTGTTTTTTGATACAGAATTGTTAGGTAATTGCTTATGCTTTAAGACAACTGAAACCTCATGAGTTAAATTTTCCTATACATGATTTGGAATTAGCTGTTTTTGTTTTTTATTTAAAAATTTGGAGACATAATTTATATATAAAAAAGTGTGGAATATATACTAATCATAAAATTTTTAAGTATATATTTACTCATAAGGAATTGAACAAGAGGCAGATAAGATGGGTAAAAATGATAAAGGATTATGATTGCATGATCAATTACCATCTAGGAAAAGTAAAAGAGGTTTAAGATGCCTCGATTCTAAAACATCATGCATAACTAATTGTGTTATGTGTATAACATGACCCTTTGATTAATGATTTGATGAATTTTGGCTTGGAAGTTTGGGGTGTAGAAAATTACTCTATTTTATTTTTGGTGTCAGTAAAGTCATCTCTATGAGACAAAATTAAGTGTGTTTAGAACAAAGATTGTGAGTTACAAAAAAAGGTAGAATTTTTTAATAAAGGTAAGTTTCCTAAATTTAAATTTGATAAAGTTGTTTCTTGAGATTTATAAAAAGATTATGAGTGACCTGTGATTCCCAGCTGAAGAAAAAATTGTTAAGTGAAGCTCATAGTTCTCCATTTTTAGTTCAAACTAGAAGCACTAAGATGTACAGATACATTCAAGAGTATTAATGGTGGGATGGAATGAAAAGATATATGACTAATTTTACCATGAAATGTTTTAATTTTCAATGATTTAAAGTATAGAGACAACTACCAAAGTGGATGCTTCACCCTTGGTTAGTTCTAGAGTGGAAATGGGAAAATATATCCATGTATTTTATTGTGGGACTACAAACGGCTTATCGAGGTAACAATATAGTTTGGGTTATTGTTTATTAATTGAATAAATATTCACATTTCCTTCCTATTCGAGATACTCTATACCAAGATAAAATTTCTCGATTGTATATTAAAGAGATACTTAGGTTACATGGAGTTCTTCTCTCCATTGTATATTATTATGATCTATGGTTCACTTCTAAATTTTAGAAAGGACTTCAATACTCATTGGGAACTGAATTAAATTTCAGTACTTCTTTCCATTCCCAATATGATGGATAGTCAGAGTGAAAAATTCATACATCGGAGGATATTCATAGAGTTTGTTCAATGGATTACCAGGGAATTTGGGATCAACAACTTTCTTATAATAACCGTTTTCATTCTAGTATAAATGTAACACCCAAAGAATTTACAAATAGAATTATTATAGAATAAATGGATCACTAAGGCTCTAAAAACACCACTTTGTTATAACCTATCCAAGTCAATATATGTTTGTTACTTATGTGATGTGAATTTTGAAAATCTGACATACACGGTTACGATTAGTAAGTTATTTGGAGTCCAATAAAGAAAACTTAATTTTTGGTGAATAGTAACCTACCCTTATGAATAGTAACATACCCTTATGAATAGTGATATATCCTAATGAATAGTAACCTTACCTATGACAATATATAAATAATATTTAAGTAAAAATATTATATACCTATGTTTTGGAATTAGTAAATAAATATTTTAAAACTATTTTTTTAGAATACATTATGATTGTAATTAAATATTAAATTAATCATATTTATAAAACTATTTTTTAAAAATAGACTCTATTTTTGGATTCTACATATCTAAAAATGGTTTGGGTGAATTTTTTGGGATTTTTCTAAAAAACTTGAATTTTTTATGAATAGTAAAATATGATAATTCACAATAAATGCTAAAACCTAAATTTTTGCATCATGCTTGAGTCATGGATGATGTAAGCCCACTTGGTTAGAGCTCACATGCATTTATTACTATTCTTGGTCATTGAATCATCACTATTTTTGGTCTTGAGGGAAATTAATAAACTAAGGATTAAAAATTTATGAAAACCCTCCTCTCCTCCACTATAAAACCCCCCTAACTCCCTCTTCTCTTCACTCCTCTAAGACTTGAATCTCCTCAAATATATTCCCAATTACCCTTCCCTAGTCACTCCTCACATCTAGGAAGCTCTTGGTATTTCCAAAATACCAAAACCCCTTCCCTTAAGGATGTTCTCAAGGAGGTTATTTCAAGAGGTAAAACTCCTTTTTTTCATTTAGTTTCATTTCAATTTATCTTCTTTTATTATCCGCTCCCCACCTCATTTGTAAAAATTACCATGATAGATCCAGTATTATCAATATACTTGAATTATATCTCATTAATATAAGAAACATCATCAATATCCTTACTCTCTATCTCTCTTATTTTATAAAAAAAATCAACATCCATGGAGTTCCAATTTATAACCTTTGTGGACGACAAAGTTTCATTCTTAAATTTCTCCTTCATTACTAGTAATGAAACCATTTTGATGGTTTAAACAGAATGTAATATATTTATTATAAACTAATATCCAGGAACCATTATACGTACATATTATTAAATTGTATGACCAAACTAATTCCTAATAATCAAAATACCAATAAAATAATCTAAGTGAATGTCATAAATATTTCATCTAATGATTCATCCTATTTCCATGTAAAAAAATAATATAAATGATCATTAACAATTTTGGATGTTCATAAATAATATGTAATTTTAATTCTGTATATTTACATCCATTTCACATGAACTCCATTAGTTAAGAACAAGTGAACCGATTATGAAAATAAAGAAAACGAAAACTTTGGAATGACAAAATTCAATATAATAACTTATAAATAAGAACATAAATGAACTAAAAAAATTATGATAAACAAAATAAATATCTAATAGGTTCTTATATAATTTATTAATAATTATAATTTCATATTCTAGGACCTTATGTTCAAGAGCGAAACCCATTCGGACTTAAGGTAAGTGTTTCTTCATCTCACTTCCATTTTTGTGATATTTACCATATTCACTACTAATACTTGTGTAAGGTGTATATATACTGCCCATTTATGTATCATATCATAAAAATATTTATTTTCATTTTATTAAATGTATCATTTGAATATTATTAATTTTTGGGCTTACAAATTGATTGATTATAAAGTGGTAAGGGTTTTCACCCCAACTTCCATTTTCATTCGGGTTACTTTCATTGTCTAATTACCTCAATGAAATTCTTATGTATTATTATGTACTCCTCCTAAATTACATGTGAGTATTCTATATATGCACATCAACTAGAATATTTCCTTATTTTATGGATGGTTTCACATTTTAAAAGGAACTTTCAAAATTATTTCTGAAATATAAGCCTAATTCAAGGGAATTTCCGAAATTTTTTCCTACATTCAAGGGAAATATATAATTTGTTTTATGACATATTACCTTTATAAAATCACACATTTTAACATGAGAAATATATTTTGGTTCATTTCTGGATTTATGAAAGAAAACATGCCATTGTGCTTTAAAATCCTTTAAACTGCACTAAAATGTCTTATTTCTAAAGATTCTTTAAAAACTCTTTTTAAATGATTTCACCTCAATAAGTCTTTATTTAAGACTCAAATATAATTTAAGTGAAGTTAAATTTTATTTTATAGGATTTACATGTTTAAAATCTGATTTCATGACAAATAAAAATGATTTTCCAAAAGAACTCTTATTTCCTAAGTAAAAATGTGTTTTCTCATATCACTTTAACTTTATAGAGATATATGCCTTATTCACCACTTATTAATTTCTTTTGGTGTATGTGATGAACTTTGTTATATCATATAAAGTGTCTCCTTATTCTCATGATATTCTAAGGGATTATGATTTGAATGTTTCAAGGTGGTATGTGACACTTTGGAATGTTTAAGGATTATTTCCTCAAGAATTTGTCAATGATCTCATTTAAAAATATATTATTCTATGTCAAAATCCTTTTTTGAATCTTGTAATTAATTGAATTTTATCTATTATGATATCATCTACAATATGTTTTTGAAGGGTTTCTAGTTATTATGACTATGGATGTGCCATTTTGATACCATTCACCATATTATTCCGAATGGTTAGTGTTTATGTTCAATGATTGGGAAAAGTTATTTACATTTCATATGTTAGTTTAAATATGAATGTATATATTGTTTATGTTCACCCCTTTTATATGAGTAATGCATTGGACTTAGTATGTGATGTGTGGGGCCCGATATAGCCTCTCGATGCATCGGTAGGTCTCATGATACAAATAAACGTGGACTTGGCTGAGGCCTTTCCCAATTTGATATATGGTTTTGGCCGAGGCCTTAATAATTTTTTGACGTCTTGGCTGAGACCTTGACAATATGTTTTAGAATGTACGATATATTCACTTCCCTCATTATGAAGCAATAAATTCATAGTTCATGTGGTTATTAGACTAGTAGAATACCCATGATTATGTTTTATTATGGAATTATTTACTAAACTCATATTCCTTCCATAATGTGTTAAAGTTTATTATTTTTAAAGGCATGAATTTTCAATTATTCAACATGCTTAATATTTATGTTTATATTATCTTCTGCTATATTTATTAACCATTACTAAGCATTTGAGCTCACCCATTTCAATTGTTTTTTCCCTCCCTAGGTTAAGAAGAAGAGATCATTTATTGAGTTTTCAAGGATTCAGTTTATTAGCCTTTGTTATGTATCATATTTTGTTTCATTTCAAAATGTAAAATGGGTTCCATGTATGTATCTAGTTTTTTCAAGACTACTAAACTGACCAGTCCTTTGAGATTTGATTCCTTATAATCATGCCAATTTATTAAAATAATTCACCGGCTTTGAGCTTCTGGGGTCAAGGCGTTACAATAAAGATGGAACTTTTTGAGGAATTATATGGATAGCGGTGTTGAACTCTAGTATTTTGGGATGAATTCAGGGAAAGGAATTTTATGGGACCATAACTAGTATAGGAAGTGGATGACAAAGTAAAGATGATACAACAAAATTTGAGGATAGCTCAAATCAGGTAGAAAAGTTATGCAAATAATAGAAGGAAAGACCTTACTTTTGAGGTAGATGGTCATGTTTTCCTTAAAATATCTCCATGGGAATGTTTTATGAAATTTGGCAAGAAAATAAATTTTAATTCCATGGTTCGTTGGACCTTTTGAAATCCTAGAGAAAGCTGGACCAGTTTTCTACTGAGTAGCTTTGCCTCTGATTTTATCCCAGGTACACAATGTTTTTCACGTTTCAATGTTATAAAAGTATGTTCCAAATTCACCTCATGTTTTGAGCCCAAAAGTAGTTCAATTGGAAGATATCATTTCTTTTGATTCTTGATTGTAGAGAGAAAGTATTGCAGATCAAGGTAATTTATCAGGTTTAGGTTTTTTGGAAAAACTATGTGGTTGAAGAAGAAACATGTGAATCTGAAAATGATATGATGGAAAGGTATCCCCATTTGTTTAATAAGTGAATAAATTTCAAGGATGTAATTTCCAAAAGGGAGGGGGATAATGTAACAACCCAGGTACTAATAGAATAATTTCTTTTCATATTAATTAGTATTCTTGAATTAAATTGTAACATCCTAAGATTTTAAAAGGAAACACTATGTTCTTAAATTAACTACTAAATACTATGTGACCTTTATAAACTAACCATTAAACATAATTTTTCCACTTCTTTGTATTGAATTTAAAAAATCGGATATACACGGTTGCGATTTGTAATTTTTCTAGTCTGATAGAAAAAAACTTAAATTTTGGTGAATAGTAACCTACACTTATGAATAGTAACATACCCTTATGAATATTAATGTACCATTATGAATAGTAATGTAACCTTATGAATAATAACTTGACCCTAATGAATAGTAATGTACCCTTATGAATAGTAACATGAACATTATGAATAGTAATGCACCCATATGAATAATAAATTAACCAATTAAATTATAGATAAAATTTATCCATCTTATAAGTGTCATTATGATATAATTATTTCATAATATAACTAAATAAATATTTTAAAAATTATTAATTAAGTGTCGGTATTTTTTTAAGTCATATATATTTAATTACAAATTTATGATTAATTTAATAATTTAAATGAAAAATTATTTTCATAAAATGTATTCATAAATAATTATTTTTATGACTTATGATTATAAAAAAAATTAAGAGTCTATAAGTAATTTTTCAAAGGGTTATAAGTGAAGTTTTAATTTTTCAAATTGTATTATTCAAGTAAATTATGATTTTAATTAAAAATTAAATTAATCATTCTTAGAAAATTATTATTAAAAAATAGAGTTCATTTTTGAATTCTACAAGTCGAAAAAATGGTTAGGGTGAATTTTTGGTATTTTTCTAAAATTCTTTAATTTTTTATGAATAATAAAATATGATAAATTATGATAAATGCTAAATACATTTTTTACTGCATCATAGGTGATGAAATGATGATTTAAGACCACTTGGTTCGAACTCACATTTGATTATTACTATTTTGGGTCATATGAATCAATACTATTCATATAATTGAGCAAAAAATTTAAAATAATGATTAAAATAATGTAAAATCCCTCCTCTCCTCCAATATAAATACCACCCTCATTCCCCTCTTCCTCTCACACATCTCAATTCTAGGGAATTTTCTAAGTTCTATAAAATCCGCTCCCCAAGGATCTTTCCCACATCCAATACCTATTGGTCTCACCAAAAGTCCAAAACCAAAGGCCTTAAGGAGGATCTCAAGGAGAAGAGATCAAGAGGTAAGAATCCTCTTCCTTTTTCATGTGTTTTCTTTTCAATTCCTTTATTTTATTATAATCTATTCCCATACCCTTATCCAGGAGGTATTAAGTATCCAAAATATTATATATTATTTGTATTATAATGTTTAGTTAAAAAATAATCATCTTTCTTCCTCTCCTCTTCCCCTTATTCTAAAAATATAAACACCACTCGTGATGTGCCGATTTACCAAAATCGTGGATGATGTGTTTTCAATTTCCATTAATTCCTTCAAAACTGGTTATAGAACCAATTTAATGGTTGAAAAAGATTTTAAACTGTATTATATATCCTCTTTCATGTTCTGTATTTAACATATATACATAATGTTATGTTATATAATGAAACTAGTTCGTGATTATCAAAGAACCGCCAAAATGGTCTAAATGGATATCAATAAATATTTATATAATGATTCATCCACATAACATATAACCAAAATTATTTATGGAATCATTAAATATTTTAGATACATATAAATAAAATTTAATTCCACATTTTAATTTCATTTCCATATTACTAGAGAATCAAATATAAACCAGCCATGGATTTCATGTAAAGAACGCACCTGAAACAATGGAAGGAACAAAATACTAACAATTAATGGATGAAATGATGTTATTAAATGATCATATAAGGTTTTATAAACATGAATATGATTATTTAAGATATTAATAACACTCTTTTAACCATTATACAGGAGTTTTAAACACGTTTGAGGTAAGAAAAACCCGAGGTAAGGAAATTCTTAACCCGATTTCCATTATTTGGGTTAACCTTATACATCATTATTTATGTGGTATTTAAATTTTTTTTGTGATGAATTATGATTATATTATGTTTAATTATGTTTCTTTATAGTTTATATACATTCCATACACTCTATTAATTCTCACTTCAATCATATGATATTTGTAAGGGTTTTTTCTTTTAAAATACTCTTTTAAAAATTCTATTTTACAAAATTCAAAAGAATTGTTTTTATGAAATTATTCATGTTGTATGATTATGTTATAGTTCTTTGGGTGGGACCTATATCTCCCTTTAATGAATTGGGTATGTTTATGTTTTAGTTCATCCATATGGTTACTCTAAGTGTAACTATGATGGTTACACAAAAAGGTAGTCGTGAGGGTTACATTGTAAGGTAGCTGTGAGAGTTACAAATTATAAGGTATCTGATAAGGTTACAAGATTATGTAATTAATTCCCCAAGATAAATTTATGGTTATATTTATGTTTTATATGTTTTTTTAAATCTCATGGAAATCTCTAGTTTCACAAAGTAAGTTTATTTGGGTGACAAGTATGTCTTTTCAAAAATGATTTCATACGTTACAAGTATTTGTAGAATAATATTTTCTTTACTTCTTTTTATATACCTTATTGAGATTTTTGTGCCCATCTGAAGTTTTGAAATTATTTTCACAGGTTATGAGGATGTGTAATACAAATAAGGAATCCAAGTTAAATGTTATGAATATTAGTCAAATAAAACATGTTTTATTTTAAAAGTTTTATATTTTGGAAGAAATGGGGTTTGTTTTTGTGGTATCCTCTCTATAAAAATGTGGAATGTTGTGTGTGTGTTATATCCCAATTATCTAAAACTATAAACTTTAAAAGATACTAAATATAAAATAAGTAAGTTCTTGACTAAAATTCAAGATTTTGTAATGTAATAAGGTTGTGTCCGTATAGTTTGTATCATAGAAATGGGCTAGACAACTTTGGAGATCATACATTGTCATTTTTTTAGAAAAATTTATATGATGGTGTTTTCTTTTAAACTTCTAGTTAATTTTGTACACATAAAAAATAGTTTTTCTTAATTATTGATATGTAAATTCAAAAATATAAGCATAATGAACAAATTGTGAGGGCACAATTTATTTAAGGGGATGGGGGGATAATGTAACATCCCAGGATTCTAAAAGGAAACTCTATGTGCTTAAATGAACTACTAAATACTATGTGACCTTTATAAACTAACCATTAAACATAATTTTTCCGCTTCTGTATTTTGAATTTTAAAAAATGGACATACATGGTTGTGATCTATAAGTTTTTTAGAGTCTGATAGAACAAACTTATTTCTTTTGTGAATAGTAACCTACCCTCATGAATAGTAACATACCCTTATGAATAGTAATTTACCCTTATGAATAGTAACACGACCCTTATCAATACTAATGCACCCTTACGAATAGTAACTTGACCCTAATGAATAGAAATGTACCCTTATGAATAGTAACTTGAACCTTATAAATAGTAATGTACCCTTATGGATAGTAAATTCACCAATGAAATTATAGATACAATTTATCCATCTTATAAGTTTCAATATGATATAATTATGTCATAATATAAGTAAATAAATTTTTTAAAAATTATTGATTAAGTGTTGATATTTTTTAAGTCATATATATTTAATTAAAAATTTATGATTAATTTAATAATTTAAATGAAAATTTATTTTCATAAAATGTATTCATAAATAATTATTTTTATGAATTATAATTATAAGATAATTTTAAGAGACTATAAGTAATTTTTTAAAGTATTAGAAAAGATGTTTTAATTTTTGAAAATTGTATTATTCAAGTAAATTTTGATTTTAATTAAAAATTAAATTAATCATGTTTAGAAAATTATTTTCAAAAAATGGAGTTCATTTTTTAATTCTACACATAAAAAAATGGTTAGGGTGAATTTTTGGGATTTTTCTGAAATTCTTGAATTTTTTGATGAATAGTAAAATATGATAAATTATGATAAATGCTAAATACTTTTTTAATGCATCATAGGTGATGCAAGGCTGATGTAATCCCACTTGTTTTGAACTCACATGTAATTATTAATATTTGGGGTCACACTAATCAAGTCTATTCATAGTCTCAATCAAAAATACTAAAATAAATGATTAAAATAATGTAAAATCCCTCATCTCCTCCACTATAAATATCACTCGCATTCCCCTATTCCTCTCAATCATGTTAAGACTTGAGAATTATCTATGTTCTTCCAAATCCCTCCCCAATTCTCTTCCCCACATCCAAGACCTACTGGTCTCACCAAAAGGCCAAAACCAAAGACCTTAAGGAGGATCTCAAGGAGAAGAGATCAAGAGGTAAGAATCCTCTTCCTTTTTCATGTGTTTTCTTTTCAATTCCTTTCTTTTCTTATACTCTCTTACTCTACCCTTTTCCAGGAAGTATTAAATATCTAAATATTATATATTATTTATGTTATCATGTTCATGTAAAAATAATTATTATCTTTCTTCCTATTCACTTTCCCTTATTTTAAAAATAAAAACATTGTTCGTGATGTGCCGATTTACCAAAATCGTGGATGATGTGTTTTCAATTTCCATTAATTCCTTCAAAACTGGTTATAAAACCATTTTAATGGTTAAAAAATATTGTAAAGTGTATGATATACCATATTTCAGGTTCTATATTTAACATATATTCATAATATTATGTTATATAATGAAACTAGTTCATGATTATCAAAGAGCCGCCAAAATGATCTAAACAGATATCACTAAAGATTTATATAATGATTCATTAACATAAAATATCACAAAAATGATTTATGGAATCATTAAATATTCAGGAAACATATGAATACCATTTAATTCAACTTCTATCATTTCATTTCCATACAACAATAGAATCAAATGCAAACCGGCCATGGATTTCATGTAAAGAACCCACCCAAAACAATGGAAAGAACAAAATACTAATAATTAAAGGGTGAAATGATGTTATTAAATGATAATATAAGGTGTTATAAACATGAATATGTTTTTTTAAGATATTAATAACACTATTTTAACCATTATAAAGGAGGTTTAAACTTGTTTTAATTAATACAAACTCGAGGTAAGGGAATTCTTAACCCGATTTCTATTCTTTGGGTTAACCTTCTACTACATTATTTATCTGGTATTTAAATTGTTTGTGTGATGAATTCTGATTATATTATATTTAATTATTTTTATTTAAAATTTATATACATTCCATCCAATCTATTAAATCTTGCTTCAATTATATGATATTTTTAAGGGTTTTTCTTTTAAAATCCTCTTTTAAAAATTCTATTTTACAAAATTCAAAAGCAATGTTTTTATGCAATTATTCATGTTGTATGATTATGTTCTAGTTTTTGGGAATTGTTTATGATGAATTGTGGGACCTATATATCCCTCCAATTCATTGGTTATGTGTAAGTTGGAGTTCGGCCATATTGTTACTCCAGGTGTAACTGTGATGGTTACACAATAAGGTAGTCGTGAGGGTTACATTATAAGGTAGTTGTGAGGGTAAAAAATTATAAAGTAGCCAAGAAGGTTACCAAATAATGTACGTAATTCCCCAAGATACATTTATGGTTCTATTTATGTTCTATATGTTTTGGTTAAATATCATGGAAATCTCAAGTTTCACAAAGTATGTTTATAGGGGTGACAAGTATGTCTTTTTGGAAATGATTTCATACGTTACAAGTATTCATGGACTAATGTTTTCTTTAATTATTTTTATATACCTTAATGATATTTTTTTGATCATCCCAGTTTTTAAAATTATTTTAACAGTTTATAAGGATGCATAAGACAAATAAGGAATCCAAGTTAAATTTTATGAAGATTTTTCAAAGAAAACATGTTTTATTTGAAAAGTTTTATATTTTGGAAGAAATGGGTTCTGTTTTTGTGGTATCTGCTCTACATAAATGTGGAATGTTATGTATGTGTTATATACCAATTATATAAAACTCTAAACTTGAAAATATACTCAATGTGAAAGGAATTAAGTTCTTGACTAAAATCCAAGATTATGTAATGTAATAAGGCTGGGTCCTTATATAAATAGTTAAATACACTATGTTAAGTAATTTTTAAAGTAAAAAAATTTATTAAAAAAATTTATTATATGGTCATATTTAAATGATTAATTTTAAAATTATATAATTTTAATTTGAAAATAATATTTTCATTTTTGAATTCAGAAATTATAAATTATGTTAGTATAAATTTTTGATAATTTTCTGAAAAAGGCAAATTTTTTGTGAATGGTAAAAAATATAGTTTTTTAATAGTATTTTTGTAACACCATCAAGACATAATTATGATATAAAATTTATTAAAATTATGTAATGGATAGATTATTATATAATAATATAAATATTATACAAAAATAATTTATAACATATAATTTATAATTATTTTCATGATAAGTATAAAAATCATTGTCAGTACCGATGCAATGCCTGCACAATATTGAAAAAGTAAAATTTGTTTCCTTAAAGATAATAATTAAGTGCTAAAAGGTATATGCATGATTTTTTTATTAATTAATATGTATAATTGATTTCTTTGGATGATAGTTTCAAACTTTAGAGTTATGTAACATGAATCTTATTCAAATGCTTGTGCATTACTCGCGTAAGGTAGGAAATGAAAAATTAACAAATTAAAGAAGTTGTATTGACATGGATATGATTAAATATACATAATGAATGAATATAAATTATTATATTAAACCTAATTAATTTTTTTTTAAGATAGTAATTTTTTAAATTTTTATATATGAAATAATTAATTTTAATTCTTATGCAATGCTGATGTAGTGTATGTGTAAGTAGAAGAAAAATCAATAAAATGATTTTAATTAAAATTATAATAACTATTAAATGAATGAAAAATTATAATAAATCTTTCTGTATGATTAATTGTTATTCGTAATCTTATTTTATTTGAATTTGGGACATTTTGGATCTGATTAGATCACTTTAATCCATTATATAATATTTTATTTAAAAGAGAGTCAAGTTGGTCACACTATGGTTTTCAATTAGTATAACTTTTTAATATATGATTCTGCAAAATATTTTTTCTACCATAAATAGTATTTAGAAATATGAAGGATTTATCTTAATCATGATAATTTATTTTTTAAGTTTTAGGAAACAAATAAATACCTTAAAGGATTTCATAGTGATGATGTAATAATTATTAAATTAATAAAAAAATAAAATTTATGATATTAAAAATATTAAAATAAATATAATCTAAGATAATTAAGACAATAAATGAATTATATAGATAACTAATACATGTATAATATATAATAAAATATTTGGTTCTAATTTTATTTTTTTTAATTTTTTTAAAATCATAGTAATGAATGGTGTTAAATTGGGAAAAATTATATTTTATATATATAATATTTTATTAAAATATTTAAAAATCAAAAAAAAATTGAATAAGTCCAAATGTGATAATATTGTGTTTAAAATATAATCTCATATTCCTTTTAGGACTTTTGGAAGGGTTTTCTCGTATAATAGCCATATTATATTTTAATATTTTATGTAATTCCTAAATTACCCTTCACATCAATTATAAAAAGGGACTCTCTTATTTACTTAATATCATAAATATGAGCCTTATTGATCTAATATACTCTATAAAATTATCTTATCCTCATCCATATCCACATTTTAGTGTTTTTGGTCTCACAAAAATACCAATTCCATGTCCCTTAAAAAGGTTCTCAAGGAGAAATATTCAAGTGGTATATTCCTCCTTCCATTTTAAATTCTTCCTCACTTCTACCATATCCTCACCCCTATAAAATATTACTTGATAACTCAATTATAATATATATACTGGAATTTTATTGTGTTAGTGGTATAACCATCATCAAATCTCTTATTTTCTCCGTTTATTCTTAAAAATGAAATCGTCATCCATGGTGTGTCAATCCACCGCCTTCATGGACAATGAGTTTCTGTTTCTCATTACCGGATTCATGGTGAGTTTAAATTCACTTATTATTTTTTAAAATTATTAATATGTGTGTGTGTGTTCTATCTTCTGGTGTATTATTTCCATTTGACCATAAAATCCATAATGAACCGACCTTAGAACCATGAAGTGAATGCACCTGAAACAATAGAAATAACAAAATACTCTTAATAAATGGATAGAAATGTGTTATAATTGGATCATTTAAGGTGTTATAAATTTGAATATAGTTCTATAATAAAACAATTACACTCTTTAAACCACTATATAAGAGGTTTGAACATATTTTAAGGAAGTCAAACCTAAGGTAAGAGATTTTTCTTTTAAAATCATATTTAATGTCTCTTTCTACAAAATTTAAAAAGAATGTTTTTTACTTATATGGAATGGGAGTATTTTACCACTTTCATGACTTCTTAATGTTTTTGAATACTATTTTGTAGGTTTACATGGTTATTTTCAAAATAATGTTTTTCTTTTTTATGTGTATTGTATTCTTTTAAAATAAGTGATTTTCCTTAAGGAATGTTTTTATGATGCAAGTATTCATGTTTTATGATTATTTTATGGTTCTTGGGAATTATTTATTATGATAGGGGTTACATTATAAACCAAATATGGGTGGGTCCACAATAACCCTCCAATGAATTTGGTATGTTAAAAGTTGACCATAATGGTTATTCCAAGTGTAATTGCGATAATTACATCATAAAGTAGTCATGAGGGTTACATTGTAAAGTAGTTATGAGGGTTAAAAATCATATGGTAGTCATGAGGGCTATAATCATAATTAATAATGGTAAGAAAATGATTCCCCAAGTATCATAAATGGTGTTTTTATGATCGCTATGTTTTATGGAAACCTCATGTTTTCACAAAGTATATGTTACTTTTAAGGGTGAGAATTATATTCTTCATGTGTTTATTAGTATTCACGGACTAATGGTTTCTTTCCTTCTTTTTGTATCCCTTAATGAGATATTTGCGCTCATCCCAACCTTTAAAAAAATTCATAGGGTTTAAGGTTGGGTAAGAGAAAAGAAGAATCCAAGATGAATGTTGTGAAGATTTTTCAAGAAAAGAAATCATGATTTATTTTTAATGACTTTTATATTATGGAAAAATGGGTATTGTTTTAATAGTATAAAATTTTTATGATTGTGGGTTTTTATGTATTAATATTGACTTAATTATCTAAAACTATAAACTGAAAATATTTTTGGGAATGTATGAAAGAAAATTCTAGTTGAATTAACTAGATTATGTATTGTTTAAGGATGGGTCCTTATAAGTGACATGCTCAAAACCAAGAAATCACATTAAGATTGTTTTAATACTATATTAAAATGATATATATGACATTTGTGATGTGTAGGAATCAGTTATACCTCAATCTAACATACGGTGTGATTGGTATGACTCCAAGTGTGTCTTTTTATATAAAATTGACATTTTAGTAAGAAAGACAAGAAACATAATCAAAACAAAGAAAACACATTCATATTATTTTAATGATTTAATAAAACAATACCTAAGTCATTTGTGATGTGTTGAAATTGGATGCAACTCAATTTAATACAAGGTGTGCTCGATATGACATAAAGTGTTCATTATCAGTTTAAATTTGACATTTTATTAATTTATTGTCGGATATTTATGTTTAGTTTATTTTTTTTATAATATTAAAAACATAAGAATTATTTTCTTATACTGATGGATTATTTTTCTTGAGTTGGGGTGATTTTTTTGAAAACAAATACAATGATAGAGATTTTTGAGAGGGGGTCGGGTTCCATAGATAATGAAACCATTGATGTTTTTTAATATTTTTGATAAATTATACTTGCTAATGTAATTATACAAAACAATGTTTAAAAATTCTATAATATTTTTTTTTGTATTTGTGATGTAATTTTTATTTAAATTAAATTATTAATTTTCTATATTCGGTATTTGCTACTACGATTGTTTGTATTTGTTGTATGTTTGTTGTTCTAGTGTGTTGTAATATCAATAGTTCACTAAAACATTATGACATGCATCAGTGCTAAGCTAATACTGATAAAGGACCACCTTTATCAATGTTTTTTAGTGACCCTTTTAAAGATGCTTGGGATAACAACACTTAGTTAGCATTGTTAAAGGATAGTACTGTCTTTAGCGGAGTTTTTTTTTAATATATGTTTTTTTAAAATATTTATTTAAATAAGTCTAGGTTATTTTTTTTGAAAACTAATGCTGCAAGGTGGTAGAGGCCCTACTGTCTTTCTTATTAATTAAAAGGCAACATCACCAATGTCAGTTTTACCTCTCATTTACGTGGATCGATGACATGGAAAAGGGGACATGGAAGATTCCATCATTCACCTAAAGTAAAGAGAAAGTAAACTTTTATGATTCCATTGTTTATGTAAATAAAGGCAAAAGGCAGTAGCTCCCTTAATGCCTTTCCCTAAAGTGCCTATAAAGGGGAACCTCCCCCCTCCTCATTTCAAATTTCTTTTATCTCTCTATGTTTCACTCCCTATCTTTCTACAACAATCTTGGTGGTTCTTTCTTAATGTGTGCTGGTTTCAGTGGCCTAAAAGGAGTGCCAAATTTTGTGAAGCATCATTTGGAGGTATTTTTTCTTATTTATTTTAAAGTTATTTATTTATTTAATGAATTTGTTTTTAGTTAGTTATAAATATTTTATTTATTTACTTATTTAGTTATTTAGATATAGTTTAGAAATAATAATTATTATTAGTAATTATTTAGTATAAATTAATTAATGAATAACTTAAAATTTAAAAATGATTACATAATAATTATCTAATAATAATTAACTAATGAATAACATATGATTAACTAATGAGTAATACATAATTAAATAAGGATTAAGTAATATTTAAATAATAATTAAATAATGAATAATGAATTATTAACTAATGATTAAATAATGATTAAAGAATTATTAAATATTTATTAACTAATGATTAAAGATTGATTATCTAATGATTAAAGATTGATTGAATAATGATTAAAGAATCATTAACTATTGATTAAATATTGATTAAATATTGATTAAATGATGATTAAAGAATGATTAACAAATTATTAATGATTGATTAACTAATGATTAAATAATGATTAAATAATTATTAAAAAAAATTACATAATGATTAAAAAATGATCAAACAATTATTAAGTAATGATTAAAGAATGATTAGATAATGATTAAAGAATTATTTACTCATGATTAAATAATGATTAACTAATTCTTAATGAATGATTAAAGATTGATTATCTAAGGCCAAATCTTGATTAAATAATGATTAAAGAATAATTAACTATTGATTAAATAATGATTAAATAATGATTAATGAATGATTAACTAATAATTAAAGAATGATTTACTAATGATTAAAAAATGAATAACTAATTCTTAACAAATGATTAAAGAATGTTTAACTAATGATTAAATAATTTTTAACTTATGATTATAGAATTATTGAAGAAATATTTAATAATGATTAAATAATGAATAAATAATTATTAAATAATTATTAAATAATGTTTAACCAATGATTAAATAATGATTAACTAATGATTGAATAATGCTTAACAAATAATTAAATAATTTTTAACTAATGAGTAAATATTGATTTTCTAGTGATTAACTAATTATTAAGTAATGATTAAAGAATGTTTAACTAATGATTAAATAATGGTTAACTAATGATTAACTAATTATTAAAGAATGCTTAACTAATGATTAAATAATAATTAAAGAATTCTTGACTAATGATTAAAGAATGATTAAGGCATAATTAATATAAGATTATCTAATGATTAACTAATTATTAACTAATGTTTAATTAATGATTAAATCATGGTTAAATATTGGTTAACTAATGATTATAGAATGATTAAATAATGATTAACTAATTATTAAAGATTACTTAACTAATGATTAAATAATACTTACCTATGAGTAACAAATGATTTACTAATGATTAACTAATGATTAAGTAATGATTAATTATTTTTTAACTAATGATTAACTAATGCTTAACTAATGATTAAAGAATGATTAAAGAATGCTTAACTAATGATTAAATAATGATTAAAAAATTCTTAAATAATGATTAAGGCATAATTATTATAGGATTTTCTAATATTTAATGGATGATTAGATAATAATTTACTAATGAATAGTATATTTTTAATTAACGAATAAATAATGATTCACTAATAATTACTTAATGATTAACTATTAATTAAATAATAATTTGATATAAATTAATTATTTTATATTTATTAATGTAGTAATGATCAAATAGTGATTAATAAATTATTAAGGCATAATTAATATAGGATTAATTAATTATTGAATAATGATTAACTATTAATTAATTAATTTTTAAATATTGATTAACTTTAGATTAACATAGAACTAACATAGGATGAAAAATGGATAAATGGACAACAATGAGTCTTAATTGCACACATGATTTGT
Organism: Viscum album; assembly: GCA_963277665.1. Classification (NCBI taxonomy): domain Eukaryota; kingdom Viridiplantae; phylum Streptophyta; class Magnoliopsida; order Santalales; family Viscaceae; genus Viscum; species Viscum album. The sequence goes on from OY728143.1 coordinate 1,424,804,075, forward strand.
TACTCCCATGATTTAGATGATTCATATCTTATTTTATGTCTGGTTTATTACTCTCGTTGGATATGTTTTAGATGAATCACATTTTCTTTATAAAACAATGGAAATACCTTTAAGAAAATTAAAAAATTTATTATGAAACATTAGTTTCATATTTTAAAATATAAGTAGATGCTCTAAAATTTTGGTATCATAAATATTATGTGGTTATATAAGAAATAAAATCCATGTCTAGATTCTAGAAGTGGATGTGGATTTGGAACAGATGTACCTAGAGGTACAACCCGAAAATATCACATTGTGCTAGACTCGATCAAGAACTGGTGAACGACAACGAGTCTTACTGCACACCTAGTTTGATAATCCCTGAGGATATGATTTAGATAATTCATATTTTCTTTATAAACTATTATAATACCTTTAGAAATATTAAAAATTATACTACAAAAAATCAGTATCATCTTTTAGAATATAATAAGATATTCTAAAATTTCAGTATCATAAAGATTATATGGTCAACCGTCATTGTAAATATTTTTTACACTATCAAAATATTAATCAAAAAACATTTTTGACATAGATAATCATGTTTTCATGTGTCTAATGCTATGGGGAGGTTATTGAAACTTAGCAAGGTGCTTCTTATAGTACACAACCAACAATAATGGTTGGGACATCTAATTGTGTAACCTAAAGAGAACTTCAATAAAGTATTTTTGGTTGTTTAAATTTGGGACTGGATCAAGAGATCCAGTCTATTAGCTATATGAATTTTTAATTTCCAGTTACACTATGACATCTATCTTCTACAGTGGCTGCTGATGAGCATTGGGTCTAAGAAATAACATTATTTTCCCAATGGTCAAATAGTTTAATAATGGATTTATATGTTATGGTTTATAATGTACCACAAAAATGTCTAATTGTATGAAGATTAAGACATACAATAGTAGTTAAAGAAGGTACATCCTAAGAAATTGAGGCTATTACCTATGATGTAGAAGAGGATAACCTATATGATCTTCTAGATATACATGAAAATCCAAATTCCAATGATAAATTTTATAATTATAGAACAAATAGTGACAACAATGCTGATGAGGAGGAAGATGTAGAAGTTTTGAAGGAATTTTCTAGAAATTCAATAGTTATACAGCAACCTCAACCAATAATAAATCATACAACACTCTTCACATCTTGATCGGAAGCAATGTCGCATTTTCTTGAATTCAACTTGAATATTATCACACCTACAATTGATTATAGAGGATAGGTTTAGTGAGTTAGATAAAACTTTATATATTGTAATGGATTTTCAAAGTAAAGATGATTTTAAAAACATACTAAAATGATATCATAATGAGTGGTACTGTTGATATTTAGTTCAGGAATCAAGCCTTAAAAAATACATCATACGGTGTGATAAATATGGGGATGATTGTATATTTCACCTAAGGGTGATTACTGACATTGAATTTAGAGATTAGAGAATTTATAATATTGAGAAAGATCATACTTGCATTCATCCAAACCTAAAACAAGATCATACATCATTGGATGATGAATTTTTGTTATTTGTTATCATCAAGATGATCAGTACCTGCCAAGATATTCTTGTTGCCCTTGTTCAAGACAGGATACAACAAAATTTTGGTTATAATATTTCCTATAATATGGCAAGGATGGAGAAAAATAATGCAATTGTTAAGGTCTATGGTGATTAGAATGATTCGCATCAAGTGTGGCCAAAATTTCTAGTGATAATGAGACACAATGACCATGTTGTCTTCTATCTAGATACGAATGGACATGTTACTCAAGATAATTGATTTTCTCTATATTGTGTTCAATTTAATTAGTTTTTATGGGAATTAATCCCCTATATTTCCACATTTAGTTTATGAAATAGTTCATACAAATTTATGGAACATTTTTATACATAAAATACAAGAGTATATTGTTCATTTTGGAAACCCAATATAGAAACTATTCACATCTTCCGCTTTAATTTTCAATTGTGGAGAATGAAAACTATGAATGATGGAGTTGGTTTTTGGCATGTATCAGCAACCATTTCACTCAGATTCAGGGTGTCTATTTAATATCTGATCCTCGTTAGGAAATTTATGAGGAAATCAATATAGATCTTGATACATGGATACCCCCAAATTCAAATCATTAGAAGGCCAAAATCTATTTAAATTTTAAAATTCGAGTGCATACCTTTAGAAGATGTTATTAAGATATCACTTGAAAATAAGTTGGATTTTACTTCACTTATGAAGTTAGGCTCATCTCATTAAAACTCTATTCTATTAAAAAATTTAAAGGTATTTATATTTTATTATAAAGAATTCATGTGTTATTTAATGGGTTTGTTCTATTCCATTTCACTTTATATGATCATAATTGTCATTTTATCATGGATAAATAAATTTATTTAAATTTTCTCTACCTTTTACCACACTTTCCAAAAAAAACTATAATTTTTTTTCTAATAAAATTTTTGATAATGAAGACAAAATGTTATATATATAAATATATAAAACCATATATTACAAAACACCCTTTCTATGGTGAAAATATATATCTAAAACCACTTTAGAAATATTATTTGAGAAACTAGAAGACATTCCCTTTTCTTTTAGTAAAAAAAACATCATAAAACAATGGGAATAGATAGGATATTTATTATATTCTATCAATCATAATATTTTGTTGACCATAAAATTATATTTAAATTTCACACATAATAATTATTTCATTTTTTTACGAAGAGATAGAGGATGCTACGCTACTCAATGATCAGTATAGGCATGTTTCGCACGATGTAATAAAAGGTCATGAGGTTAAATGGATCAAGGTGTGTAGAGCATGCCATTATCATCAAATTCTTCCTCTAGCTACCATTATTCCATACCCATGTCATGATAGCTTCTATGTAATTTTTGTATCTGATCTTACATTAATTTATCATCACCTCCTTGATGTGATCGCTGAGAGATAGATACTTGATACACACATATTCCACAAGCCCGAGGGAGAGATGAACATCACCCCTAAGGATGTGGTAGTTATTCTCGGTCTTTCTATCCAAGGGGATGCTATTATAGGACCCACCAATGGAGACATGCCTAAGTTTGTACAACAATTTCTAAGCATAAAAATTTTGGGTCATGATGATGATACAGATAGCAGGTCGATATCAATGAGTTATATTACTATGCACATTTCATTGTTACTTGATGAAACTGATGAGTATACTGTCATGTGTCACGCCCATATATATATCTTGTAGCTCATTGGAGGGACACTGTGCACTGATCACTTTAATATGCATGTGGACATGATGTATCTAGGGATACTAGAGGATTTTGATCAGGTCGAGAGATATATCTAGGGATCTGCATTCTTGGATTATACTTATAGAGCATTATGCATGGAATTTTGATCAGATCTCACATATCTTGGGTGATGTGTCATCCTTATTCAAAAAATGGTCATGAGAGTTTATCCCTCCTCTCTCCCCTATTTTTATTGGTTAGGAACTTCATATAGATGTGATTCATGATGCTCCGCATGGATGTTGGTATGATCACTCATATTTTTTTTTCTAATGATACTATGTATTATTAAATTTAATTTATTATTATTTATCACTTTCTATGTTTTAAGTTAAAGGTGGATTTAGGCACACAACTTTTTCAGGACGCGGAGCCATAACTTGGGTGGGTATCATCTCATGTTGTAAAGTATAGTACCCACCGATGTAAGTATATACATTATTTCCTTGACTGATCATTTTCATAATATTATATTTTTTGGTTTTTAGTAGATTTTTTTTAACAAATGTCACATGTCAATTTAGATTAAATGGCTTCCATATTGGGATCTATTAGAAAAGTTTCCTACATTCTTCATTGATGGGTTTCACAATTCTATGTATGTAGCACCTCTAATTCACATTCACATTATTGAGTGGCACCATCCTGATAAAGTCATGCACCATTTGGTATTTTTTTAATATATTCCATTTCGACTGATATAGATATAAGTGCTTCATTCTATAAAACTAATAGAGAGGAAATGTGTACACTAGCACCGACAACATGTAGAGTATCTAGACCTTTGGCATAGGCGAGCGTCATTTAATATAGAGGGTATTCGTACTATGTGATTCCCCATAGTAGAGAAGCTTGAGTATGAGCCATGGTATATAATGAAGTATATATTGTATCTTAATTTACCCAGTAGAGGGCTCCAGTATCTATTAAGTTAATAAATTTCCATTAGTTTATTTTTTTGTAATTTTTTATTTCATTATGAATCTCTCTAAATTATACTCGACTGCAACATATTATCTACATGTCTGATCTAGAGGAGGTTTTTATTCAGGTGGTGTGCCATTCTATAGTACAAGGGTTGATGCCAGTATATCATGTTTTACACGATAATATCTTATATCTTCCACCATAGGGAGATGACATTCCTACATAGGGAGTGGATGTTCCTACTCAGGAACCTCCTCCAGAAGCTACTAATGTTGAAGAGGCATGATGACGATGAGGTAGAACGTGTTGTGTTGCGTGTGAGGTCCCACCTATTCCACAAGTAGAGGTCATCCCTCTAACAGTCCAGCCTCCATTGATTGAGGATGTGAATTAGGAGGCATGGGATCCATTCGTGTTTTCAAGATATCCATAGTTTTCTCTAGGTACAACTAATCTTATTTTTTATCATGGGTCATTTCCCATGTGTCTACCTTTCTTGACCGAGCCTTCATAGGTTGTATGGTTCCCCCATGAGATAAGGGTAGGTCCTTTTATTCACACAGTGGGAGACAGATCATGTGCACATGATGATATCCAACTAACACCTCCTCTTGATGAGTCACAACCAAAGGATCCAACCTTTGAGGTTCCAACACCTATAGAAGATCTATCTCTAGCTCATCGTACTCCACCCCAGCATAGAAGTCGACAATCTCGATATGTGTTTCCCATTCGCACACCATTATGTGGGATGAGACCTTATCATATATAGTGATTGTACTCATTTATTTATATGTTTGATGTTGACTTAAATTATTTGAAACAAAAATGTATTATATACTCTATATGATTTTCTATCTATTAAAATTTTGAAATTCTTTTTACAATCAACCATTTTTACATTTTTGGTAACCATTTTAATTTTCATTTATATTTTAGTTATATTTTATATTTTATAATCTTTCAAAAATTGGATACTTAAAATATAATAAAACATATTAATTTTCAAGTAAGTAAATTTAAAATCTTATAATATATAAACTATAAAAACAATATGAATAAACCTTAAAACATATACTAAAAATATAAAAATTTGTCTAAAATAAAAATAATTTCATTAATATAATAAATTTTTGAAAATGAAACAAATGTAAAAAAAATTATAAATTTAAATGTAATTCTTTAAAACAAAAATATATTGTGCCACTAAAATTAATTTTCATTAATTATTTTTATGAAATGTTTTTTATCATGAATTATTTTTATATGTTCAATAAGTGTGTCAAATTTCATTTAGATTTTATTTTTACCCTATTATTTATAAACTTTCAAAGCCATCAACTTCTAATATTATTATATTTCATATAGGTGACTTTGAAATCATATAACATATAAAATATAAATACAATCTAAATGATATTTTAAAAAATGACTCAACATGTAAAACATAATTTAAAAAATAAAAAAATCAAAAATATAATAAGTAAAATCTAATTTAAATGTCACAAAATTTATTGCTTAAAAACATAACATTTTCACTTTTTGTGAGCTTCAAAGGAATTCATAGTTAGAGTGGAAATATTTTGATGATGATGATGAATCTAACCATGATTATGGGAATGATGCTATTCTTGATTTTTAGTTTTCAATTTTGGATGAGGGAATGCCTCTTTTTTTGATCCCATCCATCCTCATCCCTTGGTCGTCTTTATTTTTCTAATATTTATTTTAAGATTGGGGTCACATGTCTCCCAAACCTTTTGAGTAATATCGATAGACATAATTCTTAAAAAAATAAAATAAACACAATACACACACACACACACACGCACACACATATATATATATCAAATATTTTTAAATATAAAAACATGTATTTTTAAAATAAGTTTTTTTTGTTGAAAGGAAGCAGCAGCGATACATATTTTTTGAATTCGTATTCAAAATATTTTTTAGCCTAGACTTACTTAAATAAATATTTTTTTCAAAACATATTTTTAAAAAACTCTCTTTATCCCAATATGTAGTGGTGATTTTTTTTAAATAAATATGTGACATTTGAATCCATTGTTTATGGCATGGGAAAACGATAAAATAAATTTCCCCAATAGTTAACACATTCATAAGGATGTTGAACACAAAAAAAACCAAATGCCAAAAAACTATATCCACGACAGGTACCAACAATAATTTATAGGAGGGTGTTTTTTATTCCGAGTTTTATTTTATTATAAAATAATATTAATTTTAAATGAAAATATATGGTGTATTATTAAAATTTTCCAACTGACTTAATTTTAGACAAATTATCAATGTTGTTAATTAAAAGAATAAAAAAACTAAAACAAAAAAATAGTAAATTAAAAAAACCACCTTCTTATTGGAATGTCCCAATCATCATTCACTTCTCTAGAAAAATGATTTTTTATGCATTTTTGTTATTTTTCTTAAATGTGTCTTGGTTAAAAAAATTAGAACTATGTCTAAAAGGTGGCACGAACCCGACTACCTTTCAGTAAAGTTAAATGCATCAGAGGCCTTTCCACCTTCCAGTAAAAAAATAGTTTAATTATACATGTTTTTATATTTATAAATATATAGGTTTTTTATTATGATATATATATATATTGTGTTTATTTTATTTTGTTTATAATTATGTCATTAATATTTTAAAGTGAAAATGTTATGTTTTTAAGTAATATATTTTATGACATATAAATAAGATTTTACTTATTATATTTATTAATTTTATTATTTGAAATTATATTTTATTTTCAAGTTTTCTCCCAAATGTATTTTTACTTTCTAATCTAACAAATATAATCATTTCAGTTCCTATGTATCTTTTTATAAATCACTTATACATGGTTTTATTATACATTTCATTTAGTTAAATACTACTTTTTTTGTCATCATTACATAACTATAAAATTATTATTAATTATAAATATATACATTATAAATATAAACATTATAAATATATACATTATATATATATATTGTTTTTTTATATACTTACTATAATATTTTCTTTCAATATTTCAATTTATTTGTTTCAATGAAACTCATAAGAAAGAAATGTGAGAATTGAATTAAGTACATATGAACTATGGTTTTTTTATACATCACCCATTTCTATAGGACTGAAAGCAATATTATCTTGACATATTTTTTTATTCTTTTCACAACTATTATTATATTATGTTACTCCCTTTTTGTATTTTGTAAGTTAGATTATTCTATAGAATTAGAATATACTAGTAAAAGGTGGAGCTGGATTAGAAAGTATTCATTTTAGTAGGGTTTAATATCTAGGGTTTGTTTGAATATATAATGTTCCAACATCACCAATATTTTATTGAAAATTAATTTTAATATCATAATATATTGTTGTTTGAAACCATTACAATGGTATTTATAATATTTTCTTAAATTCCATTCATTTTAAATTATTTATTATATTTATGAAATTATTTTTATTTTTTAAAAAAAATTAGATGCTTAGGCTATGATTTATGTTTTATTTAGATTATTTATATAGTTTATATTCTATATGATTTTAAATTTGGATAATATAAATTTAATATGTTTTCCTATGCTTCAAGTAGTCAACTTTGTATGCTTATGAAATAAAAATTATAAGTAAAATATAAATAAAAAATGAAACAGTGGCTAAACATGTAAAAATGGTTGATAGTAAAACGAATTTCTTCATTTTAATAGACAGAAAACATATACATAAAAGTGTAAACTCACTATCTATGGTGAGGTACCATCCCACATGGTGGTGTGTGAATGGGACTCCCATATTGAGAGTGTTGATCTTTGTTCTAGGGTGGATGATGATGACCTAGAGAGGGATGACCCTCAAGAATTTAAATGTAGACTATAGGATGCTCTCCTTGTGTCTCAATGAGAGGAGGGGTCAACTGGATGTCATCCTGCGCACCCGATCCTTCTCCTACAAGGTGAGTAGAAGGACCCTCCATCATTGCATGGGGGAACCATACACCCTGTGAAGGATCTAGAATGAATGTTGGAGGCATAGGAAATGACCCATGATAGAAGCCCAAATAATCTTCACCTGGTGAAAACTACGGATATACTACCAATACAAATGGATCCCATGTCACCTAATGCATATCCCCAATCAGCTAAGACTGAAATTCTAGAGGGTTGAACTCTACTTGTGGAACAGGTGAGGCCTCACTTGTAGCACGACGTGGTCTACACCATTGTCGTCATGGCTCCTTAGCATCAGTAGCTGTTGGAGGAGGTTCATGATCAGGAACCCCCACTCCCTAGGCAGGAACATCATCTCCTGGAGGTGGATGATCAAAGATACTGTTTTGAACCACATGATAAGCCAGAATCATCCTCAGGGTTGTAACATCGATCAGTGCCAGGCTAGAAACCTCCTCTTACTCTATATCACTCATGTGAATAATCTATTGTTCTTGAGTATTCTATAAAGAGATTCAAAATTAATTATAAATTTGTACAATAAACAAACTAATGGAAATTTATTGACTTACCATATCCTGAAGCCCTCTGTCATGTCGAGTAAGATACAATATAAACTTCAGTCTATACCATGGCTCATACTTGACCTACTCTAAATGATGGAATCACATCATAGGTACACCCTGTATATGAAGCAATGCTTATCTTCCCCAAAGGTCAAGATATTAGGAGTATTTTTGGTACTAGTTGACATCCTACCTCCCCGTCAGCTTCAAGGAATGAAGATCCTATAACTGTCTTGGTGGTAATTGAATGCACTAAATATAGCCAAACTTGAACATGACTCTATCAGGATGGTTCCACTGAATAATATAAAAGTGAATGAGTGGAACTACACCCATATAATCATAAATTTTAGTAGTGTATTATGTAGGAAAATGGTCTAATAAATCCCATTATGGAATCAATGAAATCATAAATGATCTGTGAGATTTTTTAGAAAGTTTTTTACTAAAAACAAAAAATAATGATCTTATGAAAAAATTTAGTCAATAAAAGATTGTATATACTTATGTAGGTGGGTAGGAGACTTTCCAACAAGAGTTGGTATGAACCCAAATGGTGTTTCATATCATTGATGAAGTTGTGTTCTTGAATATTCCTTTAAAATACAACATCAAAAGTGATAAATAATAAGAAATTAAATTTATAAATCCTACTAGCATTAGAAACTAATAGAGATGAGTAATCATACCATCATACATGTAGAGCATTATGCAGAACCCTTATAGGTAGCTGCTGACCAACAAGATATGGGGACAGAGATTAGATGTTCTCTAATGTCCATATCTAAATAAGTATGATGCATTCCCCAAGATCTATGAGATCATAGTATCATTACATGTATAATGCTTTGTAAGTGTAAGCCAAGCATGCAGATCCATGGCTATATGTCCTGATGTGATCAAATTCCTCTAGTAGCCCTAGATACATCATGTACAGATGCTTACCTAAGTGGTCATTGTATAGTTTCCCTCCAATGATTTGTAATATATAGGTCCAGGCATGACACATGACAATCTACTCCTCCGCGTCATTGGGTAAATGTGCAAAGTGAATCTTAATCCAGATCATTGATATTGACCCACCATCTGTAGCAGCAGCATCGGCCAAAATATCGACACTATGAGTGATCCAGATGAGGATAAGGTTTCTATCCTGACATTGATACATGCTACAGTGATGGGGATGATTCTAGCTTACCTATATTCCATGATAGTATCTTCGATCGTACACCCCAAGGAGATGGCGCTCCTTCCTGGGGAGTGGAGGTTCCTACTTAGGAACCTCCTCCAGTAGCTGCTGATGTTGGGGACCCACAATGGCGATGATGTAGACTACATCGTTCTGCATGTGAGGCCTCACCTATTCCACAGGCAGAGGTCGGCCCTCTAACATTCCATACTTATCTGATTTGGGGTGTTCATTAGGAGACATGGGATCTATGTGTATTGGAAGGATATCCATAATTTTCTCTAGGTTCATATTATCTGAGATTTTATCAGGGGTTATTTCCTAGGCCTCCATCTTTCATTCCAGATCCTTTACAGCGTGTATGCTTCCCAATGCAATGATGGAGGGTCCTTCTACTCACCTAGTGGGAGAAGGATTAGTTGCATAGAATGACATCTATTTGAAACCTCCTCCTAATGAGACACAAGCAGAGAATCTGACAGTTGATGTTCTAGTGCCTGAGGATCAGCCCTCTCCAAGTAATCACAATCCACCCCAGTATAGAGTTCAGCGCTCTCCATATGGGAATCCCATTCTCACACCTCCATGTGGTATGGGACCTCCCCATAGATAGTGATTGTACTATTTCATGTATATGTTTTCTATCTATTAAAATGAAGAAATTTGTTTTACTATCAACCAATTTTACATGTTTAGAAACTGTTTCAATTTTCATTTATATTTTAGTTAGAATTTATATTTTATAAGATTTCAAAGTTGAATACTTGAAACATATGAAAACTTATTAAATTTCAAGTAGGTAACTTTACAATATTATATAATATAAAAAATAAAAACAATCTAAATAAAACTTAAAACATAGCCTAAGCATCTAAAAAGTTGTTCAAAATAAAAATAATTTCATAAATATAATAAATAATTGGAAATGAAAGGAATGTAAAAAATGATTATAAATACCATTTTAATGGTTTAAAAAATAATATATTATTCTATTAAAATTAAATTTCAATAAAATATTGATGAAGTTGGAAAATTATAGATTCAAATTAACCCAAGATATTGAACCCCTCTAAAATGAATACTTTCTACTCCAGCTCCACCATTTAATGGTATATTCTTATTCTATAGAATAGATTGAGTTACAAAATTAAAAAAGGGAGTAATATAACATAATAATATTCATGAACAGAATAAAAAAAGATGTTGAGCTAAGAGAACTTCCAGTCCTATAGAAATGGTGGATGTATAAAACATCCATAATTCACATGTCTTTCATTCAAGTCATACGTTACTTTATTATGAGTTTCATTGAAACAAATGAATTGAAATATTTAAAGAAAACAATATAGTAAGTATATAACAAATATATATTTATAATGTATATATTTATAATGAATAATAATATTATTGTTATGTAATAATGACAAAAAATAGTATTTAACTAAACTAAATATAGAGTAAAACCCTATATAAGTGATTTATTACAAGATAAATAGGAAAAAAATTATTAGACTAGTTGGATTTGAATGTAATGATATATCTAGGAACATACTTGAAAATAAAACATATTTGAAAATAAAAAAAGTCATAAATATAATAAGTAAAATCTTATTTACATGTCACAAAATCTATTGCTTAAAAATATAACATTTTCACTTTCAAATATTAATGAAATAATTCTAAACAAAATAAAACAAACATGATATATATATATATATATCATAATATAAAAACCTATATATTTATAAATATAAAAACATGTATAATTAAACTATTTTTTTGAAAGGTGGTAGGGCCTCTACCACCTTTTGAATTAACCAAAAGCTGGAAGGGGATCTACTGCCTTTCAAACCCAATTTTGAATTTTTTTAAACTATATATATTTAAAAAAACAAAAATGTATAAAAAACTTGAAATAAAATAGCTGTAAGTGTTTCATCATATTATATCCCAGGTAGTGCTAGTCATGAAACCCATCCCTTTCCCAATTTATCACCACTGAAGAATCCATAGATATATCACCAAGAAAATCCTCTCTACCCATTCATGGATTCCTTCCTCTCCCTACTCCATCCTCTCTCCTTATTCATGATCATCCTCATACTCTCTACAACTACATAGGCCTTTAGAATCTTCCCCACCTATAAGAAATGATGAAGAAGAAAGAATCCAATGTGGGGCACCATATCCCATTTAGCCCATAACTTTAGTAGTATTTTCCACTTCCTCGCAAACATTGCTTCGGAGCATAGTTATTTCATAATCCTACACCTTTTCTGGTGCATTTCATGACCATCAATCCTACAAACATGGAGCATGTCCTAAAGACCAACTTCCCTAACTACTGTATGGTAATGGTTTTCATTCATTTTAAAGTGAAACACATTCATTAGATGTTTTATATATACCTAAAACTTTCTTCCATATGGCCTAGCCTACTGTAAAAGGATCCTTTGGGGTGTTGGGGAGTTCTTGGGTTCAAGTATCCCTGGGTTACATCATGTTTTTGTTTGTGTGTTTCTTTGTATATTCGAAGTTCATCTTGCCTAACTATTTGTAATTATACCTGAAACATTTTATTTAGGGATAATTCATACAAGAGATCCTAAGAAACTTACTGGGTGAAGGTATCTTCATGGTAAATGGGGTTGCATGGAATCATTAGAGGAAGGTGTGAAGCCATGAGTTCTCCACTAGTAAACAGAGGGACTTCAGCTAGGACGTCTTCAGAAAAAATGCTTCAAAATTTGCTATCTTACTATCCCAAGACACATTTTATAATGAATCTCTTGAAATTCAGGAATAATATAACAAAAAAATCTGTTTGATTTATTCAATTTAATGAAAACTTATTGACTGAAATTGTGTTTGATGAGCAGGATTTGTTCATGAATTTTTCTATAGACACAATGTTCCAAGTCCTCCTCATTATTGAGTTAGACAACCTGTATAAAGGAGGTATTGTGTAATGGACAATAGCAGAACACCGAACACATATAATTTAGAGACTAAAAGAACCACGATGCATGAAATTAAAACAAAGATCAACGAACACTAGAATTTACATGCTTTGGTCTCATGGGGACCTGCGTGCATAGAAAGAACACCACCCAACACACAAATTTTATTAATTCTTGAAAGAATTAGAAACATGGATTTTAAAATACAGAAAAAGAGAAAAAGTTGAGACAACAAAAAAATGCTTCAATAATCAAATTAATATTATGAGAAACAGAAAGGAAAGAATCTTAAAGTGCTAGATGCAATGGTTTGGCCATCTAATTCTATTGAAGCTCTGGTAAAATGAATGAAACTTCTCTATTGTAACTCATCGAGGGAAGAAATCATCATATCTGAGGTGGTATTCTTCAAATCTAAGCATGACTACACTTATTTATAGGGAAGAACGTCGAAGAGAATACACCATGAGATGCACACCAATAGTATGCAAGGAGGTCATTAGGCCAACCGATCTAATCCTCCATTGAGGACGAAGCAGCAAATTCCAGTGAGATCTTGGGTGAGGAGAACAAACCTAATGATGAGGGAGAGATAGAAATCTTTCTCAATATCACTCGAATGAATTCATAATATGGGGTCATGAATTTACCTTAACAAATCTCTGAACAGAATAACCACACAACCAAAGGGAAAGTTCCAAAAAACCATCCTAAATGATTTATCCAGTAAAACATGGAAAAGTGGTAGAACAAAAGAACAGAGAATATGTAATGGGTGGTAGCATAGATCAATGGCTAGAAACAAAGGGAACAAAGGTACTTGGATTTTCAAAGGGTCATACGAATAATGTGGAAGACCAAAAGAAAGAGTCCCAAAATTAACATCCCATATAATCAAGCCCATATAACAAGTATAGGCCCAGAATATTAATTAATAAATTGAGAAAATATTTAATAACAATGCTTCTTGTATCAAAATAAATCTAAATGGCAGAAGTATAAGCAAGGCATAATTTCAATATGAAAAATAAAAAAAGAATGCCTTAATTCAAAAATCTCCACTACTTTCAATTGAAAATTTTGATGTTATTACACCTATTTTTATAGAATAGGAACCAAGTTCAACCTATCAAAAAAACTTGAATGTAGATAACACCAAAACTTTTTTCAAACTATAATCTGGTTTTTTATCAATGCATATCTTGTTGATACACACAATTATTGATTATATAATATATATAATAAAGTGTAGTCTAATATCATTGTGCTTTGATTTACTATGTAAAATCAAATTTATGGATGAATGGAGTTCTGATTATCTATCAAAATATACATTTATAACTGAATTAAAAATCTTATGTTCAAAAGACAAGACATTAAGCAATAAGGATTCCTTCACTACCTCATTAAGGGAAATGTACTCAGATTCCATGGTTGAAAGACCAACCATAGACTTCATGTTTCATTTCCAATAGATTGGTTCACCACAGGCAGTGAAAACATATCCAATCAAAGATTCTTTGATCTCAATATTACCTATATAGTCATCATCTACATATCCAACCAGAATTTCAGAAGCATCAATATTTTTACCATAATAGAAAGACAATTTTTAACTACATGAGATATATCTAAGAATCCACTTAAGGGAATGCCAATGTGGATTCCCAAGTGCATTCATGAATATTCTTAAGGTAAATATCACATAGGAAATGTTAGGTCTAGTGGAAATCATAGATTAAACAATTCTACCAACAATATTAGCATAAAAAAATTTAGACATAAATTGAAAATCATCATCAATAGTGGGTGATTATGTCAAAGACTGTTTAGAGTGTTTTCCAAGAGGTACATTGAAAGGTTTTATTGATTAAAAAATGTATCACTTTAGAATATTTAAAATTTAAGAATGATGAGATAAGTAAAGTAATTTATTTAGTCTATCTCTAATGATTTTGACACTTATATTTTCTTATATACACCTAAGTCCTTCATTTGAAACTTTCCTTTTAATTGATATTTAACAGTAGTTATTAAACTCATATTTTTACCAATGATAAGCATGGCATCAACATAAAGTAGTAGATAAATCACTCAATTTTGATTTGATTTAAAATAGACACATGCATCATACTGCCTCCTAATAAACTAGTTATCTAATATGAAGGAATCAAATTTATTATAACATTTCATAGATACTTGCTTTAAACCATATAATGATTTATTTAATACACATACTTGATTTAATTATAATTCCTTAAATTAACCATTAGGAGGTTTCAATAGAGTTTTTTATTTAAATATCCATGTAATAAGGTAGTTTTAACATCCAATTGATCAATATATAGAGAGCTATAGGAAAAAAAAGAAAGTAAAGTCCTAATAGAAGAATGATTAACAATATGGGAATTTTTTTTGAATAATCAATACTTCATCTTTGGATAAAATACTTATCAACTAACCATGCTTTGTACTTAATTTTTTTCCCTTAGTGTTGTCCTATTTTCTCTTAATATCCATTTGGAACCAATTATCTTAGCATTAGGTGATTTGTTGACAATGGTCCATGTATTGTTTTTTCTTAAAGAGTGAAAATCTTCATTCATGGAAAAGACCCATTGATTTGAGTCTTTATCAACTAAGGATTGACTATAGGTTTTAGGATCATCATCTATAAGATCATGGGCCACATAAAAGTCATATGAAGTTTTATCCTATTAGATAAACTGAGCAAGAGGCCTTGTGACTCTCCTTTCTCTGTCTCGGGTCAATTGGTAATCCCTATTAGTGGGAGAAGGTTCAAATTTAGAATTTGAACTAGAACTAGACTCATAATCAGACACAATAGTGGGATGAGGATCAGGTGGAGTGGGTTGATCATTAGCCTCAAAATGAGTAGTGGCTCATCTTTATCAGCCTTGTGAAGCTCTGGATCACTACTGTCAGATGTTCCAGCCTTGGTTTTGGGAGAATAGAATTCATGGAAGACTTTATCCCTAATTATAATGCACTTCTGGTAACCTAGTTTTTCAATATATATTTATACCCCTTAACACCCTCAGGATAACCAAAAAAATATGCATTTAAGTGCTCTTGGTTCTAGCAGATCAATTTTAATGTGAGCATAAGTTGTGCAACCAAAAACTCTCAAGTAGGTATAGGAAGGAGGCTTACCATTCCACAATTCTTCATGTGTTTTGAATTGATTTGAAGATGAGGGAAACCTATTAATAAGGTAAAATTCAGTGCTAATAACTTATTCTCAAAAATATTTAGGGATACCTGAGCATGTAAGTATGCTTCAGACTCTCTCTAAAATAGTTCTATTCATACACTCTACATGGCCATTCTATTGGGGGGTTCCCTAATAGTTTTATTCTTTTTAATACCTCTAGACTCTCAAAACTAAATTAATTTAGTGTAAAGGTATTCCAACCTATTATTATTTCTCATGGTTTTGATTTTCTTTCTAGTTTGGTTTTCAACTGAAGATTTCCAAGTTTTAAAGGTTTGGTAAACATCAGATTTATTTTTCAAAATTTAAATCCAAAATTTTCTAGAGAATTCATATATAAAGGTGGAAAAATTGAAACATCCACCATGAAAGGTGGTCCAAGATAGCCCCCATAAATCTGAATGGATGTATTCAAGGGTGTTGGTAGCTTTGAAAGGGGACCTGTCAAAGGTTACCCTCTTACCTTTACCCATTACACAATCTTCACATGATGGAATATTAAAAGGTGTGATGTCACTCAATATCCCTTTCTTGTGGAGTTCCTCAAAGACCATAGAGATAACTTTCCCCAATATCACTTGTCATAGAATGGTTTTTTAGTGTTGGTTTTTTAGATACTACTAAATTTATTTGAATGGGTCTTTCTATTCAAGACATACATCACATTGGTAAGAGACCCCTTAATGATGGTTCTTGATCTTTTAGAGATCTTAATACAACTTGTTTCATATCTAAATGTAAAACCTTTTTGACCTAAGACCCCTAAGTAGATTAAATTTATATGAAGTTTGGGAACCCACCTTGTATTAAGTAAAGTGATAATGGAATGATCATCTTGTTTTATCAAAATAGAACCTCTTCCCTCAACCATAAACCTCTTATTTTTACCTAAGAGGACATCTACTTCTACCATTTCAACCAATTCTAGAAATGAACCTATAAATAGACACATGAGAAAGGAACAACCTAAGTCAAGGACCCACTCATGATTGACTTTATGGATAGACACATTTAAAACAACATCAACATCATAATTTGAGTCAACTAGAAGGAACTAGTCAATGGGATATTTGGATTCTAACTCACATTTGAGTTTCCTACATCGGTCTTTGTATGCCCTAGTTTATGATAATGGAAAGAAGTGTATTTTCATTTCCTAGATTCAGATTTTGGTTTAGGGTGTTTATTGTTCTTTTATTTTTCCTTATAAAATTTTTTATGATTACATTTTTTTGAGGTTTACCTATAGTGAATAAGCTCTCTTCCTCACCTTTAAATCTCAATTTGGAGTGTATTTATTTAGAAAGGAGGGATGAAAGGATTGTTGCTTGATCCTCATAATCGATAGTTACATTAATGTTGGAAAGATCTAACATTAATTTGTTAAATTAATCAATATAGGCTTTAATAGAACTACCATGTTTCATTTTAAAAGTGAATATGTGATGTTTTTTTTATAAATCCCTACAACTAGTGAAGTATTCATGCACAATTTATCTATATTAAGCCAAATACCAATAGTATTAGACTCAAAGGAAACCTCTATTATAACATTATCTCCTAAATATAGTAATAAAGAGATAAGTTCTTTAACTAAAACATCAATGGGTACATATATTTATTCATTAGTGGTCTTCCCATTATTATTTACAATTATAATTAGTTTCTTAGGCCCATAAAGGGCATCAATAAGTCTCTGTTTTACAATTAGGTCTCTCATCTTAATTCACCACAAATTAAAGTCATTGTCACCGTCAAATTTCTTGATTTTATATCTCATCATGGACATGTTTACCCACCTATTAGATGTTGAGTTTTTTTATAAAAATTCTAAGCATATACCACCAACAACCAACAAATCTCTTGGTTAAACTATTTTTTATTGAAGGTATATTAAATGAAGAGAAATGAAGACATGATAATGGCTTTAAGTATTGAAATTAATAAAATAGTGGCGATTTAAGAGTTGGTATGCAATGTGGAAATAAAACCATAAATAAAATAGTAAATCAGAGACAAGAATCATAAATTTATAGAAAAAGAAAATCAAGATGGATATGATACCACATGTGAAGGAGGCATGGTGTAATGGAAAGTATCAGAACACCAAACCAGAAATAGGACCGACTAATTTAATGCCAACAGAATACAACGATTATAAACTAGAAGAACCACGATGTAAGAAATTAAAATAAAGAGCAAGGAACACCAGGATTGATGTGCTCTGGTCCCATGAGGACCTAAGTTCATGAAAAGAACACCACCCAACACACAAGTTTTATTAATAATTTAATGAAACATAAATAGGTATTTTGAAATATAGAAAAAATAAAAAAGCTGAGATAATAGAAAAACACTTAAAGAATCAAATTAATATTCTTAGAAACCAAAAGGAAAGAAACTAGCAGTGCAATAAATAATGGTTCAGCCATCTGGTTGTAATACCCCAAGCTTCCACGATACGATTCTCTTTGAATAATACAGTAGCGTGTGTTGTACGCAACTTCGAGTTCTAACACACCACAACCAATCAAACTAACCGTTATGAATAGTAATACCCACTTTTTTAAATTTTATAAATTTTATCTTTCAAAATGGACTTCATTTTTGGATTTGGAATATCGAAATTAGCTTAGGGTGACTTTTTGGTATTTTTCTGAAAACATTTAATTTTTTGATGAATAGTAAAAAAACACCGAGTTATAGTTTAAACTCAATTTTTTATTTAAATAATTATTTATTTTATTTAAATTTAATTAAGGTCAAAATAGATACATAATACCTATATAATTTCAATGTAATTCATTGTAGTTAGTTTAGAATAATTTTAGATATATTAAAATTTTATGGAACTTTTCACCATCTTTTACCCACCTCCTAGGAGAATTTAAAAATTCACATAAAACTTAATTTCACCACTTCTGTGAGTGGAATTTTAAAAATCTGAGAGACATGGTTAATATCAAGGAGTAAAATGTGGTTCAATAAGATAAAAATATTTTTTGCTGAATAGTAACTTTTTACTTTTATTTGCCACAGTTAAAAGTAAATAGGGTAATTAAGGGTAAAAATGATATTAATATTACCCTAAAAGATATCCTAATTCTATTGGACAAGTGTATCTCGAACAAAGTCAACCTTATGAATAAAATATTATCATTTAGGTCCACTTGGATTAGATTAAGACATTTATTATTATTTAATTCAAAGAAGAGTTAAAATCAATGTTTAATAACTAAAACATTTTTAATATAGGGTTATTCATATGATAAATTCGATTATAAATATTCATTATAAATATAAAAATATTTCCTACATAATTTTATTTTATTTATAATTTTTAGACATTAAATAATTTAATTTATTTATGACACAATGATGATGAAGTAATTACCTAATTAATGAAATATTAAAATAATTGATATTATAAATATCAAAATAAATGTAATTTGAGACTTTTTATGAGTTCCACTAATTTTATAGGTTAATATGAATATTATTATTGGTTATATAAATTTTTTTCGAAGTAATAATGCTATTATAAAGTTACCAAAAAACAAAATACCCAATAGTGTCAAAATTGACATAAAAGAGTTTAAAAAAAATATTATATTATTAATTGATATTATATTCCTAAATATATAAGGTTTGGTAAAATGACTTATATAATGATAGGTGTATCATTAATGGACCACTTGGGGGTCACTTGGAGGTATATAGTAAGTTTATTAACTATATAATATAAAAATACAAAGAGACATGGTAAATGTCAAACTATTTAACTAAGAGTTAAATATAAATGATAAGGTTAATATAGTGACCCAAACCTATATAAAATCTATTGGTTGAAATTATCTCGACCCATACCTACCTTAACCTTTAAATAATCCATTTTGGAGCCATTAGAAACCAAATATGAATTTATTATAAAATAATATTTCTATCTTTTCCTAAGGTGCCCCTCGCCCCTCTTATAAAAGGGCACTCCCCCTTCTCTCTAATTTACACATTCAAAGGCTTTTGGCTCAGCCAACCCCTACCCAAATATACTCTCAACTTCCATAAATTCATCCTAAAGGCCATATATTAGTCAGAAATCCAACTTAAGGAGCCCTTTTGATCAAATCAAAAAGGAAGAACCCGAAGAAAAGGTAATAATTTCACCACCCTCTTTCAGGTTCCTTTCTTCTTCAACTTATTCTTTCTTTGTTATTTACATTATAAAATAATAAATCCAGTATCTTCTATATACTGTGATGTTATTATAAATATGGTACAACCATATTCAGTATTCTATCCATCCTTTAAATGACATGTCACCATACGTGCGTACATACGACCTACCGTCTCCACGTCGTGGTGCAATTGTTATTCAATACATTATTATTTGGATGGGTATAATAATGATGCGTAATTCATGTAAATAATAAATATAACATGATAATGGTTCTTTATATTTGATATACCATCCAATTATATATTATTTTAATATCAAAAGAATGATATTGTCGCTTCTGCGTACGTACGGATTATCGTCTCCACGAACGTGATGAGATTCATTCCCCATCGTATCCATTCAAGGCTAAATTTTATTTGATGATTAAAAATAATTTTTAGAGACATGATATAATTCTGGATATGAATAATATACAACATATCCATAACAAACATGGATTATGTAACAAAACATATAAAAAAAACGAGTAAGTTAACACCCGAAACGACGATAATACTAAGATATTATTAACAAATAAATGTTAAAAGATCATATATGATATCATATTAATGTATAGGATTATTTTATAATTTAATAACAATTATTTCACCATTATATAGGAGGTTAACCTACCCTCACCCAAGGAAAAGTACAAGGTAAGGGGTTTCTTATCTCACTTTTAATTCCGTGAGATTTCCATTGCTCACCACTTATTTATTTCATGTGGTGTATATTGTACTGCCATTTGATATATATATTATCATGATTCTCTTTATATTCATGATATTATGTTGTTCATTTGGTGGTTATTGACTATTTTTCATATTACTTGATTGATTACAATGAGGTAAGGAGTTTTCATCTCACTCCTTATTTCCGTGATATTCGTGCCATATTGCCACTATTACCTTTTGTGTGGTGTATGTACTACCCATAATTGTATTCTTTGTGTAATACACTTTAATTTATGTGTATTTACATATTCATTGTATGATACCTCTTTCATGGGGTGTATGTTTTGTAAGTTACAAAACTGGTAGGGGTTAATTTCACAATCTCTTTATTATCCGAGGTTGTTTTTACGTAAGTATCTAATGGGAAATATTTATTATCCATGTCCATGTTTCAGGAAAGAGTTTTCAAAGGGATTATTTTAAGGCACTTTTTACAAAAACATCATTTCAAATGTTTTAAATCTTTACTCTTCTAAATCTTTCTCATTAATGTCTATGTCTTCAAAATAGTTTTTAAGGATTTATTTATATGGACATGAATGTTTTTAAAATGTTAATTCCTTTCAAAAGTTTCAAAGTGGTATGGGACACTTTTATTCAAAAAAAATTTAAAATGTCTTCCTTTATAAATTGTGTGACTTTTAAATGTTTTCCTGAAAAAGGGATATTTCTCTCAAAGAGTTTTACAAATCATTTTCATCTATGTCAACATACTTTGATGGATTTTAAACTTGTTTGAAGAAGATTTATTATGATACAAATCTTCCATATTGTATTGAAGTTTTTGTGATATGTTTGACTATGGATGTGTTATTTTTATACCATTCATGGTTTAGGGATAAAGTATTTACATTTTTTATGCTAGTTTTAATACGAATGTTTATATTATGTTTAAACCTTTTCATATGAGGAATGAATTGGACTTAATAAGTGACGGGTGGAGCCCGCTATAGCTCTTTGATGCATCGGTAGGTCTCATGTGACAAACTAGTGTCTTGGAACAAGGCCTTGAAAAAATTTTATTTGTAAACTTGGCACAAGGCCTTGACTATGTGATTATGATAGCCTGGAATTATGCATTCCATCATTATGAAAGTGGTTATTGATATTTCATGTGATTATTCGACTAGTAGAATATCCATGTGAATAATTAAATGGCATTATTTCATTTTATTTCTTCCATATTATGCTGAAATTCAAGTTTAAAAGGCTTTTGTTTTAGTTATACATTGCCTTAAATTTTTATGCTTATTTATAAAAGTTTCCGCTATATTGTTATCCTTACTGAGCATTTGAGCTCACCCCTTTCTATGTTTTATTTTTCCCAGGATGTGAAGAAGTATTTTATGAATGACCTGTAGGGATTGTATAAGGTGATATGAGTGTGGAGACAAGATTTCATTATAGTTTTTACTTTATTATGTAATGTAAACTTTATGAATGTATCTAGTGTTTCTAAGGCTACTAAACTAATCGATATTTCGAGACTTGATATTTTGTGTTCATGACAATGTTATGTAATAATGAAATGACTTTGGGTAACTAGGTTCGGGTTGTTACAGTTGGTATCGGAGGAAGTTTAGTACAATCCTTGGAAGCTATATTTAGATAAACTCTGATTAGAGCACAAAGACCTAAGATGGACTTTGAGGATTAGTATAGAAGAACTTCCTAGAATTTTGGTATTGTAGAGATTTTGTGGGTTTTCTGAGCAATACATCCCTATCTGGATACGATCAGGTAGAGGCGGCTCTGGCACAGATGTAACTAGGGGTAAAACCCGAAAACACTGCTTTGATCTAGAATTGAATGGTAACTAGTGCACGAAAATGGGCCTTGTTGCACTCTTCGTTATGACACTCCTGGGGGATATGCTTAGGATAGTTCTCATTTTTATTACAAACCATTATGAAGGGTTTATGAGTATATACTTCCTCAAAGAAAACATTTTATGATTATGGATTATATCTATGAATTGTTCAATTTATGTTAAGTTTTTTTTAAGTATGGAATTATGTATTTGGATCATAAACTGATCTAGTTTATGCCATTGTTTAGAAATTGCACCTAGTGGAAGGAATGGAAACTATATCAATGCACGCACTCCATGTAGGTATTTACCTCATGCTCAAGATAATTATAGTAGAGCTGGTGATGCAATTGGTGCTGATCAGCTAATCACCATACTGGGACAACTCACTCAGGTTATGAATAATAACCTTACCTGTATGGAGCACCCTGATCCACAGTGTGGAGGATCAATGCTAGATCGATTCATGAGGCAACGACCACCAACATTCAATGGGAGTACAAATACCTTAATAGCTGAGAAATGGATAAATTCCTTAGAGAAAATATTCCAAGCATTGGGAAGTAGTGAAAGGGAAAAAGTTATCATGGCAGTTTACCACCTCACTGGAGATGCTGATCAATGGTGGTCATTGATTAAAAACATGAAGGAAGATGATTAATTATCAAATATGGAATGTAGGGAATTCAAAGAGCTTTTCATAGAAAAAATACTTTCCTCGGGACCATCGAGCAGATATGGAAAGGCAATTTATGAGTCTGAGACAAAAAGAGGATGAGAATGTCGCAAAGTATGAGGATAACTTTACAAGGTTAGCGAGGTATGCTGCAGATTATATATATAACCCAAGAAGTAATATTGATCGTTTCTTTGATGGGTTAGAACCGTTTCTCCATCAAGAATTAGTCTCAAAAACCTTCTCGTTGTACGAAGATATTGTCTCATGCGCTATCAAGATAGAAAAAGAATTCTCTAAGTCTTACAACTTTAAATCAAAGAAAGAGAAGAAGAGATCTGTTGATCACTCTAGAAATCTAAATAAGGGGAAGAAGGGAAAATTTTAATATCTATCCTGCAGTAAATGTGGGAAGAAACACCCTGGTACTTGCTTGGAAGGAATGGAAGTCTATTACAAGTTTTTTGAAAAATGCCACCAAGCTCGTGATTGCATGGGGAAGAAAGAAGCTACCGACATTCAATGCTACAACTACAGGGAGATGGGACATTATGAAAATGAATTTCCTAAGAATTAGGGAAACTTACCTCAGAAAAGGCCAAGGGATCAAGGCCAAGCTTATGTTATCACTGCTGCTGAGGAAGAAGCTCTGAAAGACGTGGTGGCAGGTAATTTAATGGTTTCCTCAAGTTTAGACAATGCTTTATTTGATTCTGGATCATCACATTGTTTCATATATTCCTAGTTTACTAAGAAAATTAGATATTTTCAATTTTATTTAACAAGAGAGTTAGTCAAAACTCCTGAGGGAAGTATCATTGCAAAAAAGTTTTGTGAATCAGTCCCCATTAGAGCACATAAATGTTCTTTATCTGCTGATCTCATTGTCATACCTATGATTGAGTTTGATATAATACTCAGTATGGATTGGATTTCAGACCATGATGTGAAGATTTATTGTAAGAATAAGGAGGTTACAATTTTTTATGATGATGATAAGGAACACCTTATCTTTAGAGAAGAATCGTCACCACCTAATTCTTATCTAGATCCACCCCTAATAGATCAACTAAATTCAATTATTGGGGAGGAATAGAATGAAATGACTGTGGGTGAGGAAAGTAATGTTCAAATCAAGTATGTACCTATTGTGAGAGAATATGTTGATGTGTTTCCAGAAGATTTACCCGGACATCCTCCAGAACGAGAAATTGAGTTTTCCATTGATTTAATTCCTGTTTCAAGGCCTATATCGAAGACCCCTTATAGAATAGCCACTATGGAATTAGTTGAACCAAAGAAACAACTAAAGGAATTGAGTAATAAGAGATTTATTCACCCTAGTTTTTCTCCATGGGGAGCCCCTGTCCTTTTTGTTAAGAAGAAAGATGGATCTATGAGGTTATCTATCGACTATAGGGAAATCAATGCTATAACAATAAAGAACAAGTAACCCCTACCTAACATTGATGATTTATTTGACCAAATGCATGGAGTTCAATACTTTTCAAAGATTGAACTTCGCTCTAGATACCATCAGTTGTGTGTGAACAAGGAAGACATTCTGAAGACTGCATTTCAAACCAGGTACAGACATTACGAGTTTACAGTAATGCCTTTTGGATTGACTAATGCACCCTCTGTATTCATGGATCTAATGAATAGAGTTTTCAAGTAATATCTCTATGATTTTTTGGTGGTATTTATTGATGATATCTTGGAATATTCCAAAAGCTACGAAGAACATAAAAATCACTTGTGCATTATATTGAAGACTCTGAGAAGACATGAATTATATGCGAAGTTCATCAAGTGTGAATTCTGGATTCAGGAGATTTCTTTTCTTGGCCATATTGTCTCTAAGGAAGGAATCTCTATTAATCCTTCTAAGACCAAGGCAATCCAAGAATGGCCAGCCCCGATGAGTATAGCTGAGGTACGTAGTTTTATTGGCTTAGCAGGTTATTATCGGTGCTATGTCCAGAACTTTGCCCAATTGGATAACCCATTAATGAAGCTCACACATAAAGGGGTTAAATTTGTTTGAAAAAAATAGGGTGAAGAATGTTTTGAAGAACTGAAGAGAATATTAGTCAATGCTTTTATTTTGACTCTACCATCGGGGAATGATGTGTTCATTATTTATTGTGATGCATCAATTAAAGGACTTGGTTGTGTCCTTATGCAGAATGATAAAGTTATTTCCTATGCATCACGACAGCTGAAAGTTCATGAGAAAAACTATCCTACTCAGGATCTTGAGTTAGATGCTGTAATTTTTGCTTTGAAGATATGGAGACATAATCTCTATTGTAAAAAAATGTGAGCTTTATACTGATCACAAGATTTTAAAGTGAATTTTCTCACAGAAAGAACTCAACATGTGGTAAAGGTGATGGCTCAAAATACTCAAGGATTATGATTGCACGATACACTACCACCCAGGGAAGGAAAATAAGGTGGCAGATGCTTTGAACAGAAAAGATCATGGAGTATTGAACATGATGAGAATTAAAAGGGATTCTATTTTCATAGATCTAGTAAATTTGGATATGGGAATAACCATGTAGGGTGAAACATTGATACTTTTTCAAATGGTTTCCAAACCATCTTTACTAGAAAGGATAAAGAGTTCTCAGACCGATGATGAAGAATTTCAAAAGAAGATTAAAGCTGTGAATGATGGGAGATTGAATGAATTTGTGTATGAAGATGAAATTTTGAAATTTGGGAAGAGAATTTGTGTTCCCGATATACCTAATCTAAAAAGGAAATTGTTAAATGATGCTCATAGCTCCAATTTCCCTATACACCCTGGGAGCACCAAAATGTATAGTGATTTGAAGGAACATTTTTGGTGGGACAACATGAATAGGGAGATTGCTGATTTTGTGTCAATATGTATGGTTTTTCAACAAGTGAAAGTTGGAAGGCAACATCATGGAGGAGTCATGAAACCTCTTCCCATACCTGAGTGGAAATGGGATAATATAATGATGGGATTTGTCATGGGACTACCAAAGACTCCTAGAAGAAACGATGCAATATGGGTCATTGTTGATCATCTTACCAACTCAGCACATTTTCTTGCTATAAGAGAAGATCTACCACTTGAACGTCTAGAAATACTATATATAAATGAAGTTGTGA
Organism: Viscum album; assembly: GCA_963277665.1. Lineage (NCBI taxonomy): Eukaryota > Viridiplantae > Streptophyta > Magnoliopsida > Santalales > Viscaceae > Viscum > Viscum album. Next base: position 1,424,830,842 of record OY728143.1, read on the forward strand.
GACTTCATGGAGTACCCATATCGATTGTTTCTGATCATGATCCACGTTTTACTTCATGATTCTGGAAAAGTCTTCAGAAAGCCCAGGATACTGAACTTCATTTAAGCACTGCTTACCACCCCCAAACTGATGGACAATCAGAACAGACTATTCAAACCTTAGAAGACATGTTGAGATCATGCTCACTTGACTTTAAAGGTATGTTGGATCAATATTTAACTCTGGTAGAATTTTCCTATAACAATAGCTTCCATTCAAGTATTCAGATGGCACCATATGAAGAGTTATACGGAAAGAGATGTCGCACACCAACTTTTTGGGATGATGTTGGTGAAAGAAAACTCATTGGCCCAGAACTAGTGGAGGAAACGATGGAAAAGGTGAAGGTAATTTAAAACCACATCAATGTTGCTCAAAGTAGGTATAAGAGATATGCCGATAACTGAATGAAGGATTTGGAATTTTAGGTAGGAGATCATGTTTTATTGAAGGTATCTCCATGGAAGGGAGTTATAAATTTCAGTGAGAAGGGTAAATTGAGTCCCAAGTACATCGAACCTTTCGAAATTCTAGAATGAATTGGTGCTGTATCTTACCATTTGGCAATGCTGTCAAGTATCTCCAAAGTTCACGATGTGTTCCACATATCATTGTTGAGAAAATACATGCCTGACCCAACGCATGTACTCATATATAAATAATTAGAACTGGAACCTAATATGTCTTATTGCGAAGAGCCCATCAGGATTCTTGATACCAGAGAACAAGTGTTGAGAAATCGAATGACTCATCTGGTAAAAGTTCTATGGAGAAACCATAAGATGGAAGATGCAACGTGGGAACCCGAGGAACTTATGATGAAGAACCACCTGAGTCTTTTCATGAAGTAGTATTCTAGAAATTTCGAGGAAGAAATTATTTTAAGGAGGGGATAATGTAATATCTCAAGCTTCCACGGTACGCTTCTCTTTGAATAATACAGTAGCATGTGTTGTACGCAACTTCGAGTTCTAACACACCACAACCAATCAAACTAGCCATTATGAATAGTAATACCCACTTTTTGAAATTTTATAAATTTTATCTTTCAAAATAAACTTCATTTTGGGATTCAGAATATCAAAATTAGCTTAGGGTGAATTTTTGGTATTTTTCTGAAAACATTCAATTTTTGATGAATAGTAAAAAAATACTGAGTTATAGTTTAAAACCGAATTTTTTATTTAAATAATTATTTATTTTATTTAAATTTAATTAAGGTCAAAATAGATACATAATACCTATATAAGTTCAATGTATTTCATTGGAGTTAGTTTAGAATAACTTTAGATATAAAAAAAATTTATGGAACTTTTCACCGTCTTTTACCCACCTCCTAGGAGAATTTGGAAATTCACATAAAAATTAATTTTACCGCTTCTGTGAGTAGAATTTAAAAACTCTGAGAGACATGGTTAATATCAAGTAGTAAAATGTGGTTTAATAAGATAAAAATAATTTTTGGTGAATAGTAACTTTTTACTTTTATTTACCACGATTAAAAGTAAGTAGGGTAATTAAGGGTAAAAATAATATTAATATTACCCTAATATATGTCCTAATTCTATTGTACAAGTGTATATCAAACAGAAACAACCTTAGGAATAAAATATTTTCATTTAGGTCCACTTGGATTAGATTAAGACATTTATTATTATTTAATTCAAAGAAGAGTTAAAAGAGTTAAAATCAATGTTTAATAACTAATTTTTTTTTAATATAGTGTTATACATAATATAAATTAGATTATAAATATTCATTAAAAAGATAAAAATATTTCCTACATAATTTTATTTTATTCATTATTTTTAGACATTAAATAATTTAATTTATTTATGACACAATGGTGATGCAAAAATTACCTAATTAATGAAATATTAAAATAATTGATATTATAAATATCAAAATAAATGTAATTGGAGACTTTTTATGAGTTCCAATAATTTTTTAGGTTAATATGAAATATTAGGATTGGTTATATAAATTTTTTTTGAAGTAATAATGTTGTTATAAAGTTATAAAAAAACAAAATACCCAATAGTATCAAAATTGACATAAAAGAGTTTTTAAAACAAATATTATATTATTAATTGATATTCTATTCCTAAATATCTAAGGTTCGGACAAAGTACTTATATAATAATAGTTGTATCATTAATGGATAACCTGAGGGTATCTTGATGGTATATTGTAAGTTTATTAACTATATAATATAAAAATACAAAGAGACGTGATAAATGTCAAATTATTTAACTAAGAGTTAAATATAAATGATAAGGTCAATATACTGACCCAAACCTATCTAAAATCTATTGTTTGAAAGGATTTCGACCCATACACACCTTAAAATTTAAATAATCCACTTTGGAGCCATTAGAAACCGAATATGAATTTATTATAAAATAATATTTCTAGCTTTTCCTAAGGTGCCCCTCACCCCTCTTATAAAAGGGCACTCCCCCTTCTCTATAATTCACACCTTCAAAGCCTTTTGGATTGGACAAACCCTATCCAAATATCCTTTAAACTTTCCTAAATTCATCATAAAGGCCTTCCTTTAGTCAGAAAGCCAACTTAAGGATCCCTTTTGATCAAATCAAAAGGAAGAATCCGAAGAAGAGGTAATAATTTCACCACCCAAGTTCAAGTTCCTTTCTTCTTCAACTTCTTATTTCTTTGTTATTTACATTATAAAATAATAACTCCAGTATCTTCTATATACTATAATGTTATTATAAATATGGTACAACCATATTCAGTATTCTATCCATCCTTTGAATGACATGTCACCATACGTGCGTACGTACGGCCTACCGTATCCACGTCGTGGTGCAATTGTTATTCAATAAATTATTATTTGGATGGGTATAATAATGATGTGTAATTCATATAAATAATAAATATAACATGATAATTATTCTGTATATATGATATACCATCCAATTATATATTATTTTAATATCAAAAGAATGATATTGTCGCTCGTGCGTACGTACGGATTACCGTCTCCACGAACGCGATGAGATTCGTTCCCCATCGTATCCATTCAAGACTAAATTTTATTTGATGATTAAAAATAATTTTTAGAGACATGATATCATTCTGGATATGAATAAGATACAACCTATCCATAAAAACACAGCTTATGTAACAAAACATATAAAAGAAAACTAGTAAGTTAACACCCGAAATGACGATAATACTAAGATATTATTAACAAAGCAATGTTAAAAGATCATATATGATATCATATTAATGTATATGATTCTTTTATAATTTAATAATAATTATTTCACCATTATAAAGGATGTTAACCTACCCTCAACCAAGGAAAAGTACAAGGTAAGGGGTTTCTTATCTCACTTTTAATACCGTGAGATTTCCATTGTTCACCACTTATTTATTTCATATGGTGTATTTTGTACAACCATTTGATATATATATTATCATTATTCTATTAATATTCATGATATTATGTGATTAATTTGGTGGTTATTTACTATTGTTCATACGGCTTGACTGATTACAAAGAGGTAAGGGGTTTTCATCTCACTCATAATTCTCGTGAGATTCATGCCATATTGCCACTATTACCTTTTGTGTGGTGTGTGTACTACCCATAATTGTATTCTTTGTGTAATACACTTTAATTTATGTGTATTTACATATTCATTGTATGATACCTCTTTGATGGGGTGTATGTTTTGTAAGTTACCAAATTGGTAAGGGTTAATTTCACAATCTATTTATTATCCGAGGTTATTTTTACGTAAGTATCTAATGGGACATATTTATTATCCATGTACATGTTTCAGGAAAGAGTTTTTAAATGGATTCTTTTAAGGCACTTTTTACAAAAACATCATTTCAAATGTTTTAAATATTTACTCTTCTAAATCAATCTCATTAATTTCCATGTCTTCAAAATAGTTTTTAAGGATTTATTTATATGGACATGAATGTTTTTAAAATGTTAATTCCTTTAAAAAGTTTCAAATTGGTATGGGACACTTTTATTAAAAAATGTATTTAAATGTCTTTCTTTATAAATTGTGTGACTTTTAAATGTTTTCATGAAAAATGGATATTTCTCTCAAAGAGTTTTACAAATCATTTTCATCTATGTCAACATCCTTTGATGGATTTTAAACTTGTTTGAAGATGATTTATTATGATAAAAATCATCCATATTGTATTGAAGGTTTTGTGATATGTTTTACTATGGATGTGTTATTTTTATACCATTCATGGTTTAGGGATAAAGTATTGACATTTTTTATGCTAGTTTTAATACGAATGTTTATATTATGTTTAAACCTTTTCATATGAGGAATGTATTGGACTTAATAAGTGATGGGTGGAGCCCAATATAGCTCCTCGATGCATCGGTAGGTCTCATGAGACAAACTAGTGTCTTGGCACAAGTCCTTGACAACATCTTTTTTGTAGTCTTGGCATAAGGCCTTGACTATGTGGTTATGATAGTCTGTAATTATGAATTCCATCATTATGAAAGTGGTTATTGATATTTCATCTGATTATTTAACTAGTAGAATATCCTTATGAATAAGTAAATGGAATTATTTCATTTTATTTCTGCCATATTATGCTGAAGTTCAAGTTTAAAAGGATTTTGTTTTAGTTATACATTGCCTTAAATTTTTATGCTTATTTATGAAAGTTTTCGCTATATTGTTATCCTTACTGAGCATCTGAGCTCACCCCTTTCTATGTTTTATTTTTCCTAGTATGTAAAGAAGTTTTTTATGAATGACCTGCAGGGATAGTGTAAGGGGATATGAGTGTGGAGAAAAGATGTTGTTGTAGTTTTCACTTTATGATGTAAAGTAAACTTTATGAATGTATCTAGTGTTTCCAAGGCTACTAAACTAATCAATATTTCTAGACTTGATCGTTTGTGATCATGTCAATGTTATGTAATAAGGCACCGACTCTAGGTAACTAGGGTCACGGCGTTACATTGGTTCTATTGATGCTCCTAGAAAGGGAACATCGCTACTCTATTGGAACTTTTCTAGGGGTGAAATCACCAGATCTGAGGCAGTAGTCTTCGTATCAGAGCATGACCACACTTCTTCATAGGGAAGGACACTGATAAGACTACACTATAAGATGCACACCATTGGTATGCAAGGAGGTCTCTAGTCCAACTAATCTAATACTTAATTCAGGATAAAGAAACAAATACCAATGAGATCTTGGTTGAGGATAATAAAACCAATGATGAGAGAGATGTTATAATCTTTCTCAATATCAATTGAATTAATTCATCTCAGGGGGTGATGAATTCCCCATGACAAAGATCTGAATAGAGTAACCGTACATCAAAAGGGAAAGTTTCACAAAACCATCTTGAATGATCCATCCAGAATAACGTGGAAAACTAGAAAAACAAAATAATAACAAAGATGGAATGGGTGGTATCATAAATCAATGGCCAAAATCAAAGGGAAAAAGGTACATGGATTACCAAAGGGTCAAGTGAATAATGAATCAAGACAAAAGAAAGCGGCCCAAAATTCACAGCTCATATAATCAGGACTATATAACAAGAATAAGCCCAATATATTAATTAATAAGTTGAGAAAACAATTATTAAAAATACTACATGTATCAAAATAAAATAACATGGAATAGGTATAAGTAAGGAATAATTTTAATATGAAAAATAATAAAATAATGCCTTAATTCACAACCTGTATAGAACCAACGAAGAAGGTGACTGATTTTCTAAATCCTTCAATGAAGAAAAAAAATTAATGGCTTGTAGATATGTTTATATCATGTGGATGATAAAGCAGTTCCTAAATATAGGAACGAATCTATGATAAAAGATAGAATAAAAGTATTTTATGAGTTTGTGTATAAAGTGATTCAAAGAATGATCGATAAAATTTACCAGCCAATTATTTTCTTATTCTTATATTCTTTTTAGTATTAGTATTCTTGACTTCCTACATGTGTATGTTTTCATGTTTTATTTATATCTTTCTAGTTACCCTTCCTCGACTGTTTGTAATTATTCAAGTTTTTGGGTGGATATTGTAGATGAATAATCAGGACATCATGTCATGGTTTCTGGAGTTGAAAAAAATTGATCCCAAGTTCCTAAGGTACATATCCATTAGTTTTATAATTGTTGTAAAATACACAGCTGCCATTACATTATGTTGATTTATTTAAATGTTTTGCAAGAATCCTATCCTATAGAAAATTATTTCAAGGTAAGTGAAGGAAGAAACTGAATTTGGGGATGGTTTTAGCTTTGTTGATATTTCTCACATCATAAGTGAATGAGCCCTTAAAAAATACACTTCTTTAATTTAGCTCTAACTGAGACCCTTAGGCTCTACCCTGCAGTACTAGTGGTAAATTAATTTGTACAAAAAAGATGAAAAAAAGGTTTTTTATTCCTTTCTTGACATATCCTTCATTACAAGATGGAAATTTGTGTCTATCAGATGATGAATGGCCAGATGGGTTCACTATGAGGAAGGGGGATATCGTGGTTTACATGCCTTATATCCTAAGAAGAATGAAATATTTTTGGGGAAGAATATGAAAATGTTTTTTTAACTAGAAAGGTGTCTCATTGATGATGGTGTTTTCTAGTATTCTATCTCTTTCAAGTTTATCACCTTTAATGTAAGAAAATTTACTAAATTTATACACACATATAGTTTTACATATTACACCTTTAAATTAAATTGGAGAGAATGGAGAACCTTAATAAAATGAAAAGTTTTCATTTCTTATTAGAACGCTTAGTGAAATGTTTTCAAAAGTTACACCCTCAACACCTAAATTAAAACCACATAAAATTAATGAAAATACTTACCACAAACAGGTTATAATCAATCAAATTTAATATGGTTTTGTTATAGGTTCTCATGAGGTGCCAAATTTTGGTGTATATTATGTCACCCAAATCATTATTAGTTTTGAAATTATAAATTTTTTAATATGAATTATTTCAGTAGTTATGGTTTGTAAATACAGGAAGGACCTAGAATTTTTTCTAGGAAGGTTTTTTCATACATAAAAAATTAAGATTCTTTCAGTTATGTTGGTGTATATATTTTTATTTATGCTTAGCGAGAAGAAGAGTGAGTTTTAGTATAAAGAGGGTATCATCCTCAACATATTTGGAGCCCTACATGTGAGAGACTATCTAAGGTAGTGTAAAAATGTGACGTGAATTCATTTGAATAGACATCGAAAACCTGGGCCTATACGCAGATGCGGATGGACATCGCATGAATGCTAAGTGCCATTTGTGATTCTTCTCCTTACCAAATGGATTCACAATTCCTTACCAGGTTGTTCTTCGGTGACTATGTTGCATTTTTTGTGCCCTGATGGCCATTTTTCTCCTTTTTTTTTCTTCTATTTATTTTTTCTCCATCACACACAACCCCATATTGGTTGGGTGAAATGGATTCCACATCATTTTGGATTGTTTTAGTGGCTTCATCAAAGGTAGAGCTTTGGGGTGCTCAGTTGGATTGGTGGTGTATTCATAGTGGATTGATGGTCATGTAGTTCCTCATTCAAGAGATCTGTTGATGAATCCCTTTCCATAATTCATCTTCCTTCAATGGTTCATGTTTTGATTCACATTTTTTTCTTACCTCTATAATGGTATTCTGAGTTTGTTCTGACTCATGTTTTCAATGGTCGATCCCATTGGGCATGCTATCTCACTTGTTTTGGTTCTCACTTCACCTTAAAGTGATTCTTGTTTGGTTATAACTCAATTGTAAAGTGATTTATTTGAAAATAAGAAACAATTGGTGGTATGTGGTCACAGTTCTTGCTATTTTTTTGAAAAATAAAAGCATCAATGAAGTAATTGAGAAAAAATATGTTAATGTCAAGTATATAGTACCATAAATTAACATTTTTTTAATATGAATAGAAAAAAGTGTATCCACATTCCCACTTCATCATTCCTATTGTGGTTAAACAATTATTTGGGTCATTAATTTTATTAAAGGTGAGGTGGTTTTTTTAAGGAATTAAAAATGATTTTATATATGAAACGATGTTAATTTATCAAATATTTTTTTTATGTAGAATAATTAATATTTTGAAATAATTTAAAAAAATTCAATGTAATTTGGTAATTTTTTTAAAATAATGATATGTTTATTAAATTGAAGTTTTTTAAATGTCGATAACAGTAAAAAATTATTTACAATATCAATGTTTTATTGTGTAATTAAAAAAACATTTTTTGTTTTTATTATTAAATAAGAAGATTTTTTTCACATTCATATTATTTTTATACATTAATAAAATTATCCATAAGTCATTTTTTATGTGTATGAATCAACCTCACCTCAATATGATACATGATGTGCCCGAAAAGACTCAAGGTTTCTGTTGTTAGTTTAAAATTGACATTTTAGTTCAAAAAGATTCACTCACTAAAAACTGAGAAAACGTGCTTGTATTGTCTTGATAATCGATTAAAATGATTCATAAGTCATTTTTGATGTGTAGGAATCAGTCTCACATCAAACTGACACATTATGTGAACGGTCTGACTCAAAGTGAATGTTTCTAGTTTAAAATGAAATTTTAGTAAAAAAACATAAGTGACGTACTCAAAACCAATAAAAAACATTTGAATTGTTCTTATACTTTAGGAAAATTATCCATAATTCATTTGATACATGTAGGAATCATCAAAACCTCAATATGACACATAGTGACCAATATGAATCAAAGTGTGTCTTTTTATTTAAAATTAACATTAATTTTAATAAAAAAGAAAACTAACATACTCAAAACCAATAAAATATGTTCATATTGATTTTATACTTTATAAAAATGATACATAAGTCATTTTTGACATATATGAATCAGTCTCACCTCAATATGATACATAACGTGCCCAACATGACTCAAAGTGTCTGTTATTAGTTTAAATTGATATTTAAATTAAAAAAATGTTACTCTCTAAAAATATAGAAAACATGATAATATTATCTTAATAATTTAGTAAAATTATTCATAAGTCATTTTTTACATGTAGGAATCAATCTCATATCAAACTAACACACTATGTGACCGGTATGACTCAAAGTGCATGCTTCCAGTTTAAAGTGTCGTTTTAGTAAAAAACACAAGTAACGTACTCAAAACTGAGAAAACACATTATGATTGTTATGATACTTTAGGAAAATGATCCATAAGTAATTTGGGATGTGTATGAATCAGACTCACCAAAATACAATGTACGCTGTGATCGGTATGACTCCAAGTACTTCTTTTTATTTAAAATTAACATTAATTTTAGTAAAAACACAACTGACATACTCAAAACCAAGAAAAACATTTGTATTATTTTGATACTTTGGTAAAATGATCAATAAGTAATTTTTTATGTGTATAAATCAGAATCACCTTAATTAGATACACTATGTGCCCTATATGACTCAAATTATTTTTTATCAGTTTAAAATTTTCATTGAAGTTCAAAAAGTTTCACTCTCTGAAAACTGAGAAAAAATTCACAGATTGTCTTGATAATTTACTAAAATCATTCATAAGTTATTTTTTATTTGTAGGAATTGTTTTCATGTAAAACCGGCACATTATGTTATCATTATGACTGAAATTGTGTGTTTTTGGTTTAAAATGACATTTTAGTAAAAAAACATAAGTGACATACTAAAAACAAAGAAAATACATTAACATTGTTTTGATACTTTAGTAAAATGATCCATGAGTCATTTGGGACTTGTAAGAATCATCCACACCTTAATCTGATGCATGGTCTGAACGTTATGACTCCAAGTGTGTCTTTTCAATATATAGGTGTCATTTTAGTATAAAATGTGCATCACATCGCCAAAATCAAGAAAACGAGTATAGATTGATTTTTCATAATTATATCTAATATTAATTAATTAATTTCATTATAGTTTTTATCTTATACTTATTTAGTTAATTTTCATAGAGATAATGCTTGAAGATGAATAAGAAATAGTGTGACATTCAAGAATTAACCACAACTCAATTTGATACACACTGTTCCTGGTATGAATCGAAGTTTTGTTTAAAATTAACACTTTATGTTTAAAGAATTTTTTTATATTATTACTAACATAAGAATTTTTTTCTTATATATGTGCATTTTTTTTCTCGATCAAGGGTGTTTTTTATACAGGTTTGTTCTGTTTCTCTATAATACTTTTTTTCTTGTATTTGTGTTGTAAATTTTATATCATTTAAATTCTATATTTATATCTATTTTTTTAAATTGGGGTGTTGTTTATAGTGCTATTGTGTGTTGTTATAGTGCACTATAATATGCCCCATTTATGGTGTTGTATTGTACTATTACAACACACTGAAGTATGTCCCTTTATCAGTGCTAATAAATACGTTGATAAAGTCATCCTATATCAATGCTTCTAAAATCACTAATATGGGTCCCTTTATCAACACTTCTAAAAGCACTAATAAATGCCTTGGGCTTTTAATCACACTTTGATAGTCAGCACTTTTTCAGTACTGATAAAGGCCAATTCTAGCACTCATAAAGGTCTATTTTTTAGTAGTAATGATATTCCCAGTATGACTCAAAGAGTTTGTTATCAATTTAAAAATGAAATTTTAGTTAAAAAACTTTCCACTCACTAAAAACCAAACAAACATTCTCGTTTTATATTAATAAATCATTATAATGATTACTAATTCATTTTTGATATGTAGGAATTATTCTCACATCAAATCGACACATGATGTGACTGCTATGACTCAAAGTGTATATTTTTAGTTTAAACTGAAATTCTAGTAAAAAAAGTGATATACTCAAAATTGAGAAAACACATTCAGATTTTTTGATACTTTATGAAAATAATCCTTAAGACAATTTTGATGTATAGGAATGAGCCGCACCTCAATCTGATATATAGTGTGACCGGTATGATTCCAAGTGTGTATTTTTATTTAAAATTGATTTTTTGTAAAGAAGACTGATCACATACTAAAAACTAAGAAAAAAATACGTATTATATTTATACTTTTGGAAAATTATCCATAAGTCATTTGTGGTGTGTAGGAATTAGCCGCACCTCAATCTGATACACGGTGTGTCTGGTATGATACAAAGTGTTTGTTATTAGTTTAAAATTTACATTTTAGTTCAAAATTTGTACACTCAATGATAATTGAGAAAAAATTCTTGTTTTATCTTGATAATGTAGGAAAAAAAATCATAATTTATTTTTAATGTGTAGGAATCAGTCTCACATCAAACTGACACACGATGTGACCGATATAACTCAATGTGTGTGTTTTCATTTTAAAATGAAATTTTAGTAAAAAAGAACAATTAGCATACTAAAAACTAAGAAAACACATTCGTATTGTTTGGATGCTTTAGTAAAATGGTCCATAAGTCATTTTTGTTGTGTAGGAAACATCCTAACCTCAATCTGATGCATGGTGTGATCGGTATGACTCCATGTGTGTCTTTTCATTTCAAATTGAAATTTTAGTAAAAAAGAAAAGTGACATGCTCAAAACTAAGAAAACACATTCGAATTGTTTTGATACTTTAGGGGGAAAATAAGTTATTTGTGATATGTAGGAATTAGTCACACCTAAATATAATACACGGTGTTCCCGATATGAATTAAAGTTTCTATTATCAGATTAAAATTGGCATTTTAGTTCAAAACATGTGTCACTCTTTGAAAACCAAGAAAACATGCTATGATTATCTTGAAATTTAGGAAAAAGATTCATAATTCATCCATGACGTGTATGAATCAGTCTCATTTTAGACCAAAATATGATGTGACCGATAGAATCAAAGTGGGTGTTTTTAATTGAAAGTTAAATTTTTGAAAAAAAACACAAGTGACATACTCAAAATTGATAAAACTCATTCATATTGTTTTGATAATTTAGGACAACAATCTATAAGCCATTTTGAGGTGTAGGAATCTACCACACCTCAATCTGAAGAACAATGTGACCAGTATGCCTCTAAGTGTGTCTTTTTATTTAAAATTGACATTTTAGTAAAAAATATAAGTCACATACTCAAAACTGATAAAACATATTTAGACTATTTTTATACTTTTGGACAATGATCCATAAGTCTTTTTTGATGTGTAAAAATCATCCTCACCTCAATACGATGCATGGTGTGCCCAGTATGACACATAGTTTATGTTATCAGTTTAAAATCGACATTTTATTAATATATTGTTTGATATGTATGTTTAATTTATTTCTTTATAGTATTACTCACATAATAATTATTTTCCTATACGGGTGGATTCTTTTCTTGAGTTGGGGTGGTTTTTTTGGAAACTAATACAATAATTGGGATTTTTGAGAGGGGGTAAGATTCCATAGAAAATGAAACCATTGAATATTTTTAATGTTTGTGATAAATTGTACTTGATAATGTAATTGTAAAAAATAATGTTTTAAATGTCTATAGTATAATATATATTTTAGTATTTGTGATGTAATTTTTATTATAATTAAATTATTAATTTTCCATATTATGTATTTGATGACGCGTTTTTCTACATTTTCTGTATGTTTATTATTGTATTGTGTTGTAATCATTAAAAAAACTAGTGGTTAGTGGAGGTTATAATAACCACTTCAAAATGAGTCATATTTAAAAAAATTATAATATAGGGGTGGTTTTATTAAACCACCACTATATTTTTTTTATTTTAACAATTAATAGTAGTTTTATTTAAACCACCACTAAATATTTCAAAAAAACCCTAATTTTAACCCACTCCACCCTCTATCATTCACACTAATCCACCTCAGCCCCTCCCACTCCCCTCGGTGGCAACACCTGACCCTAACCCCCCCCACCTCCCTCTCCCATTGGTAGTGCCCCCTGACCATGACCCCCTCCCCCCCACCTCCTACTCCCCTCGGCGACAACCCCCAACCCCCACCTCCCTCTCCCCTTAGTAGAAACCCCAGAACCCACCCCCCCCCCCCCATATCCTTCTCCCCTCAGTGGTGATCCTTGACCCCCCCCCCACACACCCACCTCTCACTCCCCTGGAAACCCTAGAACTTGACTCCCCTTACTTCTCATGGTGACCATCATGAACCCAACCCCCCTTGTTAGTGACCTCCCTAACCCTGACCCCCCTTTTGATGATCGTCATCACCCCAACCCCCCTTTTGATTACCGTTGTGACCCCAACCCCCCTTCAAGTGACTGTCATGACCTCAACTCTCCCTGATGTATACTGTTGTGACCCCGACCACACTATTGGAGACCATCATGACCCTGACCCCACTTTCAGCTACTATTGTAACCCAATCTCATCTTCTGGTGACCATTGTGACCCCACCCCCCTGACAGTGACCACCGTGACTCTGACTCCCCCTACTCCTCTATGACGACCCCCAAAGGCTTCTCTTCCAATTTTTCTAGTGACTGTGGCCCCCAAAATTGTTGAAGGTACAATTTTTTTAATTTTTCTAAGATTTTTTATTAAATTATATAATTATTTGTGTAATTGAGTTTTGTTTATGTTTTTAATGTTGGATTGAATCATTTTGATGTTGAATTTTTGTTATGTCTAATCAATACCCCACCCTGGTAAATGATGAATTTGGGTGATATTTAATTTTTATTATACCTATTTGATTAAAAATTTGTATATTTTTATCTAAATGTATAGGGAGAAGAAAATACAATAAACATGGATAAAATTTGGATTAATTTACCTATAAACACACCTTGATATGCCAATGTTTTGGAATAATTTTTAGATTATGAAATTGAAAACTGATCTGTGGATGGTAGAATAAAATGTTTGTTTCCTGATTGTAAATTCATCCAATAGTTGAATATAAATTAAGTATATGAACATTTTATAATGAAATGGTTTTATGATCGATATGTATTTTGGATTTCACATGTTGAATCAAATGATATGGAAAGTCAAAATAATGAAAATACTATCAACGAAACACAAAGTGTCCCACCATAGGCAAATTCAGTTTGAAATGTGTTAAATGATGCATTTGGATTTCCCAAATAAAATGTACAAGATTTAAATAGATCAAAAGAACCTTAAATTGATCTTGAGTAGGTTAATCTTGCTCAGAAATCCAATGATGAAAAAAATGAGTTTTATGAGTTAATTTATGAGGTACAATAAGAACTGTATGAAGGGTGTTCCAAGTATTTGAAGTTTTCATTTTTTACTTAAGTTTTATTATATAAAAATCCACTATGGAATTACTGAAAAATAAATTTCCATGATTTTAGAGTTTCTTCATAATATATTTAGTGAAGCTAAGATCCATTCATCATTTTATGTGATGAATAATGTCATCAAAAAACTTGGACTTGGTTATAAAAGCATACATGCATGCCCTAATGATTGCATGCTTTACTGGGGAGAAGAGTCCAATAAATAAGAATGAATAATATTTCATACAAGCATATGGAAGTAAATGAACAACAATGAGAGTACAAATCAATGAAACCACGAGAAGAAACAAAATAAGAAAACACTTGTAAAGGTATAACATTACATTCTTATAAAACCACACTTGCAAATATTATTCATGTCATATAAGACTGCATATGACATAAAGTGGCATGCTTATGATAGTAATTATGACTTGATGAGACATATAAAAATTCAACATCATTTAATATGTTTGATTAATTATATTTATATTTTTATTTGGATCCTAGTAATGTATGTTTGGGACTGTATTCTGATGGTTTTAACCCATTTGGTACTTTAAGTACTAATTATATCATTTTTCCAGTTGTTTTGATCCCCTATAATCTACCACCATGGATGTGTATGAATAAGAATTATTTAATTATTTCTATAATTATTCTTCAAAATCAAATTCCTATAAATTACATTGATGTATACCTTCAACCTTCAATCATTAAACTGTTAGAATTATGGGATGATGGCATGGACACATATGATGCTTCAATGAGAAAACTTTTCAAAATGAATACTTCTTTAATGTGGAAAATTAGTGACTTTATTAGACTATAAAATTTATTTTTAAGGAATACACAGTGGCATGGCCTATCCAGTTTGTAATTTTGATTTTGAACCACAACGATTACCTCATAGAAGAAAATTTTGTTTTATGTGTCATCGTCAATTTTTTATACTTCTCATAAATTTAGGTTTAACAATACATTATTCAATAGAGATATTGAATTTATAAATCCAAAAAAGGTGTTATCTAGTGTATAAATCTTGGTAAAATTAATTAATGTCACTCAAGAATTTGGAAAATGTCTTCAGTTTAAAGAAGGGTTAAAATGAGTACAAGGTATAGTATCTGAAGCAGCTAGATCACAAAAAATGATGAAAAGGAGTATAATTTTCAAACATCCTTATTGGGAGTTTAATTTGATACGTCATAATCATGAACTGATGCATATTGAGAAGAATGTCTGTGATAATGTAATTTTTTTATTGCTTAATGAGAAGGGTAAATCGAAAGATCGCATTAATGCTCATAAATATTTGGAGTCAATTAATATAAAGCATGGTTTTTGGAAAAATCAGAATGAAAAGTATCCTTCATTTATTTTTACAATGAAAAATACATATTCCATTGAATATTAAAGAATTTAAAAGTGACAGATGAATATTCAAGTAATATATGAAGGTGCTCTGAGTTAAAACATTGAAAGTTACATGGATTCAAAATTCATGACTCACATATTCTGATGGAGTAGTTGTTTCCATTGGAATTGCATTATAAATTACCTAAAAATTAACTATGGTAATAGTTGATTTTTGTACCTTTCTTAGAGAGTTTTTTGGGAAAAAACTAAATCGAACTAAGCATGATAAACGTAGAGAAATAATTATTTTGGAACTTTTTAATTTGGAGATGTTATTTCCTCATTCATTCTTTATATCCATGATTCATTTAACTGTTATTTTGGTTGTTGAAGATAAAGTTGGTGGACCAATACACTATTGATGGATGTATCCAATTGAGAGGTATGTTGATATATTTGTTATTTTCATTGGTGAACTAGATTTTATCAAATAAATTGCATATTTTTTTAATATATATATTATTTTTTTCATCATGTACTTAGGTCATTTGAAATCATATGTGAGGAATAAATCTCAACCATAAGGCCCTATTACTGAAGGTTACATATCCAAATAGTGCTTGACCTTCTATTCTAGTTATTTGGATGAGATTGATACTATATCTAATCATGTTGGACATGTTTAAGACATATCAACTAATTCTCATTTTGAAAACCAATCATTAGTATTTCTAAATATTGGATGACCAATTGGAAAGGGATAAAATTTTACACTAACTGGATTGAAGTTGCTACAAGCGCATAGATATGTTCTACTCAATAGTCTTATTGAAGATCCATTTATCGAAGAATTTTGATTTAAAATAAAGAGACAACTAATTTTTCAACCTTAAAATGGTCATGAATTAAAAAAATATATTAATAATGATATTGTCGAATGGTTCTCCCTTCATGTAAGTATACACTCATATTCATATTATTGATGTGTTGTTATTTTTTCCATGTTAAAAGTAACAACTTATATCTTTTTTTCTAGAAAATTAATGTTGATAATCAAGATAAAATATCAAATGATTTGAAGTTTTTGGATCGAGTTCCTCTAAGGAAGGATTGGATATTTGATACCTATGATGTTCATTGCTTTAGGTTTCGTAAAATATATCATGAAGATGATTTAAAAACTCAAAATAGTGGTGTATGTACACCTGCATAGATTAGATACTATGGAAAACTGAATGATATAATTGAATTAAACTATCATGGTCAATTTTTAGTCATCTTATTCAAATGCAAGTGGGTCAACATTGATAGGGCTATAATGAAATATTCATTATATTTTACTTCTTTAAACTTCTCTCACTTGATTCATACTGGTGAGTGTGTAGATCATGATCCATTTATCTTTTCTTCACAAGTTAATATGGTTTATTATGTGGATGATTAAATACATGAATATTAGAGTGTTTTTTTACACATAAAGTAGATAGAATTATATGATATAGGCAATGAAGATAAATAAGTACTTTGTGATAGGTAACCTCATCAACCACGAAACATTGAACAATTTTACCTGAAAATATCAAATTAATAGAACATTCAAGAGAGGGTGAAAATAAAGTACTCATCACAACGGAGGGTGATAAAAATTAATAAAATTAAGATAAATATAATTGAATTTATAAATAGGTAATTGAAATATATTACAGTTTCTAAATGATAAGTGTTTCATGCATATATACATTGTTCTAATATTTATTTTTCTTCTTTGTAAAAATATTTTAGTTTTTCATTTTTTATACATATAATATACTTGATCCATTTGAACTGTAGGAATGCTGATAAAAAAAAGATCCTAGATGATCAGTATCTTGGAACACACCACCACTATCGTCAGCTTTAGTGGATCCGATTGATTTTTTATACCCAAGACTACTAGTGATCCAACTATTTCCCCAAATATTGTGGGCATCCCACCACCAGATTCACCCCCGACGATGGATCATACGGTCACCCCTCTATCTAGGGGATATTAGTGAGTTACCGTTACTGGTATGTATGTCATTTTAAAAAAAAATTATATATTTTGTTAATTATTTAATGTATTTTTCAAATAGATATAGACAACTATACAAGGGACACAAATATAAACATGGAATATGTATGGGACCTGAAGGAACTCAAGATTATCATTCCATTTGACGAGTTCAGGGTGCCTACCAATGACACTACCAAAATCTATGGGAAGATTCTTGGGTAGCTTGTTTATGAGATGGCGAGCTTTCCCATTAATTATAAAGATTGGATGCATATTCCTACAGCTTTGAAAAATGAGGCCTTCGATACTCAAGTAAAGTTAATATTAATTTTATATCCTTTGATAACCAATTTAAAATACATGAGTAATTTTTTTAATATACTTATAAAGTTTTATGTTTTTTATTTCTAGATTTTTTTTTCATTTTTATGTCCCTAATGTTGTTTCATACCCAAGAAATTTGAAAAATTTGGGTAAGAAATAGAGATATTTTAAATAGAGATATGGCATGAGTTTAATGACACAGCTCTGAGCTCATAATAGATGTATGAGAAAGCTCCTAAAGGAATTTCTCATGAGTAATTTAAGCTATTTGTCCATATTAACAGAGATGCATATCATGAGGTAATTGTATATTTTATAGTATCTTCAAAATATAAACACAATAAAATTATTATTTTTTATTAATGTTGTTATTTATTGTAGGACTTATCTAAAAAAATATTGTGAATCATGAGAAACAAGTCATTCCTCATATCACTAGGTCTCAGAGTTTTTTGAGAAAAGGAACAATTTTGTTTTTTATTTTATTCATTATTATTTATATCATTTTAATATAATTCAAGGTTTTTTATAACTTTCTTATATGTTTTTATAAAGGCTAATGAATTGGGTCACTCTATTGGTCGAATAGATATGTGGTTTAAAATGTATAGGAATCCCGATGATATTTTTGTAAATGGCCCTACCGAAGACATTGGAGTAAGTACTTTTCATTAATATTTCATGTTTTTTCATTATTATAAAAACAAAATAATGAAAAATATATTATGAAAACTAACAATACATAAACCTAATTAAATGGGGAAAACTATATGGATCAAATTATACTAACTTGGCATTGTTTCATACATCTATCCTTCCAAAATTAACTGTTTTTAAGGCTTGTTTGTTGTTATAATTTATTTTTCAATATTATGTTTTTATAATAATAAAATAAAAATAAATATTAATGAAATTTTTATTAATTAGATAATATTATGAAGTTTAAATATTTTAAAAAAAATTGTTAATATTTTTGTATTAATAGTTAAAATTCAAAAATTATGTGATGCAAACCCTTCACAATCATCATCAGTTTCCCAGCATGATGTAGTTGCAATCAATTTAGGGAAAAAGAATCCTAGACATGTATAGGGAATAGGTTCTGGGCCTAGTCCATCAACTTTATTTGGTAGGGAGTCACCATTTGTTCCTGTTACATCTAGTGGGTGTTCAAGTAGTTTTGTCGATCAAGAATCATAAAGAAAAATTGCAAGATTGAAAGAAAAAGTGCAAGAACAAGACTATTATAGGAAAACATAGGATTAGTTATGGTAAAAAATGAATATTGATTTAGTTTCTATATTTTATTGAATAACTGGAATGATCCCTAAAGAAATTGTTAGCCTTATAGATCATCCTAATGAGTTAGATTATAAATTATATAGATTATTCACACATTTGAAAAGAACACATAAAACTTCCATAAATATAACTAAAATGTCAAATTTATATATAAAACACAAAAGTTGAGTCATACCAACCATATTTTGTTCCGAATTGATGTGTGGTTGATTTCTACTCATTAAAAATGAATTATAGATCACTATATTTAAGTTTGATAACAATCTGATCTCAGTTTCTCTGTTTTGACTCAGTAAACAATTTGTAAAGGCACCAAAGCCTTTAGAAACACATATCAGGGATTTAAAACTAGGTAAAAGACATCATATTTCCATGAAATCATAGAATAATCACCAAATATTGATTTTTGAAATGTAGAAACTGACAATACATCATTCCGATTTAGGGTTTTCCCAAAAAGGCTATAAACATGTTTTTAGTGTTTTTAAAACACTAAAACATGCTTGTATTGGTAAAAAACATATAAAATGACCTCATATTGATGTAAAATCATGTTTAAACCACAATTTAGTTATTTTTGATGTGTTTGGACATAAAACATGTCAATCTGATATGTGGTGTTATTGGAATGACTCGGTAAACAATTTTTAAAGGTACTGAAGCCTTTAAAAGCATGTGGTGGGGGTCAAAACTGTGAAAATGATGTATAATTATTCTAAAATAAAAGAACACTGATCATAGATTGATTTTTGAAAATTAGAAACTAACCACACATCATTATGATTTATTATTTTCCTAGGATGACTGTAAAGCATTTTTAGTGTTTTAAAACACTAAAACATGCGTGTAATGGTCAAAGCCATAGAAAACGACCTCATATTGACATGAAATCAAGGGAAAAACACTGATGAGTTATTTTTTTATGTGTAGGCACAAAAAATATCAATCTGATGTGAAAAGTGGTCAGAATGACTTGGTAAAAAATATATAAAGGTACCAAAACCAGTAAAAACATGTGTCGAGGGGTCAAAACTAAGAAAAAAATGTTGGACTTCCCTGAAATTAGAAAACAATGACCATAGAATTATTTTTTAAATGTAAGAACCGATTACAAGTCATTACGAGTTATAGTTTTACTGGGATGGTTGTAAAAACATTTTTAGCATTTTAAAACACTAAAACATGCATGTAATGTTCAAAACCATATAAACGACCTCAGATTGATGTGAAATCATGGGAAAACCACCATTAAATTATTTTTAATTTGTAAATGCATAAAAATGTTAATAAGATGTGTGGTGTGGAAAAAATGACTTGATAAACACTTTTTAATGGTACCGTAACTTTTAAAAACATACGTTAGAGGGTCAAAACTATGAAAATGGTGTTAGATTTCCTTGAAATAAGAGGAAAAATACAATATATTGATTTTAGAAATGTAATAATTGAAAACACATCATTCCTAATTATGGTTTTCCCGGGATGGTCATAAACGCATTTGTAGTGTTTTAAAACACTAAAACATGCATTAATATTCAAAACCATAGAAAACAACCTCATATTAATGTAAAATCATTGGAAAACCACCATTGAGTTATTTTTGATGTGTATGTGTAGAAAAAATATCAATACGACATGTGGTGTGGTCAGAATGACTTGGTAAAAACTTTTTAAAGGAACCAAAGACTTTAAAAACATGTGTCAGGGGTCAAAACTAGGTAAACATTGTCATATTGCCCTGAAATCAGAGGAAAAAAACTATAGATTGATTTCTGAAATGTAATAATCGAAACAAATTTATTCTGAGTTATGATTTTTCTAGGATTTCCTTAAACACGTTTTTAGTGTTTTAAAATAATAAAAAATTTGTATAATGGTCAAATCCATATAAACCAACCTTATATTGATGTGAAATCATGAGAAAATCACTGCTAAGTTATTTTTGACATTTATACATAGAAATCACATTAATCCAACATGTGTTGTGGTTGAAATGACTCTGTAAATACTTTTTAAAGGTACCGAAGCTTTTAAAAACATGTATCGGGTGGTCAAAACCAAGAAAATGATGCCAGATTTTCCTGAAATGATAGGAAAATGACTGTATATTGTTTTTTGAAATGTAGGAACCAAAGACACATCATTCTGAGTTATAATTTTCCTAATATGATCGAAATTGTGTTTTTAGTGTTTTAAAATACTAAAACATGTGTGTAATGGTCAAAACCATAGAAAACAACCTCATATTGACATGAATCATGGGAAAACCACTTTTTGAGTTATTTTTAATATGTATGTGAAGCCAACACATTAATATGATGTGAGGTGTAGTCTAAATAACTCGATAAACAATTTTTAAAGGTACAAATACCTTTTAAAAACATGTTTCAAGGGGTAAAAACAAGGAAAACAATGTTATATTTCCATAAAATTAGAGTAAAATGACTGTAGATTGATTTTTGAAATATTTGAACTAAAAGCATGTCATTCCGAGTTATGGTTTGCCTAGGATGGCCATAAAAGTGTTTTTAGTGTTTTAAAATACTAAAACGTGCGTGTAACTGTCAAAATCATAGATTACAACCTTAGATTAATGTGAAATCATGTAAAAACACCTTTGATCTATTTTTGACATCTATATAAAGAAAAAAAGTTAATCTGACAAGCGGTGTGGTTGGAATAACTCAGTAAACACTTTTTAAAGGTACCAAAGCCTTTAAAGACACGTGTCAGGGGTCCAAACTAGGAAAAAGATATTATATTTCCTAGAAATGTGAGTACAATGACCGTAGAATGATTTTTTAAATTTAGAAACTGACTCCACATCATTCCAAGTTATAGTTTTCCCAGGATGGTTATAAACATGTTTTTAGTATTTTAAAACACTAAAATGTGTGTGTAACAGTCAAAACCATAGAAAAAAAACTCATATTGAATTGAAATCATAGGGGAAAAACCTTTGAGTTATTTTTGACATGTATGCATAGATGAAACATCGATCTGACATGTGGTGTGGTCAAAATTACTCGTTAAACACTTTTTAATAGTATCGAAGCCTTTAAAAACATGTGTCAGGAGATCAAAACCAAGAAAATGACATTAGATTGGCCTAAAATTAGAGGAAAACGAAAGTAGACTAATTTTTGAAATGTAGAAACTGAAGACATTTCATTCTGAGTTACAGTTTTCTAGGGATTTCTATATATGTGTTTTTAGTGTTTTAAAACACTAAAACATGCATATAATAGTAAAATCCATAGAAAATGACTTCATATTGATGTTAAATCATGGTAAAACAACTGTTGAGTTATTTTTGAAGTGTACGCATAGACAACATGTCAATTTGATGTGTGATATTGTTGGAATGACTCGGTAAACACTTTATAAAGGTACCAAAGCCTTTGAAAACATGTTTGATGGGGTCA
This sequence comes from Viscum album, assembly GCA_963277665.1. Lineage (NCBI taxonomy): Eukaryota > Viridiplantae > Streptophyta > Magnoliopsida > Santalales > Viscaceae > Viscum > Viscum album. Next base: position 1,424,853,556 of record OY728143.1, read on the forward strand.
AAACTAGGGGAAAATGAAATATTTCCATGAAATAAGAGAAAAACAACCATATATTGATTTGTGAAATGTAGGAACCAATGACACGTCATTCTGAGTTATGGTTTTCTTGGGATTCTCGTAAATGATTTTTTCGTGTTTTAAAACATGAAAACGTCTATGAATTGATCAAAACCATAGAAAATGATCCCATATTAATGTGAAATCATATCAAAGTCTTTAAAAAATTATTAAGTAAATTTCAAGCACATCGAAAATCAATTTAAAAAATTAATTAGAATATTTACTTATCCCTTTTCAATTTCAAATGTTGAATCATATCTTAAATAGGTAAGTATAATTTTTCAAAGTGTTTTTCATGATATATTATTTGTTTAATGTTAAAATTTCTTCTGTTTGATAACAAAATAACAAATTTTATGTGGAAAATTCTAAATATATTCGGTGTCTTTTCTATTTTTCATTTATTTTCTTAAATGATCTGATTTTTATTATAGGTGAAAGATGTCGACAGTACACATGAGGTTGACAGTTCTGATCCATAACATTATTTAGAAGGAATATTTGATGATTCTTAGTTTCCATGGTATGTTTAAATTTTATCAATGATTCTACTGTAATTATGATTTATTATGTTTAGTTTTAATTTATGTTTTCTTTTTTGTTAGAGTTAATGATATGATGTGGTTGGTGTCAGTTTATGAGATGATATAGAGGTAGAAAGATGTAGTGGAGGTCCTGGGGTGGACGTATATTAGTCTTGGGTTTTTTTGGACATATTTTATATGTATATATTGATGACTGATATATAGGTTTACTAAGGTTATCAGTTGACTGATATATATGTTGATTGAGGTTATGCTGATTGTGGATGTTTGTATATATGAATATGGATGTATAATGTATGTATGATGGGTTTATCATACATTTATGTTTTAGTTTATTACATTTTGTGTTTTTTATATTTAAATTTTTCATTGAATATTTAAAATAATAATAATAGTAATATTTAGAGGCAGTTTTTAATAATCATTGCATTTTAAATTAATGAAAATTCTCATTAACAATGGTTACAGTGAACCACCGCTACATATATTAGCAGCAGTTAAGTTCATCTTATATGTTTTATTTTCAGTTGTTTTTAAAACAGCCACTAAATAAAACTAAAACTGCCGCCAATTGCTCCAAAAATGACACATACATAAATCGTCATGAAATTAAAGAAATTTCCACTAAATGACTAGTGAATGTGTAATACGTGGAAATTTTAATAACATCGACTATATTATTAAGTAATAGTTTAAACCACTACTAGTTCAATAAAAACATACCAATGATGTCCTTTTTGTAGTGAATATAAAACATTATGTCCCTTATCAGTGTTAACCTGGTAGTACTGATAAAATACCACCTTTATAAGAATTTTTTTAGCACTAATAAAGGGTCCCCCTTTTAATGACACTTGGGATAAAAAAACTTTTAACTAAAAAAGGTGCATTGATGGTAGTTTTTTTGTTAAATCATAGTGGTTTTAACAGCCACCTATTAGTATCACATTGGTTTTAAAAACTGCCACATATTACATGGTTCCTTGTCATTTAGCGGTAGTTTCATTAATTTTGCAGTGGATTTATTTTGCATCGTTTTTTGGTGTATTTTGTAGTGATATTTTTATTGAATGGAGGTTTTTTATAAAAATATATACAGTAGAAATATTTAAAAAATTAAAAGAACCACCGTGGATATTTTCACTGATGGTTAATCCTAAATTCTGCTAAACATATTTTATTTAATGTATTTAGTGGTGGTCTATAAAAACCACCACTAAATCGGATTTTTTTAAAATATTTAATAAAAACTATAAATATATTAAAGTGACATGAAATAAAATAAAACATGAATATATGATAAACCATCATACATACGTCATACATCCATAACAAATATAAAAACATCCACAGTCATTATAACCTCAATCTCAGTCAACCCATACATCTGTCAACTAATACCTCAATCATCAATACATACATATAACATATGTCCAACAACAACCCATGCCCAATATACATCCACATCATGACCTCCACTGCATCTTTCTGCCTCCAATACAACTCCTCAACTGAAACCGAACACTCTATCTCATCAACTGGAAAAAAAAGAAAACAAAAATTAAAACTATACATAATAATTTATAATTACAGTAGAATAATTCATAAAATTTTAACATACCACAAAAACTAAGAACCATCATGGCTACCTTCTAAATAATTTCATGGATCAGAATGACCAACCTCCTTCCTACTGTCAGCATCTTCATCTACAATAAAAACCAAAATATTTAAGAAAAGAAATGAAAAAAATAAAATACACAGAATATATTCAAAATTTTGGTAATAAAATTTGTTATTTTTTTAATCAAATAGAAGAAATTTTAACATAAAAAATAATATATAATGAATTTTTTTTTGAAACATAAGCTTACCAATTTAATATAAGGTTCAACACTCGAAACTCAAAAGGGATAAGTAAATATTCTAATTTGTTTTTAAAGCGATGTGCAGTGTGATTGAAATTTAATTAATAAATAATTTTTAAAGACTTTGATTTCAAAACATGTCCAATATTTAAAAAATAACTTACCAGTGGCTTTCCAGTGATTTTACATCAATATATGGTTGTTTTCTATGGTTTTGATCGTTCTACGCACGTTTTAGTGTTTTAAAACACTAAAAAAATGTTTGCAACTATAACGGGAAAAAAATTATTAGAAATGATATGTAATCAGTTCCTACTTTTAAAAATTAAATATACTATCATTGTCCCTTTATTTCTAGGAAATATGATGTTGTTTTCCTAGTTTTGGCCCCCCAACACATGTTTTTAAAGGTTTTTGTACCTTTAAGAAGTGGTTAGTGAGTTATTCCTACCACACCGCATGTTTTATTGATGTTTTTTCTTCTTGTATACATCATAAATAACTTAGAGGTGTGTTTTCAATGATTTTATTTCAATATAAGGCTATTTACTATGTTTTTCACCATTCCACACACGTTTTAGTGTTTTAAAACACTAAAAATGTGTTTTAGCCATAATAGGAAAACTGTCATTTTTAATGACATTCCGTCGGTTCATAAATTTCACAATTAAATATACGGTCATTTCTGCCTTATTTGAGGGTAATCCAATGTAATTTTCTTGTATTTTAACCCCCACCACTTATTTTTAATGTTTTTTGTGCCTTTAAGAAGTGGTTAGTCATTTTGACCATATTGGATGTAGGATTAACATGTTGTCTATGCTTACACATCAAAAATAACTCAATAGTGGGTTTTCAATGATTTCACATCAATATGAGGTCATTTTCTATGGGTTTGATTATTCCATGCACATTTTAGTGTTTTAAAACACTAAAAACATGTTTACAATTATAACAATAAAACCATCATTCTGAATGATTTTTTTTAGTTATTAAATTTCAAAATTAAATATATAGTCATTTTCCCCTGATTTTAAGGAAATATTATGTCTTTTTCATGGTTTTGACCCCCCAATAATTATTTTTAAATATTTTTGTACCTTTTAGAAGTGATTACTGACACACCACAAATCAGATTGATGTTTTGCCTATGCGCACACATTAAAAATAACTCATTAGTGATTTTCCAATGATTTCATGTCAATATGAGGGCAATTTCTATGTTTTTGACCATTCCACACACGTTTTAGTGTTTTAAAACACTAAAAACATGTTTATTACCATAACGGGAAAACTATCATTCAAAATGACATGATGTTGGTTCCTACATTTCAAAATTAAATATATGGTTTTTTTCCCTTGATTTGAGGTTAATCAGACATTGTTTTTATGGTTTTTAGTCCCCAACACTTGTTTTTAAATGTTTGTTTACCTTTAAGAAGTGGTTAATTATTCATTCCGACCACACCACATGTTGGAATTATGTGTTGTTTATGTGTAATCATCAAAAATATCTTAGAAGTGGGTTTCCAATTCTTCCACATCAATATGAGGAAGTTTTCTATGGTTTTTACCATTCCACGCATGTTTTTGCATTTTAAAACACTAAAAAACATTTTTACGACCATAATTAGAAAACCATCATTTATTATGATGTGCCTTTGGATTCTACCTTTCATAATTAAATATACATTTTTCTTCCCATGATTTATGGTCAATCTAACACTGTATTCTTGGTTTTGACCCCTTGATGCATGTTTCTAAAACTCTGATATCTTTTAAAATTTATTATCGAGTCATTACAAGCACAACACACATTTAATTAACATTTTGTTTACTTTTACATGTCACAAATAATTCAATGGTTGTTTCCCCATGATTTCACATCAAGATGAGATTGTTTGTTATTTATTGATCATCAAATGTGCATTTTATTGTTTTAAAACACTAAAAACATATTTACGGGCATCATAGGAAAACCGTAACTCAGATTTATGTGGTGTCAATTCCTACATTTCATAAATCAATACGTGGTTGTCGTCCTATGATAAATTTTTTATACTTAAATATTTCTTAAAAATTTTAATTTATAATTAATATATTATTAATAAAATTAATGATTTATCACACCTTACCTAGTGGTGTACTGTTTCACATCCTATCTAGTCACACCACCTATCCTTCCATGTATAGTCACACCACACCGCATGCATGGTCTTCCTCACACCTGCACCAAGTTCTACACTCAAATTAATTGGGTTCTTGAAGCTATTACAAGTGGTTTACAACAAACAAATCTAGTCTATGCGGTGGGTTTTTTTTTACTACTGGTGGTGTTTTAAACTACCAATACATCATTTAGTCAATGTTAAGTAAACCACCATGTATTTCATGATCAAAAATCATTTAGTGGTAATTTTTTATAGTTGAGAAATAGTTTTTATATGTATTTTTTGGGGGTACTCAACGGTGGTTTTGTATTCAGTTGGAGAAAGTTTTTTTTAACAAAAACAACAAAAAAATAACATGGGGAAGTTAATCGGAAATCTCACCATCTCACAATTAAACATCCCAAGAATATTCCCATATATTTTGGAATTGTTACTAGTAGGCACCCCAAACTCATCAAATGGAATGATAATCTTTAATTTCTTCAAGTCCCATACATCTATCGTGTTTATATTTGTATCCCTTTTATGGTTGTCTGTGTCTGTTTGACAAATTCATTAAACAATTAATCAAATTTAAGGATTTTATTTTTTGAAAAATTAAATACATACCAGTAATGGTAACTCACCAATATCCCCAAGATGGAGGGGTGGAAAAGTGATCCATCACCGAAGGTGAATCTGTTAGTGGTCTACCAATGACATTTGGACTTAGTAGTTCCTGTCTCGGGGGCTGTGGATGTCTGTGTTCAAGAAGGGAAGGATGATGATGCTGTAGGAATTGTTATCATGGTCTCTACTGGAAATAGATTTATAGAAATATAAAATGAGGAGTAATTTCATGAAGAGGTGAATGCTGCAAGGCAAGAAGGTGGCCTTTTGTAGCTTGTGGTTTCTCCGAAGGATACTGCAACCAGGGAAGACGTGCAGAACCTGGTGGATCAACCACCATGCCTTACTATAGTTAATGTTAACAGTAAGGTCCAACAGGAATGTGGATTGGAGGAGGGTTATCAAGAGGTGAAAATTTTGGGAAAGTGGGGTGACATCTCGGATAGTGAAAAGGAAAAGTATAGTGGTGTGGTCCGGCCTTCCAACAGCGATACTGTTTAGGGTGAAAGGGTGAAGGTGCACGGGGATGAAGATGCTAATACTGGTCCACCATGATGAAGACTGAAGAAAGACTATTCTTATCTTCCAAGTTTGATGTCTACCAGATCTTCTATTGGGAAGTAAAGTTGGGATATGCAGTCCTCAAAGGAGTTTCTAGCCTTGGAGAAGTTGAATCTTAGAAGGAAATATGTCAAGGTTCTTAAGCACTATGAAAGCTTCGAGTGGGAAACAGATACTGTAGAGGAAAAAATCTATAATGGGGGTGGTGATGGGTATGACTTTTATGATATGTAGTTGTTTTTTTGACTTTATGTACTTGTTTAATGCTTTTTATTTTATTAATAAATGGTCAGAGGCTTTCCTCTGACTAAACATTCCTGGTAAAACTTAAAACTAAAACTTTTTTACAAAAATAAAAAGAAAAACTAGAACAACGTATATATGTATGAAACACTTATCAATGATAATTTTTAATATATTTTCATTACCAATTTATACATTTAATTATATTTATCTTCATTATCTTCATTGTTATCAACCTCCATTGTGACGATTCCTTCATTTTCACCCTCTCTTGTAAGTTGTATTGTTTCAATATTTTCTGGAAAAAATTGTTCAATTTTTTTTGGTTGATGAGGTTCTCTATCAAAAAGCACCAATTGATCTTCCTCACCCATATCATATAAGTCTCTCTTACTTAAGAGTACAACTAAAATCCAACCTTCATGTATTTTATCACCTACATAATAAACCATCTTCACTTATGAAGCCAAGATAAATAGATCATGTTATGCATGCTCATCAGTATCCAATAGACAAGAGAATTTGAAAAAAGTAAAATGTAACAAATCTTTCATTATACCCCTATCAATGTTGACCCAATTTCACTTGAATAAGGAAACTAAAAATAGGAAATGATAGTTTAATTCAATTATATCATTCAACTTCTTGTATTATCCCACCTTTGTAAATGTAGAAACACCACTACTATGATTTTTCAAGTCTTCTACATGATAAATTGTACGAAACCTAAATCCAAGAATATTGTAGGCCTAAAATATCTTAGCCTTCCTTAAAGGACCTCGAGACAAAAACTTCAAATCATTTGATATTTTAGCTCGATTTTCAACATTCATTATCTTTAAAAAAGATCTAAGTTGTTACATTTAATATAGAAAAAATTACAATACGTCAATAATATAAATATGAGTATATACTTACATGACATATAAACCTTTCAAAAAGCTCCTTATTAAAATCTTTTGTTAATTCCATCTCATTTTGAGTTTGACCCCTTAGTCGCCTCTATATTTTTAGTCTCAATTATTCAATAAATGGATCTTTAATAACACTATTATGTATCACATGTCTGTGTGCTTGTATAAACTCCAATTCAGTCAGTTTAAAATTTAACCCCATTCAATTTGGTAGTCCAATAGTTGGAAATACTCATGACTGATTTTCAGAACAAGAATTAGTGGATATGTCATTGACATATCTAGTGCGATTGAATATATTCTCAATCCTATCCAAATACATAGAACATAATGTCAAGCACTCTTTGACTATGTAAACTTCATCAATAGAGCCTTCTAGTTGAGATTTATTCCTCACATATGATTTCAAATGACCTAAGTACCTGATGGAAAAAATAAGAAACATATTAAAATACTTTATGCAATGATTTGATAAAATAGAATTCACCAATGAAAAAAAAAATCAATATACCTCTCAATTGGATAAATCCATCGATAGTGTATCAGTCCACCAAGTTTAGCTTCATCAACCAAATAAATAGTTAAATGAATCATGAATGTGAAGAATTAATGGGGAAATAACATATCCAAATGACATAGTGGAAAAACAATTTTTTCTTTAAGTTTATCAAGCTCAGTTGGATTTAGAGTTTTTTCAAAAAACTCTCTAAAAAAGTTATAAAAAATAACTAGAACTATAGTTACTTTTTTAGGTAAAGTATTATTCAAAGCCAATGGAAAAAAATGGTCCATAAAAATATGTGTGTCTTGAATTTTCATTACATGTAACTTTCAATGTTTTAGGTCAAAAAACCTTGATATGTTACTTGAATATCCTTCTAGCACTTTTATATTCCTTAAAGTTCGAAGAAATATGTATTTCTCATTATTTTTAATTGTAAAAATAGTTTAAGGATACTTTTCATTCTCATTTTGATACAAACCATGATTTATATTTATTGACATCAAATCCTTATGAGCATTATGAATATCCTTGGATTTACCCTACTCATTAAGCACTATAAAAATCACATTATCACAAACGTTCTTCTCAATATTCATTACATCAAGATTATGATGTATCAAATTAAACTCCCAATAAGGAAGTTTAAAAAATATACTCTTTTTCTTCCATTTTTATGTTCTAGATTCTTCAGAAACTGTACGTCATACCATTTCCCCCCCTTCTTTAACTGATAACATTTTCCAATTTCTTTAGTGAAATTTATTAATTTTCCCAAGATTTCTGAACTAAATAACACCTTTAGTGACTTTATGATTTCAATATCTCCATTGAATCATGTCTTGTTAAACATGAATTTATGATAAGCATCAAGAAATCGATGATGACACATAAAACACCATTTTCATCTATGAGGTAATCATTGAGGTTCAAAATAAAAAATATAAACAAGACAAGCCAAACAAGTATGAGTGTTCCAACTAGATAAATTTCCTAGTCCAAGAAAGTTACTAATTTTACACATTAAAGTAGCATGCATTTTGAATAGCATCTCGTTGAAGCGTCATATGTTTTCACATCATCATCCTATAATTTTTGAAATTCTTTGATTAGATGTTGAAGGTATGCATCAATTTTATATTCAGGCATTTGTTTTCTAGGAATAATAGTCAAAATAATGAAAGAAGTTTTCTTTATACACATCCATGGAGGTAGATTATTGGGGATCAAAACAATAGGCTAAATGCTATAATTAGTACATAAAGTACCAAAAGGGTTAAAACCATTAGAATACAATCCCAAAATGTACAATACTAGGATCTAAAGAAGAATTAGGATATAGCGAATCAAACATCTTTCATGATGTTGAATCTTTTGGATGTTCCATCAATCCATCGTTATTATCCTTAGTATGCCACTTCATGTCGTATGCAGTCTTAGAATAGATGAATTGTGACACCCCAAGAATTTAAAATATTTTTCTTTTATAATAAATATAAATATATATTTTGATTTCATGCATTATACACAAAGTTAAACTTATGCTACACACAACACTGAATTAACTTGTATTACATGCAAGACTGAGTTTTACCACCTTTTAATAGCAAACCTATTTTAAAACTAATTTTTGACACTTTTATGAATTTTATTTTTAAAAATAAACATCATTTTTGAATTTATAATGTTGAAATTACCTTAGGGTGAATTTTTGGGATTTTTCTGAGGAACTTCATTTTTTGATGAATAGTAAAAATTACTGCAATTTAGTTAAAAACATCCTTTTTTGTTTAAATAATTATTAATGCTAAATTATATTTTATAATTTTTTTAGAGTCACATTAGATTAATTATACATATATTTATACAATAAATTTACTTAGAAAAAATTTAACTTTCAAATTTAATATAAAAACATAACAATCTTTTGAACGTTTTTCTACTATAAAAACTCATTATTCCACCCCGTCTGCGAGATTAGCGTTAATATTAATTTTCACATTTCTGTGATTTGAATTTAAAAAATCAAACCTAAAATGATGTAATTTTTATGATATTTGTGTCCTAATAATATCAACTTAATTTTTAGACCACAATGATTAGTGAATGTGATTAAATTTAATTATAGTGATTAAGGTGTGATTAAGCTTAATAAGGGACTAAACCTTAATATTAAGGACCAAAATGACTTGTAAAATTCTCCAAAATACATTGGTTGAAAAATATTTTACCATTTACTCACTTGGTTTGAAATATACAGGTTATTGGGATATTATAAAATGGAAGTGCCAAATATAAAAGGGTAAGTAAGGAAAAAAGACAAAGAGGGAACTTTCCTTACCTTTAACATTTATAAAACATTGAGATATATAAGAAACATCATATCTTAACTTATAGATATTATTTTTAAATATATATGGGTTATTGTTATCATAATAAATTATCAATAATTTTTAGAGATGGTTTAGGTACTTAAAATGCTTAAGAAACATCAATATAGTGATTATTTAGTTAATAATTAACTAAAATAAATGATACTATTAATATTAAAAGTGAAGTTAATTGATTGAATTATTGTATTTATTTATTTATTTATATGAACATATCATGTTACACACCTTTAAACCTAATATATTTTAATTATGATATAACATTTATATTTTAAAATTATCATTAAACAAATAATGTCAAAATTGACATTATTGTTATTTTACAATAAATGAATATTATTAAATAAATTGAAAGTAAAAAAATAATATATTCTTTAAAGTTATTTTTAAGTGTTAATAAATATTAAATATGGTCTTTTAATGGAACAATTAATCTTTTATAATTAACATATTTACCCATATACTGTAAAAACGTTGTTAACACGGTCCGGGTTCAAGCAGCATTTTAGCGCGTCACATGCGCTTGTTTTAAAATTAATTTCCAAAATGCATGGGTATTTTTATTTTATAAATTAGATATAATATTAATAATTCAGTGGATATATATTTTCTAATAAATCTCACTTTATTTAGTCTTAATGGTTAAATTAATTAGATTAGAAAACTAGATTCTTTAAAAAACCAAAATGATAAAATTGGGGAATCTATGAAGTTAAGGAACCAAATTATTAAAATGAACATATTTTTTTTGTTTTTGAGGATTTTCTAAACCAATATTATCCTTTTATCCATTATTTTCCATTTTTAGGAACATTAGGTAAGATAGAACACCCATTATAGAATACCTTTTGGTATTTACAAAAGTGTCACTCCCCCTCCACTATAAAAAAGCATGCACTCTACCCCTTCCTCACACCTATCGAATGTCTTAAGTTTGAACAAGACCTGAAAAAATAGTCTCCAAAAATACATCCACTCTACCTATAATCCTACCCTTTATTAGAAAACAATCCAAGAAATCTTTTGGTACCAACCAAAAGAAGTTACCCGATTAAGAGATAACGCCTTCTCTAATGCTTTCTATTTTCATTTCCATTCTCCACTCCCTATACTATTATTATTCTATGATTACATAACAAAACCAGTATCCTCAATATACTAGGACTTTTTTATGATAATTTTTTTTACCTAAACTTACACACACTTCCATCTAATGGGTAATGAACATACTATTTCTGTGTAGGGAAAACTACTGCCTCACGAAACGATGATTGTTCAATTTTTCCCTATCACCTCTCATGGCGGCCATTATGATTAAAAATATAATTATATATGATATATATGTTATTTATAATTTATTATTATTTAATTTTTATTTATAATATACCATTATTCTTTCCAAGTTGTGTAAATATGATAATTTTGTTTGAGGAAGTGTGGACTACCACCCCCTCAAAGTGATATGACTCGTTCATGCCATACATGGAACGTATAAATGATGGTTTTAATAAATATATATAACTTATATAAAATTTATATTATATGGGAATTATAATATACATATTTATCATTTATTTTTAATTCTTTTAATACAACAAACAAATGAAAGTAGTGTTCATGCGTACGTACGGCCTACCGTCTCCATGAACGGTGCACTTCATTTCTGATCTCCAAATATTATGGACTGTTATAAATAAATATTTACTAAATATATAAGATAATTTAGTCATGGTTTAAATTTTGTATATAATTAAACCATTATATATTTCATAAGAATGCCAAAAAATAATCCAAAATGTTCTTGAGAAAACTAGGTAATTAACACCAAAAATAGTTAAAAAAAATGAAAGAGTGTTGACAAAAGGGTAATAAAATATTATAAGAAGTTAATATATAGTACTATAAACATGAGTGTTATTTTGGTATTATTTATTAACATATTTTAACTACTATACATGAGGATAAATACCACACATCAAAAATAAAGGATAATGTAAGGGATTTCGTCTCAATTTACTTTCCATTGAGACATAATTTTTTTATGCAACAGTTAATTTTTATTTGGTGTATATATTGCCCTTTTACATGTTGTATCATGAATATAATTAATCTAATGATGTTATAAGTTTCATTTAATTCATTTATAATTATGATTTAAAGGTTTTAATGTGGTATGTGACACAGTGGAATGTTTAAATATTATTTTCCCTCAAGAATGATTTAATGTCAAAAACCCTTGTTATTAATTATCCTCCTATAAGGTATAATTGATAAATATATATTATTGATTAAATATCAATATTTTTTTAGGAATATTATTTATTTTATTATTCAATATGAGTAATTCTTTGGAATAGTAAACAGGGGTTGGGGACCGTTTAAGGAAAGCCTTGCAGGTTGGGGACCGGTGAATGAAAGCCCCTTGATTCTTATGTAGTCTCATGAGACTAAATAGTTAGCTAGCCTCCTTAGATGATTTTATACCATATACCTAAATTGTCTTGTGAAAGGTCTTGACAGTAATGGTTCCATGTACCTATGAAACATGGCTTCCAATAGTTAAGCATTTCCCTCATTTAGACTTAGTTATTATTTATCCATGATATTTTTCATCAACAAATCTATGGATTTATTTCGTTTTCATTTTATTGATTAATGGAATGTTCTCAGCTTCTTACCTTTCCATATCAATTATGCCTTATCTAGTTGTATGAATAGAAATTTTATTCAGTTAATTACACTTCCACATAAATTGATTCATTATTGATTCTGTTGTATTTACCCTTACTGTGCATTTGAGATCACCCTTAATATGTTTCTTTCCCCAAGTTATGAAGAAGAAAATTTTGATTTAGCTTTCTAGGATGCAGTTTATTTTCTTTTATATGTATCATGTTTGTATTTCCTATTTTACAATGTATTATGGGTATCATGTATATAATATGGCCTTCCAAAACTACTAAACTAAATAGTCCTTCAGGATTAAATTCCTTATAATAATGACAATGTAATATAATAATGCACCGACTCTGGGATTCTAGGGTCAGAGAATTACAATTGGTATCAGATGAAGTTTAGCAGCAACCTTGGAAACTAGATTTAGAAAAAATTGATTTGGGAGCACAACCCTAAGATTTAAATTGGGGATAAGTATAGAAGAAAATCCTAGAATTTTGGTAAGGTATAGATTATGTGGGCATTCCTGCCAATACATCCCAATCTAGATATAACAAGTGGATGTGGTTCTGGCACAAATTCACCTAAGAGTAACAACTCTGACAATGTGTTCTAAGCCTGACTCAGGGTAACCTGGTACATGACAACAGACCTTACTACACCCCTAGTTTGACACTCCTTGGGGATATGCTTAGGATAATTCACATTTTATTTACCCACCATTATGCAGGATTTATTCCCTAGAAGTAACCAAATTATATGGTTCTAGGATTTATAATGCATAAATTTATGTTATGTGTTACACAATATTTAGAGTTATACAAAGTTCATAACATTATAATCTAATCCAATATATGAAATTGTTTAGAAATGGATCCTAGTATAATGAATGTGAACATCATCGATATACATGATCCAAAGAGTAATAAGGATCGAATATTTCATAGTCTTAATCCAATATTTCAAATGGAAATATTCTCCCAAATATTATCATTGTATGAGGACATAGTATCATGTGACAATGAGATGGATAAATAATTCTCCAAGTCCTATGTCTTCTAAGGAAACCATGACAAGAAGAGGCCATCTGAGCACTATGAAGAAGGGAATGAGTCAAATAATATGAAGGGAAATAATTATTTTCCAATATGTGATAATTAAGGCAAGAAACACTTTGCTACATGATTGAAGGGAATTTGAGTTTTTGGTGTGGAGAAAAAGGACACCAAGTTCATAATTGAAAGGGTAAGAAATTTTTTTCCAAATTACAATGCTTTAACTACGAGGATATGTGACACTGAAAATCAATGTCCCAAGAATTAAAGGAATATACCTCAGATGCTGCTATTGAATAGTGATAAAGTTATGATACTGCCACTGATTAATAGGAATGATTAATATTCTTGTTCAAGAATTATGTCATTTGAATATTTTATCAATGATGTAATCGTTATATGAATTATGAAATATATAAGTATTATACTGAGGTAATTTTTCATTAAGGATTTTAGAATCATATAATGAATGGTACCAAGAAACTTTATTCAGTAGAACGTTAAAATGTTTGTAAAACACATGAATGAGGGAAATAAAACCCTTAATAAGTTCATCATGTTAAGATAATGATGAAGAAATGATTTATTGGATGAGTGTTAACTACCTTGGAACTGATTAATGACTTGTCTACAAGTGGTTTATGCAACCATTGACGAAGTATACAACACTTTTGGATTTAAGGGATATATTCAATAACATGTGTCTTTCGTAATGAATAAGGAGTAATCCATGTTTTATGGTAATTTGAGTTATTACCATTTTTCAAAAGGCCGCATGATAAAGTTATTCACACGTTTGGAATGTGAAAATTTAGAGATGCTTCATATTGATTAAAGGATAATGATATGTTCATTTTGAAAATTAAGTGACTCTTATTAAAAAGTGATTGGATCATAATCTTTTGGAAAAGCTAACCATTTATAAAATGGTTTAAGTTGATCATTTCATGAGGTTTTGGGGATTGATTCATTACTTCATCATATTGTTAGATACGATGTAGAAATAGTTCAAGTCGTAATCAAAGGAAAAGATTATGTTTATAGAAATATATATTTATTTATATTCTTATACAGTGAAAGAATTTATTGACTATAAAAAATATGGTTTTGAAACAAAAAATTTGTCCTACTATCATCATTTTTGATGATATCAATGATCTTTACTCACACCTACGGTTTATGATATTGTGGGATAAAACTTTCATCTGAACATGTTTTATAGAACTCTCTATCAGAACTTGATGGTTAGATTTTTGTTATGTATCCATTATTCCATTTACCACCTATGTTCTCCTACTAGGGAACCCAAATATGTGACCGTTGTACTTTCCTTTCTTACTTATTAATAAAATGTGATATTAACCCTTTTTACAATGTGAGCCTTTCAACCATAGTTTATTTTAAATACCTATATTTTAGACATCAATTTTAAATTGTGAGGATGTAATTTAATTAAGTTGGGGAGAATGTGATACCCCAACTTACGCTACACGTAACACTGAATTAACTTGCATTACACATAAGACTGAGTTTTACAACATTTTAATGGTAAACCTATTTTAAAACTAAATCTTAACACTTTTATGAATTTTTAACATCATTTTTGAATTCATAATGTCGAAATTATCATAGGGTAAATTTTTCAGATTTTTCTAAGAAACTTCGTTTTTTGATGAATATTGATAATTATTGCAATTTAGTTAAAAATAGCCTTTTCGTTTAAATAATTATCAATGCTAAATTATATTTTAGATTTGTTTTAGAGTGAAATTATATAAATTATACATCTATTTATACAATAAATTTCATGATAATCAATTTTACTTTCAAATTGAACATAAAAACATAATAAACTTTTGAACATTTTTCTACTATAAAAACCCATTATTTTGCCTCGTCTGTAGGATTACCGTTAATCTTAATTTTCCCACTTCTGTGATTTTTATTGTTAAAATACAACATAAAATGATATAATTAGTATTATATTTTTTTTCTAATAATATAAACTTAATTTTTTTGACCAAATGATTAATGAATGTGATTAAATTTAATTACGGTGATTAAGGTGTGATTAAACTTAATAAGGGACTAAACATTAATATTAAAGAACAAAATGACTTAAAAACTTGTCCAAAATCCATTAGTTTCCAAAAAAATTACCATTTCCCCACTTGGTTGGAAATATATAGGTTATTTGGATATTATTAAAAGGAAGGGCCCTATATAAAAGGGTAAGGAAAAAGACAAAAAGGGAACTTTCCTTACCTTTAACATTTATAAAACATTGAGATATGTAAAAAATGTCATATTTTAGGTTATAGATATAATTTTAAAATATATATGGGTTATTTTTATCATAATAGATTATAAATAATTTTTAGAGATGGTTTAGGTACTTAAAATGTTTAAGAAACATAAATATAGTGATTATTTAGTTAATAACTAACTAAAATAAATGATACTATTAATATTAAAAGTAAAGTTAATTGATTGAATTATTTATTTGTTTATATTTTTAGATTAATATATAATTTTACACACCTTTAAACCTAATAAATTTTAATTTAAATATGATATTGACATTTTAAAATTAACATTAAATAAATAATGTCAAAATTGACATTATTGTTATTTTACAATAAATGAATCTTATTAAATGAATTAAAATTAATAAAAATATTATGTTCCATAAAGTGATTTTTAAGCATTAATAAATATTAAATATGGTCTATTAATTTACAAATTAATATTTTATAATTAACATATTTACCCATATACTGTAAAAACATTGATAACACAGTTCGGGTTCAATCAGCGTTTTAGCACGTCACATGTGATTGTTTTAAAATTTATTTCCAAAACACATAAGAATTTTTATTTTATAAATTGTATATAATATTAATAATTAATTTTCTCTATATTTTCTATTAAATCTCACTTTAATTTAGTCTTAATGTTTATGTTAATTATATTAGAAAAATAGATTCTTTAAAAAATCATAATGATAAAATTGGGGATTATTAGAAGTTAAGGAACAAAATTATTAAAATTAACATATTTTTGTCTAGATGAGGTTTTTATCAACCATTATTCTCATTTAATCCATTATTTTCCCATTTTGGAGTAACTTTAGGTAAGATAGACCACCCATTATTGAATACCTTTCAGTATTTACGAAAGTGTCACTCTCCCTCAACTATAAAAAGGAAACCACTCTACCCCTTACTCAAACCTCTAAAAACTATTAGGTTCATATAATACCTACACAAATAGTCTCATAACATACCTCCCCTTGACCTAGAATCCTCCCTTTGGTCATAAAACTAACCAAGAAATATTTTGTTACAAATCAAAAGAAGTTACCCGATTAAGAGGTAATGCCTTCTCTCATGCTTTATAATTTCATTTCCATTATCCACTAACTCTACTCTTATTATTCTATGATTAAATAAAAACAAAAGAATCCTCAATATACTAGGATTTTTTTATGATAAGGTTTCAATCTACACTTACACACACCTCCATCTAATGGGTAACGAACATATTGTTTTTGTGTACGGAAAACTACTGCCTCACGAAACGATGATTGTTCAATTTTCCCCTAACACATATCATGGTGGAAATTATGATGGAAACTATATTTATATATGATATATATTTCATTTTAAATATCTTATTATTTTTTAATTTTTATTTATAACATACCATTATGCTTTCCAAGTTGTGTAAATATGATAATTTCGTTTGAGAAAGTGTTATTGTCCCCTCAAAATGATATGACGCATTCATGCCATACATGGAATGTATAAAGAATAGTTTAAATAAACCTATGTAACATATAAAAAAATATATTATAATGTAATTATAATATACATGTATATAATTTAGTTTTAATTCTTTTAATACAACAAACAAATGAAAGTAGTGTTCATGCGTACATACGACCTACCATCTCCATAAACGGTGCAGTTCATTTCTAATCTCCAAATATTATGGACTATTCTAAATACATATTTACTGAATATGTAAGATAATTTATTCATGGTTTAAATTTTTTATATTATTAAACCATGATATATTTAATAATAACACCAAATAAAATGTCAAAACGTACTTGAGAAAACTACGCAATTAACACCCAAAATAGTATGAAAGGGTGTTGAAAAACAGGTAATAAAATATTGTAAGAAGTTAATGTGTGGTATTATAAACATGAGTTTGGTTATATTATTAATTATTAACATGTTTTAAACCACTATATAGGAGGATAAATGTAACACCCCAGGTAAATAAAGAATATGACATTTTTATATTTATCCATATTTGTGAGTAAAATGTTAATATTAATTTAAAGGGAACACTATGCTTGATGGCGTACCCAATACGCAGCAATGAGTTTCTTGGAAATCTTACATTGCACTCTAATAATAAAATAATATTATTTTAAATGGTAGTTAACATCTAACCGTTGTAATGGTGGGAATAAACATAACTAACTAAAAAATGATTATATATGTTTGTCAAATATTTTTACTTTTATCCAATAAAAGATAAAGGCTTAAAATAAGAAAAGAATTCAATTTTATGCATAGATACTCTAATATTCACTAAAAGGTCGATTTATCGCCTTTTGATGGAGAACCCTCTTTAAATATAGTTTTGGTCACTCTTATAAATTCTTTGCACCAATTAAATTTCTTCTTTAGAATCAGTACATCAAAATTTATTTTGTGTAAATTTTTGGTATTTTTCTGATAAAGTTCATTTTTTTAATGAATAGTGAAAATGTTGTATTTTAATTCAAAACCTCTTTTTAATCTAATTTATTTATATGATTAGATTATCTTTTGAATTGGTTTTAAAGTTCAATTATAATATATTTTTACTATTTAATCCAATAGTGGTCATTAGAATTAATTTCACTTTGAAATTAGACTTAAACTAGTGTCAATCTTTTGATATATATTGTTTCATAAAAACATGCTATTTGTTCTAACAATGGGAAATAATTATTAAATTAATTAATGTAACTTATATGTTTTTGAATTTTGTAAAATAGACATCATTTTTGAATTCGGAATATCAAATATAGCTTAGGGTGAATTTTTGATATTTTTCTGAAAAACTTCAATTTTTGATGAATAATGAAACCACTAAGTGGTAGTTAAAAAACTGATTTTTCGTTTAAATGAAACTTTACCACTTCTGTGATTTGAATTTCAAAAATCTGACATACATGGTTTTTGTTAGGATGTAAAATGTGGTTCAATGGGATTAAAATATTTTTTTGGTGAATAGTAACTTTTAAGTTTTATTAATCGCGATTAAAGGTAATTAGTTTAATTTAAGGAAAAGATAATGTTATAATAATATGAAATGACATTGACACATGTCCTACCCTTATTGGATGAGTCATGGCCAACCAATAAAAACCATGGGTCAACTTGGGGACCCCATGGAGCCACTTTGGTAGGAAAATGACATAAATAATCTTTTATTTAAAGTTAAAATAAAAATGTCACAAACATGTATTGTTTTACTAAAAAAAATTTACATGGGGTTATACAAGTAATATTTTTGACTATAAATATTCATTATAAAGATAAAAATATTTCATACATCATGATATTTTTTTATAATTTTTAAACATTATATAAATTAAATTATTTATGACACCATGATGATGCAGCGATTACCTCATTATTTAACAATTTAAATAAAATGAAAAGATAATATAAACTCTAAGACCTACACTTGTAAAAAACCTATTGGATGTGTGGATTTCGAACTCTTATCACCTTATCCTTGAAATATATAATTTTGGGACCTTTGATATCTGAAAATCATTTTATAATAAAGTAACTTTTCAAGTCTTTCCAAGAGTGCCCCTCCTCCCTCTTATAAAAGGCCCCCACCTCTACCTCCTTACCCATACCTCTCAAGCCTTTGGTTCATCCAATCTCTGCTCATTTTATCTCTCCACATCCCTCCCTTAATCCTAGAAGTCTTCCCTTAGGCAGAAATCTCTTCAAGAAACCATTTTGGTTCAAACCAAGAGGAGTTACCTGATTTAAAGGTAAAGTCTTCCCTAATGTTCTTTTGTTTTATTTTGCTTCTTCAACCCCCTAAACTATTTTTATTCCTTTATTTTGTAACAACACAAATATATTCAATATACTAGGATGTTTTTATGAGAAATATTTGAGCTACACTTATACACACCTCCGTCTAATGGTTAAAGAACATACTATTTCTGTGGATGGCGAATTACCGCCTCACAAAACGATGATTGTTCTATCTTCTCCTACCACCTCTCATGGTGGACATTATGATGACACTATATTTATTTATGATATATATATATATATTATATTTATTTCCTCACTATGATTCTGTATTTTATATTTAATACATACCTTTATGCTTTGCATGTTGTGCAAATGTGATAATTTCATTTGAGGAAGTGTGGACTATCGCCCCCTCAAGTGATGTGACTCGTTCATGCAATACATGGAATGTATAAAGAATGAAATTTATTAACTTATGTGACCTATATAATATATATATTATACTAGAATTATAATATATATATATATATATATATATATATATATCGTATCTAGTTTAAATTCGATTAATGTTCCAAAGAAATGAAAGTAGCGTTCATGCGTACGCACGGCCTACCGTCTCCATGAACAGTGAATTTCATTTATTTTTATCTACAAATGTTATGTAATAGTATAAAATGAGTATATACTGTATATATATGATATTTAAGTCATTAATACTATTCTGGAGATGATGTACTTATAACTACATGGAAAATTATTTTCCAAAAAGTTCGATTTTTACTCATGTACCGAACATCGACAAAAATGTCTGATATGAACTCAAATTATTAACCAATTATTATAAAATTATAATATGTTATATGAATTTAATAATAAACTTTAAATTATTTCCTTAAGCAATTATAAATTGACCAAAGTTTATAATTCAGGAATATAAATAAATGAACAAGACAAGTCGGACTTAAGGTAAGGGATCCTACCTCTCTCGTTCTTTTTAAGTACTCTCTTTTATGTCATTTCTTTTAAGCTCATATTTATTATGTTTGGGGATGTTCTTTTATATTCTTCATACTGTAATTTTTATGTTCATATTATTAGAGACCCTATTTGATCTCATAAATCCATTTTTGGAAGTTTTAAGTGGCGTCGTTAGGCTGCCGAGTTTTCATAAGGGATTTTTCATCTCACTTTTATTCCCGTGAGATTTATGCTACATTTTCCACCATTTCCATTGAGTGGTGTATGTACTTCTCATTATTATACTCTTTGTGTAATATACTTTCTTTTATGAGTATTTACATTAATGTTGTATAGTCCTTCTTTCATGGGGTGTATATTTCAAAAGTTACCCAAATCGATAAGGGAACCTTTCACCCTCCTCTTTTTAAAAGTCTTCTTTTGTTATGTCTTTTAATTTACATCTTATTATATAGGGATATGTTCTTATATATCCTTATTGATGTAAAATTTATTTCCAAGTTATGATATACCCTTTTTGTCTCATCAACTTATTTTCTGAATTTTAATGTGACGTCGTTAGGCTGTCAAAATTTTACAAGGGAACTTCTTAACCCAATTTCGATTTCTTTGGGTTCAACTTGTAGTTATTGAATATGTCATCCTATGAATATGTGTGAATGAACTCTGATTGTTTTACACTTAATATCCACTTATATTCAGTGTATTTATTTTTTTCACACATAATTATGAGATTGATTTATCCTTAATTTAAGGATACCTTCTTTATAAGTGATTTCATCTCATTTTACATTTCTATTGAGACTTCATTGTTGTTATGCACCAATTCACTCTTATATGGTGTATATACTGTCCTTTGGCATATTATATCATGAATCCCTTTATTCTCATGATATTATAAAGTTCTGATTAAATGTTATTCCTCAATTAATTGTATTCAAGTGTCTCTCATTTTGTTAAAAACACTTTAACTAAAATATAATTTTAAATGTTTTAATGATTTATTATTATAAATATTTCTCATTAATATCCATGTTTTCAAAATTATTTTAAGGATTTATTTATATGGATATTAATGGTTTAAAATGTTGAAAGCTTCAAAGTGGTATGAGACACTTTGATTCAAAAATCTCTTTATTAAATGTTTTAAATAGTTTTGAAAATGGTTTTGATAATGGATTTGTTATGTCAATATATTTAAGTGATATATTGTGATTGAAATGTGGAAATGTTTCCTTTCCATTGTATTTGTTTTATGTATTATGATTTTGTAATGGTACTTGGACATTTGATGGGTGGTTATGTGATAAACCATATGACGGGTTGTGTCGTGAATACCAGGATGGGTGGTTACGTTATAACCTCCAATGCATTTGGTATGGAAGTTAGTTGTATAACTATTCAATTTAGTGAAATGTGTGGAAATTGACCGTATGGTTATTCCATTTAAGTTTGTTTATGTCCCAAGTTACCTTTATTTGTTATGTGTTCTTTATATGGGTTTTATGGTAATATTTTGGTTACAAAAAGGTAAGTAATGATCTTTTATTCAGTGAAGAGTATTTTCTACTTCATAAAGGTGAAAATTATTACTTTGATAAAGTATTCATGGTTTACATGCTGTTTTGAAAAACTAACAGTTTTCCTTCTTTGTGTATCCTTTATTGGGCTTTTTATGCTCATCCCAAGTTTTTGAAATGTTTTCCACAGGACTTAAAGATGAATAGGGTCAAGGATGGGATCAAGGAAATACATGCTATCTAAAACATGGAACTAGACATGACTCTTCTTTTAAAAGTTCATGTTTTGTAAAAAAAAGGGAAACTTCGTAGAAGTGTCTAATGTGTAATCTTTTGAGATGTAATAGTTATGATCTAATTCTCTAAAACTCTAAACCTGAAAAGATCCTCAATGTGAATTATTCATTTAATTCATGATTATGTAATGTTTAAAGGTCGGGTCCTTATAATAAATACCACACATCAAAGAGGAAGGATAAGGTAAGGGATTTTGTCTCAATTTACTTTCTATTGATACATAATTTTTGTTATGCACCAATTCACTTTTATTTGGTGTATATATTTCCCTTTTACATATTGTATCATGAATATACTTAATATCATGATGTTATAAGTTTCATTTAATTCATGTAGAATTATGATTTAAAGGTTTCAATGTGGTATGAGACACATTGGAATGTTTAAATATTATTTTTCTTCAAGAATGATTTAATGTCGACACCCCTTGTTATTACTTATCCTCCTATAAGGTATTATTGATAAATACATATTCTTTATTAAATATGGATATTTGGTATAGAATATTATTTATTTGATTATTCAATATAAGGAATTATTTGGATTGGTAGACACGGGTTAAGGATCGTTTAAGGAAAGCCCTACGAGTTGGGGATCAGTAAATGAAATCCCCTCAATGTATCAGTAGTCTAATGAGATGAAATAGTTGGATAACCACCTTCGACGGGTTTATAACCTATAGATAAACCATATTATGAAAGATCTTAACAGTACTGGTTCCATGTACATAGGAAACATGGCATCCAATAGTTAAGCATTTCCCTCATTTAGACTCAGTTATTATTTATCCATGAGATTTTGTGTCGATATATCTATGGATTTATTTCATTTTAATTTTATTTATTAATGGAATGTGATTTAATTTATTACCTTTGAATATAGATTATGCTATATCTAGTTGTATGAAGGTGAAGTTTATTCAGTTATTTACATTTCCATATATATTGATTCATTATTTTTTTATTGTATTTACCTTTACTGAGCATTTGAGTTCACCATTATTATGTTTATTTCCCCAAGTTATGAAGAGGAGAATTTTTATTAAGCTTTCAAGTATGTAGTTTATTTTCTTTTATATGTATCATATTTGTATTTCCTATTTCCCAATGTATTTTGGGTATCATGTATGTAATCTGGCTTTCCACAACTGCTAAACAGAATGGTCCTTTAGGATTAAACTCCCTGTAATAATGTAAATGTAATGTAATAATGCACCGTCTCTAAGATTCTGGGTTCGGGGTGTTATATGAATATTCTTTGCAAGCGTGGTTTTAGGGTAAAGTAATGCAATACCTTTGTAGGATTTTTATTCTTCTATTTCTTCCTGGGGTTGGATTGATTTATAATCTTTTTGTTGTTCATTGAATTCCATCTTCTTGTATGAAATCTTGTACATTCTTCTTTATCAGACTCTTCTTCCCAGTAAATCATGTGATCATTAGGGAATGCTTGTATCTGTGTATAATTAAGTCCTAGTTTTTTGATGAATTTCTTAATCTCATAGATTGATTCCGGGATCTCAAATTTACTAAATGCATCATGAAGAAACTCTAAAATCATGAAAATTTCTTTTTCAGTAATTCCACAAAGTCACTTGATATGATACAACTTTAGTAAAAAAGAAAACTTTGAATACTTGGAACACCCTTCATACAGTTCTCACTATCCATCTTCAACTAATTCATAAAAAAATTCACTAAATATCTGAGCAAGATTAATATTCTTAGGATCAACTGAAGGTTTTTTGACCTATTAAAATATTGGAAATTGTATTTTGGAAAGCCAAACATTTCATTCAACAAATTGTGAACTGAATTATCCTCTTTCGGGTCACTTTGTATTTCATTGACAGTATTTTCATTACTTTGACTTTCCATAACATTTAATTCACCATGCCAAATACAACATACATATCGAGTAGGAAATTGTTTTAATATCAAATGATCATATACTTCATTTCTATTCAACCATAACTTGAATTTACAATTAGGGCATGGAAATTTTTTTATACCATCCACTGATCAGTTTGCAATTGCATAATCTAAAAATTCTTCCAATCCCTTGGCATACCGAGGTGTATTTCGAGGTAAATTAATCCAACTTTTATCCATAGGTATTGGATTTTATTCTCCCTATACATTAAAATATAAAGAAATAAATGTTTAATCAAATAGGTACAATCAAAATTAAAGAAGGATCTTTAAAGGTTAGAATAAGACTCAAAATCATAGAATTTGAAGTTAGATACATGCTTGAAACAATTAATATTTAATGATGGAAGTGTGGAAAAACAACCTATACAATAAAGATGATAAAGATGTATCAATTTTTGATATTTTATATGTAGATGATATTATTTCTATTGGGAAAAAAATAATGGTATATTCTAACCTAGTGTTGTAACTAAGGAGGGTTCATTCCATTAAAAAATTTGCTACATTGATCAATGTATGAACCATTTCACATGGTCTAACTAAGACCAAGTGCACCCCTTTAAAAATATGAATGAAAAGTATGCTTTATTTTGATATCACACACTACTGGATGGATAAAACTGATAAACACAGAAGTTTTAGGTTATTATATATTCTTATACTTCATCATCATCAACATCATTTACTTATAATTTTCCAAAAGAGTACAGCAGAGGCATCAAGGAACAAAAAATAAAAGACAACCATAGGGGCCTAAAGTAATGTAACCCTAGGGAATCTGCTATAACAAGAGGATCCCCCTCCGAAGATATAGAAATAATGTCCAGTGAGCTAATAAAGTTTATCCCATTAATTGAAAAATAGGCCAAATGATTAGCTACCTTGTTCCCCTCTTGCCAAGTATGTAGAATGTTCGTGTGAGAACTTAAGAGGTTGCAGCATTTTCAGATGATATAGGAGATTGAACAAGGATTGGAGCCCTTACCAGTCAGCGAATTGTAAATGATGATATAGTCAATCTCCATGGCACCAAGGGTGATGTTGTTTTGTCTGGATAGCCAGAGGCCATAGAGTTTGGCTAGTGCTTCAGATTGCAACAAGATAGGTGGATATGACGGCATTAATGACCAAGCCCTTTGAATCCCGAACCACACCACCTCCCCTGATTCAACCCATAACACATGATCCATCAGTGTTCAACTCAGGCCCCATGGAATGAGGGGTCCATCTCACTCGTCGTCCCAAGTGAGTAGAATTAGCAGGTTGAGGTTTGATCCCCACCATAAGCGGCCTTAGAGTAGGAGCCTCTTGCTAATCCTTACACAAATGAACCAAGTCAATCAGAGTGGACCAGACCCTAGTAACCAAAGCCTTATTAGTACTGTTAACCCCCTCAAATATAGATTTATTCCGAGAAATCCAGATACACCATCAACCAGCATCAAACACCAGGGCGTGATCTATCCTCTCCGGGCCTTTACCATCCATGCCATGAAACCATTTATTGAGGAAGTGAAAGTCTGAATGATCCAAGCCACCAATGCTCATGAAATACCTAAAAATGACTACACTGCTTTTTCCCATTCCCCCATATAAAATAGGTGATCCAAGGACTCCCCCCTGCTCTATCTGCAGTAAGAGAATCATGACACCAAGTGAATACCCATATTTTTAACCATATCATCAGTATATAAAGAATGATTATATATCCTCCACACAAGAAAATTAAATTTCACTAGAATTTCTTTCCTCTAGAGGACTCCTCCACACATATCAGTATAGATCGCGATCCTTGTGATCCTGTGGAAATACTTGGTAGAAAAGGATCCTGAGTTTGAAGCTGTGAAAACACACATGTCCGGAGCATCGATGAGGTCAATAAGATTAAAGGTATCATGATGAATTCAATTTAGAATAGATGAAATGAACTCTAGATACATGAAAACCTTCCAAAAATAAATATTAGTGACAGGGAAGCCTGAGAATCCAAGACTAGAACCCGACCAATTATGATGCCAGAAGGAGATCTCCCCCTTACCCACGATCCACCTGGAGAAAGGTTGTAGGGTCATGATCAGGGGAGCGATCATAGGCCATAATGAGGAGGAATGGCTAGCAAAAAGTCAATCACTATCCTTATATATGGACGTCATGAAGTTACCCCCACATCGAGCAAAATTAAATCACATCCCAGGATATCTTTTCATGCCTTCTATGAAGAGTGTCTAAAATGTTACTCACATTGATACAACCATCCTTGATAGGCCTGGAAAGCCTACTCCAAGATTCCCAATGCATCTTACCATAAAAATGCACATCCCAGATAAACGAGACCAAAATTTTATCAATTCTTTCCATCACACCCTTTGGGACGTTAATAGTAGAGAGAGCACACACCAAAATGGAGGACATGACGTTGTTTACAAGAAGAATTAGGCCACTGAACGAGGTGAACCTACTCTTCTAGTTGGTGACACGAACCATGATTTTGGAAATGATGTGGTCAAAGTGGTTGATGCACATACTTCTAGATGAGACTGGGGTCCCCAGATAATCCATGGGAATAGAGACATGTTTCATATTCAAAAGACTAAAAAGAGATTTACCTCTTCTATCCGAACAAGGAATGGTAATGTAAAAAAGTGAACTTACCTCTATTGATGATTTGTTCACTCCAGCGACAATAATATTCCATGAGTCTATTAATACCACGAATGGATAACTTTTTCACATTGAGGAATACTAATGTATCATTAAAAAATATAATATGGTAAATTCAATTCACATTCTTCCTATAATGGAAAGGAGAAATATCACCTCTACTAATGCTCTGGTAGATATGCTAACTGAAAACATCTTGTTCCATGATGAAGATACTGGGGGAGATGGGGTCCCCTTGTCTCAGGCCATGAACCACCTTAAAGAAACCATGATTCTTCCCCATGAAGTGGCCATAGAGCCACCGGGAATTGATACACCTGAAGATCAAGTCAGTGACCCAAGGAGAAAACCCCATGCATGCAAGAGCTTTGATGATAAAATTTCATTACATGTGATCACACACCTTATCCATGTCGAGTTTTGAGGTCATGTTAGAGCCATGGACCTTCATGTTCAGATAACCTCACCCCCACCTTTATAAACCCTTTCATAAACATCCCCTTCTCTTTCATTGTGAACAATAATCAATATGAAAACCCCTTATGGGAAATCAACACGCCATAGCAATTCAATTTCAAAAAATATATCAAGGGGGATGGTCTATGGTTAAATTTTAAGATTAGTTATGAAATGTTCCAACCATAAAGTCTAATACACTTTGATAAACCTCTATAGAATTTCCTTTGAAAACTCAAATACTCAATCATCACAAAGTCACTATAGTCATGGTAACCCAACATTGGTTCTTAAAAATCCATGCACACCCTTGGAACTCATGAGTTTCCATTAAAATTTATTTTAAGGGCCAAAAAAACTTTTATAGTCTTGAAATCATGTAATAAAATACTTTCTAGTATTTTATTAAATGTTAGGTGTGCATGGTATTTGAAAAATAAAGTTAAAATACATGCTTTCATATAAAAATCCTTCTCATTCAATGGAAAAAAAGTGAAACATGGTTTCTCTTTAGAATAGATTTATATACACATATAATAATTTCATATCTAAAACCAAGCTTAAAGAGGTAAGAAATCATTGTTTACTAATTTAATGAACTATGCAATAGATAAAATCAACCTCTGAACTGTCACTTCTGCAAAGTGAAACACTAAATCACCACAATAAGGCCAAAGAAGCCTCAAGAGGCTAAGAGGAACCCTAAAATCCCAAAAACCCATGTTAAAATTTATTTTTAAAAACCACCTGGTCATCCAAACCATTCATCAGTTTGACTGAGGTGAGAAAATGAAGAGGGGAAAAGAAGAGGTCTAGAGAGATTTACTTGGAAGAATAGCTAATAATACATTTGAAAAGCTATGAAGAGGCCTTTCGATGTGGGAGAATAGAGAGGGGAGGTGTTACTAGTGTGTATGGTATGAATGGAAGTGCATTCGAGCCACCGAGGAGAGGAACCGAGCTTGGGAGAGGTCACTACTACAAAAACGACCTTTAGTGACTGCCACATGACCGCTTTTGGTGGCCGCAATTTCTTTGTCGCTAAAGGGAAATAGTGGCCACCAAAAGTGGTCACTATAGGTATCCACAAACTGGTCACCCCAGCGGTTGCTGGGGAAGTATATAGTGACCGCCTATGGTGGTCGCTAATACTCCGGAAAAAAAACAGATCAACGGCCGCCTATATCGATCGCTAGACTGGTGATTTTTTTAAAAAAAATCTCTATTCAAAACATAACCAAACACGAATATAACCAAAAAAATTGTAGGCTTCTAATGACAGCCAACATATTTATTTTTTACTATACTCATAATTTTTTATAAATCATTCATCTACCAATAAAAAACCACTAACTACCTCTATTCGTAAATATAACCAAACAAATCACCTCATCCCACACCTTTGAATTCAGATATATCAATATTTCTAGCTTTTATGGTCTCTGAACTTTTCATAAGGTTAAATATTCATACAAAAAATTCTTGAACTTTCACTTTAATGAAAAGAAGAAGCCTGTATACATAGAAGCATAAACATTGTCAAACTGAATTCAAACATTCGACACTAGAATTTTTCAATAATATTCAATATTAAGAAAATTAAATATGATAAAATAAGAAAGAAACAACAAATGGGTTGATGTAGGGTGTAAGGGTTTTGGTGAGTACCTAAGTGATAGTGTGAAGAGGGATTGGGGGATTCAACAAAAAAATGATCCAATTAGGTTTAATTTTGGTTCATTAAAATCAAAAAATAAAATATAAAAAACATGATTAGTATACTAATTTTACATCTAATACATGCGAAATAAGATTCACATAAAAATATTATAACAATAGGGAATAATCAAATGAATAAATCTGGAGCACTATACATCGCAACAGAGAAATGAAATAGAAGAAAACATTCAACAATTTTAGAAAACATATTGTTTAAAAAAAATAGAAAGATTCAGAAAGATGTTTAAAAAACAAAACAGAAGACAAAACCACTTCATTACAAGAATACAAACTTAAAACAAGATGAATGAGTCAAAAAACATATTTGAATCATGCCAAGAAAAATGAAACATAAGAAAACATTCAACAATTTTAGAGTCAAAAAAGTGATAAATGAATGCAGAAATGAGGACACAGAGATTTACATTCTTTAGGCATAGGGAAAGATCATCGCAAGCATTCACTATGAAAAGAAAAGAGTATATGAAATGTGAGAGACGTGAAAAATGTAAGACAAATAAATATACGTGACACATAAGATTAAAAACCCTAAATAACATGTTAGACTTCAAAAACTGATAATAGAAAAAAAAAATACAACATTGACACCCCCTTAATAGGGATTACTCTTACCTTTTCTGACAAAGATGGTCGATGAAAAGGCCTAAAGTTGTATTCGTTGTGTTCTATATATTTTTCCAGGTTAATCATCAAGTTAATCACCCTCTCAGTTTAATAATGAGAAACATCTTCTTCACTCTGATCCATCTACACATGAAACCAAAAAATAGGGGCATTTGAAACTTCTCTTCTACTTCTATCCATTCAGGAGTTCTGAAATGCTCTCCTCCCCTCACTAAACAAGAAACATAGGTTCAAAGAAAATAAATTTCATCACCAGTGGTGAAAAATAATGGATACTTGTATAACATCATATTAAATAAATAAGAAACAACATCATTTATACCTAAGTGACATGTTGAAATAATTCATATCATTTCCTAACAAAAAGAGTTTAAATTCATAATGGGTCAAATCAAGATGTCATTTCATACACACCATCACCCAAAATATGTAAACAGCCGCAATCATGCCCAGCCACCCGAAGAGGGAAAAGCCTTTGAAAATATTCATGGAATGGAAAACATTTTTACAAAAGTTAATGAAAAAAATTCCTTGGTGCTGGTTAACTAAAGAAGATCCCGACAACCATCCACAAATTTTTTTGGGTGTTTGAATCTTCAACTTGAGATTGCATATTTGGAGTTATGTTCTGAAACCAAAACACATCAAGTAGGATAGAAGAAGAAAACAATTTAAAAACAAGAATTTCATCAATGCATTTGATAGTTACCAATATAAACCATTAGCATGATAAATTAATGGAGCACTGCCTACCAATATATTGCATTTTAAAATAAAGGATTCTTTAGAATAATTACATGCAATGTCTGATCTACTTCGGGTAAATTCTAAGACTATAACAACCCTTGATACATTAGGTGTATAGAATGAGTAATTATATCAAGATAAATTACCATATATTGTTAACAAGTAGCAATCATGGTGGAAGTTGTTGTTCATGATAGCACAAACACAAGCCCTTTTGTGTTACCACCTGCTGTAGAGTTCACACATGCACTGAATGAATTTTTTAATGTTAATCCTTCTTGGGGTTCATCTACACCTCTATTTGTGGTGGTAATTAGTACAATTTGAGGAGAACATTGTGAGGAAGGAGGAGGGAATGATTATCATAGTGTCATAAAAGGTAGTACAGCAGACCAGTTGCACAATGCAATTGTGAATGAATTGGAGCCTAGAAAAGAGGCACTACAACCAAAGATAATTCATGGAATGCCTTTGGATGGTGCATAGATGTTCAAAGATGATAGCAGGGGCATCAATAGTGAGGGGGTTAACAATGTTGCATGTCTTACCTCCTAGGACATTGTACAACACATGAAGTGTTTGCAATTTTTCTTTTTTACATGGCAACGACTCCTTCAAAATTTTTCCATAACACAATGAGACCATCAATATCTGAGGAACTATAAATTCCATTTAAGAAAGGCTTGAGTGGGAATTATTTTATCTAGAGACAAAGCAATGACATCGATGTAGTTTCTGAAGATAGAGAAGTTAGGGAGAACAGGACCAGAGAACTCTCTCATGAAAGGGAATTTTACATTGAACATAAATTGTACTTTACATATGATTAGGATAATGTTTCATCTAGCAACAATTCCAATTGTGGTTATAGGACATTTTGTAAGGTATAATTTTACCTAATTCTATGGGGGTTCTACCAAGATAATGAAACTTGGAATAATGATTTTTCTAGCAGCAATTCCAATTGTAGTTTGAAGCTTATTAATGTAAGGAAAAACAAGCATGTACAATAGAATTATTCTTTATAGGAAGGTTGAAAGGTTCATAACCAAAATATTCTTAAAAATTCAAAACATTGTTGTAATCATTGCATGTAACATAAGAATAACTAGAAGGTACCTTCTGCAGGTGAATGATTGAACTTGCAGAAATAGTTTCTTGATAATGGAAGGCTGCTCGGGCTAGGTCAGTCTCATCTTTAATAAAAAATTACACCCTTCAACATGAAATTTCAACAACCACCTTCTTCAATATCATATCACAATGATGAAGTTGACGGAAAGGGAATTAAAAATATACTAATAAACATATCCTTGAAGTGACTCTTACCACTTTATACGTCACTCGTCTATTCAATGTAGGTCTATTGAATCTCCACAATGGTATGCAGTAGGTGCCCTCTTTGAGGCCACCCCCTATAACACTGAATCCACCATCTTAAAGCCCATCTCATAGAAACTAAATACACAATATAATTAATAATAGGATTATTAAATACATCTTCCTATATCACTACTCCAATCAATGTAAGGAAGATTTCCATTTCTATGCCTTATATGATACAACCTAAAACTATAAATGGAAAACCCTCTTAACCTGTATCATATCCAAGTCCATGAACATTGAATTTGTCGACATATGATTATTGCCTAATGCCTGCTATCAGTTCGAAAATTTGAAGCATGAGCTTTGGATTACATGAAAACAATGAAACAATCAGCAAACACAATACAATAAAAATGTGTGGATGGTCTTTGATGTAGGACACTCTTTGATGGGGAAATCTATATGTGATGGGAGAAAGGCTTTGGATTCCCAATAATTTTAACTGGAAAACACTCTGATGATAAAATTGGATTTTTATGAAAGCATTCCATTCATTTGAGAAGGATACTTTTCTTATTCAAGAGGTCACATGGGTAAGTGTTCAAATGTGAATATTTAGTAGTTTACATATTTTGATTGTAACAAATATATACATTAAGATATTGATAACATGTTTTGTTTTTATGGGATGTGGAGGATTAAAAAATCAGAAATATAACATGAAATTTTGAGTTTCAATATCTAAAAGAAAAGTAGAATATATAGAGTTAACTAAAGATTCTAAGTAAGCATTATAGCTTAAAGATGCAGTGTGAGAACCTGGGTTTTCATATTTCACTATTTATTGGGAAGACCAAAGTTCTCTTCACTTATCTAAAAATCACGTTTTCCATAGTCGGTTTATGTATGTTGTTATTAGGTTATATTCCAGGGTAATAATAATGAATAGGCAGGCATCAATGGATAAAATTGGCAAGGGGAAACTAATATAAGAAGTATGTAAACAAATATGTAAATGTGTCAGCCAGTAATAACAAAAATCAAACTATTTTAAGTATGTAAACAATACCAAAAAATAAAAAATCACAAAATAGAAAACCAGATATATAACATCAAAAACTACCCACTAGACATCATCTTTCAAGGAGATAACTGACCAATTATTTTAGAAACAAAAAAAAATTCTACAAACATTAAATAATAGAATTTTATTCATTCTTAACATTAGTTCAGGTTATAGGATCATCCTTTTTTTCAATATTTCATATTTATTCCTTCCAATTATCTATAAAAAAGCAGCAACATAAGAGCAGAATTCAGCAAGCGTATTTGATGAAAATAAATAAGGCTATGCAACTTGTTCACCTACCATAAGAGTTTCACAACCCTTTCTAAGACGCCTACAAATTAGTTTCCATAGCAACCATATATATGTAATAGTGTAACAAAGTAGCAAATTAAAAAAAAAGCATAGATAGCATGATAAAGAAGGCAACAACACAAAAAGAAACCACATAGCCATCCCCTTCCCCCAGGTTAAAATCTCCACCACACCGGGCCCGAGAAAAGAGTGAATGAATATAACAATAACAACCCCTCCCTCAAGAAAATATCTTCACAACATCGAGTTCAAAGAGGGAGTTATTGAAAGGAATGCACAAGGTTAGAGAAACCCTTCCCATGGAATATATTTTCATAACAGAAAGCTTGGGGAAATAGTGTTGTACTTACCATCTCGGAAGGCATCATGGTGCGAGTGGGTTATAATGAATTGGTTTCATGGAACAATAGGGTGGGTTTCAATCAAGAGAATGTTGGAAACACCAAGAATTCAGGCAGAGGGGTTTACAATTGAGGAAGAATGGTGATAGTTTCAGTCAGTCAAGAGGCTAACAAACAAAGTATTTAAGGCTCAATTGGGGGACTTGGATAGATCCCACAACATATCAAGAACAATTAATTTTAGAATAATGAATGCTAGAAATCCCCTACCTCAACAAAGTCAAACAACACTGAGCCAAGATAATTACACACTGAGTACACTAAAGTCGAACCCCCAAGAAAACCAGAAGAAATATCTTTGATTCTGCAACATCATATACACCAACCAAATATTATTCACAAACCGCCATATACAAGCATGCACACTGCAACCACTATCCTAGTTATTATTTACATTCCTTCTATAATAGCTAATTAACATAAAAAATTTGAGAGAGAAAAAGATAAACAACCCCCCTTCTTGTCACACTACACAATAGAAACATGAGGGTGATCTTGGCTTGAAATATGCACTAATTGAGTAAGAAGATAGTGAAGGATAAATAAAGACCGTTTCATATTAAGACATAGTAGCTGAACACTTATTAAAATGAATTAAAAAGTGTAAAGCATAGAAAAAAAGATGAAAATCGGTGAAGAAACAATCTATAAAGTGGAGTTTTATTTTCAGAATAGGGTGCACCAACAAGAAGATGAATCCACCTCTGAGGGGAGGAGAGACAAAAGCAGAGTTGGGATCAGAGGCGGGGAGGCAGAGGCAAGTGGACGGGGAGTCCGGGACGGGGAGGGAGAGGTAGGTAGATGAGGAGGTTGGGGGAGCCGTGAATGAGAAACTAGATCGGCAGTGGCGGCGACCGGCGACGCACGGGATCTGCGGATCAGTTGCGACAGTGGCGGGCAGAGGGTGAGGAAGAGGGTGCGCGATCATGGGAGGTGTGGCTTAGAGTGAGGGAGTCGCGGCGGCGGTAGCGACGGGCTTAGGGTGAGGGAGTCACAGTGACAGCGGCGGCGGGCTTAGGGTGAGGGAGGTGCGAGGCGACATTTGGCTTAGGGCGAGGGAGCCGCGAGAGATTGAGGGTGGGGGGGTGCGATTGATTTGGGATTTTTTTTAGCGCATTGACCGCCTTAAGCGGTCTCTACTGCCCCCCTTTAGTGACTACCTTAGGCGGTCGCACGTGTCCCACGCCTCCATAGCTTCAATTTCTAGTAGTGGGGAGATCAGAGGGGGTGGGTCCACGTCACCGTCGAGGAGGGGAACCGCTGGGGAGAGGGAGGTCAGAGCGGGGGTTATGCATTGCGGCCGGGAAGAGGGAGGTCGGAGGGGGGGTTGTGGGGGTCAGGGTCGCCGTTGAGGATGGAGGGAGGTCGGAGTGGGGTGCGGTCGCAGGGTTGGGGTCGAGCTGGGAAGGGGAAAGGAGGAGGTTGGTGGAGTGGAAATAGGTTTATTTAAAACATTTTGCGACAATTTAATGGAAAATGTTGCTAATTATTAAAATTTAAAAAATACAGCGGTGGTATAAACCACCGCAGTATTATTATTATTTTTTAACCAAATTTATTTCACGGCGGTTACTAGAACTGCACCTAATAAACTGCGGCTAACCAGTGTTTTTTTTTATAGTGCTTTTAGTGGTGTTAAAGGCTATTCTTTATCCCAAACTGCAGTAGTGATCTTTTTACATAAATATATGTGACATTTGAATCCATTGTGGCACGGAAAAATCATACCAATTTGTTTGCCCAATAGTCAAGACATTCATGAGGATCGTGGGGAAAAAAACCCCTCCCACAAATATGGACAAACTACACCCACGAGGGGTACCAGCAATAATTTGCATGTGGGTGTTTTTTATTCCGAGTTTTGTTTTATTATAAAATTATATAATTTTGAATTTAAACTATACGGTGTATTATTAAATCTGTCCAACCAACTTTGTTTTAGACATATTATCAATGTTGTTAATTAAAAGAATAAAAAACTAAAACAATAAATTAAAACAACAACCTTTCTTGTTGGCAGCTCCCAATCATAAATCACTTCTCTCGAAAAACGACAGCCGAAAGGGATTCGTCCTATTGGAGTCCGGGTAGCGCTAGTCATGCAACCCCTCCCTTTCCCTATTTATCACCACCCAAGAAGCCATACATGTATCTCCAACCATTCATGGCTTCCTTCCCCTTCCTGCTCCATCCCCTCACCCTCGTCTCCGCCATCCTCATCCTCTCTGCAACCATCTGGGCCACCCGCCGGAACCCACGAAGAAGAAGGCACCCAGTGCGGGGCACCGTCTTTCATTTAGCCCGTAACTTCGGCAGGATTTACTACTGCCTCACCGACCTTGCTTCCCACCACAGCTCCTTCAGAATCCTGCACCTTTTCCGGTGCATGGTCATGACCGTCGATCCTGCAAACGTGGAGCACATCCTCAAGACCAACTTCCCCAACTACGGCAAGGTTTTTGTTTGCCTTCATTTTTCTGTGAAACTCAATCATTAGATGTATTCTATATACCCGAAACTTTATTACTTTGGGTCTATCCTAGTGACAAAGGGTTCCCTGGGGTGGTCTTGGGGTGCAGGGATGGTTCATGCGGGAGATCCTGAGCGACTTGCTGGGTGAAGGGATCTTCACGGTGGACGGGGTGGCGTGGCAGCATCAGAGGAAGGTGTCCAGCCACGAGTTCTCCACCCGAATACTGAGGGACTTCAGCTGCGACGTCTTCAGAAACAACGCTTCCAAATTTGCTCTCCTACTCTCCCAAGCCGCAGTTTCTAATAAATCTGTTGAAATCCAGGTTTAATATCACACACAAATCTGTTTGATTTCTACAATTTAATGCAACTGAAGTTATGGTTGATGAGCAGGATTTGTTCACGAAGTTTGCCATGGACACAACGTTCCAAGTCCTCCTGGGCACGGAGCTGGACAACCTGCGTGGAAACAATGAAGAAGGCGTCCGGTTTTCTAAAGCCTTCAACGAAGCAAACCTTTTAGTGGCCCGTAGATACGTAGATATCTTGTGGAAGATAAAGCGGTTCCTGAATATAGGAACAGAAGCCGTGATAAAAGATAGCGTAAAAGTAGTTGATGACTTTGTCTATAAGGTGATTCGAACCAAGATCGAACAAAGGCACCAACCAGTGAGTTTCTTCCTCTTATATTCTTTTCAGTATTATTATTCAAGTTTCTTACCAAGTCTTCTGGTTCCTTCACGTTTATTGTCTGGATGTTGCAGATGAAGAGCCGGGACATCGTGTCACGGTTTCTGGAGTCGAATGAAACTGATCCCAAGTTCCTAAGGGACATAGCCATTAGTTTCATAATTGCTGGAAAAGACACAACCGCCATCACATTATGTTGCTTTATTTACATGTTGTGCAAGAATCCCATCGCACAGGAAAGGATTGCGAGGGAAGTGAAGGACGCGGCTGGAGTTGGGGATGGTTTAAGCTTCGTTGAGATTGCTGACAGCATAACTGAGGAAGCCCTTAACAAAATGCAATACCTTCATGCAGCTCTCACCGAGACCCTCAGGCTCTACCCTGCAGTCCCAGTGGTAAATCAAGTTGTACACAAAAGATGAAAAAAGGGGTTTTTCTTCGTTTCTTGACATATTCTGCGTTGCAGGATGGAAAGTTGTGTCTATCAGATGATGAATGGCCGGATGGGTTCAGTGTGAGGAAGGGGGATATCGTGGTTTACGTGCCGTATAGCATGGGAAGAATGAAATGTTTGTGGGGAGATGATGCAGAGGTTTTTCGGCCGGAAAGATGGCTCAATGATGATGGTGTTTTCCAGCACGCCACCTCTTTCAAGTTTATCGCCTTTAATGTAAGAAATTTTACACAATCCACACACACACACATTAGGGTAATGTTATCAAAAGTTGCACCCTCAACACCTACATTAAAACCATATAAAATTTATGCAAATCCCTGTCACAAAGAGGCGACAATCAATCAAATTTTATTTGGTTTTGTTGTAGGTGTTCATGAGGTGCCGACTTTTGGTGTCAAGTATCATACCCAAGTCTTTAATAGTTTTGAAATTCAAATAAATTTAATATGAAGCATTTCTGCCTGATGAATGTGGGTGATGGTTTGTAAATGCAGGCAGGACCCAGAATTTGTTTAGGGAAGGATTTTGCATACAGACAAATGAAGATATTGTCAGCTGTGTTGGTGTATGGATTTGTCTTTATGTTGAGCGAGGAGATGAGTGAGTTGAAGTATAAAGCGGGTCTCACCCTCAACATCGTTGGAGGCCTGCATGTGAGAGCCTCTCTAAGGTAGTGTAAAAATGTGATGTGAATGCATGCCATTTGATATGGGGTCACGGTTCTTGCTATTTTGTTGAAAAATGAATGCATCAATGAAGTAATTGGGAAAAAATATGTTTTTGTCAAGTTCATGGTACGATAAATTTATAGTTAAAAAATTGTTAATATGATTAGATAAAAGTGTATCCCACCTGCCCACTTTAATCATTCCCATTGTGGTTGCACTAGTATTTGGTAATCATTACTTTGAAAGGTGTTTGTGTGTTTGGGGGTTGAAGGAATTAAAAATGATTTTGTATATGAAAAGGCTTTAATTTCTCAAATGTATATTTAAATTTTGAATTTTATGTAAAATAAATAATATTTTGAAATAATTTAAAAAATTTCAATGTAATTTGCTAAATAGATTAAAATAATGACATTGATTAAATTGAGGTTCATTTTTAAAGTGTTGAAACTAGTAAAAAAATATTTACAACATCAAGGTTTTAGTGTGTAATAAAAAAACATTTTTTGTGCTGGTTATGAAATAACCGATGTGATAAATTTTGTTTTTCACATCAGTTATTTGATAACAGTTATAAAAAATGGATTTTTATTATCAATTATCTGTACAATCAATCTTAAAAGGCCTTAACTATTGTTGCCAATTAAGGATCCATTCTCTCCTTCCCCGTCCAGGCACCTCAATTTGGTTTTCTATAACCCAAATCCCCAAATTGCCTACACTTCTCATCTAAAAATCCATCTTGAGCCACCACATCTTCTCGGTCACTATTTCTTCACCATCAACCCTCTTTGTCACTGCACCAATCCTATATCCCCCCTCCAACCTCCTTTAAGTCGATTCTAACAAATGTTTCTTAGATTTTCATAGATTTTTTTACTAGTCTTCGATGTGAAGGAGATATGCCCTAAAACACACACACAAAGACAAGCTATATCGTATGGTATGATATAACCAATTGTATAATATGACTTATATGCAACAAAACTGTATTGTTCATGCTTTTGGGGAAATTGATTTATACAATATAATGACATGGTAAGGTGCAATTGCCCATGTTAGTCTCTCTCTCTCACACACAAGCTATATCGTATGGTATGATATAACCAATTGTAAAATACGACTTATACGCAACATAACTGTATTGTTCATGCTTTTGAGGTAATTGTTTTATAAAATATAATGATATCATAAGGTGCAATTGCCCATGCCAATCCTAGTGTATGATTGGCCATATCATTTGACACTACCATAAATTTGGGGTTTAAAAGTGCTAGAAATAGTTTTATCAACGCTAAAAAAACATTGATGTACCAATCGCTCCTAAAATCCGGTTGCTTTTATCCATACTAAAAAAAGCAAAGATAAAAGATATATTTATCAGTGTGCCCTGTAGCACTGATAAATGTTTCATTTATCAAGGATGGTAAAAGAAAAAATATTAGCACTCATAAAATCCATTTCCAACTACTGCAGAATGATAGAAACCAACATCACTCTGCTGCAACAAATAAAAAACAATTTCAATTGCAGTACAAATATGACATTGAACACAAAACACAATTAAAATTTGCATTGAGTCATCATTCCAGTACAAATATTACATTAATGAATTTTGTACCAACAATTACAATGATGTAAACAAACTCTTGTAACAAGTCTTCTCTAATGATCAACCCAACCTCGTACAAAAGAAGTGTGTGTCTATAATAAAAACAATGTTTATTTTACTAGTATATATATAATTAAAATTGAAATGTTATGTAATCCATTATAAATTTCAATTTGAATGACAAGCAGTCACTTTCGATAAGTCACAAATAAAAAATCAGTGTTTGTTCTAAAGTGACATGAAAATCTGAGCATGGTTGCTTGGTTTTGAGTTTTTGATGGGTGTTTTGAAATAAAATTCCACTTTTAAAAGAAAACTCACACTTTTAGGCATACCATTCACACTGTGTGCTTTATTGATGTACGATTAATTTATATACGTCACAAATGAATTATCGATATTTATCCTAAAATATGAGGACAATCTGAGTGTGTTTTCCTGGTTTTAAGCATGTGATGCATGTTTTGAACTAAAATGTCAATTTTAAATAAAAAATGCACTATCAGTCACATCGATTACACTGTGCCTCAGATTGGCTTGAGGTTAATTCCTACACATAACAAATGAATCACGGATTATTTTCCAAAAATACCAAGACAATCCAAATGCATTTTCTTAGTTTTGAGAATGTGATGTACATTTTAGACTAAAATGTCACTTTTAATTTGAAAACACTCACATTCAATCAATCTAGACATACTGTGTTTCAAATCAATGTGCGATTAATTTCTACACGTAAAAAATGTATCACAGATCATTGTTTTAAAGTATCATGACAATCCGAGTGTGTTTGATCAGTATTAACTATGTGAGACACGTTTGAAATAAAATGTCACTTTTAAATAAAAACACACAATTTCAGTCATACCAGTCACACCCTGTATCAGATTGATATGTGGTTAATTTATACATTCCCCAAATGAATTATTGATCTTTTCCCTAAAAATATCTAGGAAATACGAGTGTGTTTGCTCGATTTTGAGTATGTGACACACATTTTAAACTAAAATATCAATTTTAAATGAAAGAATTCATTTTGAGTTATACCGACAACATCGTATATCAGATTAACACGTTGTTGAATCCTAAACATAAAAAATGAATCACTAATCATTTTCTTAAAGTATCTAGATAATATGAGTTTGTTTGCTTGGTTATGAGTATGTGATGTGCGTTTTGAATTAAATTGTCACTTTTAAAATGAAAATGCACACTTTCAGTCATTCCGGCCACACTGTGTGTTAGATTGACTTGTGGTTAATTCATACATGTCATAAATGAACTATAAGTTATTATTATTACAAATTATTAACAAAAGTCGAGTGTATTTGATCAATTTTTAGTATGTGAAACCTGTTTTGAACAAAAAATGTCACTTTTAAATGAAAATACATACTTTCAGTCACACTGATCACATCGTACGTTATATTAACATGAGGTTAATTCCTATACATTGAAAATGAATTATAGATCTTTTTACTAAATCATCAATCTAATTTGATTGTGTTTTCTTGTTTTGAGTATGTGATGTGTGTTTTGAACTAAAATGTCAATTTTAAATGAAAACATGCACTTTAATTCATACCTGAAACTATTTTATCAGTATTGGAAATCTTTCATACCGACTATCTTATTTATCCTTCTGGAAAAGTTCGCTAATTCATTTTCAGAATGTTCAGAAACACTTGAATCGGATTGAATAACTTCTTTCTTCTTTCTTTAAGGCTTAACAACCTTTTCTATAGATTATACATTAGAAGGTAAGGTAGATGTTGAAGCACTAGAAAACAATCCTTTATATGTGGTTACAACGAGTAGGATATAC
Source organism: Viscum album (assembly GCA_963277665.1). Classification (NCBI taxonomy): domain Eukaryota; kingdom Viridiplantae; phylum Streptophyta; class Magnoliopsida; order Santalales; family Viscaceae; genus Viscum; species Viscum album. The sequence continues at coordinate 1,424,895,010 of OY728143.1, forward strand.
CCTTACAATCGTGTGACACTATGAAAAAATCCAATAGCACGTGTTTTACAGCACTTGGTTGGATCTTTATATTGCCTCCCAAGACAGTCCTTTTTACAGCTCTTGGCTAGATTTTTATACAGCCTCCCAATATAGTCTTCTCCTTATTGATAAGGATTTTTAACACCAAGAAATACCACCAACTATTGAGTCCTTTCTGATGTCAAATTACTACTTTGATCTTATGATCTTCACTTGTTACTTGCTTAACATCATGCAAGTAACTCTTCTTACCTCTTCCCAGCAGCAAACTAAAAGCTGCACAATCTTCTTCTTCTATCATTCAAAAAAATATGAATGAGTTATGGAATGATGAACACTGAATTTTCCCTGACCCAAATTATATTCAACTGATATCAATTTGGTCACCCTATCTTCTTCTCTTCTTCTCACTTCTTCTTTAGTGAAAAACCAACTACATTGAGATCTCATCTTCTTCTTCTTACTGGAATCACAAACTTACTATGTGGTTATTAAATCAATGAATATCATCTCAACTTAGCATCATCCTAATTAAATTCATCTCCTTTGATACACAATATCAGCAGTGAATGTAGTATCAGTTCTCTTTCGCATACTGTTAGTTTGAGGAAATTACTTTCAAAAATTCTTTTAGTCCTTTTGGGAACTTCCTTGTACCCACCGCAAACTGTACTGTATCCTATGTGAACTATTTTTACTTAAAAAACTATACCTATGAACTATTCTCAATAACTATTCCTGTGAACTGTGGCAGCGAACTATCATCGTGAACTACCTTGCACCGTATGGCACGAGTGCTTCACAGACAACCTTCCCTTCAGCGAACTGCCTCTGCTTCATGGATAACCGATGCCCCACGTACTGTCGATGCTCTGTGGACCACCCCTGCTCCGTAGACAAACTTTGCTTCATGGGACACCTTTACTTCCACTGACCGCTTCTTCCTCCATAGACCGCATCTGCTTCTGTGAACCGTCTCCTCTTTTGTGGACAATATTCTCCTTCACAGAATATTTGCTTCGCGAACTACATTCCTTCATGGAATTCTTCCATGAAACTCTTTCAAACTTACCTGAATTATTCCACCAGTGAAGATGTTCTCTAATAAAATTTGCTCTAAATTAATAAATGGATTAGGATCCTTTATATAGGAAAATAAATCTGTAAATCCCACTAATCTGATTTTCCCAAATTTTCAATGTGGTACAGCCTTCACCGTGGACTGTGCGCCTTCCGCGAACCGTTTTCCCTCCGCAGTCCACGTAACACCTTTATTCCTTCACGATGGCTGTACTACTCTAAAAAATCATTTTTCCCTTCGATGTCTATGTGGCACCCTTTCTTCCTTTGTGGCGCCTGATGCCTTCCAAAAACGAATCACCACCTCCATTCCACAAATAAAGAGAGTCTCGCCTATCTTAAATCATTCCATGAACCTAAAGTCTTCCACATACAATGAACCTCCCGCGAACTATTTTCTTACGTAGTCTGTATAGCGTGCTTTGTGGTTTGAATAACATTTCTATGTCAGATCCTTCTTTTGTGGATTTTCCTTCACCGCTCCACATGCCTCCTATGCAGTCCCAAAACTGTCCTTCAGGGTCCGCAAACTGCGCTTTGTGAAAATTCTTCCTTTTCCAAACAACAAACTCCCAAATTTTATGACAAAAAATTTAGCAAACATTCGTAAATGGTGCCACCTTAAACATATGATTTGGAAAACTCCAACCAAATGATTTGAGGTCATCTGATCTTAGCAAAAACCTTATATGTTGTGATTTTTTAAACATCGATCGATCACTTTTACCATCATCATATTTTCAAAGGAATGAAATATAACTTATCCATATTCCATATTCCATCATTCTTTCCAATAAAACCTGAATACGATTGGAAAAATATTTTCTCCCACTTTAATTAATAAGGCTTTCATCACAAGTCCTTTAAACAACTTATGATATTTGTGAAATAAAAATCAGTAAATCATCGTCATATTTTACTAGGAGAATTATTGAATCATGAAATCTAATGTCATCAAATGAATTCATAACAATTCTCCATGAACCACTTTGAAACAAAAAGTCTTCAAACCATTCACATGTTTCTTGGAATATCATGACTTGAGGACTTCATCCAAGTTCCATTAGTTGAAAAAATACAATTCATACACAAAGTGGGCTCTATAATATCCCCCTTTGTATTTGTTGGAAATACCTTCAATGTTCTTTCCAAATGAATGTTTCAATATGTGGAACTATTATCTCCTCTCTCCCCTTTACCTTTCGAATTTTCATTTTACTTTCTCTCTCCCTTATTGACAAGAAATACAATGTTAATGGGGAAAATGTTATCAGTACATACTTAATAAATGTTTCATCCATAATTTCACTCTATGTCTACTTTAGTTGTGCTCAGTATAGAAAACAAGAGGATTTCATTTAAACAAAAAATATATCCAAAACCAACTGACCATGACACCTTAAGAAATGAGAACTCAAATACTTTTATTTAAGGATTATTCACTTTCATTCTAGGTTGAAATTATTAAATGTGAGATGAATCTTTTTAAGAACAATCAACATGGAACTCTTTCAATCACTGCAACAAATGGATCAAAGATATTCAAGTGCAATAGACATGATAAGTGACATTGGGGCAATTCCATTCTTCTTATGTCACAAAATAATTCAGTTTATCCCCATTTTTAAAAAGATTATTATTTATAATAACCAAGGATAAGAGATTAATAGACAGACTTTTTCAAAATACATTATCTTCATGAAATTTCTAGAATAATCATATTTGATACAAATTGAAATAATAATTCTGACAGCTTCTTCATTTGTCTCCCCCTCAAGGAAGACACTCCTCATCATCTTTGTTGACGCCGAAAAAAGACCGTAACTCCCGGAGGAAGTTTCGAAATGACGAAGCGAATTCATATTCGGAATCAGAGGCCCGATCCGGAGGCCCAGGATGTGGTGCGCGAAATAAAGGAGGATCCGTGCGAAAAATCGTTTTGCGTGCATATAATCCCTGGGTTTCGCGAAATTGAGACGATGAGGCGCGCAATCTTTGCGCGCCCCGGTTCTGCTCGGCGAATGTTTGCGCACCGGCTACGCTCAGTGCGAAGAATTTCGTGCGCCGCCTGGATTCCGCGCTGGAGGTCGCCTATAAATAGAAGGTGACCCCGAACGGTTTGGGGGTTGAGGAATCTGAAGCGACTCCCGTGCGCGCAATTCGGCTCCCCCCGCGCGCAAGATGACTTCTAGGTAAAACCCTCATTTCGCGCAACCTTGCCCCGGAGTTCGCCTTTGCGCGCAACTCCACCAGCTTCAGTGAATTTACCCCCTCCCCAGGGATCCAGCCTTGCGCGCAATCCATGTCTCGTGCGCGCAATAGCCTGCCGTGCGCGCAAAACCCTACACGTAGTTCCCTCTCCGCGCGTAATTCCCTTGCTCCAATTGCACGCCGTCCTGGTGTTTTTCGCGCAAACCTTCCCTTTTGCATGCAAAACACAGGACTCCTCACCTTGACGCCCCTTGGCTGCCCCCTGCACCGGCACCTGATGTCTTCCCTGCCGGGCATGCGCGCCATGCGTTGTTTTCCCGTACGGCCTTCCAGGCTCGTGTGAAGTAACCTCAAGGTCCCTTGGGCCGTGTTTCCTATTGCGTTTCTTTGCCTTATGCTTCTCCGCATAGGCACGCTAACGGCTATTGCTTCTTCCCATAGCCACACTAACGTGGACCCCCCGGTGGTTTGCCCTGCAGCCCCCCTTCACTATGGCCTTGCCGATGCCTTCCCTTCCACAAGGGGTAGAGGGCGTTGGACATGTAAGCCCTAGGGGTGTGGAGCAAACCCACCTCGTCCAAGCTGCAGGACGTTAAACTACTAAACACCTCGTCCTTAACACAAGACGTTAAACTTTGGTTCGACCCCGTGCTTCGCACGCAGGGTCCCCCCAGCTCGGACATTTTTTACACCACTCGTCTCCATGGGAATGGAATCTTCCTCGCATGGAATGAGATCCTCCTTGTCGGAGCGGCGTTTGTCCGCGGGGGAAGGGCTGCCTCAGAGCGTAAGCCCCTAGCCTCTCTTGCGAATGATTGCACCCATGCATCTCCGTACTTCCCCCCTGCCAAGGCCAGTGGAGTCCTTTTCCCACTGCGCTTTGTTGTAACACCCCAATCTTCCACGGTACGTTTCCCTTCGAATAATGCAATAGCGTGTGTTGTACGCAACCTCGAGCTCTAACACACACCACAACTAATTAAACTAGCCGTTGTGAATAGTAATACCTAATTTTTGAAATTTTATAAATTTTATTTATCAAAATGGACTTCATTTTTGGATTCGGAAAATCGAAATTAGCCTATGTTGAATTTTTGGTATTTTTCTGAGAACTTCTAATTTTTTATGAATAGTGAAAAATACTTAAAAACAACCTTTTTAATCAAAATAATTTATAGTGATAAATTATACTATTTAGTGGTTTTAAAGTATAATTAGAATATATTTTTACCATTTTATCCAATGGTGGTCATTAGAATTAATTTAACATTGAAAATGGACATAAACAATTGCCAATCTTTTGATATAAATTGTTTCTTAAAAAACACGCTATTTGTTGTGACAGCGGGAATTAATTATAAAATTAATTAATGAAACTTATATGTTTGGAATTTTGTAAAATAGACATCATTTTTGAATTCGTAATATCAATTATAGCTTAGAGTGAAATTTTGGCATTGTTCTGAAAAACTTCAATTTTTGATGAATAGTGAAACCACTAAGTGGTAGTTAAATAACTGATTTTTCATTTAAATGAAATATTACCACTTCTGTGATTTGATTTTCAAAAATCCGACATACATGGTTGTCATTAAGAAGTAAAATGTGGTTGAATGAGATTAAAATAATTTTTTGTGAATAGTAACTTTTAGGTTCTTAATCGCGATTAGAGGTAATTAGTGTAGTTTAAGGTACAAATGATGTTTTAATAATATGAGATGAGCATGACACTTGTCCTACTCCTATTGGATGAGTCATGGACGACCAAGAAAACCCATGGGTCAACTTGGGGACCCCATGGAGCCACTTTATTTGGAAAATGACATTAATATATATTTATTTAATGTTAAAATTAAATTGATACAAACATGAGTTGTTTTACTAAAACAGTTTTTAAGTGGGGTTACACAAGTCCAAATTTTGACTATAAATATTCATTAGAAAGCTAAAAATATTTAATACATCATTGTATTTTTTTTATAATTTTTAGACATTAAATAAATTAAATTATTTATGACATCATTATGATGCAGCGATGACCTCATTATTTAACGATTTAAATAAAATTAGAAGATAATGCAAGATCCAAGGCTTACACTTATCCAAAGCCTATTGGATGAAGAGATTTCGAACTCTTATCACCTTATCCACGAATTATATAAGTGTGGGACCTTTAGAATCCGAAAATCATTGTGTAATAATGTAACATTTCAATCTTTCCAAAAGAGCCCCTCCTCTCCTCTTATAAAAGGCCCCCACCTCTACCACCTTATTCACACTTTCAAGCCTTTTAGTTCGGAAAACCTCTGCCCAAATACTCTCCCAACTTCTCTCCCTTCATCCTAGAAGCCTTACTTTAGTCAGAAAGCCATCCTAAGGAGTCCTTTTGATCAAATCAAAAGGAAGAACCCGAAGAAGAGGTAACATTTTCATCACCATCTTTCAAGTTTCTTTCTTCTTCCACTCCCTCTTTGTTTATTATTTCAATTCTAAAATTATAAATACAGTATCTTCTATATACTGTGATGTTATTATAAATATGGAACAACCATATTCAGTATTCTACCCATCATTTTAATGACATGTCACCATACGTGCGTACGTACGGCTTACCGTCTCCACGTCGTGGTGTAATTGTTATTCAATATATTATTATCTAGATGGGTATAATAATGATATGTAATTCATGTAAATAATAAATATAACATGATAATGATTCTTTATATATGATATACTATCCAATTATATATTATTTTAATATCAAAATAATGATATTGTCGCTCGTGCGTACGTACGGACTACCGTCTCCACGAACGCGATGAGATTCACTCTTCGTCGTATCCATTCAAGTATAATTATCATTTGATGATTTAAAAATAATGTTTAAGGACATGATATCATTCTGGATATGAATAAGATACAACCTATCTATGAAAAACACGACTTACGTAACAAAACATATAAAAGAAAACGAGTAAGTTAACACCCGAAACAACGATAAATCCAAGATATTGTTAACAAAGCAATGTTAAAAGATCATATATGATATCATATGAATGTATATGATTCTTGTATAATTTAATAACAATTATTTCACCATTATACAGGAGGTTAACCTACCCCAACCAAGGAAAAGTACAAGGTAAGGGTTATTTCACAATCTCTTCATTATCCGAGGTTGTTTATACGTAATAATCTACTGGGATCTCTTTATCATCCACATCCATGTTTCTTCAAAATGTATTTCAAAACATTTTTATTATTTACAAGAATATGGGTTAAAGTCATTTATACCCTTTTTTGACTTTTTATAAGAGGAATCTTTCCGTCGTTTTCAAAACAAAGTCCTTTTTAACCTTTTCGACAGAATTAAGGTAAGAATGTTTTTTTATACGGCAGGTGCGATTATTTCCGCCGTTATAAAATCTTAAAAGATTTCCTTACAAGATTATAAGGATATTTTCAAGAAAATGTTTTATTTTATATGGCTGTTAAATGATTTCAAAAATAGAAAGAGATATTTCTCTAAAAAGTGTTTTGATTTCATCTATGTCAACATCCTTTGATGGATTTTACGCTTATTTGAAGTTGATTTATTATGATACAAAACTTATATATTGTATTGAAGGTTTTGTGATATGTTTGACTGTGGATGTGCTATTTTTATACCATTCATAGTTTATGGTAAAATATTGACATTTCGTATGCTAGTTTTAATACGAATGTTTATGTTATGTTTAAACCTTTTCATATGGGAATGCATTGGACTTAATATGTGACGGGTGGAGCCCGCTATAGCTCCTTGATGCATCGGTAGGTCTCATGAGACAAACTAGTGTCTTGGCACAAGGCCTTGACAAAATCTTATTTGTAGTCTTGGCACGAGGCCTTGGCTATGTGGTTATGATAGTCTGGCATTATGCATTCCAACATTATGAAAGTGGTTAGTGATTTTGCATGTGATTATTCGATTAGTAGAATATCCATGTGAATGAGTAAATGGCATTATTTGATTTTCCTTTTTCCATATTATACTGAAGTTCAAGTTTAATAAGGCTTTTGTTTTAGTTATACATTGCCTTAAATGTTTATTCTTATTTATGAAAGTTTCCGCTATATTGTTATCCTTACTGGGCATTTGAGCTCACCCATTTTCTATGTTTTATTTTTCCCAGGAAGTGAAGAAGTAAATTATGAATGACCTGCAGGGATATTATGAGGAGATAATAGTGTGGACTATGGAGACATTATGTTGTTGTAGTAGTTTTTCATTTTATGATGTAATGAAAAACTTATGAATATATCTAGTGTTTCCAAGGCTACTAAACCAATCGGTCTTTCGAGATTTGATCTCTCTTGTGATCATGCCAATGTTATGAAGTAATGCACCAACTTTGGGTAGCTGGGGTCGGGGCGTTACAGTTGGTATCAGAGGCAGTTTATTACTAACCTTGGAAGCTAGATTTAGATAAACTCTGATTAGAGCACATATCCCGAAGATAGACTTTGAGGATTAGTATAGAAGAACTTCCTAGAATTTTGGTATTGTAGAGATGTTGTGAGTTTTCCGAGAAATACATCCCTGTCTGGATACGAGCAGGTAGAGGCGGCTCTGGCACAGATGTACCTAGGGGTAAAACCCGAAAACACCCCTTTGAGCTAGACTCGAATGGGAACTGGTGCACGACAACGGGCCTTGCTGCACTCTTGGTTATGACACTCCCGGGGGATATGCTTTGGATAATTCTCATTTTCTTTAAAAATCATTATGAAGGGTTTATGAGTATATACTTCCTCAAAGAAAACATTTTTATGATTATGGATTATATCCATAAATAGTTCAATTTATGTTAAGTGTTTTATAAGTATGGGGTTATGTATTTTGATTCATAAACTGATCTAGTTTATGCCATTGTTTAGAAATGGCGCCTAGTGGAAGAAATGGAAACCGTATCAATGCACGCACTCCATGTAGGGATTTCCCTCCTGCTCAAGATAATTATAGTGAGGCTGGTGATGCAACTGGTGCCGATCAGCTAATCACCATACTGGGACAACTTACTCAGGTTATGAATAATAACCTTACCCATATGGAGCACCCTGATCCACAGCGTGGAGGATCAATGTTAGATCTATTCATGAGGAAACAACCACCAACGTTCAATGGGAGTACAAATCCCTTAGTAGCCGAGCAATGGATAAATTCCCTAGAGAAAATATTTCAGGCTTTGGGGAGCAGTGAAAGGGAAAAAGTTATCATGGCAGTTTACCGCCTCACTGGAGATGCTGATCAATGGTGGTCATTGATTCAAAACATGAGGGAAGATGATGAAGTATCAAATATGGAATGAAGGGAGTTCAAAGATCTGTTTTTAGAAAAATAATTTCCTCGCGACCATCGAGCAGATATGGAAAGGCAATTTCTGAGACTGAGACAAAAGGAGGATGATAATGTCACAAAGTATGAGGCTAACTTTACAAGGTTAGCAAGGTATGCTGGAGATTATATACGTAACCCGGGAAGTAAGATTGATCGTTTCTTTGATGGGTTAAAACCATTTCTTCGTCGAGCATTAGTCTCACAATCCTTTTCATCGTACGAAGACATTGTCTCATGTGCTATCAAGACAGAAAAGGAATTATCTAAGTCTTATGACTTTAAAGAAAAGCAAGAGAAGAAGAGACCTGCTGATCAATCTGGGAATGGAAATAAAGGGAAGAAGGGAAAGGTTGAATATCCATCTTGTGGTAAATGCGGGAAGAAACATCCTGGTACTTGCTTGAAGGGAATAGGAGTATGTTACAAGTGTGGTGAAAAAGGCCACCAAGCTCATGAATGCAAGGGAAAGAAAGCGGCTGTCAACATGGAATGCTATAATTGTAGAGAGAAGGGACATTATGCAAATGAATTTCCTAAGAGTCAGGGGAACTTACCTCAGAAGAGGCCAAGGGATCAGGGCCAGGCTTATGCTATCACTACTGCTGAGGTGGAAGCTCCGAAAGACGTAGTGGCAGGTAATTTAATGGTTTCCTCAAGTTTAGAAAATGTATTATTTGATTCTGGATCATCGCATTGTTTCATATCTTCCCAGTTTGCTAATAAAATTAGATATTTCCAATTTGATTTAACAAGGGAGTTGTCGGTCAAAACCCCTAAGGGAAGTATTTTTGCAACAAAGTTTTGTCGATTAGTTCCCATTAGAGCACCTAAATGTTCTTTACCTGCTGATCTCATCGTCATACCCATGATTGAATTTGATATAATCCTCGGTATGGATTGGCTTTCGGACCATGATGCAAAAATTTATTGTAAGAGGAAAGAGGTTACGATTCTTGATGATGATGATAAGGAACACCTTATATTTAGAGCCGAATCGTCGCCACATAATTATTATCTAGATCCACCCCCAGTAGCTCAACTAAATTAAATTATTGGGGAGGAAGAGAAGGAAATTACTGAGGGTGAGGAAAGGAATATTCAAATAGAGGATGTACCTATTGTGAGAGAATATGTTGATGTGTTTCCGGAAGATTTACCTGGACATCCTCCAGAACGAGAAGTTGAGTTTTCCATTGATTTAATTCCTAGATCAAGGCCCATATCGAAGACCCCTTATAGAATGACCACTGTGGAATTAGTTGAACTAAAGAAACAACTAGAGGAATTGAGTAATAAGGGATTTATTCGCCCTAGTGTTTCTCCTTGGGGAGCCCCTGTTCTTTTTGTTAAGAAGAAAGATGGATCTATAAGGTTGTGCATTGACTATAGGGAGATCAATGCTATAACAATAAAGAACAAGTATCCCCTACCTCGTATTGATGATTTGTTTGACCAACTGCATGGATCTCAATACTTTTCAAAGATTGACCTTCGGTCTGGATACCATCAGTTGTGTGTGAAGAAGGAAGACGTTCTAAAGACAGCATTTCGAACAAGGTACGGGCATTACGAGTTTATAGTAATGCCTTTTGGATTGACTAATGCACCCTCTGTTTTCATGGATCTAATGAATAGAGTTTTCAAGGAATATCTTGATGACTTTGTAGTTGTATTTATTGATGATATCTTGGTATACTCCAAAATCCACGAAGATCATGAAAATCACTTACGCATTATCCTGAAGACTCTTAGAAGACATGAATTATATGGGAAATTTAGCAAGTGTGAATTCTGGCTTCATGAGATTTCTTTTCTTGGCCATATTGTCTCTAAGGATGGAATTTCCGTTGATCCTTCTAAAACCAAGGCAATCCAAGAATAGCCAGCACCGACAAGTATAACTGAGGTACGCAGTTTTATTGGTTTAGCAGGTTATTATCGACGTTTCGTCCAGAATTTTTCCAGATTGGCTAACCCATTGACAAAGCTCACACGTAAAGGGATTAAATTTGTCTGGACAAAAGAGTGTGAAGAATGTTTTGAAGAACTAAAGAGAAGATTAGTCAATGCCCCTGTATTGACTCTACCATCGGGAAATGATGGGTTTGTTATTTATAGTGATGCATCGAAGAAAGGACTTGGTTGTGTCCTTATGCAGAATGATAAGGTCATTGCCTATGCATCACGACAGCTAAAAATTCATGAGCAAAACTATCCTACTCATGATCTTGAGTTAGCAGCTGTGATCTTTGCTTTAAAGATATGGAGACATTACCTCTATGGTGAAAAATGTGAGATTTATACTGATCACAAGAGTTTGAAGTATATTTTCACACAAAAAGAACTCAACATGAGGCAAAGGCGATGTCTTGAACTACTCAAGGATTATGATTGCACGATACATTACCACCCGGGGAAGGCAAACAAGGTGGAAGATGCTTTGAGTAGAAAAGACCATGGAGTTTTGAATGTGATGAGAATTGAAAGGGATCCAATTTTCTTGGATCTAGTGAAGATGGACATGGGAATAACTAGGGAAGGTGAAACATCAATGCTTTTTCAAATGGTTGCCAAACCATCATTACTAGAAAGGATTAAGAGTTCTCAGACCAATGATGGAGAATTTCAGAAGAAGATTAAAGATGTGAATGATGGAAGATTGAGGGACTTTGTGTATAAGGATGGAATTTTGAAATTTAGGAAGAGACTTTGTGTTCCCGATATAACTGATCTAAAAATGGAATTGCTGGATGATGCTCATAGTTCCAATTTCTCTATACACCATGGGAGCACCAAAATGTATAGAGATTTGAAGGAACATTTTTGGTGGGACAATAAGAAGAGGGAGATTGCTGATTTTGTGTCGAGGTGTATGGTTTGTCAACAAGTGAAAGCTGGAAGGCAACATCCTGGTGGAGTATTGCAACCTCTTCCCTTACCTGAGTGGAAATGGGATAATATTACGATGGACTTTGTCATGGGACTACCAAAGACTCCTAGAAGGAATGATGCAATATGGGTCATTGTTGATCGTCTTACTAAGTCAGCACATTTTCTGGATATACGGGAGGATCTACCACTTGAACGTCTAGTAAGATTATATATTAATGAAGTTGTAAGACTTCATGGAGTACCCCTATCGATTGTTTCTGATCGTGATCCTCGTTTTACTTCAAGATTCTGGAAAAGTCTTCAAAAGGCCTTGGATACTGAAATTTGTTTGAGCACTGCCTATCACCCTAAAACATATGGACAATCAGAACGGACTATTCAAACCTTAGAAGACATGTTGAGATCATGCTCTCTTGACTTTCAGGGTATGTGGGATCAATACTTACCACTGGTAGAATTTTCCTATAACAATAGCTTCCATTCAAGCATTCAGATGGCACCTTATGAAGCGTTATATGGAAAGAGATGTCGTACACCAACCTGTTGGGATAACGTTGGTTAAAGAAAACTTGTGGGACCAGAACTGGTGGAAGAAACAATGGAAAAGGTGAAGGTAATCCAAAACCACATCAAATCAGCTCAAAGTAGGCAGAAGAGCTATGCCGATAATAGAAGAAAGGTTTTGGAATTTCAGGTGGGAGATCATGTTTTCCTAAAGGTATCTCCATGGAAGGGAGTTATATGTTTTGGTAAGAAGGGTAAGTTGAGTCCCAGGTACATCGGACCTTTCGAAATTCTAGATCGTATTGGGGCTGTAGCTTATCGTTTGGCGATGCCGCCAAATCTCTCCAAAGTTCACGATGTTTTCCACATATCGCTATTGAGAAAATACATGCCCGACCCAACACATGTACTTACCTACGAGGAATTAGAACTGGAACCCGATCTATCTTATTGTGAAGAGCCCATCAGAATTCTTGATGTGAGGGAGCAGGTGCTGAGAAACCGGACGACTCGTCTGGTAATGGTTTTGTGGAGAAATCATAAAATGGAAGAGGCAACGTGGGAACCTGAGGAACTTATGATGAAGAACCACACGAGTCTTTTTATGCAATAATACCCTAGAAATTGAGAGGACGCAATTATTTGAAGAAGGGGATAATGTAACACCCCAAGCTTCCACGGTACGTTTCCCTTCGAATAATGCAATAGCGTGTGTTGTACGCAACCTCGAGCTCTAACACACACCACAACTAATTAAACTAGCCGTTGTGAATAGTAATACCTACTTTTTGAAATTTTATAAATTTTATTTATCAAAATGGACTTTATTTTTGGATTCGGAATATCGAAATTAGCCTATGTTGAATTTTTGGTATTTTTCTGAGAACTTCTAATTTTTTATGAATAGTGAAAAATACTTAAAAACAACTTTTTTAATCAAAATAATTTATAGTGATAAATTATACTATTTAGTGGTTTTAAAGTATAATTAGAATATATTTTTACCATTTTATCCAATGGTGGTCATTAGAATTAATTTAACATTGAAAATGGACATAAACAATTGCCAATCTTTTGATATAAATTGTTTCTTAAAAACACGCTATTTGTTGTGACAGCGGGAATTAATTATAAAATTAATTAATGCAACTTATATGTTTGGAATTTTGTAAAATAGAAATCATTTTTGAATTCGGAATATCAATTATAGCTTAGAGTGAAATTTTGGCATTGTTCTGAAAAACTTCAATTTTTGATGAATAGTGAAACCACTAAGTGGTAGTTAAATAACTGATTTTTCGTTTAAATGAAATATTACCACTTCTGTGATTTGATTTTCAAAAATACGACATACATGGTTGTCATTAAGAAGTAAAATGTGGTTGAATGAGATTAAAATAATTTTTTGTGAATAGTAACTTTTAGGTTCTTAATCGCGATTAGAGGTAATTAGTGTAGTTTAAGGTACAAATGATGTTTTAATAATATGAGATGAGCATGACACTTGTCCTACTCCTATTGGATGAGTCATGGCCGACCAAGAAAACCCATGGGTCAACTTGGGGACCCCATGGAGCCACTTTAGTTGGAAAATGACATTAATATATATTTATTTAATGTTAAAATTAAATTGATACAAACATGAGTTGTTTTACTAAAACAGTTTTTAAGTGGGGTTACACACGTCCAAATTTTGACTATAAATATTCATTAGAAAGATAAAAATATTTCCTACATTATAGTATTTTTTTTATAATTTTTAGACATTAAATAAATTAAATTATTTATGACATCATTATGATGCAGCGATGACCTCATTATTTAATGATTTAAATAAAATGAGAAGATAATGCAAGATCCAAGGCTTACACTTGTCCAAATCCTATTGGATGAAAATATTTAGAACCCTTATCACCTTATCCATGAATTATATAAGTGTGGGACCTTTAGAATCCGAAAAGCATTGTGTAATAATGTAACATTTCAATCTTTCCAAAAGAGCCCCTCCTCTCCTCTTATAAAAGGCCCCCACCTCTACCACCTTATTCACACTTTCAAGCCTTTTGGTTCGGCCAACATCTGCCCAAATACTCTCCCAAACTCTCTCCCTTCACCCTAGAAGCTTTACTTTAGTCAGAAATCCATCCTAAGGAGTCCTTTTGATCAAATCAAAAGGAAGAACCCGAAGAAGAGGTAACATTTTCATCACCCTCTTTCAAGTTTCTTTCTTCTTCCACTCCCTCTTTGTTTATTATTTCAATTCTAAAATTATAACTCCAGTATCTTCTATATACTGTGATGTTATTATAAATATGGAACAACCATATTCAGTATTCTACCCATCATTTGAATGACATGTCACCATACGTGCGTACGTACGGCTTACCGTCTCCACGTCGTGGTGTAATTGTTATTCAATATATTATTATTTAGATGGGTATAATAATGATATGTAATTCATGTAAATAATAAATATAACATGATAATGATTCTGTATATATGATATACTATCCAATTATATATTATTTTAATATCAAAATAATGATATTGTCGCTCGTGCGTACGTACGGACTACCGTCTCCACGAACGCGATGAGATTCATTCTTCGTCGTATCCATTCAAGTATAATTATCATTTGATGATTTAAAAATAATGTTTAAGGACATGATATCATTCTGTATATGAATAAGATACAACCTATCCATGAAAAACATGACTTACGTAACAAAACATATAAAAGAAAACGAGTAAGTTAACACCCGAAACAACGATAAATCCAAGATATTGTTAACAAAGCAATGTTAAAAGATCATATATGATATCATATGAATGTATATGATTCTTGTATAATTTAATAACAATTATTTCACCATTATACAGGAGGTTAACCTACCCCAACCAAGGAAAAGTACAAGGTAAGGGTTATTTCACAATCTCTTCATTATCCGAGGTTGTTTATACGTAATAATCTACTGGGATCTCTTTATCATCCACATCCATGTTTCTTCAAAATGTATTTCAAAACATTTTTATTATTTACAAGAATATGGGTTAAAGTCATTTATACCCTTTTTTGACTTTTTATAAGAGGAATCTTTCCATCGTTTTCAAAAAAAAGTCCTTTTTAACCTTTTCGACAGAATTAAGGTAAGAATGTTTTTTTATACGGTAGGTGCGGTTATTTCCGCCGTTATAAAATCTTCAAAGCTTTCTTTACAATCTTATAAGGATATTTTCAAGAAAATGTTTTCTTTTATATGGCTCTTAAATTATTTCAAAAATATAAAGAGATATTTCTCTAAAAAGTGTTTTGATTTCATCTATGTCAACATCCTTTGATGGATTTTACGCTTATTTGAAGTTGATTTATTATGATACAAAACTTCTATATTGTATTGAAGGTTTTGTGATATGTTTGACTGTGGATGTGCTATTTTTATAACATTCATAGTTTATGGTAAAATATTGACATTTCGTATGCTAGTTTTAATACGAATGTTTATGTTATGTTTAAACCTTTTCATATGGGAATGCATTGGACTTAATATGTGACGGGTGGAGCCCGCTATAGCTCCTCGATGCATCGGTAGGTCTCATGAGACAAAATAGTGTCTTGGCACAAGGACTTGACAAAATCTTATTTGTAGTCTTGGCACGAGGCCTTGGCTATGTGGTTATGATAGTCTGGCATTATGCATTCCAACATTATGAAAGTGGTTAGTGATTTTGCATGTGATTATTTGATTAGTAGAATATCCATGTGAATGAGTAAATGGCATTATTTGATTTTACTTTTTCCATATTATGCTGAAGTTCAAGTTTAATAAGGCTTTTGTTTTAGTTATACATTTCCTTAAATGTTTATTTTTATTTATGAAAGTTTCCGCTATATTGTTATCCTTACTGGGAATTTGAGCTCACCCCTTTTCTATGTTTTATTTTTCCCAGGAAGTGAAGAAGTAAATTATGAATGACCTGTAGGGATATTATGAGGGGATAATAGTGTGGACTGTGGAGACATTATGTTGTTGTAGTAGTTTTTCATTTTATGATGTAATGTAAAACTTATGAATATATCTAGTGTTTCCAAGGCTACTAAACCAATCGGTCTTTCGATATTTGATCTCTCTTGTGATCATGCTAATGTTATGAAGTAATGCACCGACTCTGGGTAGCTGGGGTCGGGGCGTTACATTTGTCGCACCATGGGCCTCCACCCTGGAGTAAGCCCCAGCACCAAGGGCCGCTAACCACGCGTAAGCCCCTGTTTCCTCTTTGGGCCGCTCAACGCGTAAGCCCCATTCCGCTTCTCACGGACGCACCCTTCGTGACGTGATTGTCTGGTCCCTGTTGCCTCTTTTTTCTCACACCGAGCATGACTCACGTGGGCTTAGAGTGCGCATCGACCATGAAATCCTCTTATGGGACGCCTTTGAGCATAAGCCCCATCCCAGCGAACTACGTGGACTTTGATCCGTGCTAACGCATGGTACGTAGGAAGCCTCCACGAGGTTCAAGCCCACCACCCGGGCGTCCCGACCTCTCCATGTCGGTTCCCTGACCACTTTGGGCCACCTCAGAGCGTAAGCCCCAAACCCCTCATCCCGCATGACGTTAAACTGTATTCTATCCCGCATGATGTTAAACTGTATTCCGTCCCGCATGACGTTAAACTGTATCGCGTCCCACATGACGTTAAACTGTATCGCGTCCCGCATGACGTTAAACTGTATCCCCCCTCTTGGGCCATCTCAGAACATAAGCCCCATGTCTCACTCCACCATCCATCCTGATCCTTACCCGGGCCGCCACATCCCGATGAGATCATGCCACCCCATCCCACTCCATGATATATGGGAAGCTTCCCACATGCTGGCCCCAACATCGGTGTTCCCCCCTAGGGATCCTTCAACCCGATCTGTCTCCGCAAGACGTTAAAATCGCGACATACCCCGTGTTAAACATGGGAAGCTGAGGAAAACCTCAGATGATACACATTCACTGCGTTCGATGTGGGATGCCTCGGGCTTCCGCGCCCTCGAGAAGCCCTGTGATGAGGGACCAAAGACAGACATGCCGACGACGCCCCAACATGACCATTCTCCTCACCGAAGGTTTCTGCCCCGACAAGACCCCTTGGAGCGTCTTGATGGAAGCAACGTAATTAACTGGCGTCCATGTAGATATGGCACCGGGAATGAGCTTCATGAACCCGTATTAAATCTATGAGGGAGACCCGGACTAGGTGATGATCTCCGAGGAGGAATCCACAGAAGGAAGAACCGACATCCCATCATCCTGTTTCGATCAAGGAGCAGACGTACCTGAACAAGGAATGAATGCCGCCCGCCTTTGGAAAGTGGGAATGCGGGGCAACAAGTAGCGCGTCCTCCTCCACGGACGGATGCGCACGCCCCGGCAAAAGCATCGGAAACAATCTTCATAATGGAAGAACTCATCAGGAATGGATATCAAGAAATTCCAGTATGGTGAATACACCATAATGGGTTTTCATCTAATGACAGTCCATATTGAACAACTTTCACAAATTCATCAAGGATGATCATATAAAAACATTTTTCTTTAAAATACCAAGAGATAAGATCAAACCAAGATGGAATATTCTTTATCCAGGATTTCCATAATAGAACATCACATTCTTTATCTTCATCAAAGATGACCCTTCATCATATTAATATTTGAATATCAATTGAGGAATCATTCAAGGATGGTAACTTCTTCATCTTTGCTATCAATAATTGAAAGCACTTACTACTTATTTGGTTCTCCCCCTGGGAACTTACTTCACATTCAAATCACTATATTATAAGTAAAAATATAATACACAATAATTTAATGGAATAAGGTGGATCATCCTTGCTTCATTAATATAAACAACAAGGTTGAGATTTTTTTCTGAACCAAGTTTCTCTATTTGATCAAGTATTCATGCTTGCACATATTAAATCATGTTCTAATTTATGTTGAGGTAGCATGGATATCTTCACATCCTATTCTTCTTTGTGTGAAGAAATTTTCTTCTTAACACCCTTCATGTATGATACATAATTACTCTTCTTTAGGACCACTTCTTGTTCTAGTAATATGGTTACACAACCTTTTTCAATGTGACCAGATTTCTTGAATCTCTCATATTGAACATCTCTAACATGATATTATACTTTTTTTTCAACCTCTCATTCAATTTTTTTCATTATGTGGAATATTTTCTTTTCCTCTTACACTAGCCTTAGCTTCTGCATCTTCATGTTTCATCATTACTTCCAAGTTATCAGGACAAATAACTATCATCTCATTAGGAATTGTGACAACAATTTTGGATCTTTCAAATGGGTTATTTTGAGATTCATCCCTCTTGAAAGTTCTTTTGGATGCACCACCATTCAACTTCTTGGATTTAGAATCTGAGGTCTTCTCACTATTCTTACTTGAAATCTTCTTGGGAGAATTTGTACTCAAAATATTCTTCTGATTTATTCACAAGGTTTCCTCTTCATTCCTAGATAGATTTTGTGATCTTATTTTCTTATCAAATTTGGATACATGTTGAGATGAGCATGTACCAACCTTGTGACCAATGTCATTGAATACATCATATAGGTTATCAAGCATTCCAAATATATCTGCAGTATATATATGCTTATGGACCTATGGAATTTTCTTTTTCTTCTCTGCATTTATCCCTCATGATATGGTCTTATTTTGTGCTTTTAAATTTTGTGGATTGTACCAAAAATTTGATGCACAATGTACAAATCTATTGCAAATCCAACATTGACCCCCAAATATTGATTTCTTGATATCTTTTGTATGAGATTGTTGGGTCTTCTTCATGATTTTGTTTTTCTTTATGCGGGGAATCAACTAACACATTATCTTCTATATCCACCATATAAATGGTGGTAGGTATATTATCCCCTTTCATTATTCGTACTTGTTTAGAATTTTTCTTCAAACCTGCACTGCTTGTGGAAAAAGATTTAGAAACATGGGTACAAGATGGTATGGATGGTACCTTTTCCTTTTCATCTATTTGTGATATATCATTCAATGAATTCATGATCTTCTTATCACAATTTTTAAGTATTTCAACCTTATAATCCTATAATGAACATTGAGTATCAGTAGCAATTGTTTCCTTCTTTTGTGATGTCTCAATATGTGTCTTCTCAAGATTGGTCAACTAATCTTACCATTCTAGACATTTCACATTGAGGATGATTTTCTGATCATCAATAACAATCATCATATTTTCACAAGTTTTTTTCATTCTTTCAACTTCATCTATATGTA
This sequence comes from Viscum album, assembly GCA_963277665.1. NCBI lineage: Eukaryota > Viridiplantae > Streptophyta > Magnoliopsida > Santalales > Viscaceae > Viscum > Viscum album. The sequence goes on from OY728143.1 coordinate 1,424,914,412, forward strand.
GATTAACTTTGTTCTGAATCAAAGAGTAAAGTTCCTTGTTCTTCTTGGATATTTCTTCCAATTGTAAACCCTTTACATAAAAGCTATATTTCAATTTCTCTTCAAGTGAATGGATATTTTATTCCATATTCTTTTTGACTACATCTCTCTCTTCAACTTCTTTGACCCATTTTGGGGAACTTATTTCAAGTTCCCTTTTTGTTGCTTCAAAGGTTTCAACTTGTCTAGAGAGCTTTAGACATTCAACAATTTTTTATTATAAGCCCTTTTCTAAAACATCAGTTTCTTCTTTCAGCTGGGTGATATCTTCCTACATACATTGAAATACTACACAAAAAGGGATGCTCTTTCTTGAGGAATAACATATAGAATAACTCTTAATATATCAACTAAAAACAATTGAGAAGTTATAAATTGATCATTATCACTACTTATGCTAACATTTTCATCATCAGTAATGATTTTAAATGTACTAACACATACCTGCTTATCACTAGAGGTAAAAAGGCTTACCATATTCTTGGTGGAGACTTGATCCACCTGTTCATTACTTTCAAAATTTGAAATGTCTTTATTGTCAGCAAGGCATGGAGAAACAAATACTTTCTCTTTATCAGATAAGATGGACTTCTTCTTCAACTTTCTCTTCTGTTTCCATTTCCAGTTCATCGTTGTCTTTGTAGATATAGACTTATACTCATAGGAAATTGAATCTTCACCAAAACATCACTTCATTATATACTTAGGAAATAAACTCAAGTCTTCAAAAGAGAATATCTTCACTGTAGAGAATCTAATAGAGGTGAAACTTGGCTCTGATGCCAATTCAGAGGACCATTTTGGGATATGTATAACACTTAGAGGGGGGGGGGAGGGATGAATCAGTGTTGGGTACTTTTTAAACAAATTATAACTTCTATCCCTGTACCTATTAGACTAGTTAGGATCTTTATTCTCTTATTCTCTTTTCCTTGCCACATGCAAGTATTTGAAAGAAAGAAATATAGCACAAGATATTTTTATAAGGTTCATTGCTCAATAAGAGAAGGTAGTCCTTAGAATGTTTGGAAATAATATAGAAACATGAGCAGTAGAAAACAATCCTTTGTATGTGGTTACAACGAGTAGGATATATCCTTACAGTTATGTGACATTGAGAACAGTCCAATAGAACGTGTTTTACAGCACTTGGATGAATCTTTATACTGCCTCCCAAGACAGTCCTTTTTATAGATCTTGGCTGGATTTTTATACTTCCACCCAAGAAAATCTTCTACTTATTAATAAGGATTTGTAACACCAAAAAATACCTCCATCCATTGAGTCATATCTGATGTCACAGTACTACTTTGATATTCCACTCTTCTCTTGCTAATTTCTTAGCAGTATGCATGTAACTCTTCTTCCCTATTCCCAGCAACAAACTAAAAGCTGTACAATCTTCTTCTTCTATAAGTCATAATAATATGAATGAGTTGTGGATTGATAAACACTAAATTGTCTCTGACCCAAATTATATTCAACTGATATCAATTTGGTCACCCAATCTTCTTCTATTATTCTATTTTTCAATGAAAAACCAACTACATTGAGATCTATTATTATTAATTTTTATGGAATCAAAAACTTTTTATGTGGTTATTAAACCAATGAAGATCAGACCATCTTAGCATCATCAGAATTAAATTCTTCTCCTTTGATACACAATATCAGCAGTGAATGTAGTATCAGTTATCTTCTGTGTACTGTTAATTTGAGGAAATTTCTTTTAAAAACTATTTTAGTCCTTTGGTGAAATTCCTTGTACCCATTGAGAACTATACTGTATCCTCTATGAACTATCTTCCCTTCATGAACCATACTTGTGAACTATTACCGTAAACTATTCCTACAAACTGTAGTGGTGAACTATTGATGCGAACTACCTTGCACCACATAGCACAAGTGCTTCATAGACAACCTTCCTTTCTGCAATCTGCTTCTGATTTGAGGAAAATCTATGCCCCACATACTATCAATGCTCCCTAGACGACCCCTGATATGAAGACAACCTTTTCTTCATGGGCCACCTTTCCTTATTTGGACTGCTTCTTCCTCCACGTGCTGCCTCCACTTCCATGAATTGTCTCCTCTTTCGTAGGAAACATTCTCCTTCACTAAATATTTTCTCCATGAATTACTTTCCTTCGTGTAATTATTCCATGAGAACTCTTTGGAACTTACCTGAATTCTTCTAACAGTGAAGATGCTTTCTAATAAAATTCACTCTAACTTAATAAACATATTTGGATCCTTTATATAGAAAAATAAATTGTCAAATCCCGCTAATATAATTTACCCAAATTTTCAATGTGGTGTATCCTTAATCACAAACATTGATCCTTTTGCAAACCATTTTTCCCTTGACGGTCTGCATTGTTTCCTTCTTCCTTCATGGCGGTTGTGATCCTCCCATGAACTGTTTTCCCTCATTGATCCATGTGGCACCCTTTCTTCCATCATAGTGTCTGATCCTTCCGAAAATGAATCAATGCCTCCATTACGAAAAAGATGAGCCTCCCGCATACCTTAAATCCTTCTACGAACCTAAAGTCTTCCGCCTACAGTGAACCTCCCGCAAACTATTTTCCTACACGGTCCACATAGCGTGATTCTTGGTCCGCATAGCACTGTTATGAAGAGTAATTCCTTTTCCGATTTTCCTTCACCAATCTGCATACCTCCTATGAAATCCTTGAACTATCCTTCAAATCCCAAAAACTGTGATTCATAGAAATTATTCCTTTTCCAAAAAACAAACTCTTGATTTTAGGCCCAAAAATTTGAAACACACTAAGAAACAACGCCACTTTAAACAACTTCTTCAGGAAACTCCAAAAATAATGATTTTCAATCATTAACTCTTATCACAAACCTTATATATCATTATTTTTTAAACATTTATCGATCACTTTTAAGATCATCATATTTTCAATGGAAATTACTATAACTTCCCTTTCTTCCAGCAACATCATTATTTCCAATCAAACCTAAATACAATTGACACCATCTTTTCTCCCCCTTTCCTTCATAAGGCTTGCATCACAAGTTGTCCAAACAACTTATGAAATTTTTGAAATACAAATCATCAAAGTAGAATCATATTTTACAAGGATAATTATCCAATCATGACATCCAATTTCATCAAATGAATCCATAACAATTCTCCAAGAATCACCTTGAAACTCAAAGTCTTAAAACTATTCACATGTTTCTTGGAATATCATGACTTTGGGACTTCATCCAAGATCCATTAACTTTGAAAATACTTCATCACATTGAATACAATGATATTTTCTTATCTCATTGAACACCATTGAAAACCAATTAAAATTAGTTGAAAACTATTACAATTCATACACAAAGTGGGTTATACACCAATAAGAATATCCAAGTTAAGATTATTTAATTTTATAGTCTCATTAACTTCTGTTCTCTTTAATTCCCCCTCATTGGGAATTATATTTATCATCTTCTCAACAGAAATCTCATCATAAAGATCTTTCTCACTAATAGATCATAAACTATTAATAATAGTCATGAATCTCTGATGCAACTTTGCAGAAGATTCACCTATTAAGAAGTAAAAGGCTTGGTAGTCTTCTCTTAACATGGATATCCAAGTCTCAACAACTTTAAATGTACCAAAATGTGTGATCTTAAGATTTTTACAAATACTGTTGGCAACTTCATAGGAATAAATATGACTATAAATGATTCTAGCCATAGAAAATAACAAAGTATTTCTTACTCTCTAGTTTAATTGATATTCCTATTTCTCTTGAGGAGTAAAACAAGTTACATCTTTATCAGTAATTTTATAATCTTCATTGTGAATTAAAAAATTTTCAAACCCTATTTTGATAACAAAGTTTTTCATCTTATCCATCTAGTACTCATAATCATCACCATCAAAAATTGGAGGTATGTTAGGATTTAGATCACCTATGGATCTGATATTAATTCCTACCATCTTTAAAACAAATATAAATATTATTTTCCACAAAACATGTTAATGTAACACAAGTTTCATAAAAAAATTATAACAAAACTTCAACAACTTGAAACATTAAAGAAAGTAAAAACTTCAGAAAGTATATGAGCAGTAGAATCCTATTCTAATACCAATTGTTAGATCAGAATATCAATAATATTGGTTGGGATCATAATAATATGCTTATAATGGAAAACATACATGAGGGGGTGAATTTTATTTTAAAAAACTTAGTTTAAAAGAATTAAACTAAAAAAATTGTAATCCTCTTTAAGTTGATTTATCAGACTCGGCCTATAGTCTGATGGAAAAAGTCACAAAATCATAATCAGAATCAATATGATTAAATCAGAGTGTAAAAGATCGAAATCACTATGGATATAATTAATAAAAGTTTTTTTTATCATAATTAGAATAGCACATATAAAACAAACAATATAAAAAGATGAATAAGATGTTTCAATTTCTATTATATGTGGAGTGAAAAAAAAACTTGTAAGCAACAAGTAATGAAATAACTAAAAAATATAAGGATGATTTAAAAGCTATTAAAAGAATAAACCTATTTTAACCTTAAGATAAGGATAGTATATAACCCAGAATAAAGGTATCCATTTTTTTATACTTACAAGAAAGTTTGTCTTCCCTTAACAGGGAAACACTTGATACAATGATCATAATGGATATGTCTTTCTATCCCCAAATTCCTCGATATGATGATTAGATTCTCTATCTAGCTATCCATAGTAGAAATCAATTCGATGGATTAGATTCTATGTCTTATTATCCCTAAAATCCCTCAATGTGATGATAAGATGCATATAACAATGAAAAAAGTTTTTAAGGAGACAACATGAATAGGTATCCTTAGAACTACAAAAGTCTAAAGAATTACAAAGAATAAGAACAAGATGTTAACACTAAGGAATATTCAGAGATCTCACAAAATGAGAAATTGAAAATTTAATTAAGTATCTAAAAACCATCAACAGCTCCAAAATCTTTTAATGACTCGGTATTTATAGGAATCTTCCAAACAATAATATAACACTCCCAATGGTCATATTTCTATGAGTTTTTTTGCAAGTAATTCTACACTTAGAACTTGAAAGCCCGTAATGATCTAGAATAATTGAATGTCCAATGTCATATTGATTTACAAAATTATAGTGTAAAATATTTTATTACATTATAAAAAAGTCTTCTTAATATTATTATAAACTTAAGTCAGCATGATGGACTTACTAACAATTTTCATTATGATAACCTTTATGAGTATCAGTCCGATGTTATTGGTACCAGAATCAATCCGACTGTTAGGAATTTATCATTGTGACAGTAACAAAATAGATTCTAAATTCTAGTACTGATAAATACGAGTCTGATTAATTAGAAACATGCTTCTTATGATAATCGTAATGAAGAATATAAAATTTATACTCGTAATACTTATGAACCTATTATAAGTATGGTAAAATATAATGTTTTCTACAAAAACATTCAAAAAAAATTTGACATAAAATTTAGTGAAACATGTTGTTAAGAAAGATTTTGTGATTTCCAAAGCTAAAGGAATGGAAAAGTAAGAAGTATAACTTCTGACTCAACATAGGAATCATTATCACATCAAACCAACACATGATATCATCGGTATGACTCAACATGTGTGTTTTTAGTTTAAAATTAAATTTTAGTAAAAAATAAAAGTGATCAAAACTAGGAAAAACATTTGAATTATTATAATACCTTATGAAAATGATCCATAAGTCATTTTTGATGGGTAGAAACCATTAATAACTCAATCTGACGCATGGTGTGACTAATACGACTCCAAGTGCATCTTTTTATTTAAAATTGAAATTTTAGTAAAAAAGAAAACTGACATACTCAAAATCAAGAAAAAATAATAACATTGATTTGATACTATAGGAAAATGATTCATAAGTCATTTTTGATGTGTTGGAATTAGTCACACCTCAATCTGATAGACGATGTGCCTGGTATAACTCAAAGTTTCCATTATCTGTCTAAAATTTTCATTTTAATTAAAATGTGTGTCACTCACTAAAAACTAAGAAAATAGGCTCATATTGTATTAATAAATTATTACAATGATTAATAAGTCATTTTTTACATTTAGGAATCAATATCACGTTAAACTAACACACAATGTGACTGGTATGAATCAAAGTGTGTGTTTTTAGATTAAAATGATATTTTAGTAAAAAACAAAAATGTCATACTCGAAACTGATAAAACAAATTTTAATTGTTTTGATACTTTAGGAAAACAATCAATAACTCATTTTTGATGTGAATGAATTATTTTTACCTCAATCCAATGTACGGTGTGACTATTATGACTCCAAGTGTGTATTTTTATTTAAAATTGACATTTTAGTAAAAAAGAAAAGTGACATACTCAAAACTATGAAAAAACATTTGGATTGTTTTGATACTTTATGAAAATGATCCATAAGTCATTTGTGACATGTCATAATTAGACACACCTCAATCTGATACATGGTGTGTTTGGTATGTCAGAAAGTGTCCGTTATCAGTTTAAAATTGATTTTTTGTTCAAAATGTGCATCACTCAATGAAAATAGAGAAAACATGCTTGTATTATCTTGAAAATTTAAGAAAATGATTCATAAGTCATTTGTGATGTGTAGGAATCATTTTCATGTCAAACTGATAGACGATGTGACTGATATGAGTCGATGTGTGTGTTTTCAATTTAAAAAGAAATTTTAGTAAAAAACACAATTGAAATACTCAAAATTGAGAAGATGTATTCAGATTTTTTGATACTTCAAGACAACGATCCATAAGTCATTTGAAATATAGAAATTAGTCTCACCTCAATTCGACGCACGGTGTGATCGGTATGACTCCAAGTGTGTCTTTTTATTTAAAATTGAAATTTTAGTAAAAAATACAAGTGACATACTCAAAAATAAGAAAATGAATTTGGATTGTTTTGATACCTTATAAAAACAATCCATAATTTATTTTTGATGTGTAGGAATTATCCAAACTTCAATCTAAAACACGGTGTGCCCGGTATGACTCAAAGTGTCCATTGTCAGTTTAAAATTGACATTTTAGTTCAAAATTTGTGTCACTCACTAAAAACTAAAAAAAAACTCTTAGATTGTCTTGAAAATTTTGGGAAATTATTCATAAGTCATTTATGATGTGAAAGAATCAATCACTTGTCAAACCGGCACACGATGTGACCGGTATGACTCAAAGTGTTTGTTTTTAGTTTAAAATGAAATTTTAGTAAAAAACACAAGTGATGTAACAACCCAAGTACTAATAGAATGTTTTTTTTCATATTTATTAGTATTCCTGAATTAAATAGTTAAATTCACTATGTTATGTAACTTTTAAAATAAATAATTTTATTAAACTAATTTCTTATATGGTTATATTTAAATTATTAGTTTTCAGATTATAGAATTTTAATTTGATAAAAAGTAATTTCATTTTTAAATTCAACATGTCAAAATTATCTTAGAATGAATTTTTGAGAATTTTTTGAAAAATTTAAATTTTTGGTGAATAGTAAAATATATAGTTTGCTTTAAAATATAGTATTTTTGTGACATCATAAAGACATAATTATGGTATAAAATTTATTAAACTTATGGAATGAATAAAATTATGATATTATAATATAACTATTATATAAAAATAACTCATAACATATAATTTATAATTTATTTCATGGTGCACATGAGCCTCAGCCCAGTTGGTGAGGACTACTTAAGTGCATCCTTGAGACCCAGGTTTAAAACCAACCAGAGGCATAATGATGGGGTACTATAGCAGTATTGTAGCAGTTACTGTAGCAGGTACTGTTCGGTACTGTAGTAGCCGAAACTATTCACATTGGGCCACCGGTTTGGACTTAGAGTCCTTAAGGCCTTTGGGACACCCAGGCCTTTGGGTCATTAAGGATTTTGGGCCACCTTTAAGGCCTCTGGGCCACCTCAAGGCCTTCAGACCACATGATTAGTGCAGTTTCCCTAGTCAGACTCTACAAAAAAGGAGCAGCAAAAGAGGAAGGATTCAGAGCAAGTGCACTCACCAGAGCAGAACCAAATGGATTTGGAAGAATGATAGGGTATGGATACAACATCATGACCATCTTTTGCTTGCACGGGAAGCCTAGCCAGACATCCATGTGAAGGTGGAGAGCTATTATCACGATGCAGATATTGGGGAGGGGTAGTTCCTTGTAGTTATAGTCTGGTTGAATTCCCTAAGACCTTCGGGTCATGTGATATCTTAAGCCTATGAGCCATGTAATCTCTAAGCCTACAGACCCTTTAAGGGTTATCCATCATCCCTTGAAATGGGGGTTATCAAAAAATAAATAAAAATGAAGGCCTTCGGGCCATTTAGGTAATTTATTTCATGATAATTATAAAAACCATTATCAGTACTGACATAATGTCTGCGCATCATTGGCAAAGTAATATATGGTTCCATTTAGATAATAATTGATTGCTAAAAATTATATTCTTGAATTTTTTATTAATTAATATGTATAATTTATTTTTTTGGATGATAGTTTCTAATTTTAGAGTTATATAACATGAATCTTATCCAAATTCTTGTGCAATGCTTGTGCAAGGAAAGAAAATCCTAATTACAAAATTAAAGAAGTTTTTTGGACATGGATATGATTAAATATAAATAATGAATTAATATAAATGATTATCCTAAACCTAAATAATATATTTTTAATATAGTAATTTATTTTTAATTTTTATATATGAAATAATTAACTTTAATGCTTATGTAATGCTTATGCAGTGCTTGTGAAAGCAGAATAAAAATAAATAAAATGATTTTAATTAAAATTTTAATAACTATTAAATGAACCAAAAATTTGAATAAATATTTTTGTATGAGTAAGTTTCAGTCATAATATTATTTTTATGCAAATTTGGGACCTTTTGGATCCACTTGGAACACTTTAATTCCTTTATAATATTTTATTTAAAAGAGAGTCAAGTTGTTCACACTATGGTTTTCAATTAGTATAATTTTATTAATATAAGGTTTTCCAAAAGAGTTTTGAGACCATAAATATTTTTTGGAAATATAAAATATTTATATTAATCTTGATAATTTATTTTTAATTTTTAGGCAACAAATAAATACCTTAAAGGCTTGCACAACAATGATGCAGTAATTATTAAATTGATGGAAAAATAAAATACATGATATTAAAAATATTAAATAAATATAATCTTAGATAATTAAGTAAATCCATGAATTATACAGATAAATATGAAATTTCTAAGAAATAATAATATTTTTTTTTGAATTTTAATCTTTTTTTATGTTTTTAGATTCATAGTAATGAATAGTTTTAAATTTGACAATAATTATATTTCATGAATATAATATTTTATTAAATTATTTAAAAATCACAAAAATATTAAATAATGAAAAATGTGATAATACTGTGACTAAAATATAATCCCAAATCCTTTTAGGCCTTTTTTAATTCTTTAATCCAATAATATCTATATTATATTTTAATATTTTAGGTAATTCCTAAATTTCCCCTCACCTCAATTACAAAAATGTACTATTTCGTTCACTTAATATCATCACCTTGAGCCTTATTACTTGAATATCCTTTGATAAATTATCTTCTACTCATCACTATCCATATTCTAGTGTTTTTGGTCTCACAAAAATAAAAAATCCAAGTTCCTTAAAGAGGTTTTCAAGGATAAATATTCAAGTGGTAAATTCCTCCTTTTTCTCTTTTAAATTATTTCTTACTTCTACCTTATCCACACCCCCTATCCAAATTTTCTTGATAATTACAGTATCATATATATATGATAATTTTACTGTGTGAATGGTATATGCATCATAAAATCTTTTATTTTCTCCTTTTATTCTTAAAAACTAAATTGTCGTCCCTAATGTGTCAATTCATTGCCTTCGTGGACGATGAGTTTTAATTTATCACTACTGCATTCATGGAGAGTTTAAATTCACTTATAATTTTTTAAATTGAACTATATATATATGTGTGTGTGTGTGTGTGTCTGTGTGTGTGTATGTGTTCTCTTTTGGAGTATTATTTCCATTTGACAAGAAATTCCATAATGAACTGATCTGCGAACCATGAAACGAACACACCCGAAAGAATAGAAATAACAAAATATTGTTAAAAAATGGGTAGAAATATGTTATAAGAAGATCATGTAAGGTATTAAAAATACGAATATAGTTCATTAATAGATTAATAACACTCTTTAAACCATTATACATGATTTTTTAACACATTTTATGGAATTCAAACCTGAGGTTAAGGTATTTCCATTTAAAATCCTCTTTAATGACGTTTTTTACAAAATTAAAAAAGAATGTTTTTTAACTTATACGACATGAGAAGATTTTTCCATTTTTATAATTCCTTAATTTTTTTAATCCTATTTTATATGATTACATGGTTATTTTTAAATATTTCCCCCCTTTTTATGTGCACAAAATTCTTTGAAAATAAGTTATTTTACTCAAGGAATGTTTTTATGATGAAAGTATTCATGTTTTATAATTATGTTTTGGTTTATTGGAATTTTTTATGATGAAGGGTGGATCCATTATAAAACAAATATAGGTTGATCCATGATATCCCTCCAATTAATTGGGTATGTTGGAAGTTGACCATAATGGTTATTCCAAGTGTAACTACGATAGTTCCATCATAAGGTAGTCATAAGGGTTATATTGTAAGGTAGTTGTGAGAGTTAAAAATCATACTTTATCCATGAGGGTTATAATAATAAGTAATAATAGTAAGAAAATTATTCCCCAAGTTACCTAAATTATTTGTTTATTCTTGCTATGTTTTATGGAAACCTCATGTTATCATAAAGTAAGTGTTACTTTTAAGGGTGAGAATTAAATTTTTCATGTGCTTTTTAGTTTTCATGGACTAATGGTTACTTTCATTATTTTTGTGTACCTTATTTATATTTTTGTGCTCATAGAGAGATTTTAAATTATTTTCATGTGGTTTAAGGTTGGTTAAGAGAAAATAAGAATCTGAGATGAATGATATCAATATTTTTCATGAAAAGAAATTATGTCTTTTTTAACAACTGTTGTATTAAGAAAACAAATGGTTACTATTTTAGTAGAATCCAATTTGTATGCTTGTTGGATTTTGTGTATGAATTATGACCTATTTATCTAAAACTATAAATCAAAAATATATTTAGTAATGTATGAATATGAATTCTTATTGAATTAACTAGATCATGTATTGTTTAAGGATGAATCCTTATAGTTGGTATCAAATCATGGTTTAGATACCTTTAGGGGTCAGGATGTTGTTAATATAATACCATAAATTATTTTTACCTTATGGTTAAGTTTAAGTGATATAAAATTTGAATATTACCATGTTTATTCATCTAAATTATGTTTACTCAGAATGGTTTTCCGCTGAAGAAATAGGGAAGATGAAGTATGAAGGCACCGAGAGGATGATATCTTTATGAATCCAGAACTTGGAATGGTGGGAATTGGAACTGAGAAGTTTATGACAATAATGCATCAGTTGAAATAATCTATTAATGGTGATGGAATCCATTAAAAAGAATATTTAGATATACCACAAATAAATATGATGATTGTGGAACATTTTATGAGGAAACACCCTCCTACTTTCGGTGGATCTTCTAACACAGTGGTGGATGAAGGGTGGATTAAATCCTTTGAAAAGATATTTTATGTCATGGGGTGTTCAGATAATAAAAAGTTTAGTATTTTTATTTATATTTTTGAATGTGAAGTCAACTAGTTGTATTAAATGGTCAATAATATCAAGGAAAGATAAGAAATTGATGCCTTGGAATGTGATGAATTTAAGAATATTTTCTTGAAAAATATTTTCCTAAGGAGGTTCAAATTAGGATGGAAAATAAATTCCTTACATTGAAATAGAATGAGTAAGATTCATTGGACGTTTATGAATCAAAATTCATTCAATTGGAAAGTTATTATCCAAATCATATTCAGGATTCTGATATTAAGATCAATCATTTTGTACTTAGGATTAAAGACAAGATATAAAAGGTCATTGGATTCCCATGAATACCAAAGTTATGAGAAATTTTTTTGATGTTATAAGAGGGTAGAAATTGATTTTTATGATGATCATGTGTGATTTTACAACAATAAAAAGAAAATTTCTATATGGAAAGAAATGGGTAATAATCAATCAATTAAATATGAAGGTAAGAAAGTATAGTTTCGAGTTTGTGGAAAGTGTGGTAAAAAGAACCCTAGGGAATGCCTTAAAAAATCTAAGAAGTGTTTTTTATGTGGTAAGTTTGGATATATGAATTAAGATTAAAATGGAAAATATTTTAGTGTTGGAAGGTTTAATTCTAATGTGAAAATTGTAATGTGTTTTAAATGTGGTGAGATGGGGCATTATGAACATACCTACCCAAAGAAGGATCTGAATGATGGGAAGCAGCCTAACTATAAGTATAAAGGTGTAGTAAAATCCTTTGTGACTAATTCAGAAGATTTTGGGTCATCCAATGAAGTAGTATCAGGTACATTGTTTGTTTACTCGAATTTTTCTAATGTATTTTTTGATATTGGGTCTACACATTCCTTTATTTCTGAGAAAGTTTATACTAAATTGAAAATTTCACCTCAAGAAATGAAACCAAAACATATTTTAAAAAAATAGGAGAAATATTAAGGCAAAAGATAATTATATGAATATTATTATTGTTTTCTATGAAATTTCTTTACATGAAAACCTCATGGGTATTCCCCTATTAGAGTTTGTGTTACTCTGGGCATGGATTGACTTTCTGTTTACCATGCTAAGATTGATTATAGATCTAAATAAGTTGATTTTCATGGATAATTTTAGTTTGTTTATAATAAAGAACCTATAACAATGATAACATATCTATAAGTAGAGAAATAGTTAAAATATGGAAATGAAAGTTATTTTTAAAATATTATTTAAAACAAGGGAACTGTTCAGATTAAGGATGTGTCATTGGTAAATGAATACCTGGATGTTTTTTCTAATGAGTTTCTTAGTGTTATAATTGATCATGAAGTTGAATTTAATATTGAATTATTTCTTGATGCCAATCCAATTTCAACAACCCATTATCAAATGACACAAGTGGAAATTCTATAATTGAAAAATAGTGGCATTAATTTCTTGATAAAGGTTTCATTCATCCTAGAACTTCACCATGTGGTGCTCTTGTTTTGTTTATTAAAAAGAAATATGGTTCCATGAGGGTTTGTATTGATTATATAGCTTTAAATAACATTATTGGTAAGAATAAGTATTCATTTCCTCAAATCGATGACTTGTTTGATCAGCTCTAAGGACCTCAGTATTTTTTCATGATTAGCTTGAGATATGGGTACCATCAGATGGAGATGATGGAGGATTACACTCAATTTTTTTTACTATATATGGGTATTATGAGTTTTTCTTCCCTTTGGTTTGACAAATTCCCCTACTGTATTTAGGGATCTTATGAATAAAATATTATTTGAATATTTAGATAAGTTTGTGGTTTTTTTATTTATTATATTTTTGTTTTTTCAAAAAATTATGAGGATCATAAAAAACATCAAAGAATTGTCTAGAAAAATCTTAAAGAAAATAAGTTATATGTAAAATGTATCAAATGTTATTTTTGGTTACAAAAGATTTCTTTCCTTGGGAACATTGTCAATAAGGATGACATAACAGTTGATCTTGCAAAAAAAAGGTTAATAAATGGACAAGACCCACATATGTTACTAATATTCAAAGTTTTCTTGGATTAACTAGATTTTATCAGTGGTTTTTTGAAAGCATTAAAACTTTATCCAGATTGATAACTAATTTAACTAAAAAAAGAGTTAAATTTATCTGGACAAAAGACTGTGATGATTTGTTTTTCAAAAATTAAAAATAAGATTGGTGAATCCGACTATTTTGGCCTTGCCCATGAGGAATGGTGATTTTTTCATCTATAGTGATGCTTCGTGGAAGGGACTTGGTTTTTTTCTAATGTAGAATGATTAGGTAATTACTTATGCTTCAATGCAACAAAAACCCCATGAGTTAAATTGTTCTACACATGATTTGGAATTAGTTTTTATTTTTTTATTTCAAAATTTGGATACATCATTTATATAGAGTGAAGTTATAAATATATACTGATCATAAAAGTTTTAATTACATATTTACTTAGAAGGAATTTAACATGAGGAGGAGAAGATTTCCATAAATAATAAAGTATTATGATTGCATGATCAATTACCATCTAGGAAAAGTGAACAAAGTGGAATATTCCTTAATTAGAAAACATCATGAATAATTAACAGTGTTATGTTTAGAACATGCCCCTTTGATTAATGATTTAATGAATTTTGGCATGGAAGTTGTGGGTGCAGTAAGTTCCTCTATTTTATTTCACATTTCAGTATAGTTGTCTCTATTTGATAGAATTCATCATGATCAGAAGAAAGACTGTGAGTTACAAAAAAAGGTAGAATTGGTTAAGAAAGATAAGTTGCCTAAACTTAATGTTGATAAAGTCTGTATCTTGAGATTTGGAAAAAGATTATGTGTCTCTTGTGATTCCCAACTATAGAAAAAAAATTCAACTGAAGATCATAATTATCCGTTTTCAGTTCATCCTGGTAGAACTAAGATATACAGAGACCTTGAGAATTATTAATGGTGAGATGGAATGAAAATATATATTATTGATTTTATCACGAAATATTGGAATTTTCAATAGGTTAGAGAATAAAGACAACTACCAAATGGTATTCTTCATCATTTCCTACTTCTAGAGTGGAAATGGGAAAATATATCCATTGATTTTGTGGTGGGACTACCAAATAATTCTCAAGGTAATAATGAAATTTGGGTTATTATTGATCGACTGAATAAATCTACACATTTCCTTCTTATTCAAGATTTTCTTTATCTATATCAATTTTCTCGCTTTTATATTAAAGATATAACAAGGTTACAAGGAGTTCCTCTCTCTATTGTATCTAACTGTGATAATAGTATTATTTATAATTTTTTGAAAGGCCTTCAGAAGTCATTGATAACTAAATTAAATTTTGTAACTGATTTTTATCCTCGATATGATGGATAGTCATAGTGAACAATTTAAATATTGAATAATATTCTTTGAGCTTGTTCAATAGATTACTATGAAAGTTGGGATTAAAATTTTTCTTTAGTTGTGTTTTTTTATAATAAAAATTTCCATTCAAGTATACAGATGGTAAATTTTGATTCATTTTATGGAAAGCGGTATCGAGCTCTAGTATTTTGGGATGAAGTCAAGGAAAGGAAGTTTATGGGACCATAATTAGTCGAGTAAGTGGCTGAGAAAGAAAATATGATCTAGCAACATATGAGGACAGCACATAGTAGACATAAAAGTTATGCAGATTACAAGAGGAAATACCTTACTTTTGAGGTAGGTGATCATGTTTTCCTTAAAGTATATCTATGGAAAAGTGTTATGAATTTTGGTAAGAAAAGAAATCTAAGTCCACATTTTATTTGAGCTTTTGAAATTATAGATAAATTTGGACCGGTTGCTCACTGAGCAACCTTACCTCCAATTTTATCCCATGTACACAATATTTTTCATGTTTGAATGTTAAGAATTCATGTTTTAGATTCATATCATGTTTTGATCCTAGAATTAGTTCAACTGTAAGAGAAAATTTCTTATAAAGATAAACCTATTTAGATTCAAGATCATAGAGAGAAAGTATTGAGGATCATGGTAATTTACTAGGTTAAGGTTTTGTGGAGAAACCACAGGGATAAAGAAGAAACTTGGGAATATGAAAATGATATGAGGGAAATGTATCCCAATTTATTTAATAAGTGAATAAATTGAGAGGATTAAATTTCCAAAGGGTGGGGAAAATGTAACAACCCAAGTACTAATATAATAATTTTTTTTCATATTTATTAGTATTATTGAATTAAATAGTTCAATTTTATATCTTACTATCCCAAGAAGTAGTTTCTAATAAATATGTTGAGATCTAGGTATAATATAATAGACAAATCTGTTTGATTTATATGATTTAATGAAAGCTTATTATCTAGAATTATGGTTGATGAGTAGGATTTGTTCATCAAGTTTTCCATGGACACAACGTTCCAATCCCTCCTTGGCATGGAGTTGGAAAACCTGCGTGGAAACAATAAAGAAGGCATCCATTTTTCTAAATCCCTCAATGAAGCAATCCTTTTAGTGGATCATAGATACATTGATATCTTGTGGAATATAAAGATGTTCTTGAATATAGGAACAGAAGATGTGATAAAATATAGCCTAAAAGTAGTTTATGTGTGTGTCTATAAGGTGATTCAAAGTAAGATCGAGTAAAGGAACCAACTAATGAGTTTCTTATTATTATATTCTTTTTAGTATTATTATTTACGTTTATTATTTTTCATGTGTCCTTGGCTTCCTGCATGTGTATGTTTGTGTGTTTTTCACATTTATTGTCTGGATTTTGTAGACGAAAAGTTGGTACATCGTGTCACAGTTTCTAGAGTCAAATGAAAATGATCCCAAGTTCCTAAGGGACATAGACATTAGTTTTATAATTTATGGAAAAGACACAACTTACATTACATTATGTTTCCTTATTTACATGTTTTTCAATAATCCTATCCTTCAGGAATTGATTATAAGGGAAGTGAAGGAAACATCTAGAGTTGGGGATGGTTTAAGCTTCATTGATATTGCTAACAAAATAAGTGAGGAAGACCTTTACAAAATGCACTACCTTCATGAAACTCTAACTAAGACCCTCAATATCTACCCTATAGTACCAGTGGTAAATCAAGTTGTACACAAAATATTAAAAAATGGGGATTTTCTTTCTTTCTTGACATATCCTACATTACAGAATGGAAAGTTGTGTCTATTAGATGATGAATGGCCAAATGTGTTCACTGTGAGGAATGGGGATATCGTGGTTTACGTACTGTATATCATGGGAAGAATGAAATATTTTTGGGGATATGATGTAGAGGTTTTTTGGCTGGAAATATTTCTCAATGATGATGGTTTTTTACAACATGCTATATCTTTCAAGTTTATCGACTTTAATGTAAGAAATTTTATACAATTCACCCACACACTCATTACACCTTTAAATGAAATTGAAGAGAAGATATAACCTCAATCAATTAGTTTTTTTTCATTTATTATTATAAACCTTTATGGTAATGTTATCAAAAGTTTCGCCCTCAACCATGATAGTCAACCTCATCGAGTTTATATTTTACATTCACTATAATTATAGGTAGACTCATGGTAAAATTGTGGGTAAACTCGTAGACTCGTGTAAAATATTCAGACCCACTGAGTAGACTCATAAGGTATAATCACAAGTTTAACTACCATGCCCTCAACACATACATTAAAAACATATAAAATTTATGCAAATCATTGTCAAAAACTGGTTACAATCAATCCAATTTTATATGGTGTTGTTGTAGGTGTTCATAAGGCGCCAACTTTTAGCATCAAGTATCTCACCCAAATATTTATTCGTTTTGAAATTTTTTTTAATATAAATCATTTCATAATGATGAATGTGGGTGATGGTTTAAAAATATAGGAAGGACACAAAATTAATTTAGGAAAAGATTTTTTATATAGAAAAATGAATATATTTCCATTTTTGTTGTTTTATGGATTTTTCTTTATGTTGAACAAGGAGAAGAGTGAGTTCAAGTATAAAGCAGGTCTCACCCACAACACAGTTAGAGGCCTACATGTGAGATCCTCTCAAAGGTAGTGTAGAAATGTGATGTGAATGAATTTGAATGCATTCCATTTGATATGTGGTCACAATTCCTTCTATTTTGTTTAAGAATGAAATCATCAATGAAGTTATTGAGAAAAAAATATGTTTATGTCAAGTTCATGGTACCATAAATTAATATTTTTTTTAATATGATCATAAAAAATTTTATATCAATCCCACCTTCCCAATTTCATCATTCCCTCAAATTTATTTTAAAATTTTGACATTTATTTAAAAACAATTATTATTTTGAAATAATTTAAAAGTTGTTAATGTAATTTGGTTAATTGATTAAAATAATGATATATTGATTAAAATGAAGTTTTGTTTTAAAGTGTTGAAAATAGTAAAAAACTATTTATAACATCAAGGTTTTAGTGTGTAATTAAAAAACATTTTTTGTGTTAGTTATTAAAAAAATGATGTGATAAATTTTGTTTTTCACATTGGATATTTGATAACCGATATAAAAAATGTATTTTTATTATCATTTATTTGTAAAATCAACCTTAAAAGGCCTTTAAAAAAATTTAAAACTATTGTTCCCAATGAAGGATCCATTCTCCCCTTCCTCATCCCGTTGGAACCTCAGTTTGGTTTTTCTATAACCCAAATCCCCAAATTTCGTAAACTTCTCATATGAAAATCCCTTTTTAGCCGTCACCTCTTCTCTATCACAATTTCATTGCCATCAACCCTTCTTTGTCGCTGCACCAATCCCATATCCCCCCTACGAACTCTTTTAAGATGATCCTAGAATATGTTTCTTAGATTTTCATAGATTTTTTTACTAGTCTTGGATGTGAAGGAGATATTTCCTAAAACACACACACAGATAGACAAGCTATATCACATGGTATGATATAACCAATTGTATAATACAACTTATATTCAACAAAATTGTATTGTTCATGATTTTGGGTTAATTTTTTTATATAATATAATGACATGGTAAGGTGCAATTTCCCATTCCAATTTCACACACACACACACACACAAAAGCTATATCGTATAGTATGATATAATCAATTGTAGAATATAACTTATATGAAAAAAATTGTATTGTTCATGCTTTTGGGTTAATTGTTTTATACAATATAATGATATCCTAGGGTGAAATTTCCTATGAAAATCTTAGTGTATGACTAACCATATCACATGACACTACCATGAATTGGGAATTTAAAAGTGATATAAATAGTTTCTATAAATTCTAAAAAAATATTGATGTACCGAGAACTCTTAAAATCTGGTTACTTTTATCAGTACTAAAAAGAAGTAGAGATAAAAGATATATTTATCAGCATGCCCTATAGCATTGATAAATGATTTATTGATCAAGGGTGATAGAAGAAACATTTATTATTACTCATAAAATCTATTTTTAACTGTTGTATAATGCTAGCATCTATATCTACATCACTTAGCTGCAATCGATAAAAAATTTCAACTGTAATACATATATGAAATTGAACACAAAACACAATTAAAATTTACATTGAGTTGTCATTCCAGTATAAATATTACATTAAATAATTTTGTACCAACAATTACATTGATGTAAACAAACTATTGTAACGTGTATTCTCTAATGATCAACCCAACCTCGTACAAAATAAGTGTGTCTATAATAAAAATAATGTTTACTTTACTATTAGTATATATATATAATTTTAATTGAAATGTTATGTAATCCATTATAAATTTCAATTTGAATGACATGTAGTCACTTCCAATAAGTCTCAAATAAAAAAAATTAGTTTTGGTTCTAAAGTGACGTGAAAATCCGAGAATGTTTGCTTTGTTTTGTGTTTTTGATGGGTGTTTTGAAATAAAATGCCATTTTAAAATAAAAACACTCACTTTTAGTCATACCAGCCACACTGTGTGTTGGATTGATGTGCAGTTAATTTATATACATCACAAATTAATTAATGATATTTATCCTAAAATATCAATAAAATCTAAGTGTGTTTACCTGGTTTTGAGTATGTGACACATGTTTTGAACTAAAATATAATTTTTAAATAAAAACATGCACTATCAGCCACATCGACCACACCATGCATAATATTTTCTTAAGGTTAATTCCCAAAAGTCATAAATGAATCACAGATCATTGTTTAAAAATATTAAGAAAATCCAAGTTCATTTTCATAATTATGAGAATGTGACACACATTTTAGACTAAAATCTCACTTTTTAACTGAAAACACGCACATTCAATCAATCCAGCCCTACCCTATGTCAAATTGATCTGAAATTAATTTCTCAACATAAAAAATGAATAAAAAATAATTGTTTTAAAGTAATGTAGAAATATGACTTTCTTATATTAGTATTAACTATGTGAGATATGTTTTTAACTAAAACATAACTTTTAAATAAAAACACACACCTTCAGTTATACCAGTCACACCGTGTATCAGATTGAAATGTGGTTAATTCATACATTCCCCAAATGAATTATTGATTTTTATCCTAAATATCTGGGCAATACAAGTGTGTTTTCTCAATTTTGAGTATGTGACGTTCATTTTGAACAAATATGTCAATCTTAAATGAAAACATGCACTTTGAGTTATACCAAAAACATTGTATGTCAGATTGACACGTGGTTGATTCATACACATGAAAAATGAATCAACAACCATTTTCTAAAAGTATTAGGATAATCTGAGTTTTTTCTTGGTTTTGAGTAAGTGAAGTGTGTTTTTAATTAAATTGTCACTTTAAAAATGAAAACACACACTTTCACTTAATCTAGAAACACCATGTGTTAGATTGACTTGTGGTTAATTACTACATGTCACAAATGAACTATGGATTATTATTATAAATTACTAATAAAATTTAACCGTGTTTGATGAATTTTGAATATGTGACACCTATTTTGAAAAAAAATCACTTTTAAATGAAAATACACACTTTCAATAATACCTATTACACATTACGTTATATTGACATGCAGTTAATTCCTATACATTGCAAATGAATTACAGATCTTTTTACTAAATTATCAATACAATATGAGTGTGTTTACTTTTTTAAGAATTTAACACATGTTTTGAACGGAAATTTCGATTTTAAATGAAAACATGCACTTGATTCATGCCAAAAACTATTGGAGTTGGTTCCATAGAACCAAATTTTTTATAATTTATGATAACATGTATTCATTGTTCTGAATATTAATAAACTTCTTATCACATAATTATTGTTCTACTAAATTACATAGCATGTGATAATGTCCCAAGAGTAGTTATTGCACTAAAAGGTCATAATAGTTCCCTACTATGATGAGAACCTAGAAGTGCCATGATAGTGTTCTTAAATATATGTTTTATAGATAAATGAAATCATTAGAGGGGAAACAATTATTCAGGCTATTAAGGGTGGAGGAGTCTCATGGGACTTTTATGAACCTTCTCATGGTGTATGCCCTTGGTAATATCTAGTGTATGATATTATGAGAATGAGACCTAATAGTAATAAATCCACATTTATGTGTCATTGGATGTTCATATCCACCTACATGTGTATTGATCCTTATAATTTATGATTATTTTTATTAATGAGTATTATAAGTTGTGTACTTTGATGTATTGATGAAAATGATGACAACATATGTTCACGATAAGGTAAGATATGTCGAGTGTTTCATGAGTAATATTAAATTAATGAATAACGCAAGAAATGATTTTTCCTTTATGTTATTTAACAAAAGCTGATATCATAGTCCCTTTGATGAAAATGATATAGCCTAAATAAATCCATGGACATGGTGTTCTATAGGAAACTTTTATTTCGAAAAAGTCAAATAAAAAGACATCAAACACATAGGTTGATGACACTAACATGAAACCTGCTTGATTAGAGATATCATGATAATGAAATTATATAAACCATTGATAATCCATATGAGGTATTATGTCATAGTGACATTAATTTATTTCTCTATGGGTGCCTTGGTATTCTTCTAGATGATAACCTCAGACTTTAGGCTACTTCACCTAATGATACTAAGAAAGAGGCCTATAGGATCACACACTAAGTGTATCCAGAATCTCAGTTAAATATTATATTATTATTAATTATTTAACAAGTTTAATTATTATTATTTCTGCACATGGTTTAATAATAATTCTTGATTTTTTGATCGCATATATTTGATCACCAGTTATTTGAGATAATATTATGTGAGCGGAATATTTAATAAATATTTATTTTCTATTTAGTGGATATAATATTTATTTATTTATTGGTGAATAATGCAGTGATATTTATTTATTAAATAAATAGTCATTATTCAAGGCCCGATAAATATTATGGAGGAATGAAAGAATGAGTTTAATGGTCCGATGAGAAATAGTATATATTGAACATTATATTATTAAATAATATTTAATTTAATTCATGATTTTAGAACATGTTAAGAAATAATAATAATAATAATAATATTATAGACATGGGGTTCCTTAGGGATTAAATAAATATTAAAGACCACTTGTACAGTTATTTATTTATATCCCAAGTGGTATATAAACCTAATTATATTATTTTTCAAGGGAGCCAATTCATTTATTTTGTTGTACATAATGAAACCTAGATAATCCTCTCAAATCCCTAGAGAGCTACCTTCTCCAAGAATAATCCTGAGAATGGAGGGAGATATTCCCCGACGTACCAATCTCAGGTCAAGAGAGATCAAAGAGAATAATTTGAAAGAGATTCTTGGGGCGATCAAAGGAGAACGATGCAAGCGATATGATCTATTTTTCTAGAACTCAGAGATTCCTATGATGATGTTATGAGATTAGTGGAATACATATGGATCACTTCTAGAGGGAATCTATTCTTTATTTATAAAAAAGAGTGAGGATACAATAATAATTTGTTATCAGATTTATAAATGAAGAAATAATTTCTCACAACGTAATTATTTAATTACTTAAATTAATTATAAATAAAATGTGATGACCCTACGGTATAGTTCAAACATTTTATCCATTTTATTTATTATTTTATTGAACTCTATTGATAAAAACATTTATCATCATGTAAATATCGAGTTGATCATCAATCATGACAAAAAGAAACTTTAATCATGAACCAACACATGCTTCCACTATTACCAAAAAATTTAATTGGTATGAGACCTGGTCACATAATTATTTATAATTATTTAAAGATAGTTAATTAATTTATGCATTTGTAATTTAGTTTTCAATTTTAGTTTAATTGTTCTTAAATCCATATTGTGAGATATGTTTCTTCCTTATAAAATCATGATCTTTTATGAAGATGTTTATGACTCATTTACAGGTACTATTTTTCATTGTGTTGATTACTTTTTGTTTGAGTTTTACCTTGGGGTGTGTTTCGGTGAATTTTGAGAAAATTGGAATGAGGATGTGCAGTGCACAGTTGGCACACTGTTTTCCAAAACTATGAACCCCATCCCAATAGATCATGTGAACCTAGTCAGAGGGGATTTGAACGACTAGTGCATGGTTTGTAAAACCATGTGCCCTAAAAGGAGAAACCATAAACCCTACCTAGGATAGGCGCATGGTTAAGGAACATGATTAGGAAAATGGTGTGTCTCTGCTGAGAAAACCATGAACGTGATTTTAATTTATCTAAAATTTAGATTTTAAAATACCCCGACCCCCTAATTAACCCAATATTGACCCCCACTTAGACCAACTCATTTTCTATCATTTTTTGATGCTCCCAAATGAATTCATAGGTCTCCCGACTTCCGTTCTCAGAAATTCATGGTTTGGATCGAAGATCTACACCTTCCCTAGTAAGTGAATCTCATCTCGATTGGTTTTCTGTCTCTTCCCCATTATTCTCCCATCCTTGAAAGGATGTTTACCCACTGTTGGTTCTTGATCTAGATCTAGTTTTATAAGATCTTGATTCATTTAATCGTTGATCTATATTTCTAATCTAGATCATGTTCTTTGTCATGTTCTTGATTAATCCACCTCAAATTGGGGATTCCTCTATTTGTGATCGTTCATCATTAGACTTGAGGTAGGTGTTCTATTATTCACATATCAGAGTCTTGATTTTGATTATGTGTATGTTTTTTAGAATTTCTATATGATGATTAGCAATTGACTTATTTCATTAAATTAATTAATTTTTATAATTAATTGATTAATGAGATATAAAAATTGTGGAATTGTTTGGAATAATTAATTTTTGAATTAATTATGGGATATTGGGATTGTGAATTGAATAATTAATTATTGAATTAATTATGCGATATTGGGATTTTGAATTGAATAATTAATTATTGAATTAATTATGGGGATATTGGGGTTTTGATATTGGATTAATTAATTATTGAACTAATTAATGGAGAATATTTTGATTATATAATTGATAGAGTTGGATTAATTAATTATTGAATTAATTAACAGAATTGAGTTAGAATAATTAATTTTTGAATTAATGAATGGGTTATTGTGATACAAGTATTATTTTGATACATGTGATATATGTGATAAATGTGTGTGGGATAGGGACTAAGGTGGAAAATATGCATATATGATAAATGTGTGTGGGATATGGACTAAGGCTCCAAATACCCATCTATGATAACTATGTGTGGGATAGGGACTAAGGCTCCAAATACCCATATGGGATAACGAGTATAAGATAGGGACTGAGGCTCTAAATACCCATGTGACAATGAGGCATGGGATAGGGGCTGAGGATCCAAATACCCATAAAGTGCTAGACATCATGTTATACTCCCATTAGTTGGCTTTGGACTATGGATTCAATTGTCCATTATATGAATTGAATTTAAATGGATAATGAAATATCATGTGATATAATGACCGTTGAATTGAATATGTGATATGGTTCAGACTTTGGCATGGGCTGAAGTAGGTATTTTGGTTCGGGTGTACATGGGAACCTGGTGGTTTATGTGATTAAATAAAAGATAATTGAATAATGTAAACCATTTACTTTATTTCTAGTATTTATTCTTTATATAACTTCATACACTATTATTGACTGGATTTTTTAGATGCTATTGGTGGTGGCTTACTGATTTGTACTCACACCCTACTCGAGCTACTTGATCAGTACTCGAATAGATTTGATAGTTGAAGGATAGGTTATGGGAAAAGTCCCATATTAGATAGCTGGTTTGTGATGAATCATGGTTGAGGGAACCATACGAGATTCGGGACCCGCTGGGGAGTTTTCAATGTCATTACTTTTGGATTTTCATTTTGACTCCTGACACATACTTTTGCATGAACTATCTATTGTTTAGTTTTGATATTGTAATTCTAGTTTTGGTCATCTTATGATACTAATATTATCATGGATATAGTTATATATCATTTTGTTATTGTTTATTTTTGATGATGTGTTACTATGATAAAGAGGGTATAGTCTCCTCATGATCGATATTAGACCCTCACTTATTTGGATGACTCTGGAAGACGGGAAGGCATGCTTGAGGTTATGGAGTGATCTGGCTCGAGGAACTGGTGTGCGAAACCTGGGTTGGGATGTTACAAAGTGGTATTAGAGATCCATTTTCTTTTTCTTTTCTTTTGTCTTTCTATTTGGGAAAGGTAGACAAGATACTATGAAGAGACAGGCCTTTGTTTTGAGCTCGTGCATGAGGGTATCTACCCCATGTATGGGGGATAACCCAAGTACCCAGGGTTTGATTGTTGTTATTGATGTGTTTTGTTACAGTTGATGGTATTTCACCTTGGGTGATGCACTTGTTGTGTGATGTGTTTGTTGTTTCTAAGATTATCTGTGGTTTGAACCATGGCCCATTATGGCATGAGAGTTGAGTATGTATGCATCATTCTAGGAACTTAGGATTATACTGTAACATGTATCATTTTAGGCATGCATAAGAAAATGGGTTTTGGGTAAGTTGTTGAACTTGAACTGTTTTCCCTTTATTTTGAAAGTGAAATGAAAATGTGCCTAATATGAATTTGATAATTATAAATGATAAAAAATGTGAAAAATGGGTGTCCAATGAGACTTGAAAAATGTGAGTGATCTTACCCTTTTTGTTAACCATGACCTATACAAAGGATGGTTAAGAGTAGTAATAGCACCTTGGTTTTGACCGTGTGGTGAAAAAATGGGAAATGGCTTGTTATGGATTCTTGTGACTTTCCTTTTTCATAAATGTGTTGAAGATGTGTTATGTTTCTTAAGATGTGAGTTTGGTGTTGTATAGATATGCCACCAGGATGACGCTTGTTGAGAGGACAACAGGAAGACATGGATGAAGATGTTCCTCTAGTAGTGGAACCTGACGCACCAACCGTGCCGGGTGAGGAAGCATGAGATCAGTTCCGTGAGAACCATGCTCGCTTAATACAATTTATGGAGTGAGACCTAGAATGGGTCGTGAAGAGTATGTCTGATCTTACTTGAGAATTTCAGTTATAACACCCTCCAACATTTACCCGAGATGGTGGACCTGAGGTAAAAGAGTTCTGGATTGAGTCCATCCAAGGTGATAATATGTTACAGAAGGAATTCTTGGATAAGTTCTTGGAGAACTTATATTTAGAGACGCTAAGGCATGAGAGAGCAACTGAGTTCATGAGGTTGACTTAGGGGAGTATGTCTTTGATGGACTATGTTGTACACTTTATAGATTTGTAGTGCGTTGCTCCATCATTGGAAGGGGATGAGATAGCTACAACGAGATGTTTACAGGATGGGCTTAAATGTGAGATAAAGTCCTAGGTCAACATCTTTTAATTAAAGAAGTTTGCTGAGGTGGTGGATTAGGATCTCATAGTTGAGGGGAACCTGATAAAGGCTTCCAATGAAGGACATATGGTTGCTGTTGGATGATCCAAAGGTACGACTTTTGAGACCAGGAAGCATCGATACGAGAATGTCATTTAGGGTAGTGGAAAGCATAGTATCTACTCCTTTCTCCACCACTCTCTCCCTCTCTACTTACATTTTTCCTCTCAAATTTTTTTCAAAATTTAAAGTTCTAAATCAGAGAAATATTCGTGACTTATATCCTCCGAAAGAATTAGTTTTAAGGTATTTATCTTTATCTTTTATTTTTTTCTTAATTCATTTTATTTATATTAGTTATATTGATTGTTTATTTTCTGTAATTAAATTAAATTAGAATTAGAATTTTTTATTTTTTATTATTTTTTTACAAATAATTACCTGTGATTAGTATTAATTAGCATTGATTAATAGTTATATTAATTATAATTAATTAGTAGTCATTAGTATTAATTAGAAGAATTATTAATAATTATTAATAATTAGTCATAATTAGTAATAATTAGCGATAATAAGTAAAAATTAGCGCTAATAAGTAATAAATTGAAATAAATATTTATAAATAATAATAAATAGAAATGAATAGCAATAATTAGTAATAATTAGAAATAATTAGAAATAAATATGATGAATTAGTAATAAATTATAATAATTGGTAATAATTAGTAATAATTAAGATTAATTAGTGAAAATTAGTAATAAATAGTAAAAATTAGAATTAATTACTAGTAATTAGTAATAATTAGGATTAATTAGTAATAATTAGTAATAAATAGTAATAATTAGGATTAATTAGTAATAATTTGGAATAATTAGTAATAATTAGTAATAATTAGAGTAATTAGAATTAATTAGGATTAATTAGTAATAATTAGTAACAATTTGGATTAATTAGGATTAATTAGTAATAATTAGTAATAATTGGAAATAATAAGTAATAATTAGTAACAATTAGTAATAATTAGTAATAATTTGTAATAATTAGTAATAATTAGGTTTATTTAGAAATAATTATAAATAATTAGGATTAATAAGGATTAATTAGTAATAAATAGTAATAATTATGAATAATTAGACATAATTAGTAATAATTAGTAACAATTAGTAATAATTAAGAATAATTAGCAATAATTAGGAATAATTAGTAATAATTGGGATTAATTGGGATTAATTGGGAATAATTAGGAATAATTAGGAATAATTAGTAATAATTAGTAATAATTAGTAATAATTAGGATTAATTAGGATTAATTAGTAATAAATAGATATAAATAGTAATAATTATGATTAATTAATAATAATTAGGATTAATTACTAATAATTACTAATAATTACTAATAATTACTAAAAATTAGTAATAATTACTCATAATTAGTAACAATTTAGATTAATTGGTAATAATTAGGATTAATTTGTAATAATTAGGATTAATTAGTAATAATTAGTAATAATTAGGATCAATTAGAAATAATTAGTAATAATCAGTATTAATTAGTGATAATTACTAATAATTAGTAATAATTACTAATAATTAGTAATAATTACTAATAATTAGTAATAATTAGTAATAAATATGATTAATTAGTAATAATTAGGAATAATTAGGAATAATTTGCAATAATTAGAAATAATTAGTAATAAATAGGAATAATTAGTAATAAATAGGAATAATTAGGAATAATTAGTAATAATTAATAATAATTAGTAATAGTTAGGATTAATTAGTAATACTTAGTAATAATTAGGAAAATTTAGTTATAATCAAGAATAATCAGTCATAAATAGTCATAATCAGTAATAATTAATTATTAATAATGAGTAATAATTAGGATTAATTATGATTAATCAGTAATCATTAATTAGTAATAATTAGGAATAATTAAACATAATTAGATATAATTAGTAATAAATAGTAATAAATAGTTTTAATTATGGTAAATTAGTAATAATTAGTAATAATTAGGATTAATTAGTAACGATTAGTAATAATTAAGATTAATTACGATTAATTATTAATAATTAGTAATAATTATGATTAATTACGATTAATTAGTGATAATTAGTCATAATTAGTAATAATAAGTAATAATTAGGAATAATTAGTAATTATTAGGATTATTCAAGAATAATTAGGATTGATTAGGAATATTTAGTAATAATTAGGATTAATCAGTAATAATTTATTAGTAATAATGAGTAATAATTAATATTGATTAGGATTAATCAGTAATAATTAAACAGTAATAATTAGGATTCATTAGGATTCATTAGGATTAATTAGGATTAATTAGAATAAATTAGTAATAATTAGTCATAATTAGTCCTAATCAGTAATAAAAAAATAAATAGTAATAAATAGTAATAAGTAGTATTAAATAGTAATAAATAGCTATAATTAGAAAATGCATCAAAAAATGCATACAACCATCTGGAAAAGGTGAATTCTTACAACTTATTTAATAAATTTTATCATCATTTTATCTACAATTTGTAAGTTAATTTCCTTATCATTTTTATCTAATAATTAATTACTTTTTTTACAGATTTTTTGGGAAGTCATGTTTTGTTTTTAACTATCTACAACAAGTCACAAAATAGATAAAATGATTATTTCTGCCAATGTAACCATGTTTTCCAAATTCATTTTCTTTCTTTGTCAATTTTCTAATGCTACATATAGATTCCATTTTGCTAACCAAAAATCATTCTCGTTTTTGAAGGATAAGAGAGTAAAGGAATCTCATGTTCCCATTATGGTGACTTCTCATGATATAATGGGCACATGAGCTTATTATGCTTTTTTGACTTTCAAAAACGGGAAAAAAATTGGCTAATAAAATTGAGTCAATATGTTGTGTTGGTAGTTCGACAAAAAGTGAAAATGGAAGCATGGTTACATTGGTAATTAGGACTGTTTTGAGACTTTGGGACTTGAAATAATCAATTGCACTTCAATCTGACACATGTTGTTACCAGTATATACTGGGGCACGTAGAATGCCACGTGTCAATAACAGCAGAAACAACACTAGGAGGAGAAGATTCCTTGATTACTAGAGCAACAAAACCAATAGAAGATGAAGTACATGCAACGTCTCACTCATGGTTTAGTTCATTTTTTATATTAGTGAGAATATTGTATTTTTTATTATTTTATTATTTATTTAATTTTTGAATATTGTAATACTTTATTAGTTATTTTTATTATTTATTTATTTATATATTATTTTATTAAAATTATTATATATTATTATTATTATTGTTGTTGTTGTTATAATTATTATTTTATATTTTTATGAATATTGAGGTTTTTATTATTTTATAATTTATTATTATTATTATTATTATTACTATTATTGTTATTGTTATTATATTAATATTATTTTATTATTATTTTTATTATTATTTTATAAATATTATTTTATTAATATTAATTTTTTTCTATTTTTTTAAGTTTTTACGACAGAAAATTTTCTCATCATAAATACCCAAATTTCCAGTAGTGTGAGTACACTGAGAGAGCATTGGATATACACCAAGATAAATAAGTGTCAAATTTGGATTGATCAGGTACACTTCTTGGGTTACATCATCTTGGAGGAAGGTGTGTTCGTGGTCCTAGAGAATGTTTCAGCAGTTGTTTCTTAGAAAAAACCCAAGAATGTTTTCGATATTCGTAGATTTCTAGGGTTGGGTAGATATTATTAGATGTTCATCCAAGAATTTTCCCTTTTGGAAGTGACACTTTTGGGATCGACCAAGAAGGGGATGAAGTTTGACTGGTTGGGAGCATGCTAAAATTACTTTCAAGAGTCGAAGAAGAACTTGACATCAGCACCAACCTTGATCCAACCTGAGCCAGGTGAGAAGTACACTATATTTTATGATGCTTTTGGGACCATAAATAGAGTAATATTGATTCAGGGAAATCGAGTTGTGGTGTATGGGTCTCGAATATTGAGACCATGTGATGAAATTACCCTACAAACGACCTCGAGTTGGAAGTAGTGGTTTATGCTTTAAAGTGTGGGTAGAATTATTTGTTGGGAGAGAAGTTTACTTTGTATACCAATCACATGAGCTTAAATTATATCTTTTCGCAATGAGATTTGAATCTATGGAAGTGGAGGTGGGTTGAGTATATGCATTCATTTGATTTAGATCTAGCATATATGACTCTTAATAGAAATAGTGTGGATAATTATTTGATTAGGAAAACTCATACTCATATGGTTCATGAGTCTAGTGTTGAGTAGAAGATGAATACTATACAAGATGAGATGCATGTTGTGATTCAGGAGAGTCAAAAACAGATTAATCTCATGTCAGTTTCTATGGATCCTACTCTTTTGAGATGAATCAGAGATAGAAAGAATGAGTATATAAAGTTATTGACCTTGACAGAAATCCTTGAAGGTGTGGAGTCACCTTCAGATTGAACTATTGATAAGGATGAGATCATCTATGTTAGAAATTAGGTTGTTGTGCCTATGAATATGCATGAGGAGTTGATGTGTGAGTTTAATGCCTCAAAGTGGTTGGTATATCTAGTTGTGACCAAAATTTAACTTGACCTATGATGAAAGTATTGGTGGTCGGACATGAAAAAGTAGATAGTAGGGTTCATTAAATGATGCTACACCTTCCAATAGGTGAGGGCTGGGCATCAATGACCTGGTGGTTTTTTGTAGTTGTTTCCCACTCCAGAATGGAAGTGGGATGATGTTACCATAGATATTGTGGTGGGTCTCTCTAAGACTCTTCATAATAATGATTCTATTTGGTTTTTTGTGGACAAACTGATGAAATTAGTGTATTTATTTCCAATACGGGAGACCTTTTCAGTGGAGAAGTTGGGAGTCTTGTACATTTAGAAGATATCCCATCTTCACGGGGTGCCATAGACTATTGTTTCAGACCGTGATTCATACTTTAATTTTTTCTTCTTGTAGGGATTACATAAGGATATTAGTGAATAGGTTTTATTTACTAAAACTTTCCATCCACATATAGATGGGAAAATGGAGCATATGATACAGGTGCTAAGGGGTATGCTTTGAGCATGTGTCCTAGACATTGGGGGGTCTTGGGAGAATCACCTAGCTTTGGTGGATTTCTCCTATAACAATAATTATTTAGAAACTATATTTATGGAAAAAATATGATGATATTTATAGTAGGCCATGAAGATCACCTCTATCCTAGATGGAGGCAGGTGAGTCAGAACTGTTAGGATCGAGTCTCATGCTTGAGACATCAGAGAAGTTTATGTTGATTCAAAAGCATATGGCTATGGTTAAAAGTTGATAGAAGTAATATTATAATATACATTTATTACCCCTATAGTTTATACATGGTGATCATGTATTCCTTTGGGTGTTTCCTTGGTTGGGTCACCACAAGATACAGAGACATGGAAATATGGCACCCAAGTTTGTTGAACTATTTGAGGTTGTGGAGAGAATCAGGCTGGTGGTGTACTGATTGGATCTTCGAAAGAGATACAATGCTATGCATGATGTTTTTTATGCATAATAGCTTCATTAGTATCACCTAGACCCTTCTAAAGTGATATATGTCGATTATGTTGAGCTTGAGACTAATGCATACTTTGAGGATAATTCAATATGTATGTTGAATCACGGTGAGAAAGTTTTGTGGGGAAAGATCATGTTGATAGTTCTCATGCTATGAAAACATGTCCATGTTAAATAGGAGACTTGGGAGAGACAATAAGATATTAGGGCTCAGTGGTCTGATCTTTTTGACTTGGAATCTTAGAGATTATTGGGAGTACTGCTCAAGGATGATCAGTTATAAGGTGGAAAGATTTTAAAACCCCAACCTTTTCTAGAGATGTTTCAGAATCATTTACTGGTAATATTTTTCCTTGTTTGGAGTACATTTTGTTTGGGTTTTATCTTTTGGTGTGTTTTGGTGAATTTTGAAAAAATCAGAAGGAGGATGGGTAGTGCATGGTTGGCACATGGTTTTCCCAAATAGTCCACCCCAACCCCGAAGACCATGTTAACCTAAGAAGAGGGGATTCACACAGCTGTCGTGTGGTTTTTCAAATTGTGTTCTCTAAAAGGAGAAACCATGCACCCACTAGAAGAGGCTCACAGTTAAGACACATAGTTTAGAAACTCATGAACCTCTTCCCAATAAACCATGCACATAGTTTTAATTAATTTAAAATATAGATTAAAAAATACATGAACCCCATAATTAACAAAAAATCGATCCCCACTTAGAAAAACTAATTTTCTATCAATTTTCGAGGCCCTAGAATAAATTACTAAGGATCCCAACCTCCTTTCTTTGTGATGTAAAATCCAAACCGAAAATCTGAGCCTTACCCAATAACTAAATCTCATCCGGATTGGTTTCCATTATCTTCCCCATTATTCTCCAATCCTTGAAAGGATGTTTACCCTCTATTTTTTTGGATCTAGATATAGTTTTATTATATCATCATTTGTTCAACCATGTATTTGGGTTTTAGATCTAGATCATTTGCTTTATCGCGTTCTTGATTAACTCACTTCAAATTGGGGATTCCTCCATTGATGACCATTCATTGTCAAACTTGAGGTATTTGGTCTATTATTTAAATCCCAAAGTCTTGATTTCAATTACATGTAAGTAATTTTATAATTTCTATAGGATGATTATCAATTGAGTTATTTTATTGAATTAATTAATTCGGAGAATTAATTGATTAATGAGATATTAAAATTGTGGAATTATTAGGATTAATTAATTATTGAATTAATTATGGGATTTTGGGATTATGAATTGAATAATTAATTGTTGAATTAATTATGGGATATTAGGATTATGAATTTAATAATTAATTGTTTAATTAATTATTGGATATTGGGATTGTGAATTGAATAATTAATTGTTGAATTAATAATGGGGATATCGGGGTTGTGATATTGGATTAATTATTTGTTGAATTAATTAATGTAGAATGTGTTTATTTTTTAATTGATTGAGTTTGATTAATTAGTTTTCAAATTAATTAATGTATTTGAGTTGGATTAATTAATTGTTGAATTAATTAATGGAATTGATGTGATTAATTAATTGTTGAATTAATTAATAGAATGATGTGTATAGACAATTTTTATATTGTATTATTTAATTTTTGAATTAATTAATGGGTTGTTGTGGTACAAGTGTTATTGTGATACATTTGATATATGTGATAAATGTGTGTGGGATGGAAAATGAGGCTCCAAATACCCATATATGATAAATGTGTGTAGTAAAGAGACTAAGGATCCAAATATCTATTTATGATAATTGTGTGGGTGATAGGGACCAAGGCTCCAAATACCCATATGAGATAATGAGTATGGGATAGGGACTGAGGATCTAAATACCCATGTGAAAATGAGGTGTTAGATAAGGACTGAGGATCCAAATACCCCCGGAGTGTTAGAAACGACATTCTACTCCCATTAGTTACCATTGGATTATGGATAAAATTGGACCTTATATGAATTGAATTAAAATTGATAATAAAATACCATGTGATATAATGATATTTTAATTGAATATGTGAAATAGTTCAAACTACAACACAGAATGAAGTAGGTATTCTGGTTTGGGTGTCCTCGAGAACTCAATGGTTTATGCCGTTAAATAAAGGATAATTAAATAATGTGAATTGTTTAATTTATTTTTTATATTTTATTCTTTATAAAACTTAATACACTATCATTGATTGGATTTGTTTTAGATGCCTTTGGTGGTGGCCTACTAAGTGGTACTCACACCCTACATAGGCTGGGTGATCGGTACCTAGATAGATTTCATGGTTTCCAGACAGGTTAAGGGAAAAGGTCCTATGTCAGATGGATGAGTTGGGATGGAGCATGGTTTAGGGAACCTGATGAGATTCAGGACTTTCTAGGGAGTTTTTAGTGTCTTTACTTTCGAGTTATCATTTTGACACTTGGAAATTAATTTGGAATGGAATATCTATTGTTCAGTTTTGATATTGTAATTCCAATTTTGGTCATCTTGTGATACTGGTATTATCCTGGTTATGTTTATATGTCCTTTGGTTATTATGTTTTATTTCCATCGATGTGTGATTCTGATAAATAGGTTATAGTCTCCCCATGACTAACATTAGACCCTCATTGCTATTCGGTAGCCTATGGTGTATGGGGATTTTCACTTGAGGTCATGTAGTAGTTTAGATCTGGGAAATGACATGTGGAACCTAAATCTGGACATTAAATTCTACATTTTTTTTCTCATAAATATAATCAAATTGATTAATTATATGAATGAAGTCAAATTTTAAGATCTCATCTAGAGGTACTGAGGAATCTAGACGAACAACAAAAGAGTTCATTATATGTAACTTAGAGGTACATGTCATGTACAAGTATTTAAAGCACTGATAATTAATTCAGAATTAATTCATAGGATGTGAATTTATTACTTGTGGTGAATTTACTTATACATTGTGTGTTGACCAGGATAACTTGGTGCACGATCAGTAGGAGTAAAAATTGGGAACTTCTGTACACAGTGTGTAGTCTATAAGTCATAAACATTCCACGTATCTTATTACATGACCTACCTGATTGGTGACCATGTATCTCAGAGACCACACACTTTATAGCCCATGTACATGTTGTGTGCTCCAATATTTTTCATGGCATGGTTACATGCCGAGTCCCTAGGTGTGTGCCTCATAAAGAAAGTGAGAATAGTAAACACTGTGTAACTTGATTATAAACGCCATGTACTTATACCAAATTAAATAGAATTAAAAATTAATCTATTATACCATGTAAACCTTATAAACATGTTCTTATGTGTGGTCATTAATTTTATAGGACACTCCATGTTATGGTTTTTAATATAAATAAATTTTTAATTAGTTTATGCATAATATTTGGGCCTACATATCATGTATAAGTCATATTATAGTTATTACTCTACAAATTAAATCATTAAATGTCACGTTAAAAAAAGGGAATCATTTAAACCATATGATCATTAAGTTTATAGTAAATATTATGATATTACATGATAAGTCGTGTATTTCACATGTCATAAGAGTAAAAAGTATACGAGTATAATTGTTGTTAGATAGTTTGGATGAGTACTCACAATGTTTCCTCCAAGGAACATTTTATTGTACATAATTAATTTTAAAGAAATTTTTTTATTTGGTTTAAAATTATGATTGATGGTAATCTCAAGGAAATTCATATGAAAATTAAGATAAAATAACTGATTAATTAAAGAATATAATTAATTGAATTGAGATCGATTTATCTTAAATAACAACGATTAATAATTGAATTCTAATTTTTTTAAATTCATAATTAATTTCATGCATATGGATGATCATGATATTAGAAAAAACCTTTGTATGTGATTATGTATGTGATTAATTTCATTTAATTTTTTATTAAATTAAAATTTTGGCTTGCGTTCCATCTCTCCTCTTATTATGTAAGGGCATGCATTCCCATGGTTTCTTTTATGTAAACCCATTCCCCACACCTATGTGTGAGTAAAAGAATATGTAATGGATGGAGCTCACAATCTATTGAAGGTGGTTCAGGTTTTTACATGAGGTGAAACTTGTCCAAGAGAGATACATAGGTGGATAGGTGGAAAGTTTCAACACGAACCCTAATTGGTTCATGTTATTTTACCTTAAGTCGACTGTTAGTTTATCATCTGTTAGGAAAAATAAAAATTACTAGAAGCTTATGATCATACCACTTTATTATTTTATTTTTGTCAAGTTTCATAGTTATTTTATTATGGAAGTTTTTTCACGATCACATTAATTAATAAATTTACAAGCATGTAAGATAGAACTAAAATAAATTGAATTACATGTAAATATTATCTAGGACATGGTTAATCATGTAAGTAAATCCGCATAATATTAATAATAATGTAATACTTATAATAACTGGTCATTTATGCATAAAATATCAAATCCCTAAATTAAAAATATTAGGTCAGTATAGCCTTCCACTACTTCAGATAAAATCAAACCATTATTCAAAGTGTTTGACCTAAACAATTTGGAGTGCTTTCAATCATCTGGGAAATATAACTTGAAATTTTAGGTTTAATTAACGTATTTCACATCAAGGGTTGAATTACAAAGTAGTACTTGGTATAACTAGGAGGTAAGGGTTGAGGGAATACAATTTAAGGATTTTAGGATTGGGGAGTCCACTCAACAGATCATGGAACTGTGAGTTAATGCTGCTGGCATTTGGAATGCCTACCTAAAACCCTTCAAATTTATTTACTATCTAATGTTGGGGTTATTAGAAGGGTAATATGGATCCTTACCATAGGAATGTACAAGAAAATATGATATTTTGAAGCTAATGGAGAGGGTTATTGGTTTTTGATAAAATAGTCAGAGATTAATAAATATAATATTTGTTTATTTGTCTAAATTTTATAAGATTAATTAATAAAACTCTCTTTATATTATTTTTAGAAAAAAAAAATTACATCAAACATATCACCTTGATCCATACATAAGAAGTATAACCTTTTAACTAGAAAAAATTTCCAAGAATGTAAAAGGTTCTTATGCATTATCCTATACTATGAAATGAAATTGCATGTTTTGGAAGGACCTATTTCTGATGCACTTGGTAATGAGGTCAGTGAAGAAGAGTTATCACTCTATGAGAAATGTTTGAATGATGAAAAATATGTTTAGTGTTTCATGCTATCATCTATGAACAATGATATTTTTAAGTAACATGAAGACATAAATGCATATAGCATGACATATCACCTTCAGAATCTCTACCAAGAGGAGATACAAGAGAGATATGAGGTCTTGAATGCTCTTTTACAACTAATCTTTGAGATTCTGTGCTATTTGGGCCTCATGTATTCTAGATTATTTTCTACATTTATGTATTAGAAATCATAGGGATTAAATTCCAATATGAGTTGCACACAGATCACATACCTTCCTCACCACCCAATACCTTCTCCAGTTTTATTATTAATTATTACAAGATCAATAACGAAGAGATTCTTTAGGAACTTATTACTATAATTCACTAAGTGGATAATGACATGGGGTGTGATAAACCCATGGTCCTTATGGTTAATAATAAAAGGAAGAACAAGGATAAGGCTCTCAAGAATCATAAAAAGTATAAAACTCTTGATCACCAACCTTCCACGAAGTGGAAAATTCTGTGGTAGGGTAAGGAAAATAAGGAAAGTGAGTTTTTCATATATAAAACAAGGTCACTGGAAGAATAATTGCACCCTCAATTATGGGGAATCTAAATGTTCATTTTTTATCAAGTGAAATCTTCCAATATCTACAAATTTGTTATTAGATATAACTTTTGGTGCTAACATATTTATCCTAATATAGGAATTAAGTAGATTATGAACTATTTCTATAGTAGAGGTGGATTTGTGAGCTTCCAATGGTGTGAGGTTGGTTACTCTAGCCATTGGTGACTACCACATCTCATTTCCAACAAGAATGATATTGGTTTTAAGGGATTGTTACTATGTACCAACTATTACCAAGAACATAATTTTTATGTCATGCCTATATGTGGATGTTTTTATTTTCATGTTTGGGAATAAAAGTTATTTCTTTTACAAAGACGATATATGTTATGATATGGCACATTTAAATAATAGAATTTTTTTATTAAGTTAAAAAACCAATTATTTACAATAGATAAAGAATCATGTTCACACGACTCATATAACACCCAACCATGGAATCCCTATCTTGGTCATGTAAATGAGATGCATTTGATAAATCCCTGTGAAGATTTTTTTTTATAATCTTATGAGCTAAAACCACTTTAAATATGTTATTATTATTTACAAGGAAAAATGATCAAACTTCCATTTGGTGGATAGAGTGATAGGCCAAAAAGATTCTAGGATTGGTACACACTGATGTGTGTAGGACATTTCAAATAAAATATAGAGGTGGTTATTCTTACTTCATCAATTTTTCTGATAACTTGAGTAGATATGGATATATCTACTTGATTAGTTATAATCCCGAGTCCTTTGAGAAATTCAAAGAATTCTTTAATTAATTAGAGAATCAACATGGAAATAAGATTAAGAATATTTCATTTGATTTAGGTGGTGAATATCTTAACCAAGAGTTTATCAAATTTTTATAGGAGTTTGGGATTATATCTCAACTCAATCCACCTCACACACCATAGTGGAATGGTATTAGTGAAAGGAGGAGTCGTACCTTGTTAGAAATAGTAAGGTCATTGATGAGTCATGTAGATCTTCCATTGTCCTTTTAGGGATATACAATACAAACTGTGGAATACAAACTAAAATGAGTACCAACTTAAATGGAAAATGGAATTAACTCCGAGTTTTGTAGTGGAAATAAACTTGTTTTGTCACATACACATGTATGGGGTTGAAATAAGTTCATTAATTCCTTTGAAGGAAATAAAATATCACCCTGTGGCACAAGGTGTGTATTTATAGGGTATCTTAAGGAATAAAAGGTATACTACCTATAAAACCCATTAGACAAGAAAGTGACTATCATGAGACAATTCATCTTTCTTGAGAGGGAGCACAACCTTAAAAAGGATATTGGGAGAAAGATTAACTTTGATGAAGTTTATGATCAAGATACATAGGAGTTTCTACTATAAAAAATTCCAAAGGTCTCCGTGGAATAATTAGTTCCTGGAACACACATACTATATAGGAGCACTTGAGAGGTAAGAAAACCAGAAAGATATGGTTTTCTAGTCACTAAATATGGTGACTCATTATTGGTGGACAATGATGAACCACTATCCTACTAAGAAACAGTAGAGAGCTCATAACATGCAAGATGGAAAGAATCCATGAATTTTGAAATGGATTCCTTATATCAAAAAAATATTTGGGTTCTTTCAATGTGCTAGTTGATGTAAATATCATAGTGTGAAAATGGGTATCTAAGAGAAAATTGGACATGGAATCTAAGGTAAATCCTTATAAAGAAAGTCTAGTGGATAAAGGGTTTGAATATCATCAAGGAATTTACTATGATGAAACCATTTCTCTTGTTTCCATGGTTAAATCCATTAGAATTCTACTTGATATAGAAACATACCATGACTATGAAATTTGGAAGATGAATGTCAAAACTAGTTTCCTTAATGGGAACCTTTAGAAAGATTTCTATATGACACAATATAAATGTTTTGTGACTCCAGGTGATGAAAAAATTATTTTCAAGTTGCATAGATCATTTTATGGATTGAATCAAGAATCCAGGTCATGGAACATTCGATTCAATGAAACTATAAAATAATTTGGTTTCATTATGAATTAATGAGATCCATGTGTTTACAAGAGGTTTATATGGAATGCATTTGTTATCCTAGTAGTATATATTGATGAAATATTACTTATTATAAATGACATACCAGTCTTAATGTCTATTTAGGACTGGTTAAACAAGTGTTTATATAATAAGGACTTAGGTGAATCCACTTATATTCTAGGGATCAAGATCATTAATTATAGATCTAAGAGGCTTATTAGACTAACTCAAAGTATATAAATTGACCAGATACTAAATTGATTAAGTATGGAACAATCCAGGAGGGGATTGGTTCTAGTGTCACATGCTATAAATATTTCTAAGAAAATGTGTCCTAAAAAATAAGATAAAGAGAGAATGAGTAAGAGCTCATACACTTCAATGATAGGATCAATCACGTATTCCATGTTATGTACTAGACTTTATGTCACCTATGAATTGATCATGGTAGGTAGATATCAAGAAGATCTAGGAAAACAATATTAGTATGATATTAAGGCTATCCAAAAGTATCTAAGAAGAACTAAGGATATGTTCCTAGTGTATAGAGGAGACAAGTAGATAGTTATTAGGGGTTATACTGATTCTAGTTTTCAAATAGATCACAATGATTTGAAGGTGTAGTCAAGATTTGTTTTCTATCTCAATAGAGGAGCTGTGAGCTGGAAGATTTCAAATAAGCTAGTTTTCACTAATTATACAGTGGATTCTGAGTATATAGAGGCTTCTAATGCTACCAAGGAATCCATTTGGATAAAAAAGTTTTCTAGAATATTGATGTGGTTCATAATGGTAAAAAACCTATCACATTATATTGTAATAATACTATAGTGGTGGATCTTGTAAAAGGTCCATGGTCACACCAATAGATAAAGAACATACTCTAGAAGTATCACCTCTTGATGTATTTTTATCAGATGGGTAAATTTGTAGTAATCGAAGTTACCATATAATAAATCATGGTGGACTCTTTGAATAAAGGTTTATCTCATTAAAAGCATGAGTATCATGTGAGAGCTAGCAGATTGAAGGTTGTTATCAGTTGGCTCTAGTTAAAGTGGGAGTTTTTTGGAGTTGGTTCCCTATAGAAAACCTCTGTATACTTTATGAAAACTCGTATTCATTGTTTTTAATATTAATAAAATTCTCACATTAGGATTTTTCTTCTATGTGACATAGTATGTGATAATTTTCTCAGTGTAGCTATCACACTAAATGTTCATAGCAGTTCCTCTCTATGATGACAACGAATAAGTCCCACATAAGTATTCTTAAATACATGTTTTACAACCAGATAAAATCCTTTGAGGTACACAAATGATTCCGTCTATTAGGGGTGGAGACTCATAGGATTTCTAAGAACCTTCTCATGGTGTATGCCCTTGGTAATATCCTATGTAGGGTATTATGAGAATAAAACCTGATAGTTGGTAATCCCAATTTATATGTGTCATTGGATGTTACTATCTACAAATGTGTGTATTGATCCTTAGAATTTAATATTAGTTTTAATGATTATTATAAGTCATGTTATTTTATGTACTGATGAAAACCATGACGACATATGTTCACACTGAGGTAGGACACGTTGGGTGTGTCACGAGTAATATTGAATTAATGAATAATGTGAGAAAGGATTTATTCATTTTGTTATTTAATGGAAGTTGATATATCAAGACCATTTATGGAAATGATATAACATAAATAAATCCATTTCCATGGTATTCTATAGGCATGATTTATTTCCATGAAGTAAAAAAAAGTGACATAGAGCACATAGGTTGATGACACCAACATGCAACCTTCTTTATTAGTGATATTATTATAAAGGTATTATATTACATAATGAGTGTCAGTATGAGGTATTATGTCATTGTGGAATTAAATTCTTTATATATGGGTACCTTGGTGTGTTCCTAGATGCTAACCTTGGATTTTAGGCTACTTCTCCTAATGCCACTGAGAAAGAGGCCAAGAGGGTCACACAATAAGTGTATTCAGAATCTCAGTTAAATAATATATTATTATTTATTATTTATCTAGTTGAATTAATATTATTCCCACTCACGGTTTAATGATTATTCATGTTCTCTTGATTTAATATATTTGATCACCAGTTATTTGAGAGAATATTAAGTGAGTGGAATATTTAATAAATATTTATTTGATATTTAGGGGATATAATATTTATTTATTTATTGGAGAATAATTTCATTATATTTATTTATTAAATAAATATTCATCAATAGAGGCCCGATATATACTATGGAGGAAGGTAATACCGAGTTTAATGGTCCGGTGTGAAATAATATATATTGAATATTATTTGATTAAATAATATTTATTTTAATTTGTGAGTTTAGAAAATTTCAAGCGATAATAATAATAATAATATTATTATTATTATTATAGACATGGGGTTTCAAAGGGATTAAATAAATATTAAAGGGAACCTATGAAATTATTTATTTCTAACCCTAATAGTATATAAACCCAATTATATTATTTTTCAATAGATCCAATTCATTTCTTCTATTGTGCACAATGAAATCCATAGAATCCAATAAAATCCCTAGAGAGTTTCCTTCTTCAAGAATGATCCCAAGAATAGAGAGTGATCTTCCATCACCATCTACTCTCAAGTCAAGAGAGTTCATAGAGAATCCTTTGGATGTAATTGTTGGGGAGATCAAAGGAAAACGATGCAAGTGATAAGATCTTCCGTGCTGGCACCTAGATATTCCTATGGTGATGTTCAGAGATTGGTGGTACACGTGTGGATCACCACTAGAGGTAATATTTTCTTGATTCCTGAAATGAAATTATGGAATAATGTATATTCATTTTCAGGTCAGTTAATGAAGAAATAATTTCTCATAAGGTAATTAATTAATTATTTTAATTTATTATAAATATTATGTGATGATCATGCGATTTGGTTCCAAAATTTTATCCATTTTCTATATTATTTGATTTAATTTAATAGATCATGGTGTTTATCATCGTTTAAATACTGGTTTGATCATAAATCATGAAAAAAAAAATATTGGTCACAACCTTGCACACGCTTCCACTGTGCCCAAAACCTTCAGAAACATCATTTTTCAAAATGATGCGAGATTGTTTCCTATATACCAAAAATGAATAAAGGATCACTATAAAAATGTATAAAGTAAATAAGATAATTTTTTCTTATTTTGGAGTATGTGACATGTTTTTTGAACAAAAATTCCACTTTTAAAAACGAAAACACGCAATTTCAGTCATTCCAATCACACCATGTGTCAAATTGAGTGTGGTTAATTCCTACACATCCAAAATGAATTATGGATAATTTTTATGAATTATTAAGACAATATATGTTCATTTTATTGGTTTTT
Source organism: Viscum album (assembly GCA_963277665.1). Taxonomy (NCBI): domain Eukaryota; kingdom Viridiplantae; phylum Streptophyta; class Magnoliopsida; order Santalales; family Viscaceae; genus Viscum; species Viscum album. The sequence goes on from OY728143.1 coordinate 1,424,957,902, forward strand.
AATATTCAACACATATTTTGAACTAAAATATCATTTTTAAATGAAATCACACACTTATAGTCATATCAGTCACACCCTGTGTCAGAATAAAGTGTGATTGATTCTTACACATCACAAATAAATTATGGATTATTTTACTTAAGTATCAATAAAAAAGATCACGATTTCTTAGTTTTTACTATGTTACATGTGTTTTGAATTAAAATGCCACTTTTAAATGAAAGCACATACTTTCAAAATTACCGTCCATACTGTGTGTCCCAATTACGTATGGTTGATTCCCAGACATCAAAAATGAATTATAGATATTTTCCTAAAATATAATGAAAATTAAAGTGTGTTTAATAATTTTTGAGTGTGTGATTAAAGTTTTGAATAAACCATAGTTCAATCTTTTATATAGTGTGTGACACACATTTTGAATAAAAAATTCATTTTTAAAGGAAAAGATGTACTTTCGGTTATACCATCCACACTGTATGAAAAAATGACCTATGATTTATTACTACACATCATAAATTAATTATTGGTCTTTTTATTATAAGATAAATTCAATATGAGTGTGTTTTATAAATTTTGAGTGTGCGACACTCATTCAAATAGAAATTTTATTTTTTTTAAAAACACACACTTTCAGTCATATTGGCCACACCATGGGCTGAATCTATGTGTGGTTGATTCCAAAACATCACAAATGAATTATGTTTTTTCATAAATTATTAATACTATTTTAGGTAATTTTATCATTTTGGACTATGTGACATGTGTTTTGAACTAAAAGTTCAGTTTTAAATAAAAACACGCACTTTTAGTCAAAGTAGCCACAACATGTGTCAGATTGATGAGTGGTTGAAAACTACACTTCAAAAGAGAATTAGTGACATTTTTTCTAAAATATAAAGAAAATATTATTTCATTTTATCATTTTTAGTCTGTCACAATTTTTTTGAATTAAAATGTTGTTTTTTAAAGAAAACATGCATTTTTAGTCATACTGACCACGCTGTGTGTCGAATTAATGTATGGTTGATTCTTACATGTAAAAAAATTAATTATAGATTGTTATCCTAATTTAATAGGATAATTATACTGTGTTTTATTTTTTTTACTACGAAACACACATTTTGAACTAAAATGTCACTTTTAAATGAAAACATGCACTTTCAGTCATACTAGCTACACTGTATGTCAAATTGATGTGAGTTTTATTACTACATGTCATAAGTGAATTATATATATTTATCTTAAAATATCAATATAGTCTTAATGAATTTACTAATTTTCAAGTATGTGACTCACATTTTGAAGTAAAATTTCATTGTTAAATGAAAACTTACACTATCGATTATACTGACTACATCATGCATTAGATTAACATTAATTTGATTATTATGCTTCATAAATGAATTATGAATTGTTTTTTGAAATGTGTTTGGACAATTAGAGTTCCATTTCTAAATCTTGACTATGTGATGTATATTTAGAAGTAGAATCTCACTTCTAAACGAAAACACGTACTTCCAGTCATATTGGTTGTATCTTATATTGGATTGATATTAGATACATTCATAAATATAAAAAATTAATTATAGATCCTATTATTAAAATATAATTAATATAGAAGACCATTTTATTGGTTTTTAGTTTATCTAATATGTTTTAAACTAAAATGTAATTCTTAAAGAAATATACAACATTTCAGTCATACATTCCACACTATGTATCATATTAACATATGATTGATTCCTATATGTCACAATTAAATCAAAGATCCTTGTATAAAATTATTACACAAATTTGAGTATGTTTTATTATTTTTAACTATGTTATACATTTTATGAGAAATAATGTTACTTTTAGTGGAATGTAAATCCTCAAAAAAAATTTGACAATCATTAACTGAGTTGAAAAAAACAAATATAAGTGATAGTTTCTTGCACAAGTCATATACTATATTAAATAAAATAACCCTCTTTTCTATCAGTAAAACACAAATTTTTCTCACTAGTATGTCATTTAAAGGGATTTGACACAAAAGGTAATAAATTTAATTACTATTGAATATAAAATAATCAAATAAAGAATAGAAAAATCCTTGGAGAGAACATTAAAATATACCACAACACATCATCCTTGTAAAATCCTTCTTCGATACTTTATTTTTCTCCAATAATTTTGTGCCTATAAAACGAACCAAATGCCTCCATACAGTGTATAAGGTCCTTCTTAAAGGCTAATATCATTTCCCCTCCAGAAACCCACTTCAAAACTAATTATTTTACCTTCATAATTTAGGGTTCTTATCCATGGAAATGAGTTAAAAAATATTTGGGGATGATATATTGTCAATGGAATACAATATCTTTCAAGAATTTTTAAATATAATAATCGTATTCATTATCTTTACACTGTTTTAAGACACTATTTTTTTTGAAAAATATTTAATCTATTTTCATATATGTTTCTATAGTGAAATATTATTATACAAACCCTAATATTTTTCCAGTTTAAGTAATTCACAGCCTCCATATATGTATTGTACATCCTTAAACCATGATTTTGATGATAATTAAACACCAAACTATCATAGAAAAAATATCATTAAAACATAATATTAAATGTATAATTTGATGTTTATTTGTAAAATATTAGATGTAGTGTATTAAAAATTGATAAATGGAATCATGTGTGGTTGATTTATTGGAAATCCATTATTTGTATCCAAAAAATAAATCTTTAGTGTATCCAAATTTACTTTAATAAAAATCTAGTGTTTCCTAGAAAACTAAAAGGAATAAGTTATGAAAAAAATACATATTTTATATTATTTGATTATAGAGTTTTACCATGGAATTATATATATTAATAATAGTATATTATTTTTCATTTTTGTTCAAAAGTTATAGATACTTTCTTTTCTTTTGCTGAAATTTCCACATCTCCCATTTTAAATTTTGAGTAGAAGTGATATGAGGACTATGAGTCCAAATATTTCTTCCTATGGATTTCTCTTCATATAGTAGTGATATATATTCCTGTAGAAAATATAAAAATTATTTAGCAGTAATTAATAGAGTATATAAATTATTAGAAAAAAAATCTATTAAAATATATCATATGTATACATTAAAAATTGATGTTATCATGCATTCATGGATAAGAATTTCATTTACACTCTCAATACCAATCATTTCTATAGTGGAATCTCCATAAATTTATTATTATAATTGAATTTTGGATATATTTTTATATTTTAACTTCTTACTCACATGAACTTGTACAGTTAATAAATGTGGGAAAAAAATTGGTGGGGGTGAAGTCACTATCATATAATATTTTCAATTAATTTTTTGATCCTCTATATTATTTTTACTTGACCATTTATTTCCCCTTATGTTTCTTCGTATATATTAACATACCTTAATTCATACCCTTTCTAATTAATTTTTAATTTTATTTTCATATAAAATAATTTTTAAAGGACATACCTAATTATAATTGTGTTTATTTATATGATTACATGACCATGCTACACAAGTTATAATAGCAAGTTCGACTGTGTAAACATCCAGATATTCAAAGGGAACAGGTAGCTCAGTTCACAAATCATGAGATATATGAATCCCTGCTCTCACATGATCTTTTGAATTTTTGTTTTTGTATATAATGGATAAAAAATAACTAAATAATATTGTTAACTCCTTGATAGGGAGTGGATGTACTTTTTTATTGGGAGAGCGGTGGAAATTTTTTACTCCAATTTTGTCATTCAAAATTTTGTTTTGTGTTAGAAAAGTAATTGGATAAATTTGAAAAAAATTAATTTTAAATATTGTTTTTATAAATATCTTATATATACCCACAACATTTTAGATTCATTTACTATTTATATCTAGTGTTATTATAGATTAAAGTTGATTTTTTTAGCCTAGAGACCATTTTAATTCCAATGTTCTTGTATCCTCATCATTAATGGAATTGAAAATGGATGAATATGAAGTGCCCACAGTTATGAAAAATATTAAATTGGATGTTATCTACATCCATGTGATTTTTTATCTCAATTATATTTATTTTTTATGAGATATGATCCCATCATTGAAAGTCACCAAAACTAGGCCCATATTCCAAGTCCTAAATTGTAAGATTTATTTGAGCCTTAATTTTTTGGATTTAACTCATGATCAAAGTGAATAAAATGTATCCCATGATGTTTTCAAGCCTAAAATGAGGAATTTCTTAATTTTTACTAGTGTAGACAACATTATGGTTGAACTACAATGATTATATAAAAATAATTAGAATTCTAAAACGAATCCATTTTCAAAATTTAGATAAAAATATTATAAAAACAAAAAAAATCAATTTAACCTTAAATAAAATTATGGTGGGATTATAAAATTGAATTAAAGAATAATTTATAAGAAAATATGATCTCCATTATTCCCCCACACTTAAACATTTCACTTCTAGGAAATTTTCTATAGTAATTTCAAAATAAAAATTTGAATGATTTGTCGTGACATGTAAAATTTATTATGATTTAAAGATGATTATGTAGTCAAGTTAAGACCCTAAGTCGTCTCTCAAGGAGTTTTTATAGGTTTAAAGTGTTTATTTATAATAAAAATTACTAAAAGAGGGGGGGGGGGGTTCGAAAATAACTTAAAGAAAATAACTAAATTTAAAGAGTTTCATATTTGAAGAACCAAGTGTATTTTTGAAAATATGAGACAAAGGGTTCATTGTGATTTCACTAAAAAAATTCCAATTTCATCATTCTTGGAGATTAATTAGGGTTTTATGTACGTATTTGGTTGAAATTAATCATAATTTTGATTACTTTCTATGATTTTATATCAATGATCATTGAGCCAAACCTTAACATAACAATCATATAGACAAGGTCCAGATCTCATGCATGGTATAATAACTTCAAAATAAAATTGAAATATAAAATAAGTGGGGAATAAAATGATTCTTGTGTTGTCCAATCGAAACAACACAAGTCACACACTCAAGACTTCACACTGATCGGTTAAAAGTAAAGAGTGTTCCATTCAATTCAATCAAACAAAGCATTCAAACATGAATCAAAGTAAGATAAATCTAAATGAAATGATTTAAAATCAATAATACATCAAACCAGTAGTATAATAAGTGCTGAAACTCCCTTTACACAATGTTTAGATTCCTCACAATGAATTCCCACCATTTATCCCAACATCGAGAGGAGGAGGAAAGTGGGGTAGAACTCCTTCTTCATCCTTGATCCCCCTATTAGGATTGGGGACTTCAGAAATTCAATGATGAATAGAGAAATCCTCCAGAACTCAAAATTGGAAGATATTGGAACCTAGTTTGAACTTTCAAATGAGGTTCTCAGGGTGCCCTTTTATATCCAAAATGGGAAGTGGTTTTAGGAAACCTGTTTTTGAGGTACTAATTGTGTCTTTTTTTGGTACAAGTAAACAGACATATCATGAATTATAAAAAAGATGAGAGCTGTTGAAAGGAATCTTGAATGTCTGCCAGTCAAATTTTGTGCCCATTGGACATCTTTATTGGGTGATATTTTCAAAATACCGAACCTAAATTTTGAATTTGATAAGATGTTTTCCTTGGTATATATTGGTTTATATGGGCCTCCATGTGGAAAAATTGATCTTTGTTTTCTTGAGATGGTTTGTAGAAAATGAATTTTTGGATCTGGCTAAAAAACTTTTATTCCATTTTAATTCACGTATTCCACGTAATGTGAATAATAGCGGACATGTGTCCTCGGGATTTCATGAAGTTTAGCCCATTTTCCTTATGGATCATCTTCGGGGCCTCTAAATCACCTCCACCTACAATGAAAATATAAAAAAAGTATAATTTCCCATTTTAACAGTTATAAATATTATATTATTAAATAAAACATAAAGTGAAATTTTATATTATATTTGTAATTTAAAATAAAAAACTAGTTTAGCATAGTGGTGTAAGGTTGAAAATTAAATAGTGAATCGTGGTGCGATCTCACCCCACACCTAAATATTTTCACTCCTGGGAAAAGTCACATTTCCAAAAATTATATATGAAGATATTCTCAACTTCATGAATATTTAACATTTACTTAAAATTTAATTCCTGATAGAAATTTGATCAAATAAAAAGTCACATTGATGAGTTATTCTCAAGGATTATGGAAAAAGACATCTCAAAAATTATATCAAAATAAAATTCCAAGAGATGCATGGTACCAATTGAAGAAAATCATTCAAAACTTAATCATGTTACTAATTCTCCATGTGTGTGTGTGAAACCCATTTCATGCTATTCTTTCCACTTTCTATCAATTAAATATAAGTTATTTAAAAAAAATTCTACTTACATGATCATTTCCACCGAACCTACCTTAGATCCTTTGAAATAAAATTTCAAGACCCACTCACTTAAGAATTACTAGAACAAAAGCCTTAATCTCCTGACCTAGATATCCCCATATGTTGTACATTTTATCACTCCCCTCATTTATTAATTTTTTTAAAAGTTTCACTTGGAACAAATCTCACACTCTTATCTCAACCCTTGTTTGATCTCCTCATGACACAAATTACAATAGTTATAACAAGATCGAAATTTGGGAAAGGGTGGATTTTGACCTGCCCCATATACAACCCATTTTTTATTTTATTTTTTTGAAGGTGTACAATAGTCGGATAATAGGTGCATACACATAGGTCAATATGGTATAATAATGAAATATATTGAATAAGGAATGAACGTATGGAAAAATTATTTTGTAAAGTAGAGAAAAATTAACCTAACTTATATTTACCTTCTATTATGTAAGTCATTTTCACACTTCATGGTTGGGTGAAAAGGTGTGTGGAGAAATAAAGTGAAATAATTTTTCTCTTAATGTACTCACACAAAGGGTACCATTATTCTCAAAGTTTTCAAAACGATACATCCATTTATATCATCAAAAAATAACTAAATTTCAAAATAAAGTCACACCACAATATTGAATTCTTGATGAAATATACATTTCATCAAAAAAAAATTGAATGCTAAAACAATATGAAATATGGAAATTCCTCATACAGTTTCAATAATTTCCATGATTAAGTGGCCATAAAAAATTAACATTTTGGGAAAAAAGTGAGGGGGGAAATGATGGGGGGGAGTGAAAATACTATAAAACAAGAGAAAAAGATTAAAATAAAGAAATATGATGAAAATTATAAACTAACCCTATAATATACCCATCCCCCCAAACCAAAAGTGTGAAGTGTCCTCGCTGTAATAAAATAGAATGTGGGAAGGAAGGATAAAACTTGGTGGGTTTCATTCATAGAATCCTTCTTAAACTTTGACTTCCTCTATTAGGGACTCTAGAAAGGCTTCGTAGAAGTGCTTCAACTACTGCCCATTGACAGTGAAGGTTTACTTGGTTTCTTCATTTTGAACCTGAACAACACCAAATAGAGAGACATGAGTAACAATGTATGCTCCAAACCAGCGGGAACGATGCTTACCTAGATGTAAATTCAGCCTTGAGTTGTAGAGGATGACCTTATGACAAATGTGGAACTAATGATGAAGTATGATACATTCATGAGCATCCTTGGTTCACTACTTATAGATTTAGGTTCTCTCATATTAATCTATATGTATTTCCTCCAACTCCTAAATCTGCAGCTTCCTTTGAGAACCTACACCAGAAATATTTTAATTGAATTGTTTAATGGACCATTAGGCTTGGTGATCTAACTTCATAAGTAGGTGAAAACTCTTTCCAAAAACTAGTCGATATGGTGACATTCCATTGGTAGTTTTAAAAGCAGTATGATAATCCCATAATGAATCATCGAATCTAAGACTCCAATATTTTCTATTGGGTTGAACCATTTTTTCAAGAATATGTTTTATCTCTCTATTAGACACCTCATATTGACCATTGGTTTGTGGGTGATATATAGTAGACACTCAATGCCTAACCCCATACCAACGTAAAAGATATTTAATTGTTTGGTTGCAGAAATGAGACCCTTGGTCACTGATGATAAACCTAGTTAATCAAAACCTATAGAATATTTGGGTTCTTAATAAGTTCACTACTATCTTGGAATATTTTTTCCTTATGGCTCATGCCTCTACCCATTTTGACACATAATAAACTATCAGAATAATGTACAAGTTCCCAAATTAATTGGGTAATGGTACCATAAATTCAATTCCACAAACATAAAAAATATCATGAAAGAGAAAGGGTTGTTTTGGAATATCATTTATTTTAGATACATTCCCTATTCTATGAAAATGAGGAAAATATTTACAGAAATCATGGGCATCCTGAAAATGTTTTGTCCAAAAGAGACTATAATCAAGGACCTTGTGAGAAGTCCATTGGGAACCAATGTGTCGCCAAAAATCAAGAGTGTGGCTGAACCTAAGGAAAAACTAAAACTCGCTATTAGGAAAAAAACATATAAGGACTTGATCACTACATGTGTGTAAAAGGTAGGGGTCATCCCAAATGTACCAACGAGACTCATATTTTAGATGGTCAACTTTGTTTTTGTTTAAATCAGAAGGAATGCAAGATGCTTCCAAATAATTTACAATTTCAGAATACCCAGAAATAATATCTTTCACATGGTATAGTTTCTCATTAAGAAACATGTCATTTATGGGAATACAGGTGGATTATTAAATGTCTAATGATGGGAGGATCCTACTTATATGGACAACCACCACATTATCTACTTCTTTTTATCCCTAATTTCTAGATTAAATTCCTGAAAAGGGATCATCTAGTGAATGAGATGTGGTCAGGCTTCTGGTTTCTTAGGGAGATACCAGAGGGCTTCATGGTCTGAGAACACAATGAATTTGGACCCTAAAAGGTATGACCTAAATTTACCCAAGGCAAACACAATGGAAAGAAATTATTTTTCAGTTGTGTTGTATTTTTATTGGGTAGGGTCCAATGTGTGTGAGGCATAAGAAATGAAATGTGGAGCTTGGTTGACCCTTTGTGATAAGACTTCCCCAACTTCATAGTTAGAGGTGTCACACATGATCTCAAATGTTAAATCCCACCTAGGTGGTTATATTATCAGGGGTGACATGAGACTCTATTTTAACTTATTAAAAGCTTCCTCAAAATCTTTACCAAAAATGAATTCATTTTCTTTTTGGAGAAATCTGGCGAGGGGGGGGGGTACAATTTTACTAAAGTCGTGAATGAAACGATGGTAAAATTTATCATGACCTAGAAAATACCGCACAACCCATACATTTTTTGGGAATGGTAGGGAATAAATGATATCCAATTTTGATTTATCTACTTGGATACCATCCCCAGAAATGATATGTCCCAAAACTATGCCTTGTCGCACCATGAAATGGCATTTCTCATAACTTAATACAAGATTCTTTTCAATATAGTGACATAGGACTGAACCAATACTACTCAAACATTCATAAAAAGAGGATCCATAAATAGTGTAATCATCCATGAATACTTCCATGAAATTATCCAGGTAATATGAAAAGAATACTAACCATGCATCGCTGGAAAGTACCCTGAGCATTACATGGAACAAATGGAATCCTCCTACATGAAAATGTTCCAAAGGGGAAAGTAAAGGTTGTTTTCCCTGATCCTTAGGGGAAATATGGATTTTAAAGTATCCAGAATACCTATCAAGTAAACAAAATTGGGACTTCCCTACTAACCTCTCTAGAATTTGGTCAATGAATGGAAATGGAAATTTTTCCTTCGTAGTGTGTTGGTTTATTTGATGATAGTATATAAAGACATGCCAACTAATCTTCACATGAGTTGGAACCAATTAACTGTTTTCATTTTTTATTACTGTAAGACCGTTTTTTTCCTGAAAAACTTACATTGGACTAAACAATTGACTGTCATTGATGGGGTAAATGATTCCAGTAGAAAATAATTATGTCACCTCTTTTTTAACAACAACTAAGAGGTTTTAGTTCAGTCGATTTTGTGACTGCCTCACTGGTTTAGACTCATCATTTAATAATATTTGATGTGTGAAAATTGATGGGATAATACAAGGAATTTCTATTAGTTTCCATCCAAAAGCTTGTTTATACTCCCTAAAAAGTTTAATCAGGTAAGATTCATGCTCAGGAGGGAGTGAACTAGCAATGATGACAGGCAACTTGTTTTTATTCTCAATATCAGAATATTTTAAATCTTGAGGTAGTTGTTTTAGTTCCAATTTAGGGGGATTTTGGATTGATGGGAGTGTGTGTGAAATTGAGAGGTCACTAATCTCATCTAACAGCTTAATGGTATCATCTTAAGATAAGGAATGAGCTTTTACAAGATTAAAAGTATCATCGATGGTCATGTGATCGTCAGTGTTCAAGAAATCATCAATTAACAAACATGCATGAAATTTTTCTAGACCACTAAAACAATCAATGCATGATTCATTACATATAATTTCAATCAAGGATAAAAACTCATAAAGGGGGTTGGGGGAAAGAAAATATGTTTTTTCAGGGGAAAGGACTACATCAATTGAATTAATAGAGAGAGAGAGGAATATTCTTATAAGGGGTGATTCATGGAAACAAAGATGTTGAAGTGGAAAATGTAACCACCAAACTCTATAGATAATGTACCATTGTGGACATTATTTATGGTTTTAGTAGTTTTTAAGAATGGACTCCCCAATATAATTGGGTCATGTCCATTCATCCTATAATATTCCATTTTTAGCACGTAAAAATCAGTAGGAAAAATTAAAATTTGCACCCTCACAAGAACATCTCCTAACAAACCATAAGGGTTTGTTGTACTCTGATTTTATAATTGAACAAAAATTCCAATGGGATTCAATTATCTGAACTTCAACTAAGAGTAAATGGAGTAAGGCATCGCATTTATAGAATCATCCAAATAAATCATAGTATTAGAAAAATAATACTCCCATATGGTGCATGGAATCAAGAATGTTCCAAGATCATTTCATTTGGTAGGAAGTGAAGGATATATCATTGATGAGATGTTCTTACCTAATCTTAAATTCTCATCACCTCGAAGTCTTCCTCGGTGTGTACATGCCTCCTTTAGAAACTTGGTGTGTCTTGGAATTTGCTTCACGACATCAATCAAGAAGATGTTAAAATATGATTTTTTAAAAAATTTACAAGATTTCTTTATCCAGTTCAGTTTATTTTTGTTTTCTTGGTTAGGTGTCCCTTTGGGAAAAAGGAAGAGGAATGGTTGGTCTATGGAGATCATCGATAGACACACTCTTTCCTTTGGAAGAGCTTCTCTCAGGACAAGGTTTTTCAACATTTGGAATAATTTCAATGGTTGGTATGGTGTTTTCCTTAGGAGAGGATGAATCTAATGGAGGGGTAATTTGGAATTTAAGTTTTGTTCCACTCTGAAGGGTGATGTAACTAACATTTCCCTTATCCCTAGGGTTAACTACTGGTTGAGAAGGTAGTTTACCTGATCCATGACTTTGGATTTCCCCCACCGAGTTGGATAGTTGGACTACTTGGGTTTTTAGATTTTGTATGGCATATTGGGTGGTTTTTTGGAATTGGAGATTGTTGTAAGCCATTTGTTTAATCATTTTTTCTAAGATAGGCTCAGATTTTGGAGGGGGTCTTGGAAAGGCCTTTGGGGTGGTTGAGGATTTCTGGGTGGTGGTGGGTGACTACTTTGTCGCCGTTGTTTACATGGTTGTTGAGGTTGGTTTGAATACCCCTTTTCCTATAGGCTTGGTTTTTTTCACCTAGGTTTGAATGGATATTAAGTTTATTCCCTAAAGGGTTGGTTAAAGGGGTGGCCTAGAAATATTCCCTCACAACTCTAATAAGTTTCTCTCAGTTGGGGGAATTGGCCAGAATAGTGAGTGTCAGAAGGACATATACCACAATGTAAGGGAGGAGGAGATTGGGATTTCATTTGGTAAAAAGAAAGTTGTCGAAGAAGGGTACTTACCTCTTCAAACATTATGTCTGAATTCTTCTCAAATTCAGTACTCCACACCCCATGGACACCTCGAATGGGTACACAAGACCTTGAACCAAATTGTTGTATATTTTTCACCATGTTCTCAATTAGGGTTCTTGAAGAAATTTGATTCTTATAAACTAGCACACCACCTAAAGCAGTATTAATAATATTTTGATAAATAGGAATTAAAACCTTATAAAAATACTATATTGAAAGATGATCACTTATTTGGTGGTGTGGGAAACTTTAACAAACTGTTTAAATATTTCCCAGTATTCATGAAGCATTTCCCCTTGATATTTTCTTATACCACATATTTTTTTTTTATTTTTACAGTTTGAGAGGATGGGAAATATTATTCATGAAAAAGGCATTTCATTTTGGCCCAACCTCTAATTAGGGAATTAACATAGTATATCCAATCCTTTATAGTATCTTCCAGTGAAAATGGTAATTCCATAAGATTTAATTATCCTTTATCCACATTAGTAGGTTTCAATGTAGAACACACAGTATGAAATTATTTTAAGTGATTATGTGAATCTTCTCCCATGATTCCATGGAATCTTGGTAATAAATGAATTAAACCAGATTTAAGTTCAAAATTAGGTGCATCACCTTATAATTACATATAAGTGGTTTGGATATCAACAACCAAAAATGTTAGTTATTTTAATTTATGGTTATTTTCCACCATGTTATGCAATTTTATTTCGGTTTTGATGTTTTTTTAGAATAATAAGTGGAAGGGTCAAGAATAGTGTTGATGTTTTGTGCGTCCTCATTCAAAGGGTTCTCTTCTACATCTCAGTGTCACTGACGTAGGATCCTCTTCATTTTGGGTTCGAAAGCTGTTTGTTCATCAAATGAAGATCACATCATACATAAGGCAGAAAACCGGATTATTTTAGATATCAAATTTAAAAAAAATGAAGGAAGAAAAGAATAGAACAAATACTTACAAAATACGCAATACTTTTATAAAAAACACACACTAAAAACAAAAGCGCTCTCCGATAACAGTGCCAAAATTTGACAAATTTGTTATGACACGTAAAATTGATTATGATTTGAAGATTATTATATAGTATATCGAATACCATAGGCCATCTCTTAAGGAGTTCTTATAGTTTTAGAGTGTGTATTCTTAATAAAATTACTAAAATAGGGGTTTTTTCTCGAAAATACTTTAAAGAAAATAACTTGATTTAAAGAGTTTAAAAGATGAAGAACCAAGTGTATTTTGGAAATTATGAGGAAAAGGGTTCATTCTGATTTCACTAAAAAAATTTAAATTTCATCATTCCTGGATATTAATTAGGATTTGATGTAAGTCTTTGATTAAAATTAATCGAAATCCTAATTACTTTACAAGATTTTATATCAAAGTACATTGAGCCAAACCTTGACATAACAATCATATATCCAAGGTCTAGATCTCATGAATGGTATACTAAATTCAATAGAAAATTTAAATCTCAAATGAGTGGGGAAGAAAGGATTATTGTGGTGTCCAATTGAAACAACACAAGTCACACATTCAATACTTCACACCAATCAGTTAAAAGTAAAGATAATTCCATTCGATTCAATAAAAAAAGCATTAAAACATAAATAAAAGTAATATAAATCTAAATGAAATGTTTTAAAACCCGAGATATATCAAACTAGTAGTATTAAAAGTTTCGTAACTCCCTTTACAAGATGTGTAGCTCCCTCACAACAAACCCCAACCGTTTAGACCAACATCGAGGGGAGGATGAAAGTCAGGTGGAACTACTTCATCATCCCTGATTCCCCTATGAGAAAAGAGGCATCCATAACTTATAGGGTGAAGATAAGACACCTATGGAACTCCAAATTGGAATAGATTGGCTCCTGGTTCTAAATTGAAAATGAGGTTCCCTTGGTGGCCTTTTATAACCAAAATGGGAAGTGGTTTTGGGTACATAGTTTTTTAGATACCACTTCAGTCCCGGTTTTGGACTAGTAAATAGCCATATCATGATTTGGAAAAAATAGGATATTTGTTGGTAGGCCTCTAAATTTATCCCTATCATAGTTGGTGGCCATTGGACCTCTGGATTGGGAGATATTATCAAAATACCAAGCCTAACTTTTGAATTCGGGTAGATTCTATCCCCTGTACATATTTTTTATGATGGGGAAAAATATGGTCTAATTCAGATTATGTTTCTTGAGATTATTTTTATCCCATGAAGTTTTGGATTGGTCCACAAAATTTCATCCCATTTTAATTCACGGATTTCACACAATGTTCAAAACAGTGGACAAGTTTCCTTGGGCTTCCATGTAGTTTGGCCCATTTTCCTTCTTTATTATCTCTGGGGCCTCCAAATCACCTCCACCTACAATGAAAATATCAAAAAAAGTATAAGTTACCAATTTAACAGTGATAAATACTAAATAATGTAATAAAACATGAATTTTAATTTTATAATATATTTGTAATTTACTATACAAAACTAGTTTAGCATAGTGGTGTAAGGGTGGAAATGAAACAGTGAATCGCGGTGTAATCAACATCCCATGATAGAATTTAGATTAACCATAATTCTCACTCCCAAAGAATATATCATGACTAATATATGGACTAATATTCCATATATCTCCAACATTCATAAAATTAAATACAATCTCATTTTAATCAATATTTTAATTTCATATCTAACTCCCTAGAAATTTATTTATCTCCCACTCAAGATTTTTGATATGTGAAGATTCTCTCATTCTCAAAAACATGTTTGATGTCCATAGGATTTATATACTTCTATTATCACCACCTCATAGATTCATAAATATTTCAATCCATAGTTATTTTTAATGGGTTGTTCTGAGGGTGAGTGTTTTCATTTTTTAAATGTAAAATTATTAGAAGTAGAATGGGGAGGGTAAGGATCTAAAGTGAAGTAAATGTATGAAAATAGTTTTTACCATAATGGATTTCTTCTCAATAAATTTGAAAAATTAACCACTATGAAACTATTATAATACTTTATTAGCCTAAACTTGATCATTTTAGTAATAATTTGTTTTATTCCCACTTCCCACATTTCAACATCTTTGTTTCTATTATTTTAGATTAGTTATTTCATCTCAAATTTGTGTTTTCTGAGGGAGGTGTAGTAATTTTGGTCTTAAAAATAGGTAAATATTAACCCATATTTTTAATGATATATTTTTCACACATATATACTTCCATTATTAATCCCTTTACAATAAAAATCCATAAGAATGGAAACAATTTCAATTCAACTCAAATAAATTCATTAAATCAGTGAAACATAATAGAAATACCCCACACTTTAGTTTAATAGTAATCATGATATTAACATATATAAAGGGTTTATAATAGATAAATTTCATCCAATTTTGACTCCTAAAAAATTATTTCATGGCTACTAGGGGATTAATAAAATTCAAATGTAAAGGCCGACCAAAATAAGAGTTGGATGTACAAAGGGGATTTAAAAATAGTGACTCAATAATACTTGAACCATTACATGAACTATAATAGATTTTATAAGTGAAATAAATCAAGTTATAGATCAAAAAATCAGAATCAAGACTCTTAAGAAAAAGACAAATGTGATGAACATGTCAAAAAGGTTAGAAAACAACTTGGATTGGGAAGGATTTTAATTTTAGGCAATACTAATTCATGTGATATTTCCAATAAAACAAAATTAATGAAATGAAAATATTTAAAACCATAAAATAAAATAAATTCAAATACCATTTAAATCATCATATATTAAAATTAATCAATTTCACAAAAAAATACCATGTTGGTTTGGATTTTTCAAATTATTGGATGCATCTCAAGAATCCTAAAAACAATAAAAAAACTAATAACATAAAACAAAACATGCATAATTATAGAAAATATAATTAAAAAATTAAAACAAAAAATTCACTAAAGAGTGTAATCCCCCACAATTAGGCTCAAAATACCCTTCAATTTCAGAGTAATTGAAATAATAGATTAGGGAAAAATCAAAAGATAAGGAACAATACAATATAAGATTATTTAGCCAGTGGAACCATTAAGCTAAGATTTTAACTACTAAAAATTTAAACATAGAATACAAGAAAAAACATAAAAAAATTATTGAAATAAAAACAAATAATAAATAAATAAATGTGAAATAAGAAAAATGATAGAACTTTATTTAACCCCTAAGTGGGTGCTAGGTTTTTATTTCTAGCGGTTAGGAAGCTGTAGGGATTTATCCCTAATTTGATAGTGGATGGGGTTTCTTCCTCATAAAAAACTAAAATGTTCCTTCTATAATGAATCCATTTATAATGGTTATTGAATACTCTATGGATAGAGTACAACATATCCACCCCTTAGTAATTTTGTATAACTTGAAAAGTGGGGGAACAAAAAAGAATGGTTCCTCATAATTTATTGACACTAGTTTTGTGGCCTCTTAAACATCCATGTCCTATTCCATATGTGTTGTGTTGAAAATTTTAGTAAAGGTAAAGTTAGTGAAAAGTTAAATTTTAATAGAATTAGATAACGACAAGTCAATAATTAAATCATCCCCTTCATGTAGTTCATCGTGAAACATGATCTATTTAGGTAAGTCCAACAGTAACTTGGTCTCATTAGGTGTATCATTTTTTCATCATCATCCTCAAAGGAAATATAAGTGTTAGAATAATAAAAAAAATAATGGTAGCTAATACTCAATTCATTTAAAAAAATTAGAATAAAATGAGTTCATGAAAATATTATCTCCCTGAGTAGTCTCAGATTTTAATTCTTCTTCTTTTCTTAGTGCCACTAGGGGATGTTTGTTGTGGATAAAGGAAGGTATTAAATATTCTCTATATTATTTTACAAATACAATTATTCAATATAAAATTCTTCATACTTATTAAGGATAAGCTATTTTTTTCCTTGACCAACTCTTTATGGAACTTCGGAAAGTAGCTTGAGAATTCTTTGAGCTCCTTAGTCAAGGCTTCTAAAATTAGATGCTCATGCCTTTACTGAGGTCCCCAATGAACTCTTTAAACTCATACATAATAAAATAAGACATGTAAAAACCTATTTATTTATTTTCTAGATATTAAATAGTTTCATTTAAATTTTAGGAAATATCAACATCAATAAATCCTTTTCTTTATTTTTTCAAATTTATGATTTTTTTTTATTTTTTTATGAAATAAGGGAGTGTAAGCTCTTGGACCCCCAATAAATGGTTCCAAATTGATAAGATTGATTTGTCACATATCCTTAACCATTAAATAATCATTACCTAATCATGTAGGATAGTTAAAACCCTAGGGTCAATCACTCAAGGAGGCCACTCATAGACACTAATTTCCTATTATCACTAATTATTATCTTAAAAATTTGATAAATGATAACTACATCAATGGGTCTTTAAAAAAATGATCTATATATATATGATAAAAAAAATATAGGAAATGAAAAATAATATACAAATATTTTATGGAGAAGAAATTATTATTCTTAGAAGTTCACTATTAAGAAATCATTATCCTTTAAAATATTCTCACCATTTTATCAATTGTTGAGATAAAACCTTCCATTCAAAATCCTCCCATTTTAATCATTATTACCCCATACTAACACTCTGAATGTAGGATAATCTCCCTCACATCATCACAATAATTTTACACCGACCCTCTACTTGAAACATTATAATGATGAAGGAGAGGAATATTGATGAAGGAGAAATAAAACATAATAGTATAGAAACATATTTCTATCAAAAAATGGTTTAACTACTACTGAAATTATAAATATATAATAAAAAGTAAATTTAGAAGAGTATTAAATAGAAAAAAAACTAAGATACTAAAAATTTATAACAAATTTCCAACTAAATTTTCCAACTCCTTGACTGGGAGTGGAGTTACATTTTTATAGGGAGATGGGTTGATTTTTTTTTCTACAATTCCATCCTTAATTTTTTTTCACCTAGATGGCATATTAAATGTTTGAATTTGGTAAATTTTTATTATTGAAATATTTTCTTATAAATAAACTATATTTAACCAAAATAGTTAGGCTTAATTGGACACTTTTATCTAGATTTATTACAAATTAAATCTATTTTTTTTAACTTAGAGACTATTGGAATTATGATATTCCTGTTTACCATGCATTATTGGAATTGAATAAGGATCAATATTGAGTGGAAAAAATTATGAATAATATTAATTGAAATGTTAAATAAATTAATGTGAATTTTTATCTCTATTGGTTTGGTATTTTATGTGATATAAGTTCATCATAGCAAGTTCCAATAATCAGGAACATATTCCAAGGTCCAAATTGTGAGATTTATTTTGGCCTATTTTTTTTGATTTAGCTATTGATCCATTTTAATTAAATTAAAACCATGATATTTTAAATCCTAAAATTTAATTTCATAATTTAGATTAGTGTATAAAAATTTATATCTAGAATAAAATTCTGAAATAAAAATACAAAAAATTCCACGATGCAGCCATAAGATTATGCTCAGATTATTCTAAAAACCAAAAAATATGAAAATTATCCTTAAATAAAAATTTGGTAGGATTATAACATTGAATAATAAAATAATACCTATAAAAATATGATTTTCATCCAATAAAATGTACATTTAATGGTTCCTCCTCTTGGCATTAAATGAAAGCATTCAATGTTTCTTGGTAAATAATGTGTGTATACATGGCTGGTGGGTGGGAGTTTACCTTCACTATACATCCTTGAGATGTTTCTTTATAAGAAGTATCAAAAACATTTTATGATCCTTTTCAATGATCATTAACATTAATTTAATTCGATAATAATCTAATATAAATGTACTATGTAAGGGAAAATGAAGAGTAAATCAACATTTCATTATTTTAATTTTTCAATAAAATTAAGAAAGTAAATTATAATTTTACCCTAATGTATGCCCAAATTATTGTATGAAATGTAGTAACAACATTGTTTCATGTATCTTCACCAATAATCACATTCATTCAAGTTGTGAACCTAATGTAATTAATGAAAATTGGCTTGTTTTGGTCATTAGGATAGTCGTTTGCATTCCATATAGCCCTGAATTTTTTTCATCCTTACTTCTCACCTTAATATTTTTTGTTAAGACTATTGTTCTACAAAAACCTTACCATTTATCAAAAATACATAATTCAAATTCTACCATTCCCTTAGTTTCATTATTATAAATATGTTGTTCCTTAATATTTTTTGCATCAGCATACGGAGAAACCTAATGTTCATCAAGATTGAGAGAACCTACATATTGAGAATCCATTATATAAAGAAGTAGTTAAACATTAAATTTTGATTACATAAATTAAGTAGTGAACATATAGTATTATAAGGTAATAAATTTAGTATTTATAAAAACTTTAACTAGATTATTGGACTATCCCTTTTTTATTCAATGGTTGAAGGGATTTGACCCAACTATCAAGTATCAAAATCCCCTTATTGTAGTCCCCTATGATACACAAGAAATTATTTATATTAAGACCACCATATAATGATTTTTATGTTCCAGTTTAATATTCATTGGAATTTTCATTTGACCCTGTAGTGTTTTTAGTTAATAATAGAAAAATTGAACAATTTCCATTTTCAGAATTTGGTATATAAAATAATTGTAATGCATATGAAGAAATTATGAATAACTCATCCATATACCCTTCCTTAATGAAATAAAATTTCATGAATACCAATTCAATGATTTTAACTACACTCATATTATTTTCCAATATAAATTGGAAAATCATCACTTGGAATGTCATGTAATGCAACTCCTATATTTATTCAATAATTCCAAAGTGTTTCATATCTATTTAAATTGGATTTCATCCCTTAATAACACACATATGCATTGATTCCTCCATAAATAAGCTCATTATCTTCTAGTATAATGTGATCCAATAGAGAAAGTAGGTCTGTAAAGCTGATGTCACGCCATCCATTTCCATTTTTCAAATTATATAACTTCATCCCAGTTGACAATGTATTATATTTAGCACAATCAGCATACAATGACATCTTTTCCTAGCTCTTTAACTTCTGAAAGAGCTTTGAAAAATCACTAAGTTAATCTTCAAATTACATTTCACTTTTCCTCAACATGATCTGCATCATCTTTTACACATGAAATAATATCAGATGATCCATAAAACGTAGTATTATCTTCATCATCATTGACACATGTAATTGTATCAGATGATCTAAAAACAACATTGTTAAACTAGTCTTTAGATATATTAATTTATTACCTATTTTAGTTTAGTATTTATAACTTAGATCAATTCCATTATATGTTAATTTTTCTTCTAAATCCTCTAGAGAAATTCATATTGAATAAAAACTATGTAAATATGGAAAAATGATTTGATTATTATCATATGCATGCTCTGTTGCAAACTTGATGAACTCTTTAACCCCTTCCTCATACTCTTTTGTCATATGATTGACATCCATCCATTTTTTATTCATATACATCTTATTAGGTTCAATAATATTCATATTTTACAATAAATAAATATATAAAAGGTATGATATTAGAATCTTAAAAGTTATTCTTCATTGAGGGAGACAATTCACCCTCTATCATAATCATTGTACACACAAAACCTAGGTATTTCTACTACTTTATTAGTATTAAGGTGTATATATATATATATAATATTTCATTATTAAAAGAAATATCTAATAAAATAACATATTTTTCATAATGATTTGAAATCACATCAATTATGGTTACTACATTTTTCAATTTTTGATTGATATAATATTCCATCCACAAACTAGCATTCTAAAAGAGGTATATCCTAAATTCATCTTTTTAACTCATCCTTGAGACATGTGAACGTTTTTCATCTATTATTTTTAATATATATTTTTTTATATTTTTGAAGACTTTTAAATTTATAGAAACACGTCACAAAGAAGGTATAAGACGTGAAAACCCATTGGAAGTTCTTTAACTAATCATTTATCATTCATTTCAAAACAGCATAGACAAAATAATGCCTTTGAAATACTCATATATGTAAAAACAAAGTAGAGGAAGAATGTATAGGAATGTTTCAAATAAAAATTTCACAATCTTTTATGAAAGCTACACACTCATGCCTTCATTATCCAAAATACTTTCAGGGGAATTATTATCCAAAAAACAACTTTTCCACATTTAAAACATACTTTAAATAATTTTTATACATGGAAGAAGTTATTTTTAGAAAAATAATGAAAAATATTATAATTTGATTTCATTATAGTGTATCATGGTATATATGGTTTTTAGCTACTTAATAGTTTTCTTAGGTTGCATTTCAAATACTTAATTTCATTTTATACATTTTCATGGAAGATCAATTTTAACAACCTCAAAACAAATGGATACCCAACCAAATAGGATGTTATACAATAAATGATCACAAACCAATATTTTTAAGTAATAAAATCCAAATGGTTTTCAAAAACAAATCTAAAATCAAGGTAATATAAAACAATTGTGAAAAGCATGGAATTTAAATAGACATATGGAAAAAATATTTGTTAAAGTAATTGTTCCAATGGGGAAGCAAGCGATGATGCTTGTTGTAAGTAGGGAATGAAAGAGGGGTGGTAGTGGCCGATTGCGATTGAAGGTGCATGGAGACAAAAAAAAATCTATAAGGTCACTTCCTTTTATGTGATGTGGTGAGTTTCTAAAGAAATGAGGGAATAAAACATGTGGGATTTGAATATATAAAAATAACAACAACAAATCGAGAAAAACTATGCAAGATCGATTATAAATAAGTAATGATTATCATACATTCAGTCGAGGGTCGATTCGTCTAATAAATTTGAAGAAGGAAACAATGTTCAACTTCAGTGAGAGATTGAATGATAGGAGTAGTGATCTTTATTAGGGTTCATTTTGAAAAACAAAATGGGTTTTATTAATGCTTGTTAAAACCATTGATAAAACATACCATTATCAGTGCTAAAAAATGTCTTTTTATCAGCATTAAATTTAATATAGATGAAGTATAGATTTTTTATCCCTAAAATTTTCACTGATAAAATCAAGTTTATGAAATTAAAAAATAAAAAATAAAAAATATGATAAATTACTAATTATATTAAAATTAATACAAAAATTTAAAAATTACTCTATAAAAAATATTAAATATTAAAAATTAATAAACAAAAAAATTAAAAATAAATATGTAATATTAAATGAATGAATGATATTAATTATATAAATTATAAAAAAATTAAAAAGGATTAAATAATATTATTTATGTAAATTTTAAAAATATTATAAATGAATAAATAATATAAATAATATATATTCTAAAAAATATTATAAATTAATAAGTATTAAAAAAAGTAATAAATACTAAAAATTATATTTAAATAAAAAACATTTACAATAAATTACCAATTAAAAATGAATAAATACTAACTGTATAAAGATTTAAATAAAAAATATTAAAAAAATGAATTGAAATTAATTATTTAAATTATAGACATATTAAAAGTATTAAATATTAATATACAAAAATGTATAAAAAATATTTAAAATGAAGAAATTACAGAAATTATAAATGAATATATATTTAAAATGAATATTTTTTTAAATATTAAAAATAAATAAGTATTACAAATGAATAGATAATAATAAATGCATAAAAATAAAAAATGAAAAAAATTCACCTATTAAAAATTAAAAAATATTAAAAATAACATTTATAAACAAAACATTTATAATTAATTACCTATTATTAAAGAATAAATAATAAATAATAAAAGTATAAATATAAATATATTAAAATTAAAATGACTAAATATTAATTATATAAATGAAAAACTTATTAAAATTATTAAATATTAGTATTTAAAATGTATAAATAACTTTAAAAAATGAATAAATTACTAAAATATTAAATGAATAAATATTAGAAATAAAAAAATATTAAAAAAATAAATTAAACATAATATTAAAAATGGATCAATATTTAAAATTAATAAATAATATTAAATGACGTAAAAAATAGAATTATAAAAATTATAAAAAAATATTTAAAAAATGAAAAAAATTTATTAATTGTATCAGTTAAAAATATAAAAAATGAATAAATATTAAAATAAAAATGAATAAATTTTAATTATATAAAATACAAACATATTTAAAATATTAAAGACTAATAATAAAAATGTATAAATAAATATTAAAAATGGAATAAATTTAATATATATATATGAAATAACATTAATTTCATTTTAAAACCCAAATGACTTTTCTCGTGATTGTGTGTATGTGCGTGTGTGTTTGTGTGTGTACTATAATGAGATATATCAAATAAAAAAAAGAGATGACTTATTCTATAATATATTAATATGTTCATATACATATATAAACATACACATTACATGAATACACATAAACCCGTGCATACACATAGAAATACACACACTTACGCATAAAAATAGACATACACATACATACACATGCATGTTTATATACATACATGCACACACACACACACACACTAACATATACATTCATGTACACACATGTATATACACATACACACACACACATAGACATATATACACATACTATATAAACATACACATATGTGGACACACACATACACACACATACATGCACGTACACATATACGTACACATACACATATACATAAATACATACTTGTACATATACATACATGAAAATACATACAAATAAATACATATATATAGAACACATACATACACATATATACACATACATACAAATACATACACATAACCTAGAATTCAATTTTTATTTGATTTTGTAAACCCTGTTTGTGGGTGAGCGGGAACCAAAATGAAATGGAACCACAAAAACAGAGTTCAAAATTCAAAAAAAATTCATGACACCCGAGAAGATCATGAGCTAGATTCTTCCACATCCGCCTAAGTCAAGTTGCTTGCCGCCAACATCATGAGTACCATGTTTTCATCACCATCCATCACCGTTGTCGAGGTTGTCATTCATCCACCACCGCTGGAGAATGTCAGAGCCCATCAAAGCCACCGAAAACCATCACACCACATCATCGTCATCCCCAGTGAACTAGTGATAACCAAACCACCAAAAAACCAATCGAGATCACCTTCTTGAAAATCAATCGATAAAGTACCATCGAGAGCAACCCAACAGCCGCCACCATATCCAAAATTGAACAGAAATGAACCAAAACCACAAATCGAACACCAAAAAACTTACATATATGCTTACATACACATACATACAAGAAAATACAGGTAAACACATACATTCACATATATACAGATTCATATACATTCATACAAATGTATTTGTATGTTTTAAATTATTTTATATGAATATAATTATTACAAATATGATATGGAATATATTTAATGTATTTATATATTTATTTAGATAATTTGTTTCACTATATTTTAATATATATATATATATAGAAATATATTTATGTGTGTAATTATAGTTATATACACAATTATAAATAAGTATAAAAGAATAAGAAAAGGTATATATATTTTCTATTATATAAATCATATCTAAGAATGTATAAATATGTTTATATAAATTATATATATATATCTTTAAATATATATATATATATATATATATATAATAAATAGAAATAAATCAATGAATATTCATTTATATATCAACATAATTTTTTTAAAAAATTAATATATTATATTTAAATTTACATTTTTTAATGTTTTTAAATATATTAATAATTTTTTTATTAATATAAATTTGATAATTTTCAATATATATAATTTTGAAAATAATATCTATAATAAATATTTTATTATAATTTTGTAATATAAATATTATTTATATAAATATATGTACTTATCATTATATAAATTATATATATATACACAAGTTGGGGGGTTAGCTCACCCGAGTTCGAGTTTTGGGGAGTTTTTGTTTCTGTTGCATCGTGTTTTGTGGGGTCGGATGTAATATCATATATTATATTGTTTATAATATATATATTTTATTTATATAAATATATATACTTATTATTTTATAAATTATATGTGTGTGTGTGTGTTTGTATAATTTAAATTATTATTGGTGACCATTATTAGCACTGTTAAAGGAAACCCTTTATTTGTGCCCCCTAAAGCACTGATGAAGGGTGATATTTATCAACACTAAAAAGTATTGATAAAGGGTGACCTTTTATTAGTAAATTTTCTAACATTGATAAATGTTCCCTTTATCTATGATTTTTTGTTAGTACTAATAAAATGATCAACTTTATGATTTTTTTAGTGATGATAAATGGAAGTGCTGAATAAACATGAATCCCTAGTAGTTTGGAATATACCATTACACTTTATATGATTTATGGGGTTGTTAAATGATAATTATTATTATTCATGTATTTTTTCCATATTGGTTATAATAAATTAAGTGTTTCATATGATGAAATAATCAAGAGTTCTTTGCATTCATTCAGAAGTTGTATGAACTAGAGAAGGCATTTAATCATGAATTATAACTCATTAGTAAATGAATAATCACCAGAGGATCATCCTCGAATTAATTATAAATATCCTACTTCTATCTGATGATATCATTCCAAGTCTCCCTAATCCTCTACCAAAACTCTGTTAACTGTAGCTTTCTTCTCCTACCCCCTTTACATTACAAGGTGTTATCACACCATGGATGGTGTGGGGACTCACTTGAATGTTGAGAAATTCAATATCACATTGATGCATGAATATGATAGATGTATTTCGGCTGCCTCTACCATTCTATTCATCAAACATGGGTGAAGATTGATGTTATTTCAATCAATAATGTAAGGTTCATATTTACAGTTTCATCATTTATGGTTTACACCTGAGTTCATTTACCTTGCATAATGATTTTGTATATGGGTTTATTTAATCACTTATACTGCATATAAAAAAACATTGGAGGATACTTTGAAACCCAAAAGTGGTATTAAAGCCTTACCATTCCTTTAGATTCATGAAATATTATTGAGAATTTATATTTTTTCAAATTGTATTGTAGTTGTAACCCCTATCGTAAAAAATGATTAGGAATTTCATTATAGTCAGTGACTTATGATATAGGGTATCATATGAAATGACTCAATATAAAACATTTTGTTTTGTATTAGTCATTGTTCATGACTCTTGGATATTTTATTCTACAATTTTACTACACCATGCTTTGCAAAAAAAAAATATTGTCATATTACATTTACGATATTTATGTGTGTCATTAAATATGATATGAAATTTTTGAATATGATAAATCCATCAATCATGAATTATGGTTGATATTTATCAAAAAATATTTAAGCATCTCTGCCTATTTATTGTATTCTATTAATTCCCTTGGATCATTAAAAAATATTTGTATTATTTTCTATGATTTTTGTTATATCATAAAATACGATTGATGAAGAAAAAATATTTTATATTAAAATTAAATTATGAATGGAATTAGATTATTGAAAAATTGTTTATAAATAATAATAAAAGGTATTTTGAGATATTTATTAATTTATAAAGAGTTTATAAAATAGTTAATTATTAACAATTCATAATTAATTAATTAAATGTTTATGAACCGTATATTTAAAAATATACCATAATATTAATTTTTAATATTATAATACATTTTACCTAATAATATTTCATTACTTATGACTTAGAAATAAAGTGTTTTAAAGATTATAAGTGTTATTTATAATGTGTTTTTAAATTACAAAATAAGGTTAAATATAAAGTGTTTATATTTTAATGTTATGAATTATTCATAATACTTAATTTTAATTATTCAAATTAAGGGACTTAGTTATGATATTATTTAGACCACATCAAAAGACTTTTGAGGATTTGATCATCGATTAAATAATTTCAAGTATGTAATAAATAGATTATATAAATAGTTTACAAAATAGAAATTGAAATATTAAATGTTTATATTTCATTAAATATCATCTACTTAAAGGGAAATTAAATATAATGAATAATATAATGGTGTTGATATTATAAATGAATATAAAGTGTTTATAATTAAAATTAAGGAATTTCCATATTGAACAGTTAAAGTTATAATGTTTTTATTATTAGATTTGATTTATGAGTTGTTCATAAATGTTTATCACTTATTTAAGTTTGTGAATTATTCATTTATTTAAAACTTATTCCCTGGATTATTATTCATGGATATAAATTATCTATATTTTTAATGTGTGTATGCTTTAGTTTAAAGTTATTAAACTACTTCAAAAATATCATACATGCATCTAAGGAGTTACATGCTATCTATGATAATGTATTTAGTTTCTATCAACCTTGGCATGAATTTGTAATTAAAGTTATTTTCTTGAATTTAGTTATTGAATATATTTTATTCATATTAGGTGTTAGAGTTATAATGAATTAGAATTTATCTTGATTAATGTATCCTATGTAGATGAACTTATCAGACTTCCCACTACCCCATAGGCTTATGCCTTGTTCTAGAAAGGTAAAATTTAGATATCTCTGGATCTATTATAACTTATTTGGGGATTGTTAAATTCATATAATTCTAAAGCTTTACATTAATGGTTTATGTATATTATGCATGAGATTCATTTGGATGTGTGTAAATATTTTTGGATTTTATTTTTTGGGTGAGTAAAAAAATTATCCACTATATAAGGAGATACACGCCAACATGGTTAGGGTATACTAATTTTGTAGAAGGAATAGGATTATAAACTAAATTAGTATAAGTTTTCATACATAAATAGAATTACATTAGATAAGATGGCAAGATTAAAACACCTTCAAAATAATAAGTTTTAGATTTCATATAAAGTGATACATTCTAATACCTCAATGATTCAGTATAGGTGACCCTAGCGCCCGTGGGGCACAGGTGTGTTGGTTAAAGGCGGTGGCGTCCTGACCCCGAGGTTCCGGGTTCGAGTCCTCACAAGGAAACACACACTATATTCTAGAAAACCACTCGTGGGCCCCTCTACCCCATTGGGAACTATCTTAAGCCCAAGGGTTGGCCACCTTGGGCCTCGATGGGGATGTGCGGCGCGCAGGTGGGCAGGCCAACCCAATACCTCGTTACCCAACAACACGTTTTCCAATGAGCTTTTACCCAAGTGTTACATGTTCCTGCTTGGCATCCAAAAGACCCGGGATCAAATATCGGCAGGGAAGAATTTCCAGGTACTGGGTACTGTAGCAGTGGCAGAACTGTAGCGGCAGAGGCACTCTTGCAGGGTACTATAGCGGCGGTGGGTACTGTAGTAGGGGACTACAGCACCGCGAGTACTGTAGAAGTACTGTTCACTGAGGGGTCCTTTGGGCCAAAAAATGGGCTTTCAAGCCTTGTATTTAGGACAATTGGCCTTGGGACTTTGGGCTATGTTATGGGTCTCCCTCTACCCACACTAAAGAGATCTTTTATTTAAATAATAAATTGAGGCTTCGGCCCCAACCTTTTAAAAAAAATTATAGGTGACCCTAGTGGTTATGTGACCATGGATTATCTTGTGTAAAGTAAGAATGTAATAAGGTTTTATTAATGGTTATGTAATTCATTATTAACATTTTAGTTGGGTTTAATTTATATGGGAAATCCTAAAAATTATGATACTAGAGGAATAAAGTTAAGTTTATATTCATATGATGAATTTGGATAAATAGTTATTCACTAAACTAGCCAAAAATAATATATGATATGATTGAATTTTTTTGTCTACCAGATATAGTCATGTGTTATTTACATGCTAAAACTGGTGTAAGTTAAGTTGAAATATGGATCTTGTCCTACTAATTAATATTATGAATTTAAAAGGGGACATCATTTTAATAGGATCCCATTTAATAAATGTCCTTGTTAAATATTATAAAAACATGATACTCATATGGTAAAATAATATATTGTAGATAAATATAATTATCATCATCCAAATTGTTTTTGAGATCAATCCTTGAGAATAATAATCTCAATGTAATCAATTACGGTGGCCAGTAACTCAATAACTATTCTAAAGTAATAAAGAATACTCTATTTTTAGAGAAATACCTTATTGAGTAACAAAGTTATGAAATTATTAAAAATGGGAATCAAAATGATTATGATAAGCATATAATGAATCACTTAGGGTTTCAAAGGTATTAGATATAAAACGACACAAGGAATATTATCCTCATGTACTCAATAGGATTGGGTATGTTGGTGATACTCAATATGATTGAGTATGCTAATGACTTTGCGAGACTAGAGGTATCCTTAAGTCTTGTTCTAGTTATAGAGTGAATTATATTATCATTTATAGAAATATTCTTACAATTTGAATGAATTAAAAAAAATTACAAATATATTATCCTCAATGTGTTGAGGATATATGAACAAGGATTATGGTGTTGATGTTCTGGAACTAAATAGAAAACACATGTTTATAAAAGTTAAAAATAGAAAAATAAAAGTTATTTAGAGAGTCCAAAAATGTTTATTTGAGTAACCAGTCTAGGTCATTGAAACCAAAACATAAAATCATGAGTAAATCAGTAACAATTCCATATGATTAAATTGTTAGGATACCTAAAGGGGTTTATGAAACTCCATGGAATGTCCATGTCAAGTGTTACTATTATAAAAATTAATTCTTCAGTTTTAAAGGGTATATGATACCAAATATATACTTTAAAAGTGTTTTAAATTTATATGAGCTAAAAAAAGGGAAGAATTGATAGTGCTTTTAATTTGTATCATGTGACGAAGTAAATAGTATCTACATCAAAGTGATTAATTTAAAATGAATAAATCATGATGGGATCTATGTAAAGGATATATATCTTTATATCAATTCTATTATATGGTAAGAGAATATATTTATTACTAAATATTTTTTATAATCAATACTAGATAATTAATTCACTAAAAATTGTTTTGGATTCATTATATTCAATATCATGTTTATAATATGAGATAGTGATAAAAATGTTTTATCCATAAAAAAGGGGTATTCATATGTTTTCAAAAACATGATGGAATATTTCCTCACCACCCATAAATTATATATTTTAAGGAATGGTCCTATATTTAGAGAAAAATGATCTAAGAACATAGAATACCATATACGATATGGAAATAATTGTTTATTTTGTAAATATTCCTACTAAAAATAAAATAAGTGTTGTTTCCTAACACAAAAGAATTTGTTTATATTAACATGATATTCAGATAGAATTTAGAGTCAAAGAGGTTAGTGGGATTATTTATTGTATTAATAAGTTCAATTTTAAAAAATAAAAGTTTACACTAGTAAAAATTCAATGATGAGTTTCACTTAATATCCTAAAGAGTTCATGATATGTGACAGTAAAACAAATAGAAAGAACTAGATTGTTTTACCATGAAAAGTGAATATCACTAGTTCCTAAAGGACAAGCTTAGTAAAAATAAAAATTTAATTTCACTTAATATACTAAAAGATTTTTAGATTATATTGGTAAAGAGAAATGTGAAGAGTTATATTTATCTATCATAACATAGTTATGTTACATTGTATTAAAGGTTTTTAGGATGTGTTAGTAAGTAATAATATAAATAGTTACATTAATTACCATAATATGTCAAGGGAGAAGTTTTTTTGGAAAGGGTTATAAGGATTATGATGTAAAATTTATAAAGATTTATAAGTAGATAATATATGTTATTAGCATAAGAAAATTTGATGTTGTGAAGTTAATGAGATTGCATATATTTGAGGAGTTAAACATTTGAAAAATGATTCCTAAACCTCACCATTATTCAAACATTCATTCTTCATAGATTTTACTCATAAAAGATTTTATAGGGATAGATGTATCAGGTGGTCACATATAGATGTGATAATAATTACATATATATGTAATGAGTTAACAAAACTATAGAAAGTATATCAAACATAAGGTTAATAAGATAGTATATCATATATGATATAGCAGATAAGAACTTATATATAGTTTTGTAAAGTATTATTAAAATAGTATAATAATTTAAAATGTATCATATAAAATACTTCTCCACTTTATCATTCTTTCACATTGAATTATTCTATATATATATATTGATTTAAATTTCATTAAATGTAATGATAGTTGGCCTGTCAAATTATGAAATTAACTTTCCCAAACTAATGTTCAAAATGGTTTATTATAGGTTATGAAAAAATGTTAATGTTAGCATGAGTAAGATTATTTTATATAAATACAATATATTATTATGAGGTATGATAAGTATTTGTTAATCTTGATAACCTACAAAGTATATCACATGGATTATCACACATTGTGTCTTATGTATAATAGGATTTCATAGATCATATTTGGATTCCTATTTACATACAGTTGGTGAGATACCCAGCATAAGAACCGCCATACTTTGATACTTTTCTTATGCAAGCCTTGATACTCAGATAATCAGGGGTGGTTGGGTATGTTTCTGATCATGTCATCAGTTAAATCCCAAAAAAGATGGGATTTTTCTTCTTGTATGAAGAGTATGAAATATGGTCCATTAATTGAGATATATTGGGGAATGTGTGGCTGCACATAGATAATAAATATGATTTTCATATCTATTCATATGAGGAAAATGTTGCGTGATCATCTATAAAGGTGAATAACTTGTGATTTATTCACTAAAAATGTAAGTATATACTTATAGAGTCAATAACATATGAGTTTTCTATATTATATTGACATAATCTATGTCCAATGGTTACTAAATTTCTTGTAAAAAGGGAACATATGAGAATTCACACTGGTATGTGATGTGTCCAGTAGAAATACAGATAGAGATATATGTGTTTGATAGAGATCAAAATAGATCCATTTATAGATTGAGTAAAATTGAGTCATTTATAGAGGCCACTCTTTGAATACATTTAATCATATGAAGATTCACGTTTTATTCCAATTTTATAAAGGCCTGTTCGGTCACACTTTATTCTTGACTGAATAATGATTGATTTTGACTTAGAGGTATATTCTCTAATTATTTTAAATTTAATAAAAAAGTTATTTAGATAGTAATTCAGAAGGTATTTCATATAATTTCATACAAGGTAAATTCAATGATATATTTCCAAATTTTTTTTGGAAGATATCAAGAGTTTTAGATATGACATTACAAAGTTATCATATATGATATGATATAAGGTGAAATTCAACCTATGTATTTTAGGATTTAGTGAAATTAGAATATTGAATGATATATTACATAAAGAATATATATATGTATGATATATATAAGATATTTCATATGGTGTGATATAAAAAGTCACAAAATATGAGTTACATAAAACAAAATGTTTTTTTTTCATTTTGGGTCTATATTTTTATTTGATGTAAGGATTTCATAAGGTATCATTGCCCATGTAAATTGTAGTGTATGACTTCCCATATTATAAGGAATATACCATGACATTATTTATGATCATAATGGCGACTGGATGATAATTCTTTTCATTCAATGAAGTCTTCCACATTGGCTATCATATATAATGTCTTTTATATGACGAAATAGTTGAGAGTTCATTACATTCATGCAAGATTTACATGAACTGTCTGTGGAATATAATCATGTTTTATGACACATGAGTAAATGAAGAATAAATTGAGTCACATATTAGAGGTATTTATATAGACATCCCTTCCATGATATTGTATGAATGCAAGTATTCCCAAATCATGATGGAAACTACCCCACCTATAGACTGCTTCTCCTAACTTTTTTACATCATGAGGTGCATGACCTCTATAGAGGGTAGAGGAACTCACTTTAATGTCGAGCGATTTAGTATCCAATGGATACCTTAGGTGGAGGGATGTATTTTTGTTCTCATTATCACAATCTTTATCAAACATGGGTTAAGTTTGATGCAAATTCAATCTATAGTGCATGGTACACATTTACAGTTTTTTTATTTCCATTTTACACACGTTTTCAATTATCTAGCATGTTGATATTGGATTTGGTTTTCTTTAATCACCTATTTTGTGTCTATAAAGTGTTTCTAGTTCCTTCAAAACCCATCAGGAAGATATTTCCTTTTTCTTGATCAATTCACCATAATTATTATTAATTGATTTTTCTCTGAATTTTAAAATTTTAGAACTATATTTTTTAGGTAAGTGTAATTTTTTATTTTTTATTTTTTATAGTAATTCGTATAATTTTCTCTTGAAATTTATATTTTTACATTTTTTAAAAATAATTATTTATTTTTAAAGAATTTTCAGTTTTATTTTTTATTTTCTACTCCTTTATTTTTTTGAGATTTAATATTCAGTTACTTATTATAATTTTAGTTGATGTAATGAGTTTATTTATTATTTGTTAAATATATTTTAATAATAAACTTGTAATATTTATTTTAATAAACTTTTTTTTATACTTTTTTTAAAATACTATATATTTACAAATTATATTTATAAAATAACTTTTATTAAAGGAATAATTTAAAAAAGCAATTAAAAAATCTAAATATTATTTTTAAAAATGGAATATCTTATATTGTACATTTTAAAAATAAATTTAAATTTATGGTTACAATACATATTAAGTTATATTCTTTATTTTTATAGTGTTTATCAGTTATATGAGAAGGTTTCATGGGATTTTTTAATTAAAGTGTTTCAAACATAAAACTATTTTACTATCCATGTATGATGGTTTTAAATATGATATAACTAGGATCCAAAGAAATAAAATATCATTTAATTTGAAATGTTTTTAATTATAGTTATAGTTTTTGGACTTTGGAATGGTGAAATAGAAATATAATTGAGATCTAAAAACAATAAATACTTTCAAAATAAAAAATATGATCAAACAAAGGAAATTATTTGGGATAATGAAGTGGAAACGGCTGAGAATACATAGATAATTGAGTGACTATATAATGATACTGAAAATTAATTATATCTAGGTGGAATAAAATTTATAGTTTTATCCATGGTATTGATATTGGTTAACTTAAAATACAAGAATGGATGGAGTGCCATGAGTGTTACGAAATTTACTAAACTGTTGAAGGAAATAATTCTATAAGAAAATTTTCTGGAATATTACAATTTAGATGAATAAAATTATATCTGATTATATTGAAGTATAATAAGAAACATTCATTCCCTAGTGGATTTGTGTTGTATATAATGATATGCTAAGCTCTATTAGAGTGTCCTAAATTTCATGTTATATGTTAGAAGAAAGATCATGTTTTGATTTATCTATTATACCAAGTACCAAACCTCTAAAGAAATTGGGTATCTTACTATAAATCCACATTTTAATAATTTATTTAAAAATTAAATTGATTCAAAATGGTTAAGATTATATGAATATGGGAAACTATATTATGGAAAACTATATTATACTTAAAATTATCTATAATGGATAAAAATTGATTAATAATTTACTGATTATGAAAACGAATTTTAGAATCTCAGACAAGAACTATGCATAAATAGAATGAATCTGTATTGGAGCCTCAATAGGAAACACAACTCATGGCTGATTATGTTGGAAATTTAAGACCACCTAAAAAATTTGTTTGAATTTGAAATATGTCATGTTATGTTTAATTATTTCATGAACAAAATAGCTTAAAAATGATATTGATGTTTACTTTTCATCATTAATTAAGGATTTGAAACTATTATTGGAGGAACATATGAAATTGTTAAATTAATTTAAATTTAGTTCTATTTAATTACATGATAATGTTAACAATAAATGATTTTATGGAATATTAACACTTTTATAGATATAGTGTTAAGGGATATATCATCAAATATAACATGGAAAAAATAGTTTACATGGGTCATCAAAGGTTTCTTTTTATGCATCGCTCTTATCAAAGATTAAAAATGTATTTAATGTCTCATAATAATTTGAGATTTCTTAAAATCCTTTTTTAGTAGATTAGTATTTTTGATGGGGTGATAACATTGAGGTCACATTTGGGAAGTGTAAAAGATCTATAAATGATATAAATAAATGAAAGATATTCTCATTCTTATCCAGTTTTCCATATTAAAGATATATATAGGTAACACATAACATTGATGTAATTCATGTTAAGAATAATATATGTGATAATTTGGTTGTAATGTTGTTAGATATTAATGGCATGACTACTTATGGATTGAATGAAAGATTATACATACTATCAATGAGAATACATATGGAGTTTGTCCCAACTTTTAAAGGAAAACAATAACACTTTCCTTCAACCTTCTATACGTTATTTGAGAGAGATAAAATAGTTTTTTTAAGTGTTTACATTT
The DNA here is from genome assembly GCA_963277665.1 of Viscum album. Taxonomy (NCBI): domain Eukaryota; kingdom Viridiplantae; phylum Streptophyta; class Magnoliopsida; order Santalales; family Viscaceae; genus Viscum; species Viscum album. The sequence goes on from OY728143.1 coordinate 1,424,993,298, forward strand.
TATTAAAGAGTATCTGGAATATTTTTCATATATTAAAAAATTGATATCATTAAAAGAGTTAAAGTTAATAGGAATGAAATCTAATGATTGTTATTTTTTTATGGAATAACTACTACTAGTTTCAAAATATATAATATTACTAATTTGTGTCATAATTACCATCATTAAGTTGTCTTAAAATTTTAATTATATTTATAGAAAATTAATATATCTAAATTCATAAAATATTTTAGACAAAAAAGTTTTCAATATACTTTGTCAAATGTTAATTTATTTTTAACCTTTTTTTATATTATGGTACAATTAATGGTAAATCTAATGCAATAAATAATGTTATGTAGACCCCAAAACTTATTCTAGATGTATCCCTTTAAATAGTATATTAAGATTTGGTAGGGTTATGTTAAGAACACATTTACTAGAGGCCTCTATTTTTGAATAATATATTTATGAGGAGGTGTTTGAGTTCTGTATGGACTAATTTTCTAAAGTTTATCAATATGGTATGCCTACATCTTTCCACATGGTAGACAATATTGGAGGAAAGGGGATCCATGAAATAAAAACAAATTTGATGAAAAGTGATCAAATACACTAGACAAAATTATAAATTTTAAATAACATATATAAGGATCAATCACATATAACATCACATATTAATGCACCAAAACAATTTTATTTAGAGAAGAATGATATGTGGGTAATGAATGAGCACTAAAAAATATTTGTTACATGGTGTAAGTATAACATGACTAGTGATTCAACTATGTTGAAAACATTGATATGGATAGTGGGAGGTCAATATTTAAATATTATAACATGGTGGTGATATGAAATTAATGGTTATACATTTTATACTAAAGATCAGGAAACAAAGTGCAGTTTAGAATATCAGAGTAGTGGTTTTCATTTAAACAATTCATTTTTGGAGTTCCAAATATAGCAAGGTTCCTATGTTTGGATGGATCATTAAGAGGTACAGTGGTTGAATCAATGATCTATTTTTAATAATTAATCTTTCTTAAATCAACCTTTATGATCAATTAAGATATCAATCATCTTTTATTCGTGACACTCATCCTTACTAGGATAATTAAGTAAATAAATATATAATACACCATGATTTACAAGGTTAATTCTTGAAATCCTACTCCTTATCACAATTTGTTAAAAACCCCAACAATTAATTCTTCCATTATTAACTTAAGTGGATACATGGTATCATCTTTCACCATACTTATGTGAAATCCCATAATGTTCCCCAGCATCCCACAGGAAGGTATTTATACTACACCACACATTTCCCAACATTCAACTAGTTATTTTCCTCTCATACATATTAGTCATTATGACTAGTCTTGACTATCTCACATAGTCCTTGAATGAATCCTTTTAATCAACCACCAATTAAGTCTTTAACTTATCCTTATTCTTGTTGTGGAACATTTTAATCTTTCTCTTTCTCTCAAACTTATCTTTTAGTTCTTAGTTGATTACCTTATATGATATAGGTGTATCGTTGACCTTATTTTCCTCATCCTACTTCAATGAAACTCTTGATCTTCAACAACAATAGTGTTATAATTTCTACATTTTTCTTCTATATTTAGTTTCTCTCAGAGTAAAAAACTTTTCAATCACTCAAATTTATATATTGATTCTATTTTTATATTCACATAATAATAAATATTATTTCCATAATAAAAATATTGAATCTCCATAATTATATGAAGTAGGTGATATCTTTATTTAAAATCATTTAAAATCCCATTAAACATCCTCTTTAAAACTTAGGATGACTTCCTCATGTTATATTTTAATATTATGATCTCATTCACTATAGAATCTATAAAATTTAAAAAAAATTAATTTAATCCATATGTGCATGGCCATATGAATATTTTCCACATGGAGCTTATTCTTTGTGGAATTTAACTCCTATAATCAAAACATCATGGAACATGATCCATTTGAATGATAATGATGTTTGAATACATAAATAATAGTTCTTGAGAATCGTCTAATTTTATTATTATTTTATAATATTTCATTTTTGAAGAATCAGATATGAAATTAAATCACTCATATGCATGTGTAAAATGACTCATATGCAATTGTGGCAATGCCACAAACCATGGTCTTGAAAAGACTCATAAATAGTGCTAAATGACTCTCCCAAACTCCTGACTTATCCATATTTTATCCTAAACTGTTAATTACACATATAGAGTAGTGTAAAATACACATCCACAAGACCAACTGACTCTTATAGATATTTTAGTACTTAGCCAGTTTTTTCCTCTTTTTTCCTCTTATCTATATATTCCACATTTCATTCAAATATATCTAGAAATTCTTTAATTCCTCTTAGATCCTTCTCACTCACATCAAATAATCTCAAAAAAAATATCTAAAACAATATACAAATATTTATTTATTCTATAAATAGCATATTCATCTTTCAATAGCCTTTTGATGGCTCCCCAATTCTTCAAGCTATATTTGCTTCCTCGAGATCATATCTTTAATATCCCCATTTATCCAACTACTCAAAAACTATAATCAAACCACTATAGAAAATTTATCTTTAACAACACATTTCTTTAACATTAATAAAATCTTAAACCATCATCACAAGTAAAGTCATCTCTTTTAACCTATCTAACATGATGTTTGATGAAGTTTCAATTATTTCCATTTCCATTTTTCATGTAATCAGCTCAATGGTATCTTTACACAATTCATCCCAAACATATTGATATATTCATTTAAATCCTTTTTTATTTTCAATAAATAAAGTAATCAATTATCTATTGGTATATTTAATTTCTTATAATGTATTTATTATCAATTACATTGAATAAATCTAAAAAAATATGTGTTCTTATTTAGATCTTTTCTTCACCCTTTTGACAATAATTACAAATAAATATATGGGTGGGGATTTTTATATGATCATCATGATTCTTCCAAGATTTATAAAAAATAACTTTTTCCTTATCTTTTTTTTTCTAAATTACAACCTAAAACATCTGAGAGAATGATGAAATAACATTATTCTTATGAAATGATCCTTCAGCTAGACAACTATAACTCTGCATCAGAAAAAACCATTATAGAGAATAAGAGTTATTTCAAAAAGACATCAAGACATTCCATAAACTAATAAATCATGTTCTTCCATTCTTAATTTCTCAATTTGGGGTTGTTCAAATAGATTTATCATGATGTATATACCCGACACTCATCTCAACAAAAAAAATCCAAACATTTCAAGTGTGTGATAGATAACTTCAACTTTTTCTCATCAACTAACACCCCATTAAAAACCATTTTTGATAAGATTAAAATAAGTATTAAAGGTTTTGTTTGTATAACTCAACTCCTATATTTAAAGATATGTCATAAATTCTAGATTTTATGAAGCACAACTTTTGGAAGCTCCTCTTCATGTTGGATTCCCCTTAAGGGATGAAATCCTCATCTCTTTATAATGGAAGTGAGAATATTTCATGATGGTGAGTTCCTTTTCCCATTAAAAAGTGAATATAACCTCATCCATACATTACTAGTTTATCTCTTCCAATTCCCAGTATATTAGTAATATTAAATAAAAGATAATAAGGAACTTATTTTCTTTCTCCATAAAAATAATATCAATTTTGGGAGTTATATCTCAAAGAAGATCTTTCGTTATTTCCATATTTGATATTTAGAGTGATATTTATGATCAATTTATTTTTATTAATCTTCTAGTTATGAATATACTTGGTTAGTATGGGGTGATAAATTTTATTCCCCTCATAAAATTTAGGTTTACCTTCATGTGAAACAACCTATTTGTATTTGGCACTTTTATTAGATCATGTTTTCTCCATCTTTCTATCCACTCTAGTAGTGCAGGCCAGACTGTGAGACTCTCCTTCTAAACATACCATTATTTATTGTATTTTCCACATGGGTTTATCTTATATTTAGTGTTTCCATTTATATTAAATTACATCATCTATTCTTCTCGGAAGAATTTAATAATTCTAAACATCTTATTTCTATCATTGATTGGTTCCCCCTTTGAATTTATCTTACTTCCTTAAATCTTGATTTCCATATACTATTTATAGTGGTCCCTAGAATGTCCCTTTATCTTATAATAGAATAATTTCTTGCTAAATGAGATATCCTTTTCTTTCTTATTATACTTATTAGTGGTAGTTTGTTCAACTCTTTTCTTTTTTTATAAACTTTATTCTATTTCCTTCCTCCTGAGGAAACTTTCTATTATTTTATAACCTTATTTATTTTCTATTGTAGAATTATTTACCTTTTTTCATATGAATGATGACTGATGGGTGCATAACAACACTCTTTATATATATAACCACCTATATAGTAAACATTACATATGTTATTAATATAATTAAATATGTTCATGGAGGATAAATGTTTTATTTTATGTGAATTATTTCTTTGAACAAAAGGTATTCAATTTATTTAAGGTATTCTCTCCCATTAACCAAGAATCTTCTATCTTCTATATATTGACATATTATGCTATCATTCAATTATTTTATGCATAAATTTTTAGCAACAAAAAATGTTTCCAATGGACCTTCTTCTTTTACTTGTTGGAGTAATCTAGCCAGGTTTATTTGCCTGCTATTTTTAGTGGAATCAATAATCTCTTAGGATCTCCTTGGTGAGATTATTTTCTTAGATACACCAAAATCTAATTTTGATGTTATGTTGGATATATAGGAACTTTTACCCACCCCAGATTTCCTAAATTTATACATAAAACCTATACTTGTAGAAAAAACTATATTATTATAAATATATTAATCTATATTTTTATTTAATTTTTAAATATACTTTTATGGGTTGATTAAGGGATAATTAAAATATCTTCTTATAACTAATATAAGTCTTCTTAGTGACATGGTTCTCATTAGAAACTTGTGTGGATGTATCTTTATTTTTAAAAATTTGGGAATTACTAGAGTGTGATGGTATTAGTTTTCTTAGTCTACCCTCAAGCTTAGAAAACATTATATTGACATAGTTCTTCTCATCCTTAGATAATCTTAGACCATCATACAAATATGTCTCTAACTTCTTGATTTATTCATCATAATTTGTTATTGATTCTTGTAAAAATAATTCAATATCTTTTATTCTTTTTTAATTTAACCTCCAATCAAACATATTTAACTTTGATGGAGGATTTTTAATGTGTTTAATTGTATGTATAAATTCCAAAAATATAATTCCAAAGACAAATTTATCACAAAAATTCCACTTAAAATGGTCTAAAATTAGGGGAAATGTTTTATTTCACAATGATTTCAATTTATTTAAAAATTTTTGATATAAAAAATCACTTTAAAAAAATTCTTACTTAGTTTAGTCTCCATTTATTTAACTTCTTATTATATTTGTGAATTTTCATTAAGATGTTACTTAATAACACCAAATATACATATGACCACTTATTTTGGAATTTTATTTAAATAATATTTTAATTTAAAGTATACTTACTCAGTTGTATTATTGGACTCATCTTCCCCATACTTTTCATATCTTAAACAAACATCTTCAATAAGATCACTCTCAATATATTTTGAAGATGAGAAATATCAAATTTTATCAGCTTCAAGTAGTGGTATACTCTTTATTTTGTTCAATATTTTTCTAAACTTTTTCATCTCCCTTTTCTTCTTGTTCTTTAGGGTTTTGGATGAGACCTTAATTTCATATTTAAAAGGGATGTAGAGTAAGTTCTCAATATGAGACATCCCAATATCTTCCTAAAATATACACATCATATAGAATTATTTAAAAAATTGGGAAAATTTTGGATCTAATTAGATGGAACTAAGATTAGTTCTGATACTAATTGAATGACCTAGATGTAATGAATCAGATTTTTCATGTATTATTTTTAGATATTATGTGGATTATTTTTTAAACTAGGCACTAAAATGAAGTACGATTATAAGGCCTGGTTTTCCTAGAATAAATGTTTGAAATATATTAATTAACATGCATTCGTACTTTTCTTAAAAAATGGAACAAACCCTGAGTGGGGGTTCATATCTGAAATCTGAGGGCACCTTTGAGTTCAAAACATAGATCTTACCCTAGGCGTGACATAATCTTTATCGGCATGGGTTGTTTGTGAAAATTTCACCAGAGGCGTAAATAAATAAAATTATTATTTAGTTTTTTTTTGAAAAAGAAAATGATTTATCCTATAAGAGTATGCTTATAATATTTATTGAGGATTTTCCACTCAAACCCTTGAGATTTATATGATTTTTAGAGAGTTGTCTTAGAGAACGATGGTGGATCAAGAATAGATCATGGATCATTACACAAACGGAGTTCACAGATCTCATAAACAATGGAAATGTAGAACTGTTCTTCATAAATGATTGATCCAAACTCTATGAAGAATTTTTTTTCTTTATGATTTCCAACCCATTTATTAATCCCAGATGAATGCATATTAATTCCTTAAATAGAATTGATACGAGCATTGTCAGTAGAATTAAATTTATGGAGTTGTTATTTTTTCATTTTGATTTATTCCTCTTCATTCATGTTCTTATACGACAACATATTGAGGCTAAAAAACAATGTCCAAGGTTCATTCCTCATTTTTTTTGTCTCAAGGTTTTATCCCCTATTTTATTTATTCGATCATCATTGGTATTTACTTGGCCAATGGTTTGAACGACACCTTGTTCCTAATCATTTTTAACTATTCTTCGGTACAAAGAATTGAAACTGAAGGTACCAAATTCTATGGTGGTTATGGTTTGAGAATTGATGAATATTATGGATGAATCTTGGAAGTACGATATTGAATTGAATGTTCTTCATTCTTCCCAAAGTGACGCATGATGTGACTATGTAAGGTATGAATAGACATCTCTCAACTGGATTCAGAGCCCCAAATCCTAAAATCCGGTGACTATAGGCCAGAGAGAACCTTGATCTATAGGTTTCTCCAATGGTGGAGGATCTAGTGAGTATAAAGATGGTGTAGAAGGGATTCTATAAAATATGAGAATTATTAATAAACACCACATGTATTTCAGGTTTCTATGCCATGTGGGCCCACTAGCTGTGGCACTATGGTTATGACTGAAGTTAAATATCACATGTCATGTGACTCGGTCACATTACATGTAAACCCTTCATGATATATCAACAATGTGAACAATTATTGATAGATTATCATGTACTTTAGGAAGTACACAAACAAGGGAAAAAATAAATGACTAGTGGAACGTCATGTAATTGGACATAAACACGTCCATGTGTACATGAGACAATACAAGGAAAAAACTAGGACACACGATCAGGATGTCATGTTTCTCTACACATAATTTAATTCTTCTACATTCCATGTATATGGAGAATTATATGTCATGTGAGGATTTTCTATAAGGAAGAAATTTGGGATAGCTGGACACGTCATGTTTCCCCTAGTACACACCGTGTACACCCATAAATAGTGTTTTAAGATCCTTATTTCCTTATTTTGGACCAGTCTAGATTTAGTGTGTTCCCTTGGTCCATACCCTCAAGTTTATAGTGAGACATTACATCCACATCATAGGATTTTGATCCTCTCTAGAGGTCGAGTCTCAAATAGAGTTGTGGTGTCCCTCTGTGAGATTATAGCATGATCCTGTATCATTTTATTCCCTATGAGGGGTTTTTAGAATTAGTATGAACTCCTTGAGTAGGGAATTGATCCTCCATCTAGTAGTTCATATCAGTTGGGTTTGTGTTATCATTGACATACGATCCCATATGTAGTGGGTTGATCCGTATTGGGTTTGTGGTGTCCCCCAACGGTTTTGGGTGAGACCCCCTATCTAATTATCACAGTATTCTTAGAACAGTGTGATCTCTTTGGTGGGTCCTAATGATCTAGCCCTCATCATAAAGTGTCTCCGATGATAGCATGGATCATGGAGTGGATTATCTCGGAATAGGCATTACTTTGTGTAGATGACAGTGGATACAATTGGTTTTGGCCACCTAGTGGTGTTGTGTATTTCTTGAGTATATGTTGGTGTTTTTGTTATAAATTGATTGTTATATCCTGTATTGAGATAATTGTACTTGGTTATTTTTGTTTAGTGTTTTCATGGTGTCCTACTAGATATTATTATACTCACCCCTACATGGGCTTTGCCCGAATGTTTCATGTATAATGCAAATGATTACCCTTTTTATAGTGTACTATGAGGATAGGGAGTGGGTGGATCATAGATGGAGCTTGAAAACCTGAGATTTTAATCAAGATATTTCTTTTAAATTTATTTCTTACCCTTGGAGCAGGTTGGACTCTTTACAGTTTTTGGTTGGTCTTGTGTTTGGCGCCTTTTTTGTTTTAGTATTGTGAGGTCATACTCTATTGTGGTATCTTATATTTATGCATGAATTATTTTAGTCGTTTTACATTTCATCATTTTGTGGGATTGGAGATGTGTGAATTTCTATTGGTACATTGGGATAATGCCTCCCATTTTTGGGATATGCTTACTCGGTGCTGGTTGTCAGCCCTTTGCCTATTGGAGGCAGGATTGGGGTAGTCACGGTTCGAATCTAAGATGGCCAGGTCATGAAAGAGTTGTAACATAGTAGTTAGTTCTACCTTATTACCATATTAAGTGAGATTGTTTTAGGGAAATAATGTTTAGTGTTTCGAGTTTGTCTTCCCAGCAAGGGACTCTTATGTTGGTGTGGTGGCCGACATATCCAAATACCAAAATTCTGATCACCTACCTTTTGACTAGGTACATGTAAACATTGGTTGTAGTGAAAAATTTGGGTACATGTATCATATAAGAATGGTTGTGTTTTCTATGTACTTCTTGAATCATCTCCCTAGATATACTCTTTGACCATGATACATATTATTTTATTTCAGGATTCTTCTATGTAGATATCCAACCCAGATTCAACTATGTGATCATGAGGAATACTCTACTAGTGACAAGGAATATGTCTAGGGTTTTGTACCGAAGATATCACCTATGGGTGGTTTACCAGGTATACCACCACCCGTTGAGTAACAACTAGCACTAGTAGTATCGACTTAGGATGCACGAAGGCTGAGTGCATTACATGAGTTTCAGAGGCAGGGATCTCCTAGGTTTCTAGGTGATCCACACCCCCAGGTGGCTGAGGAATGGCAAGAGGTAGTCAATTTCATTTTATGACTTGTGAGGAAACCTACAGATCAGATGGAGGTCCTCACGGTGAGTCTTATTCAAGTATTTTTTGGGTGATGGTAGATCTTAGTGGATTAGTCACTTGAGGAGACAAATATCTCCTGGGCATACTTTGAGCATCTCTTCAAGGAGGATTTATTTTTAGCCGCATTATGATCAGTTTGTATAAAGGTGTTTTTTCATCTACATTAGGGTAGTTTGACCATAGAGGAGTACTCGGTGAGGTTTACTAATCTCTCGCATTACTCCTTGTATATGGTTCATGACCAGTTCTTTATAGATTGGACCTTTGATCAAGTCTTGTGTTAGGACATCGGTTCTTCAGTAATATTTCTTTTCATTCCCACATATGTTAGAGTGCTTGATTACGTCTTGGTGGTCAATATAATTCTGGAAGATAAGGCACTGATAGTGGGAGCTAGTAGTGGTAACACAGTATATAAGACCTCAACAATAGGTTGTTGACGACATTCGCAGGAATCCATGACTATCATATGCTTCAAGAGGTTATCCCATGACAAAGGGTCAGAAATTCAGGCCTCTCAGGGTGGCTCGAATCAGTTAAGGGATAGGTGGTGTTTCTCCTACAATGTTTGAGGAAATCTAGCTTAGGAGTATCTGACCCGTAGTATAAAGGATCATGATATGTTTTAGGGACCATCAAGGAAGTGACAGAGGACAAATAAGGGTGGTATATAGGGTGGATAATGTGGAAGAGGGGTCGATAGGGTAACAGGAGGTGGTCGAAGGTTTTACCTATAAACATCACCACCCCAAGGTGGTCCATTCCAGACTCAGGAAGTTGGTGGATAGGGACTAGTCCAGCTATAGGCTATAGAGGAATTTGACCCTGAGGCTCCATGGATGATACAAGGTACGATATGTGTCTTTTATAAATTATCTATAATAATGATAGACACATGCACAAGTAATTACTTCCATTCCACTTATCTAGTTTAAGACTTAGAGATTTTGGTTGAGCCATAATCTCTAAACATACAGTTGGAAACTCCAACGGGTGGTGACTCAGTGAGTGTACACTTGTGACGATAGTGCGATCTCATGTTTAGAGGTGAAAGTTTTGTATGGGATATCCTTATAGAAAAAATAATTCCTTATAACATCATCATAGGCATGGAATTACTATCCATAATTCATGCCCATATTGAATGTTTTAGGTAGAGGATGTACTGTTTCTGTAGTGAAAGAATGAGGTTTTCCTTTTTGGGTGAAAATGAAACCTTGGTAGAGAAGGACAAGCTTAGTCTTAGGAGAGTACTGCTGATTTCTCAACAATTGGTTAGCATGAATCTTGGAGTAGGGGATGCTTTGGGCTATTAATTTCCTGCGGTGGTGATAGAGTTTAAGGATTTATTTCATGAGGACATACCAGGTTTACCTCCCTACCGATAGATAGAATTATACATCAACTTTCATCCCATGATGACACTAATATATGAACCAACATATCAGATGGATCCCATAGAGCTTCGAGAGTTATGGTTTTGGTTGGATGACTTGTAGGGGAATGTCTTTGTGAGACTTAGTGTTTCCCCCTAGGTATCCCCAGTGTTGGTTTCCAATTAGGCAGATGAAATCTTGAGGTTATGTGTGTATTACTATTTCCTGAATCAATTGTCTATGAATAATAAGTATCTACTACCAAGGATCGATGAACTCTTTGACTAGTTGATCAGGGTGCAATGGTTCTAGAAGATTGACCTCAGATCAGGCTATCACTAGATGTGATTATGGGTCAAGGATACCCTAAATATTATATTCAGATGACAATAAATTCATAATGAGTACTTAGTTATGTCATTTAATGTGAAGAATTACCTAGTAGTGTTTATGGAACTCATGAACTAGATCGTTAATCATTTCTTATATCAGTTCATGGTGGTCTTCATCAATTACATCCTAGTGTATTGGGCGTCCAAGGAGGATCATGCAATACACTTGAGGATGGTCTTGGACAAAATTCAAGAGCACAAAATTTACGAGAAGTTCTGAAAGTGTCAATTTTGGATTGAATAGGTACACTTTCAAGGACGCATCATCTCAGATGATAGAGTAGTAGTGGATCAAGAAAAGGTTGAGGAAGTTCTTTCTTGAGAGCCACCCAAGAGTGTTACTAAGGTATGAAGTTTCCTTGGGTTGGAATGTTAATATTAGAGGCATGTACTCAATTTATCTAGTGGAAACACCATTCAAAACTTAGACTCATAAGGGGAATCCTTTCATGTGGATGGAAAGGTTCCAGCAGTGCTTTCAGGAGCTGAGGTAGAGGTTGACGAGAGCTCCCATCTTGAGATTTCTCTAGGAGCGTGTTGAGTACGTAATGTTATATGATGAATCAGGGGCCAAAATTGGTTGTAAACTAATTCATAAGTAGGCAGTTATTACCTATGATTCACACAAGTTGAGACCACATGAGAATAACTATGTTACCCACGATCTTGAGTTAGTAGTGATAATCTTCGAACTAAATATTTTACAACACTACCTAATGGGTAAACAGTTTATCATTTACTCTAACAAAAAAAGTCTCAAGTATATCTTCTTGCAGAAGGATATTAACTTGAGAAAGTGTATATGGATAGATCTCCTTGAGGTCTTTGACTTTGATATTATCTATAATCCAAGGATGGGGAACATGGTGGAATATACTCTCAGTAGTAGATCTTCTTCTTATTTTTTTGATGAGGTGTTAAAGTAATTAACATCATTACAGTTTTGCTTTGTGGAAAAAGATGGTGCTTCATATCTTCTATCAATCGTTGTTACCCCACTGATTGTATTGAATGTTAGGATGCTTCGTGTGGATATACTGACTGTGAGACCTTTCGTACTTAGATATCAACTGAAAATTCTCCTGATGTATATTCTGTATATGGGTAAAACTCTATCCTTTTCTGATCATGGATGATGGTACCTTTGACATTAAGGGAGTATATTTTGTGGATGTTTCATACAACCCCTTTTGTGGTACATCCATGTGTGAAAAAGATGTACCGGGACCTCTAAAATTAGTTTCGTTGTCCATGTATGAAGATGGGAGTTGTAGAGTTTGTATCTTAATGACTCACTTGTCAGCAGGTGAAGATAGAGCACCATGTTTTAGTGGGTTTAACTCAACCCCTTAAGGATCTAGAGTGTAAGTGGACTGGGATTTCCATGGACTTCATGACAGGATTACCATGTATGTATAGGGGGCATGATACCATCTGGGTGATCATAGACCGACTCACCAAGTTGGCCACTTCCTAGCTGTTAGAGAACAATGTTTCATAAAGAGCTTGGGACACCTCTATATGCAGGAGATAGTAAGAATACATATAGTTCCCTCAATGATCATCTTTAACCATGATGCTCACTTACAATACCAATTATGAATATGGTCATATGAGGAATTTGGGACCCAGTTACTCTTGAGAAAAGCATTCCCCCAAGACTAATGGCCAGATAGAGAAGACAATTCCGGTCCTAGAGGACATGCTGCAGACTTGCATGTTGGACCTTTTCCATAGTTGTGACGATCACCTACTCTTATTGGAGTTTTCATACAAAAATAGATATCATTTTACCATTGGTATGGAACCATTCAAGGCTTTGTACAAGGAACCCTATAGGTCACCACTTTCTTGGATTGATCTAGGTGAGTCAACACTCATCATCCTGGAGTTTGTGAGAGCTACTATAGAGATGGTTCCAATCATCATGAATCATATGACTACTGAATAGAGATGCCATAACTCTTATGTGAACCAATGACGAAGACCTCTGGATTTTGGGGAGGGAGACCTTCTGTTCCTGAGTGTATAACCTTGATGTGGATTGTGGAGATTTGGATGTGATGGAAAGTTATCTATGATATTAATTAGTCCCTTCCAAATAAAATATAGAGTTGTAAAGGTGGTGTACCTCTTAGATATGACAACATAGTTGGACTAGGTACATAGATTCATCCACATATCACAACTAAGGAGTTTCATGACCTGTTGCAAGTTATCAACTGGGGCGAGCAATACATTTTGGATAGAGATACCTTTATAGATTATCTAATGAAGATTGAGCATAGATAGGAGAAGATCCTTCATGGGTGATAGATTCCCCATATGCATGTCTGGTGGTAGCACAAGAAACTTCTGGAGAGAACCTGGGAGTAGGATACCCAGATACAAGTCGAGTACCCTCATCTTTTAGAGTAGTTTTTTCTATTTTTGGGATAAAAAACCTAAGGTGGGTAGAATTTAATGACTCTAAATATCCATGTATTATTTTTGGATACTATATGAATTATTTTCAAGAGCAGGAACTAATATGGCATGTGATTCTGAGGCCTGGTGTTCCCAGAATAAATGTCTAAAATATATTAAATATATTTAATATAACGTACGCATAATTTTCCTAAAAAAGTAAATAACTCAAAAATAGGGGCACAAATAATAAATATAAGGGCACCATTGAGTTTATAACATGGGTTTTACCATAGTCATGACATAATCTTTGTCTTCATGGGACGTTTGTGAAAAAATTATTGCAGGCATAAATAAATAAAAAATTTATTATTTATTATTATTTTTGACACAACGAATGATTACGATTATAAGTGTATGGTTATAGGATTTCCAAAAGGTTATCTTCTCAAACCCTAGAGATTCATACGACCATTGGAGTGCTATGTTGGTGAATTATGGTATATTGGGACTGAATCATGGATCGTTGCACCAATGGAGTTCGGGGATCTTATCAATGATAGCAACACATAACCATTCTTCATCAACAATCGATCCAAACTCTAGGTAGGATGTTTTTCTTTGTGATTTCCATCACATTTCATAATCATAGATGAACAAAGATCAATTCCATGAATATAATTTACATGCACATCATCGGTAGAATTAAATTTATGGAATTTTTATTTGTTTTTTTTATTTATTCCTTTTTGGTCATCTTTTTATGAAACAACAGATTAGGGACAGATAGACAATAGTCTTGGTCTGTTCCTCACATTTTGTGGCCTATGGTTTTCTCCCCTATTTTATTCATTCGATAATAATTGGTATTTTATTAGCCAATGGTTTGACCAATACCCAGTTCTCAATCGTTGCACGACTGTTCTTCAGCACAATGGATCAAAACCACTGGTATAGCCCATGAGCACAGTTGTGGTTTGAGAATAGATGAAGATAATGGATGAATCAAGGTAGAAAAAGATTGAATTAGGTGGTCTTTATTATACTTAAATTGACGCATGGACGCGCTACGGACCTTATGATTATATAACTCATGAGAGGATTGGGATCCTAGAATCCTGATATTTTGTGACTAGAGGCTTGGTTTAACCCTGATCTACAAGTTTCGGTAAAGGAGGAAGATCCAGGGAAGTGTAGTACTGAATAGAAGATATCTCGATAGATATGGAAATTCCTAATTAACAGATCATTTATTTTGGGTTTACATGCTATGTGATCCCCCTGGCTACGGTGAAAGGGTTTTGGCTAAAGTTAAATATCGCAAGCGAGGTGACTCAGTCACATGACGTATGATCCCTTAATGATAGATCAGAATGTACTTCTAGAAGTATATATACATGGGAAAAAGTACACGGCCTATGGAATGCCATTTACTTGAACAAAGACATGGATAAGGGTACATGGGATGGTACATGGACACAACCACCATACACAAATACAACCATGAGACACATGCAGGATGTCATGTGTCTCTATAAGTCATGTACTTATTCTACACACCATGTATGTGGATACTTACATTCCGTGTGAGGATTTTCTAAACAAGAAGTCTTGGGGATAGTTGGACATGCCATATACCCCCGGGTACATGCTGTGTACAACATTTAAGAGTGTTTGAAGCTCTTGGTTTCCTTAATTTGTACCATTCTAGGTTGAGCATGTTCTCTTGGTCCACTCCCTAGAGGGTATAATAGAGAATTATATCCACATCACAGGACCATGATCCCCTTTAGAGGATGAGACTTAGATCGAGTTTTGGTGTCCCTTCATGAGACTGGAGTGTGATCCTCTATCATCTTTGTTCTCTAGGTGGGTTTTTTGGAATTTGTGTGACCTTCTTAAGTAGAGAATTGATCCTCCATATATTAGTTTGTATCGGTGGGGTTTTGGGAATTTTTTACATATAATCCTCTATGTAGCAGGTTGATCCAAATTGGGTTCATGGTGTCCACTAGCGGTTCTAGGTGTGACCCCCAATCTGAGTATCAGGGTATTCTTAGACTAGTGAGAATTCTTAGGTGGGCCCCAAGGATCTAGACCTCTTCATCAAGTTTCTTTGATGATATCATGGATTGTGGAGTGTATTCTCTCAGAACGAGCATTGTTTCAAGAAGAATCATGTGGATGATAGTTTTTCTGGACACCTGGTGGTGTGGTGTCTTTCCTGGGTATATTTGGTTGTTTTTGTTATATGTTTATTATCATATCTAGTATTGATATGACTATACATGGTGCATCATATTTAATTTTTTTGGGGTTTTTTACTAGGTATTATTATTATCACCCCTGCATGGGCTTCCCCCCCATGTGTCATGTATTATAAAGGAGATGACTATTTTGATGGTGTCCTAGAGGATAGGGAGTAGGTATATCGTAGTTGGATCTTGACAGACCGAGCTGTTTACTAGGATATTTATTTTGACTTTAGGCCTCACCCTTGGAGAAGGTTGGACTCTTAATAGTTTTTGGTTGGAATTATATTTAGCCCCTTTTTTGTTTTCAGTACTTTTCTATCATACTCTATTGTAGGATCTTAGATTTATGCATGCATTGTTTTAGTTTTTTTACATTTATACATTAAGTGGGCTTAAAGTTGTGTGCATCTATACATGTACTTTAGGCTAATGCCTCCCATTTGTAGGATATGCCTACTTAGTGATAGTTTCTAGCCCCTGACCTATTGGAGGAGGGAATTGGGAAGTCACGGGTCAGACCTCAGTGGGTTGGGTCGTGACACTAGGTTTGGATAGATCACTAATAATGGGAGGGGATGAATCAATGATCTCTTTTTATGTATTTTTTTAACACATCCTCTATGATCAGTTAAGATATAAATACTATTATATTTGTGTCACTCATCCTTACTTGGATAATATAATAAATAAAGGCATAATACACTAGGATTCACAATATTCATCCCTAGAAACCTATTTTTTGTCATGATTAGTTAGATGAGCTAATGTTGTATTCTTTCAATATTAATGAAAGAAGTTACATAAAATTTTCATGTACCTTGATTACATGAAATCCCAAAATATTACCCAATATACCACTAGAGGTTATTTATAATGCATCACAAAGTTCTAATCTTTCTATTGGCTCTTACAATCTCACGTATCTTAGTCCCCAATATTGGAATTGACTGCTTAGCATAGTCTATGAATGGATCCTTTCAATGAACCATTAATTAGGTCTATAACTGATATTTATTTTTTCTATGGAACACGTTTTCATTTCTATTATACTCAAACTAATTTCAAAGCTCTTATCTGATTATATCTTATGATATAGGTGTATCACAACCCTTCTTTTCCTCTTCCACCATCTTCGAAATGCTTGATCTTCAATAGTATATGTATCAAAATTTTATTCTTTTTCTTTGACTATTAGTGTATCTCAGAGTAATAGCGGTGTAAAAGAACTCAAATTATTCTACTTATTCTCTTTTCATAATCACATAATCCTAAATATTATCTTCATAATCAAAATTTATAAACTCAGTGATTTTAGGTATTTGGGGACCTCTTTATTCAAACTCATTTGAAATCCAGGTAAAGGTCCTCCACAATACTTGGGATGATTTATTCACAAGATATTTGAATATTGTGATCTACTTATTCAAAAAATACACAACATTTGAATTCATCTTTGATTTCATCCATGTGTTCATGGAAACATGTATTGTTTCCATATATAACTTTTTCATTATGGCATGGAACTCCAATCAACATAGAATCTTGGATCATGATCCATTTGAAAGATTAAGATAATTTAACCCATGAAGAAAAATTCTTGATCATTGAATAATTTTATTCTTCTTTTAGAATATTTTATTCAGAAAGAATGAGATATTCTCTATGTGTTTTCCCCAAAATAACACATACGGTGTCTGCAGATGACCCATGAATAGAGTCCAATGACTTGTACACATATCAAAAATTACTCACATGTGGCATAAAATTTATCAAATTCAAGTATAAAATGGATCACACGTAGTTAAGAAAATAACACATATGGTGGTCTTCAAATGAATAGTGTATGATGCTAAAGAACCTATATGTATTCTTGAATTAGCTTAAATTCATCCAGAACAATCAATATCTCAAACACAGTTGTGATAATGACACATAAACCTGCCCAACTAACTCATAGAGAGATCTCAAGACTTTACAAAATTCCACCTCCAATTTAAATATTCCATAATTCCTTTAAATATTTCTAGAAATATTTGGATTCATATCAGTGCCTTATCACTCATTTTAATTTCTCTCAAAAAATATCTAAAACTTCATCCAAACATTTTATTATTATAACAATACCAATTGTAACTTTTAACAATATTTGGACAGTGACAAAAATATTCAAGCTATCTTTTCTTCCTCAATATCAGGTCTTCAATCCCCCTATTTATCGAGCTACTCAAAAACTAAATTAAAACTACTATAGATAATGTCTCTTTAGAAAATTTTTTATTTAAATTAAATAATAGCTTAAGTAATCATCCCAGGTAAGGGATAATTCTTGAACATGTCTAGAAATATGTTCCAAGAATCTATAGTTATTTCCTTTTCCATTTATTATGGCGACATATCACTCATCTCTTTATACAATTAATCAAACATATATTGACTACATCATTTTCAAACATGTTTGTTAACAATAAATACAACCATTAATACTCCATATATATATTCAAAAAATAATCAATCTCCTATATTAATGGAATATTATAGAGTAGTTGAATATATATGGTACATTGATTACCTGACATTTCATGTTCTTGTGTTCAATTATATCTAGGTTATAGGTAAATGTGTTGTTAAACATGATGAATTTGAATTTACACTAGTAGATCTAAAAATATTAGGATATAAAGACGACACATTTATCATGTTAATAAATGATAAACAAATTATTGACATTTTTGATCCATCAAATGACTATTTATTAACAAATTTTCAAGGATAAATAGTATTTAGTTGATGAAAATGTTGACTATGTTGATGACTTATGTGATATTCCTCTATCTATGACATGATTATCATAAGATAACAATGACCATAATGTATACACGGTTCATACTATATAGAATGATTATGAATATGTGATATGGGAAAAATCCTTCAATAATCTCATAATAGTTTAGGTATTATATTAATATTTTAGTATTATGAAAAACTATTTTCATAATACTTTAATTTTATTACAAATAGAGGTTAATTTAATTTATACTTTTATATCAATTGTAATATACCTCATGTATATTTTTCTTCTTTAAGTACCATTTTATGTCTTATAAATGTTTTTAATTGATTATATATTGTTATTATAGTCAAAATTTAATTTTATACTCCTATTTCATTAATAATTTTTTTTCTAGTTTTTATTCAATTTTATATTCCAATATTTTATTTAAATTTATTTCTTGTTATAATTTACTATTTTTTATTAATTTGATTTTCAGATACATGTTTGATCAGACTACCGAGTCTTCACATTTTTTTGGACTAGAGCATCCTCATTTTCCTATAAATAATCCTATTTCTTATACAAGGTATATAAAAATTATAGAGTTGTTAAATGTGAGAGTTCATGCTTACTTATTATATAAATTTCTCATGGGGACAAATAATGCCTATTGATTCTGATGATAATGCTAATTTCATTGTTCAAAAATTAATAAAATTAGGTTTTTGTGGATTTATAAGCTCATGAAAAAATAGAATTTACTTTTTTGAATAGAGGAGTGTTAATCAGGTGACACGAGATCAACAATTGGAGGGTATAATGGTAAAATCAATCATGAATAATTTATTTATCTTATAAACCATTAAATAATTTTGTTATTCAATTTTATTTTCTCTCACTTTCAGATAGAATTTAATTTACATAATGTAAAAGAAGTCTGGTGGTGTTTATTTTCTTCTATTAAAAAAATGGCGAGATTATAAATAAATTCGACTTTAGATTACATAATTTATAAAAGGAAAAAATAAAATTCCATGATAATAATATAGGGTTTTATATTAAAAGAAATTAATGAAGTTTGTTGATAATAGAAAATAATAATAAGTTTTTATAAGTATAATATAATCTATGTAAATATCATATTTGTATAATTATTAAAAAAATATTATTAATGATTTGTTATTTATTAAATAATAGGAATTGAGGATATATCACTGGGATATCTAGGTGAAGATTTTATACCCTCATACTTAATCTTGGGGAAGGTATGTGTTATTTCAATAGAAAACGATGGACTAAAATTTGAGAAATTGAGGGCTGAGTCAACTAGATCTACAGAGATCAACCGCATTCCCCCTACCCACAATGAAAAATATAAAAGTGTGTGGTTGATAAAAAAAGGCAAATATCTTGCTTAAGAGTTAAAGGTAGTAGTTGATAAAATTATAAGAAATAATTTAACCAATTTATAGATTATTTTTTAATTTTCTTACCCAAATATAAATTTCAAATATTCTTTCTTGGATTCCCTTCACGAGTAGATCATAAAAGGTACCTTCATACCAGTGGGTGGGGAGAATATTCATAATAATTCATTTGTAAAATAAGAACACCCATGTATCAAATAAACATATGAGGTGGGTCATATCTTAACAAAAGGTTTTTATCATCCTAGTATAATCCTGAGGGAGGAATTATAAAATGGATAAATAAAATTTTAAAAACCCATTCTCATTATTTGGGTTAATTAATAGTGGAAAATATTAGATCGATGGTGAAGTCGATGATTACCGACATGTAGAGTAATTTTCACCCTATATATTCCACTCATACACCTCATCCATAATTGACCGTCTAATATGAGTTATTTTTCGATGACCCCTGAGGTCATATTAAAGCTTTTGTGATCATAAATTTTATTAGGGATACCTTACATCATCACTATATGGAGAAAGATCAGTTAAAGATAGTGATACATGATATTATAGATGCATCAAATCTCATGTCATTCTATAGTGATGAGGAGGATACAATTGGACATAGTTCCAAATATTTCTTACATTGGACATCTATAGTTGTACATCATATGACCACTGTGGTATGCATAAAATAAATTTTTATTTAAAATTAGTTTTAAATTTTATTTGAATATTTATATATATATATATATATCTAGGAATATCTAAAATATAAAGAGTTAATGCTTGATAGAGAACAACATCAGGCTTCATGACCTTCAGGTGTTAATTTTCATGTATCTAAAGGAATAATTAAATTATCAATGTATTATATCACGTTGGATTGTTTTTATCAACTTTTGATGGCTTATAACATTTTTACATGTGATTATGATAAGGCCCCGACCTTAAACATTACTTATTATTGAATTAAATGAATAATTCACATTGAGGATCTTTTCAAGTTTAGAGTTTTAGAGAATTAGGACTTAACTATTACATCTAAAAGATTAAAAAGTAGACACATCTACTCAGTTTACATTTTTTCACAAAATAAAAACTCTTTAACAAAAGAGTCATGTCTAGTTCCTTGTTTTAGACAGCATGACATTTCCTTGATCCCATCCTTGACCCTATTACACTTTAGGTCCAGTGAAAAACATTTCAAAAAACTTGGGATGAGCATAGAAAGCTCAATAAGGGTTATAACAATACGGAAAGAAAAAATCAGTCCATGTATACATAAGAATAAATTAAATCATACTTTACTCATAAAACATAAGCACTTTAACATACCTCATGAAATCATAAGATTTAAGAATAAATCATAGAAATCATAAGATATAAAGGTAACTTGAGGCATTCATAACATTCTTACATAGGGAGTAACCCTCATGGTTACGTTTGGAATACCCATCACAGTATATTCCCTAAATCTCTTCGGAGAAACCTTAGCGTTTAACCCCTTCACGTTACCAAATGCATTGGCGAGCTATATCGGTCTCACCCGCCCTTAGTTTATCACGGAACCACCCATCTTCATAAACAATGCCCAAGAACCATAACATAATCATAGAACATAACTTAACCATAAAGGAAATATAACATTCCCACATTGCAATAACAATATAACATTTTAAGATATTGAAATAATGAATCCATTCTAAAAATTATTTTTAAAACCATTTAAAACATTTAATAAAGAGATTTTTAATCAAAGTGTCCCATACCATTTTTAAGCTTTAAAAATTTTAAACCATTAATATACATATAAATAAATCCTTAAAACCATTTTTAAAACATGGATATTAATGAGAAATATTTTAAAAAATAAATCATTAAAGCATTTAAAACGATATTTTAGTTAAAGGGTTTTTATCAAAATGAGAGACACTTGAATACAATAATTGAGGAATAAAATTTAATCAGAACTTTATAATAACATGAGAATAAAGGAATTCATGATATAATATTCCAAAGGACAGTATATACACCATATAATAGTGAATTGGTGCATAACAACAATGAAGTCTCAATAGAAATGTAAAATGAGATGAAATCCCTTATAAAGAAGGTATCCTTAAATTAAGGATAAATCAATCTCATAATTATGTGTGACAAATATAAATACACCCAATATAAGTGGATATTAAGTGTAAAACAATCAAAGGTCATTAACACATATTCAAAGGATGACATATTCAATAAATACATGTTGAACCCAAAGAAATCGAAATTGGGTTAAGAAGTTCCCTTGGTAAAATTCGACAGCCTAACAGCATCACTTTAAAATTCATAAAATTAGTTGATGAGAGAGAAAATGGTATCTCTTAACTTGGACATAAAATTTACATCAATAAGGATATAGAATAACATATCCCAACATAAAAAGCTATAAATTAAAAGACATAACAAAATAAGTCTTTTAAAAACTGGAGGGTGAAAGGTTCCCTTACCGATTTGGGTAACATTCGAAACGTACACCCCATGAAATAAGGACTATACAACATTCATGTAAATACTCATAAACTAAATTATATTAAACAAAGAGTATAATAATTTGCAGTACATATACCACTCAAAGGAAATGGTGGAAAATGTAGCATAAATCTCACGGGAATAAAAGTGAGATGAAAAATCCCTTACGAAAACTCGGCAGCCTAACGACGCCACTTAAAACTTCCAAAAAATGGATTGATGAGATCAAATTGGGTATCTCATCATATTAACATAAAATTTACAGAAAGGGGAATATAAAAGAACATCCCCAAAAATAACAATGAGGAGCTTAAAATAAGTGACATAAAAGAAGAGTACTTATAAAGAAATAGAGGTTGGATCTCTTACGAAAATTCGGCAGCCTAACGGCGCCAATCAAAACTTCCAAAATGGATTGATGAGATAAAATAGGGTCTCTCATCATATGAACATAAAAATTATAGTAAGAGTAATATAAAATAACATCCCAATCATAAGAAATATGAGCTTAAAAGGAATGACATAAAAGAGTGTAATTAAAAAGAAAGAGAGGGGTAGGATCCCTTACCTTGTATCCGACTTGACTCGATCGTTCTTTAATATCCTGAATAATAAACTTGAGTTAATTTATACTTGATTAAGAACCTTTTTAATGTTCATTATTCCTTTTATATTACTTATTACCATGTCATGATAACTATGTAATTATTTAAGTTAATAACGATTGTTTTAACGATCATTGCTACTTGAGTCAAAAATAAACTCTTTATAATTACAAGTTTGTTCATGGGGTAAAATATCCATTATATAAAGAATTATATAAATTAGGTAGATATCATATATATAATATATATCCATTTTATACATGCATTTATAATATTACATAACATTTATAGGTAAGAAATGAAATGCACCGTTCATGGAGATGGTAAGTCGTACGTATTCATGAACGCTACTTCCATTTATATTTCATATTTAATGGAATTAATAAATAATTATACATAATAGTATTATAATTCCAGTATGGTATCATATATAATATAATTAAATCTATCCTTTATACATACCACATATGGTATTAACGAATCAAATCACTTTGAGGGGGCGGTAGTCCGCACTTCCAAAAATGAAGATATCGCGTTTACCCATAATGGAAACCATAAAGGTATGGCATAAATTAAAAATACATAAGCTTAAGGAAAACATAAAAATATTATATATCATATTTAAATATAGTGACATATTAACGACCACCTTTTAAGGTGTTAGAAGAATATTGAACAATCGTCGTTTCGTGAGGCAGAAATTTACCATCCACAGAAATAGTATGTTTTTTAACCATTAGATGTAGGTGTGTGTAAGTGTAACTAGAATAATTATTATAAAAACATCCTAGTATATGGAATATACTGTTTTTGTTACAAAATAAATGAATAAAAAGAGTTTATGGGGTTGGAGAAGCAAAATAAAACAAAAAAGCACAAGTGAAGACGTTACCTTAAAATCGGGCAACTCCCTTTGGTTTGAACCAAAAGGGTTTCTTGAAGAGATTCCTGCATAAGGTAAGGCTTCTAGGATGAGTATAGGGATTTTTAGAGACAAAATGATCAGATCTTGGGCGAGCCATAGGCTTGAGAGGTGTGGGTAAGGAGGTAGAGGTGGGGGCCTTTTATAAGAGGAGAGGAGGGGCACTCCTGGAAAGGTATAAAATGTTACTTTATTTTCAAATGTTTTTCGGATTTTAAAGGCCCCACATTGATTTATTTCATGGATAAGGTGATAATAGTTCTAAATACACCCATACAATAGGGTTTTTACATGTTTAGGTCTTAGATTTTACATTATCTTTTCATTTTATTTAAATCGTTAAATAATGAGGTAATCGCTGCATCATCATGATGTCATATATAATTTAATTTATTTAATGTATAAAAATTATAAAAAAATACTATGATGTAGGAAATAGTTTTAGCTTTCCAATTACTATTTATAGTAAAAAATCGGACTTGAATAACCCCATGTAAAATTTGTTTTAGTAAAACAATAAATGTTTGTGTCATTTTTACTTTTACTTTAAATAAAAGGCATAAATGTCATTATCTTACCCAAGTGGCTCCATGGGGTCACAAAAATCGACCCATGGGTTGTCTTGGCTGGCAATTAATCATACAATAGGTTTAGGACAAGTGTCAAGATATTTTCATTTTATTATAATATCATTTTTACCTTAAATCGCACTAATTACCTTTAATCGCGATTAATAAAACTTAAAATTTACTTTTCATCAAAAATTATTTTCATCCCATTGAACCAAATTTTACTTAATAATAAAAATCATTTATATTGTATTTTTTAAATTCAAATCACAGAAGTGGTAAAGTTTCATTTAAATGAAAAATCAGTTTTTGTAACTACCACTTTGTAGTTTCACTATTCATCAAAAATTAAGGTTTTTCAGAAAAATACCAAAAATTCACCCTAACATATATTTGATATTATGAATTCAAAAATTATTTCTTTTTTACAAAATTCATAACATATAAGTTTCATTAATTAATTTTATAATTAAATTCCGCTGTCAAATCAAATAGCGTGTTTTTAAGAAACAATATCTATCAAAAGATTGACACTCGTTTATGTCTAATATCAAAGTGATATTAATTCTAATGACCACCATTGGATTAAATGGTAAAAATATATTCTAATTTCACTTTAAAACCAATTAAAAAGATAATCTAATCATATAAATAAATTAGATTAAAAATAGGTTTTGAATTAAAATACAACATTTTTCACTATTCATTAAAAAATGAACTTTATCGGACAAATACCAAAAATTTACACAAAGTAAATTTTGATGTCCCAATTCTAAAGAAGAATTTTATTTTTTCAAATATAACACATAAAATTTTCAAAAAGTGGATTTAAAAGAGGTTCTCCATCAAAAGGCGGTTAATCGACCTTTTAAAGAATATTAGAATGTTTACGCTTAAAATTGGATTCATTCGAATTTTTAATCCTCTAACATTTATTGTAAAAAGTAAAAATATTTGACAAAAATATATAATCATTTTTTAGTTAGTTCTGTTCATTCTCTTCATTACAATGGCTAGGTGTTAACTACCATTTAAAGTAAAATTATTTTATTATTAGAGTGCAACGTAAGATTTCAAAGGAACTCGTTGTTGCGTATTGGGTAAGCCATCGAGCATAGAGTTCCCTTTAAATTAATATTAACATTTTATTAACATATATGGATAAATATAAAAATTTCATATTCTTTATTTACCTAGGGTGTTACATCCTTCCCCCCTTTTTGGGAATTGCGTCCTCGCAATTTTAAAATTGGGATCGGAAACATCATTGAAAGTCCCACATCAGAACAAGAGTCGGTAAAACAATCACTTTAAAAGAAAGAAAGAGAAGTACATAGGTCACCTGAGTTAACCCATACTATGATTCCATGTAGGAAAACATGGATATGGAAGAAAAAGAAAAGGGTCATGTTCTGAGGGAGAGTGATAGAAAACATGTTTAGGAGAATGTTAACCACAAGAAAATCACAAACTTGTGGTGGGTTAAACGGTATTAGATTCCCCAGTAGGAAAAGTTAATAGACAACATTTTTGTTTTAAGTTACTTTTCATTGAGGAATTTATTTTTGATCTTAAGGAAACATACTTACTTTTCATGTTGACTTTCAACTTTTACTAGATTTCTTACACAAACTCATACTTTCTCCAAAAGACGAGTATTTTGGAAGACTTGTTCGCATTAAGAGTACTATAATCAATTTCTTGAGAATCACCTAATACAAAAAATAAAACTATATATTTCCCATGTCTTTAGACAATTAAAAAAACCAAAATTTTTAGAACAAGATCAGATAAACCAGAAAAGGATAACCCTTTATAAAAAGAAAATCTATTCTTAATCTCCAAAATTTGTCCAACAAAACCCAAAGTTCAACGAGGACTATTCGATAAAAAATTTGTCCATAAAATTCTTCAAAGTAAACCAAACTAAGATCGAAACCCAAATATTTGAAGTATTTAGTCACATAGTCTTCCAAGGTACAAATTAACACTTATCTTCAATTAACATTAGTTACTCTAAAAGTCTCATATTGAAAAGTAATTAACCTAATCACATATCCTCCATGATAGGTTAATAATTTCCATAGATAACCCTAAAATCAACTTAATCTTAATTCATAAAATCATCTAACTAAAAAGAATAAGTCATACTAACCAGGGACTTCACGTAGTCCAATGGTAGGCAATAAATACCAGTCGCACTTTGGTTGTGGGTTCGATTCCCGCAGCTTTGTCCAACGCGACGGGTTTTCACACGGTCTGCGTGTTGTCCTTTTTATAAAACTCCAAAAATAACCCTAACATATTTTAACCTCAATAGTTTCCTTATACCTCTCATTTTCATCCAAATTCATTACGATCTCAACATCTTAATTCTTGAAGTCTTATTTCACCACCATAAAAGAAAACGATTCCCAAAATGAATAACAACATACCTTGATCATGGCATCCACTCGGTTTCATCGTCATCTTGTTCACTTAGGTAGAAGTCCCATGCATTAAAACAATGATTTAGAGATCCTTAAAAATCATTTGCTTCTTCCATCCAAATACACCTTGTACAACATGGGTCATATGGGTGTTGACAGAAAAACAGTTTTGGAAAATAATCATGTATGACATATAATTCCAAAACATTTGATAAAACATGATTTCTATAAAATAGTCAGACATAATTTGAGTTGAAACTTTATATTATTGGTCCTTTTAAAATACCATAAGTATGTGCAGAGAGACTATATTTTAAAAGAAAATATAAATAGGTTGCACAAGGGTCTCCTTCCTCAGCACCATTTTAAAATCATAATATGCTTCAAATTCTTGTGATAAGGTAAAATATTTGAAAATACCTTGATAATATTTACCTTTCTTGAAAATATGATAATATTGTGAAAATTGTATTTGTCTAAATATAACCCATGATCCATGATGATAACGAGGTATAGTGGAGGTGTTTGATATCTCAAACAACTTCTTGCGAGAGAGTTGTATGCTAGAAAAAGTTTCACAATCATCTGAACATGACTTTTCAATAATTATTGCAAGCATGTCATTAGGAAGAGATAGGAATTTCATTTGAGATCCTCCTCCTTCCATTCATAACTGACTTTAATTGACCTGAAAAAAGTTATAAAACAATGATTTAACTGAAATAATAGACATAGGGACTAACCATGTGTCTAACAAAAACTCATAATCCCTAAAGTTGTCTAAACCGACCTCTGATACCAACTATAAGGCCCCGGCCTTAAACATTACTTATTATTGAATTAAATGAATAATTCACATTTAGGATATTTTCATGTTTAGAGTTTTATAGAATTAGGAATTAACTATTACATATCAAATATTACAAAGTAGACACATCTACTCAGTTTCCATTTTTTTCACAAAAATAAAAACTCTTGAACAAAAGAGTCATGTCTAGTTCCTTGTTTTAGATAGCATGACATTTCCTTGATCCCATCCTTGACCCTATTCCACTTTAGGTCCTGTGAAAAACATTTCAAAAAACTTGGGATGAGCATAAAAAGCTCAGTAAGGGTTATAAAAATATGGAAAGAAAACATCAGTCCATGTATACATAAGAATCAATTAAATCATACTTTACTCATAAAACATAAGCACTTTAACATACCTCATGAAATCATAAGATTTACGAATAACTCATAGAAATCATAAGACATAAAGGTAACTTGAGGCATTCATAACATTCTTACGTAGGGAGTAACCCTCATGGTTACGTTTGGAATACCCATCACAGTATATTCCCTAAATCTCTTCGGAGAAACCTTAGCGTTTAACCCCTTCACGTTACCCAATGCATTGGAGAGCTATATCGGGCTCACCTGCCCTTAGTTTATCACGGAACCACCCGTCTTCATAAACAATGCCCAAGAACCATAACATAATCATAGAACATAACTTAAGTATAAAGGAAAGATAACATTCCCACATTTCAATAACAATATAACATTTTAAGATATTGAAATAATGAATCCATTCTAGAAACCATTTTCAAAACCTTTTAAAACATTTAATAAAGAGATTTTTGAATCAAAGTGTCCCGTACCACTTTGATGCTTTTAACATTTTAAACCATTAATATCCATATAAATAAATCCTTAAAACCATTTTGAAAACATGGATATTAATGATAAATATTTAAAAAAATAAATCATTAAAATATTTAAAATGATATTTTAGTAAAAGGGTATTTATCAAAATGAGAGACACTTGAATATAATAATTGAGGAATAAAATTTAATCAGAAATTTATAATATCATGAGAATAAAGGAATTCATGATATAATATTCCAAATAACAGTATATACACCATATAATAGTGAATTGGTGCATAACAACAATGAAGTCTCAATATAAATGTAAAATGAGATGAAATCCCTTATAAAGAAGGTATCCTTAAATTAAAGATAAATCAATCTCATAATTATGTGTGACAAATATAAATACACCAAATATAAGTGGATATTAAGTGTAAAACAATAAATTTTCATTCACACATATTCAAAGGATGACATATTCAATAACTACATGTTGAACCCAAAGAAATCGAAATTGGGTTAAGAAGTTCCCTTGGTAAAATTCGATAGCCTAACGACATCACTTTAAAATTCATAAAATTAGTTCATGAGAAAGAAAATGGTATCTCATCACTTGGACATAAAATTTACATCAATAAGGATATAGAAGAAAATATCCCAACATAAAAAGATTTAAATTAGAATACATAACAATATAAGTCTTTTAAAAAGAGGAGGGTGAAAGGTTCCCTTACCGATTTGGGTAACATTCGAAACGTACACCCCATAAAAGAAGGACTATACAACATTGATGTAAATAATCATAAACAAAATTATATTACACAAAGAGTATAATAATGTGAAGTACATATACCACTCAAAGGAAATGGTGGAAAATGTAGCATAAATCTCACGGGAATAAAAGTGAGATGAAAAATCCCTTACGAAAACTCGGCAGCCTAACGACGCCACTTAAAACTTCCAAAAAATGGTTTGATGAGATAAAATAGGGTCTCTAATCATATTAACATAAAATTTACAGAAATAGGAATATAAAATAACATAACCCAACATAACAAAGAGGATCTTAAAAGAAGTGACATAAAGGAGAGTACTTAAAAAAGAAAGAGAGAGGTTGGATCTCTTACGAAAATTCGGCAGCCTAACGGTGCCAATCAAAACTTCCAAAATGGATTGATGAGAGAAAATATGGTCTCTAATCATATGAACATAAAAATTAAAGTAAGATTAATATAAAATAACATCCCAGTCATAAGAAATATGAACTTAAAAGGAATGAAATAAAAGAGTGTACTTAAAAAGAAAGAGAGGGGTAGGATCCCTTACCTCGTATCCGACTTGACTTGATCGTTCTTTAATTTCCTGAATAATAAACTTGATTTAATTTATACTTTCTTAAGAAAATTTTTCAAGTTCATTATTCCTTTTATATTACTTATTACCATCTCATGATCACTATGTAATTATTTAAGTTAATAACGGTCGTTTGAACGATCATTGCTACTTGAGTCAAAAATAAACTCTTTATAATTGCAAGTTTGTTCATGGGGTAAAATATCCATTATATCCATAATTATATTAATTATTTAGATATAATATATATCATATATATCCATTTTATACATTCATTTATAATATTACATAACATTTAGAGGTAAGAAATGAAATGCACCGTTCATGGAGACGGTAAGCCGTATGTACGCATGAACGCTACTTCCATTTCTATTTCATATTTAATGGAATTAAAACATAATGATAAATAATAGTATTATAATTCCAGTATGTTATAATATATAATATCATTAAATATATCCTTTATACGTACCACATATGGTATTAATGATTCAAATCACTTTGAGGGGGTGGTAGTCCGTACTT
This sequence comes from Viscum album, assembly GCA_963277665.1. Classification (NCBI taxonomy): domain Eukaryota; kingdom Viridiplantae; phylum Streptophyta; class Magnoliopsida; order Santalales; family Viscaceae; genus Viscum; species Viscum album. Next base: position 1,425,023,749 of record OY728143.1, read on the forward strand.
CCTAAAATGAAGATATCGCGTTTACCCATAATGGAAACCATAAAGGTATGCCATAAATGAATAATACAGAAGCTTAAGGAAAACATAAAAATATTATATATCATATATAAATATAGTGACATCTTAATGGCCACCTTTTAAGGTGTTAGAATAATATTGAACAATCATCGTTTCGTGAGGCAGAAATTCACCATCCACAAAAACAATATGTTATTTAACCATTAGATGTAGGTGTGTGTAAGTGTAGCTCGAATAATTATTATAAAAACATCTTTGTATATGTAAGATACTGATTTTGTTACAAAATAAATTAATAAAAAGAGTTTAGGGTGTTGGAGAAGCAAAATAAAACAAAAAAGAACAAGTGAAGACGTTACCTTAAAATCGGGTAACTCCCTTTGGTTTGAACCAAAAGGGTTTCTTGAAGAGCTTCCTGCCTAAGGTAAGGATTCTAGGATGAGTAGAGGGATGTGTAGAGACAAAAAGATCAGATCTTGGCCGATCCAAAGGCTTGAGAGGGGTTTTTAAGGAGGGAGAGGTGGGGGCCTTTTATAAGAGGAGAGGAGGGGCACTCTTGGAAAGGTATAAAATGTTACTTTATTTTCAAATGTGTTTCGGATTTTAAAGGTCCCACATTGATTTATTTCGAGGATAAGGTGATAATATTTCTAAATCCACCCATAAAATAGGTTTTTGACATGTTTAGGTTTTATATTTTACATTATCATTTCATTTTATTTAAATCGTTAAATAATGAGGTAATCGTTGCATCATCATGATGTCATAAATAATTTAATTTATTTAATGTCTAAAAATTATAAAAAAAATACTATGATGTAGGAAATATTTTTATATTTCCAATTATTATTTAGAGTCAAAAATATGACTTGTATAACCCCATGTAAAAATTGTTTTAGTAAAACAATACATGTTTGTGTCATTTTTACTTTTACTTTAAATAAAAGGCATAAATGTCATTATCTTACCAAAGTGGCTCCATGGGGTCCCAAAAATAGACCCATGGGTTGTCTTGGTTGGCCATGACTCATCCAATAGGGTTAGGACAAGTGTCAAGATATTTTCATTTTATTATAATATCATTTTTACCTTAAATCATAATAATTACCTTTAATCGCGATTAATAAAACTTAAAAGTTACTTTTCATCAAAAATTATTTTCATCCCATTGAACCAAATTTTACTTAATAATGAAAATAATTTATATTGGATTTTTGAAATTCAAATCACAGAAGTGGTAAAGTTCCATTTAAATGAAAAATCAGTTTTTGTAACTACCACTTTATGGTTTCACTATTCATAAAAAATTAAGGTTTTTCAGAAAAATACCAAAAATTCACCCTAAGATATATTTGATATTATGAATTCAAAAATGATGTCTTTTTTACAAAATTCATAACATAGAATTTGAATTAATTAATTTTATAATTAAATTCCGCTGTCAAATCAAATAGCGTGTTTTTAAGAAACAATATGTATCAAAAGATTGACACTCGTTTATGTCTAATCTCAAAGTGATATTAATTCAAATGACCACCATTGGATTAAATGGTAAAAATATATTCTAATTTCACTTTAAAAACAATTAAAATTTTAATCTAATCATATAAATATATTATATTAAAAAGAGGTTTTGAATTAAAATACAACATTTTTCACTATTCATTAAAAATGAACTTTATCGGACAAATACCAAAAATTTACACAAAGTAAATTTTGATGTCCCAATTCTAAATAAGAATTTTATTTTGTCAAATATAACGCATAAAATTGTCAAAAAGTGGATTTAAAAGAGGTTCGCCATCAAAAGGCGGTTAATCGACCTTTTAAAGAATATTAGAATGTTTACACTTAAAATTGGATTCATTCGCATTTTTAATCCTCTAACATTTATTGTAAAAAGTAAAAATATTTGACAAACATATATAATAATTTTTTAGTTAGTTCTGTTCATTCCCGTCATTACAATGTCTAGGTGTTAACAACCATTTAAAATAAAATTATTTTTTTGTTAGAGTGCAATGTAAGATTTCAAAGGAACTCGTTGTTGCGTATTGGGTAAGCCATCGAGCATAACATTACCTTTAAATTAATATTAACATTTTATTCACAAATAGGGATAAATATAAAAATTTCATATTCTTTATTTACCTAGGGTGTTACAATTATAAACACAAAATAATGAAGAAAAATATCATGGATATTGTTATTGAGAATATGTTAGGAATTATAGTGATGTAAAGAAATTAGAAAACATTAAATAGTAGAGGATATGTTGAATTAAAACTACACTATGTAAGATATAAAGTAGTAATCAAAGGTACAATGATAAACTATAACATAAACAAGATATAAAAGTAAATAAGTATAAATATGAACATAAATAAAAGAGAATATAAGTCATCAAGAATAATAATAGAGTGTAAAAGTGAAGGAAAAATGTTACAATAAAAATACATAAACAATCATAGGAAGATACAAAGCCTCTAGTGAGATTATCCTAGATGTACTTGGTTTAGAACCATATGCAGGCCTTATTAGTGAAGTGACTATGTGTATAACCAATCTGATTACCCTCAACCAGACTCCCTGGTGGAACCCCTCAAGTCACACCAAGTTCAAATCTAGATGATACAATTTTTTCTTATTGAGAAAAGTATAACAATAATATATCAGTATCCTATTAAAATTACTAGGATTACCATGAAATTAATGAAAATATTTGGGAAAAATTATATCATATAATCATATCCCATCACCCCACCTCCTGACACCCATTATCTAAGCCCATTTAAAAAACATGACACATGCACCCTCTTCCAGTTCCATACACATATTTTTAATCTATAATTATTTAGTCACATGGGATTTACTAAAGGATACAACATATTTACAAAATAAGATTCATTTAATGAAAGTACCAATCGGCCCATTTCATTTAGTAAAATAATAATTTCTTAAGAAATATCCTTTAGAAAAAAATTTAAAAATATTATTATTCATAATTATCATTATCAAGTACCAAAAATTCTATTAATTAAATTTATAAATACAAAATTATAATTCCATTTTTCAAATCCTATTTTAAAACTGAGCATTATTATAAAAAAACTACTTGAAAAACACACAATAAAATTATTAAATTAAAAATAGTATATAAAAACATAGAAAAACATATGAAAAGTACCAACCATAAATGATACATGAGTAGTGAGGGAAATTCATCAAGGGAACCCATAATATATTTATGTAATAAAATCCAAAAATTAAATCACACCTCAACCATAAACCCAATATTCATATAAAATCATCTTATAGAACAAAAATCCTCTTTAAATATTCAAATCTAGATAGAAATGACCATTAATCATTTAATGAAGCAGATAAAGCACATATATTCCAATTTCAACATAAAATAATAAAAAATCATGGAAACCCCTTTCCAATCCAAGATAATAACTCTTGAATTTTTATTTCTTAAATAATACTCTACTAGTTACCACAAAGATACTTAATTTTAAAATAAAATAATGATATAAAACTAAATAATCCAAGTTAAAAAAACTAAGAATTTCCAACCTCTAATGAATGAGATCTAATAAAACCCCATAAATAAGGAAATAGAAGACCCTAAAAGAAACATTCTAACCATATAAATAAGAAAATCACAAAAACAAATGTCAATACTACACCCTATGGATTGTATAGTGGTGTGAATGGTGAGGGGAAGGAGAGAGAAAAAGAGTAAAAGAACGGAAGAATGGGAAAGGGGACAGAAAAATCTAACCACTATAAAAAATGGAATTTAGTGACATTTTTAAATCACGTTTTTCAAGAAACACGAGTAATTTAGCAAATTTTTTTTAACAATGTTTAAAAATGTGGCTAATTTTAAATTTAAATATGTATTTAAGAAAACGATACAAATTTATCCATGCTTTTTATAAATGTGGTTAATTTAGAAGCTTTTTTAGCCACATTTAAAAATATGGAAATTTATAAATATAGACACATTTTTCAGAAAAAGCTGCTAATTTGGCCATGTTTTCCGGAAAACATGGCTAATTTAGCAATTTTTTATGAAAATTCATCTAATATAGTAATGTTTTCTAGAAAACATTTCTAATTTTAAATTTAGTGATCTTCTTAAGAAAACATGACTATTTAGTGATATTTTTTACCATTTTTTGATAACAAGGATAATTATATATAAGTATAATTATATAAATATATATATAATTTTAGAATTATATATAGATATATGTATATATATAAATTTATATTTTTATACAAATAAATTAACATATATTAAAATATCATTATATATATATATTTAAATAGCCCTCACGGTGAAACTAGGTGGTAGTTACCTCAGTTGGTCTCGCTGATTTATTCCCTGTATTTGTGTCTCGCATGCTTTTATTGATAATGTTTTCCCTTTCCCCACATTGATGTAAATATATATATATATATATATATATATATATATAAACACACATATATATTTAAACATATATAATATATATAACATGTATATAAATATATAAATATATATATATATATACATATGTTTATATATAAAAAACACATATACATATTAAATTTACCCATGTTTTTAAGAAAAAATGGCTATATTACTGACATTTTTACCAATGTTTTAAAAGATAACTAATTATATAATTATAATTATATTAATTTAAATATATATAGAAATAAAAATTTATAATTATAATTTTATATATGTATAAATATAAATTTATATCATTATAAAAATACATTAAAATATCATAATATATATAAAATACATACATATATATATATATAAACATACATACACATATATATTTATATATATATATATACACAGACACATATATAAATATATAAATATATAAATATATGTGTGTATTTGTGTGTGTTTCTATAAACACACACACACACACACACATATATAAACACACACAAAGAGATATATATTCATATAAACATATTACTTATTAATTAACATGGCTTGCAACTCATCCTAGATCAAAAAATCGAACTAAGTGAGGTATCACTCAATCCTAATTGGCTCTTCAGTTTTATAATATTCTATACTAGTAATAAATAATATATATATATATATATATAAAATTAAATTTTTCAATATTTAAATATATTAATATATGTATAAATATAGGATGGTACATTTTTAATTTCTGAAAACCATTGGGTGGGTTGGTTAGCTTGTGGTCTAGGATTCGGTCGGTTTTTTCCTCAAATCCTGCATGGTGTGCAATCATGAAAATTTAGGGTGCACTAATTTTTTTTTAATTTTGTAAAAATACATTCAAATATTGAATATCCAAAAAATCCACATTTATAGAAAAAATGGCTATTTAATGACTAATTTACCATCATTTTTAATGAACATTTCTAATTAGGGACTCACTATTTACCAATATTTTTCAGAAACGTTGGTAAATTCATTACAGATATTTTAAAACATCGTTAATGAAAGAAACATCTCAAAATTACAAATTTCTTTTAGGGAACCTTGAATGATCCACCTAAATATAGATGGGATAAGAGATGATAATTATTGGAGAAGGATAGGGGTTATATGTGGGGGTCCCCCTTGGTTGGGTTATGCGGGGGAGGAGGGGAGAGTAGAGGAGAGACTAACAAAAGGGTCATAATTTGAGAGGGGTAAAATTGAAAATTTATTTAAAAAAACTAGATAAGTCTCATGGTTTGGTTGCATGGTTCGCCAAATCAAGCACCAACTATACACTAATTGGGAACCCATTACTAGAAACACTAGTGTATTCACACCATTGAACATATTCTGTACTAACCATGAAAAATAAGTTTGTTAAAATAGATAAATAAACCAAATAGTTACCACATAGATTCAAAAACCATATAAACTAATAATGAAATACTAAAACTCTTTCACATTTTCCAAAATTTTAAAATATAATGTTTGAAATTTGAAATGAAGTTCTAAATAAATGAATAAATAAATAAATAAATAATATGAGAAGGGGGAGTCAGGGTGTGATAATTATATCCACAATAATTCATACTTCACCTAGAAAACAACTATTTCAATATAGATATATGACTTCCTTAACATATATAATGAGAGAAGACAACTCAAAACTAAGATCGAGACAAGGCCAAACCAATTAATTCATGTCTCTAAATCGATAAGGCAACACAAGTCCTAAGCCAAAATGTAAAATTGGTATAAGAATATGGGTACTTCCAAAGGATTATAAAAAAGGGTTTTTGACTATTATTTGGTCTACCCAATATATATTAGTTTCAATAATATGGATGGTTAAAATTTTTTAATAACCCTAGATGATTCATTATGAAACACAACCAAACTTCTGATCGAAGAGTCTGTAATAGAACTTGGGGGAAAAGAAACAACCATCATCTTGCTAGAGGATATGTTTACTTCTATAATTGAGAATAATGTATCAAACATCCCAAAATACAAGATAAAAACATTAATAAAATGTATATAAAGAATAATAAAGTAAGTGAACAAAGGGTAAAAGAAATAGAGATGCCTTAGATCAAAGATTTCATCAATAAATTTCCAATCCACTAACCCTCCATTCGTGTGGCTATAGGTCTTTATAATTTTAAAAAGTAATGGCATAAATTTCCCAATATGGAAACATCATATGGATATAAATGATTTAGTCCTCTATAAATTAAATAATATTGAGGCACTACTCATCACGAGTCATAAAGGTCTCCTTTATCAATGTGTCCTTGTTGACTACACCATTATGCAAGTTCATGCATAAAGGAACATTATAAAACAAAAATCATAGTAAGTCCAGAAAAGATGGGAAATTTCTATGTCAATAATCCCCAGGTTTGTCCAAATCATAATGAAAGTTTTCAACCTACCACTCCACGTAGAGTATGGGTAGGGTTGGAAACCATACAAGATTTATATAGATCCCTAAGAGACATTATAACAACAAACCTCCCCTAATATAGGTTATCTATAATTCCTAAATACTTTTCATGGAAACAAACATGGAATAATAAAATAAAATATAAAACTCAATTAATAGTGATCAATAACATAAATCACATCCACTCAGTGTGAACCTCAATCAAAATATAACTCATAATAAAAAACCACAACCATAAAACTTAACAATCACAAAACAGAAAAAATAAAAATGTTTCCTACACCAAACTATTTTATGTCCCACATTAAAAATTATAAAATAAAAAATTAGTAACATAAAAACATTTTATAAATATACACTTTATTTTTTATAACTTCAAATGACCATTTTAAAACACCTTAAAACTTTAAAAGTTCTTTTTTGAAATCACTTTCTCAGTCTCAAAAAAGAAAAGACCTTTCAATGTCTTAAGAAATAATCATTATTCATTTTAGAACAGTGTATTAACATTTAAAAATATATTTTATTTTTAAAAATTCATTGGAATAAAAAAAAATATTAACATACATTTAGATAACATCAACACAACAACAAAATAATTATAAAGTCCAAAGAACATAGAGAAATAATGTCTTTAAGGGGATAGTTGATGTGCCTTGTATAGACACATGGTTTGATAGATAGTGTTCCAACCATGCTTCTACCACTAAGAGTTTCTCAAAACCATTTTTGTGGAATCTCTATGGGTTTTCAATCCATGTGAGCTCAATGAATTCCTCCAATTCTACACCCATTTTAAACCCAAAACATGATAAATCATAGAAAAACCCATAAAACAACAAAAAAAACTAAAATTACATTAATTAAAATATAAATCCTTCAAAAGGAATCAATTAAAAGTTCATATTAAAAAATCATTACCTGATATTCCATAGAAACTCATGTCACGTCATATGAATTGGTGATCATGCACCTTTCCATAACCTACCTCACGAGTCCTAATGAACTTATCTCTAATATACTAGACTTACCAAATAACTAAGGTTATTTGGTAATAATTTTTCACTAACTAGTCTGGGTCACCATCCATCAGATACCTGAGCTATGTAGTTACAAGACCCAAAAATCATTCCTGATATCCATGAGCTAGCAATAAGTGATAGGTCATCAAAAAATACTCAAATGGGAATAATTTTTCCTAAATAATTAATTTAAACTACTAGTGGAATTTTACTAAAATACCATCATGATGCAACTAAACATTGGATTACCATGAAAAAATAGATTATAAAATTATAATAGACAATAAAATATATTATATAATAAAATACATATAAAGAAAGGCTAAAATAAAAATTCTATGAAATTCAATTAGGTTAAAAATATAAAGATTAAATAGGGTTTGAGCATAAATATCCCAATAGGGTTTCACCAATGTGTCCATTTATCCCATTTATCTAAATAGACTAGTGATTTCATAAAAACCCACTAACTAAACATAAAATCAATGATAAAGGACAAAAAAATTAAATAATAGGGAATATAAGGAATTAAAACTATGTTATGTAAAAGAAAAAACAGTAAGAAAAGACACAAATAAAAACTATAAAAATAAAAATGACATAAAAATGAAACCATAGAAATATAAATTTAAATAAAAGAACATATATGCCATCAAGAATAAAATTGGATTGTGAAATTGGAGGAAAAGGATCCTAATAAAATACATAGATAATCATGTAAAGATTCTAATAATCCAATGAGATAATCCTAGATGTACTCAGGTTCTAATTTTATGTCTTCCTAATCCATAAAGTTTCTAAGTCTATAACCAACTAACCCACCCTTAACTGGCCTCACTGATGGAACCACTATAGTTGTTACAGGTATAAAGCTAGATGATACAAGTCCATCTATTCAAGACAAGAATAGAAACTATCTTTAAATATCCCATTAAAATGCCCAAGATTCCCAATGTAATTAGTGAAAAGAGGTGACAAATCATATATCATATAATTATATTTCCTCATCCCACCTTCTAACATCCCCTTATGAAATACCCTTTAAAGCATGAAAAACATATATCCTAGACCAATTCCATAAATATATATGTAATTCATAATTATTCAATCACACGAGATTTTCTTAAATGTAAAAAATATTAAAAAAGAAGATTCATTTAATTAAATAGAAAAACAGGCATTCAAATTTAGTATAAATAATAATTTCCAATAAAAAACTTTATAACAAATTCTAAATTTATTATCATTCCAATGTACCATTCACAAGTACCAAACAAGACTTTCAATTAATGTTTGAAGTCAATATTTTGAATTTCCTTTTTCAAACACCATTTTAAAATGGGACATTCTTATAAAAATAAACATGAAAGATACATAATACAATTTCTTAATTAAAAACATGGTAAAAATATTAAAAAGAAATATGAAATATGATAGCTATAAATGATACATGAGTGGAAATTGAAAATACATCAATAAAACCCATTAATGTTTTTAGTAATTAATACCCCAAATTAATTCACACCTTAACCATAAAACCAACCGTTATATAAAATAATCTATTTTGTTAAACACCTTATTTTAATATCCAAATTCATTTAGGAAATCCCTTAAATAATTTAATAAAACACATAAAATACACAACTTCTAATTTCAACTAGAAACAACAAAATTTCATGGAAACCCCATTATAATTCTAGTTAATAATTATTGAAGAATTATTTCATATATAATACTCAACTTGTTATAAAAAAGCATGCTAAATTTAAAAATTAAATATTAATGGAAAAATCAAACATCAAAGGTATGTCAAAAATAATTATAAAAAAAAGGAAGTATCTACCTCAAATGAATACAGATGAAGTGAAACCCTAGAATATGGAATATAAAGACCCTTAGACCAGCTCTCCAACCCTAGATATAAATAAATAAAAAAATTAAATAAATCACAGACATTGGGATTCAACCAGTGGTGTGCATAACAATGGGAAAAAGATAGATCAAGAGGAAAAGAGATAAAGTAAAAGAAATGAGAGAGGAAACCGTTATCTTAAATTATCCACCTCAAAATAGGAGGGAGAATAAATGAGAATCAGAGAAAGAAAGGAGTCACACTTGTAGTACCTCCTTGAATATGTCATGTGAGTGAGGGAGGGAGGAGAAGATATACCCACATGAGGGTATTAATTTTAGAGGGGTTATATTAGATATATTTCCTTTAAAAAAACTAGGTAAGTCACATGATTTGGATGCATGGTTTACTAAACCATGTGCTCACTATGAAACGTTTATTAGAAACAACTAGTCACTGAAATATTTTGGATGAACAGTTGTAAAAACCATGTGATAACCATTCAAAATGGGTCTATTAAAACCGCAGACTAATCTATACATATGATGGTTCTTGGTGTAGTAGAACCACTAGTAGTGGGGGATTAATTTTTTTTAAAAAAATGACTCAGAAAACAAGATGGGATCTTTGCATGTTAAATTAATAATTTAATTTCTTTAGATTTGAAAAAAAAATTAACTTTTATTAGGATCCTTTCTTCAATATAGATGTTGATCATCTGAAAACCCTTTTTCGGATTACCTTTGTTGCATTTTAAGGATCCAAATATATAACACCTCTAGTAGTGATCCACATGCACTTATTTTATCTTTGAGTAATACCAATTTATTTATGGGTTATAGAATAGTGAATAAAATGTATTATTACATTTTTAATGATCACTCATCCTTCAATCTTGAAGGAATAACTCTTGCATTCTTGTACTTGATAGTGAGAGAGAAAGATGAATTAGAGAGATAAATCTATTGTGCACACAGATTCTCTATTTTTTGATTAACTCTACACACTAGGCATTACCATCTGTTTATAGATATAGGGTTTTGGTTAAAAAATTATCTAATTTCATGCTAAAGATTAAATAATATAATAATCTTTATTAAACCCCATTCCCAATTAATAATAATAATAATAATAATATATTAGTAGCACACATGCTAACTTGCACAATAACTAATATTATTTTACTATGTTTTAAATTAATATTTATTGCTAGATGTTGACTTATTTTGTTTTAAATCCTCATAATTTATTGAATACCTGAATAAATATTTTTATTCATAAATAAATATTTTATTCAAAATATAATGAATAAATATTTATTAAAATATTCACTAAATAAAATAAATATTTTATTCAAAATACAATGAATAAATATTTATTATATATTCACGTAATTAAATAAATTATTTATTAATAAAAAATAATTATTATTTATTTTCTTTCGAATATTAGAGATCTATAAAACATGATTATAATTATTCCTCAGCCCGGAGAATAATATTTATTCCAATAGTAAAATTCAAAAATAATTTAATCAAGAGAAACAGAAACACTTAGTGTGTGACCCTCTAGGATTCATTCTCGTTGACATTAGGGGGGCTTGACTAAAGATCAAGATTTCCATTTAGAAATGGGTCAAGTTACCCAAGGGAAAGAGCTTAATGTCACAAAAATGAAAACCACATACAAACACTAATTGTATAACGAAATAAATCTTCATAATATCTCATCAAGAAGGATGCACATTCGTGTCATAAACATATATGCCTGATACACCTTTATTTTACTATATTAAATAAACACATCATTACACCATGACCATGGAATTTAATTTTATGGTTTTATTCCAAGAAAAGGGATGATATATAATCTTCTTTAAATATGGATTGTAATATCCTTCTTGGACTTATTAATTAATAACATGTTACTCATGACACACCCAATATATCCAAATTTACCATTAAATTTTTAATCAAGGTTTATGAAATAAATCTAAGTGCACAATTTATAATGAGCATTAATAATAACCTTAAAGTATAGGGACCAATACACACACACACACACTCCCGTAGAGGAATATTTCATAGCACCAAAACACGAAAAATTCCTACCGGTAGGTATGTTCTCATATTATCCCATCTTGTAGATTACCAAGTGAGAAATTCATGAGAAGAAGACTCATCCAATTACTAGTACTCTCACATGAAGGTAATATTCTATGTGTCCCATAATAGAGCATTATCTAACCATAAAACAATATTTAAGAACACCATCTGACACTTTGATGTTGTCATCATAGCGGGGAACTGCTACGACCATATCAATGTGACTGATACTCTAGGAAATTACTACATTAATTTCATGTAGAATAATAAAATATATATAATAAGATATATTATTAATATTAAAATCATCAAAAATACATTTAACCAAAGTAAAAACAGTTTTTCCTAGGACACTAACTCTAACAAAATCCCAATTAGACTAAATAAAACTTCCCATTATATTCAGTCAGCAAGACCTCACATGATAATAATATTTCTACCGAGTCAAGAATATAGTCAAGGGGTATTCCATGTTGCCTTAAATAGAAACAATAATCACTAAAACCACACATATTTTGAGAAAAATCCCTCAAGATATGATACTTCTAAAGTATATTCTTACTCAACTGATGTGACCTTGGATCCTTGGTAATGGCCACTACTACAATATTATCATAATAGAGTGTGATATGATCTTTACTACTGAGTACCATGTAAAGATATTGGATGAAGTTGTGTATCCACAATTATTCTTTATCTTCCTTAGAAGCCACAATATACTTGGAATCTATTATATAATGTACAACCATAATCTTCTTTGAGTGCTTCAAGTTCTCAACACCTCTATTCAAAATGAATATGAATACCATCTGGGATTTCATATCATCTTGATCTATTTGGAAACAAGAATCTGCATATCCTCTGATGACTATTTCCTCATCTTCTCTATATACCAAGAACATATCCTTAGTACACCTCACATAATTAAGGATAGTCGACTTCTATCCAATGGTGGTCTCCCAGGCCTGATTGAGATATGCCTACTAAACTTAATGCATAAAAAACATCTAGTCTAGTACATAGAATAACAAACATGAATGACCTAATCACTAATGAATATAGAATACCTACCATTATTTTTCTTTCCTCACATGTCTAAGGACACATTTTATTAGAAATATAAATTCCATGTGATGTTAGGAATAGTCCCCTATTGGATTGTTCCATACTGAACTTCTTTAGTATCTTCTCAATATATGTACTTTGACTTAGGCTGATCAGCCTCTAGGATCTATCACAATGGATATTGATCCCAAAAATATGTGTTTCCTCACCTAAGTCCTTCATAGAGAAGCATTTATTGAACTAGTTCCTAACAGACTATAAGATTGGAATCTCATTTCCAATAAGTAATATTTCATCAAAATATACTATTAATAAAATGATATTACTCCCACTAAACTAATTATATTCATAATTCTCACAGTCATTCTTTATGAGAGAAATTTTTTTATAGATTAATAAAATCGAATGTTCCATGACCTAGATGATTTCTTTAATCCATCAATGGATTTTTACATTTTTTTTATATTATTGGCATCCTTTGGAGTCACAATCCCTTTGGGTTATGTCATATAGACATATTACTGAAGGTTCCCATTAAGGAGGCAGTTTTGACATCCATTTCTCAAATATGATATCCATGGAAGGAAATTATGGTAAGTAGAATTATGATGGATTTCAGTATAGAAACTAGTGAAAATAATTTATCATAGTCAATTCCATGTCACTTTTTGAACCCTTTTGAAACCAGTTGTACCTTATAGGTACTGACTTGTCCTTCTATGTATAGTTTCTTCTTGAATACCCATTTACATACTATGGGATTTACATCCATTAGAGGATCTACCTATATTTAGACTTGGTTTTGGTACATGGAATATATTTCAGAATTCAGGGATTCTTTCCACTTGGAAATATTTATATCACTTACTGCTTCCTTGTAGGTGATCGGATCATTATTATCAACTAATAATGAGTTTCCATCCTTGGTATCTAGAAAACCATAATGTTATAGTTCTCTATCATCCCTTGTAATCTTATGTAGTGTCTATGTCTCTGAAACATATTTTTCCATGAGGCTTTGTGAAATTTAGCCATAAGCTAACTCTTGTGTATCTTGAGCCTAAGATTCATCAAATTTTATCTTGATCTGACTCTATCTTTTAGAGATATTATCTTTATCAATAAATCTAGGATATCTATCAACCACAACCTTCTTGTGTGAGGAATTTTATATCTGGTATCCCTTTATTTCATTAGGATATCCTATAAAGATACACTTTATAACCTACTATGAAATCTTCTCCCCTAAAGAGTCTTTAAAAATTCTTTACATCCCCACACATGTAATTATGAAAAAACATGTTTCTTCCCACTCTATTATTGGATTTTCAATAACATATATCACTTTAGTTGGAACTCGGTTTAGTATGTATATTGCTGTTTGTAACATATATCCCTAAAAAGATAATGGAAGATCACATGAATCATCATTTATCTCACTATCTTTTAAGGTTAATTCCCTCCTTTAACCTACACCATTATATTGAGGTGTATAAAGAGGAGTGAGTTGACATAGGATCCCAAAATCCTATAATTAATCAACAAAGTCTTCATTAAGATATTCTCCACCACAGTCTGAGAGAAGTTTCTTAATATTCTTACCAATTGAGTTCCCAACATCATTCTTGTAATTTTTGAATTTTTCAAAGGAATATGACTTATACCTCACTATGTATACATATCTATATCTACTAAAATCATCAAAAAAAGTTATGAAGTATGAGTACCCATCCCTTTCTTCAATAGGAAATTGTTTGCACACATCAGTTTGAATTAATTCAAGAATCTATTTGGACCTTTGACCTTTCCCACTAAATGGGGATTTGGTCAATTTACCTTATAAACATGAATGTAATACACCAAATAGTTTTAGTTAAAAAGAATATAAGTATACATCTTGGTTAAATTTAGTCAAACATTTATCATTTACATAAACTAGTCAGTGATGCCAAAGTTGGGTGTGTTATGATTCACATGAAGTAGTTTCATTATCTATTTCTATTACTTGGTTTGTGTAGTGAAACACATAAATACTATTGATTAAATCAACCTTACATAAAAAATGTTATCTTTATATAATGAGTAACATTTATTCCCAAATTTAAAAATAAATCCATCTGTATTAAGTATGGATATATAAATAATGTTTTTTGAAACCAAAATAACATAATAACAACCTTTAAAAACCAAGATCATTATAATTGGAAACTTAAGGTGGTATTCATAAAAAGACACAATAACAAGTCAAGTTTTGTTGGATTCTCATAGATCTTCCCCCCCTCAGTCAATCTTTTTGAATCTACTTGGTACCTATTTTTGAATACATATTTGAGGGACAAAAGTTGTATCTGATTCCCAATTTATAGAAACATATAGATTTCACTTGATAACAAATGCACCTAAATTTTACCCATACTTCTTAGTTTGGGTGTATCATTTCATTCTGTGGCCCTTCTTTCCTTCTGCGAAACAAAAAATTTCTTTCCCCCTTGAATTCTCCTTAATATTTCTCTTCTTGTAAGGGTGTAAATAAGCTTTGGGATTATATATCTTCTCTTTCCCTTTCCATTTTCTCACCATAAAGAATGAGGTATTTTCATTATTTGTCTTGTTATCAACATGGAGAAGAATAGTGAGAAGATTAGGGGGAGGCTTCTCAATGTTTTTCATGTTAAAATTAACAACAAATATGGGGAATCTCTGAGGGAGTGATGAATAAATGAGATAGGTGCATAGTTCATTTGGGAGTTTAAAACCTATAACCTATAGGCGCTCAATGTAGCTAATTATATTGACTATGTGAGTCATAATTGGTGAACCTTCTCAAATATTTCTTTGAAAAAGAGCATTGGAGATCTCAAACCGTTTTGGTATTTCTCTCTCACGGTATAGTCTACGGAGATTCTCAAGCATACTATAGGAATCCATGTTTTCATGAGACTGTATGAGTTCACTAGACATAGATGATAACATAAAACATTTAACATTGACCGTGTCACTAAAATGTTTTTCATAGATAATGAAATCTTCAATACTCACCTTTTTTGAAATAGGATTAGGCATCAATGATTCTATCATGTTAGATTTCTCTTCATTTCATAGGAAAACTGAAGGCTTATAAACTACGCCTAGATGTTACTTCCAATAAGGAAATGGAGTTTCTACAATATAGATCATAGGGATTGTGTGGATGATGATATTTCCATTTATTTATACAATTTGACGAATAATATTTTTAGTACTTTTCATGATTACAATTTATATGAGAAATAATAATAATTAATTTTATTAAATCTCCCACTATTTTATCAAGTCTCAATAGCTCTTACCATTGAACTTGGAATGTCAATTTTCATTGAAATAATAGTGGAAAAGATCCATATTTTCCTTCTTAATGATCCATACCTTGGTCATGAAAACCATAAGAAGAAATTTAGGTAGGTGGTATTTCCAATTGTAGGATTACAGTTCCTTGATCCATTTAGTGGACTCCCCAATCCATAACGGTTTCGATCTTGGGTCGCCTTTAACACCAAGCCCATGGAACTCGATGCCAACCACTAGGCTATAGCTTAGTGGTTGGAATATAGTTACATGGGCTTGGTGTTAAAGTTAAACCATGATCGAAACTGGCTCTTCGCAACAACCTTCCATATATGTGGGGTTCTTGGGCCAGGTGTCCCAGTGGGTCCTAGTTGCGGCGAAGGGTTGTGGGATTGCCGCTGCAGCGGGGCTGTGGGTCCGTATCGGCGGGGTTCCTAGGATAGGTGTCCTAGTGGGTCCCACTGGGTGCATAATGAAAGTGCGACCGATTTTCATCTATCGACCGGTCAAGGTTCCGGTGCTCTTTTAAGGTTTATAGCAGCACTCGGGTCGAATCTCTAGTGATGATACTTTTTAATAGTCGGTTGTTTTAGTTAATTATATTCTAATTAGGGGGGGTTTGTTTGCAGAGCTTATGAAATAATTTATGGATGATGTTTGATTTAAAAAATTGATAAATATTGGGGTGAGTTCATTATTGGGGATTTAAGCTTATGATATCCTTGATATTTTCTTTATATTGAATTAAATTAATACCCACTTCACTAGATGATTTTGATCGTAATTCCCAAGTGTGAAAGATTTAATCCAAGCCATAACTTAAATTTGGTTTCTAATCATTACCATTACTTGTTTATGGTAGTTTATTTTTGGTACCAAGAATCTATGTAATCCACATATTAAACAAAACAAGTCATTAATCCATGACAAATAAAGTTCAACATACACAATATTAACTCAATGAATACTCATCGAGAAAAGGATCTCAATCACTTAATATCCCCAAATTATAACTCACCCCAATGGTAGATTTACTCATCCATTTAAATTATTAGTAATCTGGTTATAATTATTATGATGATAAATTTAAAAGATAATAAAAAGGGGACAAGAAAATAGTGGTGCGTCGAACACACACACAAACGATGAAGGGAATTAAATACTGAATTTAGATTGAATGAGAAATCAAAATAAGGGAAGGAGATTAAAAAGTATTTAAACTATTTTAAGAATATTAATATTAATCTACAAAAGGAGGATGAGAATAAGAGATATTGAAGAAGAAACTTTCATTAAAACCGAATTAAAAAAAAGACTTACAAGATTACAATAATGAAGAACACAAAAGTAAAAGGAAACAAATAGAGGAGGAAAGGTATCTCAATTAAAAAATTGAGTATGGGAGGTCCTCCCAAGGCCTTGTAAAGACTTTAGTCGTGCCAATTGATGCTCTTCTCTTCTGAAATGCCAACCCCTTTGAAAGAGAGGAGGGGGATGTATTTATAGCCCAAGGAAGTGGTCTTTTTGCATTTCCAATCTATCCCTCCAATTAGATCGATGATTTGGACGTCCAAAAAGCCGAATATCGAGCTATCTCCTTCTTAGAAGTCGTATAAAATAATGTTTTCTGACTAATTTCAAAATTTTGAGGTTTTTGGACTTATGGGTCCAATATTATGGCCATTTGATTAAACAATATTAATATGTCTATTTCAATCCAGACATTTTCAATGGCCTAAATGTGAACGGATTTTTTAATAAGAATATTCCTTCAAATCCAAATTATTTCTTCAAAAAAGTCAGCCGTATATATGACCTATTTCACACTGAAACATATTATCCTGATTTTATGAATAGATCCTGAGAAAATTCAATTTTGGTGTGCTGATTTCATTCCCTGAACAGAATGGTGGGTTAAACTTCAAAGAATCATTCATGCCTCTTTTTATTGGATTCGGGCCTTGAAATATTTATCCATGATTCTTTTGGATAATAAAGAATATATGGAGGAGTTTCATAAAATTTGGGCCTCTGGATTTAGACCAGTAACTCAATCATCATGGCTGGTCTAGTTTCTTTACAGATTATTTTGGGTCTTCTTGTGTGGACCATATGACCCTCAAAATAGACAATTTGACCAAAGGTCCCTTCTAATGAAATGTTTTAATTTGAGTAAAGAACCCTAAAAAATAGTAATAATGCAATTTGGATAATTAGGGTGAGCTATATTATTAAAACATTAAAAATACTTCAATCTGGATGAACTCAAATAGTGCTCTAAAATTATATTTAATATTTAAACATTAATATTTCACAAAAATTATTCAAATTTCATATAAAATCAGTAAAGGGAGTGTATAATAAGTCCTGAAAATATTAATAACTTCAACTCCCCCACACTTAGTCTTGTGCATTTCCTCATGTATAAAAAATATAAAAACATGACAAAAATCATTTTCACTCACCAACAAATATTAAAATTTTATTTTCCCAATAAGGGGAGGTTTAGACAATTTAACTCATCCACATTGAATTCCACCATAAGTTGTTACAGAAACAATGTTCCAAAAACAATTCATTTTTTCATGCTCAAATTTAGAAATAGAAAATGGTTTCACAAAAAACATACCCCTCTCAAGATGATAAAATTAATTTATGGAGTTTCACTCATTCACGAACCAAAAGTGAAAATATTAGAGTTTTAAAGAGCTCTCAGCTTCCACTCTCTATCCAAAGCTCACAATAACAAAGAGTAATTTTTAGGGGGTTTTTTGTGGCTATGTGACAGTAGGATAATGATATCCAAAAGATAAAAAAAGAGGTAAGACACCAACAAGGAAAAAGAAATGCACAATTTTTTTTAAATGAGACATTAAAGGAAAAGGAAACGCATATTTTTTAGGGAATGAAAATGTTAAATAAGACACAAAATTGGAATAAAATATGAAGGTAATGATAAGATTAAATATTTACAAAACACAAACTTCTGCCAATGACATAAGTGTTCTTTTATTTTCTTTTAAGTTTTCGAAAGTTGAACTTGAAAAAGATCTCACACTCATATCCCAACCCATGATTGATCTCCTCATGACACTAATTGTAATAGTTATAAAAAGATAAAAGGTTGAGGAAGAGTGATTTTTTACCTACCCAAGACACAACCCATTTTTACTTTTTTTTTGTTTTGTCATTGGATTTTTTTTTGATTTTTTTGAACACTTGTCAATAACATTTACAAAATTATATAAATGAAAGTGCATTACATTCCCCAAAAATCACTAAATGACAACCTCTCCCCCACACTTAAATTGATTCTTGGCCTCAAGAATATGATAACATGGTGAAATCAACAAAGGGTACCCAAAAATGAAGTCCATTCCCCCCACACTAAAATTTTAAAAAATTATGAAATGAAAATCCATGTTGATATTGGGTGGGAAAAGGTATTGGGCTTGTAATGTGGCTATCAAAGAAAAGGTTTTCATTGGCTCGAAGGGGCTTTGAAAAGAAGTATTAATGTAAAGGAAATGAGAGGCTATTTGGCTATTGTGATTCTCATTTGGTTCATAAAATGCCTTTATCATATTAATTCACACTAAAGTAGGAAATTCAGCTCGAAGGTCCACAAACTCAAGACTCACATATGGGGGTGAGAAACACACATTTTTAAAAGATGGCCATATGTGGCCTTGGCATGATATAAAATGTTGTTCCTTACGGATGGGGAATATCATTTTCCAAATAAAAAATTTATCATTCAAAATTTGTTGGGTTTGACAAAATATTCTTTATCCAAATATATGAAGAAACCACAAAATTTTTGAGATAAAATCATGTATTTTGACACCCCAAAATGATGGGACAAAATTTGAAAATTGGAAGGTGAGTAAGTATGACTCTTGATTTTTTATATTTTTTAAAATTATTTTTTTTGTTTTTTTTTGTTTTTTATGTTTTTTTAGTTTTTTATAAAGACAAACCCACAAAAAATAGAAAGAGTAAATAAAAATTGTGATGAGGAAAGTGGTAAAAAAATAAAATATAGGGGAAGAAGAGAGAGATATAGAGAAGAGGAGTTACAAGGAAAGTGGTTCCTTCTGGTTTGGATTTGGTGGGTTGACATCTCCATCTAGTGGTGGGTCAACTATAGAAGTTGGGGATCCAATTGAATTCAAGTTGGTTCCTGGGATGTGTGTCTTTTCATGGCGATGCTTTAACTGATGTTCGTTAACCGTGAATGTTCTTTTTGAAGAGGGGTCTTGGACTTGCACTACACCAAATGGGTAAACATGAGAAATAATAAAAGGACCTTCCCAATGAGAATTAAGCTTACCTGGGTGAAGCCAAAATTGAGAATTAAAGAGAAATACCTTTTCACCTTCATGAATTACCTTTCTCAGGATGTGTTTATCATTGAGTATCTTAGCCTTTTCTTTGTGCATATTGGAATTCTCATAGGATTCAAGTCGAAGCTCCTCCAGTTCAGCCAATTGCAAAAATCTTTCTTCACTAGATTTTTCTCAATAAAAATTACAGGTTTTCACATCCCACAAATAATTATGTGGGATTTCAACTATTATATGACATGCTTTACCAAAAACTAGCCTAAAAAGAGACATCCCAATGGGTGTTTTGTAGGCAGTTCGATAAGCCCAAAGTGCTTCACCAAGTCTTTCAGGCCAGTCTTTTCTGGTGGGTTTTACAATTCTCTTAAGAACTCTTTTCACATATCTATTAGAAAGTTCAGCCATTTTATTTGTTTGGGGGTGTTACTCAGTTGAAGTTTTATGTACAAACCCATTCTTTTTCAAAATATATTCCATGGTTCTATTACAGAAATGGGTTCCTAAGTCACTTATCAAGGCACGTGGTGTTCCAAATAGGTGGAATATGTGTGTCTTTAGAAACTCACTAATAGTATGTAAATCATCCTTTCTAGTGGGTTTGGCCTCAACCAACCTAGAAACATAATCAAATGAAATAAGGATGTATAAGAATCCCTTGGAAGGGGGAAATGGTCCCATGAAATCGATGCCCCAAACATCGAAGATCTCACCGAAAATTAAAGGTTTTTGGTACATTTAATTTCTATTTAAAATTGTTCTAAACTTTTGGCAAGTGGGACATGATTGATAGAACTCATGTGAGTTCTTGAATAGTGAATTCCAGAAAAATCTAGAGTCTATGACCTTTCGGGATGTCTTTTGTGGTATAAAGTGGCCACCTTCGGGAAGTGAGTGACAGACTTCTAAGATGGAGGAATTTTCTTCTTCATCAACACATCTCTTAATTACTGTGTCTTCCCCAGTTTTCTAAATTTTATTTTCTTCCCAAAAATAGTATTTTGAATCAATTTTCAACTTCATTTTTTGTTCTTTTAAAAAAATTTCAGGAAAAACACCAGAAACCAAGTAATTTACAATTGGGGCATACCATGGTAACTTTGGAGTGAGAGATGAAAGGTGATCAGTGGTGAATTCAGGATCAATGATTTCTGAATGAGAAGAATTAGAAATTCTACTCAGGTGATTAGCCACAAGGTTTTCTTTTCCTGGTCTATCTTTTATTTCAAGGTCAAACTCTTGGAGCATTAGGATCCATCTTATTATCCTCGATTTGGAATAAATTTTCTTAAGTAAGAACTTTAGGGAAGAATGGTCTGTGAAGATGATGATTTTGGAACCTAAGAGATAGGGCCATAATTTATCTAAGGCAAAAACCACTGCTAAAAGTTCCTTTTCAATAATAGTGTAGTGATATTGAGTTTCATCCAATGTTTTTGAGGCATAATAGATGACATGAGGAATATTTTATCTTCTTTGACCACGAAAATCCCCAATGGCTCTATTAGAATCATCACACATCAACTCAAAGGGTAAGGACCAATATGAGGATTGGATTATTGGGGCGGATGTTAGAGCCGTTTTGAGTTCAATGAAGGCTCTCTTTCAAACCTCATTGAAATGGAAAGTGAAATCATTTTAGAGCAACCGAGTGAGTGGGAGGGAAATCCTACTAAATTTATGGATGAATATCCGATAAAAACCAGCATGACCAAGGAATGAATGGATGTCTCGAACAGAAGTGGGTTGAGGAAGTGATTGGATCACTTCAATTTTGGTAGGATCGACTTCAATACCATATTTTGAAACTATGTTCCATAGAACAATCTCATTTGAAACCATGAAGAGAAATTTTTCAAAATTTAACACAAGGTTACACTTGATACACATTTAGAGGACTAGAGAGAGTGAATTAAACCAATATTTAATGACTCACCATAAATAGTAAAGTCATCCATGAATACTTCCATGTAGTGTTCAATGAATTCTGAAAAGATACTCATCATACACCTCGAGAATGTTTCAAGAGCATTACAAAGGATAAAAGGCATTCTCCTATCTGCATATGTTCCAAAGGGGCATCTTAATATAGTCTTTTCTTGGTCTTGAGGTGCATTTGGGATTTGGAAGTAGCCGGTGTATCCATCAAGAAAGTAATAGTGTGACTTTCTGGCTAATCGTTCCAGTATTTGATCAAGAAATGAAAGAGGGTAGTGATCTTTTATTGTTTTAATATTAAATTTTTTATAATCGATGCACACGCGCCATTTGTTCGTCACTTGAGTTGTGAATACCTCTCCATGTTAATTTGTGACAACAGTTATCCCACCCTTATTAGGTACATCTTGAATTGGACTAACCCATTCACAATCGGAAATTGGGTAGATAATACCATCTTGAAGAATCTTGGTGATCTCTTACCAAACTACCTCAAGTATGAGTGGATTGAGTCTTCTTTGTGGTTGTCTAATTGGTTTGGATGACTCCTCAAGATAGATGTGATGCATACAAAGGGTAGGGTTGATTCCTGTTATGTCATCTAGGGTCCAACCTATGGACTTTTTGTTTTCTTCTAACACCTGAACAAGTTTGGACTCTTCGGTTTTAGTAATTGAAGCAGAGATAATGACAGAATATTAGTGATGGAAAAGGAATTCATATTTCAGGTGTTCAAGAAGAGGTTTTAGATCAGTCTCATCTTTCAATTTTGGGTTAGACAACTTAGGAATGGTGGAAGGAACTTCAATTCTTTCAGATTCATTTTCCTTAATATTGTCCAAGATGGAGTAGTAGTGATCAGAGTTAATGTGGGATTTAATAGAGTTTTCAAGATTCTATAGATTGATAGAGTCTATGAATGAAAGGTCCACATCAACATCACCATTTATAAATTTGGTAATCATGGTGCAGATTTCACAAGATCCTTTTTCATTAAAACATGAAGAAAACGGTGGATTGGGGTTCGATTAACTCTTAGAAGTGTCCTCAGAAGCATCGGTTGATAATTCAAAGTGATCCTCATATGCGTAATGCATGGATTGGAAAATGATGAACTTGATCAGTTGGTCACCAAATTCCAAGGATAAGATACCTGAATAGACATCAATCTTGGTTCTTGCAGTCATGAGGAATGGTATTCCTAGAATTAGGGGAGATTGAGAAGAGGTCGTCTCACCTTCCATGTCAAGGACATAGAAATTGGATAGGAAGATAAGATCACTAACATGAACAAGGACATCCTTGATTATACCCTCATAACTTGCAGTGCTTCGATTGGCTAACTGAATGAAAAAACATGTTGGGAGCAAGGGACCTAGACCAAGGTTGGAGAATATGGATTTGGGAATGACATTAATTGAGGCTCCTAGGTCTATGAGTGCATCATCAAAGTTGGAACTTCCAATTTGGCATGGAACCGTAAAGGTATCTAGATCTTTGCACTTTATGGGAATTTACTGCTAGGTGGAAACATTTTCAAAGGTCCTAAGTTTCCTATTATGGGTGCACAATTCCTTAAGAAACTTGACATACTTAGGGATTTGTTTTATAGAATCTAAGAGGGGAATTTTTACTTCAACATGTCTAAACATGTCGAGCATTTCAGGATCGGGTTCAAAGGACTTCTTTGGCTTAGAAAAGACTTGAGGAAAAGGAATTGGGTTCCTGTGTGGTATAGAAGGAGGTGAGGGAATGGATTCAGGTTCCTTTTCAAGTTTCTTTTTCTTTTCATTTTCTAGGTCAACATTTGAAGGTGGTTTATATGACTTATCTTGAGGCATAGAAATTTTCATTCCTGATCTAAGTGCAATTTCACTTTCATTACCCTTGGGTTTTGGTAATGGTTGAGTTGGAATTTTGAAGGAATTAGATGGTTGCTGCTGACTAAGGTGGGATGCAAGTTGACCAATTTGGGTTTCAATGTTCTTGAGGCTGGAAATAGTGAAGGAGGAAAGATCTTCCACTGCACTTTCCCATGGTTTCTTGGAAGAAGAGGCTTGTCCCGGATTGGGATTACCTAGATTTTGGTTCTTGTGAAAGCGATTTTATTGGTTTTGGAATTGGGAAGGATCACTAGGATAATGGAATCCAGGAGGAGGATTGTTCCTTTGAGGTTGAGGAATAAAAGGATAAGGTTGTTGGAAGTTACCAACACCTTGACCATATTGAAATTGGTTTGGGTTTTGAGGAGGGAATTGAGGGGGATGAGATATGGGATCACCATACCTTAGGCCTTGGTTATAGGAAGAAGATAAGGGATCAAAGTGAGGTTGTTTGAAGTTTCTAACAAACTAACCTTATAGTTGAGGGTTGGTGTTCCGCTAAGCATATGCTGCATTGAGATCCATTAGTCCAGATGAATAAGATTGATCCTCTTGAAGTTGTGGACACGTGTCAGTTGGATGAGATGGAGAGTTGCAGATTCCACAGTTTTTGATGGGTCCAGGAAACTTTGATTGTGGAGAAGATGAGGTTGGGGCTTTGAATGCCACAGTTAGTTATCGCACAAGACCTGTAAGTTCACTCATCCACTCTGTCATCTTTTTGGACTCTATAGATTGATTCTCTTGAGCTTTTTTTACTTGAGCATGTGCTCAAGTATGGAATTTTTGTGTGTTTTTGGCTATGTTGCTTATGAGATCTCTTTAAGCTATGGGAGTTTTATCAATAAGATCACCGCTACTTGTGGCATCAATGAGAGTTATCTCCATAGCCAATAACCCCTCATATAAGTAATGGATCAAGAGTTGGTCAGGAATTTGGTGGTGTGGGTAGGTTTCCACAAGCTTTTTGAACCTCTCCTAGTATTCATGGAGTGATTCATTAGAGAATTGACAGATACCACTAATTTATTTTCGGATGGAAGCAGTACGATGAGAAGAAAAGAATTTCTCTAAAAAGAGTCGATTCATGTCATTCTATGTGGTTATGGAATCAGGAAGAAGGTAGTAGATCCATGACTTTGTGGATTCATCTAGGGAGAAAGGGAATGCTTGGAGTTTGATTTGTTCCTCAAAAACCCCTTGAGTCTTTATGGTAGACCACACCACTTGGAACACTTTAAGGTGTAGATGTGGATCCTCACCGGCTAGCTCGTGGAAATGAGGGAGAAGATGAATCAAACCCGATTTGAGTTTGAATTCAGCCTATATGTTTGGATATTGAATACCAATAGGTTGGTAATTCATATCAGGGGAAACAAGTTCTTTAAGTGTTTGTTCCCTAGGATTAGCCATATATAGTTCAATTTGTAGGAAAATGACTGGTTCTTGAATGAGTTGATTATCTCTTATATTCCTCCTAAGTTGGCAAAGTGTTCGCTCAATTTCAGGGTCAAAAAAATCCTAGAGATTTTTTGGGAGGATAAGGGGCATTCATAGAGATTTTGGAAGAAAGATGAAGACATGTTATTCTTTGTGTGTTTCCCATTTATGATTTTTATGTTAAGGCTAGTTTTTCTTTGTGTTTTTTTTCAATTTTTTTTTAAAATTTTGTTTTCTTTGTTTTTTTACAATAACCAGAAACTAATGACTATTTAATTGCACCATCCCCAACAATGACCCCATTTTAAGGCATGTACAATTTTTTCCTATCGACCGGTCAAGGTTCCGGTGCTCTGCTAATGTGTATAGCAGCACTCGGGTCGAATCCTCGGTGATGATACTTTTTAATAGTCTGTTATTTTTAGTTAATTGTATTATGATTGGGGGGTTTGTTTGTAGAGATTATGAAATAATTTATGAATGATTTTTGATTTAAAAAATTGATAGATATTGGGGTGAGTTTATTATTAGTGATTTAAGCTTATGATGTCCTTGAGATTTTCTTTATACTGCATTAAATTAATACCCACTTCACAAGATGATTTTGATCGGAATTTCCAAGTGTGAAATCTTTAATCCAAGCCGTAACTTAACTTAGGGTTCTAATAATTACCATCAATTTTTTATGGTAGTGTATTTGTGGTTCCAATAATCCATGTAATCCACATATTAAACAAAACATGTCATTAATCCATGACATATAAAGTTCAACATACACAATATTAACTCAAATAATACTCATCGAGCAAAGGCTCCAAATCATTTAATATACCCAAATTATAACTAACCCCAATGGTAGATTTACTCATCCATTTAAATGATTAGTAATCTGTTTATAATTATTATGATGATAAATTAGGAATATAAGAAAAATAAAGGGACAAGAAAAGAGTGGTGCGTCGAACACACACACAAATGATGAGGGAAATTAAATAATGACTTTAGATTGAATGAGAAAGAAAAATAAGGGAAGGGGATTCAACTGCATTTAAAATATTTTAATAAAATTAATATTAAACGACATAAGGTGGATGAGAATAAGAGATATTGAATAAGAAACTTGCATTAAAACAGAATTACAGAAAAAAGACTTACAAGATTACAATAATGATGAACACAAAAGTAAAAGGAAACAAAGAGAAGAGGAAAGGCCTCTCAAGTAAAAACATGAGTATGGAAGTTCCTCACAAGACTTTCGAAAGGATTTTTTCGTGCCAATAGATTCTCCTCTCTTCTGAAATTCCAACCCCTTTGAAGGAGAGTAGGGGGATGTATTTATAGCCCAAGGAAGTGGACTGTTTGCATTCCCAATCTATCCCTCCAATTGGATTGACGATTTGGAAATCTATAAATCCAAATATCGAGATATATACTTATAAAAAGTTGTAGAAAATAATATTTTCTGACTACTCTCAAATTTTTTAGGTATTTCGATTTATGGAGACAAAGTTATGGCTGTTCTATTGAACAATATTAATTTTTCCATTTCAATCCAGACGTTTTCAATGGCCTAAATGTGAACGGATTTTTTAATAAGAAGATGCCTTCAAATACGAATTCATTCTACAAAAAAGTAAGCCTACTATATATCCTCTTTCACACCGAAACATATAAGCCTGATTTGATGAATCTATTATGAGAAAAGTTAATTTTTTGTGCTGATTTCATTTCCCGAACAGAATGGTGGGCTAGAATTCAAAGCTTCATTAGGGACCCTTTTTCTTGGAGTTGGGCCTTGAAATTTTTATCCATGATTCTTTTGGATAATCAGGAACATATGGTGGAGTTTCATATAATTTGGGCCTCCGGATTTAGACTAGTAACTCAATAATCATGGATGGTCTAGTTTCTTTACAGATTATTTGGGTCTTCTTGTGTGGACCATATGACCCTCAAAATGGAGGATTTGTCCAAAGGTCCCTTCTAATGAAATTTTTTAATTGGAGTAAGGAACTATAAATACAGTAATAATGAAATTTGGATAAGTAGGGTGAGATATATTATTAAAACATAAAATAGACGTGAATCTGGATGAATTCAAATAGTGCTCTAAAATTATATTTAATATTTAAACATTAATATTTCACACAAATTTTGCACATTTCGTATAAAATCAGTAAAGGGGGTATATAATAAGTAATGAAAATATTAATAACATCAACTTCCTCAACACTTGAACCCAAATTTTTATTGATTAGAATTTGGTCATTAAATTCAATATAAATTCGATTAATTCAACCCAGTATATTATTTTAGGTTTTCCTGATAATCAAAAATTACCTCAACTTTGGATGAACTGACACTTTAACTATGGATTCATCTTAATTTAGAAAATGGAAGGCATAATGAATTAATATTTTTTTAGGGATTTTAATTTATCGTGCATAAATTTTATATTCCATCTTTTCTCATTAATTCATTTTTTATGTGATTATAGTATTTCATCCATAAAATAAATAATGCATAAGGTAAAAATAAATAAATAAATAAACAAATTGATCATGATATTATCTATGAGTTTATTTATTGAGAATAAAATAAATGAAACAATGACCTAGGGGAATAACTCCTTGTGTTAGTCTTGGCATGAGTTGGAGCATTTCACCTATACACATGTGTATCACCTGGGGTGGTATCATTATAGTTCACTCTTGAACCACCTATATGGGAATTGGGGCACTCTATTTATTACAAGTATTTATAACTCACACCTAGATGAGGGGAAACAAAGGATTGGTTAAGTGTATTTACAAAAATCACCTTGTACACACACGTACTATATAATAATAGAGGGAGGGATGACTCACATAACATCATATTTACATTAATAATAAATAATTATAACCCATGAAATAAATTAAATTAAATAATGCTAACACAAACACCAGTCTTGGTCAAACTCATGATTGTTCATAAACATGCAATGATTATTTATTTAAAATAATTATATAGAATTAATTTAAATTCATTATTTAATAAGATAAAATGTGCATTAATTAATATGATTAATTTAATTCTTAATAAATTAATTATTTTATCTTATTTCATCCAATCATCCTTAAATTTTCATGTTTTGTGGCTTTAAATAAAATAAACTACTTTATTTTATTTATAACTCAATGAAATAGTACATAACTTTTTTCATGGAAGCAGCCCAGCGATTAACTATCTAAACTAATCATAATTTTTTAATTGTGAATAATGAAATCAAACATCATATTGTGAACACAACGAGTATTATAATTTCATGGCATGTATTTTCAACTTAATGGCCCATGGAACACAATAAAATTATGTGGCATGTACAATTTAATGTGTTTATTATTTATTATACAATAACCATACAAGACACGTAGTCTATAATATTACACTGAATTAATTAAATATTTAATATAATATGAAACCTAAAAAATAATGTTTACTATTAACTTAAGAACCCATGGAACCCTAGTCGATAATGTTTAATGTGTAATTAATTAATTTAATATTTTCATGTAAATAGTTAAAGTACATGAATTGTAAAATCTAGCTACATGACATGTACTTATCTTCACTAAATATCCACAGTACATGCCTAGGGACTCAACATGCACATTTCATGAATATTTAGGTAGTACACAACATGTATAGTGGATGAAAAATATATACTTCTTATTACACTTTTTCCAGCATGTATGCATCATTCATTAAATACACATGGTGTATTAATTACATGACATGATTTTACTACATGTTTTCCATCTTGAAAACATGTGGAATACATGACATATAGTCAAAATACACATCATGTAACAGAAAAAAGATGTGTTCCACCCTTTTTGGCTTACACATGGTGCGTTCATTACATGTGGCATATGCTTATTACATGAAGACCCAGAATCCATGTGGGTGTCCTTGTGTAATGAACAAGGTTACATGGAATGCAGTAAGGGAGTAAACACCATTTACTCTTGTATTATCCATCCATGATTCTTGAAACTTATAGGTGTGATCTTTATATGTAAACTTTGTTAAACATTAACTGATCTTGGTAATATTTTTGAGAAACAAAAAATACAAGGAAGATATTTTTATGATAAATCAAGAATGAATTAAAAACTAAATTTAATATTAACTTTAAATGAGAAATGGCCAAAAATATAGTAAATAATTATAAATTTGAACATGACCCCTATGATACCACTTGATGGTTTTAGGAATAGAGGAAGTTCCATTGGTGGTGGATGAATTTAAAATTTATTTTAAATAAAATTTCTTGGAACCTAATAGAGGATCATTGAACATTATATTTATCATTTATTTCATTTATATTCAAAGAAATGATGTACCCTATCTTCTACAATGTAGACATTGATCATTTAAAAACCCTTTTCTGTAATACCTTTGTTGTGTTGTAAGGATCCAAGAATAGAATCACTATATCTATGATCCATGCATATTGTTTTGATATCTGGGAAATGCTAATTTATTTATAGATCCTAGTGTAGTTAATCAATTGTCTTGTGTCATTCGTGTTGACTGCTCATCCTTAAATCTTAAAATAAACTATCTTCCATATCTCATTCTTGAGAGGGAGATATAAATACATTATGTCCAACAATTATCTATTTCTCAATTAAACCTACACAATATATTTAATCATATATTTATAGTGACAAAGTTTAGGTTAAAATTTTATTTAATTTCATTCCAACCCTTAAATAATATAATAATGTTTTTTAAAACCCATGTAATGTCCCCGACCTAAAAACCACTAAACAGGTGCCCTGAGTTGAGTCACCACATGACCTCAAGCATTCATCCCCATATTCCATAGGTTGATAACTAGCAACGAGGTTCTAATAGGTCACATGGAGAGACTATAACCTCTTTACTAGAGTAATCCAAAAAAGATGACATATGAAATAAAGAAAATAATAATCCATCAACCAAAAACATAAATTACCAACCAGTTTCCAAAGAGGATGAAAACTAAAACCAAATATTAAATATTTCATTTCTTGCTAAAAGTTACAAAATTGAAGGAAACCCAAAATAAATAAAAACAACTGAATCCCCAAATCGGGTCCTGAATCCAAGTCTAGATCCTAATTCATTCACATCCCAAGACCAACTCAAATCCCTATCATATGGAATTTTCCATTTTCATAACATGAAACCAAGAAATATTTTTGGGTACTCAATGATAGCTTGAGTAGGGTGTGAATAAAACTTAGTAGGCCACCACTAATAGTGTCTACAAAATATCTAGTCTAAACAGATAGTGCATGCAAGTACTAAATAAATGAAAAGGTAAAAAAATACAACTTTGGTGTTGTTGTTTAAAAATATTCACTTTAACCATTTCCATAATTATATCCTTTTCCATCAATTATACCATATTCATCACTAAATTCATTTTCATCACATGTTCCATGGGTTCAGAATTTACATAATTTACACAATGGCCTTAGATGGTCAATTTCTATGCATAAGCGAATAAGTCAGTTTCCCTATCTCACTAGGGAGAAACATATCACAACAAATAAAACACACTCACCTTGTATCCTTAGTCTAGGTGGTCTCATCAAATGAAACCATTAGGGTTATAGAGCCTCATTCCACTTCCCTAACTCATGAATTATGGGGTAGGGTTTAGAGCCTCAGTCTAACCTGGCCCATGGGTGTAGATCCTCAAGTCCAATACCCCACAAATACCAAGCCTTGTGAACATTGTTATTTATCGATTTAATATATATACCATATCACAAACTATACACAATCAATAAACATAACATTCACATTTCCTTGTCATTCAACATGTATAATTAACATCAAGCCTTAACCCATTTGAACATTTACCATATTTATTACATAGCCCATTTAATTATTTTTACATTACTTATGCCTTAAACATTTATGAATATTCAAAAACTTTCATGTATTATCCCAATTACACATTCATAAATTCCAACATGTTAACCCTTTTAATATATTTATCAACTCATAATAATTACACATTTAACATGTTCAAACTTCACATGTTTTAACCCACTTAAGTATTTCAAGTACAATTCATAAGTCATATAGCACAATAACTTTATTAAATCCAACCCATTTTATGTTAAAAAACAATCCCTTAAGCCATTATCAAGGTCTAGACACAAATTTCATTATTACCCTTTTAACTCAACTAATCATATCAACATGTTCTTCACGAGATCTACTTTATCACAATTAAATTTTATGCTTAACATTTCACTTTTCCTTGTTCAGAAATATTGGTCTACCCCATGGGTGGCCCTAAATTGTTCTAATCAACCTCAACACATCCTCAGGGGATCATGAGGATTTAATTAATCTTTTAACAAACCATTTTACCAAATAAAACTAAATTCACCATACATCCAACAAGAGGGAAAAAATCACAACTAAGCATGCAAAAATAATCTACAAGACTATGAGATATAACTTACATACCACCTACCACGAATTTGAAGATGAATGCACCCTTAACCTTAGCCTTAGATTTAGATTCAAACACCATTTAAATCACCAACCTATTAATCAATGGAAAATATGGTTTTATGGATTTATAAGAATAAAAATGAAACCAAAATCCATAATCCATAAAAGAGAAGAAAGATGATCCTTAGAATTACATAGAGCTTCAATCTACTCCCAACAGTATTTTAAATGGACTGAAATCAAAGGAGAATGGTCCTTGGGAATCTTGGGGTGAAATGGTTCATCACTAGGGTTACTGGAGAAGAATGGGGGAAGAAAATCGGGTGGGTTACTTAAAATCACAAGGGAGGAAATTTGTAAAAACCCAATTTTAATGAGGAACAAGGTTTGGTCACACAGTTTTGAAAACCAGGCACCAATCACACACCAAACTTTATCCAAGAGGGGCCAAGGTCACATGGTTACCTGGTAATTACACATGGTTTTAAAACCCATAAACCAACCATGTGGAATTCCTTAATCCAAGGTTTCCTGGTTTGGGCTCACCCCATGCACGGTTTTCACTAACCGTGCGCCAATCATGAAACATGCATAGGATGGCCCGATTACCCATTCCTTATTATCCCAAACCCTCAAAAAACCCCCAAGCTTCCTCATAAACCCAGAAAATATTTCATCATTAAAAGTTAAAATATTTAAACCAAAATTTAAATAAGTACATACCTCCATGAAGTTTGAGAACTTATAACCTCCCCACCATATAATGTCTCACCCTCGAGCCACAACTCAAAGCATCACTAAGCTTCTGAAGCAAAGAGGTTGGGCCACTAGGATCACATTGTAACGACCCGAAATTTTGAATAAATCTTGTTTCCTAATTTTGTGTGTTGTTTTATTTTATTTTATTTTTATACTCAACAAAAATGTTTCATTTGATAACATGAGTATAATTAAAATGAGACCGTTGGGTTTTGACTGTTATATGACCATTGGTCAATATGACCACTGTAAACTAAACATTTCGATTATTTTCTCTAAATACAAGTAATCTTGGTTAATTAATATAGAAAGAAGATTTGATGGCCTCACCCAGTAGTCTTGGACCGATCGAAGCCCATCTAACAGAACTTGGGAAGGAGGTAGCACCACTGGGCTTTGCTCTGGACCAAACCCAAGATGAACTTCATCGTGTGAACCTATAACGGGATCGCCTTCGCGAGAATTTCAAACTGATAGAAATTACTACTCGTGCGATGTTGGTCGAGCCTCCATCGGATTCTCTCACCTTAGCACACCTTACACTTTGGTCCTATGCTGGTGTGATAAGGGGATATGTAAGGAGACCGTAACTGCCTTGTATAAACCTTTGTTTTAAATAAAAATTTTTATTTCTTCTTATGATGAAGTTTATGAATTTTCAAATGTCCGGGTAAATATAGTATGCATAATTTTGATGAATTTTAGAAAAAGGACATTTTAAAAATGTTTAGGTAAACCTTAAATAATTAAAAATGTGTAATGATTTTCAAAAAATAATCTTCTACAATTATGTTCAGTACGAAATTTAGAGTCTAATAAGATCAACTTAATTTTTGATGAATAGTAAATTATGAATAGTGATTTTATGCTTAGGATTAGTAATGTAACTAAATGGATTAGTAATCTCACTTAAAGAAAGTATTAAAATAAGCTAGCCACTTTTATTAAGTAATGTGATTTAATAAAATGGTTAAATAACGGTTTCATAAATTATTATTCAAGTATTAGTTTTTTCAGGTGAATAGTGTTTTTTAATTAAAAATTTAATTAAAAATATTTAGAAAAATATTTTTATAAAATGGACTTCTTTTTTGAACTCAGTGCATTGATATTATGTTAAGGTAATTTTTGGGGATTTTTCTGAAAAAAATGAATTTTCGGTGAATAGTGTTTTTTTAAATTAAAAATTTAATTAAAAATATTTAGAAAATTATTTTTATAAAATGGATTTCATTTTTGAAATCAGAGAATTGATATTTGGTTAAGGTGGAATTTTGGGATTATTCTGAGAATGTTGAATTTTCGATGAATAGTGAAAATACAGTTTTTAAGTTACGGGTGTTTAATGACATCATTAAATGATGTATTAAGTATGAAATCAATATGGTCGACTTATGAATAGTAAGATAAGGTATGAGGTGTCCCAAGTGGCCAATACCATGGGCAAATACCATGGGCAAGCCCATGGTTTTGCCAAAACCACTAATGAGGTGTCCCTTGGCCATTAATGCCTTGTCCCCTCACTTTCCGTATAAATACCAAGTCATCCTCTCATCCATTTGACTCCCCACTCTCCCCCAACAAAGTTCTGGTCTCATTACCTCCCAAGGAGTTCTCCCAAGGTGCCCCAAAGCCCTCAAGGTCCCAACCTTTGAGTTTTAAGAGTTACGTTTTAAGGTAAGGGATCCGACCTCTCTCTTTCTTTTCAAGAAATATCTTTTATGTAATTTCTTTTATGCTCCATGTTGTTATGTTAAAGGATGTTCTTTTATACTCCTATTACTTCCCTTTTCATGTTCATATAATGATATATCCCCTCTTACTCTCATTATTTCGTTTTATGAAGTTTTAAGTGGTGTCGTTAGGCTGCCGAAATTTTTGTAACGGATTCTTTCTCCCTTCTCATTTTTCAAGATCTATTTTCATGTAAAGTATTTCAAGTTCCTTTTTATTATGTTGGGTTATGATCTATAAATTTATCATACTGATATTTTATGATCATATGATGAGAGACCCCATTTGATCTCTTCAATTCATTATTTTTGAAGTTTTAAGTGGCGCCGTTAGGCTGCCGAATTTTTAAGTGGTTCTTTCACCTTTCTCCTTTTTCAAAGTTCTAATTCCATGTCAATTCTTGAAAGTTAATTTTTATTATGTTGGGGTATTATCTCTAAATTTATCATACTGATCTTTTATGATCATATGATTAGAGACCCCATTTGATCTCTTCAATTCAGTATTTTTGAAGTTTTAAGTGGCACTGTTAGGCTGCCAAATTTTTAAGTGGTTCTTTCACCTTTCTCCTTTTTCAAAGTTCTAATTCCATGTAAAGTCTTGCAAGTTACTTTTTATTATGTTGTGGTATGATCTCTAAATCTATCATACTGATATTTTATGTTCATATTATGAGATACCCTATTTGATCTCGTCAATTCATTTTTGTTGATGTTTAAGTGGCGTCGTTAGGCTGCCAAATTTTTAAGGGATTCTTTCACCCTTCTCGTTTTCAAGATCTATTTACTTGTCAAGTCTTTCATGTCCCCTTTAATAATGTTGGGGTATGATCTCTAAATCTATCATACTGATCTTTTATGTTCATATGATAAGGGACCCTATTTGATCTCATCAATTCATTTTTGTTGAAAGTTTAAGTGGAGCCGTTAGGCTTCCGAATTTCTAAGGGGTTCTTTCACCCTTCTCGTTTTCAAGATCTACTTTCATGTCAAGTCTTTCAAGTTCCTTTTTATTATTTTGGGGTATGATCTCTATATCTATCATACTGATCATTTATGTTCATATGATGAGAGACCCTATTTGATCTCGTCAATCCATTTTTGGAAGTTTTAAGTGATGTCGTTAGGCTGCCGAATTCTCATAAGAGAAATCTTATTTTTGTCTTCCTTCCAAGTTCTTAGTTTCATATGGTATATCATTAAATTTTCATTACCATGTTCTTAAATTCATTATATTCTGTCCCTATACTGTTTTATGGGTCATTTATGATTGTTTTACCCATGTCCCCTCTCTTTTCAATGTTTTCTAAAACCCCGAAACATAGCCGTTATGCTGCATAATTTCCGTCTCAAAATGTCTCTTTTTTTTTTCTAAAGTTCTTTTATTTTATTAAGTTAATACTCAAAGATCTCTCTTATATAGGTGTATTCACATATATACCAAGTTTTTCTATTTTAAATTCTGGGATTTTCATACATGAGACCCACTCTCCCTTTCCGTGGGTTTAAAGTGACATAAAGATCATGTCTTTAATGCAGTTTTTAAAACGTTATGATTATGAAATGAAACCCATTTTTTTATGCTATATGGGTTGTTTATAAAATGATTTATGATGATATATGTGGCTCACATGATAATAAAGACATGTCAAGGGTGCGCCCAGATAGCGCTCCAATGCATTGGGTAAAGACTTAATCTCTAGAGAAGACCTTTTAGACTGATACCTTGGTGAATAACCTTGGTAATTTTTAATGACACCTTGGGGATGGAACTTGGTGAAACGAAATGATTGTCAATATTAAACATTGTAGACACATCTTCAAGTTATAAAAAATGTTATTTTTATTATGATATTCCACATGATTCTTTCTCATGACTTAAAGTTCTTTTTCATGACATAGTTGATGTATCTCAAGTTCACATGTTAAATGTTTCTCTGGTTTCCCTTACTGGGCCTTCTGCTCACCCTTTCTTTTGATGTATGTCCCCAGGTTGTGAGATACAGTAATGAACCTAGGAGGAACATGAGGAAAAGCCTTTCAAGTGTTTAAGAATAATGTTTTATGTTTTCATGTTTTAAGTTCCTGGTTTCCAAGACACTAAACCTTAAAGATCCTCGGTTTTGTAAAATGTAATGAAAGGTTATGAGATAAAAAGGAGGGATGCTATAGTTGGTATCAAAGGATGGTTTAGTTATTTGTGGAAATTAGGATATGAAAAACTCTAGGAAAAACCCTATAGAAAAGTTTAAATATAGGAAATCTTCCTGGTATTTTGGTGAGTATTGAGTAAGGGGTTTCCAAGCAAATACATCCATGTCTGGATACGAGAAGGTAGAGGTGGCTCTGGCACAGATGTACATAGGGGTAAAACCCGAAAACACCGCTTTGAGCTAGACTCAAATGAGAACTAGTACAGGAAAACGGGCCTTGCTGCACTCTTGGTTACGACACTCCCGAGGGATATGCTTTGGTAAATTCATAAGCTTATTATGAACCATTGTTAAAGGAACAAAGATAAAATAAAATAAAGATTCACATAAGAATATATGATCATGGAAAACCTAGATGGGAACCTAGGGGATCACAAGTTATGGTATACTTTTCTTCTACAAGTTATCCTTATATGCTTTTAGTTCTTTTCCATGATTATTGGCTAAGTACTTAAGCCCATAATTATGCTTTCTCTTCTTAGTTAATGGTGGGAAATGGAAGAATATGTCCCAACAACCAATGTGATAGGAAATGCGACGATTTCCATATTAATATGACAGGGATGATTGGGGGATTAAAAGATTATTATTATTTTGTAAGACGTTCACTATTTTGGAGACCCTATATGATCGAGGTAAATATATTACTATGGTATTTTCATTGAGTAGTAAGGTTGACTTATATTTTGAAGAATCGATGAAGTTAAGGTGGGCTTATAGTAATTTAGGTTACTTATGGGAATGATTAACCTATCTTGAGTAAAATATGTTTAGGTTAGATACTTTTGTTATAAGATGTTAGGAGTGGTTGATGTTGTTTGGAGATGAACAATGAAGTTTATTTTGGAAGACTATGTTATCAAATACTTCTTGTATTTGGGTTTCAATCTTAGATTGGTTTATTTTGAGGAATTTTAAGGACTTTTATTTATGGAATGGTCTATGATGAACTTTGGGTAGTACCATGGAACTTTGAAGATTTAAAAGTAGTTTTCATTCCTATGGGATTATTTCTTTTTGAAGAGTTGTTTTACCTTAACCTTTTTGTTTTTGGGATAATGTTTAAAGATAGAAGAAATAGATAGTTAATCTTTTCTGGATTATGTGATTCTCTAGAAGATGATTCTTGTGCTTTTTATGAGACCAAGTGTTTTTGAATTCTCATCATTTGTAGAAAAGATTAGTGTTGGTAGGGACTTATTAAAGGATGAAACTCTACTTGAAGGTAGGTATATTTTCTTATGTTTTTATTCTATGTAGTAAATGAATTCCTCAAAATTATGTAAAGGAACATAAAACAAAAACGTTGTTGGATTACGTTTCCTACTAGGTAATCAAAGACCGTTTACACACATCGTAATTTTGGGACTTTCTTATGGTTAACTTTCTCCTAATCATGTTTTCTATCACTCTCCCTTAGAACGTGGCCCTTGGTTTTTTCCTCCATGTCCATGTTTTCCTACATGGGATCCTAGTATGGGTTAACTCGGGTGACCTGTGTACTTTCCTTTCTTTCTTTTAAAGTAATATTTTTACGGACTCCTTTTCTGATGTGGGGCTTTCAATAAAATTTCGAAACCCAATTTTAAAAATTGCGAGGATGAAATTTCTTAAGGGGGGAAGATTGTAACGACCTGAAATTTTGAATAAATCTTGTTTCCTAATTTTGTGTGTTGTTTTATTTTATTTTATTTTTATACTCAACAAAAATGTTTCATTTGATAACATGAGTATAATTAAAATGAGACCGTTGGGTTTTGACTGTTATATGAACATTGGTCAATATGACCGCTGTAAAATAAACGTTTTGATTATTTTCTCTAAATACATGTAATCTTGGTTAATTAATATAGAAAGAAGATTCTATGGCCTCACCCAATAGTCTTGGACCGATTGAAGCCCGTCTAACAGAACTTGGGAAGGAGGTAGCACTACTGGGCTTTTCTCTGGACCAAACCCAAGCTGAACTTCATCGTGTGAAGCTAGAACGGGATCGCCTTCGCGAAAAGTTCAAACTGATAAAAATTACTACTCGTGCGATGTTGGCCGAGCCTCCCTCGGATTCTCTCACCTTAGCACACCTTACACATAGGTCCTATGCTGGTGTGATAAGGGGATATGTAAGGAGACCGTAACTGCCTTGTATAAACCTTTGTTTTAAATAAAAATTTTGATTTCTTCTTATGATGAAGTTTATGAATTTTCAAATGTCCGGGTAAATATAGTATGCATAATCTTGATGAATTTTAGAAAAAGGATATTTTAAAAATGTTTAGGTAAACCTTAAATAATTAAAAATGTGTAATGATTTTCAAAAAATGATCTTCTACAATTATGTTCAGTACGAAATTTAGAGTCTAATAAGATCAACTTAATTTTTGATGAATAGTAAATTATGAATAGTAATTTTATGCTTAGGATTAGTAATCTGACCAAATAGATTAGTAATCTCACTTAAAGAAAGTATTAAAATAAGATAGGAACATTTATTAAGTAATGTGATTCAATAAAATGGTTAAAAACGGTTTCATAAATTATTATTCAAGTATTAGTTTTTTCAGGTGAATAGTGTTTTTTAATTAAAAATTTAATTAAAAATATTGAGAAAATTATTTTTATAAAATGGACTTCTTTTTTGAACTCAGAGCATCGATATTATGTTAAGGTGATTTTTGGGGATTTTTCTGAAAAAAATGAATTTTCTGTGAATAGTATTTTTTTAATTGAAAATTTAATTAAAAATATTTAGAAAATTATTTTTATAAAATGGATTTCATTTTTGAAATCAGAGCATTGATATTTGGTTAAGGTGAAATTTTGGGATTATTCTGAGAAAGTTGAATTTTCGATGAATAGTGAAAATACAGTTTTTAAGTTACAGGTGTTTAATGACATCATTAAATGATGTATTAAGTATGTAATCAATATGGTCGACTTATAAATAGTAAGATAAGGTATTAGGTGTCCCAAGTGGCCAATACCATGGGCAAGCCCATGGTTTTTCCAAAACCACTAATGAGGTGTCCTTTGGCCATTAATGCCTTCTCCCCTCACTTTCCCTATAAATACCAAGCCATTCTCTCATCCATTCGACTCCCCACTCTCCCCCAATGAAGTTATGGTCTCATTACCTCCCAAGGAGTCCTCCCAAGGTGCCCCAAACCCTCAAGGTCCCAACCTTTGAGTTTTAAGAGTTACGTTTTAAGGTAAGGGATCCGACCTCTCTCTTTCTTTTCAAGAAATCTCTTTTATGTAATTTCTTTTATGCTCCATGTTCTTATATTAAAGGATGTACTTTTATACTTCTCTTACTGCCCTTTTCATGTTCATATAATGAGAGATCCCCTCTTACTCTCATTATTTCGTTTTATGAAGTTTTAAGTGGTGCCGTTAGGCTTCTGAAATTTTTGTAATAGATTCTTTCTCCCTTCTCATTTTTCAAGATCTATTTTCATGTAAATTATTTAAAGTTCCTTTTTATTATGTTGGGGTATGATCTCTAAATTTATAATACTGATCTTTTATGATCATATGATGAGAGACCCCATTTTATCTCTTCAATTCAGTATTTTTGAAGTTTTAAGTGGCACTGTTAGGCTGCCGAATTTTTAAGTGGTTCTTTCACCTTTCTCCTTTTTCAAAGTTCTAATTCCATGTCAAGTCTTGCAAGTTACAATTTATTATGCTGGGGTATGATCTCTAAATTTATCATACTGATATTTTATGATCATATGATGAGAGACCCCATTTGATCTCTTCAATTCAGTATTTTTGAAGTTTTAAGTGGCGTCGTTAGGCTACCGAATTTTTAAGTGGTTCTTTCACCTTTCTCCTTTTTCAAAGTTCTAATTCCATGTCAAGTCTTGCAAGTTACTTTTTATTATGTTGTGGTATGATCTCTAAATCTATCATACTGATCTTTTATGTTCATATGATGAGATACCCTATTTGATCTCTTCAATTCATTTTTGTTGATGTTTAAGTGGAGTCATTAGGCTGCCAAATTTTTAAGGGATTCTTTCACCCTTCTCGTTTTCAAGATCTATTTACTTGTCAAGTCT
Source organism: Viscum album (assembly GCA_963277665.1). Lineage (NCBI taxonomy): Eukaryota > Viridiplantae > Streptophyta > Magnoliopsida > Santalales > Viscaceae > Viscum > Viscum album. The sequence goes on from OY728143.1 coordinate 1,425,064,935, forward strand.
GTCATGTTCCCTTTAATCATGTTGGGGTATGATATCTAAATCTATCATACTTATCTTTTATGTTCATATGATGAGGGACCCTATTTGATCTCATCCATTCATTTTTGTTGAAAGTTTAAGTGGCACCGTTAGGCTGCCGGATTTCTAAGGGGTTCTTTCACCCTTCTCGTTTTCAAGATCTACTTTCATGTCAAGTCTTTCAAGTTCCTTTTTATTATGTTGGGGTATGATATCTATATCTATCATACTGATCATTTATGTTCATATGATGAGATACCCTATTTGATCTCGTCAATCCATTTTTGGAAGTTTTAAGTGACGCCGTTAGGCTGCCGAATTCTCATAAGAGAAATCTTATTTTTTTCTTCCTTTCAAGTTCTTCGTTTCACATGGTATATCATTAAAATTTCATTACCATGTTCTTAAATTCATTATATTCTGTCCCTCTACTGTTTTATGGGTCATTTATGATTGTTTGACCCATGTCCCCTCTCTTTTCAATGTTTTCTAAAACCCCGAAACATAGCCATTATGCTGCAGAATTTTCGTCTCAAAATGTCTTTTTTTTTCTAAAGTTCATTTATTTTATTAAGTGAATACTCAAATCTCTCTCTTATATAGGTGTATTCACATATATACCAAGTTTTTCTATTTTAAATTCTGGTATTTTCATACATGAGACCCGCTCTCCCTTTCCGTGGGTTTAAAGTGACATAAAGATCATGTCTTTAATGCAGTTTTTAAAATGTTATGATTATGAAATGAAACCCATTTTTTTATGCTATATGGGTTGTTTATGAAATGATTTATGATGATATATGTGGCTCACATGATAATAAAGACATGTCAAGGGTGCGCCCAGATAGCGCTCCAATGCATTGGGTAAAGACTTAATCTCTAGAGATGACCTTTTAGACTGATACCTTGGTGAATAACCTTGGTAATTTTTAATGACACCTTGGGGATGGACCTTGGTGAAACGAAATGATTGTCAATATTAAATGTTGTACCCACATCTTCAAGTTATAAAAAATGTTATTTTTATTATGATATTCCACATGATTCTTTCTCATGCCTTAAAGTTCTTTTTCATGATATAGTTTATGTATCTCAAGTTCACATGTTAAATGTTCTCCGGTTTCCCTTACTAGGCCTTCTGCTCACCCTTTCTTTTGATGTATGTCCCCAGGTTGTGAGATGAAGTAATGAACCTAGTATGAACATGAGGATAATCCTTTCAAGTGTTTAAGAATAATGTTTTATGTTATCATGTTTTAAGTTCCTGGTTTTCAAGACACTAAACCTTAAAGATCCTCGGTTTTGTAAAATGTAATGAAAGGTTATGTGATAAAAAGGCCGGATTCTATAGTTGGTAACAAAGGATGGTTTAGTTATTTGTGGAAATTAGGATATAAAAAACTCTAGGAAAACCCTATATAAAAGTTTAAATATAGGAAATCTTCCTGGTATTTTGGTGAGTATTGATTAAGGGGTTGCCAAGCAAATACATCCCTGTCTGGATACGAGCAGGTAGAGGTGGCTCTGGCACAGATGTACATAGGGTTAAAACCTGAAAACACCGCTTTAAGCTAGACTCGAACGGGAACTGGTACAGGACAACGGGCCTTGCTGTACTCTTGGTTACGACACTCCCGGGGGATATGCTTTGGTAAATTCATAAGCTTAGTATGAACCATTGTTAAAGGAACAAAGATAAAATAAAATAAAGATTCACATAAGAATATATGATCATGGATAACCTAGATGGGAACCTAGGGGATCACAAGTTAGGGTATACTTTTCTTCTACAAGTTATCCTTATATGCTTTTAGTTCCTTTTCATGATTATTGGCTAAGTACTTAAGCCCCTAATTATGCTTTCTCTTCTTAGTTAATGGTGGGAAATGGAAGAACATGTCCCAACAACCAATGTGATAGGAAATGCGATGATTTCCGTATTAATATTACAGGGATGATTAGGGGATTAAAAGATAATTATTATTTTGTAAGATGTTCACTATTTTGGGGACCCTATATGATCGAGTTAAATAGATTAATAAGGTATTTTCATTGAGTAGTAAGGTTGACTTATATTTTGAAGAATCAATGAAGTTAAGGTGGAATTATAGTAATTTAGGTTACTTATGGGAATGATTAACATATCTTGAGTAAAATATGTTTAGGTTAGCTACTTTTGTTATAAGATGTTAGGAGTGGTTGATGTTTTTTGGAGATTAACAATGAAGTTTATTTTGGAAGACTATGTTATCAAATACTTCTTATATTTGGGTTTCAATCTTAGTTTGGTTTATTTTGAGGAATTTTAAGGACCGTTATTTATGGAATGGTCTATGATGAACTTTGGGTAGTACCATGGAACTTTGAAGATTTAAAATTACTTTCCATTCCTATGGGATTATTTCTTTTTGAAGAGTTGTTTTACCTTAACCTTTCTATTTTTGGGATAATGTTTAAAGATAGAAGAAATAGATAGTTAATATTTTGTGGATTATGTGATTCTATAGAAGATGATTCTTGTGCTTTTTATGAGACCAAGTGTTTTTGAATTCTCATCATTTGGAGAAAATATTAGTGTTGGTAGGGACTTATTAAAGGATGAAACTCTACTTGAAGGTAGGTATATTTTCTTATGTTTTTTTTCTATGTAGTAAATGAATTCCTCAAAATTATGAAAAGGAACGTAAAACAAAAACATTGTTGGTTTACGTTTCCTACTAGGTAATCAAAGACCGTTTACACACATCGTAAGTTTGGGATTTTCTTATGGTTAACTTTCTCCTAATCATGTTTTCTATCACTCTCCCTTAGAATGTGGCCCTTTGTTTTTTCCTCCATGTCCATGTTTTCCTACAAGGGATCCTAGAATGGGTTAACTCGGGTGACCTTTGTACTTCCCTTTATTTCTTTTAAAGTAATAGTTTTACTGAATCCTTTTCCGATGTGGGGCTTTCAATAAAATTTCAAAACCCAATTTTAAAAATTGCGAGGACGCAATTTCTTAAGGGGGGAAGATTGTAATGACCCTAAATTTTGAATAAATCTTGTTTCCTAATTTTGTGTGTTGTTTTATTTTATTTTATTTTTATACTCAACAAAAATGTTTCATTTGATAACACGAGTATAATTAAAATGAGACCGTTGGGTTTTGACTATTATATGACCATTGGTCAATATGACCGCTGTAAACTAAACGTTTCGATTATTTTCTCTAAATACAAGTAATCATTGTTAATTAATATAGAAAGAAGATTCGATGGCCTCACCCAGTAGTCTTGGACCGATCGAAGCCCATATAACAGAACTTGGGAAGGAGTTAGCACCACTGGGCTTTGCACTGGACCAAACCCAAGCTGAAATTCATCGTGTGAAGCTAGAACAGGATCGCCTTCGTGAGAAGTTCAAAATGATAGAAATTACTACTCGTGCGATGTTGGCCGAGCCTCCCTCAGATTCTCTCACCTTAGCACACCTTACACTTAGGTCCTATGCTATTGTGATAAGGGGCTATGTAAGGAGACCGTAACTGCCTTGTATAAACCTTTGTTTTAAATAAAATTGTTTATTTCTTCTTATGATGAAGTTTATGAATTTTCAAATGTCCGGGTAAATATAGTATGCATAATTTTGATGAATTTTAGAAAAAGGATATTTTAAAAATGTTTAGGTAAGCCTTAAATAATTAAAAATGTGTAATGATTTTCAAAAAATGATCTTCTACAATTATGTTCAGTACAAAATTTAGAGTCTAATAAGATCAACTTAATTTTTGATGAATAGCAAATTATGAATAGTAATTTTATGCTTAGGATTAGTAATGTGACCAAATAGATTAGTAATCTCACTTAAAGAAAGTATTAAAATAAGCTAGGCACTTTTATTAAGTAATGTGATTCAATAAAATAGTTAAATAACGGTTTCATAAATTATTATTCAAGTATTAGTTTTTTCAGGTGAATAGTGTTTTTTAATTAAAAATTTAATTAAAAATATTGAGAAAATTATTTTTATAAAATGGACTTCTTTTTTGAACTCAGAGCATCGATATTATGTTAAGGTGATTTTTGAGGATTTTTCTGAAAAAAATGAATTTTCCGTGAATAGTGTTTTTTTTAATTGAAAATTTAATTAAAAATATTTAGAAAATTATTTTTATAAAATGGATTTCATTTTTGAAATCAGAGCATTGATATTTGGTTAAGGTGAAATTTTGGGATTATTCTGAGAAAGTTGAATTTTCGATGAATAGTGAAAATACAGTTTTTAAGTTACAGGTGTTTAATGACATCATTAAAAGATGTATTAAGTATGTAATCAATATGGTCGACTTATAAATAGTAATATAAGGTATGAGGTGTCCCAAGTGGCCAATACCATGGGAAAATACCATGGGCAAGCCCATGGTTTTTCCAAAACCACTAATGAGGTGTCCCTTGGCCATTAATGCCTTGTCCCCTCACTTTCCCTATAAATACCAAGACATTATCTAATCCATTAGACTCCCCACTCTCCCCCAACGAAGTTCTGGTCTCATTACCTCCCAAGGAGTCCTCCCAAGGTGCCCCAAACCCTCAAGGTCCCAACCTTTGAGTTTTAAGAGTTACGTTTTAAGGTAAGGGATTCGACCTCTCTCTTTCTTTTCAAGAAATATCTTTTATGTAATTTCTTTTATGCTCCATGTTCTTATGTTAAATGATGTACTTTTATACTGATCTTACTGACCTTTTCATGTTCATATAATGAGAGATCCCCTCTTACTCTCATTATTTCTTTTTATGAAGTTTTAAGTGGCGCCGTTAGGCTGCCGAAATTTTTGTAACGGATTCTTTCTCCCTTATCATTTTCAAGATCTATTTTCATGTAAAGTATTTCAAGTTCCTTTTTATTATGTTGGGGTATGATTTCTAAATTTATCATACAGATATTTTATGATCACATGACGAGAGACCCCATTTGATCTCTTCAATTCAGTATTTTTGAAGTTTTAAGTGGCGCCGTTAGGCTGCCGAATTTTTAAGTGGTTCTTTCACCTTTCTTCTTTTTCAAAGTTCTAATTCCATGTCAAGTCTTGAAAGTTACTTTTTATTATGTTGGGGTATGATCTCTAAATTTATCATACTGATCTTTTATGATCATATGATGAGATAACCTATTTGATCTCTTCAATTCAGTATTTTTGAAGTTTTAAGTGGCGCCGTTAGGCTGCCGAATTTTTAAGTGGTTCTTTCACCTTTCTCCTTTTTCAAAGTTCTAATTCCATGTCAAGTCTTGAAAGTTACTTTTTGTTATGTTGTGGTATGATCTCTAAATATATCATACTGATATTTTATTTTCATATGATGAGAGACACTATTTGATCTCGTCAATTCATTTTTGTTGAAGTTTAAGTGGCGTCGTTAGGCTGCCAAATTTTTAAGGGATTCTTTCACCCTTCTCGTTTTCAAGATGTATTTACTTGTCAAGTATTTAATGTTCCTTTTAATCATGTTGGGGTATGATATCTAAATATATCATACTGATATTTTATGTTCATATGATGAGGGAACCTATTTGATCTCATCAATTCATTTTTGTTGAAAGTTTAAGTGGCGCCGTTAGGCTGCCGAATTTCTAAGGGGTTCTTTCACCCTTCTCGTTTTCAAGATCTATTTTCATGTCAAGTATTTAAAGTTCCTTTTTATTATTTTTGGGTATGATCTCTATATCTATCATACTGATCATTTATTTTCATATGATGAGAGACCCTATTTGATCTCGTCACTCCATTTTTGGAAGTTTTAAGTGATGCCGTTAGGCTGCCGAATTCTCATAAGAGAAATCTTATTTTTGTCTTCCTTTCAAGTTCTTAGTTTCATATGGTATATCATTAAAATTTCATTACCATGTTCTTAAATTCATTATATTCTGTCCCTCTACTATTTTATGGGTCATTTATGATTGTTTGACCCATGTCCCCTCTCTTTTCAATGTTTTCTAAAACCCCGAAACATAGCCGTTATGCTGCAGAATTTCCGTCTCAAAATGTCTCTCTCTTTTTCTAAAGTTCTTTTATTTAATTAAGTGAATACTCAAAGCTCTCTCTTCTATAGGTTTATTCACATATATACCATGTATTTCTATTTTAAATTCTGTGATTTTCATACATGAGACCCACTCTCCCTTTCCGTGGGTTTAAAGTGACATAAAGATCATGTCTTTAATGCAGTTTTTAAAATGTTATGATTATGAAATGAAACCCATTTTTTTATGCTATATGGGTTGTTTATGAAATGATTGATGATGATATATGTGGCTCACATGATAATAAAGACATGTCAAGGGTGCGTCCAGATAGAGCTCCAATGCATTGGGTAAAGACTTAATCTCTAGAGATGACCTTTTAGACTGATACCTTGGTGAATAACCTTGGTAATTTTTAATGACACCTTGGGGATGGACCTTGGTGAAACAAAATGATTGTAAATATTAAATTTTGTAGCCACATCTTCAAGTTATAAAAAATGTTATTTTTATTATGATATTCCACATGATTCTTCCTCATGCCTTAAAGTTTTTTTCATGACATAGTTGATGTATCTCAAGTTCACATGTTAAATGTTTCTCTGGTTTCCCTTACTGGGACTTCTGCTCACCCTTTCTTTTGATGTATGTATCCAGGTTGTGAGATGTAGTAATGAACCTAGGATGAACATGAGTAGAAGTCTTTCAATTGTTTAAGAAGAATGTTTTATGTTTTCATGTTTTTAGTTCCTGGTTTCCAAGACACTAAACCTTAAAGATCCTCGGTTTTGTAAAATGTAATGAAAGGTTATGTGATAAAAAGGCGGGATTCTATACACATATCCAACTCTCTCTCTCCCAAGTTTCTTCTTAAACACTACCATTATACCAGAAAACTCAAACCAAAGGCACCATATTCCCCGCAATAATTTCTCACTATGATCCACAATACGAACTAGATGCTTCTCAAAGGATTCACTAGCTTCAAGCTCAACATCCATAACATCAATCACATGAGATGGTTAAGGGTGATACTATAGAAGTTGTGACACATGAAAAACATCTTTCATACAACTATACCATTGTGGAAGAGCCAATCGGTATTCCACTAGTCTGATCCTCTCTACAATCTCAAACGGCCCCACATACTTGGGTGCCAACTTACACTATTTCTGAATCATATGGTGACCCAACCTTAGAAAAACCTGAAGAAACAAATGATCACCATCCATAAACTCAGGAGGTATATGATTACTATCTATATATGACTTCTTCATACTCTGAACTATTTCCATACATTTCTGAATCAACTAAACTTGTTTCGATTTCCCCTACACTAGACTCAATCCCAACAGCTCTGGTTCTCCATCTTCCATCCAACTCAACTGAGATCTAAATGGTCTACCATAGAGCACCTCAAATGGAACCATATGAATTGTAGCTTGGTAACTATTTATATAGGAAAGCTCAACCAGTGGTAGATGATTTTCCCATGATTCAAAATAAAGGCAAGACATAAGCTCTCAACATGTCCTCAAGTTCTTGAATAGTATGCTCTGATTCCACATTCATCTATGGTTGAAAGGACATAATCAAAAACCCCTCAGTACTAAGTACCCTCTGTAATCACAGCAAGAAGTGCGATGTGAAGTGTTGGTCACAATCCAAAACTGTAGTATGTGGTATCCCATGAAACTGCACTATCTCCCAAACATACAACTCACCAAAATGATCCACAGTGATGGTCTCTCGAATCGGTAAGAAATAATGCCCCATAGTCAATCGATCAAAAACAAACCAGACCACTTCATTATTCTAAGGAATACTAGGGATACCCACTACAAAATCCATTTTTATGTCATCCCACTTCCATTCTGGAGTGGGCCATGGTTGTAACTACCCACCTTGCTGATGATGCTCGGCTTTCACCTGTTTACAGGTAAGACATCGCGCCAAAAAACCTGCAACTAATTTCTTCATTTTTGGCCACCAATATGGACTATGAAGATCATGATACATTTTTTTAGACTAGGATGCACTGGAAACTTCAATTCATGAAACTCTCTCATAAACTCTTCTTACACACATGTTGTCACAACCACATGACCACGAACACAAAAGATCTTATCATCTCCAATGGTCCAACCAGAATGTGAATCCCCACTTATAAGACTTTCCCTTGAGGAAAAAAATTATAAATCCTCACACTACTTATCCTGGATTCATCTTAGAAACATGTACTCAAATACCAAGGATGCAAGGGTCATCTTACCTTGGCCATCATGCAACTCCAGATGCATATCAGTGAATACTGTCATCATCCCCCACTCAGAACTAGATTCCTGAACTTCCTGATTTTGAGTCTTCTGACTCAAAGCATCTATAACTATGTTTCCCATTCTGGGTGTGTAAACCAATTCAAAATAAAAGGATTTTATGTATTCAACCCATCTTTGTTTATGAATATTCAAATCACTAAAGGACCCCATAACACCCTGAGAGGGGAGGGTTGAATAAATGTGTAAACCTTTTCTTCTAAAGTGACAGATATTATTCCCATATCGGTAAGAACTAGTTAAACCTGTCTAATGGGAATGTGAAGAAAATAAACAATCACATGTGAATAGATAGCACATCAATTTCACGTGGTTCAACACTAAGGGATAATATAATGTGCATATGCCGAAATTGTGCAGGTCATACCTAAATCCACTAATATTCACTATATGTGGAATACAGAAGTATAAACACAATCACTCTATTCTTGGTACACTACCTTCAAAATATTTTAGAGATAGCACACTGTGTCCCTTGGAACACTTCCATCGACTCCCCCTTTCTCACTACCTTGGGCGAAGTCTTACTCAGTTTATCGACTTGAATGTTGCTTCAATAGATTGACAATAAAGTATTTTTGTCTAAATATCATGATACTCTACTTGAACCATATACCAGAGTTCATGCTCTTTGAAAGAATTGTTCACTAAAAAATTGATGTTCAAAACTGGATTTAATAAAGCTCATTCTTAAACCCCAATCCTTTATGAAGAAACCTATCTTCACAGATCCCATTGTTTCTTCATGGAATACCCAGTCATCACGAAGCACCCATTACTCAAAAGCATTGTAATCATTCAATACATAACCATTATTTTTTGTGATGCTTAATCTCACATAGAAATCTAGATTCACATACCTCCCCTAGCTTCAGAAAATCAGATAGATTCGTGATTTTCCCTGAATAATATCATGTTGAATGAAGTGGGGGTATCCTTATATATATAGTCTTGGATATTCAATATTCTCAACTTCCTATAGCACATTCTTCAGATATTTTAGAATCATATTTTTAGCACTCCTCAATTCATGAAGATCCCTTATGATTTGTTATTTTCATGAAGATCTCTGTCAAAACATCATGCACTCACGGTGCTCCAATTCTCATAATCATGGAGAACATCATATTCATTAATGATGCTTCACATATTCTCAAACCTCAACCTAGTCTTCAAAAAACACATGTAATTATCATATCTATGAAGATTTGATTCCAGAAAACATCCCTTTGTGATACAATCACTTCCTTTGGATTTTGAGCCCAAAAATTTGGAAAACACTACGAAATGATGCCACCTTCAATATTATTGTCAGCTTGTACTATAATATCACTCTCCTTGAAAACTCCATTATCATCCTAGTGTGTATTGAAAAAAAACACAAACCAGAATCCATTCCAATCAAAGATAAACCTTGGTTCCAATAATTTCTCTAGGAGAAGATGTACTTTAGGATTTTATGATCAGTATACACCATAAACCATTCCCACAAAAGGTATTTACACTAACAAATTAAACAATAAACCACTGTATCAAATTAAAGATCGTGAATTGGGTTATTTTGAATCAACACCGCCCTAAGGACAACACCAGACACATCAGAAAACAAGGTATAATCATTACCTAGATAATGTAAGATCAGAATCAGTGTGTTTGTCAACCAACTCTTCAATTCCTAAAAAGAGGTCTAACATGACCCATACCATTAAAACTTAATACCCTCTTAGTCAAACCTGAATGTGGAACTTCCAAAAAAAATTATTTAATGAACCTTCGGTAATAGCTGGAAAACCTAGAAAACTTTGGATTTTAGAAACATTCTTGGGATACTCCCTGGATACAACTGCCTACACTTTCTTTGGATCCATGGACAGACCTTTTTCTAAGTTTATGTGCCCTGTGAAATTCACCTTTTCAATCTAGAAATTTCATTTGGATATATCGGTGTATATCTTATTCTCTATTAGTGTACTTAGGATGATGTCAAGATGTTTGGAATGATCATAAAGAGTTTTGGATTACACTAAGATGCCATCAACAAAGATGAATATTAATTGATCCAGGTAAGGATGAATGATTCAGTTCATTAGGGACATAAACATTTTCAGTGCATTGGTAAATTCAAATAGCATAACAACAAACTCATATAACCTATACCTTCTCTTGAAGGCAGTACATGGTATATCAGAAGGTATCACCCTTAGTTGATGATACCATGATCTCAAAACAATCTTGGAGAAAACTACTACACCTCCTAGATGGTAAAAAAGATCACCAATATAAGGAAGAGGGTATCAATTCTTAACCATTATCTGATTCAACTTCCTATAATAGACACATAGTTTCAATGATCCTTCAACTTTCTTAGAATATAACACAATAGATCCCTAGTTTATGTACTTGGATAAATAAAACCTTTATTCTCCAATTCCTCCAACAGATTTTTAAGCTCCTGAAGTTTTATTGTCACATTCTATATGGAGAAATTGAAACTGGTTCAGCTCCCATAAAAAATATTGTGAACTCAACATCCCTTTTGAGTAGTAACCCTGATAAGTCCTTAAAAAACTTCCTAGAACAGATCAACCATCAGAGGAAAGACATGCAGCTCTACTCCCCCATCATCAAGCATAAGACAAACCACTTGGGCTATGATTTCACCCATCTATTGATCAAATATCCCTATATGGCCTTCCCAAACATCTCATTCACCACAATGGACATAACTGTCTCCCTAAATAGATGTGAATGTCACCATACATCAGTAACAGTTAATATGGGTATGGTACAACACCAGTCGATCCATTACCAAAATCAAATCAAAACCCAACATCTTAAGTACAAACAAATCCAATAGGAAATAGAACCCACCAACTTTAAGAGCACACTCCTTACACTGCCTAATATTATCCACTCTCACCCCCAATGGGTTATGAATCAACCTGACCCAACACATACATTCCACTACTATTCCCAACACAACAACGAATTGAGTAGAAATAAAAGAATGTGAGGCACCTATATCGAATAAAGCACTAAATAGCGTGGAATCTACAAGGATTGTACCTTGAATAGTTGATGGACTACCCACACTACTTACAGGTGTAAACTAAACTATATGAATCTGACTACCCCTCTATCTAGGGCCCTAATCTAAATCCCTAGCACTGCACTACCCTACTGGTACAGACGCTCTCATCCCGGAGTACTACGCCCACCACCCCTACTGGTAAGAGTGGTAGAGCTCCAACTGCCAACTTGATATGGGATGAACAACCCCCTTCCAACACACACCATTAGCCATTACCCTCCATCTATTCCCAACTATCGAGGGTTCCTACATAACCAATCCACATGCCCCAACCTTCCACACACTCGACACACAATTGGTGGTTGGGGGAACTGACCCCACATGTGTCCCGACCTGGAACACTGATAAAAACACACATTCTCACCACCCTAAAAGGTTGGTCCTCTCTTCTGATTACTATTCACTCTACCTCCCTAGTGAAGATTTATGAAATGACGCTTCCATCCCTCATAAGTCACACTGTTGGTCCACTCAACTAGAACTACATGTTCACCACCTGATTCCTCCATAAAGTAACATTCATAAATAAGGTACTATTCCACCACTTTTACAAACCTATTTAAATGGAATATGTTCACATGGGACTTAATATCTTCTCTAATCCCATCCTATAAATTTCTTTCCATATTAGACTCATCTTCTAGAAATGTTGGGACAAATCGTTGCAAGTTTTTGAAGAAGTTAGTGTAATACATCACTGACATAGTTCCCTATATCAGCCTTATAAACTCTGCATCCCACTCCTTTCTCAAAGTCTTAGGATAAAAGTGTTCCAGAAACTTTTCCTAGAAGTCCTACCATAGAATACCATTAACCTACCAAGTCTAAACCAAGATATCTCACCAACACATCACTAGTCCCCAAAACATATATGTTTCCTACTTGAGTCTATTCTCTGTGGGAGTGTCCAAGTGGTCAAAAATAATCTGAATAGAATCTTTCCAGAAATATATAACCTTGGTTCCTCCCTCCTTAGAAAATGTTAGAGGGTGCTACAACTGGAACTCTCGGGTCAGATCAAATATACTTGGTATGACCCACCCTAGGTCTCATTCCATCATCTTCATAAAATGAGAAAAGTTCTTCATGAAATACTCCTCTCCTCTATTACCCTGAACTATCAGAATTTCCTACCCCACTTCTGGAGGAGTATTTTTAGTGATTTCCTCTTATCACCCAACCGACATGCATTGATGTGGTGGAATCTTCCTACAATTCCAAGAACGAGTCTTAAAATTTATATCATAAATATTACACAATTTACATAAAATAACGCTCTTCACTTGACATAAAAACTCATCCTACACAAAATATCTCAATGAACATCGTCACACCTAGAAAACTACCCTTGACCGCCCCTATTGTGGGACATTGATAACGTGGGGTAAACATACATGCATAGTCACAGGCCTTTTATTATACACCTTCTTAAAACCATTTCCTCACTCATAACATATATTTTTCCTCTTTGTCACATTTCCCATTTCATAATTTGTTACAACTAATATGTTAAATCATTTATAACCCTTCATTAAGCACAATTATTTAATAACTCTTTAACATTATTTCCATTTTACCCATTTATATCATTTCTTTAGGCATTCCTTTCTTTAAATTTTTCATGAAGTAAAACACAGCCTAACCTTCATTCCTTACACACCCATCATGTGTGTGACATTAATGATACATGGCACTTATATCTAAAGGTTTCTATAATGATGCATGAATATAAAATTTAATGACCCGAATTTCCCTAGTCCATTCCTTTGTGAAAAATCCAATATTTAGGGTGCTATGGGAGGCAATGGTAACTTGTTTAAAGAGATTTAAAAATTTCTAGTTTTTTCATCAGTGAGTTAGGGGAGTTAGAATCGGTGATTTAGGGGTGTCGACATCGGTGAGTCAGGGGTGTCGATATTAGTGAGTTAGGGGCGTCAGTATTGGTGAGTCAGGGGTGTCAGCATCGGTGAACCAGGGGTTCCGACATCGGTGATCCGAGGGCATCAGTGTTGGTGAGTTGAGGGCGTCAGTATTAGTGAGTCATGTCATCAATTCTAGGTCATTGGTGTCAGGGTGTCAGTGAGTTAGGGAATCGATGAGTCATGGCATCAGTGATTTATTGTGTCAATAGATCAGTGTCGGTGCCTTGTCGTTGGTAAGTCACATCAGTAGGTCCCATCAGTAGATCACCTGTTGGTGGCTCATCTTCGGTGACTCACCCATCGATGACTCATTTCCAAGTTTTCCTAGGTTTCCAATTTCTCCCCTCTTACAATTTATTTGAAGTAAATTGAGTTTAGAAGTGTGTTTGAGCATTTTAAAGTCATTTAAAAGTATATTAATTATATCTTTAATATCCTAAAACTCCCCGAACTTTAAAATTGCCAAGCCGTGTGGTCAAACCATGATCTTAAATTTAAGTATTTTTGAAATAATCTCACGTATTTTAAGATCTATCCCTTTTGTAATCTAAGATCATATCTTCATTAGACCCTTTCAGATTTCCCTTTGTGTGCTCAGACCCTTCCCCCTCTCTGGAGTTTTGCATCTGTGCGGAATTCATCATTGGTTTTTCTTAGAGTTTTTTCTTGCTACTCACACAGTCCCCTGTTCTTAGCGCAAAATGGATCTTTGGTTTCTTGTATACTCAAGTAGAGATTTCTTCTGCCTCCCTTTAATTATTAATCATGTGGGATGGGTGTACTAATGATTCCTTATGATGAGTGGGGAATAATTTTCTTAAAATGGGTAATAAATAATAAGATAATATGATCAAAAGATAATAGGGTTCAATAAAATAACAGACTGGGAGTGGTTTGATGCAGATCACCTATTTATTTTGATTATTTTATGGTTTTTTGTGGTTGTATGCCTTCGGAAAATCATGGTTGTTGGTGGCCTTTTCTTGCGCACTGGTGATTCATTATTTTGTCGTGATTCTTGATAAATGGATGTAACATGAAATCTATATAATCACGTATTCTTAGATAATTGAAATGGATGCCCCAAGATCAAACATTTTATGTGATCACACTAGTTATTTTAAAGTGTAATTAAAGAACCCCACTTACTAAACCTGAATATGCTTGGATTAATGGTGTGGTTGTGTGCTGTGTTTAGTTGGTTTGTTATGTTTGTGTAGCGGGGCTGTGGTTTTAGTGGAAGTAGTTGTGGGTTTTGTGTATGGGATGGTACAGGGGGAGTGTTGGTAACCCAGTTTGAGAGACTGATTGATTATGGAATGGAAGGACTTGTAGGTAGTGGGACTGCCTTTTTTTTGTTGTGACCGTCAAGTGACATTGGGCAGTGAGACTATAATGTGGTAATGGACTTGTCAAGTAGTGGGATTGCATCAGGGAAATGTTTGAGTAGTGGGGTTGTAGGTCTGGGTTGTGTCGTGACTTCATTTTAATGGGTGTTTTGGGTTTGGTGTTATTGTGCAGCGGGGTTTCTAGGTTTATTTGTGAGAGAATTTTTGAGCAGGATAACTTTGAATAAGGATTGTTAGAAGTTGTTGAACGAGTGTCTATGGAAAAAGGGTTTGTGTAGTGGGAATGTAAGTTGGTTTTTCTCAGTTATCTTATTAATGGGTGATAAAATGGAAATTATTTACCTTGGTCTATATTCCCATGTTCAATGTTGGTAGTACCAAAGAATAAAGCGGGTTGGTTGGTGTGTTCTTGGTTAATCAGACTCTTCACCTTTGGAGAACAATTACAGATGTTGTGCTTGGTAGTTTCCCTGGGTAGTGATAGAATAAACTAAAGTGAACCCCTTAATTAATAAATGGAAAGAGGTAAAATGAAAATGGGGTTGGGTTATGCTTTAGTAGTGGTTGTTTATGTGGTTGTGCATATAGGGGTAGCAGCAAAACTAGTTCTAGTGGTCTGGTTGTTTGTTTTGGGGACCCATAGGTTGGGTTGATTGTGTGCTTACTTATATGTATAAATTGTAGTTCATTATGATTTTTATACACTCCCCATCCTTGTTGATAACCATGTTCCAAACACCCCAATTTCATCGGGGAGTGTGTCTTTCCCAACATCTCAGTGGGAGGATGGATATATGGTTACTGACTTCTTCCCCACACCTTATTCCAAGTTCTTACTTCTTGAGTGTATTCGGGAAGGATGTAATGGATTGAGGCTTACCATAGTCCAAGATCCTTCAGGAAGGTTTGTTTTTCCTAATGGTCTTCGGGATGAGGCCCTGGTGTCTTTGGGTGAGAGGTGTGGGTTTTGTGGCCCAAGTGTCTGCGGGCGAGATGTGTGGTGTGGTTGAGGCCCATGTGTGTGTGGGAATGTTGTGTTAGTGGGAATATGTTTTGGAAGATTGGTATAATCAAGACGTTATCCATTAAGAATGAGGATTTAACCAATGGGAAAGTAGTGGAGGGTACCCAAATGTCAATGTGCTTATACTACTACTTTACTTGACTTTCATTATTTGGTGAGTGTGCCTTGGGGAGGCTGGGCTGGTTAGTACTCCTTGGTAAGTTCTTTGAGGTTTTTCTATTTTCTCAAAGGTTCATTAGTATGTTCCCCCACTTTTTCATGGATTGATTTAGTTTACCAACTAGGTATACTTATATACTCACCCTATGTTTGTAAAACTGCTTTCAGGTTTCTAGGAGGACTTTGAAGACAGTGTTGGAATTTACTAGTTCGGGCATCGGGATAGTTGTTATGTGGCTTCATAGTCTCTCCTTTGGTACTTGTTTTAGTAATTTGGTTTTCCTTTTTTCGTAGTTTATGTTGAACATGCATATGGTAATGGTTTTTGGATTTACTTTTACCTTTAGTTTTGTGTCATTTGAGATTTCACCATCTTATCACTCGATACTATGTTTTATTAAAAGGGTAATTCCTTCCATTTTAGGTGAGATTATATACCCTTGGTTCCATTCTCCACTCCAGGTCCTATTGAAGGTGGGACTCAGGGGTCATTATCTCTCCTTAATCTTGAATAAGGAAGGGCTTGGCACTTTGTTGTCCCTTCCCTCATCTTGAGGAAGGCGAGTGGTGAAAGAATGGTATCAGAGCCGGGTTGAGAGATATGATGGAGCTTGGTGTTAAGAATAATAAATATTTCATGGGATGGTAGGTAAATGTTGTTAGTTAATCTTGGTGTGTGAAATAGACCAGAGAGGACCGGCTAGGACATGGGATTTTAGGGCCCCTCGTGATCTAATGCAAGGACTCTGGACCTACTGAATGACCAAGTGAGGTTACAAATATTGCAGGGTAGAGACCCTAGAAAAGGTATATTCATTAAAAATAATTTTTTTCTTGTGTGTCTTGGGTGTATTGGGAATTTAAATTAAATAAAGAGTTAAATAAATAAATAAATAAATCTTAAAAAAATTCATACTACCTGGGCTTAGGAGTTCCTTGTTTTCCTTTTCAGTTATGGAACCCAGATGTAGTTCACATGTGGTATGTGAAGTTGAGGCCCAGCAGGCGAACCCAATTGATCATTAGAGGGATGATCGAGAGGAGGAAGATGATTTTTGGCAAAAGATCCTTCGTGATTTTCAGCGGCACACCCTGAGGAAGTATGACAGAGCGTTTCAGACTCAGAGATAGAGGGGTAGATTGAGGAACTAACAATCACCTTTACCTTGATTAATGCTCTATGGGAGTACTGGGTTCCTCTAGTAATGATCCAGATGAGAGGAACAGAGTTCCAATGGTGGATGCTTTACCTTGAGGAGAGGAATGAGACCGATGTCTCATGGGCTGACTTTGAGAAGGAGTTTCAGGTAGAGTTTCTTTCCTCAACGATGAAGTATGAGAAGAGGCAGGAGATGTTCTCCCTCCAGTAGGGGAGTATGATGGTGAGGGAGCTAGGGATCAAATTCAAGGAACTCCTACGCTTTTCTTCGTATATCCTTATGGATGAGGAGTCATGGGAGAGACTCTTGGAGGAGGCACTCCAACCTTCTCTTCAGTATGTCGTCGCTCCCTTTAACATACTGATATACTTAGAAGTTTAGAAGAAGGAAAAAGTAGTGGGGAGGATGCACTCATAGGGAGATTTACTACAAGAGGGGAACTAGTTGAGTTCTTCGAAGGGGAAAATAGTCAATAGTAAGTCTCCGACATCAGGACCTTCTATGTTTTGGCTAACGGGAAGTAGGCCAAAGCAATTCTAGTTCTGATCGCCTAGTCCTCGCCCTTTACCCATGGGCTCGAGATGGAGGTGCTTTGTATATGGAGTCCATGGAGGTATTCAGAACCAGTTCCCAGTTCTAGTGTAGTATGGTTGGGGGGGGGAGTAGGTTCAGTTCCAACCTCAGCAATAGTAGTTTCTGGTCAAGCCTTTCCAACAGTAGGGGCAGCGAGTTCTTGTTGCACTGAAGGTGGAAGATAATGGTGGAGGCGGACCTCAGGGTGCTCATCAGGGACCTCAAACAAGGCGTGGTTGGGGATTCAGTCGAAATAATAGGGGTAGAGGAGCTGGGATTGGGTAGTTTCATGATTCCAAGATAGTAGTTCCAGTAGGGCCAGAGGTTGTTCGAGGTACAATCAGTCTGTTTAGTACTCTTGCATGTGCTTTGTTTGATTCAGGATATTTTCACTGTTTTTTCACCCAGTCTAGCCTGTTCTTTGGGACTAGATATAGAGAGACTTTTTGTACCCCTGGTGCTTAGCACGCCATTTAGATGTTATACCAGTCTATTTGATGTCTTTCGGGGATGTAGACTAATGTTGGGGCCACGTCAGTCTAGTGGGGATATTATTTTACTATAGATTCAGCCATACAATTTCATCATATGCATTGACTAGTTGTTTTCTGTGCATGTCGTTATCGACTACTTCTAGATAAGAGTTTTGTTTTCAGATATGGATGGTCAGTGTGTATTTTTGTTAGGGAGTGAGGTTTTTAGGTGAGCAGTCGGTGTGTGGAACCTCTTCTCTTTTTGTCAGTCGATCTGTCAGTAGGATCAGCAGGAACAGAGATGGTGGAAGTTCTAGGGGTTTTCAAAGAGTTATTGTATGTATTCCCAGTGGAGGTTGTGACTCTACCCCCTCTACATGATGTTTAGTTTGGAATAGACTTTCAACCAGATTCCCATTCGATTTTTATGGCTCCCTATCGGATCAAGCCTTCTAAGTTGCGGGAGTTGTAGATTCTGGTTGACATCCTGATGAAGAAGGGATTTATCCGACTGAGTGTATCATTATGGGTTGATTCAGTATTGTTTGTGAAGAAGGAGGAAGGTGGTCTAAGATTGTGCATAGATTACTGAAGACTGAATCAGGTGACTCACACGTCGGTGAATCATTTCCATTTTCTCCCAGTTTTACAGTTTTTCCCCTCTTAATTTTTATTTTACATAAATCAAGTTTAAAGGCTTTTTTCAACAATTTTAAGTTGTTTCAAATTATATTAATTATATCTTTAATATCCTAACACTCCCTGGACCTTGAAACTTCCAAGATGCATGGTGAAACCACAATCCTAAATTTAAGTATTTTTGAAATCATCTACCTGATTTTAGGATATGTCCCTTTATTAAGCTGATATCCTATCTTCCTTATACCCTTTCGGTTTTCCCTTGGTGTGCCCAGAGATTTACCCCTCCCCAGAGTTGTGCATCTTTGCAGAATTCATCATTGGTTTTTCATATAGTTCTTTCCAGCTACTCATGTGGTCCCATATTCTTGGTAGAAAAAGGATATTTGGTTGCCTGTATACTCAAGTAGGGATTTCTTCTTCCTCTATTTAATTATGAATCATGTGGGGTGGGTTTACTAATGATTCATTGAAAATAATGGGGAATACTTTTCTTTAAATGAGTAATAAATAAGATGGGAATATGGTCAAAAGACAACAGGGGTCAATAAACTAACAGGATGGTTGTGTTTTGATGTGGATCACCTATTTTATTTGATTCTTTTATGGTTTTTTGTGGCTGTATGCCTTCTGAAAATCATGGTCATTGGTGGCCTTTTCTTGCGCACTGGTGATGCCCTATTTTGTCGCGATGCTTGATAAATGGATGTAACATGAAATCTAATTAATCACGTATACTTGTATAATTTAAATGGATTCCCTAGGATCAAACCTATTGTGTGACCATCCCAGTTATTTTAAAATGGAATTAAATAACCCCTCTTGTTAAACTTGAATATTCTTGGCTTAATGGTGCAGTTGTGTGTTGTGTTTAATTTGTTTTGTGAGTTGGTTTGGTATGTTTGTGCAGTGGGTTTTTAGTTTTAGTGGTGGTCATTGTGGGATTTGTGTATGGAATGGTATAGGGGGCATGATGGTATCCCATTTTGAGAGACTGATTGATTTTGGAATGGATGGACTTGTAGGTAGTGGGAATTCCTTTGTTTGTGTTGTGACCATCAAGCGAGATTGGGCAGTGGGACTACAATGTGGTTATAAACATGTTATGTAGTGAGACTGAATTGGGGAAATGTTTGAGTAGCAGGGATGTAGGTCTAGTTTTTGTTGTGACTTCATGTTAATGGGTGTTTCGGGTGTGGTGTTGTTTTGCAGCGGGGCTGCCGAGCTTAGTTGTTAAAGGATGTTTGAGAGAGATAACTTTGAAGAAGGATTGTTGGCAGTGGTTGAACAGGTGTCTAGGGAAAAAGGGGGTGTGTAGTGGGACTACAGGTTGGTTGTTCTAGGTTGTCTTATGAATGGGTGATAAAATGGAAATGATTTATCTTAGTCCCTCCTCCCTTGTTCAATGTTGGTCGTACCAAAGAACGAAGCAAGTTGGTTGTTGTGTGTTTGGTTAATCCAGCTCTTCGCATTCTAAGAATGGTTGTAGATGTTGTTCTTGGTAGTTTCACTGGGTAGTGATGGAATAAACTAATTTGAACCCCTTAATTAATAAATGTAAAGTGGTTAAATGAAAAAGGGTTTGGGTTATGCTTTGTAAGTGGTTGTTTGTGTGGTTGTGCATATAGGGGTAGCAGAAAAACTGGTTCTAGTGGTTTGGTTGTTTGTTTTGGGGAACCATAGGTTGGGATGAGTGTTTGATTACTTATATGTATAAATTATAGTTCCTTGTGATTTTGGTACACACACTACCCTTGTTGAGAACCATGTGCTGAACACCCCCATTTCATGGAGGAGGGTGTCTTTCCCAACATCCCGGTGGGAAGATGGATGGATGGTTACTGACTTTCCTCGCATCCTCTTCTGTATTCTTATCACTCAAGCGTATCTGGGAAGGCTGTAATGGATTGAGTCTTACTATAGTCAAAGATCCTTCGGGCATGTTTGTTTTTACCAAGTGTCCTCGGGATGAGGCCCAGGTGTCTTCGGGCGAGAGGCATGGGTTTTGTGGCCCAGGTGTCTACGAGCGAGATGTGTGGTGTGGTTGAGGCCCAGGTGTGTGCCGGTGGGTTGTGGTAGTGGGACTTCATTTTGGATGAGTGGTATCAACAAGATGTTATCCATTAGGAATGAGTAGTTAGCCAGTGGGCAAGTGGTGTGGAGTACCCAAATGTCGATGTGCTTATACTACTACTTTACTTGACTTTGGTTATTTGGTGAGTGTTCCTTGGTGAGGTTGGCCTGGTTAGTACTCCTTGGTAGGTTGTTTGAGGTTCTTCTATTTTCTCACAGGGTAATTATTATGTTCCCCCACTTTTTATGGGTAGCTTTAGTTTTACTACTGGGTATACTTGTATACTCACCCAACATTTGTAGAACTATTTTTAGGTTTCCAAGAGGACTTTGAGGACCGTTCTGGACTTTATTAGCTCGTCCATCAGGATAGTTGTTGTGTTTCTACTTATTACCTCTTTTGATACTTGTTTTAGTACTTTTTTTGTACTTTTTTCATAGTTTATGTTGAACATGCATGTGGGAATGTTTTTTGGATTTACTTTTTTCCTTTAGTTTGGTGTTGTTTGGGATTTCACCATCTTATCTCCTGATCCTATTTTCATTGAAAAGGGTAATTCCTTCCATTTTCTGTGAGATTTTATACCCTTGGTTATATTCACCACCTCGAGGCCTATTGAAGGTGGGACTTGGGGTCCATTATCTCTCCATCTTAAATAAGGAAGGGCTTGACACTTTTTTGTCCCTTCCCTCATAATGAGGAAGGGGGTCATGACACACCACCTCATGTCATTCTAGCCATGGGAAAAATATCATAAAATGACGACATCATACAAAAATTTCATCACAAAATGGTGAAATATCATTCAACCATAGTAACACACACCAAGAAAAATATTCCCACCCTAGGCACATGGGTTTTCCTCCATACATGGTTAGCTACTCCCAGGCACGAGATTATTTCCAAGACTAAAGGAATCTTAATATCCTGTATACCATCCTAAATAATGATACCATGGAAAATAACCACTCTAATACCACTTTGTAATGTCCTTGACCCAGAATCCACTTAACCAGTTCCCTGAGCCGAGTTGCCAAATAACCTCAAGTGTGAATTACCGTAGTCTAGAGGTTGTTGACTAGCAGTGATGGTATAATAGGTCACATGGGGAAAATATACCCTCTTTAATAGAGTAATAAACAACAGATAACATATTAAATAATGGAAATAATAATCCATAAACCAAAAAAATGCATTACCAACCAGTTTCCAAATAGGGTACAAACCACAACCAAATAATAAATATGTCACGTCATGCTAATAGTGCAAAAAAGTGAAGGAAGCCCAAAATAAATAGAAATAATAGAATCCCCAAAATGGGTCCTAACTCCAAGTCAAGATCTTCATCCATGTACATAAAAATCTCAACTCAACTATCTAGTATAGGTTATTTTCTCTTTTCCAGACTAATAACCATGAAATCGGCTCGAGTACCCAACGGTGGCCCAAGAAGGGTGTGAGTACAACTCATTAGGACACCCCCAATGGCTTGTACAAAATATCTAGTCTAAACAGATAGTGCATGCGTGTACCAAATAAATGAAAATGTAAACAAAAGACAACTCAGGTGCCATTAGTTAAGAATATTCACTTTGACAATTTTCATCATTATTTCCATTTCCATCACCTATACCATCTTCATCACTAAATTAATTTTCATCACATGTTCCACGGGTTAGGCATTTACTTCATTTAAAAAATGACCTAAGATGGTCAATTTCTATGCATAAGGGAACAATTTAAGTTCCCTATCTCACTAAGGACAGACATATCATAATAAATACAACACACTCACCTAGGAGCCTCAGTCCTTGTGGTCTCATCAAATGAAACTGTTAGGGGTATACATCCTCATTCCCCTTACCTAACCCATGCATTATGGGGTGTGGTTTATTGATAGCCCTTCATGGTGTCATTAGTTTCCTAAGGTTCTATGAAAAAACCAAATTTATAAAACTCAGACAATCCTAACTAAAAGTGTAGTACTAGGTAAGTTAAAGTGTCGATCCCACAAGGAAATTTTTTATGCTCTATGTTAATTAAGAAACAGAAATTGAAATTGTTTAATTCGTTTGTAGAAAAAGGAAAATAACATCAGTGATTGGGTTTTTAAATAAATGGATGGGGAATTCCAGGTTCAATGAATTTCAGGGGCATGTGCTAGGGATTTATGTGAGGGTGTGTTTATTTAGTTTTGGGGTCAGAATTGGGTCAGCAGGGATTCTTGGTCTTGTTATCCCATCCTAGTCTTATGGTCTCACTTTTGGAATAGTCTTCTACTTAGCGCAATCAAAGAAATAGGCAACCTAGAACCTTGTTTAAACATAACCGACATAGATTTCATAATGGTCATATGAAAAGTAACCCAATCAATTGATGCAATAAAAAGATAACTTTCATAATGTAGCAATGGTCATGAAATATGAAAAGAAATAGTTTCCAAAATGAATGAGAAGTTTGAAACAATCCAAAATATAAATAATAGATAAAAATGATCCCTAGCATCACATCCCTATGCAATCACATCACACGACACTAATGGACTACTCGCTCATGTTGGGAGTGAGTAGCATGGTTACCTAAGTAATAAATGCGGCATTGTAAGACATCATATCATCACTCCTTCATATGGAGGCCTTTCGTTGGTGCTGCGTGGTTTTCTCTGCCTTTGAGTTCTTTGTAATAGAGGATGGGGGTCTCTGTTTATTGGATTTTTTTGTCCAAACCCGTATCCCATGTCTCCTATTTTTTTCTCTACGTGTCAACGCCTACATAACGTGGACTTTATACTGATTGTTATCACATCATGTACTGGTGTTAAATGACATGTACATGAATTTCATAGCGTGTTTTCAAGTCATGACTTGTCTAGAAGTGATATGCTTCACTTTAAATGGTCATGATTTGTACTTGTGGTACACGATGTGTAGTCAATTTTTCTTCAGTTTTCCATCTCCTCTTCATCTACAAAATCTTATGTCGCACTGCTTCTCTTTTCTTATGGTGTGAAGGGTCATTCGGCTCATATTTCCTCCCCTTTTCATTCCTTTTTCAAAAATCTGTTATTTACTACCACAAATAATAAAACAAATCAATTCATTCCAAACATGGAAAGTTTATTCAAAATATTACGAAATCAACACATTATAACACATTAAAATCTATACATGAAATAAATGTGTCATTTATAGCCTCAGTCTAACCTGGCCCGTGGGAATAGATCCTCAAGTCCAATACCCCACAATCATCAATCCATGTGAACATTCTTATTTATCCATTTACCATTTATACCATATCACAAACCATAAAAAATAAACAAACATAAATTTCACATTTTGTAGTCATTTAATATGTAGAATTAACATAAATCCTTAAGCCATTAGCATAATTACCATTTTCATTACATGGCCCGTTTAACCCATTTCCCATTTCCTATGACTTAACCATTTATGCATATTCAAAAATTTACATGAATTATCCCAATTATATATTCGTCAATTCTTACATGTTAACCCATTTAACATATTTATCAACTCATAAACATTACCCATTTAACATGTTCCTAACATCACATTTTTTAACACTATTAATCATTTCAAGTACAATTCATAAGTCACTTAGAAAAATCACTTTATTATATCCTACCCATTTGATATTAAGCAAAGCAATACCTTAGTCCATTATCAAGGTCTAGAAAAAACTATCATTATTACCCTTTTAACTTAACTAATCATATCAACATGTTCTTTATGGGATCTACTTTATCATAAGGCAATTATATGCTTAACATTTCAATTTTCCATGTTCAGAAATATTAGTACACCCCAGGGTGGTTTTAAATTGGTCTAATCAACCTCAATGCATCCCTCAGGGATAGTGAGAGGTTTAATTCATCATTTAGCCAACTATTTTACCAAATATAACTAAATTCATGGAACAAGAGAGAAGAAAAAGCACAACCAAGTATGCACAAATCAACCACAAGACTACGTGATATAACTTATAGACCACCTACCTTGAATCTGAAGATGAAGGTACCCTTAAATTTAGACTTAGATGTGGATTCAAGAACCCTTTGAAACCCCAACCTATGATTAAGCATAAAATGAGGTTTCTATGGTTTTAGAAGAATAATAATGAAACCAAAATCCCTAATTCGGAAAAGATAAGTTATCGGAGTGTTAGACTTACCTGAAGCTTTGATCTTCACCCAACGACACTACAAACATCCTAGAATCGAAGGAGAATGGTCTTTGGGAAGCTTGGTTCAAAATGGTTCACCAATAGGGTTTCTAGAGATTAATGGGGGAAGAAAATTTGGTGGGTTACTTAAAATCATGAGGGGGGGAATTTTTAAAAACCCACTTTTAATGAGGTGCATGGTTTGGCCTCATGGTTTTCCAAACCGTGCACCAGCCTCTATCCAAGAGGGTCCAAGGTTGCACGGTTAGTTGGGAATCATGTAAGGTTTTTTAAACCATGTGACATTCATGTGGAATGCCTCTGTCCAAGGTTACGCAGTTGTTCCTCCCCCTGTACACGATATTCACTAATTGTATGCAAACCATACAACATGCATAATATGGCCTGATTCCCCTTTCTTTCATGTCCTCAACCCCTAGAACACCCCCAATCTTCCTCATACACCTAGAAAAAATTTCATTAGAAAAAGTTAAAAGATTTAAGAAAAAATTTAAAAAATGTCATACCTCCACAAAGTCTGAGATCTTACACCCCATTCCCAAAATTAACAATAATATTATTATTATTTTAATTGTATGTGTGTTAACTTGTGTAAAAAAATATTATTTTACTGGTTTGTAAATTAATATCAATTACCAAAAGTATTATTGGCCTGTCCGAACTCCTAAAAATTTATTAAATACCTAAATAAATATTTTTATTCAAAAATAAATATTTTAGTCACAATCCAGTGAATAAATATTTAATAAAAAAATTATTCATAATACAGAGAATAATTTTTTTTTTATATTCATGTAATTAAATAAATTAGTTATCAACAAAAAAATAATTATTCATTACCTTTTGAATATTAGTGATCAATTAAACTAGAATAAAATTATTCCTTGATCTTGAGAATAATATTTATTCCAATAATCAGATTAAAATACCATTTAATTGAGATCAACAAAAACACTTAGTGTGTGACCCTCTAGGACTATTTCTTGTTTGAATTAGGTATACTTTCCTAAAGTCTAATATTACAGTCTAAAAATGAGTCAAAGCACCCAAGAGAAAGAACTTAATGTTGAAACATTGATAACCAAATACAAATGCTCATTGTGTAGCATAGTCTCTTTTTCAAAATATCTCATCAAACCAGTTTCACATCCATGTTATCATCCAATATACTCTATGTGTATTTCATTGACTATCTAAAATAAAAACATCATTACACAATGATTATGGAATTTAATGTGTTCAATCTATTCTAATCAAAGGGTCAAGATATTGGATTTCATAAATATGGAAGGGGTGAATCCTTCCTTGACTTATTCATTAATAACATGTTAATCATGACACACCCAACGTATCCAATGTTTCCATGAACAATATCATTATGGTTTACAAAATACATATAAGTGAAAAAGTTATAACATGTATTAATAATAATCGTAATGTCTAAGGACCAATACACATGCTTGCATATAAGAATATTTGATGACACCAAAACATGAGGAATTCCTATTGGAGGATTTGTTCTTATAATCTATAATATTGGAGATTACAAAATGCAAACTTCATGAGAAGAAGTTCCATCTTCTTAGGAGTACAAGCACATTCCAGTCACGTTTTATGTTTCCCATCATAAAATGTTATCTAACCATAGAACTATATTTAGGAATATTACCATTAAACTTCAAGGTTCTCATCATAGAGGGGAACTGTTACGACCTTATCAATGTGACAGATAATCTAGGACATTATTACATTAAATTAATAAATAACAATTAACAATATGTAATAAGATATTTCAACTCCAACAACATTCACTGCACAGTTTGACTAGTCATGGGGGATAACCATGTGATAGGCAGAAACCTTATAATTTTCCAAATTTTTAAAAGACCAGGTTTTGAAATTTAAAAATAGGGTTAAAAATAAACAAAAAAATGAAATAATGATGGAAGAAAAAGTCAAGGCATGACATTTGGTGTTGGGTAGGAGGAAACCCAGGCGAGGCGGTACAGTTAATTCTCATCTTCCACTTAGGTGTCACCCCCACATATATTAAGAAAAAATCACCCCATAGAGATTATTATGTGGGACATCATGTTAGTAGGGTACTATTTTGACTTAAAAAAATATTCGGTTTCAAATTGTTCTTGTGTCTCCTTTTATAGATATACTTAATTTCCACTCATGCCATGTATCATTGTTCCATTCTACGCCATACCACTGTGAATTATCCATGAACATCGATGAGGGAGGTTGAGCCTACCTATGTTTAGAGAATTGTTTTCTATATATAATAAAAATGTAAAAAAATCAAAAATTACAAATATTGGAAATTATTTCCCAAACTACAGAATAGTATTAGTTGAAAGATGTGAATCATCCAAGACATTGCCTTCTGATTATCAAATAAGGAACTCTCTTGGAAAGTTAAAACCTAAAAATGAATTGGAATAAGGTGTTTTTTTTTTTGGAAAATGGTTTCTTATCAACCCTCGATATGCAGGGAACACTCCCAATTAGGAAGATGACTGAGGAGAAAAACTTTGTCTACTGCAATGGTTTTCTTCTTTTTCGGCAAGGAGGCTTCCTCTTTTTGTGGGAAGCAGATTTCCTTGGAAGAAAAAAAACCTGGTGCAGGTTTCTTTGGTTTGTAGCTGACTTCATAGATGAGCAGTAGGAGGTGGGAGATTTTTCTAATGGTAAATGAGCTAACCACCAACTGAAGGAAAAAAAATATGATTTTCATTCTCTTTATAATGGGATGTAATCCCATGTTTTGAAAAGGTTGTAATCTGGTGTGTTGTGAGCCTCCGTTAATTTTTATCTGGAGAGTTATATATAGAAACCAGACCCCTTATCCCATGGATGTAGTTCATATGACCGAACCACATTAAAATTTTGTGTTTCTACATTTTGATTCTCTTTCTGTGTATTTTTTTGGCCACACACCTCTGTTGTAGACCTTACAAGTGGTATTAGAGGGATCCGGAGCAAGTGGAGTCGAAATGGAGAACCAAAAACAAGTTTTCCAGTGACTGGAGAATTGAAAGTGGTTGGAATAAATTTCAGAGACCAGATCCTTGAAGAGTACGATGAGACAATTCCAATGGTGCAAGGTGCATTTAAAACAGAGTTGAAACAAGCCCTGTAGAACCGGTCAAAGTTATAGTCAAACCGCAAGTGAACAGTAATCCATTGCTGGAGAATATGGTATTATTTACACCATTAGGAAAATTTCTAGCAGGATTCTAGTGGTTGCTTCAGCATTCCATGTCAGCACCACGTCATCACCATGTTAGTAGTCGATCTAGACTGTTGAATTTGTTTTAAAAATATCTCAGCCAATCGAACTCCATTTTCAGTGATCTAGGAGTTGATTATGACTATTTTGACCATTTCGGACACATCCATATGATTATTTTTTTTAAAATTCACAAACCATCAGGTGGTTTTAGAAGGGTGTGATATCGACTGTGGTGATCGCATTTTGTGACAACAACGATGGATGGTAGCAGAGAACTACCAAAATTTGATATCGAGAAGTTCGGTGGTTAGAACAATTTTGGATTATGGAAAAGAACTATGAAAGATATTCTTGTGAAGTAGGGAATGATCAGACTGTTGATCAAAGAAAGTCCCAAGACAACCAGTAACAATGATTGGGAAGATCTTGAGATGCGGTTCGTCAGCACAATTCGACTGTGTTTGGAAAATGAGGTAAATTCCTCGGTGTTGGAAGAGACCTCACTAGAGGAGATCTGGAAGAAGTTGGAGCAACGATATATTGAAAAGTTGCTCACCAAAAAATTATTCATAGATAAAAAAGTATACCAGTTGCACATGGATGAGGTAAAAAATTTGTTGGATCACACCAATGAATTAAACAAGATCCTCACACAATTATTAGGGTACAATGTGAAGGTTGGAGAGGAAGAAAATGCACGTTTTCTTTTTTCATCTCTAACAAGTTCATTTGATGGACTTGTGACTACATTTCTCCCGGGGAAGGAAATATTGGAGTTGGAAAAGGTGATAGCATCACTTCAAGATTCAGAGGTATTCTGAAGACCTGAGATGCATTCAGGTGAGAAAATCATGGTGAAGCGAGATGATCAATGTGGGAGGAGCCGACATCAAAATTCAAGAGGTAAAGAATGGAATCCAAAATCAAGGGTATGTGATCCTAATTAAATCACATGTTTCAGGTACATGAAAAAGGGCCACTATAAAAGTGACTATGGAGAGTGAAAAAAGTACGTTGCTGGGAAAGAGAAAGTTGAATAGAATGATGCAAATATCAAAGAATTTTTGGTAGATTATCAAGTCTACGTGACAATGGGAAGCTTGCACTCAGATGAGAGAGTTGAACAGGGAGAAGTACAATTTCACTACTGTAAAAGATATGGGCACATGAAGTAGGAATGTTTATTTTTAAAAAGGAAGAATGAGTGGGCTCAAAATCAAATGGAAGACGGATGGGTTTTGGATTTTGGGAGCTCAACACACATATGTACAATGAAAGGTGAATTTCATACTTTTCATGAGGTGTGATATTTAGTGAGACTTGGTTATGGGTTAACATGTGAGGTTCGAGGAGTTGGGATGGTGAAATTAAAGACACCCAACGGAGGATTTTGTAAACTGGCTGACGTGAAATTTGTTCTGAGGATGAGACATAACCTGGTATCATTAAGTAGACTTGATGCGGAAGGGTTCAATATTTCTATAGTAGGTGGAGTGTTGGAAGTCTCTCATGAGGATGCGGTGATGCTTACAGGGAAAGATTACCAAGGGTTGTATAATTTGATGGGGACCATAGTCAGCCTGGGATCGATTGAAGACTGTGGAAGTGACACGTCATCTAGCGTGAAGAAGCATGTTCGATTTTCTGATGAAGTTTTCAAATCCTACATGGAGACTACAGGTCTGGTTTATACCCTAAATTTGTCATGAGGGGGATATTTATGGGGGAAAGTCCCAATTAGAGAGATAATTGAGGAGGAAAACTTTGTATACTGTAGTGGTTTTCTCCTTTGTCGGCAAGGAGACTTTTTCTTTTGGTGGGAAGCATGGTGGGTAGTAGATTTCCTTCGACAGCAACAAACCTGGTGCAGGTTTCTTTGGTTGGCAGCTGACTTTGTAGACAAGAATTAGGCTATGAGATATTTTTTCCAAGGTAGATGATCCACCCACCAACCGAAGGAGAAAGATGGTTTTTCTTCTCTTTATAATGGGATGTAATCCTATGTTTTGTAAAGGGTGTAATCTGGTGTGTTGTGAGCCTCCGTTAATTTTTATCTGGAGAGAGAAATATAGAAACTGTCCCCTTATTTTATAGACGTAGGTCATTTGACCAAACCATGTTAAATCCGGGTGTTATTCTTTTTTCTTCGTTCTTGTGTGATTTGTGGTGTCATGCACCTTCGTTGCGCCCTTACACTTTAATACCCCCTCTACCACATAGATCTACCTCTTCCTCGTTCCAATCCACTCCTATCATTCCTCTACATGCTGAAATCAGCCTTCTATGAATTGAGATCCACCTTTCATAAATCAAGATCTGACTTCCCATATCAAGATTCAGCTTTCTGGAACCATCAATCCAGGTTTTCAAACCCATTTTCCCCAAAATTCCTTGAGGACTACAGTGGTTGAGAAGCTTTCTTCCTTCTATGAGTATTCTGTGAATATAGTATTCCACGAACAGTGTTTCCTGAGTATTTCATGTTTGCTATTCTCTGACACCCTCTCTTGTGAAGCTCTATCTATTCCTGAAGCACCCCTTTTTCTGAAGTCCCCAATACTACAAATTTGTAGATGTTCACAAAGCACCCACTTCGCGAAGCCCTACCTCCATGCTCCGAGAACATGTATTTTATCAGTTTAATTAAATTTTTGATTTATTTTGTTGAATTAGTATTTATTATAGTATTATATTATTCTTTATAAATTTGATTTGATGGACTATGTTTTTTAGTTAAAGTATTTATTAATTACTAGGATTTTATAAAATGGTAATATGATTGTATTAAAATATTATTATATTTTCTTGAATTGTGTTTTTCAATTTTTATTTTATAGTTTATATTGATCATGTTTGTTTTTATAATAATTATGGTATGATGATTTATATTATTTATGGTTTTGTTTTTAATTTTTTGTGTTATTTTCGTTGCATGAATGTTTTTTCACTGGTTATTTCATTTTATTATATACATATATTATTTAATTCTATAAAATATATTATTATATTAATTATTAATTTTTTAATTAATATATTATTTAATTTTATTTAATATCATAATATTTATTAATATATTATAATATTAATATATCAACATAATATTGATTCCTAATATAATAAGAAAAAGGATCGAATAAAAATATTTGTATAAAAAGAGGTGCGCTCAACCCACATTATTATATTTTCCCCTCATCAATGACATAAGGAGGCACTCAATGTCACGGTGTGTGCCTTAGAGCTTTGGTGTCTGCCATTACAAAATATTAAACAGTAGTTAATTAGTTAAAAATTTTATTTAATAA
This sequence comes from Viscum album, assembly GCA_963277665.1. Lineage (NCBI taxonomy): Eukaryota > Viridiplantae > Streptophyta > Magnoliopsida > Santalales > Viscaceae > Viscum > Viscum album. The sequence goes on from OY728143.1 coordinate 1,425,096,499, forward strand.
AATTTAACATTTTAAAAGTAAAATAGTTCACTTTAACTTAAATATTTAGAGTGAATAATAAAATTTAATTTTTGATAATAAAGTAAATATTCTTAAAAAGTAAACAGAACCTGAAATTTTTGGTAAATAATAATTTTTAAAAATAGAAACAAGTTAATTTTAATTTATAAAAATTTAATGTTTTGTAATAAAAGTAATATAATATAATAAAAATATAAGATAACCTATTTAAATTTAATATTTTATTAGAATGTAAAAAATAAATAAAAAATAATTAAATAGGAAATTTAATTGAAATATAAATGGCTACTTTTTAAATTTTTAATTAATTTTTGTTATTAATTATTACATTTTAATAGATATAAATTGTAACACCCAAAAACTTTATAATATTTATATTTTAGAATAAATTTATTTTTTTTTCTATATTTATTTATATGCAATACCATATTAGTCTTACGCTAAACACAACACTAAGTTAGCTTGCGTTACATGAAAGACTGAGTTTTACCACTGTTTAATGACAAACCTATTTTAAAACCAAATTTTGACACATTTAAAAATAAATTTTCAAGATAAACTTCATTTTTGAATTTGGAATATCTAAATTATCTTAGGAATATTTTTTGGTATTTTTCTAAGAAGTTCCTTTTTTGATGAACAGTGAAAAATAATGCATTTTAGTTGAAAACTTCTTTTTCGACTAAATAATTCTTAATGATAAATTATATTTTAAAATTTTTTTAAAGTCACAATAGATCAATTATATATCTATTAATCAAATTTTGGTCATTAAAATCATTTTTATATTTAATTTAGATATAAAGACTTAATGAACTTTTGAACATTTTCACTTTAAAACCTCGTTTTTCCACCATGTTTGCGAGATTAGCTTTAAACTTAATTTTTTCACTTTTGTGAATTGAATTTGGAAAAACAAACATACACAGTTGTAATTAGTATAATATTTATAGTCTAATAATATCAAATTATTTTATGACGAATAATATTTGTGAAAGTAATTAAAATTAATTACAATGATTAATGTAAAATCAATCAAAACAAGGGACTAAACCTTAAATTTAAGGGCCAAATGACTTAGAAACTTGTCCAAAATACGTTGGATGCCAATACTTCGACAATATACCTTATTGGTTTGAATTTTATGAGTTATTGAGATACTATTCCATGAAATTGACTTATTTAATAATTTAAGTAAAGAAAATAACAAAAAAAGAACCTTCCTTACCTTTAACATATATAAATCATTAGAGTATGGAAAAATCTACATAGTTTCCGTGAAAAATATTATTTTGAAAGTTATATACGTTATTTATCATGGTAATTTAACTTTAATTTTTAGAGATTATATAATTACAATAAACTCATAACAAATGCTAACACATGGATTATTTAGTTAATAATCAAATGAGATATACGATGCTAAAAACATTAAAAGTAAAGAAAATTTAATTAATAATTATGTTACATTATTTTTTTAGATGGATATATCATGTTATATAGATGTTAAATTAATATATTTTAATTACAATAATTTTTTTTATATTTGTAAATTAAAATTAAATAAATAATGTCAAATTTGACATTAATGTTATTTTACAATAATTGATATTTTATTAAGTAATTTAAAATTAATAAGAATTATATCTTCTTCGAAGTGAAATCTATGTGTTAATAAATGTAAAATATGGTACATTCATGGACCAATTGATCTTTCATAATTCATATATTGACACATAGATAGTAAAAACATTGTTATCACGGTCTGGGTTAATGTAGTGTTTTTTCGCGTTATATGCGCTTATTTTAAAATTCATTTCAAAATCTTATTATATTTTTATTTTTTAAATTAGATATAATATATATAATGAATTGGGTTTAAATTTTCTAATAATTATAACTTTAATTTAGTCTTAATGGTTTAATTACATATGCTAGAAAACTAGTTACCTAAATGAAAACTCAAAATGGAAAAATGTAAGGAAACTTAAAGACTAAAGAAAAAAATTATAAAAATTAACTTCTATTTGTGTGGTGGATATTTTTATCGAACATAATTTCAATTAAGTCCATTATTTATCCATTTTGGATGCACATGAGGTAAGGTATACCTCCTAATAGTGTATACCTTTTGGTATTTAAAAAAATGTCACTCCTCATCCACTATAAAAATAAATTTTCTCTTCCCCTTACTAACACCTCTTAAGATACTTTAGATCATCCAAAATATGACCAAATAAGATCCAAAAATCCCTCCATTAAACCTAGAGTCCTTAATTTTGGAATAAATCTACAAGGAATCCCTTTGATGCAGACCAAAAGTAGTTACCCAAAAAAGAGGTAACATTCTTCAATGTGCATTTATGTTTTATTTTTTTATCTAACCAATAAATTATTATTATAAAATTATTATATAATAAAATCAGTATCCTCAATATAATTAATTTTTTCGGTTATGGTTTATACCTACCCCTACACACATTTCCATCAAATGGGTAATGAAATTACCGTTCGTGTACAGTGAACTACCGCCTCATGAAATAATGTCATTCGTTTTTCCTTTACCACCTTTCTTGATTAGTAATTATGATGGAAAATTTGTTTCTATATGATATATATGATATATATTATTTATTTATTCTTCTGTAATTTTTATATAACATACAAATTTATGTGTTCTATTTGGTGTAAATATGATAACTTTTTTTGTGGATGTGTGGACTACCGCCTCCTCAAAGTGATGTGATACGTTCACAAATTACATAGAATGTATTCAAGGTAGTTTTAATTAAACATATGTGACAAAAATGGCATATATATGATATTAATTACATAATTACCTTTCTAGGAATAAAATATATCATTTTTATTACCCTTTTCACACACTAAAAATATGATAACGTCGTTCATGGACGTGTGGACTACCTCTTCCTCAATGTGATCGATTACTTTTACATCACAAAAATTAAATATATAAGTATATACAATTAAATAACATATAATTTATTATAAAATTATCATTCTATAAAGATATATTGTTACTTATTTAACATCCCAAGTAAGTAATGAATAATAGATATTTTTATCTATGTCTATTAATGATTAAGATAGTGTTTTAGAGGCTTAAAATGAAAATAAATCCAATCTTAAGCATGGAATACACTAATATTCCTAAAAGATTGTTTTACTTCCTTATGATGGAAAAAACTTTTTAAATCTATCTTTTGACAATTTTATAAACTATTTTTGTCAAAATAAACTTATTCTTTATGATTGGGACATCAAAATTTACTTTGTGTGAATTTTTTGGTATTTTTCTGACAATGTTCATTTTTTAATGAATAGTGAAAAATACTGCATTTTACATCAAAACTGCTTTTTAATCTAATTTATTTATATGATTATATTATCTTTTGAATTTTTCTTAATGTGTAATATGAATATATTTTTACCATTTAATCCAATGGTGGTTATTGGAATCAATTTCACTTTGAAATTGGACTTAAACTAGTGTCAATCTTTTGATACTTATTGTTTCATAAAAACACGCTATTTTCTCTGACAGCGGGAATTAATTATTAAATTAATTAATGTGACTTATATGTTTTGAATTTTGTAAAATAGACTTCATTTTTGAATTCGTAATATCAAATATAGCTTAGGGTGAATTTTTGGTAATTTTATGAAAAACTTCAATTTTTGATGAATAGTGAAACCACTAAGTGGTACTTATAAAGACTGATTTTCCGTTTAAATGAAATTTTGCCATCATTGTGTTTTGAATTTCAAAAATCCGACATACATGGTTGTCATTAAGAAGTAAAATGTGGTTCAATGAGATTATAATAATTTTTTGGTGAATAGTAACTTATTAAGTTCTTAATCACGATTAGTGGTAATTAGTGTAGTTTAAGGTAAAAATAATGCTTTAATAAAATAAGATGAGCTTGACACATGTCCTACCCTCATTGGTTGTGTCATGTACGACCAATACAAGTCATGGGTCAACTTTGGGACCCCATGGATCCACTTTGGTTGGGAAATGGCATAAATTACTTTTTATTTAATGTAAAAGTAAAAATGACACAAACATAATATGTTTTACGAAAACAATTTTTACATGGGGTTATAAAGATCAGATTTTTTATTATAAATAGTCATTGGAAATATAAAAAGATTTCCTACATCATAGTATTTTTTTTATAATTTTTATACATTAAATAAATTAAATTATTTATGACATAATAATGATGCGGCGATGACATCATTATTTGACGATTTAAATAAAATGGAAAGATAATGTAAAATCTATGAACTACACATGTCCAAAACCAATTGGATGAGTGGATTTCGAACCCTTATCACCTTATCCACGAATTATATCAATGTGGGACCTTTTAAAACCGAAACACATTTTCAAATAAAGTAATATTTCTTTACTTTCCAAAAGTGCCCCTCCTCTCCTCTTATAAAAGGCCCCCACCTCTACCTCATTTCACACACTCCTCAAGACTTTGGCTCGGCAAACCACTGCCCATTTACTCTATCCACATCCCTCTCCTCATCCTAGAGGATTCCCTTTGGGCATAATCCTTTCAAAGGAAGCCTTTAGGCTCAAATCAAAAGAAGTTACAATTTTAAAGGTAATTCATTCTCTCATGTTCATTTGTTTTATTTTGCATCTCCAACCCCCTAAACTCTTTTTATTTACTTCTTTTGTAACAACACCAGTATCTTTAATATACTAGGATGTTGTTATAAGATTTATTTGAGCTACACTCTCACAAAACTACATCAAATGGTTAAAGAACATACGGTTTCCGTGGATGGCGAAATTCTGCCTCCCGAAACGATGATTGTTCAATACTCATTTAACACCTTCAAAGGTGGCCATTATGATGTCACTATTTTTATATATGGTATATAATATGTTTATGTTTTCCTTAAGCTTCTGTTTTTTCATTTTGGTCATACCTTTATGGTTTCCATTATGGGTAAACACGATATCTTCATTTTAGGAAGTGCGGACTACCGCCCCCTGAAAGTGATTTGATTCGTTAATACCATATGTGGGATGTGTAAAGGATAAAGTTAATGATATTATATATGTTATTATACTGGAATTATAATATACTCTTATATAATTATGATTCCATTCCAGAAATATGAAATAGAAATGGAAGTAGCGTTCATGCATACGTACGGCTTACCGTCTCCATGAACGGTGCATTTCATTTCTTACCTCTAAATGTGATGTAATATTATAAATACATGTATATGCTGAATATATATGATATATATGTTATCCAAATAATTAATATCATTATGGATATAACGAACCTTTGACCAAATTAACAACATGTAAGTGTAAGAAGTCTATTTTTGACTTAAGAACCAAATACCGACAAAATGAACACTATTAACTTAAATGATTACATGATGTTCATAACATGGTATAAAAGGAATAATGAACTTTAAAAAGGTTCATAAGCAAGTAGATATTAACTCAAGTTTATTATTCAGGAGATTAAAGAACGGCCGGGTCAAGTCGGATACGAGGTATGGGACTTCGTCTCAATATCCTTTCATTGAGGCATATTTTATTTTATACACATCTTTCTTTTATACGGTGTATAAACCCCTTTGACTTTTAAGTTTATTCAAAAGGAATATTTTTTATACGAAGTGTTTACTAAATGACAAAAGGGAATTTTTTTCTCGTACGTATGCGGCGACAATGACTTATCCGCCGTCGTGACCGTTATTTGAGTTTCGGATTCCTCTACAAGCCATACCTTCTTTTTAAAAGAAAAATAAATACCATGTTTTACTTTTATTTTATTTTGGTATTGAAAATGGTTTTCACAATGTTTTTTTTGTGTTGTATTGATATCTTGTGATTGAAATGTGGAAATGTTATATTTCCTTTATGCATGTTTTATGTGATACGATTATGATATGGTTCTTGGGCATTATTATGAAGACGGGTGGTTCCGTGATAAACTAAGGGCGGGTGAGCCCGATATAGCTCTCTAATGAATTGGGTAACGCGAAGGAGTGAAACGTTAAGGTTTCTCTGAAGAGATTTTAGGGAATATACTGTGATGGGTATTCCAAACGTAACCAAGAGGGTTACTCCCTACGTAAGAATGTTATGAATGCCTCAAGTTACCTTTATGTCTTATGATTTCTATGATTTATTCATGATTTTATGATGTATGTTAAAGTGCCTATGTTTTATGGGTAAATTATGATTTCATTCTTATGTATATATGAACTCATGTTTCCTTTCCATGTTTTTTTTATAACCCATACTGAGTTTTTATGCTCATCCAAAGTTTTTGAAATGTTTTTCACAGGTCAAGGGAAAGGTACATGATAAGATGATAGAGTCACAGATGTGTCAAGAAATAATCCATATTTTATTTTAAATTTGTTTCTATTGATGGGAATGAAGAATACTATCTTTATGTAAACATTTTGTTGATATGTGGAATGTAAATCAAGTTTTATGATCTAATTCTCTAAAACTCTAAACCTGAAAAGATCCTCAATGTGTAATCTTGTAATAACTCAAGATTAAGTAAGGTTTAAGGCTGGGGCCTTATAGTTGGTATCAGAGGTCGGTTTAGATAACTTTAGGAGTTAGAATTCTATTAAATGATTATCCCAAAAAAAAAATTTGAAATGATATAGCATTTGAAGATTACCATGTTGCTTCATCTAAGACATGTTTGTTCAGAATGGTTTTCCGCAGAGGAAACAGGGAAGCAGTGCTAGGAAGGCATACAGAAGGAAATAACCTTTCGAATCAGCATCCAGAAATGGTCGGAATTGGAACTGAACAGTTTGTTGCAGTAATGGAACAATTGACTCAAGCGATAAATGGTGGCGGTATCCATGCACGAGATCAGCTAGATCAACCGCAGAGGAACATGTCAGTGGTGGAACATTTCATGAGGCAAAATCCCCCATCATTCAGAGGATCATCTGACCATGTGCTAGCTGAAGGGTGGATTAAAGCACTGGAGAAGATTTTCAATGTCATGGGGTGTTCAGACAATCAAAAGGTTAGTCTTGCTATTTACCGTTTGGAGGGTGAAGCAGATCAGTGGTAGTCTATGGTTAAAAATATAAGGGACGCCGATGAGATTGATGCTCTTGACTGGGATGAATTCAAAGGTATGTTTCTTGAGAAGTATTTTCCTAAGGCTGTTCGACTTAGGATGGAAAAGCAATTCTTGGAATTGAGGCAAGAGGAAGACTCAGTGGCTGCCTATGAAGAAAGGTTCACTCGATTGGAAAGGTATGATCCAAATTTTATCCGAGACCTTGATAGTAAAATCAATCGTTTTTACTCAGGATTAAAGCCAAAATATCGAAGGGAATTAGCTTCTCGTGAGTTTAAAAGTTATGAAAAGCTTGTTCAATGTGCTGAGAAGGTGAAAATGGAGTTTTCCGATGACCAAGTGTTCTATAACAACCAGCAGAAGAAGAGACCGAGGTGGAAGGAGAAAGGTAAGAATTCTTCAAAAAAGTCTGATGGTAAGAAAACTAATTTTCTAGTTTGTGATAAATGTGGCAAAAGGCATGCTGGGGAATGTCTTCTGAATTATGGAAAGTTCTACCGATGTGGTAAGATGGGGCATAAGGCTCGTGATTTCACTGAAAAGGATCAAGGTGAAGGTAAGAACAAATTTGATTTACAGTTAGTGAAGTGTTATAAGTGAAATGAGATGGGTCACTATGAAAATGAGTGTCCGACAAAGAGCTTGAGTGATGGGAAGCAGTTAGACTACAAGTAGAAAGGGGTGGTGAAATCCTTTGCAACTACTTCAGCAGATGTCGGGCCATCAAATGAAGTTGTATCAGCTTCAGGGAGCTCAGTTTTTTTCAAAGATTGACCTGAGATCGGGGTACCATCAGCTGAAGGTAAAGGAGGCAGATATTCCGAAGACCGCGTTCCGTACGAGATATGGCCATTATGAATTTGTAGTAATGCCTTTTGGGATAACCAATGCACCTGCTGTATTCATGGAATTAATGAATAGAATTTTCCATGAGTTCTTGGATAAGTTTGTGGTGGTTTTCATTGATGATATTTTGGTGTTTTCTAAAAGTAAAGAGGATCATGAAAGACATTTAAGGGTTATCTTGCAAACCTTAAAAGAAAAGAAACTGTATGGGAAATTCAGCAACTGTGAGTTTTGGTTGCAACAAATTTCTTTCCTTGGTCACATTGTTTCTAAAGATGGAATAACTGTTGATCCTGCAAAAACAAAATTTGTGGAAGAATGGCCAAGACCCACAAATGTAACCGAGATTCGTAGCTTCCTTGGTTTGGAGGGATATTACCGAAGGTTTGTTAGAATTTTTTCACGGTTATCTAGTCCAATGACTAAGCTAACTCGGAAGGGTGTTAAGTTTATCTGGACAAAAGAATGTGATGATTGTTTTCAGGAATTAAAAAGAAGATTGGTGAATGCTCCAGTTTTGGCACTACCTTCCAGAAATGGTGAGTTTGTCATCTACATCGATGCTTCATTGAAAGGACTTGGTTGTGTCCTAATGCAGAATGATCAGGTAATTGCTTATGCTTCACGACAGTTGAAAACTCATGAGGTAAATTACCCTACACATGATTTGGAATTAGCTGCTGTTGTTTTTGCTTTAAAAATTTGGAGGCATCGTTTGTATGGAGTAAAGTGTGAAATATATACCAATCAAAAAAGTTTAAAGTATATATTCACCCAGAAAGAGTTAAACATGAGACAGAGGAGATGGCTAGAATTAATCAAGGATTATGATTGTACAATTCATTACCATCCGGGAAAAGAAAATAAAGTGGCTGATGCTTTGAGTCGAAAAAGTAATGCTTCATTAACAATGTTGCGTTTGGAATGTGATCCTTTGGTTAAGGATTTGATGAACTTTGGCATAGAAGTTGTTGGTGCAGGAAGTCCTTCTGTTTTGTTTCAGGTATCAGTGAGATCTTCTCTATCAGATAGAATCAAGAAAGCACAGAAGCAAGATAGTGAGTTGCAGAAAAAGGTAGAGCTGGTTCAGAAAGGTAAGTTGCCTGAATTCAACATTGATAATGATTGTGTTTTGAGATTTGGGAAGAGATTGTGTGTGCCTTGTGATTCACAGTTGAAGAGAGAGTATTTATGTGAAGCTCATAGTTCTCTATTTTCAGTTCATCCTGGTAGTACTAAGATGTATAGAGATCTGCGGGAGTATTACTGGTGGGATGGAATGAAAAGAGATATTGCTAATTTTACTGTGAAGTGTTTGACTTGTCAGCAGGTTAAAGCAGAGTGGCAGTTACCGAAAGGGATGCTTCAGCCTTTACCAGTGCCAGAGTGGAAATGGGAGAATATATCCATGGACTTTGTTGTTGGATTACCGAAGACATCTCGAGGTAATAATGCAATCTAGGTTATTGTTGATCGCTTGACCAAATCTGCTCATTTCATTTCTATACGAGATACTTTCTCTCTTGATCAACTTTCCCATTTGTATCTTAAATAAATAGTGAGGTTACATGGAGTTCCTCTCTCCATTGTATCGGATTGTGATCCCAGGTTTACTTCTAACTTTTGGAAAGGCCTTCATAAGTCGTTGCTTACTGAATTAAATTTTAGTACATCTTTTCATCCTCAATCAGATGGGCAGTCAGAACGAACAATTCAGACAATGGAGGATATGCTACGAGCTTGTTCTATAGATTATCAGGGAAGTTGGTACCAACATATTTCTTTGGTTGAATTTTCATATAATAACAGTTTTCATTCCAGTATACAAATGGCACCATTTCAGGAATTATATGGGAAGTAGTGTCGAACTCCATCTTTCTAGGATGAAGTGGTTGAAAGAAAGTTGATGGGACCAGAATTGGTAGAAGAGTTGGCAGAAAAAGTTCAGCTGATTCAGAAGCACATGAGAACAGCTCAGAGCAGGCAGAAGAGTTATGCGGATAACCGGAGGAAGGATCTATCTTTCGAGGTAGGTGATCATGTTTTTCTCAAGGTTTCTCCTTGTAAAAGTGTGATGAGATTTGGTAAGAAAGGAAAGTTGAGTCCAAGGTTCGTTGGACCATACGAAATTCTGGATAGAGTTGGATCAGTTGCATACCGAGTGGCTTTACCTCCGAGTTTATCTCAGGTACACAATGTTTTTCACGTTTCGATGTTGAGAAAGTATATGCCAGATCCATCTCATGTTTTGAGCCCATAGGTAGTTCAGCTGGAAGAGAACCTATCTTATGAGGAACAACCGATCCAGATTCTTGACCACAGGGAGAAAGTGTTACGGAATAAAGTGATTCACCAGGTAAAGGTTTTTTTGAAAAACCACATGATTGAAGAGGCAACAAGGGAATCTGAATATGCAATGAGGGATAAGTACCCCCATTTATTCGATAAGTAAATAAATTACGGGGACGCAATTTTCTAAAGGGGGTAAGGATGTAACATCCCAAGTAAGTAATGAATAATAGATATTTTTATCTATGTCTATTAATGATTAAGATAGTGTTTTAGAGGCTTAAAATGAAAATAAATCCAATCTTAAGCATGGAATACACTAATATTCCTAAAAGATTGTTTTACTGCCTTATGATGGAAAACCCTTTTTAAATCTATCTTTTGACAATTTTATAAACTATGTTTGTCAAAATAAACTTATTATTTATTATTGGGACATCAAAATTTACTTTGTGTGAATTTTTGGTATTTTTCTGACAATGTTCATTTTTTAATGAATAGTGAAAAATACTTCATTTTACATCAAAACTGCTTTTTAATCTAATTTATTTATATGATTAGATTATCTTTTGAATTGGTCTTAATGTGTAATATGAATATATTTTTACCATTTAATCCAATGTTGGTCATTAGAATCAATTTCACTTTGAAATTGGACTTAAACGAGTGTCAATCTTTTGATACTTATTGTTTCATAAAAACATGCTATTTGCTCTGACAGAGGGAATTAATTATTAAATTAATTAATGTGACTTATATGTTTTGAATTTTGTAAAATAGACTTCATTTTTGAATTCGTAATATCAAATATAGCTTAGGGTGAATTTTTGGTAATTTTCTGAAAAACTTCAATTTTTGATTAATAGTGAAACAACTAAGTGGTACTTATAAAGACTGATTTTCCGTTTAAATGAAATTTTTCCATCATTGTTTTTTGAATTTCAAAAATCTGACATACATGGTTGTCATTAAGAAGTAAAATTTGGTTCAATGAGATTATAATAATTTTTTGGTGAATAGTAACTTATTAAGTTCTTAATCGCGATTAGTGGTAATTAGTGTAGTTTAAGGTAAAAATAATGCTTTAATAAAATAAGATGAGCTTGACGCATGTCCTACCCTCATTGGTTGTGTCATGGCCGACCAAGACAATCCATGGGTCAACTTGGGGACCCCATGGATCCACTTTGGTTGGGAAATGACATAAATTACTTTTTATTTAATGTAAAAGTAAAAATGACACAAACATAATATGTTTTACGGAAACAATTTTTACATGGGGTTATAAAGATCAGATTTTTTATTATAAATATTAATTGGAAATATAAACCAATTTCCTACATCATAGTATTTTTTTTATAATTTTTAGACATTAAATAAATTAAATTATTTATGACATAATAATGATGCGGCGATGACATCATTATTTGACGATTTAAATAAAATGGAAAGATAATGTAAAATATATGAACTACACATGTCCAAAACCAATTGTATGAGTGGATTTAGAACCCTTATCACCTTATCCACTAATTATATCAATGTGGGACATTTTAAAACCGAAACACATTTTCAAATAAAGTAATATTTCTTTACTTTCCAAAAGTGCCCCTCCTCTCCTCTTATAAAAGGCCCCCACCTCTACCTCATTTCACACACTCCTCAAGCCTTTGGCTCGGCCAAACCCTGACCATTTACTCTCTCCACATCCCTCTCCTCATCCTAGAGGATTCCATTTGGGAATAATCCTTTCAAAGGAAGCCTTTAGGCTCAAATCAAAAGGAGTTACACTTTTAAAGGTAATTCATTCTCTCATGTTCATTTGTTTTATTTTGCTTCTCCAACACCCTAAACTCTTTTTATTTACTTCTTTTGTAACAAAAAAATTATCTTCAATATACTAGGATATTGTTATAAGATTTATTTGAGCTACACTCTCACACAACTACATCAAATGGTTAAAGAACATACGGTTTCTGTGGATGGAGAAATTCTGCCTCCCGAAACGATGATTGTTCAATACTCATTTAACACCTTCAAAGGTGGCTATTATGAGGTCACTATTTTTATATATGATATATAATATGTTTATGTTTTCCTTAAGCTTCTGTTTTTTCATTTTGGGAATACCTTTATGGTTTCCATTATGGGTAAACACGATATCTTCATTTTAGGAAGTGCGGACTACCGCCCCCTGAAAGTGATTTGATTCGTTAATACCATATGTGGGATGTGTAAAGGATAAAGTTAATGATATTATATATGTTATTATAATGGAATTATAATATACTCTTATATAATTATGATTCAATTCCAGAAATACTAAATAGAAATGGAAGTAGCGTTCATGCGTACGTACAGCTTACCGTCTCCATGAACGGTGCATTTCATTTCTTACCTCTAAATGTGATGTAATATTATAAATACATGTATATGCTGAATATATATGATATATATGTTATCCAAATCATTAATATCATTCTGGATATAACAAACCTTTGACCAAATTAACAACATGTAAGTGTAAGAAGTCTATTTTTGACTTAAGAACCAAATGCCGACAAAATGAACACTATTAACTTAAATGATTACATGATGTTCATAACATGGTATAAAAGGAATAATGAACTTGAAAAAGGTTCATAAGCAAGTATATATTAACTCAAGTTTATTATTCAGGAGATTAAAGAACGGTCGGGTCAAGTCGGATACGAGGTATGGGACTTCGTCTCAATCTCCTTTCATTGAGGCATATTTTATTTTATACACAACTTTCTTTTATACGGTGTATAAACCCCTTTGACTTTTACGTTTATTCAAAAAGAATCTTTTTTATACGAAGCGTTTACTAAACGACAAAAGGGAATGTTTTTGTTGTACGTATGCGCTGACAACGACTTCTCCGTCGTCATGACCGTTATTTGAGTTTCGGCTTCCTCTACAAGCCATACCTTCTTTTTAAAAGAAAAATAAATAACATGTTTTACTTTTCTTTTATTTTGGTATTGAAAATGGTTTTCACAGTGTTTTTTTTTGTTGTATTGATATCTTGTGATTGAAATGTGGAAATGTTATGTTTCCTTTATGCATGTTTTATGTGATACGATTATGATATGGTTCTTGGGAATTATTATGAAGACGGGTGGTTCCATGATAAACTAAGGGCGGGTGAGCCCGATATATCTCTCCAATGCATTGGGTAACGCGAAGGAGTGAAACGTTAAGGTTTCTCCGAAGATATTTTAGGGAATATACTGTGATGGGTATTCCAAACGTAACCAAGAGGGTTACTCCCTACGTAAGAATGTTATGAATGCCTCAAGTTACCTTTATGTCTTATGATTTCTATGATTTATTCATGATTTTATGATGTATGTTAAAGTGCCTATGTTTTATGGGTAAAGTATGATTTCATTCTTATGTATATATGAACTCATGTTTCCTTTCCATGTTTTTTTTATAACCCATACTGAGTTTTTATGCTCATCCCAAGTTTTTGAAATGTTTTTCACAGGTCAAGGGAAATGTAAATGATAAGATGATAGAGTCACAGATGTGTCAAGAAATAATCCATATTTTATTTTAAATGTGTTTCCATTGATGGGAATGAAGAATACTATCTTTATGTAACCACTTTGTTTATATGTGGAATGTAAATCAAGTTTTATGATCTAATTCTCTAAAACTCTAAACCTGAAAAGATCCTCAATGTGTAATCTTGTAATAACTCAAGATTAAGTAAGGTTTAAGGTTGGGGCCTTATAACTTACCTTCTTTCCGAAATGATCATGGAAAAACAGGAATGTTACCCATTCGTACGTACGTCCTACCGTCTCCATGATTGTAATGTTGGTTCATTTTTCATAACTATATTTCATGATTGGTTTTAAAAGTATAATTGATATCTAAATATGATAATTATTTCATTATTATTATTATGGATATATTTATATAATGACCACTTTTACCAAAGCTGACCTACAAAAATCATTTTTAATACATGAGCTTAATTTGGTCAAAACACCCAGTGTAAACTTAATTATTTATATAGTTGTATAAAAAATTGTAATAAGTAAATTAAAAGTAATAATAAACATGAAAAGTTTATAAAGATAGTATAAAATTAACATAATTTTATTATTTAGGAATATGAAGACACACATAAAAATTTGGACTCAAGGAATGGGATTTCGTCTCAATTTCATTGAGGCATATTATAATGTTATCCACCTAGTTTATTTTATATGGTTTATATAATGATATTTGATATTTTATACCTTGAATCTTATTATTCTGATGATATTCTATAATGTTATTACTTCATGGGGTTTATGATTTAAATGTTTCAAATTGTTATGGGACACTTTGGAATGTTTAAAGATTATTTTTCTCAAGAATGTTTTGATGATATTTCAATGGTATTCTCATTCATAAACATCAACAGCCCTTGTTTTTAATTATCCTCCACTGAGGAATTATTGATAAATCCATATTATTTATTTAATATCGGTATTTTATTTTAAGGTAAATTTTTTATTAATTAAATTTACTATTCGATATATGAGGAATGCTTTAGACATGCAAGACACAGGTTGGATATCAGTCAATGTAAGCCCCTCGATGCATTGATAGTCTCATTAGATAAAATCATTTGGAAAAAAAACCCCTTTTATTTTGTTCCAAGAAAAATATATGGGTTTATACACAAAGACATAAATCGTCTTATTAAAGGTCTTGATGGTAGTGGTTCATGTGAAAAATATATGGCGTCCAATAATTAAGCATTTCCTTCATTTATATTGTTATTTTCCATAGAATTTTCACTATGAAAAAATATATGGATGAATTTAATTCTCGTTTTATTGATTAAATGTAATGTGTTTCAGTTATCTAAATTTACATATTGATTATGAATTATTCAGTTGTTTAAATAGAAAGTGTGTTTAGTTATTTACCTTTCTATATTGATTATTCTTATTGATTATTCTTTTTGATTCATGATTACTTATGTTGTACTTACCCTTACGGAGAATTTGATATCACCTTTATTATATTTCATTTCCCTAGATTGTGAAGAGAAGTCCTTTGAATGAGTTTCAAGGAAGATAATCTTTTACTTATGTTATGAAATATTTTTTTATCTATGATGTAAAATGGGTTTCATGGATATAATCTAGTTTTCCAAAACTGCTAAAATGATTGGTACTTTGAGATTTGATTCCTTATAATCATGCCAATGCAATAAATTAAGGCATCAACATTGGGATTTTAGGGTCAGTGTGTTATAGTTGTTATCAAATAATGTTTATTAGATTCCTTGGAAACTCGATTTAGAAACGATATATTAGGGAACATAACCCTAAGATTGACTCTGAGGATAAGTATAAATGAACATCCCAAAGAAACCATGTTTATGATTATGAGATTATCTACGCATAAATTTTTCAATTTATGTTATGTATTTCACTAGTTGTTTTATTATACATGATAAAATATAATCGAGTCTATATCATCATTTAGAAATGAAACCTGGAATAAGGAATGTGAACCTCAAAATTCACATGATCTAAAGAGTAAGAATGTTAATTTCGTTTATGGTCTTAAGCAAATCTTTCGAAGGGAACTATTATCCCAAGAATTATCATCATATGAGGATATAGTATCACGTTCTAAAAATATAGATAATGGATCCTATAAGTATTATGACTTCATAGGGAAGCACAAGAACAAAAGGAAAACTCAGAAAATGAAGCATAAAGGGAAGAAGGGAAAGTAGTATTTTCCCACATGTAATAATTGTGGAAATAATCACCCCGGTACTTTCTTAAAGGGAATGTTAGTTTTCTACAAGTGTGGAAAGAAAGGCCACCATTCTTGTGATTTCATAGATAAGAAAAAGGGTTCCTAGTATAGACTGTTTCAACTGTCAGGGGATATGAAACTACACAAATCAATGTCTCAAGTTTCAAAAGAATATACAACAATAGAGGAAAATGGATCATGGTCAAGATTATGATACAACCACATAAGAAGTGGAATTGTTAATGTGATTATTTTTATATTCAATAATTATTACATTTGAGTATTTTATCAATGATCTATTACTTATAATAATTATCGAATATATGAAGATTTCACTACAATACTTTTTTGTTAAGTATTTGTGATCGTATGCTAAATGGTACCAAGAAAAGTGAATCGGTAGCAAGTTAATCTTTTTGAAAAAAAATGGTTAAGGGAATGAAAACCCTTAATATGTTCATGATACTGAGAAAATGATTTTTGAGTAAATAGATTCTTTATTTTGATAAAGTAAATTGGATAATATCGACTACCTTGGAACTTTTAATGGTTTGATTAAAAATTGGTGTATGCCCTCATCGATAGAGTTTACAACAATTTTGTATTTGAGGAATATATCTAGTAACATGTGTTTTACTTAAGGAATAAGGAAGAATTCATGTTTCTAATAATGTTTTATGGTAATTCAAGTTATTACCATGTTTCAAGATAATTCATGATGACGGTGTTCACATGTTTGGTACATAATGATTATAGAGCCACTTTATGTTGTTTAGATTAATTATAAGTTCATTTTTGAAATTCAGTGACCTTCTTTCTAAAAGTTTTGGAACATTACCATTTGTAAAAATTGTCCATTTATGAAATGTTTTAGGTTTATCTTGAATTATGTTTTAGAGATTAATGTATTACTTCACTATATGAAGCATCTTGTGCTAAGAGATGAAGTGAAACTAGTTAGTGGTGTAATCAAAGGAAAAGATTATGTTTATAGAAATGTATATTTACTTATATTCTTAAAGTGTGAAAGAATTACTTGACTCTTATAAAAGTTTCTTGAAACCAAAATGTTTTCCTATTATCGTCATTTTTAATGATATTAAGGACCATTATTTACACCTCTGGTTTATGGCTTTGTGTTCAAAAAATTTCCCATGAACATAATCTCTTTCACCCTACATCGGAACTTGATTGTTATATTGTTCTTCTATGTAAATGTTTTCACTAACGTCCTCCTATTGGAAAGCCTAGTTTTTTTGTGACCCTTTAATTTTAATTTATCTCTTATTAAGAACATGTGTTATTAACCCTATTTACAATGTGGGTTTTTCAAAAAATAGTATTTTTAAAATATTAAACCCTATATTACCAAGATCAAGTTTAAATTGGGAGGATGAAATTTAATTAAGGAGGGGAGAATTTAACACCCCATGACTTTATAATATTTTCATTTTAGAAAAAAAAATATTTTTTATATATTTCTTTATACACAACATTATCTTAATCTTACACTACACACAACACTGAGTTAGCTTTTGTTACACATAAGACTAAGTTCTATTTCCTTTTAATGGAAAACTTATTTAAAAACTAATTTTTTTAAAAAAATTAAAATTTATTTTTCCAAATAAAATTAATTTTTTAATTTTTATTGTAAAATTTATCTTAGGGTTATTTTTTTGCATTTTTCTAATAAGTTTCATTTTATGATGAATAGTGAAAAATACAACATTTTAGTTGAAAACTACCTTTTCATCTAAATAATAATTACTGTCAAATTGTATTTTAAATTTGTTTTAAATTTTAAATAGATAAAATATATATCTATTAATCAAATGTAGGTCATTATAGTCATATTTATATTTAGTTTAGATATAAACACATAATGAAATTTTTAATATTTTCACTTTAAAAGCCCACTTTCTCGCCACATCTGCAGGATTATCTTTAAACTTATTTCTTCCACTTCTATGAATTGAATTTTGAAAAATAGTCATACATAATTGTAATTAGTATAATATTTATAGTCCAATAATATCAAATTAGTTTTTTTAGAAAAACATATTTGTGAAATTAATTATAATTAATTACAATGATTAAGATAAAATTAATCTTAGCAAGGGACTAAAATTTAAATTTAAGGGAAAAATGACCTAGAAAGTTGTTCAAAACATATCAGACACCAATAGTTAGACCATATAAACTCTTGGTTATAATTTTATGAGTTATTGGGATACTATTCCATGAAAGTGACCTATATAACATGTTATGTAAAGAAAAGGACAAAAAAGGAACCTTCCTAACCTTTAACATTTATAAAGATTTATAGTATGGAATAATATACATAGTTTCTGATATAATCATTATTTTGAAAGTTAAATGTGTTTTTTCTATCATGGTAATTTAACTTTAATTATTAGAGGTGATATAATTATATTAAACTCTTAATAAATGCAAACATATGGATTATTTAGTTAATAATTAGATAAGATAAATGATGAAAAAAACATTAAATGTAAAGAAAATTTAACTAATTATTGTGTTACATTATTATCTAGATGAATATATAATTTTAGACTTATTTGAACTAAATATATTTGAATTCAAATAATTTTTTTATATTTTTAAATTAAAATTAAATATGTAATGTCAAAATTGACATTAATGTTGTTTTACAATAAATGAAATTTTATTAAATAATTTTAAATTAATAAGAATTATACCTTATTCCAAGTGATTGTTAAGTGTTAATAAATATAAAATATGTTCCATTCATGGACCAAATTATATTTTATAATTAAAATATTGACCCAATGATAGTAAAAACATTGTTAGCACATTCCGAGTTAAAGTAGTGTTTTTTCGCGTTACATGCTCTTGTTTTAATATTAATTTCCAATAAATATGGGATTTTTATTTTATAAATTATATATCATATTTATAATTAAGTGGTTCTAAATTTTATAATAATTATAAATTTAATTTATTCATAATGTTTGAATTACATCGGTTAGAAAACTAGTTACCTAAATGAAAAAACCAAAATGAAAAAATACAAGGAAACTTAAAGGATAAGGGAAAAAATTATAAAAATGCACTTATATTTTCGTGGTGAATATTTTTATAGACCATATTTTCACTTTAATCTGTTGTTTGTCTATTTTTTAATCATATTAGGTAAGGGATTCCTCCCAATAGTGTATGCCTTTTAGTATTTATAGGAATACCACCTCTCTACTATAAAAAGGCATTCAATCTTCCCCTTCTTCACACCTATTAATACAAATTGGATCATCCAAAATCTACCCAAATAATCTCCAAACATCTCTCAATTCATATTAGAGTCCTCACTTTTGGAATAAAACTAACCAAATAAGAACTTTGGTGTAAACCAAAAAAAGTTACCTGAAAAAAATTAACATTCTTCAACAAGCATTTTTGTTATATTTATTTCTCAAACCATTAAATTATTATTATTGAATTATTATATAATAAAATTATTATTATAAATATACTTATTTTTTTATTTTAAGGGTTTTACTATGCATGTTCACACTTCCATAAAATGGGTAACAAACTTACCATTCGTGTACGGTGAACTACCACCTCTGAAAATGATGTCATTCATTTTTCCTTTACCACCTTCCATGGTTGGGAATTATGATGGAAGAATTGTTTATATATGATATATATAATACTTATTATTTATTTTTTCTTCTAAAATTCATATATAACACATACCTTTATGCATTAAATTTGGTGTATATATGATAACTTCGTTTTTAGATGCGTGGACTACAACGTCCTCAAAGCAATGTGATACATTTACACGTTACATGGAATGTATTAAGGATAATTTTAATTAAAAATATGTGACATAATTAAAATATATATGATATTAATGGCATAATTAACTTTCTATAAATATAACATATCATTTTCTTTATTACCCTTTTCACTCACTAAAAATTGACAACG
The DNA here is from genome assembly GCA_963277665.1 of Viscum album. Classification (NCBI taxonomy): domain Eukaryota; kingdom Viridiplantae; phylum Streptophyta; class Magnoliopsida; order Santalales; family Viscaceae; genus Viscum; species Viscum album. The sequence continues at coordinate 1,425,116,565 of OY728143.1, forward strand.
TTATCTGTGGATGTGTGGCCTACCGCCTCCCCAACGCGATGCCATTCCTTTTAAATCACAATAATTGAATATATAAGTATATAATATTAAATAACATTGTATTTATGATATAATAATCATTATATATTTTTATAATGTTCCTTAACTTCTTTCCATAATGATCGTTGAAAAATGGGAATGTCACTCATGCGTACGTACGGCCTATCATCTCCATGATTGTAATGTTGGTTCATTTTTCATAACCACATTTCATGATTGGTTTTAAAAGTATAATTGATGTATAAATATGATAATTATTTCATGATTATTATTCTGAATATGTTTACATAATGACCCATTTGATCATAGTTTACCTACAAAAATATTTTTTAACATATGAACCGAATTTTATCAAAACACCTAACCTAAACATAATTGTTTATGTAGTTTCATAAAACATTGTAATAAGTAAAGTAAAATTAATAATATACTTTAAAATGGTTCTTAAGAAATTAAATAATTAACATATGTTTATTATTCAGGAATATAAAGACACACGTGACAAGTCGGAATCAAGGTAAGGGATTTCATCTCAATTTCATTTCATGAAGGCATATTGTAATGTTATAAACCTAGATAATTTTATATGGTCTATATACTACCCTTTGAATTTTTATATCATGAAACCCATTATTCTCATGATATTCAACGCTTTATTTAATGTTATTACTTCATGGGTATTATGGTTCAAATGTTTCAAAGTGGTATGAGACACTTTGGAATGTTTAAAGATTATTTTCCTCAAGAATGTTTTAAAGAACTTTCAATGGTATTTCCATTCATCAAAGTAAACAAACCTTGTTGTTACTTATCATACAATGAGGAATTATTTGTAGCGACCCCCAAACCCAGGGTGCTTAATGAGACATGATTTACTTAAAATTACATCATTACAAATTAAATATCATGTCTCATTACTACAGAAGATTGCGAGGCTCAGGATTCTGGGAAACCAGCTGCTTCCGACTAACTTCATAGGTAACAACCATACCTAAAAAATTTTAAAAAAAACGTAGGGTGAGAAAAAATGCCCAGTAGGGGGTTTTAAAACATTTTTTAAAATACTTTCTCAAAGAAGTTCTTTTGAAGAGAATAAAACACTTTACTAAAACAAAACACTATCTTTTCTTAAAACATGAAATCCATCTTTCTTTGAAAACCACATGTAAAAAGAATCACGTACTTGAAATGAGCTTTAATGTAAACATGATCAGATTGCGCAATATAAGAAAAATAAACAATGCTTAATGTTAAAACAAATTTACTTTAATTCTAAAAGAATTCTATGGCTATGCAGGGAAAACATGCATATCATGGTTCATGAGAAAAATGCAGATCATCTAACAGTTTACCATATGAAAAACAGTTCTTGTTACATAAAGTACATTTTCATGATCTTGGGAGCTTTCAACTAGGGGTTGTCCTGTTATTTGAACTAACCCCTGTTTAACCTTTATTATTACATGCAGAGGGAATGTATAATACTGGACTTTGTCAAGACCTTTCATCAAGACCATAAAACATACTTAACAGGTCAAGGCTCACTGCCCACCCTGTTTCCTTAGCTCAAGTCAAGGCTAACTGCAAAGACCGTTGCACATGTTAGTCTCATGAGACTCCTGCTTTACCCAATGCATTGGAGCGCTGTATAATTTCGGGCACACCTGTCACATCATTCTTGTTGCGCTATATAATTTCGGGCGCACCCGTCACATGTAAGTCCTATACATCCCTCACATATCTTGACATGGCCATTCATTCATAGGGTTTCATGCATTCTTAATTAAACCCCATTTTCACATACTTATTCATTACATGAAGACAGTTTAATCATTAAAAACATGATGACATGCATGCTAAAACTCCATGCAAATAACAAGTTACCTTACATTTAAAAACATGGGTTTCAAGAAAATGAACATAACACTTAACATTACATAACATCATAGTACCCAATTAAAGCATGGTCGTTCATAACTCGCACATATAATGATAAATAGATATTGTGGGTTTTTACTCAAAACTGTCTTATAAAAACTCTTTTATTAGGACTTTAAACCACATGCCCCCTTTCCATTGTAAAGTTTGCAAACATCATAAAGAACTTGTAATAAAATAAATATATATATATACTTGTTCATATGCATGGGTTTACCACAATAAACCATACCCACAAAGCATTTCCCAAGTTCTACATTAAACAAAATTAATGTTTGGCAAACCGAGTGGGGTTCCTTTATATATAAAAGAAATGAACTTAACATCATAAGATCCTTATTGGCATAAAATCAATCTTGCATGCAACATGGTCGATGTGCACAAATACATGAATGCATGTATATAACAGTTTAAGAAATTCTTTTCCAATTTCTCAAAACCAAAATTCTTATTTATCAAGAATGATGATAAATAAAAAATTTCCATTGAACAAATTATTTTGATATCAAACGAACCCTTAAACTTCACCGCACATATAAACATGCTTATAAATAGTTTTCGGATACTTTTCTTGAAATAACAATTTTAGAAAGGGGTACATATAATTTGTAATAAATCCTTATATGATAATGCGATGAACATTAATAGAATTAAATAAACTTGTCCTAGAATTTGCACATAGATGTACATGTAACTTTATATAATCACACGTACATGCATATCTATATGCTTCATATATTTGCATACTCCCACATATTTATTAAATTTCCTGCAAACTCTATTTGCATGGAGTAGAATTAAAAAAAACAGGGGTTACATACAGGTGAAAGGAAGGTGTTCAAATGCATGTTTCATTTTATATATGTAGATATAAATTTATATATCTACACACAAGGTGTGTATCATTAAAACCGAATTAGAATAAACACCACAAAAAAACTTTCTTTAACCCGGTTGATTTCTGGAAGAAAAGAACAGGGTTATCCAGTTCTTAAAATATTTGTATATATGTTTATATATACTTGCGTATGAAGTATATATGACCAGGGATATCCACCAAAATAGATGAAGATTAAAAACGAGACCTCACCTTCGTTCGCCTCTCAAAACAGAAGGAGTGAAATCGTGAGATACAAATTCTTTTTCGACCTTAAATACTTTTATATATATATTCATATATATGTGAAGCGTATTTGATGTAAAATATCAAAACTGGAGAAAAAAACAGAATTCACGGACTTTCCCTTACCTGTTCGAGGAGAAGGAAGACCGGAGCAGCGACGTCGTCTGGAGGTCGGAGAGATCAAGGGAGTTGGGTGAAAACACCCCCGGCCTTTCGGTGCAACCGGGTTTTTAAAAGAAAACAGGAGACAAATAAGGGGACTTTGGGTCGGCCCGAGGCATCCGAGGCGAGGGAAAGGAGGAGATAGTCGGGCTACACCGTCCTAAACGAAGAAAAACGGGGCCCTATGCTCTACTGGTTTTGACGACGCGAGGCAGGAGAAGAGCGGCGTCGGTGGAAGAAGAAGCTATGGGGAGGAAGAAAACGCGAAAATCAGTGGATGACCGGGATTTAAAGGAGGTGGATAAGACGGCCTGGAACCATGAAGTTTCTTTAAAAAAAAAGGGACGACCGCGATCAGGGGGAAAGGATCGGACGGCCCGGGTTGATGCGGCGCTAAAAACACGGTTTCTATAGGTTTTTTTTAAAAAAAAACTTTGTTAATATTCTTATTAATTTATTAATTCATTGATTTTCTTATTAATGAATTCAATTATTAAACCACATTTATTATTTTAATAAAAAATCATTGGTTAATAAAAATTATAAATTAATTTAATCAAAACATGTTATTATATAAACATATGTATATATATATGTTTTATTTTAAAAATACCAATAATTTTTATTGGACTTATTATATTAAGTATATTATTTTTAAACCATAATTATTATATTTTGGAAAATTAAAGGTTCATTTAATCAATTAAAGAAAGCATCGATTTATTCATCATAATATATTTGTATTTGTTTGTTTATTTATTTATTTTTCCTTTGCTGAATTACATAATAATTACCTTAATTCATAATTTCATGCAATCATTTGGATACACTCCTTTAAGAAAAGAAAAAAATAAATAGGTTGCTTAAAAGTATTTGTGTAATCTTAAAGATGAGAAATTTGGAAATAAAACCATAATTTGACAAAGTTTCCAAAATAGTTAATAAAGGTCAAATAATATATCTAATTTTATGCAATATATATATAACTTATAAAAATCCATCAAGTTTGATATAAATAGAAAATAAAAGTTCAATTGTTCAAATTAATATGTATAATGGAAGAGAAACAATAATATTAATTTTCGACGTTTAGAAACATAAAATAAAATTATCATTTTGGGAAAACCAAATTAACATTAATGACACTTTAAAAAAATTAAATCAAAATACACAATTATCATACAGGTCCTTTTGGGGTAAATCATTTTATTTTCAACGGTCAAAACAAAACTTAGAGGATAAAAAGAACCAACGGTCAAAATAAAACACTGGATTCTTGGGGAAACCAACGGTCGAATTTGTGGCCATTTGAGGTTCAACGGTCAGATTAGGGTGCTTATAAAAAGGGTCTAGTCTCGGGGTGTCCCTTACTCCAAGTGACTGAAGGAGAAAAGGAAGGATGGTTCGTGTGATCCCCTTGGTGCTGAGCACAGTCGCGGTGGCTTCAAACATCCTCATGTTCCTTATGATGGACGCTCGAAACCCCTACCGCATTCTCGGGCTCTTAGTAGTTTTAAGCAGTCTTCCCATCATTGTAATCGGGTTATTAGTTGGGATTTTCGGTTAATTTATCTTCTTGTTGGTCAGTGGATGTTGTAGCCGAGAGGTTGATTATTTGAATAAAAGAAATATTCATCCATTTGATGCATTTATTAGTTGTTTGTTGGTTCACTTAACGAGTGACATTGAAAATACAACTTGTAAAAAGTCAAAACATGGTTTTTTTTCTTGGGTTGTTACATTACTTCCCCCTTCAAAGAATTGCGCCCTCGCAATTCTATCATAAAAAAAACAACAGAAACCCCATACATAGAACACTATCGAAACAGTGGATTTGGATCGGTTAATGGGACACCAAAGTTGGCACACAGCTCTTCAGTTTCCCTAGTCCAGATGCACCTCGAACAGTTCTCCTTGAACTCCTGTTCATGTGTACTGCACACGGGCTTCCAAAGGGAGGCTTGTGTGATGCAAATCTCGGAAACGTCCGAGTAGATAAACTCCTTGATGACTCTTCTGGCCAAATCATGCTCGAGGTAGTCGAGAGGGATGATGCGGTTGAGGAGACTGAGGTTCATGACTTGGAACATGTAGGATGCACTGAGCTGGCCATCCTGGGCGGCCACGAGGAAACACGCTCTGGCAGAAAAGTTCTGTGCCAGATTGAAACACTGGAACAGGCCCTCAAAGTACATTCCCCTTCGCCTATAGCAGGGGAGTTGAGAAGCAGTGATGAGGTGAAAGACGCGATCATTCTCTTGGCATAACTGAAGAATCTCTGGTCCGTTTGCTAGATTGAGTAAACGCTGGTAGGACCCTCGCAGGTGGAGAAATGATGGATAATCCATCATGCATGCCTTGATCAAGATGACTTCTACTAGCTCATCGGGTAGGGATGAGAAGTTAGTTTGACCAGCCATCTGAAAACAAACATCGAAGGGAAACTATTAACAACATTGATAAGGTGAAGACATGAAAGGAAACAAGAAACTTCCATTTATGAAAAAGTTTACACGGAAAAGTCTGAGTTTACAAGACGTACGCCACAAAGAGTGGCAAAACTTCCTAACTCTTCAAACCACACACAGGATGAACAGACAGGACTAAACTCATGGGAACATTTATAACGCCTCCTGAGTTTAGCGTGAGGGGTGTGGAGTTGGTAAACATCGATGTACACTTCTTGCCTAAGAGACACACGAGTGGACTCATTTTCCAACGCTCCAAAGTCCATTAACTGGCCCCAGAAGCCGTAGTGAAAAATTTGGCACAGGTAAGCCGCTCGGAGGTCTCCAGCAGCAACAGCTTCTTGAAAGGGGTTATCTAGCATTGTGCCAAATTCCTCGTCAGTTGTAAAAACTCAGAAGAGTCCTTCGTCATACCTTCCTCGACGTGCATAAGAGGGAAATTGGGTCATCATCATTAGGAGATAATCCATCCCCAATCCCTGGTGGAGACTAAGCACCCTAGATGAGTTTGACACATCGTACAAGTGCTTACACGTCATGTGAATTTGGGCATAGTTTAGAAAGTTCTCGCGACTGGCTAGAGATATAATGTTCTCTAGAGCCTCAGTGGGAAGTGACAAAAGGTCGGTAGGTACATCAGCCATCTGAAAGTTCTAACATTTTTACTTAGTTAGTCTTAGCAATATATCTATATCACCTGGTTTTCTAGAGTTTCCTGAACCCATCCTCTAATACCAACTGTAGCGACCCCCAAACCCAGGGTGCTTAATGAGACATTATTTACTTAACATTACATCATTACAAATTAAATATCATGTCTCATTACTACAGAAGATCGCGAGGCTCAGGATTCTGGGAAACCAGCTGCTTCCGACTAACTTCATAGGTAACAACCATACCTGAAAATTTTTAAACAAAAATGTAGGGTGAGCCAAAATGCCCAGTAAGGGGTTTTAAAACATTTTTGAAAATACTTTCTCAAATAAGTTCTTTTGAAAAAAATAAAACACTTTGCTAAAACAAAACACTATCTTTTCTTAAAACATGAAATCCATCTTTCTTTGAAAACCACAAGCACAAAGAAGCACATACTTGAAATGAGCTTTAATGTAAACATGATCAGAGTGCGCAATATAAGAAAAATAATCAATGCTTAATGTTAAAACAAAGTTACTTTAATTCTACAAGAATTCTATGTCTATGCAGGGAAAACATGCATATCATGGTTCATGAGAAAAATGCAGATCCTCTAACAGTTTACCATATGAAAAACAGTTGTTGTTACATAAAGTACATTTTCATGATCTTGGGAGATTTCAACTAGGGGTTGTCCTGTTAGTTGAACTAACCCCTGGTTAACCTTTATCATTACATGCATAGGGAATGTATAATACTGGACTTTGTCAAGACCTTTCGTCAAGACCGTAAAACATACTTAACAGGTCAAGGATCACTGCCCACCCTGTTTCCTTAGCTCAAGTCAAGGCTAACTGCCAAGACCGTCGCACATGTTCATCTCATGAGACTCCTGCTTTACCCAATGCATTGGAGCGCTGTATAATTCCGGGCGCACCCGTCACATCATTCTTGTTGCGCTATATAATTCCGGGTGCACCCGTAACATGTAAGTCCTATACATCCCTCACATATCTTGACATGGCCATTCATTCATAGGGTTTCATGTATTCTTAATTAAACCCCATTTTCACATACTTATTCATTACATGAAGACAGTTTAATCATTAAAAAAATGATGAGATGCATGATAAAACTCCGTGCACATAACAAGTTACCTTACATTTATAAACATGGGTTTCAAGAAAATGAACATAACACTTAACATTACATAACATCATAGTACCCAATTAAAGCATGGTTGTTCATAACTCGCACATATAATGATAAATGGATATTGTGGGTTTTTACTCAAAACTGTCTTATAAAAACTCTTTTATTAGAACTTTAAACCACATGCCCCCTTTCCATTGTAAAGTTTTCAAACATCATAAAGAACTTGTAATAAAATAAATATATATATACTTGTTCATATGCATGGGTTTACCACAATAAACCATACCCACAAAGCATTTCCCAAGTTCTACATTAAACAAAATTAATGTTTGGAAAACCGATTGGGGTTCCTTTATATATAGAAGAAATGAACTTAACATCATAAGACCCTTATTGGCATAAAATCAATCTTGCATGCAACATGGTCGATGTGCACAAATACATGAATGCATGTATATAACAGTTTAAGAAATTCTTTTCCAATTACTCAAAACCAAAATTCTGATTTATCAAGAATGATGATAAATAAAAAATTTCCATTGAACAAATTATTTTGATATCAAATGAACCCTTAAACTTCATCGCACATATAAACATGCTTATAAATAGTTTTCGGATACTTTTCTTGAAATAACAATTTTAAAAAGGGGTACATATAATTTGTAATAAATCCTTATATGATAATAGGATGAAAATTAATAGAATTAAATAAACCTGTCCTCGCATTCGCACATAGATGTACATGTAACCTTATATAATCACATGTACATGCATATCTATATGCTTCATATATCTGCATACTCCCACATATTTATTAAATTTCCTGCAAACTCCATTTACATAGGGTAGAATTAAAAAAAACAGGGGTTACATACAGGTGAAAGGAAGGTGTTCAAATGCATGTTTCGTTTTATATATGTAGATATACATTTATATATCTACACACAAGGTGTGTATCATTAAAACCGAATTAGAATAAACACCACAAAAAAAACTTTCTTTAACCCGGTTGATTTCTGGAAGAAAAGAACAGGGTTATCCAGTTCTTAAAATCTTTGTATATATGTTTATATATACTTGCGTATGAAGTATATATGACCAGGGATATCCACCAAAATAGATGAAGATTAAAAACAAGACCTCACCTTCGTTCGCCTCTCAAAACAGAAGGAGTGAAATCGTGAGATACAAATTCTTTTTCGACCTTAAATACTTATATATATATATATTCATATATACGTGAAGCGTATTTGATGTAAAATATCAAAACTGGAGAAAAAAAAATATAATGCACGGACTTTCCCTTACCTGTTCGAGGAGAAGGAAGACCGGAGCAGCGACGACGTCTGGAGGTCGGAGAGATCAAGGGAGCCGGGTGAAAACGTCCCTGACCTTTTGGTGCAACCAGGTTTTTAAAAGAAAATAGGAGACAAAGAAGGGGACTTTGGGTTGTCTTGAGGCATCCGAGGCGAGGGAAAGGAGGAGACAGTCGGGCTACATCGGCCTAGACGAAGAAAAATGGGGCCCTATGCTCTACTGGTTTTGAAGACGCGAGGTAGGAGAAGAGTGGCGTCGGTGGAAGAAGAAGCTGCGGGGAGGAAGAAAACGCGAAAATCAGCGGACAACTGGGATTTAAAGGAGGTGGATCGGACGGCCTGGAACCATGCAGTTTCTTTAAAAAAAAGGACAACCGCGATCAGGGGGAGAGGCTCGGACGGCCCGGGTTGATTCGGCGCTAAAAACACAGTTTCTACAGGTTTTTTTTTTTAAAAAAAACTTTGTTAATATTATTATTAATTTATTAATTCATTGATTTTCTTATTAATGAATTCAATTATTAAACCACCTTTATTATTTTAATAAAAAATCATTGGTTAATAAAAATTATAAATTAATTTAATCAAAACATGTTATTATATAAACATATGTATATATATATGTTCTATTTTAAAAATACCAATAATTTTTATTGGCCTTATTATTTTAAGTATATTATTTTTAAACCATAATTATTATATTTTGGAAAATTAAAGGTTCATTTAATCAATTAAATAAAGCATCGATTTATTCATCATAATATATTTTTATTTGTTTATTTATTTATTTATTTTTCCTTTGCTGAATTACATAATAATTACCTTAATTCATAATTTCATGCAAACATTTGGATACACTCCTTTAATAAAAGAAAAAAATAAATAGGTTTCTTAAAAGTATTTTTGTAAGCTTAAAGATGCGAAATTTTGAAATAAAACCATAATTTGACAAAGCTTCCAAAATAGTTAATAAAGGTCGAATAATATATCTAATTTGATGAAATATATATATAACTCATAAAAATCCATCAAGTTTGATATAAATAGAAAATAAAAGTTCAATTGTTCAAATTAATTTGTATAATGGAAGAGAAACAATAATATTAATTTTCTCCATTTAGAAAGATAAAATAAAATTATCATTTTGGGAAAACTAAATTAACATTGATGACACTTTAAAAAAAATTAAAGCAAAATACACAATTATCATACCGATCCTTTTGGGGTAAATCATTTTATTTTCAACGGTCAAAACAAAACTTAGAGGATAAGAATAACCAACAGTCAAAATAAAACATTGGATTCTTGGGGAAACCAACGGTCGAATTTGTAGTCGTTTGAGGTTCAACGGTCAGATTAGGGTGCTTATAAAAAGGGTCTAGTATCGGGGTGTCCCTTACTCCAAGTGACTGAAGGAGAAAAGTAAGGATGGTTTATGTGATCCCCTTGGTGATGAGCACGGTCATGGTGGCTTCAGCCATCCTCATGTTCCTTATGATGGACGCTTGAAACCCCTACCGCATTCTCGGGCTCTTAGTATTTTTAAGCAGTCTTCCCATCATTGTAATCGTGTTCTTAGTTGGGATTTTCGGTTAATTTATCTTCTTGTTGGTCAGTGGATGTTGTAGCCGAGAGGTTTCTTATTTGAATAAAAGAAATTTTCATCCATTTGATGCATTTTATTAGTTGTTTGTTGGTTCACTTAATGAGTGACATTGAAAAGAAAACTTGTCAAAAGTCAAAACATGGTTTTTTTTCTTGGGTTGTTACATTATTGATAAATACATATTATTTATCCAATATGGATATTTTATGATAAGGCATGTTTATTATTAATTAAATCAATTATTTGATATATTAGGAATGCTTTGGACAAGCAAGACACGAGTTGGGAATTGGTTAATGTAAGCCCCAAGATTCATCGGTAGTCTCATGAGATGAAATCAACTGTCAAAAAACACTTCAAGTTTGTTTCTAATCATAATATATGGGTTTCTACCCACATACTTAAACCATATTTTGAATGATATTTATGGTAATGGTTCATGTTCCAGATACATGGCGTCTAATAATTAAGCATTTCCTTCATTTTAGTTATTGTTATCCAGAAGATTTTCACTATGAAAAAATATATGGATTCATTTCATTCTCATTTTATTGATCAAATGGAATGTGTTTCAGTTATCTACCATGCCATATTTATTATTCCTTATACATTTGTTTTAATGGAATTTGTTTTCAATTATTTACCTTCCCATATTGATTATTCTTATTGATTCATGATTACTTCTATTGTACTTACCCTTAATGAGAATTTGAGATCAGCTTTATTATGTTTCATTTCCACAGGTTATAAATTGGAGTCATTTTAATGTGTTTCAAGGATGATTATCTTTTAATTTTTTATTCAATATTTTATATCTCCAATGTAAAATGGGTTTCATTTATGTAATCTAGTTTTTAAAAACTACTAAATTGATCAGTCCTTTGTGATATGATTCATTATAATCATGCCAATGTAATAAATTAGGGCATCGACTCTAGAATTTTGGGTTTGGAGAGTTATATAAGAATATATATATATATATATATTATTTCATTGTATAAATTATATAAGTAAATTAATTAGTGATTTTATAATTAATATATTATAGCATTATAATATATATATATATACACATTACATTTTATAAAATATATAAGTAAATTAATTAGTTATTTTGTAAAATATATATATATATATACATATTACATTATACAAAATTTATAAATTAATTAATTAATTACTTACTAATTAATATATTATTTCATTGTATATATATATATATTATTGCACTATATAATATATATTTTCATAGATATTAATTTATATTAATATATCATTGCCAAAGTAATTAATATATATATATATTAGTGTATTTATTAAAATTTAATGTAATATATATATATATATATATATATATATATCCTGTAATCATATAAAAAGAGGCACACTCAATGCATATTATTCCATTTATGTGTTGTTAAAGTCCTAACGAGACGTTGAGTGCCATGGTACACATCTTAAAGCTATGTCCTGCATCATTTGAAATTATTAACAACTATATTCAGTTAAATAGAAGTCAATAATTTAATATATTAATGCATTGTATAATATATATATATATATTGTTATACCATTACATTTTAAGTAATATAATAAGAGGCATTATTGATGAGCACAATTCCATGTGTGCCTTATCAAAGGAATAACTAGGCACTGAATTCCATGGAATATGCCTTAGAGCTATGGCATGTGCTTTATGATGTATATATAAAGTACATTGATTTTAGTTCTATTTGAGAAAAATTCTATGTATATATTAAACATTAAATTTAATTTCAATTTATAGTTTAAAAATGGCCAAACAATGATGCTCGTATATCATAGTGATTAAATGGTAGAAGATAAGAATTGGATATCATATATTGGTGGTTCTGAAATATCATAAAATCTTACTGGATATGATATGATGAATGTTTTTAATAATAAAATTCATGACCGATTGAATATTATTGATAATTGGTTTATATAATATGTCTTTTAAATATTTCCTTAGACCTAGGTTAATCTATATTACATGCATCATCATTTGATTTATGATAAATATTTAAGGACTTATTAGGATACATTTTAAGAACATGGAAGGCTAAGTGAAATGTAATTTTATGATGAGGTTTATACAATTGAAGATACCTCCCAAATCAAGAAAAATATACCATAAGATCATCGATTTACTGAGTTTTATGTGTATACATCAGATTAGGTTGTTCTTAGTAGACCATTTGAAGAAAATACTTGTAGATCAGAGATAATATTTCAAATGAAAGTTCATGTAGATGTTCTAACAACATGTGTTGTTGTTGTTAATCCATTTAATATTGTGATAAATGATTCCAATGATTATCATTTTGAGGTTGAGGAAGTATCTAATAGAAAACCAAATATGATTTCAGAAAAGGATCTAGAAAGTCAATATAGATTATTGGTGAAAACATCACATGATATTATATCAGGGGTTTCTAATTCTGATTGTGATATGGTGGAATCAATAATCTAGTTTCTAGGTATTTCCCAATAAAGAAAATTTGGATGGATTGATTTCCTATTAGAATAAAATTTGAGATAAAAGATGCTATTCTAAAAGTTATAAATCATTATCATATGAAATTAACTTACAATTATCTCGTTGATTACTCTATGATATTGAGATATTCTATAAAATTTGAATAGTTTTGTGACACATGAAATATATTACTACGATAAACCCTTTTCATAAATTTAACTTATTGGAAAATTAAAAAAACAATTATATATCAAACACATGTTTTAATTTGAGGTTGACTCAAGATCACATACTTCTTAATGAAATTTATAGGCACTTTTATTATGGGTATGATCATAGTTAACCAGGATGTTTGAATTGATTTAATGCAATAACATATAGAGAGTGAGTATAGATAAAAAATATCTTTTAATAATGTGAGTTATAAAAAATAAAGTTATTGATAAGGTATATGGTAATTTGGAAATTTAATTTCAGTTGTTACCTTATTGGATCAGTCTATTGGTTCAAACTGGTCAAGTAGTTTATCAATTTGAAAAACTAGAGCATGTGCTGAACAATCATGTCATGCAGAGAAAGTCCAATTTCATTGGATATTTTAGCCCTTCCTTACATGAATTACTTATATCCTTCACTAAAAATAGTTATTGAAATTATGTTTAATTTTTATATATGGGATTATAATGGATTTATCTTTATTTCTACCACTCAGTATGCAAATATATGACCTATTCAACATGAATTTTCAACTATAGAGAAGTAGAATTTGGAATCATGGAGTTTTTTTCAATCTTTTATCTGTGTTCATGGAATTGATAGGAGTGGTACATGACTTATTTCAGATCATAATCACTCTATCAATAAAGTTCTAAATAATAATGATGATGGTTGGCTACCCCCCCCCCCAAATTCCCACCATCCATACTGCATGAGGCATATTGCCAATAATGTTCGAACAAAACTTCATGATGATAACATAAAGAAAAGAAAAATAAAATTAGGTATTGTATATAGTATTATTTATATTTATTAAATCTAACATTTTTTATCATATGTTAGTTATTTAATTTTTCATAACATGAATTTAAAGCGTACGAACCAAGGAAATAATTTTTCCTTCAAAGATTTGAAGAAATAAGTGGTATGTATGAGGATATTTATAAGTATATGATATGAATTCTAAAAAAAGGATCTTTATATTTTGATGAAGGGAATATATATTTGAACATGAATACAAACATTGTTTAAGGAATCACCAATGTATTGAAGTTGGATAGAAAATTTCCAATAATAATAATTATTCCTTATACTTTTTAATGATGTGTGAAGTACTTTTTTTGACATATCAGAGGATATAGAGAAATAAATATTGCAAGGGCATAAATACAGTAAAAATATTATAAAGGGGGTTAAGGGAAATCGAACTTATGCTACACCATACCAATTGTATTATTTTCAAAGGATATTATTCCATATTGAAGTTGAATAGGTTTAGGATCTATTGATTGATGTTAGTTGTTTAGTGATGATAGTTCTGCTAGAGAACCGCAATTGTGAATGTGTTTACTTACAAGATTATAAGACACCTCTCTCACATGTACTTATAGCATGTGATTATATTCACCTATAATGGGATGATTTTTTTGATTTAGTGTATAGGATCATTCCCTTAAGGCTTTTTATACAATGCAGAGTCAATCTTGGTGAGAGATCTATCAATATTAAATTACCCTCTATAGCTTTTGATTGTAGTCTCAAATCCATCATGATTGGGTGAAAAAATCCATATAAAAAATACACGTATGACAAATTAAATGGATTATCCCTTGGAGAATATGATGAAACAATGATGTGGTATGTATATGGAGGAGGGGAATAATTGCATACAATGTTTTCATAATGATAATATTGAGGGTTCATTATCACGTCTGACATGAATTTTTTACTATGTATTGATTATTGAAATTGTTTTATCTTCCACGTATAAAGGTTTATCGGATAATGAATTTAATTTTCTAAATTTTTGTTCCACTCAATATATATATGTGTTTTTAAAATATTTATATGTTTATAATTTGTCTAATCATTCACATAGACATCATAAACACAGCTACATTCTGTCCCAGATGATCCATTACTTCTTATCGTATAGAATGAACACACATCATATCATTTATGGGATAATAATGAAGAGAAAAAACTTAAATTGTATGGGGGCCATCACTTTCACTATGAGATCCCACAAGAGACTATCATCCCTTATTTCTTTTAGTCCGTATTCTAGGGGTTGAGTGTGTGTGGTTATATACCCATTGACAACTTAATTATTTCTATTTTAACTAAATGATGGATAAACAACACATAAATTTCATATGACATAGGGGGAGATGAAAATTACTTTATAGGATGTCTAGATGAGGAAAATGTTATAGTTCTGATGATATACATCTAGGATCATATTTTACATAGATATTTAAACATATTGTTACCAGATGTGCCAGGGGCCCTTGGAGGAGGTAGGTTAAATATTCCCTGGATAGACACCCATTTCATCCCTGTTGATTCCTATGTAGATGAGGGGAAACTTAAAATATATAAACCAATATAAATTTTTTAGTTGATCATAGGTACATTTTTCTATATTTCTCTAGATCATTTATTCATTTGATGCACCAACCTTTTCTTGGGATTATTGAGAGTGTTTTGCAGTATATTTTGTGTTTAGAATGTCTTGCATGTCTATATAGAGAACTATGCAGGGTATCTTGCATAGGGGTTAGGGATATAGATGGTTTTTTTGTTATTCAAGTGTAGGAATGAACACTATTCCCTACACTTGCACCTTGGATTGTGACCGATTTACCAGTTGATGCATTACGGGTGGTTCCTTTTACTTAAATGTAATTTAAAGGTTTAATATTCATTATTATTCCAATTATATAGGAAAACTTTAAATTTTTGGAAAAAATTACTTTCAAATCATAATTGGATCTATTGGGATATATATATATATATCCATTCACATTAAATTTTGTATTACAACCTGTTATTTTATCATCTTTCATTTGACAATGTATGCATGAATCATTGTTAATATTATTATGTGTACTTTGTTTAATGAATTAATGAAATATATTTATCTCCATGTAGATTTATTAAATTCCATACGGAGGTGATTTTATGGTATATCTACCAAATTATTATATAATGAGGATACATCATTCTATTGTTGTAGTTCCATTGATCCATTTCAATATTTTTAAGTGCCACAAACCCAATAGGGTTATGATTCATTTCATATATCACTAGCCTATTATAGTGCTACCAATATAAGTTGAATAGGTTCACAAAATATGGCTTAAAATAAATTAGGATCGGGATTGTAATTTTATCCACAAGCTTTACATATCCATTTGGGATTAATGTGAGTAGTATTATGCCAATAGATATATCGGAGCACATTTTCATCATGGCCCTCGAACTGAGTACATGCTCTAGTATATGCGAGTGACTAGGTGATTTATCACTAAACATAGAGGGCCATTATAATAAACTGAACCATGAATCCCAGAGCCAGTGCATTACTTATTACATTGGGAAAGGAAACAAAATACAATACATAATAAAAACTAATAAACTACATCCATGAGAAATCAATAAACGGTCTCCTCTTCATAACCTGTTAAAGGTAAAAAAATGAAAGGGGTGATCTAAAATTCTATAAAAGGGTTAAAAATAGTAGAATCGCAAATCAAAAATAATTGAATTATAATAAAATTGGCATAGTCAATATGGCATGGTGAATAAATGAAAATCACACTCCATTAAGAAACTTAGAATGAAACTGCATCCATATATTTTTTCATAGTGAACACCTCAAGGATAGTAATAACTGAAAATGAATAAATAGAATTATTATTAATTGGTATCATGTATCTGGAACATGATAACACTATACCATCGAAACAGTTTAAGTATGTGGGTAGATACCTTTCTGATTCTGTTTTGGAAACAAACTTGAAGGGTTTGTCGCCAAATGATTTTTCTCATGAGACCTGTTGATGAATTGAGGGGATATATAGGGCCCCACACATCACTAAAATTAAAAATAATTATTTATCCATATATTTAATAAAATTTCAATATGCCTTCTCAATATCCGTATAGAGTAGAGGATACAAATTCATCAATATTTCCATAGTTAAAACAACATTCCAAATAAACATTATATGTAAAAGGGTATATGGCTTAAGAAAATAATCATATCCATGAAACCATAATATGGATATATAATATATTTAAAATTTCAAATGAAAAATGATCTTAAATGGGTAGTAGGTACACCACATAATAACGATTAGGTGCACAATACCAAGTAAATCACAATGAAATGGAAACCGAAACAAAGTCCTTTACAACATTGTAATCAATCGAGTTAATAATAATCAAGTGAATAAGTCAATACCATGAATAAAAATATAATCATGATATTATAAATCAAATTTAAGTAAAAATACACCACATACAAGAAATAAGTGATGAACAATGGAAATCTCGAGAAATAATAGTGAGATGAGAAACCCCTTACCTTATGCCCGAAGGTGTTCTCGATTGATCTTAATGACCCGAATAATCAAATTTCGCTTCATTAATTAAAAATTCCAGAACCTCATATAAATTTAATTTATTTATTATAACCTTATTAAGTTCATTAATTTCCCTTTTTATGGGTTTAAGAGCTTCAATTTTTTTGTTTTGGAAGCATTTTCTTCTTTGGTTTTCATGATTGGTTTACTTGTATTCAGGAATGGAAGTTCATTTAAAATGTGGTTAAACATCCATAATTGTTAATATATATTATTAGTGAAATTATATAGATATAAATGATCTTATAATGATTTTTTTTATATAACAAGAGGATGAATCATTAGATATAAGTTAATGATAAACGCTTGGATTAACTTGGCCGTTTTTTGCACAATGAACTTATTTTGTATTATTATTTAATATTATGAATGTGTAAGGATTAAATAACATTTAATAATATAAAATACATATATTATGATCTGTTTAACCTATTAAAAAGGTTTCATGACCATTCTTGAAGATAGTAATAGAAATTGAAAACCTGTCTTCCTTGAATGTGATAAATTAACACATCTCAAACGGTGTTTTCATTTTTAGTATAAGAGGAGGGGAATAGAGAGATGATGATAAAATATTACATTAGCATAATAAAATTACATTTAATGTAAGTTACTAGAATTATCATATCATTTTGATGAGGGTAGGTGAGGATATATCAACAAAATAATGGAACTTGTAATATAAGTTGAAAGAAAAAGCAAGAGAGGTTCACCTCTTGAGTACTCTTTGAGAATCTCCTTCAATCCTTTTTTTACTTTTGGTGAGACAAAAAGGTCTTTTACATGAGGGGGGGCTTGGGAAGTGTATTTGGAAGAACATAGATAAGGATAAAAGCTTGAGTGATGTGGGAGGAAGAAGGGGTGAGGGGTGGTTTATACAGTGGAAGGGAGAAGGGTTTTCTTAATATTTTAATCATTAGTTTATTATTTTTCCCTAAGACAAGAAATAGTGATGATTCCATGGAAAAAATTAATAAGTTCATGTGAGTTCGAACCAACTGTTCTTAACTTAGCAGGATATCATCCGTGACTCAATAAATCATTTATTTAGTAATTACCATAATTAATCATATTTTAATATTAACAAAAAATTCAACTGTTTCAAAAAAATCCAAAAAATTCACCCTAACCATTTTTTGACATGTAGAATCAAAAAATGAACTCCATTTTAAAAAAATAATTTTATAAATATGATAAATTCAAATTTTAATTAAAATCATCATTTAATCAAAAAAATGCCAATACTTGAAATATTCATCTTCATTTTTAAGGTGCCTAAATTTTATTTACACTTTCATGGGTAAGGTTACCATTCATAAGGGTAGGTTACTATTCATAAGGGTATGTTACTATTCATAAGGGTAAGTTACTATTCACCAAAAATTAACTTGATTCTATCAGACTCCAAATATCACCCAGATCGCAATCGTGTATATCCCTTTTTTGAAATTCAAAACACAGAAGTGGAAAATTTAAGTTTAATGGCTAGGTTATGACTTTATACTATAAATAACCAAACAAAATTCATATAGACTCAGTGCTTCATGCAATATAGTCTATCTAATGAATAAAAATTATTTAATAGAAACATACCATAAAATGTTTGGGGTGTTATATCCATACTATACAAGGGTAATTTAAATTTATCACACTTGTCGATAAATTATTAAAAAAAATTATTCTATCACTTAATGTTTATAATTTTGCAAATATTTTTTTATGGTTGATGAGATTTATTAGTTTCATGATATGATCACACCAGATACATAAGATGCATTTGGTTTTGATGGGTTGGGATCAGTTCTTCATTCGATGAAAGGGAAAATAAAAATTACTAGGAGGATATCTCTATAGTTAGAGAATGCTCCTCATCATCATCCCATGTCATCATAGGCTACACCTGATCCATTGAAAACCAATGAGGTCCAACCTTTAGGATGATGTTTTTTATGTCATTCCACTGCTCATAAGGCTTTAGATACCACTACACAACCACCGATTAGACCTTCCTCATCATATAGGTTCCATCTGATATATTCCCCGCACAACCTTATTTAGAGTGGGGAATCAGTTATGAAGTTGATTGGGGAACCAGTCAGGGTATTGAGTTTGATATTTGGAACCCTATGTAATTTAAATCTCATGTAGTGCAACATTCATCAGATTGGGGTACCATTTGGGGAACTAAGTTTGAAATTGTGACCCTTGTTCAATTTTAAACTCATATAGTGCCTCATTACTTAGATTGGGGCACTAGTTGGGTGGTTACACTTGGTGATTTTCCTCACCCTGGTCTAACTAGCTTGGATTTTCTAATGCATCACTTGAGTGGATGGGAAACTGGTTCCAATTCTGTAACGGAACCCATATCGGAGGATATCTCACCCAGACCTGTAGCTAAGCACACTGAATTACCTACCAAACGGACTGGTCAATATAGAAGTATTATCAAAGAGATGAGGAGTGGGATTAGAGGAAACTTATATACTCATAGATATCAATGATGTATTATTTTTACATTTCACTAAATTTAAAAAAAATTAATTATCAATATCAATATATATTATTCAATATTCATTGGTGGTATTTATCATGTATAAATTTATATTTACATTATTTCTCTAACTACCATTGACAATAACTACATTATAAAACAACAATATTAAAATATTTTTATGGAATGAAAAAATAAAATTAACACATGTTATAATGTTTTATATATTTACATTATTTCTCTGACTACTACTTACATTAAATACATTATTTCTATGGTTTTGACCGTTAAATGCATGTATTAGTGTATTAAAATACTAAAAAAGTTTTTCTAATCATCTCGGATAGATGAAAAATCAAATTGACACACTTTTAGTTCTTATATTTCAAAAATCTATGTACGGTTGTTTTCTTGTGATATCCCCATAATCAGATCTCATTTTATTAGTTTTAAATCCGTGTCACATTTTCTTCAAGATTGTTATTATTTAGGAGCTATTTAATCAGTCAGTACAAGAAAAACAAATTCCACATTGATGCCCCATCAACTTATACACATCAAAAATATTTACAAGTCATTCTTCATATGAGTTCATATTAATCAAATATCGTTTTCTAGGGTTTTGACCATTAATCGCATGTTTGTGTATTTTAAAATAAAAGAAATCAATTTCAAACATACAAGGAAAATAACAACTCAAATTGATTCCCCATCAGTTACTAAATTTCAAAAATCCATATATGGTTGTTTTTTATGATTTCATAGTAATCAAATATCATTTTCATGGTTTTGACTCCATTTTGGGCGTGTTTTAAGATTTTCATTCTCTAAAAATAGCTTATTCAACCAATCAGAGTCCACCTCTTATCGGATTAACATTTCATCTACTCATACATGTCAATAATATTTAAAAAATAGTTTTAACATGATTTAATGTATATTATAGTTCATTTTTATGGTTTTTACCATCAAACACATTTTTTAATGTTTTAAAATACTAAAAATGTGTTTTCTATCATCATAGAAAAACTACAAAACATATTGGTATGTCGTCTGTTTCTATATTTCATAAATCCATCCAAATTTTTTATTTTGATTTCACAATAATTAGATCTTGTTTTCTTTGTTTTGAATCCATGTTTTATGTTTTCTTAGATTATCAATAATTAATTTTTTATTATTTAGTCAATTTAGGCACACTACATATCAGATTGACATGTCATCTCCTCAGATAGGTAAAAAATAATTACAAAAAAAATTATATGATTTCACATTAATTGGAGATCATTCTCTTTGATTTTTACTATTAAGTACACATTTTTTGTAATTGAAAATACTAAAAATATGTTTTCCTTCATTTTAATAAAATGAAAACTCTGATTTATACATCTTCAGTTCCAATATTTCAAAAATAAATCTATGTTCTTTCCTATTATTTAATTGAAATCGTAGATCATTTTATTAGTTTTGAATACAAGACACATGTTTTTTAAGACTTTAACTCTTTAAGAACAACTTATTTAGTCAGACTGAGAACACCACATATCAAATTGATGTTTTTCTATATATAAACATCTAAAAAAATTCTAAGCCATTTTTCATATGATTTCACATCAATCAAATATTTTTAGGGTTTTTATTGTTAAATGCATGTTTTACTGCTTTAAAATAAGAAAAATGAAGTTTTGGTCATCTCGGTAAAATGAAAACTTGGATTAAAATTCTTTCAGTTATTATATTTCAAAAATAAATCTAAGGATGTTTTTACATAATTTATTAGTAATCAGATCATGTTTTCTTATTTTTGACTCCATGTATCTTGTTTTTTAAGACCATCACTCATTAATAACTACTTATTTAGGAATTCTGAGTACACCAAATATCGTATTGATGTGTTTTCTACTTTCGCATGTAAAAAATAATTCCAAAAATATTTTTATATGATTTTATCTCAATAAAATATAGATTTATATGGTTTTGAAAATTAAATTTTTTTTTTATTTTAAAATATAAAAAAATCTTTTTTGATCATCTCAGGAAAACAACAACACTGATTGATGCATCACAGAGAGACCTAAACTTAGTAGCCCAGATCTAGTGTCTACATTATTACATTAGAGTAAGATATAAGGAATTTCAACTGAAATGAATGAATATTTTTTTAGTTAGGGTAAATTAGATACATACATGAAACTCTCATTACATTTTAAAAAATAAAATATAAAAATAATTTTAATTGATAATTCCATTATTCTCCTTAGTGTATCCCTACATATCAATCACAAAATACTTCTTAGTATCCTAGGGAAAATAAAACATTATAAATGGGTGAGAGTATATGTTCACTAAGGGTAAATATAAGTTAAATAACTGAAACACGTGTCATTTAGTCAATAAATTGAGCCTAATATGGAAGGATTAAAGGATGATAAAATAATTCCATATAAATAATCACATTATCTTGAAACATGACCATGGATATTCTAACTAATAGAATAATCATATAGAATATCAACAAATTAATTCATAATGATGGAATGCATAATGTTGGACATATAAAAAATACTGTCAAGGATTATTCCAAGACATCTAATACCATCAAGTCTTGTGCCAAGTCATCTAATTCCATGGAGGCTTGTTCTAAGACATCTATACAAATGGGTAAGGCCTCAGAAAAAACCTTATCATTTGTGTCTCATGAGACCTATCGATGTATCGAGGGGCTATAGCGGGCCCAACCCATCACTTGAAAATTTTGATGCATTCCTCATATGAAATGGGTGAAACATAATCAACACAAACATTTGTAATGAGAAAATAACATATAAAATGTTAATACTTACCCCAATAAATAAATAATCATAAACCATTCAGTGTAAAATGGTGAATGGTAATAAAATTGTACTTCCTCAATTAAAATGTTCATAAATCATCCAAATAAAAAAATAAGGATGATATAAGTAAAACATATCCACAGTGGATCATGAGTATATTTAAGGTTTGATGTCATTGATGAATAGAAATTCCATAGAAATATATTTAAAAACATTCTTGGGGAAAATTTTACTTTTCAATTTAAAAATAACATTTTAAAACTAAATTATAAGAAAAATTGAAAACATTTCTATTTGAAAATAATATTTTAATGTAGAATCCCTAACCCAGAAGCCACTAAATTGGTGCCCTAAGACAAGTTTCCAATAACCTCAAGCACGCCTCCCCATATGCCAGAGGTTTCCAACTAGCAACGAGGGTCTAAAAGTCACATGGTGAGACTATATCCCCTTTACCAGAGTAATCCACAATAGAAAATAAATATAATAGTAGAAACAAAATACAATAACCAATGAACAAGCATAAATAATCATCTCCCAAAATAGGTCACAAACTACAACCAATAGTAAATATGTCTTGTTAGGATGCAATACCAAGTGGAAAAACCCAAAAATAAAGACAAACTATAGAATCACCAAAATGGTCCAGAATCCAAGTTCGGATCCACATCCATGAATATCCCATGCCCAACTCAACTCCCTAGCATTGGACCCTTTACCTTATCTGAAACTGCAACAATTAATTCTGCTCGAGTACCCAACGACAGCCCGAGCAATGTGTGAGTACAAAACTCAGTAATCCACCACCAATAATTTCTATCAAATATATAGTCTAAACAGATAGTGCATGAAAGTTCTAAATAAATGTTAAGTAAACAAGGGAGCATTCGGGTTCCATTAGTTAACAAGGTTCACATAATTTATTCCAAGTATTTTTACCAGTTTCATTATTTATACCATATTCACTACTTAATTCATTTTTATCACATGTTCCATGGGTTAGGCATATGCATCATCTACACATGAGTCTAAGTCAATCAATCCATATTCATAAGGGAATAAGTTAAGTCCCTATCTCACTAGGGATATATACATCATATAAACACATTATCCTCACCTCAAAGCCTCAGTCCAAGTGGAATGAAACTGTTAGGGGAATGTATCCTCTGTCCCCTTCCCTAACCCATGCATTTTGGGGTGGATTTTAGATCCTCATTCTAACTCAACCCGTGGGCATAGATCCTCGTGTCATTACCCCACTGTACCAAGCCATGTGCACATGCTTATTTATCCATTCACCATATACAAACCATATCACAACCAAACACAAAAAAATAAAATATAAGTCACATCCCATAACCATAAACAAGGAAATTAATACTATTCCATAACCCATTAACACATTTTCTATTTATAATTCATATATATCTATCCTAATTCACATTCTCATCCATTAACCCATTAACACATTTTCTATTTACAATTCATATCCATCTAGCCTAATTCTCATTAACATGCCTTAACCCTATTAAGTATCTTCAACAACGTCCATACATTAACCAATTTATCCCATTTATCATTTCTCAATAATTTTACCACTTATTCATTTCAAGTATAATTATTTTATCAAATAACACAACCACCTTATTACATTGAACCCATTAGGTATACCCCATTATTCCCATGTACTGAACCATTCAATATATCCATCAATTCCCTTAGGCAACCCATTTACATGATATAAAATTCTCAATCCATTTCCAAGTTAACAAGCTCATCATTTCATATATAATAATTCTTTTGGGCATCTCAACATAATTCAATACCTCTTTGACAAAATCTCATTTAACTCAATTACCCCATTACTAATTCATTACAAAAAAACACTTAATCCATTATTAACCTAGAAACCACTATCAATATTTCGTACTCAACTCAATTAACCATATTAACATGTTCAAAAAGGGATATATGTTATTACGTATCAATTCCACCCTTGACCTTGCAAATTCCTTGGTTTGGGAATGTCGGTGCACCCCATGGGTGGCCCCAAATTGGTCAAATCATCCTCAACACATCCCACAGGTATCATGAGGGTTTCAAATAATTATTTATATGTTAATTTTACCAAAATCCACTAAAGGTTTTCAAATCACAATAAGAGATAAGAAATATCTCAACACACATGCAAAAATCTATAAAAAACAATGGGATATAACTTATAGACCACTTACCTCAAATCTGATGATTAATGCACCCTTAATCATATTCTTAGATTCCGATCCAAAAAACTCTCTAATACTCAACTTATATTACACCATAAAAAGAATATTTTAGGTATTTGAAAGAATATTTCCCAAGATACAAGACCTAATCTGGAAAAGTGAAGAAAGGATTAGATCAAACACACTCAAATCTTCAATTTTCATCCAACGATGTCCCAAACAGCCTAAAAATGAGAGATATTGATATTTGGAAGCTTTTGGAGGTCTTAGAGCATCCTTAGGGTTGAGAGGGATAGAATGGTAGGAAAAATCGGGTAGAATATAAAAAACCTCTAATGGTAATTTTGTAATTTTTTTCCTATTTTACTAGGTCTCACGGTTTACCAAACCCTTCACAAATCGTGTGAAAGATGCTATCCAAGGGGAGATGGGTCACATGATTAACTAAGTAGGTTGAATGGTTTGATAGACCATGTGTTGATCATGTGTTAAGCCTCTATCTAAGGCTGTACAGTTACATGAAAATTCCACACGGTTTGTTTAGTCGAGCGCCTTGCACATATTGGTCTGGTTCTTCCATTTCTCGTGTCCCAAACCTTTGGAATACCCCGAAGACCCAAAATACTCCCTGAAACTATTTCATTAACTAAAAATAATATATTGAATCCAAATTTGAAATAGGGAAAAAGCATCATGAAGGTCGGGATCTTAAAACCTTGCCACCTTATAACGGTTCATCCTCGAACCTCTTTACCAATAATTGTTGGGATTCTAAAAAAATTAGATCAAGCCACTATGCCGGATTATGCATTCCACTTACCCAAGTTTCCTCTTGGACTTTACCATACTTCCATAAAACTTGAACCAAAGGTTTCTTCTTTCCCTGCAAGTCTTTATCACCACAAACCACAACACAGAACAGATACTCCTTAAAGGACACATCAACCTCAACCATACATCAAACACTATAACTTTATATGGAAAACATAGAAAATAGTGCCTAATTCATATAACATGGAAATTTTTCACAAAAAATCATACCATCATGGAGGAACTAATCAACACCCCATCACTTCGATCCTCTTCGCAACTCATGACCCGAATAACTTGGCATCATTTTACTCAGCTTCAAAATTATAATGGTGACCAAAACCTGATATCACCCAAAGAAAAACACATGATATTTCTGACCACATTTTATAAAATATGTTGACCTACTACTTGTGCCCCGACCATCCCATTATATAACCATACACCCAAAAGAAACCAAATCCCTTGGGAACTCAACCGACTAAACTCGTGCCTGTTGGACCCAAGGGTGTTCTTTGCTAGAAATGGAGTATGGTTTGTGTTTGTTGTCAATACATATTGGGTTGATCAAAGAGTTTTCAAGATAGGGATTCTTATAGTACAATCCGAAGTAGGTGTTTAAGGTGCTACAGTTTCCCAATGTTTTCCATGTTTTTGGGACTCAAAATCCAGAGTTTATATTTTTGGAAACGGAAGGTTTTATAAAAATAAGTATGCAAATCATGGTTCATGGACCATAAAACACAATTCATGGACCTATAAGGGAGGTATGCAGAATATTAATTCCATACAGAATCATGGTACATGTAATGTGAATGAAAACGATTTTCATGATGGATATAGTTCACAGGAAGGTTCACAATATGTGGAATGTAAACGGTTCGTGGGATGGTTTTTCATTTGTAAAAATGAGGTGGTGATTTGTGAATCCATGAAGGGAGAAAGTTGGTACGTAGACCATGTAGAGAAAATGGTTTGTGGGATGCCTATGGATCGTGGGAGATTCATGGTACATGGTGAAGGTTATACCACATTGATGATTTGGGAAATATCAGATTAGAAGATTTTGTGGATCTGTTTTCCTATATAAGGAGTACTAATCCATTCATTAAGAAGAGGTTTTTTATTAGAAATCTAGAAGAAATTATGTAAAGTATTGAAGTAGTTTGTGGGCATACAACTTCTTGAAGGAGGATTCTGTGAATGGAGAAGTGGTCTGTAGAGACAGTCTGTGGAAGGGATTTTGTGGGTCATTAAAGCCCGAAAAGGAAAACAGTTCACGTAAGGTGGTTCACATAAGATGGTTTGTGTAAGAAAGTTAGTGGAAGAGGATTTGGTTCACATACAAGAATCAGTATGTGAAAGTGGTATATGAAGGCATTATGTGGAGTAGCGCGGTTCACAAAGGAAGTAGGCCGGTTCGCAGAGGAACAATTCACGAACTATCAGTGCATGGAAAAGTGAATTACATCTATGAGTAAAATAAGGACTTAAACATAACATCTATATAAAATTGATGATGCATTATTTAATGAATATTAAGGGACCTAAAAGTAAAAAAACTATTTTTGGATTCCTCTCAAGATAGTGAGATAGGGGGATCCAATGGAAGTCTTTCGAGGGATGTAGTGAGATATCCCAAAAATATTGTAAAGGAAGGGTTACTATCATAGAGTGACTATTCCAAATAATTTTTACTCCACAATGAGTGAATATTAGTAGATTTAGGTACGACTGACACACTGTTGATGTATGATATTTGGACTATCCCTTAGTGGTGAACCAAGTAAAATTGTTGTGTTAATTTTTTTTCTGTGATTGTTTATTTACTAATTGTTCTCATTAGATAGGTTAAAAAATTTATACCAATGTGGGAACAAGATCCATCTCTTTAGAAGAAAAATTTGACACCCTAATTCACCCACCCCTCTCAGGGTGTTCTATGGTTTTTCAAGTGGTATCCAAGCATAAAGGTTGATAGTGTTAAATTTTCCCTTCATTTCTATCATGGAGAATACAATTAATGTTAGGGGAGTCCCTCTATTTTATGGAAGCAACTTTCAGATATGGAAGAATATGATGGGATCTCATCTAAGATATCTTGGAATGTAATTTTTGTTTTCCACTGCATAGGGAACATAGGTCACTGATCCAAATGGGCTTTATATGAATGATACATATTGGGAAATGCTTGATGCAGATGCTAAAGCACAAAATTCCCTCACTACAACTCTTTATAATCTAATATATCTGAAGTTTATTAGTTTTACTTCCAAAGTATATAAAAAAACTAGATAATATTTATTAAGGAGACAACATAGTGAAGGAGGAAAAACCACAAGTTTTTTCACAATAGGTTTGATAATATGAAGATGCATCTTGATAAAAATTAAAATACATTTTTCAATAAAATTACTAAAGTGATTGGAGAAATATGAGGAATTTGTGAAGAAATCAAAGAAATTGATATTTTAAAGAAAATATTAAGAATAATTCAACCTATTTATAATGAAAAATTTTCATACCTTGAAGAAATGGATCTTTCTAAAATTTCTATGGATGATCTGCTAAGAAGCCTAGTCACATATGAGATGAGAGTCAAACAATAATATGCAACGACTCATGTAATAAAGGAAATGGTATTCAAATCCATAGAAAAACTGTAAATTTTAGGAGATAGAGTTAGTGAAGATAATGAGGAAAATGAATTTATTTCTCTAATTTCCAAGAAGTTCAAGAAGGGAAAAAGGAAATTTTAAGGTAAGTTACCTATGGATTTTGTTGTTGTGGAAAAGTTGGGAACATTTCCTCTCAGTGAACAGGAAAGTTCAATGATGAAGAAAGTTAAGTTGAAGACATAAAGAAGCCTTAGAAAAGGTTTTTCAAAAATGGAGACTTCATGTCTAGAAAGAAATCACTTATAAAGAGTTTTTTCTATAAATAAGAAGATGATGATTGTGAATTATTTGAGGAAGAAGAACTATAAATTTAATCTGGAACCCATGCATTAATGATGGATACTGTTGAGAAGTCAGAACCATCGGGAGATAAAACTACAGATAATAAGTTGACCATTGATGTTGATATCAAGTTGAAACTTAAGGATTCTTTTGGTAATATTAAGAATCAATGTAAGATATGGAAAAGAGTAGAGAAGTTGTGGAAGAATCATCAAAATATTTTGATATACTGGAAGCTGAAATTGATCAACTTGAGGAAGTAGTAAAGGAACATTAAACAACTTTTGAAGGTTCAAAAGATATAGTTGAACAGAAGCTCAGAATTTAAGAACAGGAAAAGGTCATTAATGATCTTATATCTAGACTATAGGGGATATCCAAAACTATTGAGGGACTTTAATAATAATTTGTTACTATTATGAGTAAATGTGAAAGTGAATAAAATTAAAAATAAACAAAGAATAAAATTCAATTTGGAACGTTCTTAGATGTTGAACTGATGGAGAGAGATAAGTGTGTTTCTGATGGAGTTTAAAAGGTTCTAAATAATCAAAGACCTGCATGATTGTGAAACAATGTAATTAGTTGTGATGATGAAACATTGAATACTGGAAGAAAAATGGGTCAAAATAAAGGCTAGATGAAAGTTGAGCATATCACAAAGATTCGTGAAGTCCAAAAAAATAAAGTCTGAAATAAGACTAAAATGAGAAAAGAAATCTATCCTCGAGTTTCTCAAGATGATAGGCATGAAAATATCTTCCTAATGAAGATGAAATGAGGAGTAATAGAAGTGAGAAGACATTTCCACTTATGAAATGTCAATTTTGTGGATATTTGGGCCTTACCATGTCATACTATGAAGAGGTAAGGATCTATTTGATTGGGGAAGAGCTAGTAAGTCAATAAAGGATAACTAATTCATATCCAAATTCTTATTGAAGAAATAGTTTCTATGGATATTTATTTCATTGTTATAAGTTTTTCCATAAAACTGTTGATTGCAGGTAGCGCAATGGCTTGAATAATTCATACAAAACTCAGAGAAAAGTCAATACTCACCAACCAGAAAATGTTGCTCTTATAAACAGGTTTTCTTCTTCTGGAAGAAGAGTGTGAGTATGATAAACCTGTGCACATGAAAAATATATATGAAAATCCATCTTTATCCTTCACTAAAACTAATATTTCATGGAATAAAAGAAGAAAATTGAAAAATAAAACCTTATAGAAGTTACTCTTAAAGCTATAAAGAATAGTAGCACTTGGATTCTAGATAGTGGATGCTCATACCATATGACAAGAAGCGAAGACCTATTAACAGTTGTTAATAAAATGGTTGATGGAATAGTGTGATTCGGTAATTATGGTACTTTGAAGATCTAAAGTAGTGGAAGTATTTAATTGGATAATGACGAGCTGAAGAAGACCAAAGTTCTTTAGGTGGACAGGTTGTGTCACAATCTCTTATGTTCTAGTCAACTCTATGAATTAGGACTTATAGTGAAATTCAACCAAAATGGGTGCACTATAAAAGGAATAACATGGAATTATATCATAAAAGGTTACTGAATAGATGGAAACCTATATCAAGTTGATAGTAAAGAGAACATTTTCTACATGATTGTTGAAGAAGAACAAAACTTGTGGCAACGGAGGTTGGGTCCCATCAATCAAAAAGACATAGAAAAGATATCTAAGCTGAATATAGTCATGAATATCCCCAATTTAAATCATGAATAAGAAAAGACATGTGATGATTGTATTCAAGGGAAGTTGGTATGTAGTTCATATCGGCCAAATAAGAAAAGGGAATCAAATCTTCTTGATCTCATCCATATAGAAAATTTTGATCTGATAAATGTAGTTAGAACTCATAGAGAAAGGTACTTCATCCTTTTCATTGATTATTATAGTAGAAGGGATTGTGTGATGGTTATACACAAGAAGCATAAAGTGCTTGATTGTATGAAAACTTATCACTAAATTTCTAGGAAAAATACTGGATGGACAATAAAAGTTTTTTGGTATAAAAATGGAGGGAAATGAATATCCTTTGAGTATGAAAATTACTTCGATAAGAATGGAATACAACATGAGGTGGATGCTGTGAAAAACCCATAGAAAAATGGATTTGTTGAGCATAGGGATCAACAGGTGAACAATGTGTCTAGAACTATGTGGATTGAGAGTCGTATACCTCAAAATTATTGGGAAGAGGTTGTTCAAGATTCGGTTTATATTCAAAATTGAACATGGCTTTATATGGGTAAATTAAAGACACCATATGAGTTTTGGAATGGTAGGAATTCCTCTTTGAAGTATTTTTGTGTTTTCAGAAGTAAATGTTTTATCCAAAAAAAAGAAGGAAATCAAGGAAAGTATATTGGTGTTGTGGATGAAGAAATATTCCTTAGATATTCAATGAATAGAAAATCCTACCAATGTTTTAATAAACTTCTTATAAATATTTTGGAAATAAGTAATGTGAATATCATTGAAGATAAAACCAAAAATGACTTATGGAATCTATATGCTAATGTGATAGAGGATGAGGAAGAATGTGTACATAGAATGGATCTAAATATATAAGAAGAGGAAGGCATGAAAAAAATCAGGAATCACATCATGATGTTGACTTAGAAGAAGAACTGGAAGAGGAAACCATGGCTGAAAAAAATTTATGAAACTCATAGGAAAAATCTAAGAGCAGAAATTGATCAATCCAACATCAATGGGAATTGTACATCTCCCATGTAGATAAAAAGAATGAGTAATAATGCACAATCTTCATTCCTATTAGTTATGGAACCATCTTTATTTGAAGAAGCTACAAAGTATAAAACATGGGTTAAATCTTTAAATGAAGAATTGGATCAAATTGATAAGAACCAAACTTGGGATCCAGTTAAGAGACCTGAAAATCACAATGTTATTAGTACAAAGTGGATTTTTAAAAATAAATTTAAAGAGCATAGAAATGTGATCAGAAATAAGTTATGATTGGTGTGTAAAGGATATTCATATATTGAAGTTGTTGATGTCGAAGAAACATTTTCTCCAATGGATAGACTAGAGTCAAATAGACTATTTCTTGACATGTCAAATCAAAGAGGATACAAAGTGCATAACATTGATGTCAAAACATGTTTATTAAATGGTGTTCTTGAAGAACAAGTCTACATTGAATAACCTATGGGTTTTCTTCTTGGTAATTATGAAATGAAAGTTTGTAGATTAAAGAAGGCACTATATGGTTTGAAGTAGGCACTGCGTGTGTGGTATTCCAGACTGGATTCTTATTTGAAGAATCTCAAATTTAAAAGAGGAGGAGTGCATCACAATATTTATGTGAATAATTCTCAAAAAGATCAGTTTATGATAATAGTGTATGTAGATGATATAATATTTTGTGGAAGTAGGTAGGGATCATTAGATGAATTTTCAAATAACATGAAGTCATAATTTGAAATGTATATGATTAGTGAACTCACATAATTCTTGGGACTACAAGTGATTCAGGGGAAATACTACACTTTTATTTCTTAGGAAAAGTACGCAAGAGAGTTTCTGAATATATTCAATATGCATGACTCCAACCCAATGTTGACTATGATTGAGGTTGGAACAAAATGGGGAAATCATGAAGATGGGACATCTATAGATCCCACACTTTATAGGAGAATCATAGGAATCTTACTATACCTGATAGTGATACGACTAGATATTTTCATTGAAACATTCTTAGTGGCCTGATTTCAAAGTAATTTGAAGGAAGAACATATGGCTGTAGTGAAATTTATTATGAGGTACATTCAAGACACTCACAATTATGGCTTATACTTTATTACTAGAAGAGATAGTGAACTATTGATATTTTTTTTGATGCTGAATGGGATGAAGATGTGGTTGATAGAAATTCCACAAGTGGTGGAGCATTATTTATTGGTAAGAAATGTGTAGGTTGGTTGAGTAAGAAATAAGAAAGTAATTCTCTTAGTACCGTAGAAGCAAAATATATCTCTTCTAAAAAGGCTTGCACTCAACTATTATGGATGAAGAAACAACTGACTGATATTGGACATGAGGTGAAACAACCAATGATGATTCACTGCAAAAATAAGAGTGTGATTGATCTTACAAAAAATCATTTTTATCATTATTTTAATAAGTACATTGAAATCAGATATCACTTTATCAAAAAAAAAGTTGAACAACGCATGATTAAAATGGATCAAGTGTTCGAGAAGCATCGTTTGAACCTCGGTGTTCATCCACTTCTCTGTGCATGAGGAGGTTACGGACGTCCCCTCTCCCCAATTGTATTAACTATTTTAATCTGTTTATGAAAGTGATTTAGGTTTATGGGGGAGATGCGATCAAGGGGGAGTGTGTTTTGAGCTCTACCATGTTCAAATACTAGTTTTGGGTTTATTGTCAATGGGGGAGAATTGATAAATTCAATAGTATAGAGAATAGATAATAGAGAAAGGAGAAGAATGAATTGTTTTTATAAAATGTTTTTTGGGTTACAAGAGAAACTCAATGAGTTATAATGGGGGAGAATGGGAATGGAGAAAATAATACGATGTTATGAGAAATTATTTGGAACTTACTTGGAAATATTTAGATAATTCCAAGACATGAGAATCCAATTCATCCTTACCCTATTGTTTTATACAATGAGAATTGATCACGTATACTTAGAGTGTTTTTGGATGAGTTTTTTCTTGCATATTAGGTTTTGATTATTGTTGGCGCTTCATTGAATCTATCTATAAATTTCAAACAAACCCGAAGGGGGAGATTGTTTGACCTGAGGGTGTTCTTTTCTATAAATGGAGTATGGTATGTGTTTGTTTTCAATCCATATTGGGATGATCAAGGAGTTTTTTAGATAAGGATTCTTATGGTGCATGACAAAGCATTTGTTTAAGGTGGTGCAGTTTCCCAGTACTTTCCAAATTTTTTCACCTCAAAATTGGGAGTTTGTCTTTTTGGAAAAGGAAGGTTTTATGCAAAGGAGTCTGCAAATAATGGTTTTAGGATATAAAAAAACAGTTCATGGACCCCTAAGGGATGTACATGGAATGGTATTTCCACACAGAATCATGGTATGAGGACCTCTAATGAAAAAATGTTTGTGGGATGGATATGGTTTTTGGGAAGGTTCATTGTAAACGAAATGAAAATAATTTACGAGATGCATTATCATTTGTGAAAAATGAGGTGGTGATTTGTGAACCCGTGAAGGGAGAAATGTGGCATGCAGACTGCATAGGGAAAATTGTTCATAGGACGACTACAGATCGTGGGATATTCATAGTATATGGTAAAGGCCATACCATATTGAAGATTTGGGTAATCTCATATTATTGTATTTTGTAGATCTATTTTCTTATATAAGGAGAACTAATACATTCATTAAAAAGAGACTTTTTAATTATAAATCTGGGAGTACTTAATTGAAGTCCATAAGTGGTTCATAGGAAAACAATTCCATGAAGGAAAATAAGTTCATGAGGAGGATTATGGAAAAGGAGAAGTGTTTTATGGAGAAAGTTTGAGGAAGGGGTTTTGCAGGGCACTGAATCCTGCAAAGGAAAACGGTTTGTGTAAGGTGGTTCAAAAAAGATATTTCATGAATGATACTAAGAGAAATAGGAGTTGGTTCATGGTGAAGAAGTGGTACGCAAAGGTGGTACATGAAGTTAGATTGTGGAGGTAGTATGTGGAGGTGGTACGCGGAGCTATGCGGTTCGCGAAGGAAGTAGTCCAGTTCATGGAGGAAAAATTCATGAACTATCACTGCGTGAAAAATTTAATTACATATATATATAAGAGTAGGACTTCAAAAGTGTATATATATACAATTTAGGATGTATTATTTAATGAATATTAAGGGACCTACTACTCCATAAACTTTGTTTAGATTCCTCTCAAGGTAGTGATCTAGGGGAGCTGATGGAAGTGTTCCAAGGGACACAATGAGCTATCCCTAAAATATTGTAAAGGCAGTGTGCCTAACACATAGTGACTATACCAAATTCTTTGTAATCTAAAAAGAGTGAAGTTTAGAGGATTTAGGTATGACTAACACACTATCAGTATATGCTCCTTTGACTAGCCCTTAGTGGTGAACCAAGTAAATTTGATGTGTTGCTTCTTTTCATGAGATTGTTTGTTTACTTCTTGTTATTATCAAAAAGGTTTAACATATTCCTACAAATGTGGGAAAAAGATCCATATCTTTAGAAGAAAGCTTTGACACCCTGATTTACCCCTACTCGATCAGGGTGTTTAGGGGTCCTTCAGTGCCAATTATTGCTATTGGGGATGGCATACCTGAACGATGATCACTCAAGTCCCTCTAACCCAAAACTCAGATCATGTTATCAACCAACCACTTTACCTTTATGGTTCTCTATACCACCACCCATTATTTGGAACCCCAATATCAATGAAAGACCACCATAATTTAAACTCAACCTTCAAAAAAACCTAACGTGTTCCAGATCGCCCCGCCCGAACATCCCAATGGAAATTACCATGTATTGGCATCTATACTTTCCTGATAAAACTGCCTTGAAGGACATTCCTAATCCATATGAAAACTGATATCAACTTGAACTTACTCATGTATGACTTCATTTATGAATGTCACTTGCCACTACAATATCAAACTGAAGGTGCACCACAATTCATCACATCCATTCCAGAATACCCTATCGTGTTGGACCACCCCGACTAGATTGTCCTAGAACACCCATCTTCCACTGATGACACACTAACCCTTTTTAACTTTCAATGGAACTTACTAACTTGGAGCCTATCGCTGTTATAAAACACTCCCACTGAGGTCATCCCTAACCTCTGGTAGAATTATGGCCGCACAACATCACTACCCTCTAAACCATCATCGGGCTCCACTACCCCATAAACATTCCCAACAAAATCATTCCTACCATTCATAAAATAACTAAATAAGGATAGGTTTTCACCCAAATCTATTCTAAAAATTTAAAATTACTCTTCACCCCCAACATCCACCGAAGGATATTTACAACTTCCACATCTATCCCTCACTCCTAGCCAAGTCGAGCTGTCCTCAACTGGATCATCCTAGAACATTTAGCTTCACCATTGGAATGACACCACATCACATGGACAAGGTTCCCTCAACTTCAAGACATTTAAATACCACCCAAAGACACATACCCAAGTCTACTTCTGATTTTAATTGGAGTTATAGAACCCAACCACTCTTGCCACCAGCCGTTGTTATATTTTATCCTCCCCCCCCCCTCGGTGACTTAATACAGTCATTTAAAATTCCTTTAAAACTACCTTGAGCTCAAATACACCTCATGGATCAATCAAACACCATGATCGTGGCCCATCTAGCCCCCCTTAGAGACCCAGCGTGCACCTCATAGGTTCGACATTGGAATCTCAATGTCACTACATCATCTCAATTTAATCCTCTTCACATCCATGATTGATTTATCACTCCCCACCTTAGGAGTTTCAATGCCATTTTTCTACATGAGATATTCCCACCACATGGCTTACACTCGATCACAAGCCAAACCCCAAAACATATACATGGGTATATAAATTTTCTCCAAAACAAGAAAATGAATATCACCCAGTGCCCATTTCCGGATTCCATGAATGGAACATATAGCGTCTGTCGACCCCCATTCCATCCCAATGACCTTACCTGAAAACCATCAATGGTTCATATCCCACAATCCATGTCCACATATACTACCCAATGAATGTAAACTCCATGATGTCCTCATTCAACCAAAATAACTTCTAGTCTCATGGAATAAATCCAGAGCTTCTCAATGTACCTGGGATGATGTAAAAATATTGGGCATGATTATCACTAGATAAGGTATGCTAATAAGTTGTCGAAAAATACCACCACTAACTTATCCATTACAAATATCACCTTCAGCTATAGGACACCATGACCATACAAGGATTACATGTTTCCCTACCACACATGCCCCATTCGTACATAACCAAAACGCTCAGGTGTGACTGCCAACCAAGACTCACCACATATCCATAACTATCCACCATGTATTTGTGAATCAACGTTTCTAGTGGTACTCCTTTTACCACACCACTCGAGATCTTTCTGTACTCCATTAATTGTTAACAAATGAAAAATAATGTTCCACCACACTAATCAAACCAACGGTATCCCACAATCCAATATTTAATTGAGCATATCCCAAAGACCACTTACTCACCTAGCCATGCCTATTGGTTAGTCACCCTCATCGGCCCCAAGACATCTTCTACATCCCACCCATGTTTCATATTCCAAGGCACCTACATTGTTGGTCTATCCTCCCATGAGGTCGCCCTTGATTTTCCTAAATCTATCAATGCATAGCCACAAAATGAGTTGTAACACCAACTATAAATATTCCACTTATCCCTATATGCCTAACCCACACCAAGTAACACTATCTATGTCCCACTAATAAGGTCCAAGGAATCCATATGTGCGACACACACCCAAAATCACTTGGAACCCTGTCCGAACTCTCTTGTAGGTCACCTTGAAGGTTGATTGATACTGTCTCCCTAAAATAGAGTCATAAAAAGAAAAATCCACCATTCATATTCCAAACCACACACATTAAGTTACAAATAAATCAATGTTTGAGAACATCAATCTCACCCCCGTCCTAATATAGACTTTACCTAGCACACCAAATGACCATTTACTCTAGGTTCCACATTAAAGGTAATTGTACCTGTACATCGACACTATGAGACAAACACCCTCTATGGAATAAAAAACATAACTCACCAGGTTCCCTACTCACAAGGTCACCAAAACCTAATAATTATCCTTAAGGTCCAACATACACTCTGTACATCCTTTTATAATTAACTTCAACATACTCTTTGATATCAACCACTCACATGTTAAACTCCCCATTCAAACAAAATTTGAAAGTACCTACCCTATTAATGAACATAATCCAAAACACATTCCTCAAAAAACTTCGAAGAGTGATCAACTAGATTAACCACAAATGGATAATACCATACACTATCAACCTTAAACAATCCAATCTGCATACACTATCCCAATAGTCATCATCATGCTTAGAATACTACACTATACCATACCTACCATGGGTCATTGAAAACATGGTTAAACTAAATTTATTAATCACAAGTATTTCATCAATCGCCACTTTTAAACCATTTTCTCTTTCACAACACAAATATTTTCTATTAGAAACATTATATATTTCAAAACCTATTACAATATTAATTTTAACCCATTTATACCTTCCACTAGTCACAATTATTTAATCATTCTTCAAATTTTCTTTTTTTTATTTAACCATTTTCACTGTCATTATTAGACACCATTTTCTTCAAATTATTAAAGGAGTTTAATTCATTATACTCTTTATGCCCCACACACCCATCCCGTGTGTTCCTATCATGATGCATGATGCCGATAAATATAGGTACCTAAAATGATGCATGAATGCACAAGCTCATTACATTATGGACTTGAGAAAAATATCATAAAACAGTCACATCACACAACATGTGCATCACCCAATGGTGAAATATCAATCAATTGTAATGACACATACCATGAACAATAATTCCCACCCTAGGTGACTTGGGTTCTCCCTCATACAAGGGTTATCTACTCCAAAGAACGAGCTCATTAACAAGGCTCGATACTTCCTATACTCCAATCTACCATCACAAAATAGAAAGACAAAAGAAAGACAAAGGAAACTCCTCTAATAAAACTTTGTAAAATCCCCAACATGAAAGCCACTATACTGGTTCCTAAAGCCAGATTACAACATGACCTCAAGCGCACCACCTCATATTCCAGAGGTTTTCGACTACCAACGATGCTATAAAAGTCACATGGGGAGACTATAATCCCTTTACTAGAGCAATCCATAGTAAAAAATAAATAGAATAGTGTAAAAAATACAACAACCAATGAACAAGAATAAATAACATATCCCAAAATAGGGTAAAAACCACAAAAAATAGTAAATATGTCATGTCATGATGCAGTTCTTAAAGGTAAAAAACAAAAAATAAAGATAAACATCGGAATCACCAAAACGATCCTGACTCCAAGTTTGTATCCCCATCCATGAATATCCCAAGCCCAACTCAACTCCTTGGCACTGGTCCCTTTTCCTTATCTGAACTTACAATAATGAAGTCTACTTGGGTACCCAACGATGGCCTGAGTAGGGTGTGAGTATAAATTTTTTTAGGCCAATACCAATGGTGTATACAAAATATCCAATATAGACATATAAAGCATACAAGTGCTAAATAAATTATAAGTAAAGAAAAGAAATTTTAGGATCCATTAGTTAATAAGAATCACTTAATTTATTCCTAGTATTTTTTCCAATTTTATTACTTAACCATTTTCATTACTTGATCCATTTTTGTTAAATGTTCCATGGGTTATGAATATACATCATCTACACATGATTATTCAGAAATCAATCCATATGCATAAGGGAATAAGTCAATTCCCTATCTCACTATAGATATACACATAATATCAACCCATTATC
The DNA here is from genome assembly GCA_963277665.1 of Viscum album. Taxonomy (NCBI): domain Eukaryota; kingdom Viridiplantae; phylum Streptophyta; class Magnoliopsida; order Santalales; family Viscaceae; genus Viscum; species Viscum album. The sequence continues at coordinate 1,425,156,087 of OY728143.1, forward strand.
CACACCTTGAAGCCTTAGTCCAGGTGGAATGCAACCGTTAGGGAAATAGATCCTCAGTCCCCTTTTCTAACCCATGCATTTTGGGGTGGATTTTTAGCCTTAGTCTAACTCAAACGGTGGGCGTAGATCCTCATGTTGATACCCCACTCTACCAATCCATGTGCACATGCTTATTTATCCATTCACTATACACATACCATATCACAACCAAACACAACCAAATAAAATAGTTATCACATATCATAACCATCAAAATGTTGTAGGATCGAAATAATGATGTAGATGCTCAATATACAAGAGGGGGGGTGAATTGTACACTTTAAAAATTTCCTTAAACAAGGAATGATCTAAATTTAAAAAAGTTAAACTAAGAAAATTCAAAACACCTCTAACACCAATTGAAAGATTGGGACAAAGTATGAAGTTACAAAATTCTAGTTCTATAACCTTGCTTAAATCTGGAAAGTGATTCCGAAAAACTGGTTCTAGAAATATGGATCCGGAAAGTGAAACTTAACCAAAGTTTACAATATGAAATTCTACCTTAAAACGTATAAAATCTAAATGAATCAGAGTAAAAGTTTAAGGAAATATAAGAAGATTATACTTTCCTTACAATACAAAATGTAGTGAAAAAACTTGTAACAAAAACAAGTAACAAGATATAAATCTTTGAACCCAAAGAGAAGGGTATCCAACAACCTTGGATAAAGTTCCCTTGATTTATACTTTCAAGAATGTCTGTATTACCCACACCTCGGTAATCCCTTGATACTAAGATCGGAGTCTCTGTCTTGCTATCCCCGCAAGCCCTCAACTTCAAGGTAGTTGGAACCTATGTCTTCCTCAACAAGGAAGCCCACAAATTCAAGGTGTTGGAACCTCTGTCTTCCTATCCTCAGAAGACCTCGATTGTAATCACCAAAAATCAGAGTCGCACAAAGCAAGTCTGTACAAGGCAAAGTTTAAACAAGCTGTTCAAACTTTCTGCACGAAGCTTTGAGAGTTGATAAGAGCCTCTCTCTCCAGAAATCACTTCAACAGAACTTAGTCCAAGATTAGTGTCAAATTTGTAGCTTCTTTTCAAATGAGCTCCTATTTATAGGCGAAGATCCAATGGTCGGCTCCCTCCTCCAACAGTTATATTTTTCCTTCAATTTCATATGGACCTGTACATGTGTCACTCAAAGAACGGTTAGTTAGAAATAGAACGGATGACATAGTTTTATAAAAAAACATGTGTAGATGAAGGCATGACATCATTTTATAATGAAACGAGTGTAATCATAAGAAAAACTGAAGTTCGGAATGTAAGAAAATAAAATTTCTGAGTCTAACCAAAATAGAATTCAGAGTCTATAATAAAAAGATATTCAGATTCTGTTTTGTAGGAATTCGGAACCTGAATTTTGTAGAAATCCGGATTCTGAATTTCTAAGGAAATTCAGAGTCTAGTTTCACTAGAATTCGGAACCAGAACTTACAAAGTTTGGAGTCATATTTTATTGGAATTCGGAGTCAAAACTCATAAGAGTTAAGAGTCTGAATTCAGAGAACTTGGATTCAGAACATAGATA